>JAKSZU010000002.1:71507974-73907974 GCA_026018925.1 Tupaia tana
ATTCCTGGCATTAAGGATGCTGATAGCCCTCAAAATTTTATTTCCAACCCAGCTCACTCTCCTAAACTTCAGATTCATATATCTTAATTGCTGAACTAGCATGTTCACTTAGAAATCTAACAGCTATCTCAAATATAATATATCCTGAAACTAAAGCATATTCCCACCTTATTCCCAGCCTTCTCTCCCTGAGGCCTCCCTATCTAAACTGATGGCAAACCTCTTACTCCAGTTTCTCAAGCCTAAAGTCTTTGGAACTAACCTTAAGTCCTGTATTCTTTTATATATAGTTCATTATAAATTATGAAAATTCTGTATGTTGGTCTACCTTCAACATATACCCAGTGTTGCAGTTGGTATTTTGGTTGTGAATTTCTGCTATTCAGCAAGTGGTTATAACACTTCCCTGGCAATTTCTCTCCATCAGTTTGGGTATTTTCAAAATAATGGAAAAGAGAAAAAAAGTTAATGAATAAATAAAAACTGTATGGGTGTGATACTCTAATTGCCTCTAGAATTTCTTTGTTTCAAGGAAATTATGCTTAGAAACATATACATGTAGAAAAATTAGAAGCAGAATTAAGACTATAACTCTCATACAATAGTTTCATATTATATTCTGTACAGAGTCTATAGCATTCAATGCTTAATGAATGTTTACTGAAACAAATAATACTATCTTACATTTATATAGTGGATTATCAAGTACATAGCATTGTTACAAGCATCTCATTAAACTCATTAATCTTTACAATAAATTCACCAGACTTTGAAGTTCCTGTGGGGAGAGACTACTCTGCATCCCCAAAGGCTAACACAGGGCCTGGTACACAGTGTTTGTCTAGGAAATGGTTCTGGAAGGATTGGCTCACTAACATAGGCTCATTAGCCTCATTTAATAGATGATAAAAATAAGATTCAAAGAAATTAAGTGACTTGCTCAGTCTCACCAAACTAATAGCTGGGACTAACTCATTTCCTAAGTCTTAAGTCAGTGTTCTCTGCATTAATCACAATATATTATTAATTCACAATGAGTTATAACATCTCTATAAAGTAATATTTAACATACTAGAGTAACAGTCTAACATATTAAGACTACTAAAGCAAAAGGGTTTCAGTGCAGGTAGTTACTACCAAAGAAAAACTAAATGTTGGGACGATATTTTAAAAGTTGTCTTAATTACCTGATTTTGCAACAAGAAGTCCCATCCAATGAGATAAGGTAGTGGGATCTCTAGGTCGATGGTTATGTCAACTCTATTTGAATAATTCCCTGGGACAGCCCATTCAATATTAGGAATATTTATTGTTAGGAATAGAATGTAACAATTATCTACTAAGTCCCTACTATCAGTCTTTAGAATTTTTTACTGGATAACTTGAATTCTATTCTTTGAAATAGCACATAATACATCTAAACTATGTCTGATCTTCCCTCCCCCCACCCCCAATACACACACATACACACACTCACACACACACACAGCAGTTTAAAAGACCACTGTGATTATTCTAAGTGACCTTGTTGCTTATGGTTATTTTTAACAATGTTTCATGTAACATCATGTGCACATTTTTCACCATCCTCCTCCTAATCCTCTATAAATTAGATTATCACAAGTCCTTTTATTAATTGATTTTTTAAAGATTAATTTATTATTATTATTATTATTATTATTTTATTTTGCTATAGGGCATGTGTGTTCACCAGAGAGAGACAGAGAAAAAGAGAGAGAAAGTGAGAAAACAAGCTGCCAGGTCTAGGCCTTGATCCACTGTCGGACATGTAGGAGTCCAGTACCTTATTCACCATGCCACCTGCTGGGGACTTGTCCAAAGTACTGATACCTGGCTTGGAGTTGGGATTGTTTCATGTGCCGGGTATATTATGCCATACACTAAGTCTTTGTCTTCACTAAGAGACTTTGAACCTCATAGTGTCTTTCAAGTGCAAAGCAGGCCTCTTGCAGCAAACATTTTATTTAAATCTTAAATCTTAAAATGTACATAGCAAAATTTAATATGAGTTCTTCAGGATCTACTAAAGAACAACTGTTTAATTTTAGCACATTTTTCACTCAGAGAGCTACACTAAGCCTGTGTAATTAGAATTATTATTTTTTCAATTCTAGTAAGTAACTTCACAACTTTCTTGAAGTTCATCTTCATTGTTTCAGTACGGCTTGTTAGCTTTTTAACACTGAAGGCTTTGGTTTGAGAAGTAAACATATTCAGTTTCCAGGCCTATTTTACCAGACTAAACAGTAACATAAGAGTCCTCCCCCTTCTGTAGGCTGAAATGGGACTTAAGTTTCTGCCTGCAGAGCTTCACACCATCTTTATGTTCAGGGTCTTGGTTCTAAACCATGGCTAGATCCCCCTTGCACTATGCTTTCTGACATGTCAGCTTTCAAGACTGTCATTTCTCTTTCCTTCAAGGTGCCACTTTACTCCTTCAAAAGCCTACATCAGGGTAAGCTTTCCTCTCCAACACTAACCATTTACAAAATTAAAAAACACCTTATATAACCTGCCTCTTCTTTTACCTCTGTGAACTCATTAGCTCACCAGGCCTCAGTCACACGAACCTTTCCAATCTTCAGTCACCATCCAGACACATTCCCTTCTTAGGGCCTCTGTACTGACTGAGCTTTTGACCTGGCGGGGAATGCCTTAATAGGTCACATACCTAGTTCCTACACATTATTCACTTTCTCAATGAGGCCTGCACTGACCATCCTATTTAAAATTGCAATTTTTCTCCCTGGCACTACAGATCCATCTTATCTTGTTCTTACCTGCTTTTGTTTTCCTCTCTAAAAATGAAACACTTATAACTCCAATATGGTGATTATTAATTTCTGCCTCAGTCCATCAGCCAATAAGGACCACAGGGCAAAATCTCAGGTATAGTGCCTGGCACTCTAAATACATTGAATGAATGACTTTAGTATTTAATTTTCTAGATTCTTACAAGGAAAACCATGTAGTATATTCGTTTGCTGTTGCTACTCTACCAAATTACCACAAGTGTGCCATAAAACAACACAAATTTATTCCCCTGCAGTCCTAGAGACAGTAATTCTAAAACAAGGTTGTCAGCAAGGCTGTGTTTTTTTCTGGAAATATCAGGGTGAGTCTATTTCCTGATATTTTTCAGCTTCTAGAGATTGCCTGCTTTCCTTGGCTCTTAGCCCTTTCCTCTTATCACTTTGCTTTCTTGCTTCTATTGTCATATCTCTTATTACTCTTGCTCCAACATTCTACCTCCTTCTTATAAAGACTTGTGATACCAGACCCACACAGGTAATCCAAGATCATCTCCTATTACAGATCGTTAGTTTATTCCCACCTGCAAAAGCACTTTTGTGATGTAAGGTAACATAGGTCCCAGGGGTCAGGGCAAGAACATCCTTAGAGTGATGGGGAAAATACTCAGCCTACACCTGTGAGAAACAGGCTTATGGGGTTAATATGAGAAATATGGCTGGAACTAGTGACCCAAGAGCTGTGAATTGAAACTGCCAGTAGCACAGGCACAAGAGACATAGCCAAAGGGCTGATCAAGTTTTATTTCGATAACTCGGAAGACAAACAATATGATTTCTACCTAAGCACATGCTGGAGATAGTATTAAAAGCATTAGATTTGGGTTAGATAATTTTTTGAACCAAAAGTTAAGATACATGGCTGAGGACTTGATCAAGGGTGAAACATGGCAATACTAGAAAACCATATAAAGTATTTTGGACTTGGTTCTAAAGGAAATTAGAAACCATTGAGGAGACTTATGTAGAAAAGTGACCCGATCAGAGTTACATTTTAAAACATTTCACTCTTATAATGATGAGAAAAAGAATATGAGAGTCAGAGGATGCCTGAAAAGGCCAGATGAGAGAATGATGCAGCAGACTAGGTGACAGTGGCTTGCTATGGTACTGAATCACACTTCCTCTCTCTCAAATAAAGATCATACTATAGGCTGAACATTCCTAACCTGAAAATCCAAAAAAGTGTTCCAAACTTTTTGAGCACCAATATGACACCACACACGGCACATTCCATACCTGAAACTTCACATGACAGGTTACAGGTCATGGTCAATTCACTATGGAACAATGTATTATATAAAATGGCCTTCGGGCACTGTGTCTAAGGTGTATATGAGACCTAAAAGACTTTTGAGTGTAGACTTGGGTCCCACACCTGAGATATCTTACTACATATATGCCAATATCCCCAAATCAGAAACCCTTCTAATCCCAAGCATTTCAAATAAGAGACACTGAACCTGAGCCTCACTTGTCCATTGCGATGATTCCATGAGAACACACATAAAGCACTGTTTTGGACACATGCACTGTGCTGGCTACTGGAGTAACACTGTGTTATCTTTTCCTAAAACAAAATTACAAAGTAACTGCTCTAACAGAAAATAAAGTATTGATTACTTTTAACACAGATATTTAAAACCAATAAAATACTGACCTAAGCACAGTGGGCCAAGGAGCTGGCCTTTGCACAATCTCATTAGGTTGAGAAGACATGTCTGTGAATACCTCCTGATAAAGGAGGTAGGAGATGACCCTGAACTCAGAATTTTAGATCCCAAATTTCAATAACAGTGAAAAAAGGAGAAATAAAATCACCATTGAGAAATTTGGTTGCCAAAGACAGAATACTATGAACATGAATGATATTGAGGTTTCTTAGAAGTACTTTGTTTAAAGGCCAATGGATGACGTAGCAGCTATATCACTGGACTCCCATATTGCTGACCACAGTTTCAGTCCCATGCTTGAAACTCACACCAATGCGTGTGAGTGCATACCCAAGATCCCAGGAGGAGAATGGAGAAGGAGGGATTGCAGGGTGGCCATCCCTTCGGGGGATGATTTCTGACTTTCCCTCCCACTGTCTCTGTCTCTGTCTCTCTCTCTCTGGTGAGTGAATGCACCCTAAGACAAAAAAGCTTAAAAATAAAAAGGACTTTTTTTGGTGTCCCCAAGCAATGAGGTTGAATAGTACTGTGTATTGAAACATAGTCTTGGGCGTGACAAGTTCCCCAGTCACTTACTAGGTTTGCCAATGGGAAAGTTATGTCAACTTTCTGAGCCTCAGGTAACACTTCTGAAAATTAAAATAATAGCCCTGCAGGGTCACTCCATGACATGATGGTTAAGGTGGCTGGATCATGGCCAGCTAGACGTGAATCCCAGACCTGACAACCTGAAAGACATGCTGGACACATGTGCTTGCATGCCCAAAATCCCAAAAGGAGGGCCAGATAGAAGAGAAGGGATTGTAGTCTAACCATGCCCTATGGGAGGGCTATTCTGCTCGCTCGCTCTCTCTCTCTCTCTCTCTCTCTAGCATGCACACATGCCCTATGGCAAAATAATAACAATAACCATGTACCATACATGGGTCTTCAGAGTTTAATGAGAAAATGCCTGTAAAATAATAGCATAGTGCACTTACAGAGTAATTACCCAAATCCTTGTTATTGTCAGGATTATTTTTGCTGTAGTCTTTTGTTTCTTATATGCTTCTCAGTTCAATGCCTTTCAAGAAATTGTGAAATAAACTCCTGAAAGTTAGAGGCGGCAGGAAAAGAGGCCAGTAAGGAGGCAGCAGAGGGAATATCAGGGTCAAAACCAAGTCACATTTACCAAACACAGAACACACTTGCCTGTGATGCAAGCAAGGATAGAGAATTGTGTTGCAACTGAAATGTGTTAGCAAGACTAAGAGCCAGCAAGGGAAGATGTGGGCAGGAGCCAAGGGGAGAGAGACTGTCAGTGAGGTCATCCCCTGGAGTGCCTGGCTCATGTCGCCAAGAATTCAACAGCACACAAGGAAGAGAGGGATAAATCAAGAACACTGGCTGTACTCTTGGGCTGCAGCTGCCCTCTCTGAAAACACAGGCACATTAACCAGCCTTAGATAAAAGGGGGGGAAAGCTGTTTGTTTGCAGCCTACTCCAGAGAGCATTAAGTGCTTCCTATCAGAAGCACAAAAAGAACCACTTAAAAACAAGACTGCTGCTATCAACACATAAAATTATGGGGACTCAATCTCATTAGATATTATCAAGACTAAGAGAGCCTCATGTATTTTCGAGCTTTTCAACTGATTTGGACTGCCAAGGTTTGTAAGCTGCACATGGTCAGGGGAAAAATAATAAAGAGATAATCAAATTTTCCAAAAGTCAAGGGGTAAGTGTGAGTCAGGGATAAGAAAAAGAAGGAATGTCCACATGAATGAGCCCCTTTGGGACATCAGGGAGTGGGAGAATTGCCTGGCCAACATTGTTTCCTTTCAACACTCCATGAACTCAGGCTGAAATAGTATATTCAATGTTATGGGAAGAAAGAAATCTGGTTTTCTTTCAGCTAAGTACTTACAGCAAGCCGATGGACTGGCCGTGACATGAATATAGAGGTTTTTTTTTCTGGGGAGAGGTTTTTGCTATAGGGCACGTGCACTCGCCAGACAGACAGAGAGAGACAGAGAGACACAAACCGAGAAATCACCCCCCAGGGGGGATGGCCACACCACAATCACTTCTCCTCCATTCTCCTCTTGGGATCTTGGGCACGCACGCACACGCACCCGGCGTGAGTTTTAAGCCACCAGATCCGGGACACGAACCACGGTCGACTACATGGGAGTCCAGCGACATAGCCGTTACTAACTGCTGGTCCCATGAATATAGAGGTTTTTAAAACATTGAAGAGTACAATGTCTTCGGCAGACTAAATATGATCGATTACATGTTACTCTCATACAAGAAAGACTTCAAGAGCAGCTCACTGCCTCCCTATTACCAGCTTCAGACCTTGTTTTTCAAATACCTTCCCTTTCTCTGTCCCATGTTCATGGTAAGATAAGGAAACCCTGAGTGTCCCAAGTGCCATTCCAACTGTGTTCAAACACTAAAACAATATTCAGACTAAATTCTAAGTTCATAGGTAAAAATGACTGTCCATCTCAAGTCATGTCCACTTTTAGTTCAATTATACGTGGTAAGTCACACACCACAAAAGTGGCTTGCTACAAAGCCCTGGAAGTGTGCATTAGGGAAAATGAACTGTGGCTTTGAAAGAGAGTCTCACGAGCATCCAGCCTAACCTTCCTCTCTCGATCTCCTGTTTACTATATTTAGCCACACAGACATGATAGAAAAACTAACCAGATACAGCCTTCAAAGGCTCAATTTAGAAATTGGCCAAAATGTGTGCTCAGGCCCATAGATCTTAAATTATACTTTACCATTATAAGTTCAAAGGCCATAGGTCTTAGTAAAGGTTACAAAATAATATCAAGGTGCAACTATTTATGAGTGGGGCCTTTCTGACAAGTGCTGGTTCCTTACTAGGAAACTTGTATAGATGCTTCAGTATCTATCAGAGAAGATTGGTAATAAGGTATTGTGAGTCTCTTTATCCCAGCCCTGTCACATTGAAATGACAGCATTATCTTCTTAAGATCAACAGTGCCATATTGTTAAATTGGTCCCAGTTGATGCACTGACTGAGCCTCAAGCATATAGTCATAGAATAGCAGCTAGTCCTCAGCAATGAGCCAGAACTGGAGGGCCCAAGACATGCCAAGCATAAAAGGCTTGGCCATGGCCAACCATTCAGACCTGACTCAATGCCTCCTCATGAGGAAGCTCTTCATCCAAGCGATGCGATATCTCCTTCATTTCTGCTCTCAGAGGTTTTATTTATGTGTCATGCATCAGGTCCTAAGCATTATGGCAATGCTTTGTTATCAGAATCCTGGCACAGCCACATGTGACCTAGTGGAGAGGATCCTCACTGGTAAAATAGGAGCTAAAAATATCACCCTGTTAGATGTGTTGTGAAAATTAAAAGATAATGTATATAAAGGACACATTCCAACACAATGTCTGGTACAAAGTAACTGTCCAAAAGATAATATAGGGACCAGCAGTTAGCATAATGGCTATGTCACTCAACTCCCATGTATCTGACTGTGGTTCGAGTCCAAGACCTGGTGGCTTAAACTCACGCCGGGCACGTGTGTGTCTGTGCCCAAGATCCTGAGAGGAGAATGGAGGAGAAAGAATTGCGGCATGGTCATCTCCCCTGGGGGGGGTGATTTCTCGCCTTCTCTCTGTCTCTCTCTGTCTTTCTGGTGAGCGCACATGCCCTATAGCAAAAACTTCTCCATAAAAATAAATAAATAATAAAAGATAATATAATATCATCATTATTATTTCTTAGGAAAAGAATAAATATCTTACTGCTGTTTGAGTTAATGCCTACATCTAAGTACAAAAACAATGAATGAACTAAAAATAAAATGAAATAAAAGCCACTGCTGGGGAATGCCTGTACCTAGCCACCTGGCCCAGAGTCCTGCTAAATGCCTAATGGAATGACATGGCATTTGGCAGGCTCTGGGCAAATCTTCACTATGACAACTTTAAATATGACAAAACAACACTTTCTTTTAGCTAATTATGCCTTTGTTGTAGTTCTCTTTGCCTATCGTTTTCTTTGATTCCTTTTAGAATCTTACCTATTACATGTGGGGACATTTATTAGTCATAAACACTCACTAAACACCCGTTAAATGCTGATTACTACATTATTTGTTAAAGGATTATTTTATTTAATGTTATTTATTTATTTATAATTTGATGAGAGAGGGAGAGAGTGAGAGAGATGGAAAGTGAGAAAGCAAGTCACCAGGTCTGGGACTTGAACCTCAGCTGGCCATGTGGAAGTCCAGCACCCCTAGTCACCATGCCACCTGCCGGCCCCACTACATTATTATTATTATTTTTTTTTTTTTTTTTTGCCATAGGGCGGGCGCCACTACACCTGGCTTTATTTATTTTTTTTTAAGAGAGATTTATTGTATAGAAAATGTGCACTTACCAGAGAGACAGAGAGAGACAGCGAGACAGAAAATGAAAACCACTCCTCGGGCAGATGGCCACACTGCATTCTCCATTCTCTTCTTGGGATTTTTGGCATGCCCTCACATGTTCCCAGCATGAATTTCAAGCTGCTGGGTCCAGGACTCAAACTATAGTGGACTACATGGGAGTCTAGCAATGTAACCATTATGCCATCTGCTGGTCTCTGCTGATTACTACATTTAAACAATAGAAACATCAGATAAGATTGTTCTCAAGGTGATGATAATCTTCCTGGATACATTATTTACCAGTTTAATATCCATTGCAATGGTGACCAGCAGTTGGCATAACGGCTATGTCACTGGACTCCCATGTAGTCGACCGAGGTTCGAGTCCCAGACCTGATGGCTTAAACTCATGCAGGGCATGTGTGCATGCATGCCCAAGATCTCTAGAAAATAATGAAGGAGAAGGGATTGCAGTGTGGCCATCCCCCCTAGGGGGTAATTTCTCACTTTGTGTCTCACTGTCTCTGTCTTTCTGGTGAGCGTGTGTGCCCTATAGCAAAAACCTCTCAAAAAAAATGTATATATATGTATCTATTGCAATGGATATTCCAATCCACAAATTAGTGGTTTATAGTGACTTCACCTCTCAATTTTCAAGTATTCAAGCTGAAGCAGCACAATCTTTTTACAGGCTACTAATACATCATAAGAACCTGACAGTGTCCCTCATGCCATCGCTGCCAGCCCTACTCTTGATCTACCTTTTATACCATTGTTGCCATCATCATTAATGGGAACAATTTACAGAGCGTGTGGCAATAAATTATCTTGTTTACTGTATCTAGACTTTACATATGGGCTGATTGATTATAGCATAGCTCTATAGGGCATAATCTCTGCTGGGTTTTAGTATTACTTTTAATAAGCCTAGATGCCAAGTACGCTTACTGGCAATGGCAGGTCACTGCGTCCTTGTCTTCATGAAACAACCTACCTGTATCTATCAAACTTCCACTCTAGGTTTAGATTCAAGATAATACTTCTTTTTGGCCATAGGGCATATGCATTCATCAGAGAGAGACAGAAAGACATGAGAGGGGAAGTGAGAAGTCACCCTCTCCCAAAGGGGATGGCCATGCCACAATCCTTTTGCCTCCATTCTCCTCCTGGGATTTTGGGAACACACACCTGGCATGAATTTCGAGCCTCTGGGCCCGTGACTCAAACCATGTTTAGCCATATGGGAGTACAACATCTTAATCACCATGCCACCTCTGGCCAACAAGGTAATACATTTCATGTTTTAAATGTTAATTAGTGTTTTTCCCAAATCTGTGGCTATGAAATTATTATCTGCTTTTGCACCCCTTCAGAGATTTGAAGGTTCTTCTGATAGTCTGAAGTCAGATCTTTGCATCTTCATTCTAGAATGACCTTATGGTGCTCTGAGATAAAAAAAGGTTTCAATTCATACTTACGTAATTATTTTAAATAAAATTATTTTTATTCATTAAATATGTATCTCTAGAATCTTAGTTCTTATGTTTCTCCACCTAAAGAAACCATTTTTATTGGGACCAGCAGATGGCATAATGGTTACATCGCTGGACTCCCACATGGCTGCCAGCAGTTTGAGTCCTGGATCTGGCTGCTTGAAACTCACAGGTGTTTATGCATGAGTGCCCCAAATCCCAAGAGGAAGATGGAGGAGAAGGGATTGAAGAGTGGCGATCCCCCCTGGGAGGGATTTCTTGCTTGCTTTCTCTCTGTTTTACCAGTGGATGCATATACTCTACAACAAAAATCTCTCCAAAAAAAAAAAAAAAAGAAAGAAAAAAAGAAAGAAAGAATTCATGTTATCATTTCTGCCATAGGTGATTCCCTAACTAAATAATGTTGACAGTGTCACAAAAGTTGCATGTGCACTTAGGTATATTTTAATTAGAAGTTTGAGAAACCACTTTTTTTGGTTTTTATTTATTTATTTATTTTTACATTTTTCCACATTTACTTTACATATCAAATTTGCTCATGCTTCATAGTTCTTGACAGTTAATAAACAACTTTCAAAATTTCAACATACTGAATTTTAAAGATAAGGTTCAAAATATTTTTTACAATTTTTATAATTTTGTTTGTGACTCTTTAACAGCAGAAACAGTATGGTTTTAAATATCTTTGAGAAAATATTTACATGTCAGCTACTCAAATTGTTGAAAATCAAATCTCCAGCACACTAGTCACACATAAACCTCAATTCAGCCCTGCCTACCAAGTATTCTGTGATATACCATCTGCTAGCAAAGATCAGTCTCTTTTTCTTCCTTCAAAGTCTTTCTCAATATAATCCTTTGGTGTGGTAGCTCTTTAGCAATCTCTACTGATTACAATGCTGGGCTGGAGAAGTCCAGGTTACTTTTGTTATAAATTCTTTCATATAGCTTCTCTAATCCTCTCTGCCAGACAGAACTATTTATGGTGCCAGTCCATCTTTCTAAGAGCTTCGGTTGGCTTACTTGAGATCCACCTTAGTTACATAGTTTTCTGAATGATCTTCAGATAAGACATTCCAGTCAAAGCCTTGTCCAATAATGAGTATTTCCAACTTCTGATTCAATGCAACAAGCATTATTGAACTTATACAAATAACCCTTCTGCCACAAAATAAGAATACTCCCAAATATTTCCAATTCCAGAGGGGTCAGGAAGAAAGAAAAGTTTATGTTTCCATTTAAAGAAAGAAACAAGAAAAATATTTTAATAAATTGCTGAACCTATCAACAACTCAAAAGAAAGTAAAACGTTTAAATTGGGAAAACAAAGCATAGTAAAAAAAAAGAAATCACTAATGTTTTACTCAAAAATAATAAAATTCCAGTTCAGTCTTATGTTCAAACTCTCTTCTGTTGACTATGCAGTGTAGCTGTGGTCCAATCTTCCCATTTAAATCCTGAAGGTTAGCATTCAACGTTGTTATTGATATTTCTTGTCCCTAGCATTAAATTGGTCATTTTCTTGGTTGGCTTCTGTTCTCTTATTTCCGTATGTGTCTTTAGTTTTCCTGGTAGAGCACTCCTTTCAGAACTTCTTGAAGAGTGGGTCTGCTACTGGCAAATTCTTTCAGGTCTTGTTTATCTGTGACTGTTTTTATTCTTTCTTTCCATATGAAAGATAATCTTGCTGGGTATAGTATTCCTGGTTGAAACTGATTTTCACTAAACACTTTGAATATATTTTACCATTCTTCCCTTGCTCACATTGTTTCTGATGAGAGGTCTGATGTTAGCCTGATAGGATAACCTTTATAAGTAACCTGACGTTTCTCTCTTGCCAATTTTAGTATCTTGTCTTTGTCTGTAGATTTGACCAGACTGGCTATGATGTGCCTTGTAGAAGATCTTCCTGGGTTGATTCTATTTGGTGTCCTTTGTAATTCTTGGGTCTGGAGATTTGAAAGCCTCTCTAGATTTGGAAAGTTTTCTTCTAAGATTTCATGGAATAGATTATCAATGCCCTTATTAGTTTCCTCACCTTCTGGGATACCGATTATCTGGATGTTTGGGCACTTAATGCTGTGTAGTATTTCTCATATAGTATTCTCATTTTTTGGGTTATTTTCTCAGGTTTTTTGGTTGTTTTTTCTAGATCAGAGGTTTTGCCTTCAATATCTGAGATTCAGTTTTCTGCATGGACTAACCTGTTTTTAATACTTTCATGGGAGATGTTGATTTCCTGAATGGCAGCTTTCATCTCTAATAGCTCCATTTGATTCTTTTTTATGGTGTGTATTTCCTCTTTCAGATCATGGAAGAACTTCAACACCTCCTGGAATTCATTGTCTCTTTTCTCTTACATCTTCTGATATTCATTATCTCTCAGCTCTTGCATCTCATTTAATTTCGTCACTATGAATATTCTGAAGTTTCTATCATACATTTCCATGAATTCTACTGTACTATCTGTAGATGATGAAGGATTGTTCTTTTCCCTTAGGGGAGAGATATTTTCTTGATTTCTCATGTTTCTTGTGCCTCTACCATTGTTTCTGGTCATTCTGTGACAAAATCTCTCCTCCACAGTGCTTAGTAATGTGGTACCAACAGTAAGATTAGGAGTTCAGATTTATAAAAGAAACTTCTTCGTTAAAGCAGGAGGTTCAATAAGCATTGAGGATTTCAATGACTCTAAAAGTATTCAAATGCTTGGCTATTGTGCACCTAGGTCTATCTAGACATTGAGTGTGTGGAGAGTGAAGCTTAGAGTAAGAAAGTAAGGTTAAAAAATATAAGCAAAAAGGAAACAAAAACTAGAAAAATACTACCAAAAAGGAGTAAAAAATGTTTGCTAGTGCACCGTGTGAACACAACTGGACATACCTCAGCTTTAAAATGGCTTCTGAAATTAACAAGTGAAAGAAAGGGCCCGAGCTAAGGAGAGGTGCTTGAAAAATTTTAAAAAAAATTTTTTTTAATTTAAAGAGAGAGTGTGAGACAGACAGAGAGACCTACAGCCAGAGACAGAGAGAAGACAGAGGTCATCCTACCTTGTCTGAATATTTTGGGAGTTTAGGAGATGGGTTAGAGCATGTCTTCACCAGGATACACCTCAGCTTTAAAATGGCTTCTTGTCTGTATATTTTGGAAACCACTTTTAAATCTTAAAAATATGTACCAGATTCCCTCAACCTAAATGCTCCTTCACTCTCACTGGGTATAATGCAAACACTAGTGCTACAGTGAAATACTACAGCTACTCTGACAGATCAGTGCCCATGTCGCTCCCATGATTAGAATTTGAATATCACTCCTATGTCCACACATTTATTTGTATATATCATTCTATAGGATAATCCATGCTTAAATGTCATTTAAGTTTTTCTTAAAAGAAAAAAAAAATAAGAAATTTCAAGTTGAAAGAAAAATACCTAACGGAAATTCCTTTTCTCTAGAAACTCCTACATTTAAATCAGGCCAAAGGAGAAGATGGAGATCATCATTATACTAAACACTAACTTTCCAAGGATAGGTAGTTCATAATTTCTAAGGAATCCTTCTGTATCTATCATCTTAGGCTGCCTAAGAAAATGTTATAGACTGAGACCAGCAGATGGCATAATGGTTATGTCACTGGACTTCCATGTTATTGACCACAGTTTGAGTCCCAGACCTGGAGGCTTAAAACTCACATCAGGTGCATGTGTGTGTGCCCAAAATCCCAAGAGGAGAAGGGCCATCTCCATAGGAGGTGTTTGCTTGCTTTCTCTCTCTCTCTCTGTGTCTCTGGCAAGTGCACATGCCCTATAGCAAAAATCTCTCTCTTAAAAAAAATATTATAGACTGGGTGGGTGATACGATAGAAAGGTATTTCATGCAGTTCTGCAGTCTCAGAAGCTCCAGATCATGGTACTAGATAATTCAGTTCTTAATGAGAACTTTGTCCTGACTTGTAGACCACTGCCTTCTCACTATGTCCTTGCAGAGCCTTTCCTTAGTCCATGTTTATCAGAAAAGGAAGAACTCTCTTTCTTATTACAAGGCCACTAATAACATCATAGAGCTACCCTCATGATTTCATCTAACCTTGTCTTCCAAATACCATCACATTGGGGGTTAACTCTTCAACATATGAATTTTAGAGAAAACAAACATTCGGCCCATAATACCCTCTTTATTAAATAGTAATCTCTGAATTTAGAAGAACTCTGGTATATCAAGGTTAAAAAGAAAAAAGAAATTTTATGTCAAAATAAACCAAGATATTATAAGTCAAAGTAGAAGAAATATTTCTCACTGGTAGTAATGATGTTACTGATGCTTACTGACTTACATATTACTTACTATGGGCCAGGTGTTATTCTATAACATTTATATTCTTTATTATACATATTTATTCAATGTGCTGATATGATTAATCTCAGTATCATATAGTTTATATATTAGCTATATAATAAATACAACTAATACTGTAATTGAGAAACAGACACAGGATATGAAGAGATAACTCTCAAAAAAGATACGTTGGAGGCAGCAGGTGGTGTGATGGTTAAGGTGCTGGACTCCCACATGGCTGACCATGGTTCAAGTCCTGGACCTTGTGTCTTAAACATCACGCAAAACACATGTGCATGCATCCTCAATATCCCAAAAGGAGAATGGAGAAGGAACTGCAACATGGCCATCACCCCTGAAGGGTTTTTTTCCTCCCTTTTCATATCTCTGTCTCTCTCTGTGAGGAGAACACATGTCCTATAACAAAAACCTTTTTAAAAAAATCTAAAATAAATGAATTCACTGATAAACATATGAGACATGATTAGTCTCATTAGTTATCCATGAAATGCAAATTAAAACAGCAAAATGTCATTTCCTCACCCATGTAATTAATATTAAAGAAAGATAGTGAGAAGACATTGTGATGATCACTCATCCACCTGATGAGAGTATAAATTAGTACAACTTTCCTAAAAAGCAATGTGACAATATATGCAAAGACGGCTTGAAATATTTTTCTACCCTTTGAACCAGTAATCACTTTTTGCCACACTTCTCAGAAATTGAAAAATGAAGGATCATAATAGCTGGGTAACAAGTCCGCATCTAAGTCATATTGCTTGAAAATGTATGCTTTCAGAAAACACAAAGAAGGACATATTTGTTTGTAGATCTTCATAAATCATTTGATGACAAATACCTGTGATTTTTAGCATATCATGAATTTTAAAGGAGTCTTTTAAAAAAATACAGATGCTATAATTAAGATCTTTTTTAAAAAAATGTATTCAATATTACTTCAAGAGAGCAAAAAATGGGTACCCTTGACAGGGTCTTGCCCTGTTGCAATCCTTCTCTCAGCCCCTCAGGGTCACAGGCATATATGGGCATACCCAGTGTATTTAGGTTGACCAGGGATCCAAGCCTGGGCCTCCCATGCGGCTCCAGTATTAGACAGTGACGTCTTACTCCCTGTCACTGTGGGTGAGTCTGTAACTAAAATATTTCATTCTAATATATTACCATATGCAAAAAATGTTTCTCAGTATCTATACAAATATTAAAAATGAGGAGCAAATTGATGCCAAATTTATAAAGAATAATATCAATTCATTAATAATTAAATTGAGAAAAAAACTAAAATGCTATTTGCCTTAAGAAACTCAATTTCGGGAACCAGCAGTTAGCGTAATGGCTATGTCGCTGGACTCCCACGTAGTCGACTGCGGTTCGCATCTCGGACCCGGTGGCTTACAACTCACGCCGGGCGCGTGTGCATGCATGCCCAAGATCCCGAGAGGAGAACGGAGGAAAAGGGATTGCGGCGTGACCATCCCCCCTGGGGGGTGATTTCTCGCTTTCTGTCTCTATGTCTCTCTCTGTCTGTCTGGTGAGCGCACGCGCCCTTATAGCGAAAAACCTCTCCAAAAAAAAAAAAAAAAAAAAAAAAGAAACTCAATTTCAATAAAACTTTTCAATAAAAATTTTGTACCTATTAATTTTACCAACATTTGTGATGTATTTTTATCTGATCAACAGTAACTTCAATATATACACTAATTTTTGTTGCAGATAATTGTTATCACTTTGTACCATTGAATTATTTTAGGATAAACTTCCAAAGGAGAAAAACAATAAAAATAAGAGTTCAAAAAATAATAATGTAAAAGTTCTTGCTTTTATTGAGGAGCATTTATGCATTTTTAAAAACAGGTAATATGATAGCAAATATTAATTATATTCATATTCTACTGAAAATATTAGAATTTCCCTTCCTGTTATTTAAACTTAAGAGGAAAGAATTTTAGAAATCAATAAAAAATATGCATAAGGACACATAGTTTGTAATAATCATTTTGGGAGGAGGAAAAAAATTAAAGAACAGATTTATAAGGCATTTACTGCAGTGTTTTCCTTTCAGTAATTAGGATTTGGAAACAAAGCTTCTTATATTACTTGTCTTACATCTTGCTTTAAATGGCATTGCATTTCCAATTTATGTCCCCAGAAGTCTTGCTGTATTTGTTATAGTGGTCAGGGCAATAACTCTTTTTTATATGGCAATACAGAAAAGTGGTGAGGGTTGGAGCAGCATCCACCATACAAGAGTATTTACAAAAGAGCTGCTAATACAGAACAAGCTTTAGTGTATCAGAGCTACCAACCCCTTGTTTAACACCAGCTTTCAAATAAGCGTATTTTAAAATCGTCTGATTTAAACTTGGGAAAGATTCCTTAAAAATTATCAAAATAGGCCAGCCACGGTGGCACAGCAGTAGCACCACAATCTGCAATGCTGGCCCCACGTGAAAGGTCCCACATTCTAGTCCTGAGTTCTCCGGTACAATCTGGCGTCACGAGCACAAGCTATGTTCTTCGCTAGCTGCCACTATGGGTGGATCATGACATGAAGATTCTGTTGGACATGCCTGCTTCTTTTTTTCTGTCTCTCTCACTCATGAAAAAGAGAAAGAAACTTTTTTTAAAAAAAAGAAACAATCATAAAGATAAATTTTAATTATCTCTCTTAAAGATTGCAGAATTATTGGAGAATTAGTCACCTTGAGCACAGTGAATTTTCTTCAAAAGTTCCTCAGTCATTTTAAGTAATATTTTAGACAAGGGGGACCAAGAAGCTCTTAAATTAGTAGAAAAACATATTTAGATATTAGAAATTATGTGGGGACCAGCAGTTAGCATAATGGCTATGTCGCTGGACTCCCACGTAGTCAACCGCGGTTCGAGTCTCGGACCCGGTGGCTTAAACTCACGCCGGGCGCGTGTGCATGCGTGCCCAAGATCCCAAGAGGAGAATGGAGGAGAAGGGATTGCGGCATGGCCATCCCCTCTGGGGGGTGATTTCTCGCTTTCTATCTCTCTGTCTCTCTCTGTCTGTCTGGCGAGCGCACGCGCCCTATAGCAAAAACCTCTCAAAAAAAAAAAAAAAAGAAATTATGTGAAAACTCTCTCACAATCAAGTTTTCCCTCTGCAAAATATCAAATAGAGAACAGGAAAGCAAGCTTTGATAAACCTTGTTCTTTCTGCCTCTCCCCTCAACAATTTCCACTACATTCACAGCTTTCAGCTCCTATATCTTGGCCTAATACAATAGGCATCTGTTCCCATCACTCCAAGCACCCGAGCTCTGCCCTCGAGAAGGTCAGCCTTGAACTTGTAAACTTCAGCTCTAGTGGTTCACTTCTATGTGACATAGCTGATCTATTCCTCTTTGTTAAACCCATCGTCATCCTGACATCTATGATTTTTTTTTTCTTTTTTCTTTTTTTGGAGAGGTTTTTGCTATAGGGTGCGTGCGCTCGCCAGACAGACAGAGAGAGACAGAGAGATAGAAAGCAGGAAATCACCCCCCAGGGGGGATGGCCACGCCGCAATCCCTTCTCCTCCATTCTCCTCTCGGGATCTTGGGCACGCACGCACACGCGCCCGGCGTGAGTTTAAGCCGCCGGGTCCGGGACTCGAACCGCAGTCGACTACGTGGGAGTCCAGCGACATAGCCATTACGCTAACTGCTGGTCCCACATCTATGATTTTTTACTCATCTGACCTATTGCTATGGTTTGGACCACTCTGTCCTTCTTGTGTGCACCACTCAATATTCTTAGCCCTCTCTGGTCCTGCACTCAGTGAACCCTTTCTTTTGCTCCTAAGTCTTCAATTATCACCTCCCTCCAAATATTTTCTAAACATACTTTTCAAAAAAGTCCTTAACAAAAAAAGTCTTATTTATAACTATTCAGTCTCTCTTCACATACCTACGCTCATTTTCTCTCCTTTCCACACTTTTAGTACTCCTCTTGCCTCAATTCTTTCATCCCAAATCAGTACTTCTCCCTGTTCTAGAACTTGGTTAAAAAGCATCTTCTCCTTGGGGTCTCTAATACCTCCCTCTCTCACTCCTTTAGATTCAATGGAATAACTAAGTCTTCTTGATTCCAACTCTGTAACATCAATCTAACTCATTTTCACTTTTTACTACCAAGGCCTAATTCTGAGTCACATTTCTGACTTGATCTAGTCTTTGGTATTCTATCTGGACTTCCAGGTTAAATACCATTGCCTTCATTAACAATTACCAATCAACAGTGTTCTTTCTCTAGGCTCCCACTGTATTTTATTCACAGTTCGTTGTACCTGTATCTGCCTCCTTCCAATGCAGTCCATTTGCGGAGAGCAAATCCCCTATCACCAGCCTGTGTCAATCCTATCTGCAAGTGTAAATCTCCTTGTGGAAATGCATCATACGATTGACTGTTACATCACTAGAGTATAAACCATGGAATAAGACACTGTGAGCACTAAAATATTTGGAAAGAAAGAGAAAGGGGA
This sequence comes from Tupaia tana, assembly GCA_026018925.1. Taxonomy (NCBI): domain Eukaryota; kingdom Metazoa; phylum Chordata; class Mammalia; order Scandentia; family Tupaiidae; genus Tupaia; species Tupaia tana. The sequence goes on from JAKSZU010000002.1 coordinate 71,527,223, forward strand.
AGAAAGAGAAACAAATGAATAGCCATAATTCTTTCCTGCATTTAAAGTATTCTTTACCCTAATAATATCATCTAATGAACTCACAGTATACTTGAAGGCCTTGTATACTTAAGCCTAGTCATTCCTTAATAAAGAATGTTAATCCCGTTTCCCTCCTTAACATGAAGGCAAGCATGAAGATGAATGAAGCATGTCCTACAATGTGTTTCATTCTTGTCCAGAGACTCACAATGTCTCAACAGCTGATTCTTGTTCCCAGAAAAATTCTTCTTGCCAAATACAAGTTGGGTGATATAAGCAACCAAAGCTAAGATGCCCCAAGATTGCCCCATTGTAATGAGTTTCAAAGCAATGATTACATCACTTTCTTTCTGTATTTGTAACACAGCCACAGTTAAGTAAAAGAGAATTTTAACTGATCAACTGCTCAGAATTGGGCTACTCTCTGACTCTCCTTATAAACTTCCCTCTAGAGGAATTCCTTGTTCACTTTGGCCCTGGCTGGAGGGAAAGGCAACTTAAGACAGAGATTACACGAAAGCTGTCATTTTGTAAAGGTTATAGGAATGGCAACAAGAGACAGAACTGAGCTGCCAAGGTGCAGTGAGGGTGAATATCAAAAGAAGAGTAAAGATAGCAGAGAGTGGAACTGCTTTCTCTGAAGCTTATCTGAGCTCCTTTGGATGAGAAATCAAGACTTGAAATCTCAGCATATAAAGCTTGCTTGTAACAAAGCCAGTGTGTCTTGGCTTTAGTTGGAAATACCATAAAAGCAGCTTCTCTTGCAACCAATCTCTCTCTCTTACTTTTCTTAGCCAGTATGCAGCTACATGTGAAAATAATTAATGAAACCCTTCAAAGAAACCTTAAGAACTTTAAGAAATGGTTGTTGTATGGAGGGAGAAAGGTTCTCATGTTTCATATGAAATCCTTTCTATCAGAGCCGAGCTACCCCAACCCTATGTGATACTTTGAGTCACAAGTGAAAAAAAAAAGAAGCTGAATGCCAAGGTGAGATTCCAAGATGTAAAGCCAAATGCAGTGGAAGAAAAATTATTATTGCCATTTAATATTTTTTAAGTGTAAAATTCGAGAGAACTCAGACCTAGAAAAATCAAGACAATAAAATAGAATCTCTATCACAGGAGCAGCTAGCACCAAGTGAAGATGCTCACGATGATCAAATCTGGAAAAGAAACTAAGAGTTTGTTTTTCTCCTACATTTCATGGTCTGAGACACAAGGAGAGAATTGTATTCCTTACATCAGCTCATTTATCTTAAGTAAAACAATATTTAAAGTTGGGCTGGGCTATTTGAAGTAGAGAAGAGATGTTCTGGAATTATTTCCGTGCCCTCCATAGTGCCACAGATATTCAAGGAAGAGTTACTCTTACTGATTTTCAGATGAAATACGAGAACGACACTGGAGCCAGTAACCTCTGTGAGATAAAGAAATTCCTCAAATAGCCAAGAAATGGTTCTTAATTTGGGGAAAGGAATGTTCATGGGAGATGCTATCAGAATTACCCAGGGGAAAGAGCTGATTATTTTAAATATATAGTTGCTCCTGCCCTGATTTTTTTCACCTGCTTACAATGATCTGTTACTGATAAGTCTGTTACATTAAACAGGAAAACAGGGAGAAAAAAATAGCAAACTATTTCAGAGATAATTCTTAAGGTATAGATCTGATGAAATTGATCATAATAACCACTAATAAAAATACATTTATTGAATAATGTACTTACTATCAGACAAGTATGCAGCTGAGTTTTTTTTTTTTTTTGGATGTATTAATATTTTAATTCTAGTAAGGCAATAAGAAGTGAATATTCCTATTATTTTCAACATGCAAAACAGAAAATGAGGCACAGATAAGTAACCTGTCCAAGATCACAGTAGTTAGTCTAGGTCATCTGGCTCTAGTAGCCATATCATCTCTTTTTAAAATATTACCTAAATGCAGAAACTCCAATAACTCCTTAACCAGCATTCCAGGTCTTCTATACAATACCTCCTCCTTCTGTTAGCAAGTGTCTCAATCAATTGCTCTCTTGTGTAGCAGCATAACTCCATGTAAAAATAGGCTATACTCAGTCTTCAATCCTTTTCTAATTTTAATTAGCCCTATCACTTTACCTAATATAATTAGCCCTATCGCTTTACTTAAACTGCTCAGCAAAGTCAACAATGACCTCCACACGACCAGGTCCAGAGGCCAATTCCCAGTCTTTAGTTCATTTGAGCCCTAAGTAGCATCCAATATTACATTCACTCTCTTCTCCTTGATAATCTTTCTTTATTGGCTCTGTCATACCAAAAATCTTTGCTTATCTCAATTTCTTTTCAATCTCTTTGTTGGTTCCTTTCCTTCTTCTTAACCTTAAAGGATGGATTCAGTTCTTTTTTTTTTTTTTTTTTTGGAGAGGTTTTTGCTATAGGGTACGTGTGCCCACCAGAAAGACAGAGAGATAGAAAGCGAGAAATCACCCCTCGGGGGGATGACCACACCACAATCCCTTCTCCATTCTCCTCTCGGGATCTTGGGCACGCACGTACACGCATCTGGGACTTGGACTGCGGTCGACTACATGCGGTCGAGTTCAGCGACATAGCCATTACACTAACTGCTGGTCCCCAGGGTTCAGATCTTAATGATTTTCTCTACTACATCCACACTCACTCCCTTGCTGAGCTCAGGCAATGTTACGGTATAGCTTAACAGTCTACATGCATGCCAAAGACCACGGCCCAGACCTCTCCCCTGGACTTTTGCCCATGTAACTGTTTAATGAAGATTTGCCAATTGGATGTTTAACTGGTACCTCAAATTTAATACAGCCATGACTGAACTACTGAATGCTTCTTCTTTCTTAATACCTGCTGAAATGCCACTGTCCCTATTACTGTTGTTGGAGACCCCATCCTTCCAACTGTTCAAGTTGAAAATTTTGTAACTTGCCTGCATTAAAAATATATTCTCTTTCTTTCATACCAGAAACCTTATAGAAGTTACCTTCAAAAGCATATCCCGAATCCAAGCACTTCTTATGATTTCATAGCTTCGGCCTTCACCAAAAGTTCCCTGTTTCACTCTCAGAAAAGTCCTAATTTAGGGACCAGCAGTTAGTGTAATGGCTATGTCGTTAGACTCCCACATAGTTGACCGCGGTTCGCGTCCCGGACCCGGCGGCTTAAACTCACGCCAGGCGCGCGTGTGTGTGCGTGCCCAAGATCCTGAGAGGAGAATGGAGGAGAAGGGATTGCGGTGTGGCCATCTTCCCTGGGGGGGTGATTTCTCGCTTTCTGTCTCTCTCTGTCTCTCTCTGTCTCTCTGGCGAGTGCAGCGCCCTATAGCAAAAACCTCTCCCAAAAAAACAAAAGTCCTAATTTGAACAAAAAATATAGTCATCTGAACGCAAGGCCGTTCATGATCTCATTCCCACCCCTTCTCCCTGCATCGCCTCTCTGGCCTCATCTATCACTTTCACTGAGTCCATTCCATCCAAGCTGATATCCTTGCCAACCTCCGGCAAGTAGAGCACATTCCTGCTTTGGATCTTTGTTCTAGTTGTTCCCTTTGTCTAGCATGCTCTTCTTTCAGAAATCCACGTGGCAAGTTCCTCACTTCCTTCAGTCTTGGCTTAGTACCTCACTATTCAATGAGACTCCGGTTTAACACTTCAGGGAGACTATTCCCCCCCACCTCTCATCTCATTCAATAGCTCTTCTATGTTCTGTCCCGTTGCACCTACCACCTTTCAATACGGTATAGAATTTTATCTCCTTATTAATTCATTTCTTTTTATTCATTATTTGTCTACCTCCACTTAAAGGTAAGCTCTTTGAGACCATGACTTTTTATTATTTTGTTCCGTGCTATAGCTTGAGAGTAGAACATACCTAGCACATATATTGATGGCCCAATAAATATAGGTTTAAAGAAACAAACATGTACACACTCAAAGACAAAGGCCATTATGCATTCTTATCTTATATTCTGATTATTCTTCTGATTTCCCTGATGCAATACCTTGTCTCTTGTCATAATCCTTCTGCTTGAAAGAGACACTGACACAAGTCTCCCTTACCTCTCTCCTTCCATATTCAATGGGTTGATTGGACCAAGAGATTGAACATACAAACTCTAAAATTATTGAAGGTTGAGAATTCCTAATCTGAAATCCCAAGTGCTCCAAAATATGAACTTTTTGAGTACAGACATCATGCCACAAGTGATAAATTCTACACCTGACTTTACAATCAAAACACCACAAAATACTGTATAAAGTACTGCATAAAATACTGTATAAAACTACCTTCAGGTATGTATCTAATATATATGAAATGTAAGTTAATTTCATGTTTAGATTTGGGTCCCATCCCCAAGATAGCTCACTATGCATATGTCTATATTCTAAGATCTAAACAAACCTGAAATCCAAAACACTTCTGGTGCCAAGCATTTTAGATAAGGAAAATTCAACCTGTATTCACAATTTCAGAAATGTTCATTAAAGTGAGAGATCCGCAATGCTCTTACCTAAACTGCCTTGCAGGTGCCTGGCTGAGTCTTAGTTGCTTAACAATGAACTCAAATTCATTTTTAAAAGTTCCCATATTTTAGAGTCAAAAGACTCCCTGACCAATACTGCCACCTACCGATGAGTAGGTGAGTAATCAGGACAATCAACGTGTAAATCAGTTTAACAGAAACTAGGAAAAGACAATAATAAAAAATCCCATGAAGTCAGTAAAATAAACTGTTTTTCCCGAAGAGTGCTAACAAGGAATTTACAGTGGATTCTACAGCTGCATTAAGCAAAGAGTTTGCAAGCACAAAGAATGGCAATGACCTCCTTCAGAAAAGAGGAAACATCACCAAAACATTAACACAGCATCTAAAAATACCAGTTCTTCAACTTTTCACCACCAGCTCTCTTAAGAATTAAGATGTTTGAGACTCAAAGCAAATATATTTGTTTTAATTTTTCCTCATGACAAACAAATGCAAACAAGCCTACCCGCAGTTTTAAAACACACTACCAGAAAAGGAAACATAAACACACACACACACACACACACACACACAGAGCAAAAGCTAATGCTTTTGAGTTAATACCAGTACATTTGTATTCAAGGCTCTACATTATTAAGTTTCTCCTCTTTAGAAGTACAGATATAAATTTTTTTGGTTATTTAAATGCAGTATTTTTCAGTGTCGATGAATATGGGTCCTGAATTCTAAGGAATACACAAAATAAAATGGCATTTTCAGTTTATCTTTATCAAAAAATCTGGTACTTTTTCATGTTCAAAAACTTCTTGTATCCCCTTCTTCCCCCAGATAGGTAGTAAATAGTAAATATTAGTTGGCATATTCTTTAGAATAAACATTTGTCTAAACATTGTATTCATTTGCCTTTTTATGAAGTTAGACACCCTTAAAACGTTTTAAGCATTTTGTTTTTCTTTTCTATTAATTATTTCTAATTGAACCATTAATAAAATAGCATTTTTCTAATCACAGAATTGATGTGTTGTTAAAATCATAAATAGAATACACAACGTATTTTGAAATTCCTAAAGAATAGAAATTTATGTAAAGAAAAAACTAAGAAAAGAAACAAGTTTATTTCTCTCACATGCTCTCTCACTTAAAAAAATTACATGGGAGCAATAGGTACAATGAAAGAGGAGTGACTTTGAACAACAAACATAGCCCATTTATCTATTTAAAATAACATTAATAAAAAAAGAAAAAGACTCACGAACACTTAAGATTAAAAGTAATCATTCCAAGAGAAGATAATTTAGAAAAAGACATTTAATTATAAAATTTCTTCTTAAATAAAAAAGCAATGGCACACATTACCACAAAATTATTTAAGTGATCATATCCACTGGCTGCTGTTGTAATGATATGCTAAAATTTTACGACTGCTCTCATTAACAGCATTTTCCCTCCTAATTATAGTGGCATCCAGAGCTTCTAAGAATGTGTAATTTTTCCTAAAGTACTACTAAAAGTGTCATAAACACAGTTTGTGCAGCATTCATTTATATCACCTTTTATTTACTACACTCTCAACTCATAAAATATTTAACATTTCTCTCTCACTTCATTTCTCTTATTTACAGTACAGAGGCTCATTTCTTGTCACAATACAGTTTGTGCATTAAAATCCCTGGGAACAGTACTTTCCACAACATTTTAATGAGTTTACTCTGATTATTTAAAATAAGTACACAAACAAAAGCTTGTTCACATGACTATGTCATACCCAGAAGAATATTTTTTCCAGGAGACTTACTCAAGAGTTTAAAAAAAAAAATCCCTCTTTAATAAAATACATTAATACATCCAACTATTAATGGATTATACCATCATGCATATTTATAATGCTAAGATGACAATAGGTAAAGGCAGCTATGACTTTTTAAATTCCATTTGGAAGAGTACAGCACACATGAAGTGATTTGGCTTTCATTCTCTTGGTATCCATAATCCAGTTATTCCACATGGGTGTATTTTATTTATTCTTAGTATATAAGCATTTAATGGTTCAGTAATAATTGGCAACGTCTGACAGTTCTATTTTCTTGATCTTGGATACAGTTCTGTGCACATATGTCAGATAAACTGAAAAAAATGCAAATCACTTCATGTGATACAGCAGGAAGAAGTAGAATGTTACTGTTTGAACAAACAATCCAAAGAGATGAATGCTAATACTCTACAGTGACAGGAATACTGTTAAATTAGGTCTGTTTTAATATGTGCCATCTTCAAAACTGGCCATACCTGGTTTCTGTTATCTTTGGGTTAAAAAACAACCTATTTGGGAGAAAGATAGCTGTGAGGAGGTAAGAAAGCATATATTACAGTACATACAATTTTAAGAGAAAAAAGTGGGAAGAGAATATTATTTTCATATACACACACATATAAGACTATGTCACATAGGACACATTTCATAGAGTTTATAAAAATAGGCAACAAACAAATTTAGCCCTTCTTCTCACTCCAGAAATATTTTCTAATAATAATAATTAACTTATGTTCTGGCAGCAGCACAAATCTATAGTTTTTTAAGGCTGGGAGTGTCACTTTAATAGTTGGGTACAGTTGAGTAGTAAGAGTCCTGCCATTCTCTATTGACACTCTTCATCAAGCAAGAATTATTATGGAAGTCCTCATGGTTATCTGCAGCTTGTTAAGTCTTCTAGAGTGCTTTTGACTTTATAACCCACTCAGCATTTGGGTTGAGCTGATATAAGTCCTTCATGTAAGTGTTGTCATCCAGGCAGCGCTCCCCTATTGAAGAGATGTTGCATAAGTTTAAAACAGTGTAGATGTTAGAATGTGATTTTACTCTTAGCCCTAACAGTCAACTCTGAAATAATTCTCATCCTTTGCTGTTTCTCATAATGTTATAAAGGATGGCCAAAATATTGGAAAAGTCCATTTGCTAGGCTTTCTCGAAGTGAACAGGTTTTGAATTAATTTCAGAAGCTGGAAATACTTTGTATGATGGGCTTTTCAATAATTCCTGAAAAGCTTACTAACTTTATTAAGAGAGGCAACAGTTTTGAATTTACCTAAGAAGCCACACTTAACTGCTCAAAATATATTAATAGTAAAATGAAATATGAAATACATTAATATTTAAATAATTTTTACTAGTAACAGTTAATAATTCTAAGTTTCTAGATGAGCTGCAGTTTATTTACATCTTAAGAATGAACCTTTACATTCCTATAGTTGCCTTTTTTTAAGTCTAGGAAAACGTTCTACAAATCTGATTTCAAAACATCTTTAATTACCAGTCTGAATAAAATAACAATACACTGATCTTTTAACATTTTGATTCTCATCAAGACTCAAAAGAGAAAAAGTTTATTTTAAATTAAAAAAAAGAGATGAGGAGATGAGTAAGATCTACTGATAACTATGAAAGGATAAAATAAAATATAAAACATAGTCAACATTAATTCATTTATCCTATTTCTAGTTCCTAAGTTATAAATATGAGTATAAGTGTGAATGTGTGTGTGCATAAAATATAGTAACAAGTTGACTGCAGCAAAAATAATTTCTGCTTTCACTAAAAATATCTAGTACTGTACTATACTATAATAAAAATGTTATCTTGGTCTTGAACAAGCTCAACTACTTTCTTTATTAAAGATATGACATGAGCATGTATTTTAAAAAGTTTTGAAAATACTTGCATCATTAACCATCTAGAAGTTAGTCCTCCACTAGAGAATTACCCTTGTTGAAGTCGAACATAGTTGGGCATTTGTACAAAGGTTGAAATAGAGCCTGAAGACAGAGGTTTGACTATTTAAACAAATCCATAATACTTAACAACTATCTAAAGCCTGTTATATTTTACTGCTAGTTATTTTTTCATTCTACAGGTATAAATAATAATCACTGGCAATGTTATATTAGTATATGGAATGCAAAGAGAAAAAAAAAAAGTGCTTACCGATATTTCCTCCAACCTCATACAAAAAAACTTCCCCCTTCTTGAGATTCTGGGCAACCCCACTATTAGGGACAAACAAAACAAATGGATTAGTTATATCATCAAACAGCTTGCAAGTAAATCACTTTAATGTGCTTGGGGAATTCTGGCTGGTATGGAAAATTCATAGCTTAAACACACTGTAATTATCTACACGTTTGTATTTTCCCATCTGTTAAATGTGCCGAATCGGTAATAAAAATGTCATACCTGCAAATTGAAACAAATAAGTGGAATCATACATCTGAAGGCAAAATAATAAATTAACATCTAAATTTGTAAAATTAAAGAAAAGTTAACATAATATTTAGCTGCTAAATTATAAATATGATTATCTATGAAATATTTCCACCTTGTTTTTCACATTGCATTTATTCAATAAGTAATAACCATTGGTTTGCTTTGCTGACAATACTTCTGCTCTTCAAGATGAATGTGAAGAATAAGATGTGATTCTGTGTTAGCCACTGCAAAGTGAGAGATGCGTGTACTCAAAACAGAAGCAGACATTATGAAGACGGACTATACCAAGTAGGTTGTATTTACAGAGTTACATTCTTCAAAGAATAAACTTTTCCAGATCATTAGGTTCAAAAATAAAAATTGGTAAAATTTAGTAGGTTTCAAATCTTTCTGCATGAACATTATCTGCTAAAAATTCAGATCTCATACTCAAGAAACTCAAATGTAATAGATCTAGGATAAAGTCTATGAATCTGCTTTTAAAATGCACTATACTGGGTAGATGTGCATGGAAAGGTGTATGAACTGTATGGACCTCCCATGTGGTCCCAGTCGGCCAAATACAGTATCTTAGCAACAGTCATCACCATAGCTGGGTCAATAATTATTATTTATATTTATAATATAGAATATAACACAATAAACTATGTGTTTATAAAAAAGGGGTTATAGGTTTCTATGAAGACCAAGTTGAATATTTTGAAAGACTTGATTTTTAAAATATCTGATCAGTTCTTGCTCTCACAATGATTCTCAAGTATGTAAATTCTGGCTTTGCCTTAAAAAAAAAAAAACTCAATTGGGTTTACTGGCATAAGCAAGTTTCTATAAAATGTTAATCAATAAATTCATAATTAAAGAAAAGGTCATAACCCTTTAACAAAGATTGGTGAAAAGAATTGAATTTGTTGTGCATTTATTTAATGTTGTCCATGTGAACACTGGGTTCAGTAGAGAAAATGGGGAGAGAAAGGATGGAGGGAACTAGGGGTTCTCACTGCCCCAACACAGATAGAATATGAGGTGAAAGCACAGGAATGTGGTGGAAGAAAAAATAAACATTTATTAATAATTTACTTATTACATGGCCCAGACAGCCAGGCTATGTGCTTCGTGGTCGTTTTCCTAGTTAATTACAAGGTAGATCCTATTATGTTCTGCTCTTACAAATGAGGAACTTGAGACTTAAAGAGAGTATAAACACCAGCCCAAGATAAAGCAAGAACAGCTACTGTCTTTTGAATTCAGATTGATTATCAATCTTTAGTACCCTCAAGAATAAGGAAAGGTGCCCAGGATTGAGGGAGAGGAAGGGAAAGCCAAAGGGAAAGCATTTATAAGACTTCCCTTTGGGTGAAGGAGGGTAAGAGAAGGAAAGGTGGAAGACCAAAGAGTAAGGAAGGAGACAGAAGAAAGGAACCCACTCCAGATGGTAAGCAAGTACCTCTTTAATAAAAGCAGCATAAGGAGAGAATACAAATCGGTAGAAAGCAGCTGTCACAGCTCTGGTACTTTTTCTTTTATTTCTTTTTATTTTCTTTTTTAAGAGAGAGATTTTTGCTATAGGGCATGTGAAACTACTGAAGAGACAGAGAGAGATAGAGAGACAGAAAGGGAGAAATCACCCCCCAGGGGGCAGAGCCATGATGATGCTGCAATCCCTTCTCCTCCATTCTCCTCTTGGGATCTTGGGCACACATGCACACACGCCTGATGTGAGTTTTAAGCCACCAGGCCCAGGACTTGAACCACAATTGACCATGTGGGAGTCCAGTGATGTAATCATTATGCTATCTACTGGTCCCAACACTAGTACTTTCTATAACAATATGCTTACTACATTTTTATGCTATACCTTACATACTGATGTCAGAATTTATTATATTGTTCAATTTCATGCCACATCTTACATTATCAGCAAATAGAGGACCAAAAGGACAGACTAAATTGAAAGTGGATGCTGTGTAAATTAACCATGTCTAGTCTGGAAGAGCTACTTCTACATGGAATCTGGCTAGATCTCCAGGTACACATTCTAAGAAAAGGTGGGATGTCCTGGTGAGAAGAATGCCAAAAGCTGGAATTTACTAAGCCAAGGTGAGCATAGAGAGGAAGTGAATTGACTTCACTGAAGCTGAGAGACTCTTCATAAAGCAAAGACATCTGAGAATATCCAGCTGTCCCCAGGACTTAATCCTTAGAAATTCCAAATGTCCTAGGACTTCTTCTCATAAAATTCCATCCACTCTCAGACTCTACACCAGTGACTCAGATCCATGATAATCTCTAGACCCTTCAGCCAATGTGGAGCATGCTTAAGGAACTGCCTTTGGAGACAGAAACCACAGATACAGAACTCCAGCTTCACCACCTATGACAAACGTGTGACCTTGCAAATCTCAGCTTTCTCATCAGTAAAAGAGAAGAATAACAAAACGTACTTCAGGATATGTCATGAAGGATGCTTATGCTGGTTTACTGAGAGCTCAGACATTACCAATAAGCCTCTCTACCATTTCATCACCATCTGTTAGCTGCACAGATTCATCCCTTCTCTCAATTTATAAACCCTGAGGGGAGGTACTTCAAACTATATGTTTATACCCTTTCAACACCTAGAAGAAGGCCTTAAACAGAACAGAAACATACTAAATACTTGTGAAACCATATTAAAATTGAAGAAGCTTTGGCAGAAAATTTGATTGAAGCCTCTGAATACTAGAATAAGGAGGTTAAATGTAAATAATAATAATAATAATAAGGCTGAAACAGAGCATTCACAAACTAAGATGCCAGTGCCCTGATTTCCCTTTTAAAAAAGATTCAGATTAGTTTATGTCAGTAATAGAAATGGAAGAGGGAAAGGGCACTAAAACATGACATTAGCTAAAAATAAAAATTTAAAGGGTAAAAACTGAAAACCCCACACACGTCTTAGAACCTCTAAAACTCAAGAAAAGATATTACAAAATGTGCCAGAAAACATATGCTCTAATATTCTGAATGGAATTCCATTGGTTATCAGAGGGCTCTGCCCATCAACCCCAAAACAGTGGGGAAGGGTTTAGCTTTCCTTGTGCAGGACAGTGCATTCTCCCCCTTGTGTTTTAGAGCTCAAGGGACTGGTTGTCCTCTCTTAATCCTTTCTGTTCTTAGATTGGAGGGGTTTTGTTTGTTTGTTTGTTTTTTTAGTTTTACTCTAGGGCATGTGCACTTGCTAGACAGACAGAGAGAGGTAAAGTGAAAAATTAGCCCCCAGAAGGAATGGCCACACTGCGATTCTGTCTCATCTTGGGATTTTGTGCACACACATGTTTTTCAAGCCAGCAGATTTGCAGACTAGAACCTCTCGGTCATCCACATGGGATCCAGCTATCTCAACCTCCATGCCAATCCACTGGCCAGGAGCATTTCTTCTTGTCCATTATGTTTCACCAAAAAAAAAAAAAAAAAAAAAAGTCTTTCCTGTTTTAATACCATTGTATCATAATCAGTAATTTTCTTAACAGCCTATAAACAATAATTAACCTCTAATCTACATATTCTGGAAAGCACCATCAGTGGAACACTTGCCAAGCTCACTGCAGGCATACTGTAGGAACATTCCAATGTACTGCTCCAAACAGGCTCGATTTGAACACCAGCTCCATCCAATGAACTAAACTCACTGCGACTGTCTAATTGTTAAGTCTGCTCTACTCTTCTGTTGGGAAGACAGAAATTTTAAGCATTTCACACTACCCCTTAGCAAAAAAAAAAAAGGGGGGGGAGGGGAGGAGGCGGGGGGGGGGGGAAGGGAAAGAGAGAGCAAGTGAAGTATGCCAAGGAATAATTAAAACAAAACAGGCCCCTACCTTTCTTGGCTGAGAAACCTGGCAAGTACATCACTGGCTTTTAGTTCTTCAGTTAGCTGTATTGCCATGGAAACTTTCGAAAGATGGGGAGCTTGCACTCGAATCACTCCCTGAGGAACGTCAGCCTGCAAAGCAATAATGACACTGGAACAAAGCTGACAGCAGCTGGAACATGTAACTCTGTACAATGCATTATACGGTAAGTGTGCTTAACTACGACGCATTTTACTTCACTACATAAAAACCTTAACTACTGTATAATGTAATTTGCTAAATTACATCAAACCTCAAATATCCTCTTAATGGTGATAGGAGAACTTTATAATGCCTGTGCAGTAATGCTTAATTATTTTTAAAGATGTAAAGAATGACAGCAATAACCATTACTGCCATATTAAGTGCTGATTTCAGGGTATTATCTACTAGAGGGTGCGTCTTCATGTAGCAATTTATGAAATTGAATCAGAAAGAAGTAACTTAGTGTGTGATAGCAATGTATAGATTTAGAAAAAATCTTCCCCTCTACCCACACAAAATTTCAAAAAAACATTTGTCCCAAAGTATCTAAAAACAAAATAAAAACATACTTTTCTGATATATTTTTATTGGGTCTGCACCTGACTTAGCTAATGAGCTTCCATTTTTCACTACAACTCTTAGAAGTTAAGATGACTAATTCTAATTCCCTTGTCTATGAATGTGAAAAACAGTTTACTTTTTCAAGGTTTGTAATGTCAGAATGTCAGCTATAACATTCAAATATTATGCTTAATTAATTTCTAAATGTTTCTGCTAAAATAAATACTAATTTACTATTTATGCCCATATGTCTTAAACAGACTTTAGAACAAACAGAATGCATCAGCTAAAGATAATGCTTCAAGAATTATAAACACCCTGCTTCGCTACTAAAATTAACCAAGCATCTACTGAATATCAGGTATTTTCCTAGGTCTACTTACCTTGTACAAAGATAAGACATCAGTCCTTGATTGTTGTACACACAATATTGTTTTACACACAATGTCACATCCTTTTCTTTTTATGTATGTTTTGATTCTATTTATTAAAATGTAATTTTTTTCCTTTTTTCCCCTGTTATGTCATTTTCTTAATGTACAGTCTTGACTTTATTTTTTAAAGCATGAAGCCTTTTTTAAAAAATATAAAGCACAGACATCATTGATTTGCTTTCTTTCAAAGTTAAAACAAAAATAATAGATCTTTAGACGAGGGCTGGCTAAAATGGTACATGCTCTTCTCAAATGTTAAATTGTTTCCTCGGTAACCTTAGAGATTTGCTGTAGGGATAACAGAAAAGAAATGACACTGTACGACTGCACATGGTGCAGGCAATTGTGTAAGGTCATGGACTGTTAGATCTGCAAAGACACCTCGGGGAGTCTGACTGGCAAACTCAGAAAGCCTACCACCAACTGGGAAGCACCCCACCTGCAGCCCTCACCTGACCACTCCATGAAGGGCCACAGAGCACCACTTACTCCAAACCTGGACAGAGACAGCATCCCAGGGCTTCCCACATGTGATCTTGCAGAGCAAAGCACTCCATTTGTAATGTCCTCATCTAACTTCTCTTCAAGGAAAGGGAATATTATCTACAACTTAATTCTGGAAGGATGTCCTAGTATCAAACCCCCTAGTTCTAATCTCTGCCCAGACCCCTCAGCTCCTGCTTCATCTCTCTACCCAGCATGGACCCTTGGCTTGGTTTTCTGACTTCTACTTTCTAGGTCATATAATTTGGCCTCATACTTTAGTCTAGTCTTCAGCCTTGACCTAGATCTTGACCCTAGGGCACAAGTACAATTTACTTTTTTTCCTTAATTCTGTGATACTTTTATTTTCATTTGAAACATTTTGGAAAACAAGCTTCTTACAACAGAGGGGACATTTCATGTGGTAGTGTAACCACACTACGTTTTTCCTTTCATAGCTTTTATTAAGCCAATGGTGTAACTTACAACTCAAGGACTGCATGACCTGCCACCTGAATTTCTCCCTTGGATTTCATCTCCAGCTTATCTCCTGCTATAACCATTCTAACTGCTGGTCTGGCTTCACCTACTCATTTCCTCATAGAAGGTAAAGACAATAAACTTGCACAGAAGCCTTTAATAGTCAAGTGAAAATGGTAATGACAACATTTAAAGCACTGAGATCATGTTCTTAAAGCCTCAGTCAACCTTGACCACTCAGAAAGAGCAACCTATAGGGAACCAGCAGTTAGCGTAATGGCTATGTCGCTGGACTCCCACGTAGTCGACTGTGGTTCGCATCCTGGACCCGGTGGCTTAAAACTCACTCCAGGCGCATGTGCGTGCGTGCCCAAGATCCCGAGAGGAGAATGGAGGAGAAGGGATTGCGGCGTGGCCATCCCCCCGGGGGGTGATTTCTCGCTTTCTGTCTCTCTATGTCTCTCTCTGTCTGTCTGGTGAGCGCACGCGCCCTATAGTGAAAACCTCTCCAAAAAAAAAAAAAAAAAAAAAAAAAAGGAAAGAGCAACCTATATTGGTGTTTTGGGTTATGTTATTATTATTATTATTATTATTATTATTATTTGATTATTATTATTTGCCCTGAATGGCAAATCAAGGTTTGCAGATAGCCATATACTTTACACAGACATTAAAGGCTAGGAAATCCTGATTGTCATAGTGCCAAATATCTTTACATATAGGTTTTGTTTGATGAAAGCAATAGTGACAAAGAATAAATTTAATACCCAGTCATAAAATTTTAAAAAGGCAGCCAAATCGATGCTGTCTACTTAAAGGTATGATGTGATATAAGCTTTTTCTTAAAGATATAATTAAGTTTTTATACATAGAAGGGTCACAATAAGTGAATTAAAAAACCAAAATGAACCAGAAAAATAATGTCTTACTATAGCAAATTCAGGGATAGGATAACCTTTGTTTGCTTCTTGCCTTTTCCCCCTTATTATTATAATTGGTATTTATTTAATGCACTCTAAAAATATCTGAGAATGTCATAAAAAGAAACAAGATTTGGGTTCGATATATGGACATTTGGTTTTCCCCCTTTTCCTTGTGGTCGATTTTACTCATCAGATAAAAAAGCCAGTCAAAATTCACACCAAACACCTCATGTTTTCTTATCTTTGTATATAGTCTACTCCCATTCTGAAATATCCCTTACTTGTCCATTATTCAAGGCCTAGCTCAAACATGATGGAAACCTTTCTTCCATGATCCACAAGAGCCAAATGAATTTCTTTTTTCCACTGAGTTTCCTTTATGTTGGAGATTCTAATAAACGTCACCTACATTCTAGTTACATGCCACATACCTAGGTCAAATCTGTAGCCACTCACGAATGCTTACTGATTAACTGAATCACTCAAAAACAGATGTTAATAAAATTTCTCTAGAATAAAAGAAAACATGCTAATGTGCATTTCCTTAGAGGCAAAAATCATCATGATCATCTTAAGAACATTGTCCACAATAAGCAAGTTGCTGAAATCATATGTTACTTCCTCTAGTACTGAGGAAAAATGGAAAGGAAAAGAGAGTAAAGAGAAGGAGTTAGAAATGCTGCAAGGAATAATTTAGTTATTTATTCCCTCAGAGAGCTAAGGAGAAATGCCAAAGTTACCAATATTTACATGTACTTGCTTAAGGAGGTAGTCTCTTTCTTTCTCTAAGATATATCAAGAAATGCTGAAAGCCCCTAATAATATGACCAAATGGCCTACAGTTTCTAAATGAGTTTAGAGATCATAGCTGTAGAGAGTACAGCCGTAGTTCCCTATAAAATGTAGCATTGAGTTCAATGTGCTGTTAGGACTTTGCACAGAGAACCACTTCTAACACAGAAATCCAGAGTCTTCCTGATAGTTCAGAGAGTGATAGGAAGAGTCACAGGTACTAGGTTCAGAGGGCACCCGTGGGTTCCCATGTGTATGTGTCATGTGAGGTAATTGACATGGGACACAGGGGCTGGCCTCTGCCAACATGGAGAGTGGCAAGAGTACTCCCCACAGGTACCTTACTGCTGTGAAACAGAAGACTTCCCACATCATTTTCCCTTAAAGAGCAGAGGATGAGGTTAGGCCAGTTCTGGCTCAGTGTTAACCCTTCTCAAACTACTACAATAAAAACTTTGACTGTTTTCCCATGGAGTTGGAATGTCAAGGCCCTTGAAATACCTTTCATTAAACATGGCCCCTTCGCATGGCTGACTGGCCACATTTCCTGTATTCCAGGGTATGAGTATGTGAAAGTTTGAGTGTCTGTGTGTGCATGCATGCACGTGTGGATGCGTGATTTGCTTGTCTACAGGGAAGGAGCAATTCTCAGCTCATTTTTTTTCTCTGGTAATACATCCTACCTCAAGTCTCACAGCAATATAGCATAAGAGTTTGACTTAATATGAATCTACCATGCCCTTTACCCTTAGAGAAGAAATGAGTTAAACTGGTAGGTATAATGGTAAAGATGAAGAGCTTAGAAATTGTTTCTGGAAAGTTTTTACTGGGTATCTTGACAAGGGAGGCCAAATGATATTTACATAAAGATGATAAACAATAAATGATGCCAAAGCTCTCGTTTAAATGGTGTATGACAACCACTATTAAGCTCCAGAATTATGCTGTATCCAATACTAAAGCTATTAGTATACTAATTGCATTGAGCTGCCAAGCTTTGAAAAGACACAACATGCCTGATCATTAAGCCAAACAGTCTGTTCTTAACTCAAGCCATAATAATAGCTGAATCTGTGCATACTATTATCTTTGTAACTTTCCTTTTTCATGTTGTTTTGGTCTAACATCTGTGACTATACCCTACCTTTTTGGATGAGGTGGGACTATACTTGTGAACGGAGGTTACGTGGTATATAGCAGGAGTAGAGAAGAACTGTACTTGACTAACATATCATTAAATTTTAACCAGAAAGGATTTTACAACTTACAGAATGTTAATTTCTTATGCACACAGAGATTGTTGTAAAAGAGAAAATGATCTCATATGGTCCTCACATGTTTTACATATTAAACTAAAGCACAGTTCTTGAAATCTGATTTTATTTTTTTTATTATTTGATTAAGTAAAAATGATTTTGTTATTTTTTATAAGGTGCAGATGAACACTGCATTACTCATACTTTTGCAATATACAGGTTAGAAATTTAAGTGTCAGACCTTTAAAAAAGAGACTTTCATTTCTTTTTTTATTAAAAGCTAATTTAAATGTAAAGCTGACACTTTTGATGCTACAGAAAAATGTCATCTTCAAAAGGACAAATTGGAAATACAACTTTCTTAAAAAGGAGGCCAGATAGAACAGACATTTTAGAAAATTAAACAAGGACATTTTAGCAAGGTATCTTAAAATAATATGGCATATTCATCACCCTACTCTGAACTAACAATACTGGGAGTGATGATATAGAAGGAATTCTCTATAATCCTAAACTGTCTATGTTCTGATTATAATTGGGTCTTCGTTATCCAAATGCCTCGACCTTTTATGCAACTCACAGATTTGGAGAATTCTAAAGAAGGGCCTTAAATAACTTCCATAGTTAATAAATAAGTATTTAATTTGCAATGAAGTAAGTACTGATATTTTTCTCTTTTGATGTGTGGTTTTTTTTTTTTTATGCACTCTAAAAATATCTGAGAATGTCATAAAAAGAAACAAGATTTGGGTTTGATATATGGATATTTGGTTTTCCACATGGGTCCCCAAGTAAATCCAGACACTATATCCAGATCTAAAGCAGATGCTTGAAAGAATACCTGTGATGATGCTCTAGAATTAGAGCTGTTATATTCCAGAGATGGAATTTTAAATGTAGTTTTGAGTACGGGCATGCAATTCTAGCTACAAAGGACTTGGTGTCTATACTGCACTGCTACCAACTTCTCTGGGTGGCCACAATAAATCTGTATGTCCAAAGCCTTAAACATTAAAATGTTTCAAGATAATTAAGAAACTGTTGGCAAGTCACAAAAGCTCTCAAAAACTTGAGTTGTTCTGCTGCAAATTAAAGGTCTGGCACTAGGTCATCCCCAGGTAATCATGCAAGAGAGAACTTTAGTTTCTTTCCCTTACTGATGAAGTCCGATGTGCTGAGCAGTGTGGTGTATTTCACAGAATCTCACAAAGCCTGCTCTGGGCCCTCACATTTTCACAAACATACAGCTTGCCTTTGAGAGGTGAGTTTGAATTGCCAAAGAAAACTGTACGAAGTTAAGTCCCAATGGACCTGGAGGTCTGGATGACTCAGTAATTCATAAACAACTGGTCGTCAACCTAACTCATATATCCTTATTAGGCAGAGATGCAAATTTAAAGTAATGATGGCTGAAATGTTGGGATTTCTGTAAGTTCCTTAAAAACATTAAAAGGTTGAAGCCAGTTGATGGTAGAGTGGTTACATAATGCTAAGAGGCCAACCCACATGGGATGCCTCTGGTTTCATGTCTAGAGAGGTCCTTGAACATGTCAGACACATAAGTGCATGCATAGTCACCCATGATTCTAGGCTGGTAGATTATGGCATATAAACTCTGTTGGGGGTGCCTTTCTATCTCTGTCACACATTCAATAGATAGATAGATAGATAGATAGATAGATAGATAGATAGACAGATACATACATACATACATATATACATTTTTATAGAAACATGAAAAGGAGAAAAAAGCTAGGAAGACAGGATGGAAAATCAGAATGTTTGACGGTTAATGATGGGTTTGTGGGGTTTTATATAGATTTTATCTATTTTTGTATCTTAGAAAAGTTTATGATAAAATAAAACAGATGTGCACACACAAGTACAATAAATCACAGTGGAAGGGGGATAGATAACCTTCACACATTTTATAAAACACACATATAAGTTCTACCCTGGGAGAGACTGACTCAGTGGACCTAGGTAGTAGCCCAGTCAAGGTTCGGGGCTTCATTTTTTTGTTGTTATTTTAAGAGAGATTTTTTTGCTATTGGTTGTGTGTACTTGCCAGAGACAGAAAGCAAGAAATAAATTCCCTGGTGGGGGGCAGGGGGTGGCCACACCACAATTACTTCTCCTCCATTCTCCTCACAGGATCTTGGACACATATTCCACATGCTCAATGTGAGTTTTAAGCCTCCAAGTCTGGAACTTGAACTATGGTCAGTCATGTGAGAGTCCAGCAATGTAGCCATTTTGTCATCTGTTGGTCCCATGGATTTTTTTTTTTTAAATAATACTAGAGGTGCCTCTGTTGCAAACTTCTTGTTAACTATCACTAATCTGTTCCTAACCCATCAGTTTATAAAAGAAACTGAAGCCTGGGGAGGTAAAATGGTCACATTCATTAATGGCAGAGCAAAAACCACAGCATCAAGCAGCACAACTTCTGATATGTGATATGGGTGTGTATGTGTATGAGGAAAGAGATATCAATCCCTACAAGTTAAAGGCTATCAGTAAATAGTTACTTTTTATGGTCTACAACTTTGTTCTTTTTCCTAATTGTTTCCTCCTACTATAATTAATAGATGAGATATTAACATTTAAGAACATACACATCTGGACCAAACAGTATGCTATAGTCATTAAGTACATTTGTCTTATTAAGTAAATTGAGTGAGTCTTACAACCTGGCTCAAATATTAATTTACCTACTCAAGTATATCTTAATATCTTATATCTTAATATCTTAATAAGAATGCCCAATTATATACAGTTAACATTAATAGCATACAAAGTGTTTTTAAAAAACATTACTTTGAGGAATCTTTTATGATCTACAATTTTGTCTTTCATTTTTTGATCCCTAAAAATCTGGCTTCTTCCATCAAGTCTCTGACAGTGCTTAGAGATGGTTACCACTGACTTTCAAATGCAAAATCAAGTGGATATTTATTCAATTTTACTTTTAGTCTATCTGCAGTATTTGCTACTACCAATCAAGTTCTTAGACTTCCTGCCTCGGCTTCCAAGAGAGGAAGACACTACCCATTCTTCAGCTTTCTTCTACTTCATATTATTATTTCTTAGCCTTTATTTTATCAGCTTCTCTTCAACAACCCACTACTTAGATATCAGTGTACCCTAAAGAATTGCCTCTACATCTTTATTTTTTTTTACTTCATATATTCACTTTGTGTAATATGAATTTTCCTGGGGCTTCAGCTACAATCTCCAGGCTGATTCTAAAGGCACACCTCCATCCCTCAAAGCTCCCGAGCTCCAGGCTCACACAGCCAAGTCTCACACAGGAATGTCAACCCAAAATGTAAAACACAGACTTTCCTTTCTTCCAAGTCACTTCTTTTTGCTTGATGCTTTATTTTGACAATAAAGTCACCTAAGGCAAAACTCGGTGCATCTTTGTGGGTTCTGCTGGCTCACATTCTAAACCTTCCAATCTCACCACTGGGCCTTTGTTCTACTCAGAGCTCTTTTGAAATTTATATATAAATAGTATATTTTAAAACAGCAGTAATCTATGTTGCTTGTATTGCCATCCATAAAACCAGGGTTTGGGTAGATTTGTGTGTGTGTGTGTGTGTGTACATGACTACAGGGAAATAAAGGACAATGAAAAAAATCTATATATTTAAAGTTACATAAATTTAGTTTCAAATTCTAGCTAGCTCAACTGCTTTCTATCCAGATTATCTTAAGTAAGTTATTTAATATTGCTGATCCTCACTTTCCTCATCTGGAAAAAATAAGACAATAATACACTCCAATTAAATGACCATGAATATTAAATGAGACAATGCTTGTAAAATGCTTAGCATCATGCCTGCCCTCTGGTAAGTGTTCAGAAAACCCACAGCTATTACTAACCTTTACAAATATAGCAATATATAGCAACGTGCTTGTCAATGATTTGTAAGTTATTTCTTCATAGAGTAATATACTGGTCGTTGGGAAAGTCATGATGCATTTCTGCATACAAGAACATAGAAAAATACGTGACTTTTCCAATGACCTAACATTATGATTATCTGTCACATAGTAACATGTTGTGAACATCTTTTGATGTCAATAATTACACTTGCACATTTCCATGCTATTTCACTATACAGGTATGTTTTTATATAGTTGATGAGCCACTTCTCTTCTTTTGGATAATTTCTAATTTTGACTGGGATAAAGAAAACAGCAATGAATGTAACTGTAAATATTTGCATGCTCATTGTATTGTATTATTCCCTTAAAAGGAAAGTTTGATCCAGTGAGCAGTATGGTTTTCTGGCCTTTGCCACACACAACTGTTCTCTGGAGGGATTCTACCAATTTATATACTCCCAGCCACAATTAAATTACCCAGGATCTCCTAACTAACCTCTTATCTTTCACTCTTTAAATCTTTCCATCTTCAACCCTTATAGCAACTGTTCTAAAATGCAAATATAATGGTATAATTTCTGGGGTCACCGTTCAGCAGTTTTCGACTGTATACAGAAGCTCTCTTCCCACTTGAGTCCCATTCCTGTTTCCCCTCTGCACCTGCCTCTGTGTACCTCACGGCCTGTCAGTATGACCTGACGATTTCCTGCAAACTCCCTTAGATATCTAATGACATCCCTATCTCAGTAAGCCCAAAATGAAATCATGATCTTCCTGGTCAATCCCATCCATCCAACTTTTCAGGCCAAAAAGCCTTTGAATCATGCGTGACTTCTTTCTTTTATACAACTAAAATTAACTTTCAAGAAGAAATCTCAGTGGGCCAGCCCCATAGCTTAGTGTATCCCACAAGGCCAAACATGGCTTGAATCCTGGCCCTAGTGATTTGAGGGGCATGGTGATACCTGTGTGTGTGTGTGTGTGTGTGTGTGTGTGTGCCCCAAATCCTGATGGGATAGAGAAATGGAGAATAAATTGTGACATGATTATACCCCATGGGAAGTAGTTTCCCCTACTTCTGTCTCTTTTGAAAAGTGCATGCACTCTCCAGCAACTAAAGAAAAGAAAAAGAAAAAGAAATCCCAAAGACTCTAACTTTGAAAATAAGAAAAGAAAAATTCAGAATCTAATCACTTCTCCACCTCCAGTTCTAATACCTTGGTCTGAACCACCATCATTTCTCACATAGCTTATAAGAACTTCCTTAATGGTCTCCCTATTTCTATCTTTGCTCTCTTGTTTCAACACAATAGCCGAAGGCATCATTTGAAAAACAATATAGATTTTCAGGCCTTGTCTCAAAACCCTGTTATTACCCATTTTTCTCAGGGTATAAACCCAAATTCTTAATGATGGTCTACAAGGTCCTACGTAATCAGGTCTCATTGCCCCTTTGACCTCATTTCATAATACCATCCTTCTTGCCATCTTCCCTCCAGCCACAGTCACACCTTGCTAGTTCTCAAATACTATAGTTAGATTCATACTGTAAAGATTTCACACTGACTATTCCCTCTTCCTGTAATATATTTTCTGAGCTATCCATACAGCTTGACTCTCTGCCCTCTTTCATGTCTTTGCTAGAATAAATAATACCCAAACTACCCAATTGAATATTGCCAGAAGCTCTCCTTCCTAATTCCCCTTTTTCTGCTCTGCATTTATTATTTTTATAGCACTGACCACACATTAACACAGTATAGAACTTACTGGCATTTTATTTTATTTATAGAATTAAATAAAAAACCTTTACAGAAGTAGTAATCTTTATCTGATTTTTATCAGTGGTCTTTATGTATTTCAAGTATCTAGCAATGCCCCTCACACACAGTAGGGACACATTCAAATGTAACAGATGACTAGGACAGTCTAGCCAGTTCCATGTTCTATAGCTTCATGCTGCATATTCAAATGATTCATGAAGAAGAAAATAAAGCAACAAGACAGAATGGAGAAGGGGGGATGTCTTAAAATTCTGGAAAAATGAAACTAGACCTGTCTCTCACCATTTAAAAATATAAATTCAAAATGTATTAAAGACTTAACATAAAGCCCCAAACCATAAAATAACTGGAGAAAAACAAAGGAGAGATACTTCAAGATATTAGAGTAGGCAAAATTTCCTGACTAAGACTCCTAAAGCAAGGGTGATAAATAGGTGAGTGGAATTTATATCAAGCCAAAAAGCTTCTACCTAGCAAAGTAAACAATATATAAAGAGACAACCCATAGGATGGGAAAAAATATTTGTACACTATGCTTCCATAAAGGATTGACAACATATGAGAAACTCCAATCACATATGTGGGGGGAGGGGGGAAAGGGACTAGTAATCCAATCAAAAAATGAGCAAAAAGACTTGAACAAACAACTTACAAAGGAAGATATAAAAATGACCAAAAAGTATACAAAAAAATGTTCAATATTTCTTATTATAAGGGAAATGTAAATTAAAACTGCAATGAGAGGGGCCAGCAGATGGTGTAGCAGTTACATTGCTGGCCTCCCACATAGCTGACTGTGGTTCGATTACTAGACTCAGTTGCTTGAAAATCATGCTCTGTGTGTGTGTGTGTGTGTGTGTGTGTGTGTGTACAAGATCCTAGGAGTAGAATGAAGGAGAAAGGATTGGCATGGCCATACCCCGTGAGGGTGATTTCTCACTTTCCCTCTCACTGTTTCTGATTCTCTTTCTCTCTCTAGCAAGTGCATGCACCCTAACACAAAAAACTCTTTAAAACAGACAAAAAACTGCAATGAGATTTCACCTAACCCCAGTCAGCATGGCTCTAACCAAAAATCAAAGAATAACAAGTACAGAGGTTGCAGAGAAAAGGGAACCATTGCACATTGCTGGTGGGAATATCAATTAGTACAGTCACTGTGAAAAACGTATGGCGATTCCTCAGAAATCTAAAAATAGAACTACCATATGATCCAGCAATCCTACTATTTAGTATATACCCCCCCCCAAAAAAAAATCACTCAGTCAGAGAGACATTTGCACATCCATGCTCTTGCAGCATTATTTACAATAGCTAAACACATGGACACAACCTAAGTACCTAGCAACTTATGAATAGATTGGGAAAATTCTATATATATGCACAATGGAGTATTACTCATCCATAAAGAACAAAATCTTGTTGTTTGACACGAAGTGGACTAACCTAGAAGATACAACACTAAGCAAAATAAGTTAGACTGTGATACTGTATGTTCCTGCTTAACACATACTGATTGTCCACACTCTATAATTAAAACTGAAGAACTCAAAAGCATAGAAAATAAAATAATGGTAAAACCAGAAGGTGCTTGGAGGGATTGGAGGTGGGAGGGTATTCTTGTGAGAAAATTATATTTTTTAAGAGAAATTTTTGCCATATGGTATGTGTGCTCTTGAAAGAAACAGAGAGACAGGAAATGAAAAATCAGCCCCCAGGGAGGATGGCCATGCTGCAATCCCCTCTTTCCATTCTCGTCTTGGGATCTTGGGCATGCAAGCAAATGTGCCTGGTATGAGTTTCAAGCCAACAGATCCAGGATTTGAACTGGGGTCAACTGTGTGGGAATCCAGGCATGTAACCATTATTCCATCTGCTGGTCCCAAGAAAATTATTAATGATGGGGTCAGCAATTGGCCTAATGGCTATGTTGCTGGACTCCCATATAATCAATCGTGGTTCGAGTCCCGGAACCAGTGGCTTCAATTCACAATGGGCACATGTGTGTGCATGCCCAAGGTGCCCAAGATCCAGAGAGGAGAATGGAGAAGGGATTGCAGCATAGCCACCCCCCGGAGGGTGATTTCTCACTTTCTGTCTCTCTGTCTCTTCTGTCTCTCTGGCAAGTGCACACGTCCTAAAGCAAAAACCTCTTAAAAAAAAAAGAAAGAAAGAAAGAAAAGAGTGTATGTAAATAAGGGAAAGAGGCTATGGGACAGTGTAAAACAGCAGAGTTAAACAAAGACAAGTAGAACTAATATCAAATGTGTAAAACATAATGTAACATACAATGTTTAAGAAGATGAATACGAGGGCCACCAGATGGTGTAGTGGTTATGTCGTTGAATTCCCACAGGGTTGACCACAGTTTGAGTCCCAGACCCAGTGGCTTGAAAATCATGCTGGGCATGTATACATACATGCCCAAGATCCCAGGAGAATGGAGACAGGATTGTAGCATGGTCAGCCTCCCTGGGGGTTGATTTCTCACTTTCCTTCTCATTGTTTCTGCTTTCTCTCTCTCTCTGGCAAGTACACATCTCCTATGACAAAAATCTCTTAAAAAGAAAAAAAAGGAATATGTGTACACCCTTGATTTGATTATTATACCCTGCATGTGTGCTTTAGAAAACCATACTGTACCCCACAAAGATGTACAGCAAATATATCTAAACCAGAAATCACAATTTGAAAAAAAAACTAAATATCAATCAATAAATAATTTTTTTAAATTCTGGCAATTGATTGAAACTTATGTAAAAAACTGACTACTGGGAACCAGCAGTTAGCATAATGGGTATGTCGCTGGACTCCCATGTAGTCGATTGCAGTTCCCGTCCCGGACCCGGTGGCTTGAAACTCACACCGGGCACGTGTGCATGCGTGCCCAAGATCCCGAGAGGAGAATGGAGGAGAAGGGATTGCGGCGTGACCATCCCCCTTGGGGGGTGATTTCTCACTTTCTGTCTCTACGTCTCTCTCTGTCTGTTTGGTGAGCGCACGCGCCCTATAGTGAAAACCTCTCCAAAAAAAAAAAAAAAAACTGACTACTTAGGGGCTCACCATATACCCACAACATTTGAACTTATCTCATAATTTTGTTGTTATATAATAATTTCCTGTGTATATTTATTCTCCCTAATAAAATGATACCAATTTGAAAAAAAAAAAAACCTGGAAATTGATTAAAATTTTTCAACCAAGAGCCAACAGACAGCATAGTAGTGAAGGCTCTGGACTCCCACGTGGTTTGAGTCGGTACCTGGTGGCTTAAAAATCATGCCAGGTACAGTTGCATACATTCCCCAAATCCCAAGAGAATGGAAGAGAAAATATTGTAGCATGGCCATCCCCCGCCAGGGGGGATAATTTCTCACTTTCCCTCTCCTCTGTCTGACGAGCACACATGCTCCATGCCAAAACCTTAAAAAAAATTTTTTTTTTCAATCAAAATGACAGTCCAAAAAGACTCTGATGTGGAAGAAGCTTCCAGAGCTAGTTAGGTTAGATCTCTCTATTCTAGTGATGCCTGAATAACATCTTATTTTTCACATCCCAGCCTGACTCCCCAGTGAAGCATTTCATATGCCCACTTTCTGTTTCACAGCCCAAGGGACCCTGGCCAGGTTTCACTCACAGACTTCTAAGCATCTCTGAGCTAAATTCCTTGTATATCTCTCTCCTGCTCCGAGACGAACATCCAGCTCCAACAACTTCTGCGTATTTTACATGGAGCTGGCGCTTGGCATCAAGGAGGCACTTACTAGCATTTTGTTAAATGAATAACTGGATTTCACAGAAGAGAAAAGCAAAACCCAGGGAAGTGAACCTGCAGCTAACACATGATAAAGCTGAGAACTAAAAACCAAGCCTTAAAAATGATGGTACGGCTTTGAAATAGTACAGAGGAAATTTTCAGACCAGTTCATTTCTACTTAACTCAAAGGGTAAAGAAATCCAAGTTAATACTGCTTTTCTGTAAATGACCAAGATACTTAAATAGTCCATCTTCAAAAATATAACCTTTAGGCCAGCCCCAAATCCTAGTGGTTAAGGATGCCGAATCCCAAGAGACCAACTCAGGTTTAAATCTGGCCCACGGCTTGACCAACATGCTTGCTACACATGTGTGCACACCCCAAATCCCAACAGGCTGAAGAAATAGAGAAGGGGTTTAAGCATAACCAGGCCCCATGGTTGGCGGGGGGGTGGGGGGGGTGGGGGGTGTGGTTCTTTCTTCCTCACTCTCACTCTCTCTCTCTCTCTCTCTCTGGTGAGTACACACCCCCTTGGCAATTAAAAAAAAAAAAAAGTAACCTTTAGATGTTTGTGTAAGTATTTTTAAAAAGGTACAACACAAATATCATTTCTTTATAAATAGACAAGGCCTTAAAGTACTATTGCATAACCGTCTTAGGAAAAGACTAGGCTATAATGTGACTTAAATTAATATGAAAAATCGTAGCTACAAGACACAAGTTATTCACATATTTACAATAGTTTGAGGTAATAAAACTATCTAAAATTAAATGACAATGGTATCTGAAAAATCCTAGGCCCCATCATGGTGGCACAGGGATAGCACCATCCCTGCAATTCTAGAAGTCATATGGAAGATGGAAGTTTGGTTACAGGTCAACTTGTCCACACCAGGTGCATACACGTGCATGCCTGAGATGCTTGCTGGCTAAAAGGAGCATGGCTGAGGCTCACAACCTAAGACCTTATCGTGGATGCTCATCTTTCTTGTTCTCTGTCTCTCAAGACATAAATTTTGAATTTTGAAAAAATCTCTTTTAGAGACCAGCAGTTAGCATAATAGCTATGTTGCTGGCCTCCCACGTAGTCGACCACGGTTCGAGTCCCGGACCTGGTGGCTTAAACTCACGCTGGGCACATGTGCATGCGTGCCCAAGATCCCGAGAAGAAAATAGAGGAGAAGGGATTGTGATGTGGCCATCCCCCCCCCGGGGAGGTGATTTCTTGCTTTCTGTCTTTCTGTCTGTCTCTGTCTTTCTGGTGAGCGCACGTCCCCTATAGCAAAAAAACTCAAAAAAAAAATCTTTTGTAAACTTATAATATCAAATCCATTCTCAAAAAAAAAATAGTCATTATTTACTATTTCTTTTTATTGAAATTTCCTGGCTTTAAAGACACTAACAAATTGATCTAAAATTTTTATAATGACAAAAACATGTTATTTTTTTAAGAGTGAGAGTTGTAAGTACATTCAGGAAAGCATTTCTTTAATCTAATTATTGACTCCACCAAACAGGCCAAAAAAAAAACAAAAAACAAAAAAAAGACAAAGGCTGAAAATTGCATTTTCACATTTTTCCACAAGATGTCAGCATGCAACTGAACAACCTCGAAGGTGTAGTGGTGGGGTGATGTATTCTCTCAAACAGAACAATAGAAACCCCTTCATTTCTAGAGCTTGGGTAACTCACTTCATGAATGTATTTTTTACACATACTTCATTATTGTAAACTCGGTTCTTATGCATTTTTCAGTATCTTGTAAATGCTGATATTTAGAGATTCTTTCCTGAAACACCTCAATTTTCTTTTGTCTATCATAACCCTTTCTTCTTCGGATCACAATAAAAATCTTTGAGTACTTATTAATGTCCAGGAATGACCCAAGGTACAACACAAACTTTAACCTATTTGTATGTCTGGGTTATTTTTTCCCCATTTTACAGATGAGCAAATTGAGGGGAAAGATTAATGTTTCATGTAGGGGAATCTTCTTTTTTAAATTTTTACTTATGTTTATTTTTTGCTGAAAGGCATGTGTACTCACTGGAGAGAGACAGAGAGAGAGGGAAAGAGAGAACTCACCCTTCAGGAGGGATGGCCATGCTGCAATTCCTTATCCTTCATCTCTCCTCTCAGGATTTTGGGCACACACGCACATTTGCTTGGCTTGCTTTCAAGCTACTGGGTCCAGGACTCGAACCATGCAGTCTACCATGTGGGTCCAGCTGCCTTAACCACCATGCCACCAGCTCTCCCCATGCAGGGGATTCTTTATTCACTATGTATCAGATATTCAGTGGACAACTGGGGTCTGTGCAGGACTTGCGTGGATGCACTTGTGCACATGTGTATGAGTTCAAAGAGTTCTTGCTCTTTCTGTCCCTCATTAACAACTCAAATGCCGAGTCACCAATCCCTTACCAACTGTCCCACTGCTCACTAGTGAGTGTAGGTATCGTCATTACTGCCTTTAACACATAAGGATGACCAGGCCCAAGTCAGCTCTAGAAAGTCATACTATGGAAATACATGACATTTTTCTTTAACATTAAAAAAATAGTGACATTTGAAAAAAATAGGCATCTTTAATATGTTCTTACATCATTCGTACTCTTATCTTGCTTTTCATATTTTTCTCGGTCATAAGCCATTTTCTTCAGCAATTTTCTCATTGCTTTTCTGTCCTTCTTATGATGTTCAGTGTTTTGCTTCCTCACTTGGTTTACAATAAATTTGGGAATCTATAGAGAAAAAAAGATTAAGTTTGAGGAGGAAAAAGAAATGGCATCTTTTAAAACTATAGAAACAACTATTGTTATGTCTTAACTTTTGAGAGCAGTAGGTCTTACCTATTTGATAAGACTATGCCTTTTTACATGTACATTTTACTACTCATTAAATCTGAGAAAAGAAAATGCATCACATTACTCATCTACCAGGAGCTCTGAGCATTCATGTGATGCAATTTACCACCCTGTGTATAGGAAACCAAAAAGGCTTTACGAAGTTGAAGGACCTAGTGGCCTCACCCACAACACAGATGTGGATGCTGAGACTCCCTGTGGTGACTAGCAAGAGAGACCATCTAGGTGGTTCTGGGTGGATTTTCCCCACCTTGGGTTCTTCTCTTGAGCAGCTGCCTCTAGCCTTCTAGCTACTGTAGGGTTCCTTTATTTTTTCATTATTTATAATTTTTTAATTTTTAAAAATTTGCTAGAGTGCATGTATGCTAGCTAAGGACAGAGAGAGAGGAAGAGAGAGAGCGTCTCCAAGGGTGGATGTTCACACTACAATCCCCTCTCTTTCACTTCTCTCTCCTTTTGGGATTTTGGACAGGCATACACATATAACCAGCAAAATTTTCAAGTTTCCAAGTCTGGGACTTGAATTACACAGCAGGCCATGTGGGATCCAACACCTTAACCATCATGCCATTGGTTGGTCCTGGTTCCCTTTTAATAATCAGCTAGCCTCTATTTTCACGAGAGAAAGAAGAACTCACCAACAAATAAAAGCTGACAGATAGGTATCATAAAAAATAATCATCATAAAAAATTTATCCTTAGAAATAACGTCAGCAAAAGTAAAATATTTTAAGCTACCAAAATATAATCATGAAGTGATATTAACATTTTAAAACTTGAGACTTAATAAATGTACATTCATTTGAGCCAGCCACATATATGGAATCAGATCCCACATGGCCAGTCACACTTTGAATCATGACCTGGTGGCTTGAAACACATACCAATACATGTGTGTGCACACAGAATTTTGACAGAAAGGAAAAATGAAAGGGAACAGCAGGTGGCATGGTAGTTAAAGTGCTGTGCACTCCCACATGGCTGACCACGGTTCAAGTCCTGGACCTGATGACTTACTTTCTCACTTTCCTTCTCCCTTTCTCTCTCTCTGTGTCTCTCTCTGGTCAAATTAAAATACATGAATGAATAAATAAAATTAAATAAAACAACTTTTTTTTAAAAAAAGGAGAAATGGTGGAAAAATTATCGCGGCATCATCAGGCCCTTTGAGAGGCATTTTCTCTCTCTAGCAAAAAAGAATAATTTTTAATAGTAAATACTAGAAATTTTACTTGAAATTTTTAATAGTAAGTACTTGTATTTTACTTGAAATTTCTTTAGTTCATTTTTTTAAAATGCCTATCAGATGTCTCCCTAAAAAAATAAATTTTAGAGCCAGCAGGTAGCATTGTGGTTGAGCTGCTGGACTCCCACCTGACAGACCACAGTTTGAGTCCTAGACCTTGCAACTTGCTTTCTCCCTCTCCCTCTCTCTCTCTCTCTCTCTATCTCTCTCTCTCTACCTCTCTCTCTCTCTCTTTCTCTCACTCTGGTGAACACATGTACCCTGTAACAAATTAAAAATAAAACAATAATACTAATAATTACAAATAAAATTAAGTAATTCTTTAAAAATATTACATTTTGGGGCCAGCAGGTAGTGTGGTGGTTAAGGTGCTAGACTCCCACATGTTGGACTGCTGTACGAGTCCCGGACCTGGAGGCTTGCTTTCACACTTTCTCTCTCTCTCTTTCTGTCTCTCACACATGCCCTATAGCAGATTAATAATGATAATAATAATAATAAATAAAATTAAATAATTATTTTTAACAAATTAAATCTCAGGGCTAGCCACTGTCATGGTGGATAAAGTGCTGGACTCCCACATGTCTGACCATGGTTCAAGTACTGGGCCCAGTGGCTTGATAATCATGCCAGGGACATGTGTGCACACAACTAAAATCCCAAGAGAAGAATGGAAGAGTACTTGCAGTGTGGCCATCCGCCCTAGTGGGTGATTTCTAGCTTTCCCTCTCTGTCTGTCTCTCTCTGGTACCCTATAACAAAAATATAAATAAACTTCACTGGAAAATGAGGCTCTAGTCAACAAAGCTTCTCATCTACTACCATGTTCTGATTATTTGTCAAAACTTATGCCCAAAATAAGGGTAAGACAGAGAAAACCATTTTTTAGATGCTGTCAGCAATTGTGGCACAAACTGTGTGCATCCCTTTAAAAAAAAAAAAAAGAGAGAGAGACTATAAAAAATACTGTGGACACATCAGATTCTAAGATAATAAGAACATTTAAAAGGAAAACAGGTCTAAATATTGGGAAAAGAGAAAATGGACAGAATTAAGTAAGATATACTTCTTACAAGGCATATTTTCTCAATAGCATTTTATGCTTTTAAAACAGAATTCACAGATCCTCCTTAGCTCTTTTAGTAAAACACTATTAGTATTTGTTGCACTCCCACATTTAAAATGTAATTTCACAAAGTTGGTAACAAAAATGTAATGTGTTTTTAAACCATTAGGAACAAAAAGAGCATTTTACATTCTTATATCAGCTTTAAAAAAAATCATGTTGAAAATTGCTATAAACAATAAACCAAGGACCCAGCAAGAGGTGCAAGCAGTAGGGCGCTGCTATGTGGTGCTCGAGGACACACAGGAAGGCTCTGGGTTCATATCCAGGGTCCAACCTGAACACACAGGACACGCCCACGATTCTGGCTGGCTTCAGGGCTGGAGAGAGGGTTGCAGCTTGGAGACCCCATGGAAGTTTCCTCTCCCTCTAACTTCTCTCTCTCCCCCTCCCTCTCATGATAGAAAATAAATAGACTGCAAAAATTATGCTAGGAAATTACCTTGTCATTAACAGAGCTTAAAATTATATACTTACTGTCCACAGAATGTTTTGATACTTAATCAATAAGTGCATGGTATTTGCTGTCCCAGCTGCCATTACAAGTTCTTGCTGTTCACTGGACTTCAAACCCAACATATGACACATAAAGAGATTCGGGGCCATGATCATTGCTACATTCATTAATGTCATTTTATTTTTCTCTTTATTATCTATGACTCTTTGGAGAAATTCAAGCAGGGCCTGCAATAGAAATGATTCTTTGAGACTTGTGTTGTACATAAGATAAGAGATTAAAGCACTATAGCATATAGGATTTTTATTTCATTTGAAAAATAAGTTGTGTCGGGAACCAGCAGTTAGCGTAATGGCTATGTCGCTGGACTCCCACGTAGTCGACCGCGGTTCGCGTCTCGGACCCGGTGGCTTACAACTCACGCCGGGCACGTGTGCGTGCGTGCCCAAGATCCCGAGAGGAGAATGGAGGAGAAGGGATTGCGGCGTGACCATCCCCCCTGGGGGGTGATTTCTCGCTTTCTGTCTCTATGTCTCTCTCTGTCTGGCAAGCGCACGCGCGCTATAGCAAAAAACAAAAAACAAAAAACAAAAAAAAAACAAAAAAAAAACCCTCTCCAAAAAATAAAAATAAAAAAAAAAATAAGTTGTGTCTAAACACAGCAAGGTAAATTCAGCAGGATTATCATCAAATCTCCTCTCTCTGGTTGAAATGCCCTAAAATGATCTTTTGCTTTTGCTGAGGACCACAGCACTGGGAATGAGACAGAGAGGATCCATATCTGAACTAGGTGGCAGAAAGAGAAGTGGAAGAGTGTCAGGCGTAGGTGAGTAGAGGCATGGGACAGAAAAGTAGCTTTAAATATCACACAGGCCTAACCATAGTGCCAAACACTGTTACGACTCTGCTCTGCAGGGTAGGACCACATGGAAGGCTGGGGTTGATTCCTGGTCCCACCTGTAGGCCAAGCCAGTAGCATGCACCTGTGATCCCAGCAACTTGAAGCTAAAGCGAGAACCTTGTGAGCTTGAGGATGACCTGAGTAATATAGTGAGACCCTGTCTTAAAAAGGACTGAGCGTGGTGGTACATGCCATGATCCTGGGTGGTGATTCCTACGGGGAGCTGAGGTAGGAGGAGAATCATGACAGAGAAAATCTATCTAAAATCAATCAGTAAGTAAGTAAATAATCGTACTCTCACTTCTTTCACCAAGTGTTGTAGTTTTATCACTAGGGCTTAAAAAAAAACAAAGAACACCCACATAGAAGCTCATTTAACCTCAGTTTCCTTCGTTTGAAGGCACTCGGTAGCTTGCTGCCATGGAACCTACAGACGATGTTTGTGATAGGGCAGCAAGAAGGAGAAATGAACGGAGGCTTTACAAAATGAACGAAGGAAGGAGTGAGAAGCAACGTTTCACCCAAACAAACTAGATTATACTCAGTTCAATGCCACCTACTTTCACTTCACTGCAGACACACGTGGTTCTCTAAGCCCACCCTCTACAAAATTCACAGGCAGTTTAGGTCATCCTGCACTAATAGGGCATAAAGCTTCAAGGTCTTTGACTTTCTTACTTGATTTCATCTAGACTAATATAACAATAACTATGGGAAAGGCAATGTATTAGGTATATGAGAGATACTTAATCCTTACTGGAGACAGATGCTATAGTTAATGCCATCTTGGAGACGAAAAAAACAGTTTTAGCACATGTAAAATATTCAAGGTCCACCAGGAGTGTGGTGGGTAAGGCGGATGATCTCACATGGCTGACTCCACAGTTCAAGTCTTAGACCTGGTGACTTAAAAACACACTGGACACAAGTACATGCATGCCCAAATCCCAAAAGTAGGGAGAAATGGAAAAGAGATTGCAATGTGAGTATTCCCCCAGTGAAGGAGGGAGTGTCTTCTCACTTCCTTCCACCTCTCCCCCCTCCACCTCTACCAAGTGCAAGTACCCTCTGGCAAAATTATAGAAAAGAAAGAGAAAAAAGAAAAAAAAAAAAGAAAAAAAAAAAAAGAAAATGTAAGCAACTTACTGAAGGTCAAACATCCAGTAAATGGTGGAGAGGGAATTTAATTGTAGGTCCATCTGGATTTTGTTTCTGAACTCTTAATAGCTAAAAGAATGTTTTCTTATTTAGCCTAAAATCTCTACCTGAAAAAGGCCAAATGAACTACACCAAAAAGGGAAAAAGAAATAAAAACAAAACTATCTCTTTCACAAGATCTCAGAGAAAAGGAAAAAAGTATCTTCTAAGTACTGAAAGGTTGATATTTAATCAAGTTTAGCTGCTAATAGAGCTTGAAAATTTGAAACAAACTAAAGACAGAACCTTAATATCCAACAATGAGATTTATGTTTCTAATTTGTAGTACAGTGCTCAGAAAGTTAAATTGTAATCCAGGCATAAGGTTATATAGAAACAACATGTTCTCGAATGAGGACAAAAGATTAATTGGTGAAGTTTGGAAAAAATATTTAATTTTGTTCCATAGAGACCAGAATAATTGTTCAGGGACCAGTGTATCTCTTCCTTTATAAGCATAAATTACAGAGATTAGATAATAAACCATTTTAATTACAGTGTGCATATGCAATAAGGTTAACCAAAATATTACTATCGGAATACCAGGGAGAGAAAAAGAGAGGGAGGGAAGAAAGGAGCCGGAAGGTGATAGGAAATTAATAAAGGCCAAGTGGTAAAGCAATAATGTAACTGAGCCCTCAGGGAAAGGGGCTGAATTTGCATTCTGGTGCCTCTCTGAACAAGCTGAGCATGCATACATGTGTGTGCCCATGGTCTGGGGATGAATCATGGCACGAGGGCCCTGGTGAGTGTCTCTCTCTCTCTCTCTCTCTCTCTCTCTCTTTCTGTTGTTTTCTGTTTCTCTCTCATGGAAAGAAAGAAACTTTAAATGGAGAGAGAGAAAGAAATTAGCCTAGCCCTTGAAAGAAATGCAGTATTTTCTCTTCATCTGAACTGTTAGGATTTACCTCTTTTTGAAAAATTATTTATCACTGTCCAGGTGTCATAGAAGTATCAATGGACCCACTGCCTGAAAACACAGATGTGAGTCCCAGTGTGGTTACTTATTAGCTCTGTGTGATATTAGGATAAATCTTTTACAAGTCTGTTCTTTCAAGTTTTCTTATTTGTAAGATGGTAGCGATAATCTCCTAGTATGTAAGGATTAAGACAACGTTTACATAACAAACATTTATACTACAAAAAGGGTGCATGTCAATAATTAACATGGAGCTCCTCTTGCTATCTTTTTTTTTTGGAGAGGTTTTTGCTATAAGGCATGTGCGCTCCCCAGAAAGACAGAGAGAGACAGAGAGACAGAAAGCGAGAAATCACCCCCCAGAGGGGATGACCACACTGCAATCCCTTTCTCCTCCATTCTCCTCTCAGGATCTTGGGCACACATGCACATGTGCCCAGTGTGAGTTTAAGCCGCTGGGTCCGGGACTTGAACCGTGGTTGACTACATGGGAGTCCAGTGACATAGCCATTATGCTAACTGCTGGTCCCTCCTCTTGCTATCTTAAAGTCATTCTCCACTATTTTTCATATCACAGGTAGGTACGATCACTGGTTCAAATGCACAGTAATTCAAGGCAAAAAGACTTCTGGTCAGTCTTTCCAAAGATACCTGTGACCTCTTCTTAAGCCAGGACATAGTGTTTCACACGGTTCTACCTAGCCCTTAGTTGTGCTGTGGAAATATTCTACACAAGTTCATACAAATGATTCTGTTTCTCCAAGTGAAAACTGAAAGAGTGGAGCTGGTCCTGGGTAAATCGCGGAACCTTGGGTTAGGCTTCCTGAAATTATACTGTGATAGAGTTTCCCTCCCCTTTTACAGGATGAAGAAGTTTATGGCTTATTCGCTCACACACCTGGCATACTTGCTACTATGTTTCTATTATTAGAATTCTTGTTTGAAATCTTCATCCGAACATTAAACCTCTAAAATATAAGCAAATAAGCAAAATTACTGGCTTGTATCTCTCAGCTTTTGACCAAAAAATAAATATACCTGTATACCAAAAAACAAACAAACAAACAAACAAAAAAACATACCTATACCCTATAGCAAAAATCTCTCTTAAAAAATATTTTTTTAGGGACCAGCAAATAGTGTAATGGTTACGTAGCTGGACTCCCATGTATTTGACCGTGGTTCAAGTCCCAGACCTGGTGACGGAAAACTCATGCTGGCCGTGTGTGTGTGTGTGTGTGTGTGTGTGTGTGTGTGCACGCGCCCAAGATCCCAAGAGGAGAACAGAGGAGAAAGGACTGCAGCATAGCCATTTCCTTGGGGGTGATTTATCACTTTCTGTCTCTCTGGCAAATAAACACACTCTATAGCAAAAAATCTCTCTGCAAAAATAATTTTTTAAACAGAATTTTTAAAAGGGCATGCCTGGAACCTTGACAGCATAGACCAAAGAAGAGTTCTGGACCGGTTTTGTCTACAGCAACCATATTAGAATCACTATTTCCTCCCAAACTTTTAAAAAACATTTGACTTGGGTATATTTTAAGTAAATCATGTGTTTTTCAGCTCCCACTGCTGATTCCCAGGACTATCACATAAACAGGCATCTTTAAGTAAGAAAAAGTTGTTCCTTCCTCTTTCTGGACAGTCGAAGCCCTATACCATGGCTGGCAAGCAGAGGACAGGCTGCTGTGTCCTGGGCCACCTGTCACTGTTTTAGCCACTGTCTCCACACCTTTCTCCAGAGCCCCGCTCAGTGTCTGAATGTTACCCTTTCTGGCGTTGACCTCAGTCTCAAAAACAAATCAACACAACACCTAATACTGCCTCTTCTCAGTTACTCGTTCATCAGTCAGTGAAGAAAAGATTGTCTTCTGACTTAATAAAGGAGCAACTCTTCAGAAGCTCTCCCATAGCAGATGTAGTGTTTTGACTCCAGTAATCCTCACAAACTGCTTCATCCAGAGAAGTTAAGTAGGAGCATTCATTCCATGGAGTTAAAGGACTATCACTCATGTAGTTATAGTTCAAAGAGTATTAATGAGTTATGGGACAAAAATTCCAAGGTGTATCAATGGATGGCTTTGTTTTCTTGATATGAATTCTTTTAATGATATTTTATATTAGTTAGAAAGAGATATAGAGGGGAAATAGGCAAGATTCCTAATCTACCCATATATACAAAAATAAAAAATAATAAGGCAAAGGCAAATTTAAGAAAATCTTTCTAAATTATATATTAACTTTTTGTTTCCTTTTATAAAATTTTATAACTAAGCCTTTTACCACTATTCTATAAACTGTTGTCATTAAGAAAAGTATATCGGGGCCTACAGATAACGTAGTGGTTAAGGCGCTGTCCTCCCACATGGCTGACCTCAGTTCAAGTCCCAGACCTGGAGGCTTGAAACTCATGCCAGGCCCATGTGCGTGCATACCCAAAATCCCAAGAAGAAAATACAAAAGAAGGGATTGCAGCAGCATGGACATCCCCCCCGGGAGGAAGATGATTTCTCACTTTTTCTCTCTGTCTCCTGGAGAGCACACATACCTTATAACAAAAATCTCGGAAGAAAGAGAGAAAGAAAGAAAGAAAGAAAGAAAGAAAGAAAGAGAGAGAGAGAGAGAGAGAGAGAGAGAGAGAGAGAGAAAGAAAGAAAGAAAGAAAGAAAGAAAGAAAGAAAGAAAGAAAGAAAGAAAGAAAAGTGTATTACTGTGGAACAATCCACTGATTATAAAAGCCTCTATCAACACTTAAAATAAATTGTATAAAATAACGTGAACATTAGAGCAAATTATTTAAAAATAATGGTGTAAATCAAAACTTCATATAAATCCTTAGAGAAATAACTGGAATTTGTTTGAATTTTTTGTCTTTCAGCTAACAAGCATTCCAAGTCATACTCTAAACTCTACCAGTTAGAACTACAGTGAACTATATTTGAAGAACATTAAAATTTTCATTTTAAAAATTTATTTTCATTTTATATGCTCATTACATAAAATATGGAAAATACCAAAAAAAGAGAAAAGAAAGTACCCAAGTTTCTATTAACCTGTGAACTTCAATTTGCTTTGCTAAAAGAAAATATATAAAATTTAAAAATAAACATATAAAACAAAAAAATTAATAATACAACTAGCCTAGTAAGTAAATTAATAAGAGCTAAAGAATTTTTCCCACTACCTGCCTAAAAAGGAGGCCTTTACTTCCATAGGCTTTTATAAACACTTCCGAGATACACATCACATTGTTTTGCCACAAATACTGAAAACTTAGCCACTTAGTTCTAAGAGATATTTCATGTAAATCAATCCAGCTGACCTTCAGTGTGTCTCTGTTGACATCAGGCAGAATGATGACAAGAAGGTTCAAAGCCTGTAGTCGTTGCTTCTTGGTTGGAAGATCTGCAGACAGATTACATCAATCTAAACACTTTTCCTTACTGGACATTTTTCTTTGCTTTTTTTATTCATTTTTTTAAGAAAAAAGTTAGTTGGTGTAAACATTACTGTGAAATGTAAGGCACGACGACTGAGCAGCTAGTCTTGTAGAGAGAGTGTGTGTGCGCGTGTGCGGGGGGATCAGCAGAAGCAGCTGCTGTTCAGAGCTTCCTCTCTCTCAGAATGCTCATTTCCAACTGCGATCAGATGACGAGCGGCCTTATGTTTGCAGACATACAACAGTGCTTTGGAAATAATTTTAACTTCTGTGAGATAATTATTCCCCAATGAAAACACAAGGAAGATTGGACCTTGCCATGATCATGTATCAGGGTGTATCTCTTAGCAGTGAAGTTAGTCTTTTTAGTGGCGAGTGAACAAATGCATGCTAAGAGTCCAATAATTAGTACAGGAATATGCAAAACAGAGCCGGGGGCATATTAGGTGTTCAATAAGTGTGTTTGTAATGAATTAGAAAGCCAAGGAGCAATTAAAGAGTCTAATAGGTATATTATTTTCACAGATACTATCATTTTTAGTAGCCCTTTCTCCATTAAAATAATACTCATAGATCTATTCCGAATCATTCCAGCGTCTCTTTTACAACAATCAATTTTGGTCCTTTAATGCATATTGAGGAAATATATGCAAAACATCAAGATTATACAGTAAAAATAATACTTTAAACAGAAGATAATTTCTTCTGTTTAAAGAACAAATCTATTAAGAAAAAAATTGCTTTAAATAGAAGATGATTTCAGTCACATCTCTCTTAGAAATTCTAAAGAAATATTATGATATGAGATGATTCATGGAATCCTCTCAACATTGCGTGCTTTAGGAATAGCCTAGAGGGAGCTAGGCAGTGGTGTAGCACTAATGCAACTGTACCCACATGGGAAGGTGGCAAGTTTGAGACCCCAAGCTTTCCTCAGTATGCTAGGCACATGTGATCAAGGCTAGCTGAGGCTAGGAGTGGATCGTGACATGAAGACCCTCCTGGGTATATTTGTCTGTTTTTTTTTTTTTTTTTTCTTCTCTCTCTCCTGGGTGTATCTGTCTGTTTCTCTTTCTCTCACACTCTCTCTCTATATATACAATAGGAAAAATAAACTTAAGGAAAAAAATAAACAACAACTTGGAGCAGTTATGTAGCTGACCATAATTATTAATAGTGCCTGTTTTTCATTAAAAGTGTACCAGTTTTAGGGCCAGCCAGTGGCATGGTAGTTAAGGTGCTGGACTCTCACGTGGCCAACCATGG
Organism: Tupaia tana; assembly: GCA_026018925.1. Lineage (NCBI taxonomy): Eukaryota > Metazoa > Chordata > Mammalia > Scandentia > Tupaiidae > Tupaia > Tupaia tana. Next base: position 71,567,665 of record JAKSZU010000002.1, read on the forward strand.
TTTGAATCCTGGACGTGGCACCTTGAATAATCACACCAGGCACAATGTGTGTGCATGCCCAAAATCCCAGGAGGAGAATGGAGGAGAAGGGATTGCAGCCATCCTTCCTTGGGAGAAGTTAATTTCTCACTTTCCCTTTCATTATCTCCAGTGAGTGCATGTGCCCTATGGCAAAAATCAAAAGAAAAAAAAAAATGTGTGTGTGTGTGTGTGTGTGTGTGTGAATATATATGTATGTAGATATAGATATACAGATATATGTCTGTTCATATGTCTCATTTTAGAAGTGAAAGATATGGTTACTTGAATATGATAGTGGAGTTTTCCCCTTTGGGCAGCCTTGAGGAGTAAAAGATATAATTGTGCCAGTATATAAGTCTTCTAGGCTCTCAGAAGTAGCTGAAAGGAGTCAAGATCTATGAAAGACATTAATTAGAAGTTTTCCCAAGACCACAAAATGGCAAGACTTACGAAGCAGTTTGTGGCCCTCTGTTAATAAGGCAGCAAAATGTTTTGTTCTAAATTTCTGCATAACTTTTTCAGAATTTAATTTTCCGGGAGTTGTTCACAGACTCGGCCACCTCTCCTTGTGTTTCTATGATAACTGCTCATCCACAGTTTCTCCACTAAGTGTTGCTTTTAACACTCGGCAAGAAAAATGTATCAGAGATCTTCATGACTCACTCTGTTACAAGAGAAATGTGAACTCTCCGGGTTTTAGCATTAAAAAATACTGTATGGCTTAAATACCAGGCAATCACTCTGCACCTGAAGGGAACATTCTGTTTTCTATTTACTCAGAGAGGTGTATTTTGAAAAGGAAAAGAAAACAAAGCATGACAGCATTGAAGCGCCTGCTCACATCAATGACTTGCTATTTCTATCCAAGTCCACTGGGTTATGATGGTCTTGTGAATGTCAACTGTCATTACACAACTAATAAGGATGGCATCATATATGAGCAGCGCTTCAGGGAGGGGTCGCACTTACTCTGGACATCCTGAAAGGCTTTGAGATACTCCACACTGAGCACTGGCTGAGGCAGCTCCCGGATGAAGAGCTTCAGGAGGCTGGCTGCGTCATGCTGCTTGACGCTTTCCCAGTTAAAAGTCCCTTCATAAAACTTTGCTTCTAGTTCTTGGCAAAGATTCTGAAAGGCGGAAGTGGGGGAAAGCCGTCAGTAAAAGCCTTTTTTTTTTTTTTTTCCTGCGGAGAGTGTGATGTTTTCCATTTTACAAGAGATTCTATCTACTTTTCATACCAAAATACCAAAAATCAATATTTCTCCGTTACTTAGAAAAATACTACTCTTTCCGCCATGAGTGTACTTTTCCCAGTGCAAAAGTATACCTAAGGCCAAAAAGATTTTTTTAATTTAGACTTTTCCTAGACACTCAAAATATTAAGTAGTACAGTTTATTAAAAGGTTAATTAATGTAGTCTTCCCAATTGGGGGCTTCACCCAGATACTGTAATTCTTCACTAAATTTTTAAAAATCTATTTAGAAAAAAAATCTAGGACCAGCTCCATGGCCTTTGGTTAAAGCAGCCAGGTCCCACATGGCCGACCATGGTTCAAACTCCAGCCCAGCAGGTTGAAAAACATGTTGGGCACATGTGCAGGTATGCTCCAAATCCCAACAGGATGAAAAGAGGAGGGATTGCATTGTGATCACATCCCACTGGGGGTGCTTTCTCCCTCTTTCCTTGTCTTTCTGTTTCTCTGGCAAGTGCACATGCCCTCTGGCAATATAAAAAAAGGGGGAGGAGGGCTATGATTTAAATTATTTAGAAATACACTACATAACAAAATGCATAATCGATCTCTGGGCCTTAAGCAGGCAGCAACCTCTGATTAGTCACCTCTGGGAAATTGAAAACCAAGTTCTACAGCAAATGAGGCATAAAAATACATCAATATACCTATCTTACATGCACAGCCACCCTGCTGCCAGCTGCGGAAAACAGTCTGAGTCTGTGGAGAATTAGAAACTCCTACTTCATTTACCTCAAGGACTCGGAAAATTTGGCCAGGTAAATTATTACTAATAAATCAATTCACTTTCATAATTACTCTTTTCTGTATGCTTTTTCTTTTAAACATTGGCATAAATCCTGTCATGTTAGAAATTCTCCCAAGTTGTCTCTCGTTTCCTTCTATTATTTGAAAATGTCCTCCCAAAGAATGTTGTTTATCTTGCAAGATGAACTTACCACATTTTCTTTTCTCAACACAACCTTCATCTACTACCCCAATTGTTCTTGTTATGATTTTTTTTCTTAGCCAGCAGGTGGCATAGAAGTTAAGGCGCTGGATTCCCACATGGCTAATCTTGGCTCAAGTCCTGGACCTGGAAGCTTGAAAATCATGCTGGATGCATGTGCATGCACGCCCAAAATCACAGGAGAATGGAGAAGAAACTGAGGCATGATCATTCCATCTGGGGGGGATTTCTCTCTCTCTCTCATGTCAAGCACATGTGCCCCATGTCAAAAACCTTTAAAAGTTTTTTTTTTCTTTGATTACCAGAGAGGGCATGCACCTCCCAAGAGAGATAGAGAGAAAGAGGGCACAAGCACACCCCCAGTAGATCATGGTCATACTGCAAACGTGTTTTCCTCCATTTCACTGTCTTGTCAGTATCTGGGGCATGACAAAGCCTGTTTTTTGAGCCTTCAGGGCCAGGATTCAGACAGCTGTCAGTCATGTGAAATCTAGGTCCTGATGCACAGCACTGCGGAGTGAAGCTACACCCCAACCCCACAGCTATTTTTGTAATTGATGAAATACATGAAGGTGAATCTAAAAACAGGAACTAAAGGGGAATGATGGGGTGGGAGAGCAGGAGGAGGGAGGGAGAAAAGGATGAAGAAGGAGGGAAGAGATAAAAGTAGATGGTTAGAGAGACGGAGGAAGAGAGAAGAAAGAAGGGGGAGAAGGGAAGGAAGAAAAGAGGAAATGAATGGGAGATTGAGGAAAAGAGATAAGGAAAAAGAAGGGGAAAGAAGGGAGGAGAGGATAACAAAGAGTTAGAGAAAGGAGAGGAGGGAAGAAAGTAGAGAGGGAGAAGGAAGAGTACAAAGAAATTTGGTAGAGCAGGAGAGAAAAAAGACAATAAAAATGTTTGCATATTAATCCTTAAATTATTGAAAATGGGCCAGCTGCTGCATAGTTTGGTGTGTGACAACAGGCTACAATGAAGAGCTGAGCCAGCTGAATCCACTTAACTGAACTTCTTAGAAATTATATTTAGTTGAACTTGTCCTTCTGCCAGCCTTCCCAGGACAAAGCAAAACCCACATTATATTCCCAACTCAATACTAAGGAAACATGTCTTTGACACTGGAGTTAGCCGTGATAATGGCCAGTGTCTTGACCAATGAATGAAGAAGCACTGTTCTTGTTGCTATGGGTGGTATGAAGTCACATTTCCTATTTTTGAGGAACTACTTCTTTGCAAGGAATGGACTTCTCAGCATCACACAGTGTTAGAAACTCGCCATTGGTGTTAGTAAGTGAAATGAGACAAAGGCAAGCTATGGAACTTACAAACACACACACAGTCTCAGGGACCTCTAAGCACCAGGTACCAAACCCTGAGGTCACAGGCTGAAATCTGTGAGTAGGATATATCTATTACTCAAATACCATTAAAATGAGAAGAGGCAAAGAGGCTGAAACTTGGGTCCTAAACTGAGGAAACATCAAAGCAAGCAGATGATGCAAACTCTGGATTCCATGGACAGTACTCCTAGTTCTGGCAGCACCACAGCGCATTCGTCACAGGCCAGGACAGCGTGCACCTCCAAGAATCATCTTGTTCCAGTCCCACTCTGTTCATTTCCTTCAGAATCAGTCCTAAGGGACTACACAAAAAATACTTCTGCCCTCTGGCCTATTCTCTCTTAGATTTTCAAATCCAGGAAGACAAGATAATGGATGTGAGCAATTACACTATCTAAGGGGCTAAAGGTGATTTTGGAAGACAGAGTGAAAAAAATAATTGCAGACTGCTAACGAAAAACTTTTCTTAGATAGATTTTCCCAGGTAGAACTACAATGCCAAAAATGAGTCTCCTTTAAAATGCAAATCCCCTGGGAGGCATATCTGGTATGCTTTACCTATAGGGTAATTCCATTATTATCCTGCAATCTGTGGAAGCTATATTCCCTGGAGTAGGAACCAAGGTACAAGGGTGAAGGCAGGACACATAGTAGCCTGGGATAGCAGGAATGAAATGCCATCCAGAGAGAAGAAAAGGGAGGGGTTAGGGAGGCTCGAATTGAGAAGTTGGGAATGGCCTCCTTCTTTCATGAGCCACACTTGGGGTACACTGGATACAGTAGGAAGAAGCAAAAAAGGTGGTCGATAGAATCTCATTTGGCCAGCTTACTAAGACAGATAATGTCCCAGCCCCAAAACTGCTCACCTACTGGAGTCTATGTTCTGGACTTTCTAAAAAACTCAGTTGCTAAAATTGCTTCTTACTAATCTATTACCAGCCAGTCATTAATATTTTGAATCAACATGTTCTCTTGATCACAGTATAGTTATAGGTTATAGGTAATTCTGAAAAATCAAAACTTAAGAGGCTTTATTGGTTTATTTTATCCATTTTATTAATTATGGGAATCAGGGATGGGGAGGATGAGTTAGCTTATAAAATGGGTTAGTATAATTAAACAATAGAATTTTAGGGCCCAGCTGGTGGTGTGGTGGCTAAGGTGCTAGAATCCCACATGGCCAACTGCAATTCTAGTCCCAGACCCAGGGGCTTGAAAAATCACTCCAGGTGTGTCTGTGTGTGTCTGTGTGTGTGTGTGTGTGTGTGCGTGTGTTCAAAACCCCAAGAGGGGAGTGGCTAGCTCTCCTGAAGAGTGATTTCTCACTTTGCTTCTGTCTTTCACTGTCTTTCTCTGGGCATGTGCACACAACTTATGGCAAAAATCTAAAAAAAAAAAAAAATTAAATTAATTTTATATTAGGAAAACCAATTTATTACCTTGATCCTAATGGCAGCTCCAGGTATCCCTAAGAGGCATTCAGTATTTAACCCTCCCTCTTCAATTCGAGAAATGAGCTGTGCATAAAGAGAAAAACATTCTCATTTTGATATTTGCAACAGGTACAATTCCAAATTTAACATCTCTTTCAAATATAAACAAGTGAAAACTGATTATAATGACACATAAACGAGACATGGCAATGTTTTGAATGCTACTGGACCACCACTATCCTTCAAAACAAGAAGTCTAACAACCTCAGTTATCATTTAGAAAAAGTTGAATCTTCTTCTACTTTGCAACAAAAGTGCATCCTTTAACACAACAGCTGTGATACTCCAAACAAATGGAGAAGATGTTCACTGTTTAAAAACAACCAAGAATATCCACTTCTTCAGCTTTCCCAGAAAAACAAACTTTACGATCAAATATATCTTATGAAAGTCTAGTATTTACACATTTGCATATAATTTGTAGTTTATTCCAAGAAAAAGTTATTTATGATATGAAAGAGAAAGAACTGAAAATACTTATTTTTGAGACTTTTGTAGAAGACTTGAAGAAAAATGGCCTTGTATTAGGGCTTCTAAATCATACCCAATGACCTCACTATTTCTAGAATCCAACTACAGGACAACTTGATTTTTTTAATTAGGCAGAAACCCAAAAACATAGGAGAAAATACAATGACAAATTGTTGGAGGCTAGGAAAAAGATAAAAGAGTGATTAGCTTCTTAGCAGAGGGATCTTCCAACTGGAATATGTATTACCTGGGCAGCACTTGAAAATTTTATAGGATATATTCCACTATTTTGAGGAAATAATGTTCATGTCCTTAGTTTAAATATAAGGCATTTATTAGTATCATGTAAGTTTGTATTCTACCACCTATCCTTTAAGAACAGCCTTCTCTTACTTTATAAAAAGACAGCCCTACTCTTCACTCATTCGAATCTTACTATAATACTCAGAGTATACCTTTAAGGCATAAAATCTTCCAGTGCACCAACAGAATGTAAAACTAAAGCATTTTTTTTTTTTTTCAGAGACACCTCCCATAATGATTAACCAGGACTCCATAAACTACATAGCACACACTGCTTTTCCCTTGCATATAAAAGTATCTGTTAGCGGCAAAGCATGGCATCATAAATGAGGTCTTTTGACCTTTGTCTAGATGTTCTAAAATCAGATAAATTGTAGCATGTGGATACTGGAAGAGAAGGCAATTTTTCTTTAATGACCTCACCTTTTCTATCCCTGGATTAGATTATGGCCAAAGAATACATTGATATTAAAGTAGTCAGGCAAGAATTTAGCAGAGTAGTCTCAAAAACCTCCTAAGGATTTATTATTAGTTGAAAACAGAAGCATTTCAGGAACCAGCAGTTAGCGTAATGGCTATGTCGCTGGACTCCCATGTAGTCGGTCACGGTTTGAGTTCCGGACCCGGTGGCTTAAAACTCACGCTGGGCAGGGACCAGCAGTTAGCATAATGGCTATGTCGCTGGACTCCCACATAGTCGACCACGGTTCGAGTCCCGGACCCAGTGGCTTAAACTCACGCTGGGCACGTTGTGCGTGCGTGCCCAAGATCCCAAGAGGAGAATGGAGGAGAAGGGATTGTGGCATGGCCATCCCCCCTGGGGGGCTATTTCTCACTTTCTGTCTCTCTGTCTCTGTCTGGCGAGCACACGCACCCTATAGCAAAAACCTCTCAAAAATTTTTTTTAAAAAAAAGCATTTCATAATGAAGCAGAACATAATTTTTAAAAATCCATCTGGAATATTTTCTAAAATACATTTTCAGATTACCTCGAATAAAAACTGTCACTAAAAAAAATGTTACATGAATTATTTTAAATTAAATGGGCATTACTCGATAAAATATTTAAAACCAAAATTCAATATTCAATCACAGCCAATTTTCATTTTATTTCATCTTATAAAATGTTTCAAATGTTTCTACATACTGTTAACAAAAAACAAATTATATGCAAATTGCTGGAGCAAAGTTTTTAGCGGTATAAACCTTTTACTTTAATTAGACAGGAAAAATTGGTTATGACTTATAAATAATTTAATGAGAGCCATTTCTGAATTTTTATGTTTCAGTTCTTTTTATTATTCTCCAAAGCTAAAAGCATCATCTAATAAACTTATATGAATATATTATCTGAAGGAATGTTGTGTTTTCCCATATTTCTTACTTGCAAAATAATGTAACTTAACTATAGCTTTCTTTTTATTCTCAAAACTTAAAATAGAAAAATAACTATGTTGATATATATTTTAATCATGCTATTTTTAGTAATTTATCTCGTAAGATATGTTTTGTAATTTTCATAGCATTTCTCAAAATAAATATATACCTAATTTGAATTGAAAAATTAAATGAAAATGAAGTCAAGCTTTTGATACAAAGTATTTCTGACATGACTGATCAGTCTGATAGTGAGAATACTGAATTTGCTAATTATATTTTAAGGCAGACTTTTGAATAGATTAAATAATATTTCCATTATCCCAACCCTTTCTGAGAATATGGTTTAAATAATATGCCTCTGAGAAAAAACATAGAAGATATAATTTATAGAGATAAATTTTTATTTTTAAAAATTTTTGTCATAGGGAGAGTACACTCACTAGATGGAGAGACATAAAGAATGTAAAAGTGAGAAATCACTCCCCAGGGGAGATGGCCACACCATAGTCCCTTCTCATTCATTCTCGTCAGGATTTTGGGTATGCACACATATGCACCTGGTATGTTTTTTTTTTTTTTTTTTTTTTTTAAAGCATGTCTAATTTTACATTTTGTATGCTGTAGAGCTTTACTTACTTTTTTTTTTAAATTTTATTTATTCATTTATTTTATTTTAATTTGACCAGAGAGAGTGACACAGAGAAGGGGAGAAAGAGAGAAAGTGAGAAAGCAAGCTGCCAGGTCCGGAACTTGAACCGTGGTCAGCCATGTGGGAGTGTCCAGCACCTTAACCACCACACCACCTGCTGGTCCCCACCTGGTATGTTTTTCAAAACCACTGAGTCTAGGACTCCAACCATGGAGTCAGCCATATGGGATCTGATGCCTTAACTTCCATGCCCACCAACTGGCCTGAGATTAGATTAATTCTTTTAGTATTTTTTGGGGGTATATTTCCACAAAAATTAAAGTATAATCTTCTAAAGGACTACATGAGCGAATCTTTCCCTAATTTTTTCCTATTTAAAATTGAGGGAGGACCTAATTTAGTTGTCAACTGAAAAATCAAAAAAAAAAATTTATGATAGATCACTGTAACATATTTGCTTATCCAATAATTCAGAGAGGATACGAATACGTTGAGTGTTTCTGTAAGTAAACTAAATACACTTCTCTTTAGTTTTTGTATAGAAAAATTTAAAAATTTTAGAGCTGTTGTCTAGTAAAAAAAAACTGAGAGGCAGCCAAAGTCTCCCAGAATCTTGAAGAAAACAAAAATGAGAAATACCTAACTAAATAAACAAGAGAACAATTTCATGAGAAGAGGACAAAGAGAATTCTTTATTTTAAGAGTCTGGATGCAATCCTCAGCCTAATTAAGAGGTATTATTGAACCTCCATGAAATGAAGCTTACCAAATGTCCCTGGTGTGATGGTAAAATCTGTGTCAGTGTGGCTAAGCTATAGTGCCTGGCTATTTAGCAAACACCAATCCAAATGCTGGAGTGACAGTTTTGTTGTGTCTTGTTTTGTTTCATGTGGTTAACATTTAAATCAGAAGACTCTAAGTAAAGCAGTTACCCTCTGTAATCTGGTGAACCTCACCTAATCAACTGAAAGCCTAAAAGCAAAAACTGAAGTTTCCTAAAGAAGAAGCAATACTGCCTCAAGACCAAAACAGAAAACTTGCCTGAGTTTCAACTTGCAGATTTTGAACTCAAGATGGTGACATCAATATTTGCCTCCGTTTGTACCCTGTTGGCCAGGTGTATGTAGCTCAGATTTGTCAGCCCCCACAACTGTGTGAGTCAATTCTTTAAAACATATTTCTCCATCTCTTTCTAGATATATCCTATTGTTCTGTTTCTCAGGAGAACTTTGACTAATACACTTGAAGAAGGTGCTGCTGAGATTCCTATTGTGCACAGCCATCAGTGTGTGGTAACTTTTATTACTATTAGGATCATTTGATTAGGGGATACTGAACTCAAGCTGTGAAATATTGCTTTCCTTGACCAAAAATGAAGATTTTCTGCTGAGACTTCCCCCTCCAGATGCGTTTCTAGTGGTCTCTATGCACTAAGTGTCTAAACAGGTCCAAGTGAACAGGATCCAAACATCTGAATACAATTAAGGTCAGAATATTCATCAATTCCCAGTGACTCTGAGGAACAAAGAGTGAAAACAAAACAGAGAGATTGTAGATCACCTCCTTCTACACGCCTCTGAACACTCAAATTGAACTTCAAAAATTAAGAAATGCAACCTCCATCAGATGACTAGAAATCACCACAGGGGCACAAGAAATATGGAAAAACAATAAAATACTTCTCCCCCAAGGAAAGAAAATAACTCCTCTTCATCCTCAGACAGTACAATGAAATTCATGGAAATGTGTGATAAAGGATGTAGAATATCCATAATGACAAAGCTAACAGAGATGGAAGAGAAGTGAGACAATGAACTGCAGAAGAGGCAGGAGAAAGAAACTGATGAGTTCCAGGAGGTTCGGAAATTCTTGTAAGATCTATAAGAGGAAATACACACTATAAAAAAGAATCAAATAGACCTGTTAGAGATGAAGGCTATAATACAGGAAGTCAAAATCTCCCTTGAAAGTATTAAAAGCAGACTAGATCAAACAGAAAATTGAATCTCGGATGTAGAAGATAGAATCACTGGCCTAGAAAAATCCACCATGAAGACTGAGAAAATTGCCAAAAAAATGAGAATGATATATGAGAAATAATAGCTACCATCAAACATCCAAACATCTGGGTAATTGGTATCCCAGAAGGCGAAGAAATTCCTAAGGGCATTGATAATCTATTTCATGAAATCCTGCAAGAAAACTTTCTAAACCTAGAGAGGCATTCAAAGGTCCAGTTCCAAGAAATACAAAGGACCCCAAATAGCATCAACCCAAGATCTTCTCTAAGACACATTATAGCCAGATTGACCAAAACCACAAAGACAAGATACTAAGATTGGTAAAAGAGAAAAGGCAAGTTACCCACAAAGGATATCCCATCAGGCTAACAGCAGACCTCTCATCAGAAACAACACGAGCAAAGAAAGAAGGGGAAAATATACTCAAATTGTTAAAGGAAAAGCAATTTCAACTAATACTGTACTCAGCAAGATTATCCTTCATTTGGGAAGAAAAGACAAGAACATTCTCAGATAACCAAAACCTTAAAGAATTTACCAATACCAGGCCAGATATCCAAGAAGTTCTCAAGGGAATGCTATACCCGGAAAATAAAATACAGACACACAGAAATAAGAGCTCAAAAACTAAGAAAAGGGCCAACTTAATTGAAGGGACAAGTCTGGAGTTAAATATTATATCCCAGGATTTAATCAGGAAGATCGAACCACAACAGAAGATAAAGCACAGGATATTGAATTGGTGAAATAGCATTTTATGACTTTTGACTAACACATTGCTAATTTTCTTACAGGTTTTGTTTTCCAATTTTAAGGATTTTTGTCCTGTCTTGAGCTGCCGATAGGTTCATGTACCTACTATTTGAACAGAATCCTAATCTATCTCCTGGCTTTAAGTTTTTAGCCAAGTTCCTTAGCATTCCTTTGATTTATTAAAGCTAAAACTACTTTTCTTAAAATTAAAAAAAAAATATTCTACATATGCAGAAATAAAAAGCAGCATTTTTAAATTAGTTGAGGTCAACGCAATACTACTCCTTCAAAATCATTTAACTTAAAAAAAAAAGTTTAACTAAATGGATATGGTGCTCTTGTCCCATAGAAACAGGTGATGGGGAAAAAAAAGAATAATTTGATTATGTGATTTATATGTGTTAGCCTTTTTCTGTTAATCACAGGTACTGTAGACAGTGATCCATACACATATAGATTAAAAGGGTAGTGGCTGGCAGAAGATGATGAGTAGGATAACCCATGCAGAATGCAGTTCATCAGGATAAACAATGAGATACACATTTGGATGTAATAGTAGCCTTAAGGAATAAAGGCACCAAGTTTGGCAGGTAAGACAAGGAAATGACTGGTTAGGAACATGAGAAAATAAAAGTACCAGTTACATAGAGCTTTAATATTAGATGAGTTTTCTAAGCCAACCAACTACAAATCAATTTCTGCGGTTCTTCAAAGTTTCAGAAACTATGATATACCTTGCTATTGCAAAGAACCTGTATCTTAGTTCACAACTGATATGATCTGCCTTCTTCAGTGTGTATTCTCTACTTTTATCAAATGTAATATGTGTTTCTAAACAATGATGCCTCAGCGTTTGGACTGAAATTTTTATATTGCTACAGATAATCCCCTTATGAATAATGGAGTGTTGACTACACAAGTGACTTGATAGTTTAGCAATCATTTTCTAATTTTGCTTTATGGTTTTCTTTACCTAGTTTGGAGGTAGGCATTGGTAAATTAAATTGGACATCCTCACTGTAAATAGGAAAGCTTGGGAAATACATGCAGGCATGAAATATTCATGAAGATTCAATTCCCTAGAAATTTATAAGTAGTTCCCACTCCTATGTATTATAGAACTGAAATCTCAATTATACAAAGCCAGCTAATATAAGACAGGAAAATGATGCCAGGTAATCACAGTTACAGTAATAACACAGAAAGCATCACCATGAAATAAAAATTATGAGCCCTTGAAACAAATTTGCTTCCTGAATAGAAAATCAAAGTACAAAATGAAAGAGCATATCAATTGGAAAACTATATCGTAACAGTATGAATGCAAATGAAAAACCACTATTAGCTCAAGTATGTTCTCTCTACCCTGACCAGTTCAGGTCTACTTACTTTTTGAATGATCAAGGGTATTCGAGTCCCTGGTACTTTCCTCTGATCTTGTTCTAACAGTACTGACAATGGAACACCAAAAAGACCAGCATCTGCAACAAGAAAAACAAAAATTCTGTAATTCCATCAGTCTATAGAATATGAACACAAAAATGTTAAAGCATAAGATTTCTGACAGTGCCAATCAAACAACAATTATTTAAACGTCTATGAAGTGAATGATACTATCTAGCCATTAGACATAGGCAGGCCAATAGGAAAATTCTGGCCCCATCTTAAAGAACAATCACTTAAATGGCTATGTCGCTGGACTCCCACGTAGTCGACCGCGGTTCGCGTCCCGGACCCGGTGGCTTAAAACTCACGCCAGGCCCGTGTGCGTGTGTGCCCAAGATCCCGAGAGGAGAATGGAGGAGAAGGGATTACGGCGTGACCATCCCCTCTGGGGGGTGATTTCTCGCTTTCTGTCTCTATGTCTCTGTCTGTCTGGTGAGCGCACGCACCCTATAGCGGAAAAAAAAAAAAAAAAAAAAAAAAAACCTCTCCAAAAAAAAAAAAAAAAAAAGAACAATCACAGGGAAGGACAACTGAACAAATGAATACAAATAATCACCATAATAACTACGGAAGTACAACCTGTTACATAAGAGAATAGAGTGCTGTGAGAACATGCAAAACATCCAAATAATTTATTAAATGCAATCGAATTGGAAGTGCTGACTTATAAGCAAATGTTACTGGTTTCTTCCATACTAAATTAACCTTTAACATTCTACTATACAGTGAACTAAAAATACTTGCTTTCTGAGAAATCAGCCAACATTTTGATTTTGTGCTACAAAATTTCTCTTTAAATATATAGTAGATACTTGGCATTTTTAAAGTTAAATTTGTATTCATATTTATATATACTTGAGAACAGCTCCAGAAGAAATGACCAGTAAAAATTTATTATTTTTCTAAATTAAAATCATATGACTTAAAGAAAAATGATAATGTGACTTGAGTCTGGTATAAGCATAGCTCCAGCCCAGCTCTTACAACCAGATCCCATCTCTGGGTAGAAGGACACACACTATGGGAGAGAAAATAAAAATCATCTGTGAACATGGGAAAGGGGAATACCTTGTGGTCTGAGGACAGACATTGGACTCTATGACACTTACACAAGATGCCATTCAGAAGAACGCCAGGAACCCAGTAAATAACGTTTTACTTTGGCAATTATGAAAAGATGCAATCCTCAAGAATGTCAAGGACTAGTAAATAAGATAAATGTCTTGGCAAGACACACAGATATTTTAAAAAGATGGAAAGAAACTGCTCTATTGACAGTAATAGTCTTTTTTTTAAAGAATTATTTTATTTAACTTTTTAATTTATTTATACATTTTTATTTTTATTGGACCAGAGAGGGACAGAGTGAGAGAGGGAAAGTGAGAAAGCAAGCCTCCAGGTTAGGGACTCAAATTGTAGTCCGCCATGTGGGAGTCCAGCGTCCTTAACCACCACACCACCTGCTGGCCCTGACAGTGATAGTCTTAATAAGAAGCTTAATTTAATGCAAGTCTTAATTAATATAAGTCTTAACTTAATGAAGCTAAAATACTCAATGGAACTGGGCATGCTATTGAGTCTTCTGGGACCCAGCATGACAGAGGACCTGTGGGGAAGGCACACTTCAATACTACTGAGGTATTTCCTCTATAACTTACATCAGGTGAATACTTGTCTTTGCTAATGTTACCATAGCAACTCGATACTTCCCATTCTTGGCTTTTTTTTCCCCCCCCTTAGGAGATACCTTTAAGGTTAAACAAGAGGAAAAAGATACCTAAACAAGAAAGCATTCTCAATCGAGAACTATTTGGTTTATAGACAAATAAAATCTTGGAGAAACAAAAAATGAGAAGGTGTCTGTTCCCTATGATATCATAAAAAATAAATTGTTTATATGATGTGTAAAGCTTGCTGCTTACAAAAGAAAAACTACACATTATCCATTATCAATACAATCCAAGTAGTATTGTGGGCAATGATAGCACTATTTTCTTAATAAGGGAAAAATGTTCTTTTTTTTTCTTTCTTTCTTTTTCTTTTTCTTTTTTTTTTTTTTTTTTTTTTTTTGAGAGGTTTTTGCTATAGGGAGCATGTGTGCACAGGCAGACAGAAATCACCCCCCTGGGGGGATGGCCATGCCTCAATCCCTTCTCCTCCATTGTCCTCTCGGGATCTTGGGCACACACGCACACACACCCGGCGTGAATTTAAGCCACCGGGTCCAGGACTCAAACCATGGTCGACTACGTGGGAGTCTAGTGACATAGCCATTACGCTAACTGCTGGCCCCAGGGAAAAATGTTCTTTGAAATATATTTAAAAGTAGAATGAAAAATAAACAAAAGAACAGAACAATAACTATTTCCCATCCAATGTATAAGCAAAAGTAATCATTCAAGATCAACCATCTTCGAGTCATTTTTAAAGATCTGACTTTGGAAATAAATTTGCGTACCAAATGTACCTTTTTAATTTCAAAGGAAAGATTACATATGATAATATCCCTTGATTCAGAATTTCCTTCCATGGAAATTATATTACTTAATTATACCTTCATTTTCTAAAGTCTAGGTCACGGAATATTTTAATCAGGTTACAAAATATTTGAAGGCAATGTTCTAGAATCTGCTTTTTACAGATAATCAATTGTTAGCTTATTTTGTAGACATTCCTCCTGTACTCCAAAATATTGCTTAAAAGCCAAATCCATCTTTGCTACTTCAGAGGTAAATCCAATTGCTTTTCAATTTAAGATTACCTTTTGTTTTGATTTTCACAGCTTCTTGTTGTTTCAGTTCAATACCCAAAGCATCATAGAGAGCCACCAACTCAATTAAGGCTAAATGGCAGACCTTCTTCATGTCCTGGGGTGCCAGGTCACCAATCCTTGTAGTTCCTGTTTTGTCTTCTGGCAATCTGAAATTCTAAAATAAAGAAATGTCATTAATAAAGTAAAATTTACAATCTCTAACCCCTTTTGTAATGCAAAAACAAAAAAAAATTGTAACTATAGAAAATGTCATACTCAGAATAAGTAATTAACAAAAACCTTGGTAGATTTCTCCATCAGAATAAAGAACGATCCTGTCATGATGCTGGTCCTAAATACTGTGAAGTATTGAGGAGGCAACATCTGAAGTCTGACAGAGGATGGAACCCATACATACCCTGGGAGAACAAATACCAGTGGCTCAGAGGAAAAAACAGACAGTGAGCCCAAAGAAGACAACTTCTAGCTAACTGCCCTTTAAGAACCAATGGAATACTAAAGTCAAGCACAAACCACAGTAGGGAGGGGGAGCAAACAGAGGGAGGGTAGGTAGAAGATGAGGAAGATGACAAATTAAAGACAAAAGGAAAGAGAAAGAAGAACAGTAGCCATGAGCATAAGCTTATAAAGGGCCAGGTATGTATATTATGTATATTTTAATTGTTATTTTTTTGAGAGGCTTTCGCTATAGGGCGCGTGCGCTCGCCAGACAGACAGAGAGAGACATAAAGACAGAAAGTGAGAAATCACCCCCTAGGTGGGATGGTCACACCACAGTCCCTTCTCCTCCATTCTCCTCTCGGGATCTTAGGAACGCACGCACATGCGCCCGGCGTGAGTTCTAAGCCACCAGGTCCGGGACGCGAACCGCGGTCGACTACGTGGGAGTCCAGCGACATAGCCATTATGCTAACTGCTGGTTCCCTTGTTATATTTTAAAAAGTACAATTGGTACAAGAAGGTTATACAGAATCTGAGGGGGGAGGAAGAGGTCCAGGAGAAGACTAAATAGATGAACTTTAGACCCAGAATGCCAACCATTCACCTAGCTACATATTAACATATCCACTCATGACTCTGCAATTAAATCATTTTTTCTGTAAACTGAAAGGAGAGAGAGGGGGAGGGAAAAGAAGACATGGAAAAGAAAGAAGAAAAAAGAGGGCCACTGTGATATCCAAATGCCCAGCACTTCCCAAGTACCACTTGGTACAAAGTGTAGTGACTACGAGTGTTACATTAACTTGTAGATAAACTGAGATTAAAAGACACTACTCTGAATCACAGGCAAATAACTAGAGTATATGCTGTTGTTTCCCTTTTTCAAATATCATATAGTACCTACTCTGCTTTGTTTAACATTAAACACATTAAATATAAGAAAGTAAACCACAAATTAAAACTAAAAATTTCTCTCTCTCTCAAAAAATAAAGAAATGAATGGCATCCATCTGCAGCCTCCTGCCCAGTCAGGGAAACTGAGGCAGGGCCATCACTGGCCCCAGCCCTAGCCCCAGCTCCAAACCTTAGAGCCCCCTCTCCTCTCCACCAGAATGTGCAGCTCTCAGCTCTCAAGGAGAGCCCACTTTCATCTGCAGCCCCATGCCCAGTCAGGGAAACTGAGGCAGGACTCTTCATTGGTCTCAGCCCCACCTCTAGCCCCAGCTCTCAACCTCAGAGCCCCCTCTCCTCCCTGCTAGAAAGGTAGGCTTTCTTTTTTCCTTCCTTCTTTTACTAATTCTTTACTTCTTCTTACCCCATAGGGCAGCTCTCAGCTCTTGAAGCAGAACCCACTTCCATCTGCAGTCCCCTGCCAAAATTGCATGCCACGAGACATTTTCTTTTTTCCTCCCACTTATGTTGTCATCTTATCCCTACCCTCCACCTATCTAGAGGGACTAGACAGTTTGGAATCATAGTTTTCAAACATCCTAGCATCATGATGCTCCAAGTGATCCTTGCTCTATACTGAACCACCTGTACAAAAGGAGAAACTGCTCTTCCAAAACCTGAATAGAAAAGTCCTCCTGTAGGGACCTCATTGCTAAACACAGTAGAAGAAAGATTTTGGCACAGAAGAAATCCACAGCAACAGGGAAAAAACTAGTTACAAGTGGTAGAAACATTCCCCAAAAAAAGGTATCCAAAGAGAATATATTCCTTTGAGCACAATGGCTAGAAGTCACAGAAGAGCTTCAAGTTTAAAGGAAAAAAAAATATGCTCCATCAAGAGAATATAATAACTATTTTCCATCTCTTGAAAAAAACAGAAGTTACCAAAATGTCAGAGAAATTCAGAACATTCATAGTGACAAAACTCTGTAAGTTGGAAGAGAAAAGAGGCAATGAACTACAGGAGATGAGGAAGCCCTCTCATGATTTGTAAAAAGAAATGGACACTCTAAGAAAAAATCAATTAGAAGTATTAGAGATGAAGTCTGTAACACAGGAAATAAAAAACTCTCTTGAAAGTATTAAAAACAAATTAAACCATTATGAAGATCAAATCTCAGATGTAGGAGATAAAACCTCTGACCTGGGGGGGGGGGCACCATAAAGTTAGAGAAAATACATAAAAAAGGATAATATATGAGAAATATTAGATTTCATTAAATGTCCAAACATCCAAATAATTGAATTCCCAGAAGGGAAAGAAACAAAAAAGGGCATTAAAAATCTATTCCATGAAGTCCTAGAAGAAAACTTTCCAAGTCCAGAGAAGGAGTCAAACATCCAGATCCAAAAAATACAAAGGACCCAAGTAGAATCAATTCATGAAGATTCTCTCCATCTTAGCTAGCCTGGCCAAAGACACAGATAAAGACAAGATACTCAAACTGGCAAGAGAGAAACTTCAAGTGACTTACAAAGGTCATCCCATCAGGCTAACTCTGGACCTTTCAACAAAAACAATGCAAACAAGGAAAGAATGGGAAGACATATTGAAAGTGTTAAGAGAGAAACAATTTCAACCAAGATTATTATATCCAGCAAGATTATCCTTCATATGGAAAAAAAAATTAAAATCTTCTCAAACAAAAACTGAAAAATTTGTCAACATCAGACCAGCTCTTCAAGAAACTTTGAAGAGAGTCTTGTTCCAGAAAAAATAAATAATCAACAGACAGAAATAAGTGAATAAAAGACAACTAAGACAATGGCACAGCCCCAAAGCACAGTCAGTAATCCCCAAAATAGACAAGTAATATTATATCAGATAAAGAAGTTTCTGCATGGCAAAAGACACAGTAGTAAGTGTGAATCAACAGCCCTCATAATGGGAAAATATTTTTATAAACTAAGCTTCAGATAAGGAACTGATAACAAGAATACCCAGGAACTCAAGCGGCTAACCCCAAAAAAGATGATTAACCCAATTAAAAGATCAGAGAATGAGCTGAAAAAACAACTCTCTAAGAAACACACATGAACAGCCAAAAGACATATGAAAAAATACTCAGCATTCCTCATCATGAGGGACTGCAGATCAAAACCACAATGAGATACCACCTAAGCCCAGTCAAAATGACTAAGATCTAAAAAAGCTAAGTGTTGGCAGGGATGTGGTGAAAGGGGAACTCTCTTACACTGCTGATAGGAATATAAATTGGTCCAGCCACTGTGAAGAGTAATATAGAGATTCCTCAAAGATCTACAAATAGAGCTACCAATGATCTAGCAATCCCACTCCTTGGTATCTACCCAAAGGACAGAAGAATGCTTGCATATCTATGTTTATTGCAGCATTATTCACAATTACTACAACATGGAATCAAGCCAAATGTCCACAAACAGAGGAGTGGATTAAAAAGTGTGGCACATATACTCTATATACCACTACTCATCCATAAAGATAAGACACTGGCTTTTGGCAGAAAGTGGATGAATATGGAATATTTACTGCTGGGTGAAGTAAGCCAGACTAGGAAGGAGAGATAGTCTATACCTCCACTTAATATACACCAACTGTCCACACTCTATGGCGAAAACTGAATGACTAGAGGATATAGAAACATAGAAAATGGTTATAAATACCAAGGTAGAGTGTGAAAGAAGGAGAGTCTGAGGAAAGACATTAAGGAGAAAAATAGAGAGGCAAGACATTTATGGCACAAAGAAATGGATTATCTGTTGATGATAATGTGCATAGTATCTTCAACTGAACTGGTGAGAAATGTATTCATGTTGGAACATTTACTTTATAAGCTAAGTGATATATGTGATTGAATGTATAAAAGAAATTAAAATAAAATTAAATGTTAAAAAAAATTAGTTCATCCAGCACAGATAGTCCAAATTACAATTCTGTGTTTACTCTTAAACCATGTCCATTCTCTAGTATGTGGATAAAAATCTTATTACCAAGATTAGATCTTTGGGTTTACCTCTATTGACAAAGAAGTTCAACTGAGACATGTTCTATAGTAACGGTTCTCAAAGTATGGCACAGGGAACTTTGTGGATACCTAGTACCCTTTGAGGAAGTCCAAGAAGTCAAAATTAATGTAATAATCAATTGTAAGACATGACTTTGACTTTTGTACCATCATTCTCTGGTAACTGTGCAGTGGAGTTTTTCAGGTGTAAATGACAAGTGCTACAGCAACAGACTAAACACAGAAGTACGTAGGAGAATCCAGTTGACTCCTACTAAAGCCAGACATTATAGATTTGCTAAAATTAAAATTACATCATCCTTCTTAATTTTTGGCTTTAGAAAATATGGCTATTTTCTGTCAAAAAAAGGGTATTAATATTAATATTATGTTAATGCTATTTTAAATGGATTAATATTTTTTCAGTCTCATTTTCAATTTCTAACATGATGATAAATATCCACAAGCATAAACAAAAGCTTCTTGAGACCATCAATAGTGTTTAAGAGTAGAAAATTGAGAAACCAAACTGTTTGAGAGTAGGTCTCCTACGTAATTCCTAAAACAAATAACTTTTGATAGTTGAACAGTTCATTCTTTTTTTTTTTTAAGAGGTTTTAGCTATAGGGCGTGCGCGCTTGCCAGACAGAGAGAGAGAGACAGAGAGATAGAAAGCGAGAAATCACCCCCCAGAGGGGATGGCCACACCGCAATCCCTTCTCCTCCGTTTTCCTCTCAGGATCTTGGGCACGCACGCACACACGCCCGGCGTGAGTTTTAAGCCACCGGGTCCAGGACATGAACCGCGGTCGACTACGTGGGAGTCAAGCGACATAGCCATTACGCTAACTGCTGGTCCCTGAACAGTTCATTCTTTTCAAACAAACTCAACTCCAAGAGAGAGTTTTCAAGTCCACTGTAAGAGAAAAGATGTCTTTCTTCACTTCTCCTTAAGGAAGAACAATGTATCATTTTCCTATAAGAACATTAAATAAAATAGCAATAGGCATCATTGAAGATGGAGTCAATGTGAATGTCCAGCATCGGTACAGATGGTACCATGGTGTACGGCACAGGGGTCACAGGTCTCTCTTTTCCTCTGTCTCTCCATTGAGCACACATATCCTATAGCAAAACTTAACATGGCCGCATAGGTAGTAATGTAATAAGGATTCAAACTCAGATCCAAATCTTGACTTTAGTACTCATTCTGTTCTGCTTCATGTACCCCACCTATCACAGCATGCAGGGAGAAATCTGGGTTGATAGGTGTTGATGTGGGACTCTAAGCTCCTTAAGGAGAAAAGCCACATCTTCATTTCCTCTGTAATCCTACTGTATCATAGCCTGGTACATTACAGGTGTCACAGTCTACTGAATGAAGGAAGTCACATACCCCACAGGCGGAGAAGCAGAGTCAAACTCAGTGAGGGGAGGTGCCTGGGGCTTGATGCTCCTCTGATTTTCTCAATTAAACTAAGCTTTAGTTTAAAAACAAACAAACACCCTCATCACATCGTTCTCATTCTTGGCCCTGTATGTCTGCAAATTGCTTTGTTTTGTGAAGGGATGAACTAACCATATTTACTAACCATTTATTCTTTTTTTAATTCCTAAATGTTTCATTAAACCCCATTGCTTTTGGTCTAATAAGCCATACACATGTAATATAATTATTTAAAGCATTATCCAAAGTAAATGTTTAGAGAAACCTGAAATATTATTAATTCAAACATCTGATTTACCTAGCAATATATGTCATGAGCTTATTTATTTATTTATTTATTTAAACATTGCGTTTAATGAAAAAGTTCGTTTTTTTATTTCAATGTTTAATTCATAACAGCAGCTTTAAATATTTATGAAGTTTCCTGTCATTTTTGTTTAGTTAATAGACTGGATGGTTCAGTTCACTGGCTAAAAAAAGGCAGAGGGATTTCAGCAAGAGAAAAGCTCTTCACATTTTGAAAAATGAGTTTAAAGAATGAAATAAAAATATTCAAAAAATGTAAGGTCACTGGTTCTTGAGTGTTACCACAAATTAGCTAGGTTAATTAATTTGCCATACATTAACTAGGTTAATCTTCCTGGCTGTTCCCCTCTTTTGTAGTACTGGTAATAGGATGAAGCCCTTAGGTAACAAGTAATGATGAACTTGACTTTTTTACCCATCAAATCACTCTAGTTTCAATTTGGAAATCAAGAAAAAAGTGCTGAAAGCTTAATCATTGAAGTCAAGCCTCAGCACGCCATGCAATCTCTCTAACTTGTTTCCTTGTATAAAAAACAGGGATACTTGGGGCATGGTGGCTAAAGAAGCTAGATTCCACATGGCCAACACAGTTGGAGTCCCAGACTTGGCACCTTCAAAACTAATACTGGGCATGTGTGAGTACATGCCCAAAATCCAGAGAGGAGAATGGAGATGAAAGGATTACTGTGTGGCCTCTCCCCTTGGGGAGTGATTTCTCACTCTCCCTCTCTCTCGTTATCTCTCTGGAGAAAGCACACACCCTATAGCAAAAACTTAGAAAGGAAAAATAAGAATACTAATATCTTCCTCACAGAAGTAATTTAATAAGTAAATGAAAGAATTACAGGGCATAATTTCTGAGATACTATGTATACCCAATAAGCGGTAGCTAAATGTTCAAGCTAAAGCACATGAAAGGTTCTAAAATTTTATTCCCAAATTTAAGATGAGAAATTTGAATCCACTGTCAGGGATCATAAAGAATTAACAAAGACTGCTCAGAGCTGTAAGATAAAAGAAGTGAATATGAAATGAGGTTAACAGAACAACGTATTACATAAAGCCGCCTGCTTATTTACAGAAGCAGGGAAGCATGGAGTAGAAATGGAATGTAAGGTTTTATCTGCTTAGGGACCTGCCTAAGAGTAGAGCATATAAATATTCACTTCATCAACCATGCTATGGACTTACAAGAACTTTAAAACATGTCCACCCCTTCTCAAAAGCGTATGGGTAAAAAAATGATTGTATAGATGAATAGACAGATCTATACATAAACAAATGAATAGAGTGATACTCAATATCAAAAGCATACTACCAAATAGTTTAAAGCATGTTTTTATAGATTCCTGTTTGTAAGTTCACAAACAGGAAAGACTCCACAAGAAAATTAGATATTATTTCTGAAGGATGCATTAAGGTTTTCTTGGCAAATATGGAACAAGTGAGGGGTAGAATTAGAGAGGTTGTATTAAATTGGGATACAACATAAACAAACTCAATAATGTGAGTGAATACAAATTAGTTTACTAAAGAATTTAGCTAATTTAACTAGTTTGGCAGAGAAAGTTCTGTTGGGAAACCTCTCAAGTGGAGATTAATATTTTATTCCATTGTTTGAGTCGATTTAAGTCAACAGCGTCTTATTTTGTTTAATTGGATTCAATTCTCCTTTGATTTAAAAATCTTTCCATTTTGGGGGTTTTGTTTTAGTTTTTATTTTAGATTTTTGCTATATGTCACTTGTGTGCACCACAGAGAGAGACAGAGAGGGAAACTGAGAAATCACCACCCAGAGGAATGGTCACACCACAATCCCATCTCCTCCATTCCCCTTTCAGGATTTTGGGCATTCGTGCATATGTGCTCTGAGTGTTTTTCAAGCCTCCGGTTCTGGGATTTGAACCGCAGTCAGTCATATGTAATCCAACACCTTAAACACAACCACCATCTGGTGGTGCTAAAACTGTTTCATCTTTTGACATGAAAACTGTCATTTTGAAACATACTTTTCTTGAAGATAGTGTGTGTGTGTGTGTGTGTGTGTGTGTGTGTGAATAATCACTGTATGTCAAATTTTGCATACTCTTTACTTTTCTCAATAGATATAAGACAGATTCATAAAAATATACAAGAAAGTGTGGAAACAATCCAGATGTCTATCATGGTGGGATTGTTTGAATAAATTATACTTTAAGAGTACAATGTATGCATAAAAAGGAGAAATATAATCTCTAGAATATACTAAGTTAAAAAAAATCAAGAGATAAAGGAAAATGTCTATAGAAGGTTATCACTTATCTACGATCAGAATTATAAACCACAGTATTAAAATTAACAAAAGCTTGCCTCTAGGAGGAGGAATTGAATAGGGTGGCAGTTCAAGGACAGAAGCTAGAATTTTAGTACATGAGATGTCTTCAAAAAGATCAAGGAAAATAAATATTATGAATAAAATTATGTATGGGTTTTTAAATGTTTTTGCATCAGTTAAAAAAACCTTTCTGGGCCAGCCAGGTGACATAGTGGTTAAGGTAGTTGGATCCTACAAGGTTGACTATGCAGTTTGAGTCCTGGACACAGTGCCTTGATAAACATGGTAGACTCATGTGTGTGCATGCCCCAAATCCCAAGAGGAGATGGGATTGTGGCATGGTCATCCCCCCAAGGGAAGCTTTATCACTTTTCCTTTCTCTGTGTCTGTATCTTTCTAGCAAGTTCACTTACCCTATAGCAATTATTTTTTTTTTAAAGAAACCCTGACCCTTAATTCCATTTTTCCCTGAACTTTTTGAAGTCCCCTCATACTTTCTTTTTAGATTTGACTTATGGACCATACTTACAAAATGAAATTAAATTTCTAAAAATTGAAAATAAAATGAAGCATATTTACCCAACCAGCTATGCAGTTGGTGGCTTAACTATGCAGACAATAACCATCGTAAGAACCTAAAGCACAATAATTTTACTGTATAAAATTCTTTTGGGGATACGTCCCTAAAGATACACACACACATACACACACAAACTGAAGAAACACAAGTTTAAATTATTTTCTAATAATCATACTGTTGATAATGCTGTTAGTATTATTCTAAGAATGCTGTGAATTAATGTAGGATAAAACAAACAAGTAATTATGTAATAGGATGCTTTCCCCCATCCTTCTCTCTGTATTTCTCTCTCTGGGGAACACACATGCCCTCTGGCAACTTTTGTTTTAAACATAGTAAATAAACAAATAAAGGTAAACGATTATTTTAATTTAAAAAGTAGATTACATGAAAACTGAATCAAAAAGAAAAGGAAGACAGGGAGAAGGAGAAAAAAGGAACAAAACCTTTAAAAATAACAAAAGAATTACAATGGTGAATCTACATTCAAGAGACAAATTTAGGGACCAGCAGCTCACATAATGACTATGTCGCTGAACTCCTATGTAGTTGACAGCAGTTCGAGTCCCAGACATGGTGGCTTAAACTCTCGCTGAGCGCGTGTGCATGTGTGCCCAAGATCCGGAGAGGAGAATGGAGTAGAAGGGACTGTTGCGTGGCCATTCCCCCGGTTGGTGATTTCTTGCATTCTGTCTCTCTGTCTCTGTGTCTTTCTGGCGAGTGCACACACCCTATAGTAATAAACTTCTCTCCCCACCAAAAAAAAAGGTGTACATCAATGAGTAAAGATACTTTTATAGCGTGGGTTCGTGAGTGCCCAAGATCCTTAGAGGAGAATAAAAGAGAAGGGATTGTGGTGTGGCCATCCCCCCTAGGGTGTGATTTCTCACTTTTTGTCTCTCTATCTCTCTCTATTTCTCGTGAGCACATATGCCCTATAGGAAAAAACTCTCAAAAAAAAAAAATGCTAGGAAATAAAAAATTTTGGAAAATTGGTAATTAAGAGTAAAAATAACCATTTTGAAAATGTTTTTCTTGAAAGAAATATCCAAATTAATAAATGAAAAAGAGAAGAAACTATTAGAACATCATTGTTTTGCAGCCATTAACAAATGAACAAATCCAGATATTGGTCAGCAGTTGCTACTTTCACAGAAAAAATAAAGACAACCAGACACTCTGAGTCTCCTGGTAAAGAAGTCACAATCACATGTCTGAAGTGTTTTGACAAAACACAAACTTTAATCTAAATCTGATAAATCTAAATTCAACCAACTTAGAATAAAGAGAAGAATATATTCTATTTACAAAAAATAAGTCAGAGGGAGAAATTCTCTACTTTAATAAGCATGTGAAAAGAGAAAGAAAGAAAAAGGGGTAAAGGAAGGAAGGACAGGGAGAAAGACAGAAAGGAAATTGTAAGGGAGGGAGAGAAAACAGGAGGAAAGAACAGAGGGAGAGAGAAAAAAGAAGGGAAATATGGAAGAGGAAATTAAGAGTCTGAAAAGACACAGTGACCAACTGCAATATGTAGAACTTACTTGGATCTTGACTCCAGCAAACTGTACAGAATGATCATGATATTTGTGATACATTGAAAAATTCTCTTTTATCTTTTAGAAAATACAAATATTTATGATGATAAAATATATTCCAGAGAGGTATTTCAAATAATTCAAAATAGTGAACTAGATGAGGGTATGGCTAAATCAGGATTGGTAGTAGGTTAATGGATGGTGGGGTGGTGTCAGGAGTATCTGGGTATTCATTATAATGTTGTTTTAACTTTTGCATGTGTGATGTTCTGCATAATAAATTTAAAAATACATTTTAAAATATATATGTATATCTATAAGACTGTTAGTAGCATTAAGAACACTCAGTACATCAAGTTTGATTTCTGAATATGATTTGCTTCAGAAAGGACCTGGAAGTTTTTAAAGACATGCATGTACTCAGGTCTGAGAGGAGAAAATCACAAGGTGAGCTTGGAACATCTTGTGCTAAAAAGTGAAAAATGATAAGGGCATGTTGATGTGACACAGGAACCAGCTAGAAGGGCCTTCTGCTGGTCAAATTTGTGTAAATTTGAACATCAAAGAAAATGACAATGATTTATAAAACACTCAATGAACAAAGGAAGCTATCAGTTCATAATAATATTCAAAACAAAAAGAGGAAAGGGAGGAAAAGCAATTATTACAAAGGATCACAGCTGGTACATGTTGAAGGAATAATAGAATTAGAAAATTGTCATTTCTCAAATACCAGTTTAATTATTGTTTCAGGCAAGTTAAGAATGGATGGTGAAAACCTAGGGCAATAGGCTATTATTAACAAACAGGATATTCACTCAGTCTCAAGGATCACAAAATCACACGCAGAAAAAGGTTTCTCTCCAACAGCAAGGTCTAATGAACCCCTCCTTAGCCAAAGTGGTGATCCACTTTCCATCACCAGTCAAGGGACTACCAGACACCATGAACCTCCTTTGATGTCAAGATTGGAGGCATGACCATCATCTATGCAGTAGTTAAGCCAAAATGTTTAACTTAAGTCCAGTTATGAGGAAACAATCAGATGAAAACCAGAAAACCCCTGTTCACACCCCAGATGGTAGTAGAAAAGGGAAACATTATAATAAAGGACAATACTGTGACATTTGGGGAAATTTTAATAATATAGTTGTGTGTTGAATATAATTTTCACTTTACTGTTCAATTATAAGTGTTTTGTTTCATATGCCATGTTAACCTAAAAACAAGCATAAATCTGATTGCATGACACATACAGACACAGGAAGAGAAAAAGCAGAGGCTGTAAATGTTAGTAACTTGAATCTACAAGGATCTATGAATGTTTGCTATACTATTTTTAAGCTTTCTTATAGACTCAAAATTTTCTAAATAAAAAGCAAATAAACCATTTCCTGTGTTTAGTGACATCTAAACGATGTGCTACATACAGTTAATGGGGCATCATCGCCTTTGCTCTTTTGGGTCTTATCCTTGGCGCTCTCTTTCTGATTGACAGCTTGCTCAGCAAATGACACTTCCAAGTTGATGTCTGTTTCTGAGATAGGTGCCTCCCCAGGCATGGGCAGGATCAGCTCCTTTTCACCAACAATTAGACTAGATGCCTGGTCTTGGAGAGAAAAAAAAGCAATACATATATATTTTTTTTTCTTTTTGTTATTTCTAATACATTAACTACATAAAAACTTTTGTGAGAATACTAGTCCCTCTAGACAAAATTAATTGCTATTTTACTAGTAAAAAGTATACTCAATGAATCCTATCACTTGTGCATAAGCAAAGGTGCAGGGAGATGGTAGTGGCAAGAAGGAATACTTTCTTTGAAATCACAATTTCTACACTGAGTCCAATTCCCAAACATGGCTAGAAGATACCAAACTCTCAACAAAACAACTCATGTGAATTTAATAGTCTTAATTATTGTTTTATTCTACACTGAAAATTAAAAGCAAATAAAAGAGGGGAGTAGTGATTTGTTGTTAACTCCTCTTAGAACTAGCAACATACCATTTAATTTCCTCACATTGGCACAGATTCCTGGACTAAACCTCATCCACACCCTGCATTTCCTTTCCAGAATGTTATCTACCTACCATAGTGTCAGTTCCCAAACAGGAGTTAATGCCAAAAACCTAGCACTATGATAGTCAGGTCTGGTGGTGCCTGGTACAGGAAGCAATAGGTTTTGCGCCAGATTCTGTCAGAATAAAAGTTTCTACAACCATAAACAGTAGTCAAATAAGTTTCAGATATTAATATCAATATTCAAGGGTACAGTAAGTTTACCTTTGTTTTAGCTCTTTTAAATTTTTGTTAATTGTCCAGAAAGGAATTAATTAGCATTCAAAAACTCTTTGGAACCAATCTGTGCCATGGTGGTTAAGGTGACTATAGATGTCATATGGCCAACTGTGGGGTTCAAGTCGCGACCTGGCAACTTGAAAATAGTCATGTTGGGTGCATGTGCATGTATGCTCAAAATCCCAAAGGGAGGAGAAATGAAGAAGGAATTGTGGTATGACCACCCCCCATCGTGGTGCTTTCTCACTTTTTCTCAAGCCCCATCTCTTTCTGTCTTTGTCTCTCCCTGGCAAGTACACATGATCTCTGCAAAATTTTTTTAAAAAGAAAAATCTCTTTGACAAAAACATCAGCTGTAAGCTTTGGAGAAAATGCTTACGTGCTTGACTACTACATTTTTTATTTAAATGCAATTAACATCAAAAAAATCCTGTAACCAACAAACAGTATAAATTGTTATTTTCTCATTGGAGACTTTTGATTTATGAGAAGAATCAAGCAGCTCTGAATTAAAAATAAACTCAAATTAGGATATTTACATACTTCTAACTTGCTTATATATTAATACAACAAAGGAATGCAAAGCAATTAATTTAAAATTTTATTAAATATATGTCATATATATGCAAATAATTAAAAGTGTAGGTGTCAGCCAGGTAGCGTGGTGGTCCAAGAGTCTGGGTCTCACATGGCCAACTGTGGGGTTGGAGTCCTAGATCTGACAGCTTGAAAAACACACTGAGCATGTGTATGTAAGTGCTCAAAATCCCAAGAGAGTAGGATGAAGGAGAAAGGATTGTGGCATGGCTATCTCTCCAGGGGACATATGTCCCCTATAGCAAATTTAAAAAAAAAAAAAAAAGTGTGCTGTTAAGAAAAATGTCATGTTTACAGCCATCTAAATTAAAAAGAAAATCCCTATTTTAATTAAAAGAAAAATAAGAAGTAATTATAAATCTAGTCTTATTCACTCCTGTTCACTAAGGGAGGGCTTCAGCGTCACATAACCTATACAGTTACCCGGGGCTTTCAGTTCAAAAAGGTCCTCAGTTGATTTAACTATCTGCTGTCACCATATTGAAATTTGACCAAGTCCTGCATTCTCAGATTGCACTAGGCCCTGCAAATTATATAGCTAATCCAGGTGGCATCTCATATTCCAAAAATAAGAATAAATTTAAAGCTCATTGATATTATTAGTATTTATCTACTGCCATCTATATTACATTTACATTTTACAACAACCCTGTGGCAATTATTCTAGATACCTAAATCTTTTTATGATTAATTTTTAAAGTAGTAACATAAATAGCAAGGCATAATTTTAATTTTATTTTCCCACTGGTTTATACTGTTTTATGTTTCACTGTGAGTATGTATGCTAGTTTCCTAGGAAACCATATTAAGAGGAAAAAATGATTAGTTGTTTTCTTAAATTAGAAACTGCTTTTCTAGCAGCTAAGTGTTTATGGATAAGAATTTTAAAAGTCCTCTCTTTCTTCTCAAAACCTCTATATCAGTTGCAGTAAACATCTCCCTGTCCCCAAACAAATAAACTCTGCTAAATTCAAACATGAGTAATTATAATCAAGTTAGAACACATTTAAAATATATAAAATTCCTCCAAAACTGTGTGGAAAATAAAAATAAATTAGATATAAAAACCTAAAGGGTCAAATGGAATATCAAGTTACGACAGAGAGTAGGAAAAATAGTTTCAAGGGTGATAGGGGAGCACTGTCACATCAAATGGATGGTTTATTGTCTTAAAAAACGATGAAGTATCAAACCCCAAAGAGAAAAGTTAACAGAGAAGTTGGAAATAAACCTTTTGGCTCTTAAAACTTTAAAGTATAATTTCTTTCATCCATTTTTCCTTAGGTTTGAAGTGGGCAATAGTATAAAAACCATTTTTTACAAATCTCTCTAAAGTTTTCAATTGTCTGAGGTGTCCTAAGACGTCTCTATTTTAAAAAGATTTTTCCTTCCTCCATGGAAATTCTAAAGAAAATAGGGGCCATGTGGTGGTGCAGATGTAATGAAAGTAGACGCACAATGGGAAGGTGCTGGGTTCACATCACAGACTCCATTGAACCAAACCAGGTGCACATGTGAATGCCCACACTCTGAGCTGGATACAACTGTGGGTGGATCACAATGTGAAGACCCTGTTAAGGACGGCTGTCTGTCTCTGACTCTTTCTCAGAAAAAATAAATGGGGTTGGCCCTGTAGTGCAATGGTAAAGTACTGTGCGCTGGGAGCTGGATACCACATGGCCAACCACATGGCTCGCATTTCAGTCACAGTGGCTTGAGAATAATACAGGTACATGCATGCCCCAAATCCTGATGAGATGGAGAAATGGAAGAAAAGAAATTGCAGCATGACTATGCCCCATTGGGGTCTTTTTCTCTTTCTCCCTCTCTGGTAACCACACTTACCCTCCAACAGTTAAAGACAATTATTAAGGGCCAGCAAGTGGCAAGGTGAGTAAGGAACTGGAATCCCACATGGCCAATGTGGTTTGAGTCCAGGACCCAGCAGCTTTTAAATCACACCAGGCACATGCGTATGCATACCTAACATCTAAGAGAAAAATGGAAAAGGGACTGTGGTGTGGCCATCCCCTTTAAGGTTGATTTCTCACCTTCCCTCTCTCTGTTTCTTTCTGTCTTTTTTCTGGTGAGTATACATGCCCTATGACAAAAATCTAACCAAAAAATTTAAAATAAAAAGAAAATACACATATCAATATGAAAGTTTAAAAAATTATTTAGGTAGGATCAGCAGATGGTATAGCAGTTACATTACTGGACTCCCACATGGCTGACTGCAGTTCGAGTCCTAAACCTGGAGCCTTGAAACTCACACTGGACATGTATGCCCAAGATCTTGGAAGAATAATAGAGGAAAAGGAATTGCGGCATGGCCATTCTCTCTAGGGGGTGATGCATCATTTTCTCTCCCAGTGTCTCTCTCTCTCTCTCTCTCTCTCTCTCTCTCTCTCTCTCTCTCTCTCTCTCCAGTGAGCACACAATGCCCTAAGGCAAAAACCTCTCAATAGATTATTTGGGCATTATTCATATTTTTGAATTAATGTGTTAAATACTGAGCTTTTCACAGAATTATATCATGTGATGAAAAGTTAAGACAGATATTTAACAATGAATGAATTAATTAAAAAAGTAGAAACCCCTTGAACATTAAAACTATAACTTTTTCAGAGAAAAAGTTCTGTTGATTGAACTTCTTTACAAAATCAAATGTGGGGAAAAACTTCTGAAATAGGCCATGTTTTTCAGGCCTGCGAATTTAATAGCCCTATGTTTGATCCACAGATGAAATTTCCATATATTTTTCTCTGACCTTTCCAATGTTTGCAATCACTGGTTAATTCACTGGCTAGCCCAAGAGCATGACTTTGTCCTGAACAGGTGCAACAGTAAACACTCAGGTACTGGAGGTAGTGTTACACACATTCTCTCATTATTCTAATTCGAGGCTTTATGCTCACTTTATAGCATTCCTGCAAAAAGCAGATGTAAATAAGACAGGAAGCTTGTCACATTACACTTGCCTACTCCAAGCTGGGCCAGAAAGTGCTTGCATAGTTAACTTGTGTTCCAGGACTTTTGTTGATATAGCTTACATCATGATCTCTGACAAGGGCAGAAAACACCCAGGAAAGACAACGTTGTCCTCAATATCTATTAAACGACTACGAGTCACTTTTCCTCAGAGCTCACAGCACAATGACATTGGCAAAAAAGTTCCTCTATCTCTCCCAAGAACCCATCTCTCTAGTTGGCCAAGCCTAGTCACACCAGTTTCCTTGCCCCTTCAAGGTTTTCTGGTACACAAACTTGAGAAGATGTCCAGTAGTTACTTCTGTTATAACAGCGTAGCTAAAGAAACCACCACAGACTAGTAAAGACCAAGTACTTTTATGTAAGTATGTATGTATGTACATATGTACACATACACAAGCTTACATATATATGTGTATATGTGTACTTTTTAAACATAACAGTATATAAAAGTTATGAAAAAAGCATGAGAGGAAAAAGAGAGACACTGAATATTCCAAAACTCCAAATGTCCCATATTACCCATATTATCTTGAACTAATGCATGCTTTTTTTTTTCTTTGAGAGTTTTTTATTTTTTTTTTTTATTTATTTATTTTTTTTTTTTTTTTTTGCTATAGGGCATGTGCGCTCGCTAGACAGAGAGAGACAGAGAGACAGAAAGCAAGAAATCACCCCCCAGAGGGGATGGCCACACCGCAATCCCTTCTCCTCCATTCTCCTCTCGGGATCTTGGGCACACACGCACACGCGCCCGGCATGAGTTTAAGCCACCGGGTCCAGGACTCGAACCGCGGTCGACTATGTGGGAGTCCAGCGACATAGCCATTATGCTAACTCCTGGTCCCTGATGCATGCTTTTTATAGATAGGTTGGGAACCCAGTCCTCCACAGCTTACCTGAGACCCTCCCCCCACCACTTCTAAACTCAATGCTATGCTATTAATGGCACATATGCCTCAATTGCTCATTTTAATAACATAAACACAGAATGGGGAAAAAGACAATAAAACTTTAAAAAATAAATAAAAAAACAAGAAAGAACATAAACACGGATGACTTTTATTAAATAACAATTAAGAACTAAATATTTAAGCTAAAATCTATGACCTCTAACTTAGAATACTTTACGTTTTTGTAAACAAATGGAATTCTTTATTGGTAAGCCCTAATAAAGCCTTAATATTTATTTTCATTCATGCCTTAAATTTCTAATTCATTTCTGAAGGAAATATTGGGCTGTCAGAAAAGTCACAATGCACTTTTGTGTAGAAAAACAGAAAAAATATGTCATGATTTTTCCAACAACCTAATGTTAGAAAAATAAAAGTTCGAAGCAGAGAATTATAATCAATCATCCAAAATTTTTATCTTTTTTAAAAAATAGTTTTCTAAGATTTCTGAAAATGACCTATTTATGAATTAGGAGCTTCTTATTTTAAAAGCCAGGTCCCAAATTCACTGGCACCAATTACTACTGTGTAGCTTTGGAAAAGTGACCTCACATCTTTAACCCTCAGTTCTCTCGTCTATAAAATGGCATTAGAACAGAGCTTGCTGCATAAAATTACTAAGTGTATTAAATAAGATAACACCTCTATATAATGCCTAACACAAGGTAAGTGTTAGGAAGATATATATGGATATCAGATCAGATCAGATCGACATACACAGGAAAAATATCAAAGACCAACTATATATGATTGGCCTCATATAAGTATCCACCAGGACCTTAAATTAATATTTTAATAGAATTTGCTTACTAGAATTGAAGTTGGATGTTTTAGAAGGTTGTAACTGTTTGGTATACTCATTAAAGAGGAAAAACAAGAGAACAGGTCCAACATACCATCTTTTCCTTGGTATTTGTTTTCATTTGTTCCGACTGACTGCGATTCAGTGCCATCTGGAGCCTAAACATAGAAAATGGGCCATTTAGTCATCTCCAACTCACAACCAGAGAAAATGGCATTGTAAATAATTCTGCTACTAACCTTTAGAGTACAAGAAATGTACTCACGATTATAACAATCACAGTGGGGAAGAGCACTATGGTTACAATCAACGAGCAATTACCCAGTAAATATCAGCTTACCTACAACTTTGTAAGACACAAAACCAAGCCTGGTAGGCGAAATGAAAATGTCAAGAAGATCCCTGCCCTCAAAAGCACCATTATCTATTTGAGGGAAAAGGACAATCGTATTGAAAATTGGGATTATCGATTAACTGATAAATGGAGAAAAAAAATGTGGTCTATCCATACAACAGAATATTATTTGGCTATAAAAGAAATGAAGTCCTGATGCACGCTACGATGTACATAAACCTTGCGCACAAAATGCTGAATAAAAGGAACCAGTCATAAAAAACTACTTAGTGTACAATTCCACTTATCTGAGTTATCCAGACTAGACATATTACAGACGCACAGAGTAGGTTAGTAGCTGCCCGACAGTAAAGAGAAAACTAAGGAATAACCACTAAGTGGCATGGGCTTTCTTTTTGGGAAGCTGAAAATGTGCAAAATTGATTGTGGTGATGTTTGCAAGTCTGTGAATACACTAGAAACCACTTAATTGCACTCTTTAAATGAGTGATTTTTATATCTCAATAAAGGCATTATAAAGCAAAATCATAAGCTAACATGTCAGTAATAAAAGAGAAAATCTTCAAATTAAAAAGAACAACTAATAAATGTGAGAAAAATTAAAGCTAAGTTATCAAACCAGCAAAAAGAACCAAAATGTCTGAAAGAACTCCTTTTTTCCAGGGGTCGAGGTAATGACACCTAAAGAATGGAGCCCTCCAAGGTTGTGTGGTCATGGCCAACTACGGCTGCCCCCGTTCACCAGTAAGCATGGCCAAATAGCACTTCCTTTTTGAAGATAAGGCTTCAGAAGAAATTCAGGGGTCAGAAAGAACACTAGACCAATCATACAAAGAGGCCTACTTGAATTAATAAATTTTAAAGTAATGATTCTAATTGGATTTCATCTCTGTAGACATAAAGTGGCCTTTGGTCACTTTACCACATGTCTCATTTCAAGTTTTCAGCCAAGAAGGACTTCCTCCTCTACCGGTAACCTAAGGAGAGCATAGAAAAGCACTAAGGCAGGTACACTAGGCTATGAGTGTACTACCTAGGGGCCAGCAGTATCCACTGAACACTGACAGTGTTCAATGACTACCACATCACAGCAGTGGTACATGGGTATGTGGGTCTATTTTAATCCCCAACAGAACAAAGTAGTGTTATTCTCCTTCCCGCCACCCACAAGGCTGGCCCTGCACAGTACAATGAACATAGTGAGTGATTCTCATCTTCCTTACAAACACATATTTTAGAGCATGTGGTCAGAGTTGTTATCCTTAGCATTTGAAGATGGCAGTGCAGATGGTATTCATTTCTGTATTATATTTCCTAGTATCAACAAGAGTTTCATGAAAAAGCATTTAAAATAAAAGAGCTAGGGCCTGTTGTAGTAGCACAGCAGTATTGAAGTGTTCCACGATGCTAAGGCCACATGAGAAGGTCTTGGGTTCACATCTCGAGGTCTCCTGTGCGTGCCAGGTTTGCACACACGTGTCTATAATCCTGGCTGACAGAGGCTGGGGGTAAAATCATGACATGAAGTTCCCATTGGGGTTCCTGTCACTCTCTCTCATCCTCTCTCATGGAAGAAAAAAATAATCTTTTAAAATAATAATAATATAAAAAATAAGAACTGAATATGTACATACTCAGAAACAAGAACTATAAGTGAAAATGGTTGGCCTGTGTACACTTAAAAAATGGGGGGTATGTAAAGTGAATTTCTTTTTAAGAATTATTTATTTAAGTTTACTTGTTGTTATTATTATTATTATTTCAATTTGACCAGAAAGAGACAGAAGGGTAAGTGAAAAAGCAAGCTTCCAGATTAGGGACTTGAGCCATGATCAGCCACATGGGAGTCCAGCACCTTGACCACCATGCCACTTGCTGGCCCATAAAGTGAATTTTAATGGGTGGTAGTGTTTCAACTGAAGGCATGCAATGTAAGCAAGTTAACATTATTTTAATTTATTTGTGCTATTTCTCTCTTAATGACTCCAAAGAATGACATAATTCTCTAATTTCTTTGGATCCAAACCATGAGGTTTAGACATTGCCAGGAATTTGTTGAAGTATACTGATTCTAACTCCAAGCAGTAACATCTTAGAGATTAGCAGGACTCACATAGCATGTACACAACATCTATTTCACTTACACTCAGTTCTCTGCCTTCCTCCATTTCACTTCCCCTTAACTCTCTTAAGGAGGGGTCTTTAATTGGGGGAGGAAAAGTCATAATACTATATTTCCTCACCATTTGTTTTTCTACAGCTGGGAACTTGGTCTAGTCCCTCAACGCTGTGTATCCCTAATAACCACTGGGTGGTAAGCAAGTGCTTAGTTTAAGCAATGCCTTTAGCAATGTAGTGACCTCAAGGGACTGAATTTGATCCACAATTGGCCATGCAAATAGAGCAGCATTTTGCAGTGAGAGAGGATTTTTTGAAGGAGTGAAATGTCTACAAAAACCAAAAAGACCTCCACATTACAAAAATATGTCTTAAATATAAGCTCTCCCATCTATTTTTAAATAAAATAAATCATACAATTTTTATTAACATTTATTTACAGTGTAAATATAATCTCACATTCACATTGCTTAGTATCAGAATCAAATATAGAAATACAACTACGGCAGGACAAAGAACAGCTAAAAGCATGTACTTCAGCGTAGACAATTTTGGGTTTACTATCTACGGGACATTGAGCAAGTTACTTAAAGTCTATGAGGCTCAGCCTGGAATGGAAATGATAAAACCTCCCTCACAGGACATCTGTAAGGATTAAATGAGAAAAATCATGTAAAGCAGTTAGCACAGTAAGCATTCAGTAACGGTGGCAGCAACTGTATTAGTATTATTATCTTTTCTATTTTTTTTCTATTTTAGTTTTTGCTATAGGGCACATGTGCTTGTCAAAGACACAGAGAGAGAAAGAGAGAGGAAAGTGAGATACCACCTTCCAGGGTGATGGCCATGCTATGATCTTTTTCTTCTACTCTCTAGGAGTTTGGGTGCACACAAACCCCGCCTGAGTCTCAGGCTGCTGGGTCCAGGACTCGAACGGCAAAGCTGGCCATGTAGGATCTAGCCCCTTAACCACCATACCTAACCTGCTGGCCTCAGTATTATTATCTTTACAATCACTGTTAAACATTGAGTTTAAGTCATTCCAACTAACCCCTGAGTCTTCTAGACCAGAGCTACTCAGGTCAAACTGGAAATCAACTTTGATCTTAATGAGTAGTACTGCCCTCAGCTCCACAGGTCTCTCTTTTGAAAATGCTTTCTCTGCTCTCTCTTCATTCATCACTCCCACAGTCTTTGCCAGACTCCGATAGCTTCCTTTAATAAATGAATCATCTGGACAAACATTTTCCCAGTCTTCTATGTGATGGGTACAACTCTAGGCACTAGACACAAAGAAGTTATTTTATAATATCTCAAGGTTCCTACTTTGTACTTGAACTGCAAATTGCTCCATCTCCAGATGAGTCCAGGGAAAATCAAATACTCCTACAAGCATTAATACAGGAGGAATCCCCTACCTCCTCCTTTTCTTTCAGTAACAACTGGCAATCACACTGTCTGGGACACTGTCCTGTTACCCTCCTCAGGTTAGATTCACCTCTAATGCTCCAAAGACACCCTTTTTCCCTAACACAAGGATTCTCACACTGAAAGTTAACTTGCTTAATTTTCTGTCCCAGCAGTATAAGTTCTGGAAGAGCAGAAGTCCAGTCTCTCTTGTTCAATGCCAGCACAGTTTTGGTGCTTGGTATATAGCATGTGCTCATTAAGCTTTTAATGATCTATACTAAAAAGGATTGGCTCAGTTGATTCTAAGCAATTGTTCATTAGCATAAACATCAAAAAAGAAAACTTACTTTTTCTATGGACTCTCTCTGCTGAGCAAATATGTCTCTGACGTCAGGAATCTGGTACTGTTTGTTTTTTTTTCTCAAGGTCTGGGAGACGGTTTCTACCTGTTTCTGAACAGCTGCTGCCTGGGTCCGGGTCAAGGTTGATAATAACACCATGCTCTCCTGGGAATCTCCAGCAGAGTCTCCAACGAGATTGAACAAACCGGCCTTTTTAAGCCACTCTTCTTCCAATTCTCCCTCTAGGATAGTAGACAAAAATGGCCTGTAAATGACAAGCTCTGTGAACTATTACAAAACTCTTACAGAAATGCTTTCTTTGTAACCAAACCACAGCGCTAAGAATCATTATCTCAAACTTGGACAGCTGCCATCTATTCCAGCCAAAATGATATCAAATTTTAGATCAATTTCATATATACTCAATTATAATTTTTAAATGACCTTGCATGTAATTAACCTCTATAACTTCCCTGCAGATTAACTCAAGAGGATGACATTGTTCCACTTCCAGAGATGCACCAGCAGTGAAAAGATAGCCATCCTCCATCAAATTACAGAAGGAAGCAATGTTAGAGATAGACGCAAAAGCCCAGTTTCTTGGCTTAAATTCAGCACCACCTCAGAGTTCTATGCTGATTTATGGAAAGACTTGTTTTATCTGTTCATTGTAGCTGACATGGAGTGTGACAAAGAAGTACAGAACATATTGACATTAGGAACTAATTTCAAGTTAATTTTTCTTTCTTCCTTTTCTTTCTTTCTATTTTTTAATTGCCAGAGGGCACATGTGCTCACAGAAGGACAGAAAGAGAGAGAAAGAGAGGGAAAACATAGCTCCCCAGTGGGGCACAGTCATGTCTCAATCCTCTCTCTTCAACCTCTCCTTCCCAACCGGATTTCGGGATTACATGCACATATGCCCAGAGTGTTTCTCAAGCCAGAGGGACCAGGATATGAACTGTGCTGTTGGCTATATGGGATCTAGCTCCCTGAGCCACTAGTCCATTGGGCTGGCACTCATTAATTTTTCTAATTCCCCACGTCAGCACATCAGATTATGTTATTTTTTATAAATTAAAAGTAGTCAAACAAAAACAAAACTATGTTTTCCCCCTCCTCCAAAAAAGGGAGCAGTTTCTAGGTGAAATGAAGTAAATGAAATCAATTCAAAATTCTGAAAACATGGAGTAAACAGTAAAGCAAATATTATATATACTTTAATGAAAATGATAGGTAAACAGAGGATAATGAGAATAGATTCCATGCCGAGCACGAAAGAGCAATGACTTTGGACACAAAAGACTGGGTCTGAACCCCATTTCTGCACTTTGATAACCAGGTCACTTAGCCTCAACTCACTTCCATTGTCTTATCTGTAAACTAAAGCACAGTTATCCTGGCTACCTCATAACCAAATATGAGACTATTCTGTTTGCAGAGCTCTGTGAGAGTTTGTATCACACGGCAAGTACTGACTGGCTATCCTTCTACATTATGGAAACTCTGTGAGGGAAGAAATCACGTACTAGTAACTTTGGCTCCAAGATACAATCTAGTGCTATATACTCTGCATGTCAGGCAATAAAAACTGTTTACTGACATAAAATGTCAGCCAGCCATTATTATTGATACTGTTAGGGTAGAATCCACTATCAGTATATAAAGATAAATTGCCAGAAAAAAATAAAAAATGGATATTGCCATGACAAGGAAAGCAAACAAGATGACTCTTAGGTAGAGTCACTTGCTCCATTGAAAAGTAGAGGCATGGGCCAGCCCCAAGGAGCCGGATCCTACATGGCTGATGATAGTTCAAATCCTAAGCCCTATGGCTTTGAAAATGTTAGGCACATGTGCATGTGTCCCCAGTATCCTCACAGGATGGAGAAATGGAGAAGAAATTGGGCATGACCATACCCCATTGAAGGATGCTTTCACCTTCTCTGTCTCTCTCTGTTAAGTGCCTGCATCCTCTGGCAATTTTATTTTTTTAAATAGAGATTTTTGTAAAGGCTGGGAAGACTGTGGGGGTAGGGGGGGGGTAGAGGACACTGGTGTTGAATGATGGAAATAAAATCACAGATAGATAAACAATTTCTAGTGTTATAAAATACATTAAGGTCAATATAGTTAATAAGAATTTGCCATATATCTCTGAGTAATGAAAGAAGAGAATTTCGAATGTTCCTAACACAAAGTAATGTAATGCTTGAGAGGATGATTATACTAATTTCCTGGCATGAATCTATACACATTGTATTCTTGTTCTGAGCAATTACATTGGGCCCCATAAACATATATAACCATTTTATGCTAAAAAAAAATTTGTTAAAGAAACTTACAACTGAAAAAAAGTAAAATCTTAGACTAATTCTAGTATCCATACTAGATTAATTTTAATTTGAAATATCTCCTATTAATTTAAAATATCTCAAAAAAGTATAGGTAAAACAAACCATTTAAGTCTAAGAAAAGGCAGAGACATGAAGAAACATTCTCAGTTTTTTTTGAAGATCACAATGTACACAATAATCTTTGAATCTAATTTAACTTTGGACAAGTATCAGATAGCAAATGAAACACTCCTATGTAACACATTTAAATGTTTTCCCTAGCATATTCCTAGTGTGTGTGTGTGTGTGTGTGTGTGTGTGTATAAATTGCCAAAGGATATGTATGGTCCCCAAAAAAAAAGAGGGAGAGAGAGAGCATACCACCCCCCAAATAGGACATAGTCGTGCTGTAATCCCTTCTCCTCCATTTTTCCATCCCATTTGGGATTTGGGGGATGTACACACTTATCTGTTGTGTTTTTTTTTTTCTTTTTTTTTTTTGGAGAGGTTTTCGCTATAGGGCGCGTGCGCTCGCCAGACAGACAGAGAGAGACATAGAGACAGAAAGCAAGAAATCACCCCCCCAGGGGGGATGGTCACACCGCAATCCCTTCTCCTCCATTCTCCTCTCAGGATCTTGGGCACTCACGCACACGCGCCCGGCGTGAGTTTTAAGCCACCAGGTCCGAGATGCGAACTGCCGTCGACTACGTGGGAGTCCAGCGACATAGCCATTACACTAACTGCTGGTTCTCTCTGTTGTGTTTTTAAAGCCACCAGGGCCAGGATTCAAAGCATAGTCAATCATATGGGATATGGCTCCCTTAATGACTAGGCTATGGGGCTGACCTGGGACGTACTATTAAATAACACAAATAAATTTGACTGTACTTTTAACATATTAGGGAAAGAATGAGAGAAAAATAAGCTAAAAATCAAAGACTTAGTTGATTATGGGTTTCTGTTATAATTCTACAAAATTTTAAGAAAAATTCACAATTTTAAACAGGTAGTATGGTGGTTAAGGGCGCTAGACTACCACATGGCTGAATGTGGTTCAAGTCCCAGACTTGGTGGCTTGCTTTCACTTTTTATCTCTAACTCTGTCCCTCTCTGGTCAAATTAAATAAATAA
The DNA here is from genome assembly GCA_026018925.1 of Tupaia tana. Taxonomy (NCBI): domain Eukaryota; kingdom Metazoa; phylum Chordata; class Mammalia; order Scandentia; family Tupaiidae; genus Tupaia; species Tupaia tana. Next base: position 71,608,415 of record JAKSZU010000002.1, read on the forward strand.
ATAAATGTTAAATAGAATAATCCTTAAAGAATATGTTATCGGTAGATTTTATAAGCTTATGTTACAGTAAAAAAGGAAACCATGCATCTATAGATTCTGCTCTTAACTTGATGCTAAGTCACTTAGTTAATAAGTCATTTTGTTGAGATGGAGGTCTCTACTAGTGACTCATAGGGTACTGAGTATGACTCTTACCTTTTTGGCACTTTATGTCAACTTATATACCACAACATAATTATAAATTTATGGATGGCACAAGGCAAAGAGAAGAATCTAATATAACAGATGCAAGAATAGTGATAAAAAATTTGGTGACTGCTTAAATTTATAAAATTAAAAGACACATTATAAAATTTTAAAAAAAGTTTCTCATGTTTCTTTCATAATATCAAGTGTAATAGTAGAGACTGTGAGAATTATGGTTAGAAAGAGACTGGGAAAATTATGGGCCAAATACAAGAGAGAAATAAATGGGGCCAGCAGGTGGTGTGGCGCTTAAGGCAGTGGACTTCCACATGGCTGGCTGTCGTCTGTGGCTTAAGGCCTAGACCCGATGGCTTAAAAATCACACCAGGCATGTGTATGAGTATGCCTAAAACCCCAGGGAAGAGAACAGAGGAGAAGGAATTGTGCTGTGGCTATCCACACTGAGGGTAATTTCTCACCTTCCTCTCAATGTCTGTCTCTGTCTCCACTGAGTACATGTGCCCTATGGCAAAAAAAAAAAAAAAAAAAAAAAAAAGGGGACTTTGAGATGAGCTTGCACTCCTCCCTGCCCCATCTGGACACCTGTACCAGCAAAGAGCTTTGATGGACAGCAGGCCACCTGCGACTGGAGGGCTTAACGGCTGGGACACGTGGTTTATCTCCTCTTCCATTCACCTTCAGACTCAGTGTTTTGTATAGCACATGGTTTTGTTACTGAGTTGAAGGTCAGAGGCTCAGTTTCAGGCACACCTATTCTCTAGAAACAGGGAAGACTTTGGGTCACCCAGAACCAATGACAACAGTGCAAACTGTTGATGAGCAACAGGGAGGCAGAGCAGAAGAGAGTCTGCCAATTTTCTACTCCTGCACACTGTTGAACACTCGGAGATACCTTGAATAATTTAGGAAGGAGCATATAGATCACAGATGACTAAAAACCATCACAGAGGCACAAGAATTATGAGCAACCAAGAAAATATTTCTCCCCCAAGGGAAAACATCAATTCCTCATTACCCACAGACAACACAATGGAAGTTACAGAAATGTCGGATAAGCAATTCAGAATATTCATAGTGACCAAACTAAATGAGATGTAAGAGAAAAGAGACAACTAGCTCCAGAAGATAAGTAAGTCCTTTCACAATTTGAAAGGAGAAATAGACACCATAAAAAGAATCAAACGGAATTGTTACAGATGAAGAATGTAGTTTAGGAAATTAAAACCTCCCTCAAAAGTATTCACACAGAAGATTGAATCTCAAATGTAGAAGACAAAACCTCTGGCCTAGAAAAAATTATCAAAAGAATGAGAAAACAACCAGTAAAAATGAGGATAACATACGAGAAATACTACATACCATCAAGTTCCCAAACATCTGGATAATTGGTATCCCAGGAGAGGAAGAAAATAATAAGGGCCTTGATAATTTATTTCATGAAATCCTGGAAGAAAACTTTCCAAAACTAGATTGGTATTTAAATATCCAGACCCTAAAATCAACCCAAGAAGATCCTCTCCAAGGCACACCATAGCCAGATTGACTGAAACCACAAACAAAGACAAGACACTAAAATTGGGAAGAAGGAAACATCAAGTTACTTACAATGGTTATCAGGTTAACATAGGACCTCTCATCAGAAATACTGCAAGCAAGGGAAGAATGAGGAAGTATAGTCAAAGTGTTAAATGAAAAACAATTTCAATCAAGAATACTATAGCCAGCAAGATTATCCTTCATGCGGGAAGAAAAGATCTAAAATTCTCAGATAAACAAAACCAGAAAGAATTTACCAACTCCAGATCAACTCTTCAAGAAGTTCTGAAGGGAGTGCCATACCAGGAAATCTAAAAAGTCAGATAGACAGATATAAAAGAATAATAAACAACCAAGAAAATGGCTCACTTAATGATAAGAACATGTCCAGAAATATCAATAATAACGTTGAACGTTAATGGATTAAATTCTTCAATCAAGAGACACAGACAGGCTAAATAGAAAAAAAAAAACAAAAAACAACAACCCAGAAACTTTCTATCTGTTGCCTACAAAAAAATGTACCTTGTGGATAAAATTATACATAGACCAAAAGTGAAGGGCTGGAAAAAAATATTCCAAAACAGAAATCAAAAAAGGACTGCAGTTGCCATACTGATTTCAGATAAAATAGGCTTTAAGACACAAACTGTAAGAAGAGACAAAGAAGAATATTATGTAGTAGTAAAGGGGCTAATTTATCAAGAAGACATAATGCTTATAAATATCTGTGCACCCAACACAGCAGCGCCTAAATATGGAAAGGAAATATTGCTAGAGCTAAAAGGAGAGATAGGGTACAACACTATAATTGTTGGGGATCTCAACACCCCATTATCTCCTTTAGACAGATCTTCTAGACAAAAAATAAGCAGAGAGATAAAGGATCTAAACAATACCATAAATCAAATGGGCTTCACAGACATCTATAGAACTTTCCACTGAAGACCACAAAAATAGTACGTTTTTCTCACCGTGACATGGAACCTTTTCAAAGATTGACCATATGATAGGGCACAAATCAAGTTTTTACAGATTCAAAGGCATAGAAATTATATCCAGCATCTTCTCTGATCATTATGGAATTAAACTTGATATTAATTTTTTAAAAATCCTCAAAAATACACAACACATGGAAACTAAACAACCTACATCTGAATGACTTCTTAACTACCAAAGAAATTAAGTCTGAAATCAAAAAATTTATGGAAGCAAATGATAATGAGAACATGAGTTTCTATAATTGATGGGACACTGCAAAAGCAGTCTTAAGAGGGAAATTCATAGCAATTAGTGCCCATAAGAAAAAGATGGAAAGGTGGCAAATAGACAACCTGACATCATGCCTCAGAGAATTGGAAAAACAACAACAACAAATGTCTGGTGAAAATATAACTAAGATTTGAGCAGAAATAAGTGACATAGAAAATAAATGAACTACACAGAAAATAAATGAAAGCAAAAGTTGGTTCTTTGAAAAGATTAATAAGATCAACACAACATTAGCTAGACTCATAAAGAAAGAAAGAAACCAGGTAAATTCAAAAAATATTGAAATAGGCAACATTACAACAGACTATCCCAATTCTAAGTATCTACCCAAAAGACAGGAGAATGTTCAGTCAGAAAAGAACTTGTGCGGCAATGTTTATTGCAGCATTTTTCACAATTGTGAAGACATGGAACCATACCAAATATCCAAAAACAGATGAATGGATTGAAAAAGCGTGGCACATACACGCTATGGAATACTGTTCAGCCATTAAAAACAACAAGACCCTGGCATTTGATAGAAAGTGCTCGAATATGGAAGATTTATTGCTGAGTGAAGCAAGTCGGGCTATGAAAGAAAGACATTATGTATCCACTTAATATATATCAACTTTTCACACTCTATGGTAGAGATTGAAATATTGGAGGGCATTAAAGGAGCTAATATAGTTATGGAAACTGAAGACAGTGTGGAATGGGGGTAGAAGGAGAAGAAGGGTAGAATATAGAGAAGCAAAGAAAGAGAAAAAATAGACATGACATTAGTGGGACATAGAAATGGTTTATTACCTGTTGATGATAATATTGTATAGTGTTCTCAACTGGACTGGTCTGAGAAGTATTTTATGTTAGGTAAATTCTCTACAAACCAAACGAGGTATAGCAATTGGATGTTTAAAAAAAGTAAGAAGAATAAATAATAATAATAATAATAATAATAATAATCTGAAAAAAATGAAAAGCTACTTGCTGATAATGATGTGGATAGAAATGTCTTTGTCTTGGCTGATATGCATGGTAGTTGTGCTGGAAAAAGAAATATTATACACTGCATAAATATATGTGATTAAGTGTAATATAAAAAATTAATTAAGGTGATAGAAAAAAATTAATGAAATTTTAAAAAGAAAAAATACGGAAACTAAAATATTAATGTGATGCTATCTTCATAGTCTGAATCTATATCCTTGTATTAGTTGGCTAAACATGCGGCACTGCATCTGGAGGACTCTACTTTAAATAATAAAATGACTAGGATTGTCTAGAAAGATAGGTTTATGTGAGTTTTCTTTCTAGAAAGGACTTAGCTAGGAAGAAGATAACGATCTACAAATATCTGAAAGGCTATCATGTAAAAATAGGATAGACTTGTTGTGCTCTTCCCAATGGCATAACCACAGCAAGTGAGTCAAATTGGATAGTACGTAGTAAATCAATAAGATAAAGATCAAAACAACTCAGGCTCACGAACTGCTGGATTAGAGTTATCACTGCAAAATATCAAGCTTTCTATCACCATTTAAGTTTGCTAGAGATCAAACGATCACAAAGGTAGTATATTATTTATTTATTTTAATTCATTTATTTGTAGGTTTTTGCAACAGGGGACATGTGTCCTAGAGAAACACAGAGAGAGGGAAAGTGAGAAATCACACCCCACAGGGATGCCCACACCACAATCCCTACTCCTCCATTCTCTTCTCGGGATTTGGAGGATGCATACACATGTACCTGGCATGAATTTCAAGTCACCAAGACCAGGACTCAAACTGTGGTCAATCATGGTGGAGTTCAGTGTCTTAACTACCATACCACCTTCTGGCCCCTATAGAAATAATTTATAGGGACATTAGATGATTTCAAATATCAAGCCTGACTGAACGAGTCTAAGACACAAAAAGCACAGCTAATAACATTTTATCCATATCTATGACTAAGTGAATTTATTCCTGCCCCTTACATTGGCAGCTGCATATGTACACTTGCCACAAGCAGGAGCTTTTCAAGCTGAAAGGCAGCTAGTAATATCTATTTTTGGTTATCCTATCTTTATTTTTTTGTTTTTATTCTCCTTTTCCTTTCCATGTATTTATTTCTCATGAACACATACACAACAACAAAAGTTGTTTTTATTTAGTTATTACCATCAGGCTCTTTGACTACAACCACCTCTTGACTATTTTGTCGATTTTCACTAGATTTCTTGATATTGTCTACTTCAGTCCAGTAGTGGTCCAGAGATAACTCATCCAAAGAATCCTGGGAATTCGATCGATCAAACGGAGGCTGCTCCATGACTTTGGTTGCGCTTTCCTGGTTCATAGTGTAATGGCCACATCTGCGACTATAAGTGAAAAGAGAAAACATGGTTCATTTACGTATACAAGGAAGCACGATAGCACAGTTTTTAAGATATCACAGCCTTGGGACCAGCAGTTAGCGTAATGGCTATGTCGCTGGACTCCCATGTAGTCGACCGTGGTTCACGTCCTGGACCCAGTGGCTTAAAACTCTCGCCGGGTGCGTGTGCCTTAAGTTCTCCTTAATAAAACCCAAAGACATACATATTTTGAAACTGTTTACTTTGAAGTGCTACTGATTATGATACATTTATAGAATGAACAGCTTCATATTCTACATAAAAGTGTGGTGGTGAAGCAAACACAGCCACATGGTAAATTATTTTTCCTTCTATTAGGTTACAGGAAAAGTCATGACACATTTTTCTATGACTTTTCCAACTACCCAGTATATTACACTTAAATTATTTTAAAGAGTCATTGAAACCTGAAATTTTATTTTCAGAAAGCAACAAGTTGAATTTTGATTATAAGTTGTTAACTTGAGACTAAATGTTATGCAAAATTTTTATTTACCACTTAAATTAATCAAGTGCAGTCAATTCTTACATAGCAAACACTGAAACCAATGAATGAAGTTCTATTTAAATTCTCGTTTTATTTTATTTATTTATTTGAGAGGTTTTGCTATAGGGAGTGTGCGCTCGCCAGACAGACAGAGACAGAGAGACAGAAAGCGAGAAATCACTCCCCAGGGGGAGATGGTCACACCACAATCCCTTCTCCTCCATTCTCCTCTCGGGATCTTGGGCACGCACGCACACGCGCTCAGCGTGAGTTTTTTTTTTTTTTTTCTTTTTTTTTTTGGAGAGGTTTTTGCTATAGGGCGCGTGCGCTCGCCAGACAGACAGAGAGAGACAGAGAGATAGAAAGCAGGAAATCACCCCCCAGGGGGGATGGCCACGCCGCAATCCCTTCTCCTCCATTCTCCTCTCGGGATCTTGGGCACGCACGCACACGCGCCCGGCGTGAGTTTAAGCCGCCGGGTCCGGGACTCGAACCGCGGTCGACTACGTGGGAGTCCAGCGACATAGCCATTACGCTAACTGCTGGTCCCCGTTCAGCGTGAGTTTTAAGCCACCGGGTCCGGGACGCGAACCACGGTCAACTACACAGGAGTCCAGCGACATAGCCGTTACGCTAAGTGCTGGTCCCAAATTCTCATTTTATTTTTAGAACTAAAACATAAATAGAAGGATGACTTACTAAATTTGCCACTATATTCTTCTATAGAAAGCAACATTTAATCTTTGCTTAAAAATGTACCCATGGGGACCAGCAGTTTGCATAAGGCTGTGTCACTGGACTCCCATGTGGTTGACTGTGATTTGAGTCTTGGACCCGGTGGCTTAAACTCACGCCGGGCACATGTACATGCATGCCCAAGATCCTGAGAGGAGAACGGAGGAGAAGGGGTTGGCAGAGTGGCCATCCACCCTGAGGGGAGAGGGGTGATTTCTCAATTTCTGTCTCTCTGTCTCTCTTTGTCTTTCTGGTGAGCACACGTGCCCTATAGCAAAAATCTCTCCTTAAAATAAATAAATAAATAAATAAATAATAAATAAAATTCATATATATGTGTATACATGCATATATATATATATATGTGAGTGTGTGTGTTTGTGTGTGTGTACAAACATACATATATATATGTATGTATACATATATATATATATAAAAGTTTTGAGTGGGAACAATAATTGGTGAATAATTGTTATAATCATTCTAATTTCAGATTGCTCTTTTATCTCTTGAGGACTTCTAGGAAGTAATACTTTGTTAAATTGGTTTGACTTGCTGTACATATTGAAAATATAGTAAAATTCTTTAAAGGCATGTGAACATTCCCACATTTAAGCTGGCCTTTTTCCTAATTACTAAAATAGTGAGATTTTTAATGCCGCATAAGTGAGAGGGTCACTGACCTATGAGCAAATCTACCTAGTAGTTTAATTCTACTTGGTTTGCTAGAAAAAGTCAAAGGGCTTAATGGCCTATTGCTGCATGTAAATACAGTGTAACTGAGTACTAGTTGTACCATCCTAATAGGCCAGATTCATTGCTTTGAAGTTGGTTCCCTCTGCCTTGACTTAAGTACTTTTTTAATGCTGGTTATATGACTAAAGAAACAGTCAATATAGACTTTCCCTAGTAGCAACATTGGGCTGATATGGGTGGGCATTAGGACCAAGGCCAACAGAAGCAAGTCTAGGAATGTTTTTGAATCTCTTTCCTCAAGTCTCCATTGTCCATTGTTTGTCTCCTCCATCCCTTAATTCAAGAGGTACTTACTTCCTGCCAACTTAATTGTCCTGTTTACATCTTTGTATCCTACCTTGGTCCCCTTGTTTGATCCCAAGGGCACTCTCTAGCTAGTAGATTCATTGTAGGGTTTTAACTTCTGATTCTTACTAAATTATAAATAAGAAAGTTATCCCTATCTTAAAAATAAAAAAGCAAATATATATATATTTTTTACTTTTGGTATCAGGAGCTCAATTGTTCTGCAGTTCATATTCCTAATCCAGCCTTACCAGGTTATCTAAAGCTCAATTATATGATATCTGCCTGCCAGATTTATTTTTTTATTTATTTTATGTCAAATGCCTCATCCTTGCTTTTGTCTTGTCTCTTATACTTATTCCTTATACTAGGTTGTCTCTACAACCCTTATTCTTGTCTCCTACGATCCTTAGCCCCCATAGGAGACAATAATAAATGTTGTTAATTCTATGAAATAGAATAACTAATGCCAAATAATTTGGTTTATCTGTTCACAGAGAAGAGGTGCAGTTGAACTAGAAGTACATTAAGCCTCTCAGTCCTAGAGGAATGTGTTTATTCTGGCAAGAATTTTCCAGTAAATTTCCATTAAGATAGCATGTGCAGAAAAATGCAAGGACATTGAGTAACAGCATTGTTACGTAAATATTCCTTCTATATCAAGCTCTGCTTTCAAAACATGCATAAAGCAAAAATCTAATAGTTTAGTGCTGATATACTGGCTCAATTCTTTCGACTTTAATAAGATTCAGAAGCTAAATAGGTTTGTGATAACCTGAAAATACTGAGTCATGAAAAGAAAAGTTGTTTTGTTTCTTTTTTGAATCACTGATAAATATTGCAAGGAGACATTTTCATGTTTAAGCATTAGGGGATGAGAAGTGGGAAGGAAAAACCACTCAGTAGTATAGTACACTCCTTGGTCAACCTGCCATGTATCTTTTAATTTTCTCTAAAAGGATAAGTGAACATTCTTTCAGTTTACATTAATAAACATGGCTGTGTCATTTCTTTTCTTCTTAAGCTACACTCTGTTTTGTCTGTCAGAACAGGCAATAGCTAAATGTCTGGACCTCCTTAAAAAACGCCCTGGTAAGAGGTCAGTTAAGTGGTTTCCTCTTTTCCGTTTTTAGGAGAACACTATACAATACCATGTTCATTCTGAAAATCGTGGGTTCAAAAACACAAAGTAACATCTGCTAGATGTAATGAAGTTCAGAGCAGAAACACTTTGTATTTCAAAAAAATTCAACTTGACACATAGTGCTGAAATAAAAGAAACACACCGTTTATACCACAGGCAACTACCAATTACCCCCACCTGACTTCCTGGCAAGTGATTGTTCAGTTCTTTCCTTCTCACTCTCCCTCCAGAATGCTCTGTACAAACTGTTCCACGGTCATGCTTCAAATACTCCCACATTTCTCACCTTTGACAACGATAATGACAGAACTAGACACTGTCCTCAAATCTGTTGGCTGTGTTGCTCTATAAAGAATTGCTTTCTAGCTTACTGGACAAGTCAAGCTCTTTGGCACAGAAAATATATGATCACTTTGTATTTTTTCATGGGCATGAACATCTCCCATCAGCAAATACAGAGGTCCCTTGGTATCCATGGAGGACTGACTCAGGACACCCACCCCATGCCCAAATCCACGAGTGTTCAAGTCCCTTACATAAAATGATGTAGTAACTGCGTAAAACCCACTTATACCCTTCCACAGATACTAACTTATTTCTACATTACTTATAATATCTAATATAATACAAATGCTATCTAAATAACTGTTATATTACTTAGGGAATAAGGACAAGGAAAAAGTTTGTTTATATTCTGTATAGACACAATGATTTTTTTCTGAATATTTTCTTTTTAAGAATTTACTTATTTTATTCGTTGTTGTTGTTGTTGTTGTTGTTATTATTATTATTATTTTAAATCTGACCAGAGAGAGAAAATACAAAAATGAGAAAGCAAGCCACCAAGATCAGGACTTGAACTGTTGCCAGCCATGTGGGAGTCTAGTGCCTTATCCACCATGCTACCTGCCAACCTATTTCTAAATATTTTTGATTTGCAATTCACTGAATCCATGAACACAGAACTCACAGAAGGACGATGTGCTCACTGTACAGACCCTTATGGGCCTTCCTAGCATGCCTCTTCTTTTTTACCTTGCTAGCATGTCCTCTAGCTATATTAATAAAAGTTAGGGGGATTTCTTGTATTTTTCACAAGCATATTATCCCATGTTTCTATGATAATTTTTCTACTTGATCAATGGATTTCAGAGGTATTGATATCTGGTATAGTTCCCAAAATTCACATGTTCAATCATTTTTGGAACACATACTGGATTAAGAGGATAAAAATTTAACATGATTATGGTGTCAAAAGCTTGGGTTTGGGGGAAGAGATTAGTGGCTGGATGTTTAGGTTGGGGCCTCCAGAAGCGAGTGATGGGCTTTATAACAGAGGGAATGATGATACAAGACAGAAGGAAGAAGGCCACGTGGATCACGCTCCTCTCTGCTCCATGTTCTGCTTTCCACCATTTTGTGAGGCCTTTGGACTTTTCCAGCCACCAGAACTGGGTGTCAACAAACATCTATTACTTAATAAATCACTCCGTCTCAGGTATTTCTATAAGCAACACAATAACAGGCTAAGACAATACCGTGCAGGTATGTGTAATACCAGGTACTCGTGTTGTCACAGAATATCAAACTAGTCTGACACGTTTTATTCTTTGTTAGGAGCTCAGGGTTGCCATTTATTATACTGTCGTCTAGTAGAAGACCTTCAGGCTGATTGATGATTCACCCTAGTATCAAAGCAGTCAGCAAAATGAAATGAAAACACATGGAACTGGAAGTCATAAATACCAAATGATTCTACCTCTACTTAACTATCTCACTACGATATTTAGCAAATCACTTAAATTCTTTTCAATTGTTTTATCTTTTTTATTTTTAAGATATTTCATGAAAATGAGGGAGAGAGAAAAAGACAAGCACCCTCAACAATCTCAGACTGCAATCCTCCCCATAAGCCAATCCAGTCAGCCTGGAGCATGAATGTGCAGATACAAGGTGACCGGGAATCAAACACCCAGTCTTCCAAATGGATCTGTTTTAGCTTAAGAAGTGCATTCCTACTTGACTATCAAGCCAGCTCTACACTTTTCCCTTCTATAAAATAAAAGAATAACGATCAATAGCCTTGATAATTTTTTGGTTTTTTTTTTTTTTTTTTAGCTATCAAGTGAGAATTCCTACTGAAATGTCTCCTAAGCAACTGTGAAAGGGCACTCCAGCCAGGATCCCTGCTAACCCTGGATCTGTCAACTAGCACATGAAACTGCCCCTCCCACAGTTTAATAAGGTCACCTTTGCCCCTTCTAAGGTTCAGAGGAATCAGTTACCCTCTAGAACAATTGTCTAATGTTTTGGTCTCAGAATTTTTTTTACCCATTTAAAATGTTTCATGACACATTTATGTAGGTAATAGTATCTCAATATTTATAGTATTAGATGGTAAACTAAAAACCTGAATACTATTCATTTAATAAGAACATACATCTTAGCAGAAATATTTTGGTGGGAGAGGGGGGCAGCTATATTTTCCAAGCCAAAAAAAAGTAGCATTGTTTTACATTTCTGAAACTGTCTTCAATGTTTAGATTAATAGAAAACATCTGGATTCTCACATCTGCGTCTGCATTCAATCTTTTGCAATGTTACACATCATGCAGTGTCTAGAAAGCACCACTTATGAGAGAATAAAAATGGAAGAGGCAAATAACATCTTAGCATTATTATGAAAACATTTTTGATCTCCAAGACTCCTAAAAGGGTCTGAAGAGTCCCAGGTATTCCCAGAACAGGTCCACACTTTGAAAACCATTGCTCTAAGATTTCTCAGAAACAACACTGAATGGATCTGAAAACGGAGTTTCTGAAGTAATGCTCCGATAAGCTCTAATGAAAGACACAGACATGCTTTCCTAGTGGCTCTGGATCTACTTCTTTGTTTATTTTTAGTTGTTGAGACTTTCATAAAAACTGGGATCCCCATGATACATCCATGTTTAATGTATACTATTATAATGACAAAGAATAAAAACATCATTCAAAAACTCCTGCCTCACCAACGTCTTTAATCACTTGCTTCATCCATCATGGATAAGAGGAAGTTCATTCAATGTTTCCCCCTTTTGGCCAGTGTACTTGAAAATGAACATTTTCCACTGTGTTCCTTTGTCTTCCTTGCCTTCTTCCTAAAATTTCCACAAGGCAGGTTTATTTGTAACCGGGATGTTTCTTTGAACTCCTATTTCACTATCTGGTGCCATTTCTATTTTTTGTGCCATATCCTGTCAAGAATTCTATTGCAATACTTCATATGCAGTCTGTCTCCCAATTCTGGAGATTCACCAGAGAAAGACAAAGCAGGAAAGTGAGAAATCACCTACTAGGGGGATGGCCACTCCACAATCTCTTCTCTTCCATTCTCCTTTCAATATTTAGAGCACGCACACACACACACACACACACACACACACACACACACATCCAGCATGATTTTCAAGCTGCCAGTCTAGGACTTGAACCATGGTTGGCCATGTGGGAATCCAGCACCTTAACCCATATGCCACCTGCTGGCCCTCTGACATGTTTCCTATCCTACCTTTGATTCCATATAATACAAAAAGTTACTGGGTTGAGAGATAAAAGAAGAATCAGCTTCATATTTGTTTTTGCCCCTTTTTTAAGGAGCAAAAAGGTAGGGAGGTGCAAGGGGTAGGGTTCCTTACTCACATCATAACTTATCATCAGCCATATGATTAAGTGTATTTTAGATGAAGTCATATGTATTGTCGATAAACTTTAGAAAGACAGTAGACCTTAGACATTCAAACCTATCCTATCGTTTTCTCGATGAGGTAATGAGGCTGCAGTGTTAAATCCTCTCCACAGTCACTCAGCAAAAGGATGGTAGATCTGAGGTAAAGTCATTTCTTCTTCAGTGGTGACTTTATTATGCCAAATAGACTAAAAAGGAAAATATTTACTTTTCTATTAAAACTTATCTTTTCCTACTTACATGTGTTTGTGGTTTTCATTCTGTGTCTTCTGGCAGGTCTCTGACCTTAGAGATGTGGACCCAAAGAACCATGTATTTGATACAACATAGCTCCACTCTCCTGCCCAATAACAAAACCTTTTCTTTCTTTTTTAATTGCCAGAGGGCACATGCCAGAGACTGACAGAGAGAGAGAGAGAGAGAGAGAGAGAGAGAGAGAGAATGAGAGAATACTACCCAATGGGGCATGGTTATGCTCAATCCTCCATTTCTCCAACTGTCTGAATTTGGGGCACACACGCATACATGCCAAAAGTGTTTTTCAGGCTGCCAGGGCCAAGATTCAAACCCTGGTTCAATTCACCTATCTTAACCAGTAGGATACAGGTCCAGCCCCATGAGAAATCTTTTCTGACCAGCTGCCATGCAAATTTCCTCCATGCCCTCTCATTCATGGGAGGAAAAAAAAAAACTTTAAAGAAAATTCAAATATGTTTTGAATGATGCTGGGGCATGACTCCAAATAAAATCCATTTTTTAAAACTTTGTTAAAAGTTTCAAAATTTTTTAATATTTTAAATATTCACTGAGTTTCTTCAACTACATTATCCCTGTGTTGCAAAACAGAAAGCATGTATCACATGTGTGGCTCCTTCTCCCACTGTCGGCAGTGACGTTAAGGGAGTAGTAATAACTACTACTGTGAGACCATCAAGCTATTAATACTGTGTAATGTGCCTGTCCATCAGAACTCGCTGAATCTGAATGACTGTGAAGAGCTGCTCCTATGAAGGACCCAGTCATTTTTTTTTTCCCTAGGAAGAGAATGCCTACTATTGTTTAGCTGAAAGCAGTAATTATTAGAACTGGCTTTGACATCCAGGAAGAATGAACACTGACAATGCCTGAAGGCAGTTAAGAAGTTGATTAGAAAGCAATACCATGCCATCCCCTTCTCCCACCCATGCAGCCATCAGAACCCAGTAGAGGGGTTCTAACAGCTCTGATTTGACCCTATTGTGTTTTACTTAAAGAACACACTAAGTTAATTTCCACATTTCATGTAAACTTCTGTTTAGTCTTCACATATTTTACCCTTTTCATTTCAAGAGAAAAATAAAATCTACTACTTTCTTTCAGCTCTCTCTTTTTAAAAAAATAAATGTCACTTAATATCTTATATAGTGCTTTCTAGTTTTTTGAAGAGTGTCCACCCACTTTTGACACACAGCAAATGAACAAATGAACTGATTATCCTCTATTTATACAAAGTTACCTGAGCAAGACTGAGAAGAAAAGCCTAACTTCTGACAGTGTCAAGAACAAGCTTTGAAAATTTGGCTTTATCACTTTTACAGAAAAATATGTCAAAACCAATTCATATGCATTGTTTTTCTTATTTGTTTTATATTCTTGCTGTTCTCAATATACTTCTTCAACATCACCAAAATAATAAAGATATAGGGGCTGGCAAGTGGTATGGTGGTTAAGGCTGGACTCCCACACGGTCAACCATGGTTTAAGTCCCAGGCCTAGTAGTTTGTTTATTCTCTCTCTCTCTCTCTCTCTCTCTCTCTCTCTCTCTCTCTCTCTCTCTCTCTCTCTTCTCTCTCTCCCTCCCTCCCCCCCCTTCCCTCCCTCCCTCTCTTTCTCTCTGCTGAGTGCATGTGCTCTGTAGCAAGTGGAAAATAATAATAATAATAATAACAACAACAAAAATGATACTTTTTGAAAAATTAAGAATAGAGATATAGGCAGCCACCACCACTACTTCTGGTAGAAGAAAAGCAGGCATAGACAGGAATATAGGAAAGTCAGAAGGCAGCCAAGGCAAATTGCAAAACTCACTTCCTTTTTGTGTACAGACATAGGGTACATAAAAGAGAAAACTATGGGCTATCATTGACCACTAGACACAATAGCTCTTCCTTGTGTTAGAACCCTGGTTCTGGGTAGGTGTGAGATCCTCTTTGTTTCTGACCTGCCAAATCTCTCTTGGGAAGCAACTTTTCCTCCACTATTAGAGGTGTAACTCAACATCTAGCTAAATGGGAATTATGGGATTTTATTTGTTTATCCCATGAGAAAGGGAAACAGAGAAACAAATGAACCCTTAATAGGGTCTTCAAGTCATAATCTACCCTTAGTCTCAGCTAGTCCAGGTCATGGCATGCACATGCTCAGATATGGTCACACTGCAATTCCTTCTCCTCCATTCTTCTCTCAGGATCTTGGGCACACATGCACATGCGCCTGGCATGAGTTTGAGCCACCGGGTCCGAGACTGGAACCGCGGTCGACTACATGGGAATCCAGCGACATAGCCATTATACCAACTGCTGGTCCAACTAAGGAATCTTTTTTTAAAATTACTTATTTAATTTTATTTATTATCATTATTTTTTAATTTGCTATAGGGCACATGCTCACCAGAGAGAGACAGGGAGAGAGACAAAGTGAGAAAAGAAGCCACAGATCTGGGATTCAAACCATAGCTGGCCATGTGGGAGTACAACACCCCAACCACCATGCCACCCACTGGCCCCACTGAGGAATCTTAATGTCAAATCATCTTCCAAGAAGAGGATGATGGTATCTGTAATGGAACTTTGACATAAAATCTCAGGATCTTGGAACACTGGTTCAAAGCATGTCCAACTGGGTTTGTATGTTCATTTGACTTAGTTATCTGGCACTGTGACTTATCAGGACTGCCACCATGACCTGACACACTGGACCTGCTGTTCTTTCTCTAAGTCTCCTTCCTTTTCTAGCTGCAGCCAGCTGTACAGCCACCTGGAAATTACTCACCAGTAGCTACTTTACATTCTGAGCAGAGGCTCTCCATTTGGATCGGTTTTCCAGCTGTCATTACTCAATTTCATATCTTGGTACCTCTCTCTGTGGGAGTTGGAACAACCTGGCTTCTACAGCCTCCCCACAGCCCTTTCCATGTCCTGCACTGTGATAATCTGCTCACGCTTAGGTCTCTACCACTAAACTGTGTGTTTCTTGGGGCAAGAAACCATGTGTTTTCTTATTTCATCTTGGTACCCCTGGGTTCAAGCAAACTGCTTGCTATAGCAGATGCTTGTGAACTACTCAATTATTAATTATCAAATTATTGCTGCTTCTGAAATAACAAACTCTTTTTAATGTCTTAAGTTTTTTTTAATTGCACAAAACTACAAAGAAATAAGACAGAGACATGAAAAGTAAACAGTAAAGAAATCAGTCATCAGGAAACTCTAATTTAATAAGGTAACTATTCTATGTTTCCATAACTTTTCTTTTCAAGGTTCAGTCTAATACTAAGTAGGCTTCCAAAAAGAACAGAAAAGAAACATAAAAATAAACTGGTTTCAGAACCAGCAGGTGGTGTAGTGGTTAGGCACTGGACTCCCACCTGGTTGACTGTGGTTCGGTCTCAGACCCAGAGGCTTTCAAGTCATATCAGGTGTATGTGTGCATGCCCAATATCCCAAGGTGAAAATAGAGGAGGAAGGATTATGATGTGGCCATCCCCTCTGGAGGGTGATTTCTCTCTTTCTGTCTGTCTCTGTCTCTCCAGCAAGTGCACACACCCTATAGCAAAAATCTCTATTAAAAAAAAAAATGAACTAGTTTCGTATCTAACTGTAACTAACACTGAGTCACCAACAAGCTTTGGCTCAGTTTGTTATGCACCCATTCCATAGCTCCATTCTTTCACCTCAGTCCCTAAAACAAATATTCACTGAATGCCTCACTGTGCATTCTGACTTTATCAGAGATGTCTGTCCAGCCAAGTTCTTCAAGCCTTTAGTAAAAGGTTGACAACACCCGTGCTTGGTTTGGGTGGAAGGCTCCAGTTCCTCATTGAACTAGTGGCCCAGATAAGTTCTCCAAAATGAGCCTATGGACCATGACCTCTACTTTGGCATGATTCCTAACACTCTTTAGGGCCTGCTGTGGCACACCATTCCTTCCTGTAAGAATTCCACTTCTTCTCTGTTATTATATTACCCACTCACAGTCAACTCATCTCCTGCTCAATCACTTCCCTAGATTAGACCATGTTAATGTCAAATTTCTAATGCTAATAAAAACATGGGCAGAAGGCAAAGTTGGATTTATAAAAAACACTTTTTATAATAACTGAAGCTAAATGCATAGGCATACTGTGGAAGAGACATGGGCATTATTGTTCACCTCTGGGTTCCTTCTTATTATTTACTGCAATAAGGTGGAGAAAATACCTCACATTTCACATGTCTCAGTGGATTATAGAGAGGTATAAAACCTATTTTCACCAGTCAGCAAAAATAATGCCATAGACAAACAGTGGAAGAAAGCATTAGATGACAAAAAGGGAGAGGATATCTATAAGGTAAATGCTGGTAATTCATAATATCAGAACAATTAAAACAGTTGCAATTGTGTGACAAATACTTGGATAGGGAAGAAAAAACAACAACAATCAACAAAACCTACTTCCCTTGGGCTGTAAAGTATAATTTTATGGTTAGCTACACATGACCTTCAACTATTATAATGCTCCACTGATAAGAACAGAAGGCGAGGAACTATTTTTATTAGTGAAGTGCTAAAAGTCAGGTCTACTAGGGGCAGAGGAGGTAGAGAAATAACTTCCAGCTAATCAAACAATTTAGCCAAGCTAAGAAACAATTCCTCCATACTATTTCCCATTAAATGTCTTTGGCAGTTAGTCACAAGGTAGAATCTGTGAATTTCCACCTCTGGTAATCCATTTCCATTGCTCTTACTCTGTTTTCTCCATTGTTCTAGATACTCCTCTCTACCCAGCCCCTATGAAGAAACAATCCAAGTTGATATTATTTTTTTATTTGGAGACATGCCAGATCTCTAAATAGAGACCTTAATTTAGGTCCTGCCAATTGCCCACACTGCCTTGAATTCATGCTCCTCCTGCCTCAGTCTCCCAAGTAGCTGAGATTACAGGCACATGCCACTGCATTTGGCCCAGCAGAATTCTACTTCTTCTCAAAAGACTGACTGCTTAGATTACTTTCCTGAGCCCCAAATTCTGTGCTGGCCAAGGCTTCTGGACTTCACATCCTAACCATATCTGGCACCCATGCCCCCTCCTTGTCAAGAAAGAAAGGTAGAAGGGAAAAGTGTTGTCTCAGAAAGACACTTCAGAAGAGATTAGACAACAAGCTGTCAAACAAAGAACAGAGCATCTAGAGACCAGAACAGTCTGAGTAAGTTTTAAAAGGAGAAGATGAAAGTACTAAGACCACATAATGCTTCCCCCAGAACAGAAGTCAGTATTTGTACAGAAGCTACCACAGTCTTGCAACCCAGCATAGGTGAAAGCATCAAAGATAAACATCCTTTACCATCTTGCCAAGATAAGTCTATGGAAAGATCTAAATTGTCAGACATTCTAAGGTAAAGATACAAGACTTTTTCCTGCTGTCTTTTTTTTTCTTCTTTTTAGAGAGATTTTTGCTATGGGGTACATCTACTCACCAGAAAGACAGAATGAAACAGAGAGACAAAAAGCAAGAAATCACCCCCTGCAAGTGGAATGACCATGCCACAATCCATTCTCCTCCACTCTCCTCTTAGGATCTTGGGCCCACCTGCAAATGTGCCCAGCGTGAGTTTCAAGCCAGGACTTTCCAGTTTGAGTCCAGGACTCGAACCGCATTCGGCCTTATGGGAGTCCAGCAATGTAACCAATATGCCATCTGCTGGTCCCTATTTTATTTTACTTTTTTAACTTGGGTGTTTGAGGACCAACTCTTAAGAGGTCTCGCCTCATAAATGACTAGTTATTTGTTAAAGTCGGTTCTATAAAATAAAATGCATAGCTTTCATAAGACAAACATTGTGAAACTTTGAGCATAGTTTCCTATACGGCAACCAAGCTAATACAAGAGTATTAACCTCCTGATCTAACAGCTTTACAAGTGGAAAGTTTCACTGAACAACAGCACTTACATTTATTCATTGTTCTTCTTTCATCACAAATATTGATCAGAATTCTGTATTGAGGTTTTATTTTAGAAATCATAGTTATGATAACAAATATTACTCCTTTACTTTTTCCCCTATACGTAAAAAAGTGGTGTCATAATCATAGTTATGATTTCTAAAATAAAATTATTCCACATAGTGTATATTTTTCAGTTTAAATAATGAGGAAAACACTAAAACAGTGGCATTGACATGAACTCAAGCCTTCAATGTTTTGGTGGAGTAATATAATACAGATCACGAAGTTGTGATTAATACACTAGTTCAACAAATACTGACTTGCCATTAATTGCAAGGTACTGTACATGCTGATGTTCAAAGTCCAAAGAAGTACATTACTTCACCTCTGATCTCCACATTCACAGTCTAATAGAAGAAATGAAGTGTGAAAAAAAGAGCGCAGAGTATAGATAGCAGGTATTATAGTGCTCACTTCCCGCTAAGTTCAGGCAAAGATAAAATGCCAGAAAGTTAAAGTTAAAAACTGCAGCATAATAAGAGCTGGGAAGGAGGAAAATTCCAGTGTCCTGCAATGTTGTAAAGCTCCTCTCACAGCTAACAATGTCTTCCTGTTGTTTGATTCAACTCTACTTCCCTATAATTTAAGCCTGCTTCCTCTGAACAAATAAATAATTAGTCGGTGTCCTTTTTATATTAACCCCGTGGGTGGGAATAGTTTTTTATTCTCTGTTTTTTGTCTTTTTTTTAAGAGAGAGATTTTTGTTATAGGGCAATGTGCACTCACCAGAGAGACAGAGAGAGAGAGAAAGCAAGAAATCACCCCTCAGGGAGGAATGGCTACAATGCAATCCGTTCTCCTCCATTCTCCCCTCAGATTTTGGACATACACACATATGTGCCCGGTGTGCATTTCAAGCCTCCAGGTCTGGGACTCAAACCACAGTCAGCCATGTGGAAGTCTAGCACGTTAACTACTATGTCACCTGCTGGCACCTGTCTAAGAATAGTTTTAAGTCAGTTCTTTACTATACCTTGGGTTGATTAACAAATATTACTCCTTTACTTTTTCCCCTACGTGTAAAAAAGTGATGTCTTAGAAGTACACATTTTAGGGGCCATCAGTTGGCGTAATGGCTATGTCGCTGGACTTCCATGTAGTCGACCGTGGTTCCAGTCCTGGACCTAGTGGCTTAAACTCATGCCAGCTCATGTGCAAGTGTGCCCAAAATCCCTAGAGGAGAATGGAGGAGAAGGAATTGCAGCGTGGCCATCCCTCCTGGGGGTGATTTCTCACTTTCTGTCTCTCTGTCTCTCTCAGTCTTTCTGGGGAGCGCACGCGCCCTATAGCAAAAACCTCTCCAAGAAAAAAAGTACACATTTTACTGACATTGGAACAATGCAGAACAACCTACAGGTAACTGCATATAATCTTTATTCTGAATTTTTTTTCCCCCAGGGGTCCTTTTCAGATTGGTTCTTGCTCTGTACGTTGAAGTTCCAAGCTATCACTGATTTTAAAAACAGATACTTGTTTGGGCCTAGGTGGGAGGTCCTTCACACAGATACCAAAGATAGAAGCCTAATCATAAATGTTTTTCTTCCTGAGAAAATGAGCATTGTTATTAATTGCTTTCCATGCTTCTGTTTTCTTTTTTTAAAAGCCTTTGCTGATCATTTGCATTAATATTATGCTAATAAAAGTAAAGAATGCTAACTAATTCAGTCTCTTCTGGTAGTAACTAAAAATCAGAGAGAGAGGGTAATTTGCATATTTTTGATTGGAGTGAGTTGGCATTTAAAAATTCATTTTCACCATTTTTGAAAAAAAAATAAATAAAAGAACAATATATGTTGGGTCAGCCTGGACAAAGTAATTTCTCCAGTGGAACAATCTAAATCCAAGTATTTCAAGAGACATTTTGCTTGGAAGCATGAATCTCGAATGACAAGGATGCACATTCAAACATAGGGCGACCATCTGCATCACAAATACATTTCAGTTCCTCTTTGCAGAAGGAATTCATTTACTGTTGAAGGCCATTCACTTCCACTTCTGAGTGCTTATTCCTCAAAACGCTTCCAAGTATTGTGAGAACAATGATTAAAAAAGGATCTTTCCATCTGTGCTGCATTAGGCTGCAAGACGGCCCCTCCTGCAGCAACAGTTTCTGCATAATTCATTATGCCATTTTAAACCCTAATCAGTGAATCACA
This sequence comes from Tupaia tana, assembly GCA_026018925.1. NCBI lineage: Eukaryota > Metazoa > Chordata > Mammalia > Scandentia > Tupaiidae > Tupaia > Tupaia tana. The sequence continues at coordinate 71,629,344 of JAKSZU010000002.1, forward strand.
ACAAGCCATGGAGTATGCGGGAGAGAAGACTGACATTTATTAGCTACCTCCTAAACATTCACCTAATTCTCACTTTGCCCTATCGCTCCATGAATCATAGTATTTTATCTCCAATGGGTTCTTACTCACACCTGAAGTGCTGCCATCATTCTTCGCCCATACTAATATCCCAAGAAAGAGTATTTCTTATGCTGCTGTCACAGGATAGTGTGGGAAAGAAGATTCTACTGGGAGCCAGAACTTGGCTTATCTCCAGCTCTATTGTTCATTGTACAACATGACAGATACATTCGCCCTAGAAAAGAAAGGACAATGCCTCAAGTCTCTCCCAAGTCTAAAAATTATATAACTCTAATCTGTTATTGCTGATATTTTACCTGTAAAGCCTTAATTTAGCCTGCCATTGTGCCTTAGTGCTGTATTTTTCAAAGCAAAAGCAGCTTAAGGTAGCAGGGAAGGGCGTCTCTGGGCCTCCACTTACTCTTCAAACATGTCAGTTTTGTTTCAATTTGTTATTTAGAGAGCTATTTAAGGATGCACCAGAAAAAAATACCATGACTACAAAAAAATTATAAAAACAATCGCCTCACGAACCTCAAGTTAAAAAAAAAAAGAAAAGTTTAAAGAGACAGAATCCTTAAGCTTTAAACACTACAAAACTAACTGAGCAGCAAGTATTAATCATGGCATGCAACAAATATGATCCTGAATCAGTAAAGGTAGTGAGAAAAGTATATGGGCTGTAGCATTGAAAATATGGATTACACATTGCTCGCTGTCAGGTTAGAGTTGTCCTTAACTCTCCCAAGCACCATTTGGTATCTCTCCAGGCCTGAGAAGGAACCAAGGCCAAACTTCTGCATAATTGGTCTTGGCAAGAGCACACACTTTGCTGCTACTGCACAGGAACACTCACCCAGGAAATAGCAGATAAAGACCTGAAGTGTGTACTCCTGAAGTCTAACTCCCTAGAGATGGATCAAAAAGATCCACCAAATGTTTCCCTGTGTGCTTATCCCATTATGCCTAACTCTCCTGCATATCAGTCATACATACAGTCTCCTAGAACAGCTTGATTAGCCTATAAAGGGAGTCCTCTCTTTCCTGGCAGGTGGGATGAGGCATCTCTGGCCTCAGAACCCCTGGGAGGATTTTAATAAAACTTTCCTTTTTGGGGACCAGCAGGTGGCATGGTGGTTAAGGCGCTGAACACTCCCACATGACTGACCACGGTTTGAGTCCCAGACCTGGCAGCTTGCTTTCTCACTTTCCCTCTCTCTCGCTCTCTCTCACTCTGGTCAAAATAAAACAAAAGGAATGAATAAATAAAACTAAAAAAAAACAAAAAAAAACTTTCCTTTTCTCTTGAGATGATGCCTCCTGAGTCTTGGATGGTATACTCACTTTCCATTTCTTAATATTCCCTAAGCCACTGTTAAAAAAAATTCTGAGTTTTATAAGTTATATCAATAACTTACATTTAGTTCTTGAAATTTAGTTTGATGACGCCACAAGAATTGAAAAGCTTATCTTGCTGACACAGTTTGAAAAACTGAGACCACTGGGGGGGCCAGCAGTTAGCGTAATGGCTATGTCGCTGGACTCCCATATAGTCGACCGCAGTTTGCGTCCTGGACCTGGTGGCTTAAACTCATGCTGGGCGCATGTACGTGCTTGCATGCCCAAGATCCCAAGAAGAGAATGTAGGAGAAGGGATTGCGGCATGGCCCTCCCCTCCGGGGGGTGATTTCTCACTTTCTATCTCTCTGTCTCTCTCTGTCTGTCTGGTGAGCGCATGCGCCCTGAAGCAAAAACCTCTCAAAAAAAAAAGAGAGAAAACTGAGACCACTGATAGTATCTTAACAAATAGAAATTTGTCTTTAAGTTAATAACTTATAAGAATTAAAACCATAGTTAAACACTAAATATTTCAAAGAATCTTAGCGCAATGGCAAGACAGGTGGGGGGGGGGAGGTGTTCCTGAATTGTTTAGAATGTGACAGGTAAATTGTTATTGTAGTACAGGCCTAAAGAGATAAAAAGCACAAAATAATTCAAAATTTCTCAGCAGCCATATCAATGAAATAAAGGGAAAACCAATGTTAATAATATACTTTACCTGAACATACCCAAAATACCATTGCAGCATGTCATTAACAGAAAAATTATTTGAAACCATTTCCACCTTTTTAAAAATTAGTTATTTAATTTCATTTATTACAGGTTTTTGAGTGTTTGAATTTGCTATAGGGCACATGCGCTTACCAGAGAGAGCCAGAGAGAGAGAGAGAGAGAGAGAAAGCAAGCCACCAGGTCCGGGCCTTGAACCGTAGTCAGTCATGTGTGAGTCCAACACCCTAACCACCATGCCACCTGCTGGACCCTGTTTCCAATTTTTCATTCTAAGTCTTCAAAATCCGATGTGTAATTTACGTTTCCATCACTGCTCAACTTGGACCAGAGGCATCTTGAATACTCAATTGCCAGAGGGAGCTGGTGGCTACCATATCGACAGAACAACTGTAGAAAGAAGAGGCAGTAGGCAGGTTCTCCTGTATAGTCCAATGTGCACTCCTACTGCTAAGATCAAAGTTAATACCTATGTGTCTACAGACTATTGTTGTTTTGTTGACTCAACAAATATCTAATGAACACCTACTTTACTCCACACTATGCTAAGCCATGAGATGCAGAAGCACTTCAGATGACATAGGACTGGAATTTAGAAGGCAACAAAGACACGTGAACTTAAACACGATGTACGCGGTGGCTGCAATGGAAGCACAGATGAGGGACGTCACTATGAGCTGGATCTTGAAGGCTGAGGAGGAGTCTGCTAGGTAGTGTGTACTAAGAAGGATATTCAAGGCCACGGCAACCATATAAGGAAAGATAGAAATGCCTAGACTGTGAGTTTGGAACACTGAGAGTGGAACGATGGAGACAGATTGCACTCATTATCAGAACAGTAAAATCCCCTGGGTTGAAGGAAAAAGGGAAGGCACTGGGAAAGAAGGCTAGAGCCAACTTCTGCAGGACTTTGCTGTCATATGGAGAAACTTCGAATGCAGGGAATTCTTCAGTAGGAAGCTTTTAAACAACCAAATGTCACTATTGTATTAGTGTTTTAGAAAGATAACTGTAAAGGCTCAGTCATGGTGACACAGGAGAACATGCTGTAGTTTGGAGACAAAGGTATCAAACTGGGTTCAGCTCCTGGCCCAGCATGATAGATTGGGTGAGGGCTTCTGACTGGCTGGGAGGCTGGGGCAGGGGGATCCTGTCAGGGTAAAACTGTCAAAAATCAATCTTAGGGACCAGACAGTGATACAAAAGCATTATGTGACACTCTGCAATGCTGACCCAGATGGGAAGGTTCCCAGTTCACATCCAGAGGCTTCCCTGAGTACACAAGGCACACGTGTACCCATGATCTGGGCCAGCTGAGATTGGGGGTAGATTACAACATTGAGACCCTGTTGAGAGTAGTCTTGCTTATGGAAGAAATAAATAAAAATGAATATTTTAAAAAAAGTGAATCTTTGCCCATGTCCTTGTCTTGCTCTTATAAACAAATACTGGCTGTCAGAAGAGTCATGATGTATTTTTCTATGTTTTCCTATGCAAAATGTGTCATGACTTTTCTAATGACCCAACAGATAGACTTTTTTAAAAGGCCCAACCCCATGGCCTAATGGTTAAGGGAGCAGATCCCACACAGCAGACCATGGTTTGAATCCCAGCCCCAATAGCTGGGATACTTGTGTGTGCATGCCCCAAATCCTGACAGAAAGGAGAAATGGAGAAGGAATGTGTCATGATCACATCCCATTGGGAGGTGTTTTCTCTCTCTCCCTCCCCCACCCCACTTCTGTCTCTCAGGGATATACCTCTGGCATATACCCTCTGGCAATTATTTTTAAAAAGAAAATCTGTAAAAAGTACATTAACTGAGACAACCAGGGACCAAAATACTCTGGGTTTAAGAGGTCCTAGGAAGACTATAGGGATCTAAATCCAGAGGGTATTAGTAGAAACAGAAGTGAGAGGGCAAAGTTAAGAAGCTTTTCCCATGGAGACTCAAAGACCAATTAGATCAAGTGAATGAAGGAACCAGTTGAAAAAAAGGATAATTCTAGAATCTGTTCTTGGACAGAAAGGGAGATGGCAAAATTATTAGCTAGGAAAGAGAAGACAGAAAAAAGAGCAGGTAAGACAGAGGGCATGACTTAAGCTAGGACCTGCTGACGGGGAGACCCTGCCTACCCACAATGTGTTCTCAGCATCTACATCAAGTTTGTCAGAAAGGCAGACTCTCAGATCCCATTCTAGATTAACTGAAAATCAAGAATAGGAGCTCTGGAAAGTGACTGGTTAAAGGATAATTTTAAAAGTAATTAACATATATAAGAGAATTAACACTGCTAGAATGAAAGAGAGCTTAACCTCAGAAAAAAAATTTTAACAGGGTAAAAGAATCTGTGTGATGTGGAGGAGGTGGTATGTTTGGAATTGAAGAAAAGAGTCATCATAGGCCCAGCCACAAAAGGCCATGCTTCACAGGCTAGGACCACATGGGAGGCCCTGGATTCGATTCCCTATCCAACCTAAAGACCAGGTGCAATGGTATGCACTTGTAACCCCAGCAGCTTGGGAGGTTGAGGCAGAAGTATTGTGACACAGTGAGATCCTGTTGTTAAAAAAGAAGAAGAAGAAGACAGACAGACCAAGATAGACCAACCATGCTTGTGCAGTGGTAACAAGGAGCCACATAGGAAGGTCCTGGTGCACTTCTCAAAGTCTCCCTATATGTTCCCAATACCAAGCACATGTGTGCCCATGATTCTGTCTGGCTGGAACAGCGCTGTGGCATGGGGCTCTTGTTGGTGGTACCAGTCTCTCTATCTATATCACTCTCTCAGGAAAGAAACAAATAAATAAACTTAATAAAAAGGAGGACCAGATTGTGGTGGAGCAGTAACACCATGGTTCACAAGGCATACAGAGAAATACACAGTGAAAAGTTGCTTACTTGCATCTGAGGACCTCCCTGGGTACACCAGGGCATGCACAACTCAGGCTGGCTGAAGCTAGGGGGATCGCAGCACCGAGACCCTGTTAGGGTGCTCTGGCATTGTATCTCTTTGTCTCTCACTCACAGAATAAATAAACTTAAAAAAAATAATGCAGACTAGTCCTGTAGCCTAATGATGAAGGAAGTCCAACCATATATGGCCAACTGCAGTTGCAATCCCTGCCCTGTGGTTTAAAGAAACATGCTGGGTGCAAGTGCATGTGTGCCCCAAATCTAAACAAAATGGAGAAATGGAAAGGAAGAAATTGTGCCATGAACATATCCAGTTTGGGGGGATTATGGGATGCTTTCCCCCATCCTTCTCTCTGTATCTCTCTCTCTGGGGAACACACATGCCCTCTGGCAACTTTTGTTTTAAACGTAGTAAATAAACAACTAAAGGTAAACAATGATTTTAATTAAAAAAGTATATTACATGAAAACTGAACCAAATAGAAAAGGAAGACAGGGAGAAGGGGAAAAAGGAACAAAACCTTTAAAAATAACAAAAGAATTAAATGGTGAATCTACATTCAAGAGACATATTTAGGACCAGCAGTTTGCATAATGGCTATGTCGCTGAACTCCCATGTAGTCGACCGCAGTTCGAGTCCCAGACCTGGTGGCTTAAACTCACGCCAGGTGCATGTGCGTGCATACCCAAGATCCTGAGAGGAGCATGGAGGAGAAGGGATTGTGGCATAGCCATTCCCCTTGGAGGGTGATTTCTTGCTTTCTATCTCTCTGTCTCTCTCTGTCTTTCTGGTGAGCGCACATGCCCTATAGCAAAAACTTCTCCATAAAAATAAATAAATAAAAAACAGAGAGACAAATTTATATTAATATTCCTTAACATTCAGAGATGGTGAACAGAAATAAATCTGATGTGATCAGAGGCAGAATAAATGAAAACTTCAAAAGAAAAGTAGGACCCAAAATATCAATAGTTTCGGGCTAGCCAGCGATGTCCCACATGGCAGACAGCTCAATTCAAGTCCTAGACCCGGAGACTTGAAAAACATGCAGGATGTGTGTGTGTGTGTGTGTGTGTGTGTGTGTGTGTGTGCGCGCGCGCCCAATATCCCAAGAGGAAAATGGAAGAAAAGAGATTGTGTTATGGCCATTCCCCCCACCCTCACCCTGGGTGGTAGTAGGGGGTGCTTTCTCACTTCCTTTTCCCCCAATGTCTCTTCCCATGAGCACATGGGCCCTATGGCAAATTTTTAAAAAATAAAAATTGGTAATTTGCTAAAACAAACAAACAAAAATGTGGGATGATGAATATAACACCTTAATACCGGTTGCTCTGATTAAGGGTGTTTTTTTCTACTTCATTATTACTTTTCCTTAGTTTAGTTAGTAAACATACACAACCTAATTTTTTTTTTTTAATTAAACCCACTGCTTGCTGGGACAGGGGTTATGGAAGCTGGGAGAGAAACAAGAGCCTGAATTCTAAGCCTGCTCCAGCAGGCAACTCTCTGAGCTCAAGAAGGTCACCTTGCCTGTGCATGCCACAATTTTCCCACCGGTCTAGCGGGGGCCTTGAGAACCAGATGTCCTCATCTAAGAAAATTTCCAGCTGTAACTATGATCCAAATTGGCAGCCAGGTGAGATTCTTTTGTTGCCTCCAAACTCTCCTAATGATAACATGACAATGTGTCCTGATCTATTCCATTCTCCACTCTCAGCCCATCCCAACCTCTTCATTCCAACAGCTTACCCAGCCAACAACATTCCTGAAGTTTTTTTATTCAGAATCAACAGCTGCTTAGAGGTGGTGTCAAGTCTGCATCCTCTCTTTCTGGGTGGCACTGTTGTAGTCACCCAGGGTTGCCACAACACACTCCCATAACACCAATGCCTTGCAACGAAGATCTTCCAAGAGCCAGGCAAGCTGCTACTCTCTGAGCACAGACCCTCTGAATGCTTCTTGCTAGATGCCAATAATTGAAAACCATTGTACATAATTACTATTCTATATAAAATCCTCAAAATACTTTCTTTAATGGTTTTATTGCAGGTCACAGAAGCAAAGGCAGGAGTAGCAAGCTGTGTTCTTTTCTGTGGGGCTAGTACACATGAATACAAATATGGCAGAAAATGAAAGTGCAACAGAAGGGGACAGGCTGATCTTTCGGTAGGGACAGCAGCCCGGTATGAAGAGCCCATCAGGATACAAAGCCTACTTCTCAGCTCCTCAGAACAAACACTCGGTGTAAACCTGCACTCTCCTTTTGAAGTGGGTGCAATTTGTCCGTTGTCCTCCTCTGGCCTTAAATTATGTTCCAATATGGATCTAGAGAGGTGTTTTTGTTCTTCTAGTGCAGAAGCCCTTCACATTAGCCCATGAACACCACTGAAACATTTCCTCATGCAATAAACGCTTCTCTCTACAGCAAAGTTGCAATGAGATGGTCTCCTTTTTTTTTTTTTTTTTTTTTTGGAGAGGTTTTTCGCTATAGGGCGCGTGCGCTCGCCAGACAGACAGAGAGAGACATAGAGACAGAAAGTGAGAAATCACCCCCCAGGGGTGATGGTCACGCCGCAATCCCTTCTCCTCCATTCTCTTCTCGGGATCTTGGGCACGCACGCACACGCGCCCGGCGTGAGTTGTAAGCCACCGGGTCCGAGACGCGAACCGCGGTCGACTACGTGGGAGTCCAGCGACATAGCCATTACGCTAACTGCTGGCTCCCAGATGGTCTCCTTTGAGGGAAACCAAAACCCCCTATACAAGCCATCTTTTTGCTTTACTGTATAATGATTCACAGACACATCCACCCAGCCAAATATCCAAAACCAAGCTGTTATTTAGCATCTGGATATCTACAGTTCACACCCATCCGATTTACTCATCTCTGTACCTCAATCAATTGGTACTGTTCTAATACAGTGAGTCACATGAAGCTGAACTGGATGTATGAATGAGAAAGGAGACTGAATAACCCCTGCCAATTTTTAATTCCAACTCATCTCAATTCCTAATGAGAAATTCAAAAACCCAAAATCTACTTGGAGAGGGAGAAATTCTAGTGCATTTCAAATGTAAATGTTAATTAAATTTTTATTATTTACATTATCCAGTTGCTCTATTATACAGCATAAAAGGAGCATTTGGTAATTTGCCAGGAACAATTATCACAACAAGATTATGAAGTAGTTACCATTATTACCCCATATTAAGGATAAGGAAATTGAGGCTTAGAGAAATATATCAACACAGCCTGAAAGCCAGAACACAACCTGGGGGGAAAAGGAGGCTCAGAAACCATGCTCCTAGCCTCTGCATAATAAAAGGCTTTCAAAATATGTCTTCAGAAAACTCAGGTTATGGTGGAATTCAGGCTGAAATGGCCCTAGAGATGACTAAGTCCATTCCTTCTCCATCAATTTAAGCATCATAGCTGGCTCACAAGAGGAAATACAGCCAATGCACTGTGATTATTACTTGCTCAAAGACATACGTGAAAAATAAAATTGAATTTGTCCTTCTCTGACAACACAGCTTATTTTTCCAGAGATAAAAATGAAGAACCAGGTTTGAGCCCTGAATGAAATATTCTGCATCTTTTGTTTCCTAGGTTTCATAAAGTTCAGTTCTTAATTATTTGAATGTGATTGTGGGAGAGCAGAAAAATTGGTTAATCTACCTAGTAACATTGAGGTAGTTAACTGCCATAGCAAAAGGTCAGGGAACAGCATTACCAAGTACCCTCCATTAGGACAGATGGTCTGATGACAGAGAAAACACATTACTCTTCAACTTTATCACCAGGGTAATAAACACAGGCACTAAATATTCTTTTATTGATAATTATTTTCTTTCTGTGAACTTTGACAGCCCATCCCACTGAATGTTTGACTAGTTTTAAGAACAATTAACCACAGTGATACTGAGTGACATATTCTCCAACATATTCCCACTTACTAGGGGAAAAGGACTGTTAATACTAAGACTTTGGCCATCATGAACTAGGAATTGGCAGATATGTCATGTAGAAGAGTTTCATTTGGTTAGCAGGGTTTTCAAACATTAGTTTATCATGTTTCTCTCTTCTAACACACTTCTCTGAGTGAGCAACAGGTATGTGGAACTGGCCCGTTTGAACAGGGCCATTTGCCTCAGTACCCACCAGTTCAGCTTGAATGTTATGCTATATGCCAGTCCTGTGGGCATCTGAGTTTGCATTAGTGCATGTCATTAAACTAATATGATTCACCATTTCTTTCTTTCTTTCTTTCTTTCTTTCTTTCTTTCTTTCTTTCTTTCTTTCTTTCTTTCTTTCTTTTCTTTTTTTAATTCCCAGAGGGCATATGTGTTCCCTAAAGAGAGAAAGCACCCTGAGACTGAAGGTGTTTTTCTATGTTTTCAGAAAAATATTTTCATAATGAAATGCTCCAAAAACATATACAGGTAGTTAATATTTCTGATATTAACTAAAAACTATGTTCTGCACAGTGTAAGTGACAAGAGCACAGTCTCTATGTCAGACATGTCTAGATCACATCCCAACTTTGTTGCCTGTCTGACCTCTCTGAATCTCAGTTTTTTAACTTATGAATTGGGAATCAACCACGTCACCCTCTTTCAGAGTTGTGGTGAGACTGGATTGAGATTGTGTATATAAAACACATCCAATTTTCTTGGCACAGAAGAAAGTATCCAGTTATGTGTATCTATTTCGATTAGAATTTTTAATTAAAAGTCACAGAAATAAAGTCTGATCTAGTAGAAGAGAATTTTATTAAAAGCTTACTAGGAGAATCCCAGAATGGCCGGGAGCCAGGAACAATGCCCAAATCAGGAGCACCATGGAGTGGGAGAGGATGTTAACATCACATCACATTCCCGTGTAATACTAGACACTGTCCTGTTTTCAGTGGGAGGAGACCTCCATCCCAACAAAGCTCAGAAGGCAAGGAATTCCCCACACCAGAATGGGTGCTCAGATCTGGGGAGTCAAAAGAATGGTAAGTGTCTCCATACCACACCATAAGGACAATATGCAGTGCCCTCTTCAAGACCCCTCTGAAACATTTACTAGTTTATTCAAGTTATTTTCCTCACCCAGAATGCCTCTGGACCTCTCCTTGCAGTTCAGACCCATCCCAGAAGACCTTACTCTGGGAAACCTTCCAGCCTGAGCTTGCTCCTCCCTTTCCCAGCTAATTCTCTTGCAAGGTACATTATAAGATGAGTTACACTCTGACTATACATACCCATACACAGACAGATGCAAATCCTTTTAAGAAAGCCAGCCCTATAGCCTAGTAGTTAAGGAAACCCTATCTCATATGGTTGACTGTGGTTTGAGTCCAGGCCCCTATGGCTTAGAAGATATTCTGGGTGCATGTGCATTTAATGCTCAAAATCACACAGGATGGAAAAATGAAGGAATTGTGGTGTGACCCCCACTGAGCAGTGCTTGCCCCTAACCTCTGCCCCTGCCCCTTTCATCTCTGGAAAGCAGAAGAGTACTCTGTCAATAGAAGGGGAAAAAAAGAATACGCAGGTAGAAAAGAAAAACAAATGCATATAGAGTTATAAATAACACTGCCTAGTTCATTATTTCATGTAAACAGAAGAGATTATAAATCCCTCATTCAGGTAGTCTGTTGATGGAGAACACCATTCTTTTCTCCTATACTTGTTAGAAGCCTATTTCCTGCTCTTTGCCAATGTTTAATACATTCTTTTAAAAATCTAGCATGGAGTGTAATTGTTATATATCTAACTCATCTACAAATACTTCTCTGTCAAGAAAACAAATTCAAATTCCCATGTCAAATGGGGAAAGCAATCAATGTCTATAAATTTCATAATATCATAGCACTTACAAATTGTATTATAAACTCATTTTTGCCTCTTATTTTCAGATTAAAAAAAAATAAGTTATCTTCCTACTCAGAAAAGTGGGGAATCCCACACTGCCCTCAAGGAAAATTTTTTAAAAAGTGGGGTTTTTAGTCCATGGAATAACATCCCCATCTTGTGGGCACTGTTGTTCTATGTTTTCAAAAATCATGCTGACATTTTGAGAACAATAACATCTCTTAATACTTTTCAGGAAATGCATGGTATCGAACCACTACCCCTATGTGACCCGTAAGTCAGAAGTTCCCTGTGCCTTTGATAAATGTTTTCTGCACAGGATACTTATAAATTTAAAACCATTAAAACCCTACAGTAATGAGTCAGCCATCAACAAAGTCTATATTTAAAAATATCAATGTAGATATAGTAAGATATAGATTCATTGGTACCCAAGAAGTTATCTTATGAAAGGATTCTCTTCTCCCCTGAGTAATGAACCCATTTGGGAAACACTTATGAAGATCAAAGTGTCCAGAGGGCACTGGCTATTCTCCTCAGGTCAGAAACTGCCAAGCAGCAGGCAATACATACATGGAGGCAGAGAGAAACTGACAAGAACCTCAGGGTTCCCAGCAGGTTCCTGGCCAAGGGCAGGAGGCTGATAATAACTGCCTGGGCCCTTGGCCAGAAGGCAGAAGGTTACTGGGCATTCAGAAATATGCATGCTTAAAAGAGCTAAAAAAGGACAGGGAGAGGAAACCAATGAAACAATGGAACAATGGAAAAGCAAGCAGAGGAAGCATCAATGTTCCCTTTTTCATCAAGAGGAAGGAAGGACATATACATCTATCAAAAGGAAAGAAAAATGAAAAGTGAGGAAAGAGGTGAACAGCAGTTTGCAACTCTCTTCTCACTCTGCATCTCAAATGCCTCTTGGAAATGCAAGTAAATCTGCAACTTAAAGATACCAGACATTTCAAGTTCTTTAGTCACTTCTTGCTTTCCTTTTGGAATGATCATGCACCAAGCTTATCTGGTCTCCTTTATATTCATTTCCCTCATTCAGACAGTCCTTTTCTAGAGATAGAGGGAATTACATTTCCCCAGTCAGAACATGATGGAAGCCCACTGTTTCTGACTGTAATTTATTTCAGAATGATCTTTTTTAATGAAGAAGGTTATCGCTGCATGATAGAACACTTGTGCTTCTTCAAACCATCAGTTTATCTAAATATTCAGCAAAAAGCATGTGCACATTCTGTGAACCTGCACATTTCCTCATCTCCAAATTCTCTTTTTAAACTATAAGAATGGGACAAGTAGGTGACATAGCGGTTATGTCATTAAACTCTCACATGGCCAACCATGGTTTGAGTCCTGGACCTGGTGCCTTGAAAATCATGCCAGACATGTGTGCATGCATGCCCAATATCCTGGGAGGAGAATGGAGAATGGATTGTGGTGAGGACATCCCCGCTGGGGTGTGATTTCTCACTTTCACTCTCACTCTATCTGTCTCTCTCTCTCTTTCTGGTGAGCCCAGGCACCCTAAGACAAAAACCTCTCAAAAAAATAAAAATAAAATAAAATAAGAACAGTCAGCAGAAGAGCAGCCTGGTTCTTCTAGGATTCTTGGCTCTGACATTCAAGACACTCTTGTCTAAGCTTTCCTTCTACTTTAGCCTGCGGCTCATCTTCCACTTCTCCCTTCAGTACCCTACTCAGGTCCAACAGTAATGATTTTTAGAGCCTACCAAGAAGTAGGCACTTTTCCTACCTTAAGAGCTTTATCTGCCTAGTTCCTGCCCATCTAACATCTACCTACATTCCCTAACCTCCACCTCACAGCCATTCTTGTGTTCCATTCCTGGTTAACGCTTGGAATTCTCACATGTCCAACCACAGTTCAAATGGCAGACCTGATAGTTTGAAAATAACAATAAATAAATAAGTTATATATGTGTGTGTGTGTGTGTATATATATATATATATATATATATATATATATATATATTTACATCTTCTATTTTATATAAAATAAGCACGATTTCCTTATCCATGAAATGAAATAATACCTAACATGTATGGCTGCTATGATTGGAAATAATTTACATAAATAGATAAATACTACATAGTAGATCCTTAAGGAACAAGGATCATAATTCAAAAATCAAATAACAGTGTGATTGCCTCCAGTCTGAAGAAATAGAGCAGTTACAAGAGAGGCTATACTGTAAGCTAAGAAGATCCCTCCCTTACTCTCCTCTATGGAGTCAGTGTTCCCACCACTGTGCATTTAACAGACTTTTTTTTTTTTTTTAATTTTCCAGAGGGCACGTGCACTTGTCAAAAGAAAGAAAGAGGGGTGAGCAGAGAGAGGGAGAGAAAGAGATAGATAGAAAGAGAGAGAGAGAGAGAAAGTGAGAAAGCATCCTCTCCCAATGGAGAATAGTCTTCCTACCATCCCTTCTCCATCTCTCCCTCCTTTAGGTATTTTGAGCCAGGCTTGTTGTGAGCATGCCCAAATGATGACCACACAGTTGATCACATGAGATCCAGTGACCTTAACCACCAGGTCCTAGGCTGGTCCTTAACAGGCACATTTTAAGGAGCAATTTAAAAGAGAGTACTATGCATCAAAATGTTAAAACTATCTTTGGGTACTTGTTTTATGGGCAACTTAGCAGGGTTTTTTTTTTCTTTGTATTTTTGAATATTACCCAAATTTTTCAGAATTGACAAATATTAAAGTCATGTTGAAAATCTTCACTATGACACCATAATTTTGGCTTCTCAATCTCTGGTGCACATTACAAGAAGAAATTATATTCACATTTTTCTCCTCTCGCTTGACTTACTTACTAATTTCTATTTTTTCTGATTTTTCTCCTTAAGCATTTATGCTTATATCAAGCAACTTTTACAGGACTTGAGCAAGGAACATTTTTATTAAAATTTCCCTTAAGTTCAACTCCAAAATATCTTCCCCTCATAATCTCATTTGTAACCACAATGAGTGTTAATGTTAAAAAGTTCAAATTTTCTCTAGTATAAAATCAATGTAAAATTTACCGAAAGGAAATAACCTAAGAAATGCTATATTATACCTTAATGGAGGTCTTGTTATGTTGACATTCCTACTTTCTCAAATGGAAGGTGTCTACAGTTATTTGCAATTTTAATAATTTAAATATTCTTTAGTAAATTATGAAAATTACAAGTAGAAGATAGAGAAATTCTCAAAATCAAACCAAAGTGGTGGCCTGGCCATGGTTGTGGGCACTGATAGATGCTACTACTTGGTAGGCTAAAATCACTTGAGAAGCTGGGAGTTGATTCTTGGCCTAGCCTAAAAGCTGGGTAAGGTGGTACAAGACTGTATTCCTACCTACTCCAGAGGCTGAGGAAGGAGGATTGCAAGAGAGTGAGATTCTATCAAAACCAAAAAAAAAAAAAAAAAAAAACCAAACAAACAAAAATAACTAACATAGCAACTGGCAACCAACTACCAGTTGAAAGGGAAGATCACATATCAAATGTCATTTTTTTCTTTCCTGCATTCTGGTAGAAAATCTTCATACTAATAATAAAAGATGATATCATCTCAAAATTTAAAAGCAAAATTAACTGCCAAAAAAGAATTATACATTGAGTGACCAAATTATTTGTAAATCTTTTACACTATCATATGTCAAAAGGAGAATTATCCAGATTCAGCTAAAAACAATGTGTATTATATTATACTATATGTGTATTATCTGTGTATTATATTATACTTAATGTGTATTATATTATAGTATATAAATGTGTATATATATATTATAATTAATTCATTATTTTTATGCCCTCCCCTACTGAGCCCTCCACTGTTTGCTTCTCTCCCCTGTGGGTTGCCAAACCAGAAGACTGTACTCTTCTCATCCCAAGGGCAGGAATGTGGCTCTCCTCGTGCCTCTCTCTCCAGGTATGTCTCAACTTCTTTAGGCCTTCAAAATAAGTGGCTAATTTCTACCCATTTCCCTCCCTGATGTGAGTTCTTACCTAGTCCTAATATAGAAAACTTAATCTCTTCAAATCATAACATTTATAGAGTATTTATTTTAGAGATAACAGGAGTTGGAGACCATTTAGGTAGTTTTCAACCTTAATAGACTTACTTGTTCTTAACATAACAGCTATTTTATAATCTACATTTTTAAATTATGGAGTGAAATTTAGATAATCATTTGAATGTACCCTCCAAAACTTTTATTGAAACTTATTTGCTATTGTGATGGTATTAATGTGGGATCTTTAAAGAGTGATTAAGTCATGAGTGTCATGTTATTAGATTTCCTTGTCTCCATCACCATAAGTCAAATACACTTCTATTGTTTACAAATAGAACTACCATATGACCCTGTAATCCCACAGCTTGTTATTTACACACAGGGCAGGAAAACAGTCAGAAAGACATTGGCACATCCATGTGTATTGTAGTATTATATAGCTAAAATATGGAATCAACATTATTGTCCAACTACTGATGAATGGATTTAAAAAAAAAATTATGCCACATATATACACAAAAAAAACTACCTGGCCATTATTAAAAAAAGGTTTTTTAATTAAAAAAAAAGCAGGATCCTGTCATTTGATTAAAAGAAAATGAATAAATTAGCAGAAGACTTAATTCCAAGTGAAATAAGCCAGGCTATGAAAGACAAACACTGTATGTCCCTGCTCAAAATATATCTGCACTCTATGGCAGAAATTGGAAGATTCATAAACATAATAATAGTGAGAACAAATGTAGATACCAAGGACTATACAGGAGAGAGGGATGGGTGGAAGTGGCTCAGGAAAAAAGTGTTTTGGTTTTGGGTTTTTTTTTTTTTCCTTTTTAAAGTATGAATAATAATAAAAAATACATATAAATAAAATAATTTATTTTATATATTCATTCATTTATTTTTTAAAATTTGACCAGAAAGAGACACATACACTTAGAGAGAGAGAGAGAGAGAGAGAGAGAAGGTGAGAGAGAGCAAGCCACCAGGACTGGGTCTCCAACCGTGGTCAGCCATGTGAGAGTGTCCAGTGCCTTAACCAGAATGCCACCTGCTATCCCCAGGAAAATAATGTTTAAGCGACATAAGAATGTAAGGTTCTTTGTTGAAAACAATATATGTGGCAATATCCTTCATTTGATTATCACATGTTGCAGGCATGCTTTGAAAAACATATTATATGCCATAAAACCATACAATGATTAAATGTAAATAAGAAATTATAAAATGAAATTAGAAGAAAAAATAATTACCCTTGAATTCAATATGTCAATTTACAGAAAATTTTATTAAAACAATATGTTGACAAAAAAAGAGACAAAGGTTAAAAAAATATGCAGCCAATGGTATTCCATTATAGCAGCAGAACCATACATAGTTAATGTGTGTGTACATACATACACTTTATTAAAGAGAAATAAAATAATTTAAAATATGTGTTTCAATAAGTGCTTGTGCACTAGAACATAAAAAGTGAAGTGAAGTGGTCAAATGTTCATATTTATTTACAATGAGTGAGTTTAGATTTGGAGAAAAATAAGGCCAGAAGACATTTCTCATAAGAAATATAGAGGGCCAGACCTGTGGCTTTATAGTTTAAGGGAGTCAGATCCCACGTGGTTAACTGTGCAGTTCAAGTTCAGGCTCTGGCAGCTTGAAAAACTCACTGGGAACACATGCATGCATACCCAAAATCCCAACAGGTTGGAGAAATAAAGGAAAACTGATAACAGTGTAGATGAAAGCACGCCATTGGGGATTGCTTTCTTCCTCTCTCTGTACTGCTCTGTGAGTACACCCATCCTCTGGCAATAACACAGACAGAAATACAGAAAACAAAGATCAAAGGGACAGGTGGTACTCTAAATAAAAAGTTTAGTCATGTATGAGACTTATTTGTATATGACATCCTCCAGAAATGCCACTGAGTCACTCTAAAGCCATGGAGGACACCAGACAACTATTTGTTTAGCTGGTCTGTCCTGATACTGTAGCATGTCTAACACAACTAGAACTTGGCCTACAAACAATGGAACAACATGAAGGGGGTCTTCCAAAAGTTCATGGAAATGTGTGTTATAAAAAATGTGAACTTCTTTTAAAAAATGTGAATTTCTTTTAAAAAAATAATTATTTGTATACACACACACACACACATACACACATATATAAATACACATATAGATACAGACACATATATATTGTGCATATACATACACAATAACTTTTTAAATCTCCTCATATCAAACTCCCAAATTACCAAAATGCCCTTTAGAGGGCAATACTGCTCCCACTGAGAAGTACTGATCTTGTTCAACTCTTGTTCACCCCCATTTTGCCTTGAAGAACACAGAAGCCCTGAGAGATTAAGTGATTACACTCACAGCAGGTTACTGACAATGACACAGCTGGTTTCAGAAGCAAGTCTCCTAATCACTACACACACACACACACACACACACACTCACACACACACACACACACACAGGCACACATGCACTTCCTATGCCCCCCTCCCACTTCTACTGCTGGCTCAGATTTTTCAACCTTGCCCTCTGCAGTCATCACCCTTTCAGTTTTAACATCTGTGTCCCTCTGACCCCACCCCTTGTACATTCTTCCCCGATGGTGTATGCTGACTTGACTCACCACTGCACATGAAGAATCAGAAATGTGGTCACAGCCTGAGATTTACTAATTCAAGTCACTAAGCCCTCTCATGCAGCTACCCGCTTCTTGAACCTCAACCAACTCCCTTTCTGTTTTGGGGACCTTTCAGTTCCCAACCGACCTATTAAGCCAGCTCCTCTTTCCCATGTTCGACTCTCAACACCAGAACTCTTTCTACACCATTTCCTTCACATGTCCCATCTTTTATATCCTGAGTCTTAACACCCTACTGCTCACTTTTTCCTTAGTCCTTACTGAACAGAAGTGTGATGCTAAATTCTGTATCAAAGCAGACCTGTGTACTTTATAGTCATCAGCCACAATAGAATTCTATTCAATGTAGCTATAGCTGCTTCAATTTTCCCCCCCAGTGGCTGACCCAAATCTGCTGAGCCAATCCTTCATTCAATCCACCTACAATTAACAACTTTGCCTTTATAATAAAGGAATAAATTATGAAGCATCCCCTTTCAATAATGTCTTTGTTCATGTTCTATGTCCATTTGGAATACCATTTATACCACTTTCTGAAAAACCTAGTTATATATTTTCTTCAAAATCTGCTTCTGGTTAATATCCTTGATAAAGCTCTTAAGCTCTTAGCCCATACTGATCTCTGAATTCTCACATTACTAACAATTACAGATTTGCAGAAATGAAAGCCATCTTCAGAGCACCTAGTCAAGTCATTTCATTTCACAGATGGCACCCAGAAAGAGGAGTAAACAATTTCTGGTGACATCACAGCCTGCAGATAGGGCTATAGCTCAGGTCTCTCCACTTCCTGCCCAGGTTCTTGCAAATGCACCAGTGAGTCATTTCATAATGTTGATTTAAAATAACAACAACCAAAAAGCTTTTTAAGAACATGTTTT
This sequence comes from Tupaia tana, assembly GCA_026018925.1. Lineage (NCBI taxonomy): Eukaryota > Metazoa > Chordata > Mammalia > Scandentia > Tupaiidae > Tupaia > Tupaia tana. The sequence goes on from JAKSZU010000002.1 coordinate 71,647,831, forward strand.
TGCATACATTTTAGAAATAAAATTCTACTATGCTTCATATTATCATCATTCAGTACTTGAAGATGGAAATATTTTTATTTGGTACATATTTTCATACTACATGGAAATGTAATGCAAATATCCAGTACCTACTTCTATTGTTTATTTCATTTTTTTTAAGTGCATCCGTTTTTTTCACAAGAGAGACAGACACAGCATGAGAGAGAGAAAGAGAGAAAGAAGTACCATTAATGGAGTCCAATGATATCCTCCCCCTAGACCTTCCCAAACAGCTAGGACCATAGCCACACACTTGTGAACCCTCAGCATACACAGGTCAACCCTGGAACCAAACCCCAGTCCCTAGTCCTCCAGATGCTTTCTCCAGCACTATATAACTACAGAATGCTGCATTTTTGTTCCACCACCATGTATGGGCCTCAATATTTGTTTGCTTCGTTGGGATTTTTTTATATGTTTGTTTTTGTGTCTGTTTGGTTTTTAGTTTTTTCTTTTTAAAGAAGTCAAAAACATCTTCAGTGTGCTTCCAAAGATAAAATAATCATGCCAGAAAGTACACATATTAACAGGAATAGCTAAATTAATTTCACAAATGAAGATTTTTAGGTTTTCCAGCATTTTTATTTCAAACGAAGTCTATTTTGTATTATTGTTTGGATGATGGTTTGTCCTCTAAAGTTTAATGCCTGGGTATTTGAAGTTGCTGAGGCCTTGAGAGCGGTGATTGAATTGTAATGGTTGTATAATGGTGGCAGCACCCTCACGAGTAGATTAAAGAGGTCTTGTGAAACCCCATTGAGTTCTAGAAGTTGTTTTTTGTGTTTTTTTGTTTGTTTGTTTTTAAATTTTTAGGTTTCTACAATACAACACAAGTGCTTGCTGGAGAAATACAGAGAGACAATGAGAGGAAAAGTGAAAAATCATTCCTTACCCAGAGACCATAGCTATGTCACAATCCCTTTTCCTCCACTCTTCTTTTGGAATTTTGGGCACGCATGCACACACTCTCCGCATGAGTTTCAAGCCACCAGGTCCAGGAATCAAACTGCAGTTGACTATGTGGGAGTCCAGCGCCTTTGCCCCCATGCCATCTGCATCCCTGAGTTCTCATTCTTGTGAGAAGAGACTGATTCTCAGGAGAGCTGACTACAGCTAACAGCTAACTCTGTCTGCATGCACCTGTCATTCTCTATGTGTCCATGTTGTGGGCATATTTGATGCCAGGCCTACATCTTTGGACTTACCAGCTACCAGAATTGTTTGTAAAGAAACAACTTTTTTTTTAAACAAATCATGCAGTCTCATATCTCTGTTTGCAATGGAAATAATGGACTAGGACATATTACAAGTGTGTTTTTTCCCCCTACATTTTGTGGCTATGCCGGAAGATTGCATAAAGAAAATCACAGTATTTGATCTGAAGTCATACCCTACATTTCTGAGGTGTACCTGCATGTTTTAACTATTATTAATTAGTCAACAACGGTTTACACATTTTAGAAGTTCCTATCTGACTTCTTACAACTTCAGTTCTCAACTGTTTAGAGGTAAATGTTTTAAATGATCAGATTAATTTATTTTCATTCTTTTCATCATTATTTTTACCATGTGCGTTTTAGTTTTTGGAGTTCTTTTGAGAGAGATTTTTGTTATAGGGCCTGTGCGCTTGCTAGAGAGAGAGAAATCACCCCCTAGAGGATGGCCACAATTCTCCTCTTGGGATTTTGGGCACATATCCCCGGCATGAGTTTTAGGCTGCCAGGTCCAGGGCTTGAACTGTGGTTGACTACGTGGGAGTCCAATGACACAACCATTACACCATCTTCTGGTCCCACCATGTGCATATTTTAAAAAAATCAAAGCTTAGTTATTTCTTCCATGAAGAAGAGAGACAGAGAGATACAGACCTCAATAGTGTCTTGACACCCTGATCCACTCCTAGTCTTAACCAGCCATGGATGCTGGGCAAGGATGCACCTGGTATACTCAGGGAGTTCTCCAGATGCAAATCCAGAACGTCCCCATGTCAATCAGACTTACAGAGCAATGCATTTTAGCATTGCAACATTGTCTGGCCCCATGTTAATTTATTATTTTTTTTAATTGCCAGAGGGTGCACATGCCTGCTTGCCAGAGACAGAGAAGGAGAGAGAACTCTCCCAATGAGGTGTAATCATGTTGCAATCCCCTCTCTTCCATTTCTCAATACCATCAGGACTCTGGGTATATACACACATATACTCAGCCTAGTTCTCAAGTCATCAGAGCCAAAACTCAAACCAGTCACCCATGTGGGATCTGATGCCCCAGGTACTTAACCACTATACTATTGGCCAGCTCCCCATTAAATTTTTACAAAGTCATCTGGAGAAAGGACTATAGCCAAAACTGAGAATATCAACTCATTTCACACCTAAAGATTTATATTACTATACAGAATAGTGCTCAGCAGCCTTGAAAATTTAATATTCTATCCTTTGAAGTTATTTCCTACTTTATTTAAAATACAATCAAAATGTAGAAAAGGAAGGTTGATAAAGTATCTCACATCTACCCATATGAATGAAAACTATAGGGAATATTCCCAACAATTCTGGGTCCAATTTTATTTTCTTAAGTTCTAGACATACAAAGTAAATACACACACACCCCTCTCAGGTGTGAGACAGATTTATTTTGCAGTTTTTCCTAACTCTGCCTCTTAAGCTTTTAATCTCTCCATCATTAAATGTATACTTTATTTAAGTGTATTATAAACTGTTTAAAAAATTCAATTAGTCATTTTTATCTATATGGAAAGTTCCCACTGAAGCTGTCATTATTATACCTATTCAGTATTTTAAAGTTTATTTTGTTACTTTCATGAGAGAGAGTGTCATAAGAGAGTGAGGAAGACCGAGAGATGGTATCTACCACAGAGTTTCCTCGTGACACCATCTGGTATGTGCATCCCTGGCACAATTTTAAGTCAACCCAAGATTCAAACCCCATCAGCCATTTGGCTTCCGCATTGCAGAAAGGCCTGCTGCCACCTTACCACCACAGCTGGGCCATAACCATCCAGTATTGAAGAAAACTATTGTAAGATATTAGTTACGTTCTAGTACACACGGAGATTTCTAGTTCATAGCTGTGTCTTAACTTGTCATCTTGAATATGTCATTTGATCTCTTTGGCCTACTCCCTTATTTATAAATTAAGAAAGTAGACAATGTGAACATAATATCTGTTTCAGCTTTAAAATTCTATGGTTCTAGGCAATCACACACACATACACATACAATGTACTAAATTATTTTTCAGAAGCATGACTAAATAAAGAATTTATATTTAATTAGTACCTCAACAGAGGCATTTCCCATGAGTTAAGCTTCTGAATCCTTGGTGTTGATAACTTCAGGTTAGTATCACATATTAAGTGTGGCTAACTGAATCTATAATTAATTTTAAAGATTTATTTTATTTAAATTCATTTATTTATTTTTATTTTAACAGAGAAGGACAGAGTGTGTGAAAGAGAGAGAGAGGGAAAGTGAGAGAGCAAGCCACCAGGTCTGGAACAGGAACCATGGTCGACCACATGGGAGTCCAGCGCCCTTAACCAACACGCCACCTGCTTACTCCGCAAATTGATAACTATTGAGTTGTTAGAAAAATAGCCTGGAAGAAACAGAACATATGATGAATATTTCTTACTCGAAATATTTGGAACCAGAAGTATTTTGGATTTCAAAAAAAAATTTTTTTGAGGTTTTTGCTATAGGGAGCATGAACTTGCCAGAAAAACAGAGGGAGATAGAGAGACAGAAAGCGAGAAATCACCCCCCCACCACCACCACCAGGGGAGATGGCCGTGCCACAATCCTTTCTATTCCATTCTCTTCTCGGGATCATGGGCACACATGTACACGCTCCCGGTGTGAGCTTAAGCCACCGGGTCCAGGACTCAAACTGCAGTCAGCTACATGGGAGTCCAGCGACACAGCCATTTTGCCAACTGCTGGTCCCAATTTCAGATATTTCTGTAGATTTTGAACTATCTGCTTTACACATAATGAAATATCTGTAGGAGAAGACCCAAGTCTAAACACAAAATTAATTTAGTTTTCATAGACACCTTATACACGTAACCTGAAGGTAATTTATACAATATTTTACTGGATCTTTGGGGGAGTTGTGACTCATATTTGCATGGAAAACCAGAAAAATACATCACAACTTTCCTGATTACCAGATAGCATTGCAGCATTTTGACTGTAACTCATCATGAGGCCAGATGCAGGTTTTCCACTTGTATTATCATTTGGCACTCAGAAGGTTTTGGACCTTGGGATTTTGGATCAGAGATGCTGCAATTGTAATAATAAGGTGATACTAGCAGTTTATACCTACTAAGCTCTCATCACCTTCCAGGGAAACTTTTAAACATCTGCACAGTATTTTTACATGTACTCCTCATGACAATCTCACTATCTCAGTTTATCAGCTGATAAAGAAAGGGACAAGTGATGAACTAGCGTGCCCAAGGTTATACCTAAGTGGGAGAGTGGGGTCTGTGGAGGTTAGTTCAGTCTATGCAGTGTACCCAGATACTTAACCCTAGGATTTGCTTTCCATACTCACAAATGAGTGAAGGGGGTTGGTGAAGTTTTAACCTTCCGCTATCTGGTTTGTAATCTGGAAAGTCCATACAAGCACTTACCACAGGTATCTAAAAAATGGCTGGCATTTCTCTCTGGAGTATCTCATAGCACAACCACCTACCCTTTACTCTGCTCAGTATAAATAGATCTATAACTCAGGGAGTGACCTTGGCTCCCAGCCCTAAGTGATTACAAGAAAGTATCTCCGCAGAAACAAGAAACAGACTTATTTCCTAAGATTCATTTTATCAGTCCCTCCCATACCCTACATCTACCTGTGCTGCCAATGAAGTAGCTACCAATTCCTGACCAAGCCCCACTCTAAGTTTAGCCAATGGTCACCTGATACTACTCTTCCTTATTTCACCCCATCCTGTTCCATCTTTGCCCATAATTGCTGGAGAAACTAAATCATGGGTAAAGACCAACTGAAAAGTAGCCAGAGGTCATTTTAAATGGTAGCTCTTATTTCTGCTGAAAGTATAAAACAGATCCATCAGGGACTAGCAGCTGGCATAACGGCTATGTCACTGGACTCCCATGTAGTCGACGGCAGTTCGAGTCCCGGACCCAGTGGCTTAAACTCACGCCAGGCACGTGTGTGTATGTGTGTGTGTGTGTGTGTGTGTGCCCAAGATCCCAAGAGGAGAATGGAGGAGAAGGGATTATGGCGTGGCCATCCTCCCTGGGGAGTGATTTCTTGCTTTCTGTCTCTCTGTCTCTCTGTCTCTCTGGCGAGCGCACACGCCCTATAGCAAAAAACTCAAAACTAACTAACTAACCAAATAAATAAATAAATAAATAAACAGATCCATCAATCAAACAAAAAACCTAGTTGGCTTCACAGGGTCGGGCACTTGATCCGTTATGTAGAGTGTCAGATTCTGATTCTGTCCTGGCTATCTTCCAGAAGAGACAATTGAACGGTGGGGAAAGTGGGAGATCCAAGAGCTGACCAAGCTTGCTCACATCTCAGGCAGATGGTTAGTGTCCCCACAGTAGATAAGTGAACGTAGTAGGGTCCGTTACTTCTACTTTCTGACCACCATAAAGATTAAATGATCCCCATGAGATACACAGAGGGTCACAAGTCAAGTATCACCACTGGAACCTACATCACAGGGTAATCCATTAAATATGGTAAAAGGTAATTGGCCATTGCCTATTTACAAGTATATGAAGCCACCAAACCATGAAAAATCTCTAAGAAGGGTGTCTTTGCCCGCACACTTTGTGGTATGACCCTGCAGGTGGTGTATGAGTCGTTGGCATGCTTCTCAGGTTAAAAGCATGTCTTTTCCATTCTTGTTGAAAATAGAATGTTAAGACTCCATTCTTCTACAGAGCTTAATGGAAACATTATACTTTGTAACACTTCCATATTAGTTACAATACTCGTTAAAGTGTCTGAATAGTAAGCTGCCTGCAGCAAATTTTACTAAATTACACACCACTGGGATTCCAAGTTCTTCCCCTTCCCTCACCGACTCCACGTGAGTGACCTTGAGGTTATTTTATCTCTCTGACCTTTATGTCCTTATGTGTGAAAGAAGAAAGTTAGACCAAATGACACTCAAAGTCATTAAACACCAAGATGACTTCAAGGGAAAAATAATATCCTTGAAAGTTATGTAAGAACCAGTGATTTATCTGAAAACACATAACAAATTGCTGCTACATTTTTCTTAAAAGGAAAGAAAATAGAATACCAGGGACACTAATACCACTGATGTTTTATATTGCCAAACCTAAATGAGTCAGAAGGCCAGATCTAAAATGGTAAAATAGAGCCCTGTGCCAAAAGTCAAATCTAAATTTAAAAATTACTTAGGTTAATAACATACTTTCCACTCTGCTATTTCATTGTTCAACTGCATAGAAATCAGTTGCTATGATGACAGTAGCTATTTGTAGCCAGCCTGGTGAACTCTTGCTTTTACTAAGCATGCCAACTTACAATTAAGGCCCTAAAAGAAATGAGGTGTTAGGTCAGCCTGGTGATGTGGTTAAGGCAGCTGGATCTCAAGTGGTCAACTGAGAGGTTTGAATCTTGGACCTGGCAGCTTGAAAAACAAAACCCAAAACGGAGAATGGAGAAGAGACCATATGGTCACTCCCCCTACCCTCCACCGGGGGTTGCTTTCAATCTCTCTGATGAGTAATAGAAAAGGAAGGAAAAAAGAAAGGAAGGAAGAATAAAAGAAAGGCTTGTATTGTTTTTTGTTTTCAGATATTTTTGCTATAGGGTACATATGCTCCATGAAAAGACAGAGAGACAGAAAGGGAGGGATGGCCGTGACACAATCCTTTCTCCTCCATTCTCCTCTCAGATGTTGGTCACACATGCACATGCACCTGGCATGAGATTCAAGCATTCAGGTCCAGGACTTGAACCATGGTCAGCCATGTGGAAGTCTGGTGTCCCAACTACTATGCTATTTGCTGGCCCCCAAAAGGTGTGTTGTAATAAAGCATTTTGAGTCTACCTCCTAGATTTGGGTGTGCTATTTGATAAATTCCTGGGACTGTCCTAAAATTTAATGTGGACACATACAGAATATTTGATGACAGATACAAAACAAAACAACAATGGTTAAACTATTTCTCAAAATTGTGGGGAACCAGCAGTTAGCGTAATGGCTATGTCGCTGGACTCCCACGTAGTCGACCGTGGTTTGCGTCTCGGACCCGGTGGCTTACAACTCACGCCGGGCGCGTGTGCGTGCGTGCCCAAGATCCCGAGAGGAGAATGGAGGAGAAGGGATTGCGGCGTGACCATCCCCCCTGGGGGGTGATTTCTTGCTTTCTGTCTCTATGTCTCTCTCTGTCTGTCTGGCGAGCGCACGTGCCCTATAGCGAAAAACCTCTCAAAAAAAAAAAAAAAAAAAAAAAGAATTATGTTACCACCAGGGTACCTTGAAAGCCTTGCAGACTCTAGCCCTGGACACACAACCCCAGCCCTCTTATCTTTTCACAACACCATTCTCTTCTTCCTGTATCATTTTGACTTGTCCTTTTACTTATCAAACTTCAATACTCCCACCACAGTTTGACATTTCAGCTTCCCATTCATTAACTGTACTATCATCAAACATAGAAGCAGGCTTAATGTGTGAAGGGGAAAGAGAAAACAATATAGCAATCACTGAAAGTAAAAAGTAAAACTTGTCTTAAAGTGTCATCCACATTTTCTTTACCAACTGTGCCCTCCATTTCTACCAAAGCACAATTCAACCTGTTTTTCTAAGACAACAGAATGATAACTGCGTAGATACAAGTATACTTAGCTCACGGGAGGTTGGAGAGAGTGGATCTTCTAGCCAAGTTTCTTTTCACAGCACACCCTGCTAAACCCCAGGGATCCATATGGGTCAGCCCTGTTGGGTCTCTGAGCCATGTTTACACAAAACATGAAATAAGATTCCCACCTTACATCTCGGTGCACATATTTGAACTTAAATGCATTATTGATTAGAAACTTGCAGCTCTCCATTGATCTCTTTTCTAAATTCTCAGTGATATGTCTGTGCTCAAGAAAAGCTATAGGTAAAGCCATTGCTCAGATACATACAACAAACTCAATGGATACCTGGAAAAATGCAGTAGCTGTTGGTTAAGTTCATATAATCTACAAATAGTCATCAATCATTTTGTACCAGTCTCATTCCTAGACACTGGGAATACAGCTGTGAAGGTAACAGACAAAAATCCCTGACTCTAGGGAGATACAGCAACCAAGCACATCATAGTCTAGAAACAAAAGCACCTCCAAAAGACATCAGAGAACCTGTATATGGATTGCATATTAAACCATAATGATCTTTGATGTAAAAATGGGATAGTGTGGTGAATTTCAAACTTGTCTGCACATTGGAATCACCAAGGAGCTTTGCAAAATCACATAGGCACGCACAAAAAACAACAGCAACAACACATGGATGCCTGTAACTCACACAGAAATTGAGATTAATTTGTCTGGAGTATGACCAAAGCTCTGGAATTTTAAACTTTTCTAAATGGAAACTTTGAATCCAGATGCTAGATTTATGTGTATTCATTAAGCTGTTTGGTTGTTAGAAAAGTCATAATGCATTTTTGGCATAGAAAAAAATATGTCATGACTTTTCTGACAACCAATACTATAAAAACATTTCTAAGTGCTTAAATTTTCCACAATACAAACTTGGGGAAACAACGGTTTTAGATAAGACACTCTCCTGAGTACAAAATTTAGCATATTACAAGCAGAAAAATCACTTTTAGTTGATGGGACATGTTCGAGAATTCACCAGGTAGCTTAATTTCAACTTACTAAAATACTGTTTCTGTAAACTCTTTTTGTTTCCCTGCTTTTTAAGGTCAGAGTCCAGTGCCTAGCCAACATTATTCTGAATTGCCCTAAATTTTGACTTTCCTCTGCCCATTATTGCTTGGACAGGATGCATTTGAGTTTTTTCAATACTCACTTTCAATACACTTTTAAGTACATTTTAAATAACTCCTTAATTTATATTTTATTTGTCCTAATTTGTCTCTTTCTCCTAAGAGATATAACAGAAATGTTGCAATTAATATTTATTATATAATCAGTTTATAATAGTGCCATCTGTCATCAGTACAGTTATTACTCATAAGGGAAATTACAGTTACTATTCATTATTTGTATCTTATCAAGTTGATTTTTTTTCCCCCCGGCAAGAACATTTTTAAAAACTAGTGTGAAATATAACTGGAAAAGCAGATTGGAGCTCTGATTAGGAAAACATTCATACTTAAGCATGCACTCATTTGGTAAACATTTACTAAAAACCTACTATGTGCCAGGCAATGTGAATATAATTATAAACAAGCCAATCAGAATCTCAAATGTACAGTCATGCTGAGAAAACAAACATGCATGACACAATTGCAAGATTGCTTTGGGAGGCTTTATTTGATGATTGGAATTAAACTAAACCAAGCTCTTACTAAAAGTGTTTCTTAGATACAACTAAATCAAAGGTACTTTGGGTCATAAAGTTTCAATTTAGTGGTAGAGTCCTCCTGATTTAGTTGCTATCCATTTTATGGTACTTTTCTTTCCTCCTATATTAGTTTCACATGGCCATTATAACAAATCACTACAAATTTAGTGACTTGAAATAAAAATGTATTCGCTCATAATTTGGAGACTAGAAGTACAAAATTAGGGTCACTGAGCTGAAATGAAGGTGTCAAAAGAAGCTCTCTCTCAGGAGTCTCTCCCAGTAATTGGTGATACCAGAGTCCTTTGCTTATGGCCACATGACTCCAAGCTCCCCCTCCATCTCCACATGCTTCTGCTCCATGTGTGTGTGAAGTCTCCCTCTGCCTGCCATAAGGACACTGATTCATGCCATTGAATTTAGGAGCTAACTAAGTCATCCAAGATCACCTCTCATCTTGAGATCTTTAACTTCATTAGATCTGCAAAAACTCCTTTTCCAAAGACATCAACATTTCACAGGTTCCAGGGATTAGGATCTTTCAATTTCTAGAAGCTACTGTCAGACTGCTGCACCTACACAGAAAGTCTAATAATGAAAAAGGATAATAAGGAAAAATACCCAACTTAACTGAACCAGAGCATTCACAATTCTGATCCAAACACATCTAAAGAGTTTGTCTGCTTCTGAACAAGCTCCCAAATGAAAAGTTGTTTACTTCTCTGCTATTTCATGTTTATGGTGAGAATTTAATTAAATGAAAATAGATATCATACAAATTGAAACTATTAACTTTTTTTCACATTCTTCTTCTTTTTACTCAGTCATAGCTTCAAATTTTAGTGACAAAACAGCACCCTTAATTTTACTCGCCCATTTGAGAACCCTGGCTTCATATTTCACTATATTAAATACTAGGACAAAGAGCCCAACAAGGGCCAGTTCTCAGGAGCCTTTAGAATCAAAGAAGTGAACCCAGACAAGGTCTAATCTGGAGCTAGAACCTTTCCTGGGTATTCCTCTGAGACAGTCCAGATTGTCATTGTTCCATAATTAAAATATAAGCTTTGGGGCTAGCAAGTGGCATAGTGGTTAAGGCACTGGACTCTCACATGGCTGACTATGGTTCGAATTCGAGACCTGGTGATTTGAAAATCACTCTGGGTGCACATGCATCCATGCCCAAAATTTCAACAGGAGAGTGGAGGAGAATTGATTGTGGCATGGCCAAATCTCCAAGGGGTAATTTCTTTTTTTTTCTTTTTTTGGAGAGGTTTTTGCTATAGGGCACGTGCGCTCGCCAGACAGACAGAGAGAGACAGAGAGACAGAAAGCGAGAAATCACCCCCCCGGGGGGGATGGCCAAGCCGCAATCCCTTCTCCTCTGTTCTCCTCTCGGGATCTTGGGCACGCACGCACACACGCCCAGCGTGAGTTTTAAGCCACCAGGTCCGGGACACAAACCACAGTCGACTACGTGGGAGTCCAGCGACATAGCCATTATGCTAACTGCTGGTCCCTCCAAGGGGTAATTTCTCAATTTCTCTCTGTCTCTTTCTATCTAGTGATGGCATGCACCCTACAGCAAAAATCTCTCCTCCTCTAAAAAAAAAAGAAAAAAAAAAAGCCAGTTGTTTGCTCTTCACTATATTTCATCAAAAAATACCCTTCCATTCCAGTGAGAAGGCTATCTTCTCTTACAAAGCTTATTTTAACTTCTTAAATTTATAATACAACAACAGTGCCTCTGTAATTACAAACATACAGAATGCTTAAAAGGAAGGATCTCTGGAGATCCAGTATATGAAAGGAAACATTGCATCAGTCTCCACCATACTTACTGCTCTCCTCAACCCCCTAGGGATTTTCTCCCCCAGTTAGTTTTACTTATTTATTTTATGAGCAAAAAGCAACAGAAACAGAGACAGAGAGAGGTACTTCCCCAACTGAGTCTCAGTACCATGATTCACTCCCAACCAGTCCTGGATCATAGGCATGTGCATCCTCAGAATGCTCACGGAGGTCTTCAGATGCCAACTTGAAACCTTCCCATGTGAGTCAGGCTTGCAGATCATCATGCCTTACCACTGTGCCAACAACTGGCCCCTCAAACTCCTAGTTCTGTCCCAGGAAAGAACAATATTGGTGGTATCTGTAAACATCCAGGCATGCCAGGTTCACAGAGGAGATAACTCCAGCCCTGGAATGTATAACAACTCATTCCATCTCTCTCTGCCAAGCCAGAACCCTGATATGGCCTCCAAGCAAGCTCGCCTCATTTTCATGTATCCTTATAGCTTCCCTTTCTGCCAGACCCCAGAACAAAAGATGAGGTCTTTGAGCCAAATGGCAGCTCAGATACAAGAAGAATCAAACCATAACTGTCACTTGCACATATTATAAATGACACCTCCTCGGGGACAACTGGGTGCCATTATCTGCGAATACTTACTAAAACACATTTCTGATACAGTTTGAGATAATCATACTCTTAAATTCTATTTTATAAAAATAAAGTAAGACCATGAAGATGTGAAGAAAGATTAATATGCCCCAAAGTATCGTTGCATTGTCAGCAATCGTTAATTGACCACACACAGCATGCCTGGCATTAACTAGGTGACAAAATTCAGAAATGAAAGAAGAAAACATGTTCAATATTCTAATGGTTTTATATTCTAAGATGGCTACAATAACTGGACACACACAGCTGAGAAAAAAGGGACTGAACAACAAAACACAAAGAGAATCTGGTTTTTGTCAGAAATTACACACATAGTACATTTTTCTAAAATCAAATAATAATTATGTATGTATTTATTTATTTTGCTAGAGAACACAAGTGCTTGCTGGAGAGAGACAGAGAAAAGAAGGAAGGTGAGAAAGCACCTTCCTTCCCACCACTCAGTGAGAATGGCCACCCACAATTCCTCCTCCATCTCTCCTCTCAGAATTTTAGGCATGCATACACACATCCCTGGTGTGTATTTCAAGCAGCTGGGTCCAGGACTCAAACCACACCAGTCAGTCATGAGGTACAGCTGCTTTTATTACAATGCAACCAGTTAGCCTTATAATAATTCACTATTTTCAAAGGACATGGCTTGATAATATTATCCTCTCCTGTTTACTATTCTATTTCTTTCTCTCTTCCCCTCTGTATCTCCATTCTTTTTTATTCTTTCCTTCCCCCCCCCCCCCCCCCCCCTCCAAATTTCCAAAGGGCATGTGAGCTTGCCGGAGAAAGAAAGAAAGCACACCCTGATGGGACATGTTCTCCTTCCCATCAGGAATTTGGGCATGCACACCCACATACCTGGCATGTTTTTCAAGCTGTTGGAGCCAGTATTCAAATCAAGGTTGGCCACGTGAGAGCCAGCTCCTGCGGTGCACAGTGCTTAGCCACTGCACTAGAGGGTGAGTCCTCGTTTCACTTTTCAATGCTATAATTTTCTTTTATTTTAAAAGTTTATTTTCATTTACTTCTTCCCTGAGAGAAGGAAAGATAGTGAAAGTGAGAAAGTCACCTCCAACAGGGTCTTCAATCTGTGATTGCACTCTCGGCTTCAGCCAGGATTATGGGCATGCACCTGGGCTCCGAGCATACAGAGATGCCCCGGGATGCTAACTCGGACCTTCCCATGTGGCCTGAGCATCACAGGGCATTGCACTACTACTGCATCATCATGGACGGCCAACTGTTAAGGTTTTAAATACTTATTCCCAGACTTACATACTTACTTCAGGGAGGAAAAAAATATTGTTTGGGCCAGTAGGAATCAACACAAGGTTGCAAACTTTCGATTTGCCAAAGAAGGACTTTTTTCTAAGACTGAAAAACTGTATCGAATTGAATTAGCCTTACTTCATTAATGTACTGGAGCTCGTAAAAGATTTTGTGATCAAAATTACTCATAAACAACCAATATCAGATCATTTCATATCTTCATTAGAAGTAGAAATTATAGAGCAAGAATGATACCAAATAACAAGCAAAAAAGAGGTTGAAAATAACAGACTTTTCTTATTCTACAGTTTCCTCAAGGGCCAGTTCCATTTACCTTTAACACTGCAATAACAAAGAACCAGCGTACATCTTTGCCCTGTGCTGAGTAGATGAGATGACTCAGAACACCATGAGGAATTATGACATGTGTACAGATAACTGGAAAGTCACGGAGAGGCGTTACTGTGTGGGAGTTTTGCAAAGAAAGGAATGTTGAGAAAACACTTGGGAATAAATGACTTTCTTAACTGTGGATTGAAAAGAGAAGATAGAGTCCAAGACACAGACACTGCCAGCAGGAGATGATTGAAGTACAGATTAGGGTTGAGTGTGGCAGCTGAAAAGTAAAGTACAGAGCTGAGAAATTTTAGAAAAAAAAAATGTAACAAAGCTCAGTAACAGGCTCCTCAGGCAGGCTGGAGGAGAGGGATGTGAGTGATGACTCAGATGTCACAAGTGAAGAGACAGCAGGCCAGCCACAAGCCTGCCAGAGACACAGAGGAAGTAGGAGAGGAAATGATGCATGCAATAGCTAAGAAACACATATCTGTGGTTTCTCCAACAAAAAATGCGTGTTTGGAACATTCTGTATTCTATACCTTGGTTAACATTCAACCATGAAAAGAATGACATGGCGGGAACCAGCAGTTAGCGTAATGGCTATGTCGCTGGACTCCCACGTAGTCGACCGCGGTTCGCGTCTCGGACCCGGTGGCTTACAACTCATGCCGGGCACGTGTGCGTGCATGCCCAAGATCCCGAGAGGAGAATGGAGGAGAAGGGATTGCGGCGTGACCATCCCCCCTGGGGGGTGATTTCTCGCTTTCTGTCTCTATGTCTCTCTCTGTCTGTCTGGCGAGCGCACGCGCCCTATAGCGAAAAACCTCTAAAAAAAAAAAAAAAAAAAAAAAAGAATGACATGGCGACTACATAAACTATCACTTTAAGAAAGCACGTGTCAGAAAATAAAACCCTGAGGGAAAGTCACATTCAGTAGTGGCTAGCGCTGTTGGTTGTATTATAAGTGACCTTTCATTCCTTGTACTTTTATTAAGTTTTCCAAATTTTCTCTAATGAGAATAGACATTTGAATGCTGTGTGTGAGTTGGTAAGTGTCATGGACACACATGTTCACATACACAGAATATGTCTACCTGCTTTAAGTATCACTGAGCTGTTAGCACACTACTGGGTCCATATCACTAATATATTCACAGAAATTAGTGTAGTTGATTGTGATCTGAGATCTTCACATATTCACCATATATCAAGTATGTAGATTGGCCAGTCTGTAACCATATCACAAGGGCCAAGAAATTTCAACCCAATAAATCAGTTATTTAACCTGAAGCCTGACACTACTACATGGAACTTTTTTACTAAGCTCTGTGAAAAGCTTTCTAGAATTATTGAAAGTAACAACACTAAGACTTTCTAATATTAAGTATAGCACTTGACAGTCATAAAGAAGTGGAAAGTTTACTTTCAAGGTAAACTGAGCAAATTCAGTATGCAAAGAAGTCATGAACAGAGAAGGGTTATTACTGGTCCCTCCAACTCAGGCTGTGGGTGGTAGACATAGAACAATTATTAAGAGAACAGAATCTAGAACCAGACTACCAGCATTTGAAAACCAGTTCCACCACTTTCCAAGAGTCTTACCTTGAATGAGTTTCTTAATCTCTGTGCCTCAGTTTCACCAATAATAAAATAGAGATCACAATTATACCACACTTTCATAGTGCTGTGAAGTATATATGAATCAATATTCAGATATCGGGCATTATAAACAACAGGGCAATGCTGGGCAAATAGAAGACACTGTGTAAAAATTCCTATTGTTATATATTTTTCATCATAAAGAAATGTTGAAGAAGTCCAGCCTTCTCAAAAGTTCTACTTAAATGCAACCATAAACTGTGCTAATAATGTTGTTGGTCACTTGACAGTTTTTCCATAACCAAAAATAACTAGGTTGCTTTTCCCTCCTACTTCCTCTTATTTCCCCCTCTGACCTACATACAGAGATTAATATAGATAATACCAGAGTTCTT
Organism: Tupaia tana; assembly: GCA_026018925.1. Taxonomy (NCBI): domain Eukaryota; kingdom Metazoa; phylum Chordata; class Mammalia; order Scandentia; family Tupaiidae; genus Tupaia; species Tupaia tana. Next base: position 71,663,498 of record JAKSZU010000002.1, read on the forward strand.
CTAAATTAACAATATTCCAAGGGTGAGAAGTCTACAAGATTTTTGTTTTCATTTTTTTGTTTGTTTTTACCCACTGTATCAGGCTCTTTTCTGCTCTCCTCAGTAAATCCTTTAGTCAACAAGTATGGCAATAATATTTTTTCAAAAACAAAAGCAAGTTGACTGCACTGCCAAAGAATGTACTTCACTATAGAAAAAGTAAATAAATGCATATTTTACAAAAAGCTTTAGAGGCAGCTCCAGCAAGCAATAGTTAGGGCTATGCATTGGGAACTGGATCCCTCATGGCTGTCTCATCCCTGGTGACTGGAAAAACACACTGGGCAGGGACCAGCAGTTAGCGTAATGGCTATGTCGCTGGACTCCCATGTAGTCGACCCACAGTTCGAGTCCCAGGCCCAGTGGATTAAACTCACGCCGGGTGCGTGTACGTGCGTCCCCAAGATCCCAAGAGGAGAATGGAGGAGAAGGGATTGCAGCATGGTCATCCCTCCAGGGGGGGGGTGATTTCCCACTTTCTGTCTCTCTGTCTCTCTTTGTCTTTCTGGCGAGTGCAGGCGCCCTATAGCAAAAACAACTCCAAAATAAAAAAAATAAAATAATAATAATAATAATAAAAAACACTGGGCACATGTTGATGCATGCCCAGGATCTTGACAGATAGAGGTGGAGGAAGAACTGCAACACAACCATGCATGTTGGGGGGTGATTTCTCTCTCTAGCAAATGCGTGCACCCTCTGACCATTATAAAAAAAAGAGGAACAGAGAAGCTCTAAAAACTAGATGTCCCACAATGCCACACAGCCTCTTGGAAACCAATTCTGAGTATCTCTTCAAGTCACATCTCTGGATGAAGAATCTCTTCCCAACAGGGTCATTCATTTGTGCCAACAAAGCCTGAAACACTCCTTCACTATTGCTAAACCCCACTACCACCTTCTACTCACTGTTCCTCAGCTACCCACTATGTGCACTGCCCTCTGCAGGCTGCGCTGCTCATATCCAGGTCAGGGAGTTCTCCAACTATTCTCACAAGGATCCCTGCACATAGGACATGTGATTATCAGGGAGCACAAGAGAGCCCACCCCATCCCAATGCTGGCCAATGAGACTAACTCCCAGCCTAGGCACGAGGCTAACGCTTCCCTATGTAGGTAAGTGGTAAATGCTAGAGCTTACTCAGAATTCCTTAGGCTTCTTACTTTGCCACTAACTTCTGCAAAGCTCAGCCTCTTCCCTAGGATATGAGAATGACAATTGCCCAAAGTGTCCAAAAAAATATGGCTGGGAACTTAATCCTCAGTTTGCCACTATAGAAGTGTTCATACAGATTTCTAGCTTTCTCCAGATTCACAATGATTTGGGGAGTGTCAACTTTTCACTGAATCCTCTGTTTAAAAAAATCTTTTTTAAGTGCACAGTTACATTACTTCAGGATGACAACTGGGTACAACTGTTGGAAAAATATTCAGCTTACTTGTTAGAGACCAGCTTTATATAAGAAGTCTTCAAAAAAATTTATGGACAATGCATACTATAAATAAACAATGCACGGATTTCAAAATTTGTTGCACCAAAGCAAAACTGTATATTAAACCCCATTTTTTTCCATAAATTTTTTTGAAGTCCTTTCACATGCCACACTCTCAAGACTTTAAATTCTATGTTCATGGATCTCAGAGAAACACAAGCTACCATAGTTCCCAACCTCACAAGCTACTGTGAGTGGTAGATAATACGAATGTTTGGAAATGCTAAGGTCTGAGGGCCATCTGACCAAGCAAATATCTGAAACACGCATCATATAAACAAAATGTTTCCTTCCTGTCTGGGCCTGACAAATCACAACTCTTTCCCTATCCTTGACACAATAAAGGACTCATCAGGACACCTGAGCTCAGACTCAGAGCTGCCAGACTGGCAGGCGTGGCCTCAGAAGGAACTTTCATTCTCTTCCTAGAGCAAGGGAAAGAAGAACCTTTCTTCTAGGGAGGCAGGAAGGAAACAGCAGCTACTTACAGTTCATACAAAAATCCATCCTTTCTTCCAACTTACATCTTCAGAGTGTTGACCATCTTCCTATCTCCTCATAAAACTAGCTCTGGATTCATCCACAGATTTATTGAAATCTATGTTTATGAGACCAGCTTGTAGCCTTGTGGTTAAGAGAGGCAGATCCCACATGGTCAACCATGGTTTGACTCCTGGCACTAGCAGCACAGAAAACATGCGAGGTACATGAGTATGGGTACCCAAAACCCTGATAGGATGGAGAAATGGACAAGAAGGGATTGGGCCATGACCAGACCCACAGTGAGGTGCTTTCTCCTCTCCCCCCATCTCCTTCACAGCTTTCTATCTCTGACAAGAAAATGAAAATTATGATTATGACAGAGAAGAGGAGGAGGAGACTGTCTGAAAGAGCATATGCTCAGTAGGAACCAAGAGTTTTCTTAGTTACGAACACCAGTCTTCATTCAGTAGCTACACATACCCATGATAAACCTTGATTCTGAAAAGGGAGTAGGCCATAAGTAGTCATAGTCCAAAAGAAATTTCAATTATCAGTCAGGATTGACCTTAAAGGCCTGCCACAGTTGGCATCCAACTCTCAGTCCAGCCTTTCCCTTCTCCTCCCTCAAGAGCTCTCAGACATGTTATTAGCATCCTTACAGTATTAACTCCCATCCAGACTGCCCTCTTCACAGAATGCATTTACCTTCTCTTCCCAAAGCCAATCCTCTCCAAGCAGTCCAGAAAAATAAAGCCTGAAACTTTCTCTGACCTTCTTATTTGGAGGTAAGATGCCATCTCTCTTCTAACACCCACAGCGAGATTGTGTTTAAACCTCTATCATAGGGATTATAACTTTCTACCCTGTAACATAGATATGTGACAGTTTATTACATTTATATTTGAAAACTCAGGACCAGATAGTGGCACAGTGATGGCACAACTGGTTCTAGGTTTGTGTCCTGAGACCTCCCTTGATATGGAAGATACATACGGGTATTTATGCCCACGATCTGGGCCAGCTGAAGCAGGGTGTAAATCATGGTGGGTGTGTCTGTTTCTCTGTTTCTCTCTCTCTCGTTCTCAGAAGAAATAAACAAGTCAAAAAAATTTTTTTGAAAACTTACAGGATTGTATCTGTGGGTAGCACAGTATAGCTAGCATGGGACAATATACAAAGAACTTGCTCAATAAACTCCAAGGAATCACCATAGCACACGTCCATATTTGTTTATTAGTTTTTAATTCATTCATTCATGTTTTCCATGAGAGAAAGAGACAGACAGAGACAGCACTCCGAATAGGGTCCTAATGCTACAATCCACCTCCTCACTTCAGCCGACCCTGGGTCATGTATACACACGCCTGCCATCATACTCAGGGAGGTCTCTGGACTTGAACCAAGAATTGTCCCACATGGGATTGCCTCACACAGAGCATTGCATTTTACTACTGCAGCACATGCGGCCCCTCGCATAACAGCTTTTTTTTTTTATCTTATCATTGACAGATGTTGAATAATAAAATATATATATACATATATATATATATATATAGCTGCAATCGGTGACAAAGAATCCTTCTATTAGAGATTCAGTAGACTTATGATAAGATCAGTGCATCCCATTATTGTCTACTATAAAAATATATACTTTCCTTGTGTTCCCTTGAGAATCACAAACAAGGCTAAGATGCATATTCTAAGTCATTCTTTAACATCCAAAATGTAAGTGCTGTTCCTCTTCTTTGTCTGGACTTTCCAGGGGGAAAAACCTTAAAACTCTAGAGGAATAAATGTGTGTTGTGGGACCAGCAGTTGATGTAATGGCTGTGTCTCTGGACTCCCATGTAGTTGACCGCGGCTTGAGTCCCGGACCCGGTGGCTTTAACTCACACACGGTGCACATGCGTGTGTGCCTAAGATCCTGAGAGAAGAATGGAGGAGAAGGGATTGCGGCATGGCCATCCCCCCTGGGGGGTGATTTCTCACTTTCTGTCTCTGTCTGTCTTTGTCTTTCTAGCGAGCGCACGGGCCCTATAACAAAAAACCTCTCCAAAAAAAGAAGAAAAAAAAAGGGTGTTGTCGTTGTTACTATCATTTCTGACGCCTGATCAGGAGATTGGAAACAAACTGATCAAGCTCTAACTTCCTCATAGAAACATAACAAGGAGATGCTTAACAACTGAGAGGCTATGATTAGCCTTTCAGTGAAGATAGGACTTCCCCCAAGAAGAAGAAATGAGCATATGTTGTTTGTGCATTTGGAATTTTTTTTTTAATACATATTTGCTATAGGGGACATGCACTTGCCAGAGAGACAGAAAGCAAAAAAGTCACACACACACACACATCCGCCAGGGGAATGGCCACGCTGTAATCCTTCCATTCTCCTCTCAGGATTTGGGGCACACAAGCATGTGTGCCCGGCATGAGGTTCAAGCTGTCAGGTCCCGGGACTCAAACAGCAGTTGGCCATGTGAGAATCCAGTGCCTTAACCACTATGCCACCTGCTGGTCTCCACATTTGGAAATTTTATCAGAGTACTTGCTTCAAGGATGTAAAGATGATAATCCACTTTATTTAAATAATTTTGTCTTAATGTGTCCTTTTGGCATAATTTCAGAAATCACTAGCAGTATGAAGGCACAATACCTACATCTATTTTACACACACACACACACACACACACACACACACACAGATATACACAGGCATCCTTCTATTCCTATCTTTCACCACTCAAGAAAACATACATTTGGGGTCAGCAGGCAGTGTGGTGGTAAAAATGCTGAACTCCCAAATGGCAGACCACAATTCAAGGCCCAGAATTTGGTGGCTTGATTTCTTGCTTTTTCTCCATTTCTCTCTGTATCTAATGCATACACGTGCCCTACAGCAAATTTTAAAAATGATAATAATAGGGACCAGTGGTTAGCGTAATGGCTATGTTGCTGAACTCCCATGTAGTCGAACGTGGTTCAAGTCCTGGACCCGGTGGCTTAAACTCATGCTGGACGCGTGTGCGTGCGTGCTCGAGATCCCGAGAGGAGAATGGAGGAGAAGAGACTGTGGCGTGGCCATCCCCCCTGGGGGGTGATTTCTCACTTTCTGTCTGTCTCTCTGTCTTTCTGGCGAGTGCATGCATGCTGTAGCAAAAAAAGAAAAATTTTTTTTTACATTTTAATAATAAATTCAATTAAATAAATAATTATAAAAATAGATTTGTTTTTCATGGTTATCTTTGAAAACAGTACCCCTGGAAAAATAATCCTTTCTAGAACACCCCCACTCTTGTCATTGCGGTCTTCAAATTTCCATTATATATTTCAAAACCACATAGAGGTTGACTATTTAAGTCAACTTGTTATTTCATTTTAAATGGCAACTAACTCATTCTTGTCATAAATAATTACATAAATTTAAATTATGAATCTCATGTCAGCAAGTAGACATATAAGCCCTTTGCCTAAACAGCCATTTATAACATTTTCTTTCTTTTGAATCAACATAAATGCCTGCCGACGTGGACCTGTATGTAATGATTTATGTGGATATGGCAGGTAAAAATTTGCTAACAATGTGTTTATAATATTAAGGTTATCTTCATAAATGACAGGACTTTAAAAAGGTTTTTTATTTTTTTTGAGAGATTTTCACTATAGGGCGTGTGCGCTCGCCAGACAGACAGAGAGAGACATTAGAGACAGAAAGCGAGAAATCATGCCCCCCCCCCCCCCCCCGGGGGATGGCCACGCCGCAATCCCTTCTCCTCCATTCTCCTCTCGGGATCTTGGGCATGCACGCACACGCGCCCAGCGTGAGTTTTAAGCCACCGGGTCCGGGACGTGAACGGCGGTCGACTACGTGGGAGTCCAGCGACATAGCCATTATGCTAACTGCTGGTTCCCAGGACTTCGAAAAGGTTTTGAAAATGGAATTAAAGTATAAGTTTATTGGTGGTGCAAAAAAATGTTTAAAAATGTATGCCATGACCTTTTTCCATTTTCTTTCTTTTTTCATTTTCTTCTTTTTTTCTTTGTAGTTTTTGCTATAGGGTGCATGCACTTGCGAAAGAGAGACAGAGATAGAGGGAAAGTGAAAAGTCACCCCCCAAGGAGGATGGCTACATTGCCATCTTTTTTCCTTCATTTTCCTTTCAGGATTTTGGACACACATGCACACAAGTCTGGTGTATTTTTAAGCTGCCAGCCTTGGGACTTGAACTGTGGAGTCACCCATGTGGGATCTGGCACTTTAACCACCACGCCACCTGATAGCCCACCACGACTTTTTAAAGGCCTGTGTATGTGCAGTGTCTAAAGGAGTACAATCCCCCAAAATAAATAAAATCACTGCTGACTAAGAAATATGCTCATTGGGTATATTCTGACAAATGGTATAGTTGAAATGGGAAGTCCTTAAGTATCTGACAGGGGTTAAACAAAAGTGGCAGATTTTCTGGGACCAGCAAATGGCATAATGGTTATGTCACTGTACTTCCTCATGGCCAATGGCGACTCAAGTCCCAAACTTGGCAGCTTGAAACATGCTGGGCACATGTGCATGTATGCCCAAAGTCCCGAGAGGAGAATGGAGGAGAAGGGTTTGGGATGTGGCCATACCCCCGGGGCGGGGGGATTTCTCACTTGCTGTCTCTCTGTCTCGCCAGCAAGTACACACACCCTACAGCAAAAATCTCTCTAAAACAAACAAACAAAAAAAAGTAACAGATTTTCACCCTCACTTCAAAATCGTCCATCATTAAACTATCATATAAATTCTCCAAATCCAAAATGACTCATGTTCCAAATATAATAAAACATGATGACAAGTCAGATAGTAATGACAGTTAATTGTTTAAATTATTCACAAGTATAATTTTAGAATCTATAGGTAAGGTTCATTTTCAAACAAATAATATTTCCTTATTTCCTTTTTCCTAAAATGTAATGTAGATCAAATATTAAGTAGTATAAATAATCACTTTGAAAATACACATGCAAAAAGGAAACATATTAGTAATATATCATTATGTAGATTTGTAGCACTTCACGTTCCTCTCAAAAAGGAAGAAAAACATTTCATCCTACAATTTCAGGAGCCTAACAACATATATCATAACCTAGAAGATTCATGAGAAACTAAACATATTTTGTGTGCTTTCACAATATTTGGAAGTTTTCTTAAAATAAATTGCAAGTTCAGTTCAGTGGTATCATTTATTCAATACAACCTACTTTTAAGTTATTTTGTAAAGAATCTAGTCAGATGCCAAAACACCATGCAACAACTGTTTTACGTCTTGATTATTTACACACTGGGTTCAATTTCTGCTGTTTCTTTGATGAATAATACAATGTACACTGTAGTACTGCACAAAATCTTTGTAGTTTAACTGGTATTCAATCATTAATTTAGATAACTAATCAAGTGAAATGGGAGAAGAAGCAGTTCCTCTGTGCAAGGGGAAAGGAAGAAAGTGAGTGACCCAGAGATGGTCACCTTCGATATAAATATAAATACGAATACACTAACACCTAACACACTTTCCCTACCCTTCGTCCTCCATAAAGGACTGCACAGACTTTGGCCCCAGCTCTTATCAGCCATGAGGCCCTTAGAAGCCTGAGGAACTCTGCTTAGGTGAACTCAGCTTAAAGAGCCAGGAAATAGGAAGTGGGGGTGAGAAACATGCAGACCCTTGGCTTTTACCATCTCTGGGGAAAGATCGATCTCAACCTCAAGGAAATTCTGGGCACTTTGACATTTTACTAAGCTGGCTTTTACTAATGAGATTCACTCCTCAAATCATCTCTTCAAGATTAGTTATCGCAATTTCAAGTGGAAATCTAAAGAGCAGCTCAGTGTTAAAACTTACTGGCTAAGAGTTCCTAGAACAATGTTTTATAAATGACACTCTTTATTTCAGTACTGTCGATTAAAAAAGTAAAATGGATACAGAACATACAGTAGCAACATAATGTTTCTTAATGCCAAACCCACATGAGTTTTCCTCCTAGAGTCTCCCTGAATATGCAGCGTGTGTCCGTGATCCAGGCTAGCTGAAGCTGGGAGTGTAAAGACCCTCTTAAGGGTGCCTATTTTGCTCTCTCTCTGAAGAAATAAACTTTTAAAAAAAGAATAATAAAACCATAATAAGAAGGTACACCTGAACAGGTCCTTCCCTGCTACCTACCCAAGAAGAATAGAGGGGTGTGAACAACTGCATGACAACAGACCAACGGTGTCTGGCTGATACCCTATCCACATGGTTGTATGAGTCCTTGCCCACCCACGGTCTGTTTTCAGGTCTCTAAAATGCTTCCGAGGGGCTCCATACCCTCCTCCCTGCAGCCAAGAGGTCTGGTAGCAACCATGCTCACAGAGTCGATGTCCCCAACCTGGTCCACCTGCAATGGCTTCCCCTGTCCTTGGCTGGTCCTGCCACCTCCATGGACATGAATGTCTCAAGTGTAGCCTCCTCTTGTGGACACTTGGGACTGACCAGGGGCTCCCTCAGCACTGACACAGCCAGCACCTTCTTTTGACAGAGCAATTGTCCCTTCTTTCCGCAAGGGTCCTCCTCCTTTGGTCCTCTGCCTACATGCCTGTTCTTGACCCTGAAGCCCTGAGACGGCCTCTTTCCTTAGACTGAGCCCTCTGGGCTCCCTGGCCTACGATGGGGTCTGAGTGGCCTGGGTACATTGTCAATTTTGTTTCAATTATGAAATCAAAATGAATGCTTTATAAAATGCACGCTTCCTTCCTTCCTTTATTCTAAATAGGCAGGCGGTCCTGGGAGTTAAACTGGGCTGAGTAGACCTCTTTTTCTAGACTATTCCATCATGCCTGGGTTGCCCAGTAACACTCAGTCCACACTGCCTTCACTCGCCCTGTCCTCCCTGCACCAGGTCTGTAGACTTGGCTGGTTTGGAAGATTCTGCAATGCAAACCATGTGCCTAGGTACAGAGAAATTATCTAATGTCAAGGCGCTTAAAAAGGCACTCTACAGGACAAACATGAAAGCACGCAGCCATCACCCAGAGAACTCCACTGGGTAAAGGCAAAAGTGGGATAGCATCCTAGGAAAGCAGAACACTTTGAGTGGACACAGAATTCTATTTTTGCTGAAATTCACAATGTGCAGCAGTAGGACATTTATGGGAACATGTCATGCAGGGACACCTTGGCCTGAATATCAGCTCCAAACAGTTCCAGGTTTAGGACCAGAATAAGACCATCCTCAAACCTTCAGCTTTCTGACAAATTTCATATTATTTTGTCTAAAAGTGGGGAGGCTCCTGAAAGAGCTATAGTGAGTTGACCCCTTGGCTAAATATTCATAAACAAGGAAAATCTAAATGCTATGAAACAGATTTGTGGCTACAAGATCGTTATGAGTACACGCTCTCCAGACAGGCAGCCCTCACTCGCCACCTTCTTAAATATTTGCAGTAATTTAATCAAAAGTGCTTTTGAAACACCAAATACGTTCATTTTATTTTGAGGCCTTTGGGTCTGTGGTAGGCCAGGACTTTAATGTCCTCGAGGCCCCCTGAAGTATTTGAATGGACGTACTAAGTGAAAAGAGCTGTTCATTAGTAACTGTGAGAATGCCACACAGTTTCACAGCCAAAAAGAACTGCTCATTTGGATTTCAGTGGAAAGTTCTCATGCAACAGAAAGGGTACTGAAACAATTTAGATTGTTGGGGAAGACCTGCAGATAACCTAGACTCACAGCCATCTTCACTGTCCTGTTTCTAGGGTTAAGAAAAATCTGATTATGCAGCCTTTAAAGAAAAGTACAGCCATTAATGGCAGTGGAGGTGGTGGTGGTGGTGTTTTAAAGGCCTATCTTGTTACCACGTCAAACTGGCTCCAGCAGCTTTTCAATGGATCTGAAGAGAGTTTCCCACTTATAAATGCTTACCGATGGAGAAAAGAGGCCCCAACCAAGGGTTTTCTCCTCTGCTCTGTCCACAGACACTTCCTTCCCCATCAGCTCCCACCACAGCCCTGGCTCACCCAGACTGCTGCTCTAGAAGAATCAATTCACAGGCCACAGATGTCCTCCTATGAACTGAGGCCCTGCTGTTATTCGGTTTGAAGACAGAAAATAATGACTACATTACTCTACACTTCTCAATAGAACGAAAACGAACCGGGTTCAAATCAGAGTTGATCTATATACCAGCTGAATGATCTGGAACCAGTTAGTCCATGTACCTGGCTTTTCTCTTTTTTGAAGAGGGGGATAATAATTCTCACCTTTTAGGCCAGCCAGGTAGTGGAGTGGTTAAGGGGGTTGTATCCCACAGCATGGTCAATTATATGATTTGAGTCCCAGATCTGGTGCCTTGAAAAACATGCTAAGTGTGTGTGCATACCTGCCCAAAATCCCCAAAGGAAAATGGAGAAGGGACTACAGCATGGTCATACCCCTGGGGGGTGATTTCTCACTTCTCTTCTCTCCCCAACAAGTCCACACATCCTATAGCAATTTTTTTAAAAAATTAATAATTCTCATTTTATGGGAATAAAACAAATTCCATTTTAAAGTACTTGAAAGATAACATGCACAATAAATACTTGTTTTCTTTTTCTTCTATGATACAATTTGCCCTAGTTACATGAATAGCTGACCACAAAAATACCAGAAGACACCTCCAGGCTACACACATTTACTAAATGGCAGGGTTTTGTAAAACTATTTACTCCTTCCTTGCAGTAAATAGGATCTTGGCGCCAGAAAGTATTCAAGGTGATTTCCCAAAGTGCCTATTTTACTACCAGAAAATGGTCTGGAATCCAGACTGGTGTAACCTTCTCTAAGTACCCAAGGGGGTAGGGGTTTTATGATAAAAGTGAACTTTTAACTTAGTCTGTACACACATCTAGAAATCTCATTCAGTTTGCTAGAGTTACAAACCAAGTAAGTTCTATGCATGGGACAGTGGTGATGACATTGACGGCAAAGTGCCCAGGTCCAAAACCCAGGCCTGCCCCTTACTCAGGAAGTCATCTTACTCTCTGCACTTCTGCATGTTCATCTGTAAGACAGAGATAATTCCCCCTATCTGGCTGGGCCGTTATGAAGATTAACTGAGTTAACATGGCCTCTCCAACTCAGTGGTAGTGATTCTAGCCTGAAAAATCAATGTCCTATAAGAGAACATTCTGGGGCCCAGCAGGTGGCATAATGGTTACATCACTGGACTCCCACGTAGTTGACTGCAGTTCGAGTCCTGGACCTGGCTGCTTAAAACTCGTGCCAGATGCATGTGTGTGTGTGCCCAAACTCCTCAGAGGAAAATGGAGGAGGAGGGACTGTGACATGCCCATCCTGCCGGGGAAAGATTTCTCACTTTCCGTCTCTCCGGCGAGCACATACGCCCTATAGAAAAAAAAAATCTCTCTAAAAAAATTTTAAAAAAGAAAAGAAAGGAAAAAGAAAATGCTCAGAATGTCCTATTTTTTTAAAAATAGAAAATATATATCTATACAAGATACTAAATCAGTTTTCTAAAACATAACACTCAATGAAACTCCAATACATATAGTAATAAATTAAAAAAATAACTATTATGTTAGAATGCAAAATGCTTAAAATGCTATTAACCAAAGGCCAAATAATTTATAAAAGTAAGTGTTGCTTCTAGGCAGTGACCTGGCACATATCCTCATAGCTGACACTAAGTATGTTTTCCAACATATCTACATCATACTAAAAATATCACCCAAGTGCCAGTCAATGGCATGGTGATTAAGGCACTGGATCCAACATGACTAACTTTACAGTTCAAGTCCTGGACCTGGCAGCTTGAAAATCATGCCTGGTGTATGTGTGTGTTTGTGTGTGCCCAAAATCCCAAGAGGAAAATGGAGGAGAAAGGTTTAGTGCATGGCCCTCCCTCTTGTGAGGGTGCGAGGTGACTTCTCACTTTCCCTCTGTCTCTCACTTTGTCTCTCTATGGTGGGCGCATATTCCCTATAGCAAAAATGAAAACAAAACAAAAACAAACAAATCATACAAAGTATTTCCCCTGTGTTTGTGTTTAAAATGTTGTATTAGACATAGATACATAAAATAAATTTTCCCTGCAAAAACATGGGCAAAATGTATATTATTGAAAGACTTGTGTTCTTTGAAGATTGGGTTTGTTTTTTTGTTTGTTTGTGTTTTCTTTTTTTTTTTTTTTAAGATTGGGTATGAAAAAGCAAGTACTGGGCCTGAAAGGTGGCTTAGCGTGACACAATGCCCTGCGAGACTGACCCACATGGGAAGGTTCTGGGTTCACATCCATGAACACAGTCAGTACATGTAAGCCAATGCTCCAGAGCCGACTGGGGGGTGAACCTCAATGTGAAGAACCCTGTTGATGTTAGTGTGTGTGTGCACATGTGTGTATGTGTGTGTGTTCATGTGTGTGTGTGTGTGTGTGTACGTGTGTGTGTACATGTGCACGTGTGTAACTAAAGAAAGGAAGAAATAAGCCCAGACTGTGGTGCAACTGGTAGAATACTAGACTGAGGAGCTAGAAGGCACATACTGAATGTGGTTTGAGCCTCCCACCTGGTCAACCTGAAAACATACCAGCAACATGTGTGTATGCCCAGAATCCTCTCAGACTGGAGGACAGGACCACAGTATGAATGTGTGCTGGGAGGGAAGAGGTAATTCTCTCCCTTTCTCTCTCTCTCTCATGCATGTACGTGTACTCTATCATGAATTTTTAAAAATACATAGTAAATCAGGGACCAGCAGGTGGTGTAGTGGTTAAGGCACTGGATTCCCACGTGGTCGACCATGGTAAAGTCCTGGACCTGGCAGATTGAGGCTCACACCGAGTGCGTGTGTGTGTACACAAAGTCCCAAGAGGAAAATAAAAGAGCAGAGATTACAGTGTGACCATCCACCTGGGGGGTGATTTCTTGCTTTCTCTCCCTCTGTCTCTGTCTGTCTCTCTAGCAGGTAGATGCATCCTATAGCAAAAATCTTTCTCTCAAAAAAAAATCATACATGTGTGTGTGTATATGTATGTATGTAATCAAACTTCAGAAAGAAACTTTTAAAATAATTTTACTGTAGAAATAAGTTCACTAAGGGGGGTTTTGCAGGGTATGACTATATTTGTAAAATATATAGTGGGTAGCAGATAAAAAGAAGTTTGAAATGTACTATGATTACAACTAGTATTACAAATGAGCCTAAAAATCTTACAAATTCTAAAGTATAAAATATTTTTAACATTTTCCTATATATAAAGAAACAGCAAGTACCTTGAGATTTTTCAAATTATATGTCCTTGAACATTGGTAATACATATTCCATAAAAAAGAAAGAAGGGCTCCTATGGGATCAGCAGTTAGCATAATGGCTATGTCGTTGGACTCCCATGTAGCCGACCACGGTTTGAGTCCTGGACCTGGTGGCTTAAACTCACGCCAGGCGCATGTGCATGCATGCCCAAGATCCTGAATCCTGAGAGGAGAATGGAGAAGGGATTGTGGTGTGGCCATCCTCCCTGGGGGGAGTGATTTCTAGCTTTCTATCTCTCTGTCTCTCTCTGTCTTTCGGGCAAGCGCATGCGCCCTATAGTAGAAACCTTTCCAAAAAAAAAAAAAAAAAAAGAAAAGAAAAGAAAAGATAAGAAAAGAAAAGAAAAGAAAAGAAAAGAAAAGAAAAGAAAAGAAGGGCTCCTAGGTCAAATAAAGTTGAAATGTGATACTTGCTACAAAGTCTCTATGTCTCTTTCTTCACCCAGCTTCAGATCAAAAATATGTATTTTTAATTCCAGAAAGTTCTATAAAATAAAACTTGAATTTGCCACATACTACTGCATCACAATTCACATGAATGAAGGGACAGGGCATTGCATTAGGTATAATAAGTAATCTAGAGACGATTTAAAGTGTAGGGGAAGGGTATGCATACACTACATTTTATCTAAGAGACTTGAGCATCTTTGGATTTTAGTATCTCTGAAGAGTCCTAGAACCAAACCCCAACAGTTACCAAGGAATGACTATGCTTCCTAGGATATTCTCGTATGCTACAAAAAAATCCTGCAATAAACTTTACAAAACTTAAATGTTATACTACAAGCCCTCTTGGGAAACAAAGATCGAACACTAATTTGTAGAAGAAATTTTGCTTTAAGCAGATTAACAAAGTATTAGTCTCTCCGGAGATGTGTAAATAATTATTAGAATGGGCCTTTCATTTTAAAAACCCTAGCCTGGACTTTGTTTTCAAGCTTTAGGCTTCAAACTAAGCTCAAACAGGGATTATTGTATTTCCTTTGGCTGCAAAATGGAGGTGATATGACTTCTAACCTATAGCACAAGGAATGAGAAAATTGGTTACAAATTTATTTTTCTAAATGACACTAAAACCTTAGGAATTAAGTGATCTGACAGTGTCCCCAACACTTCGACAGACAGACCATTGAAATGCTTGCAATAAGTTCCCACAAAAAAGCGGCAAGCCTAAGATTAAAAAAAAAAAAAAAGTATTTTAAAGGAAATATAAACATCTTCTTATCTTTTAGTACCGTTTTTAAAACACTTCCTCTCCCCAAGAGTTCAAAGGATTTCCTAGTCATTTATCTTTTTCCTTTCTTTGAAGGAAATGTGGCAAAAAAGCAAATACAATTTAGTACTAGATACATTAAAACAACAGTTTCAGAACAAGAAAAGAAGGAAATCCTACAGTGATACTATTTAGGTATGTTAAGACTAAATGATAACAGTTATTGAATGACTGCTAAATGTAACTATTATACTGGGAATAGAAAAACCAAGTAACTCAAACACTGGCAATTACTTTTTACACAGCCTCTTGGGTATTTTCCATATGTAACATGGAATCTCAAAAATATTATGTGCTCCAAAACACTACCTCTGTGTCCAATAGTCCCTGGGAGTAAATATCATTGAATATAAACAAACAAGGGCCTTTGGCTACTCTGTTGCCAGCAAATGAAGGAAACTGCTAAATTGACTGCACTAGGAAGAATAATAGCTAGCTAACGTTTTGAGAACGTATTACTGTACATGCTAGCCCATGGTGTTCTTTAAAAGGAGTACATTAATTCTCTGCACTCTATTTATCCTAAATTCAAATTGGTACTTGTGTCTAAAAATACATTTCTAAGTTAGTTTCTTATTTTGAAAAAAAATTTTTTAGAGGTTTTTGCTATAAGGCGCATGCGCTCACCAGAAAGGCAGAGACAGAGAGACAGAAAGCAAGAAATCACCCTCTTCCCCCCGCCGAGGGGCGATGGACACGCCACAATCCCTTCTTCTCCATTCTCCTCTCGGGATCTTGGACACACATGCACACGTGCTCGGCATGAGTTTAAGCCACCAGGTCCGGTACTCAAACCGCAGTTGACTACATGAGAGTCCAGTGACATAGCCATTACGCTAGCTGCTGGTCTCTTATTTTGAAAAATTTTTGACAATCAAGGATAATTTTTTGGTAGGAAGAACTAAAGATTGCAAAATAAAGTGTCCTTCAAACAATAAAAACATAATTCTTCCAAATTATACCAAATAATCAATTCACAAATATAGCTGAGTCCTACTCTATACAGGAGATTGCATCTAATGCTTAAGAAAAATTAATACCAGCAACTGCCGTAGGGCATTTTTGTTCTTTATGAATAGAAAAATTCTCCATATTAACTTACTGAACAAAGCAAGGCAGGAGAATAAAAGCACAAAAGATGTGAATACACTGATACAGAATTTAAAGTCAAGCTCGAGTGGACAGAGGTTTCCATATAAGACCAACACACAATAAGATCAGGAAAAGCAGGCAGGGCAAGATACAGAAGCTGGACTGATAACTGAGTAACTTGTCACCAAAGTGGCCAACTTCTTGCCTTCCTCTGTGTGCAAGCCACTTCCCCACTGAGAGATGCAATCTATTCCTCCATGCTCTTTGATCTGAGCTGGCCCTACCCAATAGAACATAGTCAAGTGACACTGAGTAATCTCTGAGGCTAGGTCCTAAACCTGGTAGTCTCTACCTAAATGCTGAGATCAGTCAGCAAGAGCCCCAGAAGTCTGGCTGTGCTGACACTGCCATGCTAGGAGGAAGCCCAAGCGAGCTTGTGGAGGAGACACATGAGAAGAGACTGACCAGCCTAGGTGCCCAAAGTGTATGTGAAGGAGACACAACCTCACTCCATCTTGCTTGAAGAACCCCTAAGGAAGAACTTGACTGTAATCCTCAGAATCACGAGGGAAAACTGTAATTTTTAATCACTAAATTTTAGGGTATGTTACATAGCAACAGCTAATGGAAACCATGCCTAGTCCTTTAGGACAGGGATCAGAAACTGGTGGTTCCTGGGTCAGATGTAACCTGCAGATAGGACTAAATAGGGAGAGAGGGTTACTTAGTATTTTTTTTTTTTTTTAATTCTAGCTAACATCTTCTACCAAAACTCCAATTTTTCTGAGGCTTGTACTTGTCAATCATCACCTCACTTATTTATTATGTTAGCTGCCTGGTCTCTATGAATTCTTGAGTATCTAAACCTTGCTTTAAAAAAAGACAAAGGGGATTAATACAAGTGTATTTATACAATTACCTAAATATATTCAACATGATGGTACTGTATGATTACAGTACATTAGAAAATAATTAAAAATTAGTATAATTCAAAAGAGTTTGTCTGAAAATACTAAAAATACATACCTCATTTTCAATAATAAATAAAAATTAATACTCAATGATGTATTTTTTTAAAAGACATAGTACATATTTACTTCTCCCTTCACCAAAATAACTTCTAACAGATGACAGACCATAATTCTGACTGTATTATTTGGACACAGAGAAATGAACAGGCCCTCACTTAGTAACTCTAGTAAAAACATTAATTATAGAACAAGTTGGTCAAGTTACATGTTTCTAGACCACCTATAAATAGCCTACGTTCCTTTCAACTTCCAGTTGCCAATTTACCTTTTCTTACTCAAGCCCTTTCTCAATTACTCTAGGGCAAATTCTTTTAAAGTTTCAGATCTCAAAAACACAGAACCATGCCAAAGATTCTTCAATGTGAAACTGAAAACATTGTTTTAGAGTCTATTTCAATTTTACTGCAAGCTTCTTCAGAGCTGAAGTTCTTATATTCATTTTTTTTCTAGGCTTATAATTTGTATTCAGCAAGAACCTTCACAGGTTGTTTTTTGTTTTATTTTATTAAAATATGTATTAAAATTCCATTTAATAAATAAAATTTGAATATATTCCATATTTCTATATCCTTAAAATCTTTTCGAGTTACCCAACTCTCCTCTTAGGTAAGATTTTCATTTTTTCTGTTCATCAGTAATATATAATTCCTATTATTTTCATCAAGTAAAAATGGTATCTGATGGTCATTAGCATTCAGAGGTAAACCAAGTTTTTAAAGCCAAACCACTCAAATTTCAAAATTCTTATTAGTGTAAATCTGAAGATTTTTCTACACAGTTCTATTTTATAACACCATGCTGTTAATTCCATTATATAGGGAGAGAGGTCTTCAAAAACTTCTTGGAAATAACTATGCATGGATTTCAAGTTTTTTGCACAGAAATAAACTCTTAATTCTATTTTTCCATGAACTTCGAGTTCATGGACATGGAAAGTTCCTCTCAAACAGTTCTAATCTGATTCAGCTAGGGTCACAAGGATGTATATCAATCTCCACCTTTCTCATTCTCCCAAAATAAATGACAAATGTAGACAAGCACATAATTTTTAATAAAAGACAGGCATGTGTTCAGGAGCTTGGGGGGGAACATACTGTTCAGGTTGTACAGAACTCCACGTATGCTGGGAGGGACATTGTACTACAGTTAATAAAGATAAAAACAGAGGCAGGAAAAAAAAAAAAAAAAAAACCAGCACTCCCACTTCTGAGTTCACAAAAGTCCTGAGAGGCAAAAAAGAAATAAGGAGCAGTAGTAACTCCCTCCTGGGTTGAACATTTTATTTAAGTTAGAAAAGTTAATTTCTAAACTTGGAGGTGAGGACTCAGACACAATGCTACAAATAAATGATGTTTTGCATTTTCAGGCTCATGAATCTGCTCATTCATCCATAACAGGAAAGGAATGAGAACTTATAGCTCCATGGAATTTAAATATTATTTACACCATTTTTCCTGATAGAAAGGCAGTCTGCATTTCTAACTGGGATATATCCCTATCCTCTCTCCAGCTCTCCCTTCCTCTAATCACTTCCACATCCACCAGAAAGGGTCCCAGTCTCTTTGAGGTGGACGGAAGCAAAGTGGCCTGCTCTGCTGGGCCATTTGTGATCTGGAGCTACCAAGTTTATAGACATTTGAAATGCCAAGTGCAGGGAGGATTTGAAAAGAACCAGATAAGAGGAAGATGTTTCCTAGTCTGCAGCTGAAAACAGAGATGGGGTGAAAGCAATTTATTAGTATGAGGCAAATGGGAAAGAGATGGTGTATGGGGCCCATGTGGAGTTTGAGAGGGGAACGTTTCCCAGATCTGTGCCTTGAAGCTTAGGTCTGTTCCATAAAATACAGTTCTTGGTTGTGAGACCAACAGTTGTTAATAATGTACATAAATGTATTTTAAGGGTAAAAAAAGTATAAAAAAAATCATCCTTTTCTCAAGTGCTTTAACCATTGTGATAACTAGAACGTTAAAATACAAGTATTCAAATAACTTAAAGTCAATTCTCTTCTTGAGGATCAGGCACGGATAACTTTTCCTCGCTTTAAATCAGATGATTTTCATTTTACTACGAGTAACAAGTGAATTGCAAAGTTATATTCACCCAGACTGCTATTTGAAACAGTTTCAAACTATATGAAACAGTTTCAAACTATATGAAACAGTTTCCTGGGTCTAATAAAACTTTAATATCCTAAGTCTTTTTGTTTGGGGGGGAGGGGAGAGGTTTTTTGCTATAGGACACATGCACTCACCAGAAAGACAGAGAGAGACAGAGAGACAAAAAGCAAGAAATCACCCCCCCCCCCCCCGCCCGAGGGGATGGCCACACTGCAATCCCTTCTCCTCCATTCTCCTCTCGGGATCTTGAGCACATAGGCACACATGCCCAGGGTGAATTTAAGCCACTGGGTCTAGGACTTGAACTGTGGTCAACTACATGGGAGTCCAACAACATAGCCAGTATGCCAACCGCTGGTCGTTCCTAAGCCCTTTTAAAATTTTTTAGTTTGCTATAGGACCCATGCACGTACTCACTACAGACAGAAAGATAAAGAGGGAAAGTGAGAACTCACCCCTCAGAGAGGATGGCCACACTGCAATCCCTTTTTCTCCATTCTTCTGTTGGGATTTTAGGCATACATGCACAAGTGCTCAGCAAGTTTCTCAAGCTGCCAGGTCTGGGCCTCAAACAACACAGTCAACCATGTGGAATCCAGCCACCTTAACCTGCACACCACCTGCTGGTCCCCAATTCGAGCCTATAAGAAGTTTTCTTTTGTTTGTTTGTTTTTTTGTTTTTTCAGTGTCCTTTATAGTCACTGAAATAATAATGTGATATATTTGTGTAACATTGTTGTACAATTCTTTTTGGAGGTTTTTGCTATAGGGTGCATGCGATCAATAGAGAGACAGAGAGACAGAAAGCAAGAAATCACCCTCTGGGGGGATGGCCATGACGCAATCCCTTCTCCTCCATTCTTCTCTTGGGATCTTGGGCATGCACGCACACACGCCCAGCCTGAGTTTAAGCCACTGGGTCCAGGACTCGAACCTTAGTTGAAAACATGGGAATCCGGCAACATAGCCATTACGCCAACTGCTGGTCCCACACAATTATTTTAAAAGTAAAAATGTTGGGAACCAGCAGTTAGCGTAATGGCTATGTCGCTGGACTCCCACGTAGTCGACTACGGTTCGCGTCCCAGACCCGGTGGCTTAAAACTCACGCCGGGCGCGTGTGCGTGTGTGCCCAAGATCCCGGGAGGAGAATGGAGGAGAAGGGATTGTGGCGTGACCATACCCCCTGGGGGGTGATTTCTTGCTTTCTGTCTCTATGTCTCTCTCTGTCTGGCAAGCGCACGCGCCCTTTAGCGAAAACCTCTCAAAAAAAAAAAAAAAAGTAAAAATGTTATACTGTGTTTTAGTCTCTTTTCTATTGCTAATAACAGAATACCACAGATTGAATAATTCATAAATAATAAAGGTTTATTTAACTTATGGTTCTGAAGGTCCAAGGAAAAGAGCCACATCTGGTGAGAGCCCATTTGTTGGTAGGGACTCTATAGAGGCCCACATGGGCACAGGGCATCACAGGAGGAGGGCATGAGTGTGTCAGCTCTGGTCACTCTCCCTCGTCCTAGACAGCTACGGTATTCAGTCGTGCAGAAATCACCCAGATGACTTTATCTGACCCTAATTACCTCACAAAGGCCCCACCTCTTAATACCATAGTAGGATTAAGTTTCTACCCTTGTAATAACATGATAGCAATCAAATTCCAACACATGGATTTGGGGGGACACATTCAGATCATAGCTTACTGCACATGCATTAAAGAAATTATGCACTTCTCAAACCATTTACATGTGAACGCTTTCCAACACTATTTTTAAATTAATACACCAGCAGGTCACAACAGCCTTTGAGTACCCTTCATCATCACAGAAAACACGCTCTACTTTAGGTAAAGCATTCTTTGCAAAACGTTATGTATGTTAATTTATTAAATTCTCATAGTAACTCTTGAATTAGGTGTTACTATTCCCAGTTTGCAAAAGGAGAAGAAAAATCTGAGGCCCTAAGACATTAAAACACTTATTTAAGGTCACAAAGCTATTAAATAACAAAACCACAACTCCAACCTAGACAGTCTGGTTTCCAAATTCAGTGTGTGCAATCCCTACACCTCTCCACACAGTCATTCATTCATCCACTCAAATTTTTATTAATTGCCTAGAGTGGACCAACACTAAAATTTCCTAAGGCTTGAGTGTAAAGAGACACCCCTTCCCCTAAAAAAAGAAATAAATAAAAAGGCAAAATGTCCACCTCAGTGGACTTACATCTGAGTGCATAGCAAAAACTGTAAAATGCAAACTAAAACAAAATTTCCATATGACAACTCTGGCTAAGTCAAATGTCTGGGGGAAAAAATGAATACTATACTGAAAAAGATTTAATAATACTCCTTGTTGATATATTTTTTGAATACTCTCAAAAACTACATACTAAAAAAAGAAAAAAAACTACATACTGATCCTTATAATTAACTTGTGAAACAAGTATTATGCTGATTTTGTGGGTGAGGAAACAAAAAAATGCATTATGTCCTGAATATCTTGAAAATATGCCACATCCTTTCTTCAAGAATCCACTCTGTAGAAAAAATTCTACAGGACCCAGCTTCTCTTAATTTAAAAATAAAAAATAAAAAGTTAAATCATAACCTGCCTTGTCTGGGGATCTAATCTGGGCCTGCTTAAAAAATTATTTAAGTAAATCTAATCTCCTTTTATAAATATGAAATAAGGAAATAAAGAGAAAGGCCAGTTAGCTACAAGATGTACGATAATGGAGGGTGACAGGGCCAGAGCAGCCATCGAGAGTCACCACACTCAAGTTGAAATGCTTATTAAGCCAGTGGGTAAAAATAATAAAGAAGCGGGACCAGCAGTTGGCATAATGGCTATGTCACTGGACTCCCATGTAGTCGACTGTGTTTCAAGTTCCAGACCCAGTGGTTTAAACTTATGCCAGGCATGTGTGCATGCATGCCCAAGATCCCGAGAAGAGAATAGAGGAGAAGGGATTGCAGCATGGCCATCCCCCCAAGGGGTGATTTCTTGCTTTCTCACTTTCTGTCTCTCTGTCTCTCTGTCTTTCTGGCACTATAACAAAAACACTCTCAAAAAAAAAAAAAAATAGAAATAAAAGAAAAAAAGAAAGAATCTCAGAGAGAAGACTGACCTGTATGAGTGACACCACATGCCAGGTCACTGAACACAGAAGAGAAGAGATGCCACCTTTCCTGAGGGCTCAGTTCCCACAATAAACCTCATTTTCCCTAAAGAATCTTAAGTGTTCTTCACAGCCAAAAAGTGACTACCAAATGCATGTAAAGGAGATGAGGTTTCACATTTTCTTTCAACATAGAAATCCAGATACACAGCGGACTTGGCTATGGAAAAGGTTCCAGATGGAGAAACTGGCTGCACAGGTCTCCATGGTTTCTGTTTACCTCTTGCAGGAGCAGATAAACTTGGCCAACTCACTGCGGCTAACACAGAAGTCAAAAAAATGTGTCATCAGAATGATTAGACCTGCTCCCCCTGCTCTAATCCATTCCTAGTCCCGGTGTTGTTACACACCCCCTTAAGAAGGAAACCTCTTATTCTCTAACTCCTTTTAGGAAAAGAAAAACCTCACTAAATAACAAAATGAGTAGAATCTGTACAACCACCACCTCTAAGTGTTCCTATGAAACGAAAGGTCCAGAGCAGGACAGAAAACACCTAGAATAGCGAGCTCTGGAGCCGACCGTCATTCCACCTGGCTTAGCACAGCTATTCTCCAAACCAAATGAGGGCATGATGCTGTTAACTCCTAGACACCAAGAGCAGGGAGGCCTAGCATTTCTGCAGTTCTGAGCTCTATCCCAGTGATACAACCAGGATGACAAGGAGAGAGGCTTCTCAGGACCCACAGACAGAACCAAATCTAGAAGAGGCAGGACGGGCCATCTCCATGTAATGAACTGCTCCAGAGAACATGGATCCTGGGACCAGCCAGGTGGTGTGTTAGTTAAGGGGGCTGGATCTCACATGGCTGACCACACAGTTCAAGTCCTGGACCCAGGGGATTGAAAAGCAGACTGGGCATATGTGCATGCATGCCCAAATTCCTGAGAGGAGAATGGAGGAGACAGGATTAAGGTATGGTCATCCATACTTGCTTTCTCACTTTCTGTACCCACCCACTCTCTCTCCAGCAAGTACATGTGCCTTATGAAAAAATAAATAAATAAATAAAAGAGAGAGAAGCTGGATCTCATATGACTATGATGGTTCAAATCCCCAACCTGGTTAGCCTTAAGCATTCCAGGCATGTTCAAGAATACCCAGGATCCAATGGGATGAAGAAAGGGAATCATAGAATGATCAGAGCCTCTGGGAGGGTTGTCGTCTCTCTCTCTCCCCCTCTCTCTTTCTCTCTCTCACATATACACACACGCATGCACACATGCTTTATCATGAGTAAAGAAGAAAAAAGCAAAATGAAAAGACAGTGTTCAATTCCATATCACAGTGCTTGGCAGATGAAGCTAGATTCCATGTGGCTCACCAGGGTTCAAGTCCCAGCCTGACAGCTTTAAAACACACTGGATGCATACACATACCCAGGTCCAGAGAGAAGGAAGAACTGGAAAAAAAGGAATTGTGGCATGAGTAATTTTTCTCTTTCTCTCTCTCCTTCCCTTCCTCCCCACCCCCTTCATGTATATGATGGACCATCAGGCATTAAGAAGAGGCAGGAGAGAGGGCAGACAGCAGAAGGACTACTGTAATTTCAATGTGTCCCCCAAGTTCAGTGAATTCTAGAATCTTTTTTTTTATTTGGAGAGATTTTTTGCTATAGGGCAGATACATGCACCAAAGAGATAGAGAGTGACAGAGAAACAGAAAGCGAAAAATGGGTAAGAGACTGGTAAAAACAGACAAAATGCAGTATCCTTTCAAAAACTACTTTTCAAAAGTAAACACTAAGAAGCTTGCTTGAAAAAACAAGTAAATAAAGTTATAAATATAGTGACTCATAAAAAGTGGTTTCCTTTGGAAATATCTGACTGTGTACAAGTCAGCCAGAACAACTAATCTTAAGAGATTTCTTGAAATCCCTGATGTTTTGAAGAGGAAACATGCAAACAAGATTCTATAAATATTTGAGAGGCTCTAATCAGGGTTGGGAGGAATTCCTTAATCTGACATCCAATAAATATCTTCTGATAACGAGGGATAATGGAATGGAGAGACTTTTAGACTAACAGGTTACTTACAAAATATTAATTCTCTACTAGTCCAAGTTTTCAAAAGACCAAAACAATACAAAAGACCTTGGTAAGACAAAGCTAAAAATCTAGCTTCCTATAAATATCCTAAATCATATACATAGCCTTTTATACTTCAGTAATCCATGATACAGCATGTACATGCGTGAGAGAGAAAAAAAAAAAAAAAAGAGACAGGAAAGAGAGAGAAGCACCGTCCGCAGGGCTCTGTCATGCCACAGTCCCCTTCCTGTAGTCCTCCAGCTTGCCAGGATCCTGGCTACAAGCCTGAAATATTTTCAGGCTGACCAGACTAGTCCAGACTTGAACGACAGCCAGCATGTGGCTTCAACCTCCTCAGTCCTACATCATGCTACCAATTGTGTCACAGAGGTTAGACTCATATATATTATATATTATAATATATATTATATCATATCATATATATAATATATATACACGTATATGAGTATATATATATATATGTATATATGCATGTATATTCAGTTTTGGGTCTAGGATACATGCACTCACCAAAGAGAGAGAGAGAAAGCAAAAAATCACCCTCCAGGGCAGGGGTGGGGTAGGGCTACTCCTCAATCCTTTCTCCATTCTCCTCTCCAGATTTTGGGCATGCACACACACATACCTGGCATAATTTTTAAGCCACTGGGTCTGAGATTCAAAATGCTTGATTGCCCATGTGGGATCCAGCCACCTTAACTACCACGCAATCTGCTGCCCCTCCCTTTGCACTTTTTAAATAGCTTAAATATACATGAGTTTATCTTACTGAACTAAATATTTGCCTAAATAGTTCTTCAAAGCACGTATTGCATGCCCCAAATCCAGAGAGAATGGAGAAAGGATTGCCATCCCCACCCCACTCCCACCCTACCTCCACCTCACTGTATCCCCTGACTGAGGGGGATAAGTTCTCACTTTCTTCTTGCTGTCTCTATGCCTCTCTCCAGTGAGAGCATGCATCCTATGGCAAAAACAAAACAAAACAAAACAAAAAAACAACCTAAGGAAAAAAAAACATACATATTATTTAGAAGATGCAAAATCTTGCATTAAGCAAAATAGACTTTTGTGCTCCCTCTCACGACTTTTACATAGGTAAGAGGGCAATGTAGAGTCTCATTTAGCTTCCTTTTAAGAATTTTGTCTGTTTGGGTTTGGTTTGGTTTTACTTTTTGGAGAACTTTTTAAAATAGACATCAACCATCAAGTAGTTTCCCAATGTTTTACAACACCAGTTGACTAACACCAGACAGAGCCAAAGTCCCACAAATTTCCCTTCCCATAACCATCTTCCACTGATCATTGGTGATTCCATCCATCCCTCAGATCCCTCCGCTGTCCATTCATCCCACCCTCACATGAATTCTAGTATCAAAACTCTCCCAGGTTAAACAGGGTGCCTCCCTAAGGAAGATAAGCTTATCTGATCAATTATTCCACGCTTAAGGGCAAAAGCTCATGAGAACTGTCCCTCCTTCCTGCGTTTCCTCCCAGTGCTCAAACTGGGCTCCTATCTTCTGCCAATACCAATAGCTGCTCTTAAGATTCTAATTGAATGGTATAATTTGGGGTGCCACAGGCAAGCAATATGGCAGGGGACATCTGGGAGCAGATTTAGAGACGCAGCCCTACAGAGAGCACTCGTGTGGGCAGCTGCCACCCTGCCACCCAGTGCCACTCGTTCTGCTTCATCACAGGTGGAGAATGACCTGTTCCTCCCTTATTCTCACCACCCTCTCAAATATAGGCCACCCACAACAAATTGCAGAACTGCAAACGTCATCTTAACACGTAGGGACTTCAAAACGTTTGTATAAAAAGTACAAATTTATTTGGTACAAAGACATTTTGAAATCCATTATACTCATTTCTCGAGAACTTTTTGAAGACCCTTATACTCAGTCCCCAGGGCAAAGGCCTAGACCTATAGATCTTACAACAACAGGCCTAGTCCCTGGGGTGTGAATCCTCAAGGTGACAAGTGTGGTTTGGTCTTAAGGTTCTATGCATCACCGTGAAGATCCTGGAGTCAGCTCAGATCTAAAGTCATCGTAGGGCATGCTGAGTTTGCACAATTCTGGCCATTTTGACTGCCATGTTGGAACCTAAGTTATGGCTGCGGGGGGTGGGGGGGGAGTTGGCGTTGTGACGGCTTACTGCAGAAAAGTGACCAACACACAGAAATTATTTTAAATGGCAGAAAATAAAGCGGTAACACACCTAAAACACAAGCAGCAATTCCCTTGAACCTGTGGAGATGAATTCATTCAATGGACTACATATTGTGGGGACTGTGTGAGAAACGACTCCAACTCCCTGGGAGTCCAACCTCGAGTATTACAACCATGCCTTTGATTATTCTCCCTCCGTCATATTTGGGGGTTTTAAAACAAATGAAAGACGGCATTATTTCAGCTTGAGGCACGGGTATAAGTCACATCCGAACAAAGAAGGTTTTATTATCACATTAAGCATCAGAAGGAAATGTGCTTACTGATAACTAATTTAGTGTCCCAGGCTACTAGGTTTGCATCTGTTTTCTGCAGTCTTCCAGGCCAATATTTACCATTTATAGTCTAAGGCTGGAGGTAGAAATGTCCAGTTAGTGAGAAGGTCATTAAGGGGAGAAAGGAAAAAGAAGCCTTTGGAAAACAGAGCAAAGTACACAGATAGGGAGAAAGGTATTCCGCACCCCAGTGGTCTACAGAACATTTGCCCTCTCTGCCTATAAAGTGATTTAACATTAACCACATTTCATTCCAGCAGCAAAGTACTATGTCCTGACAAAAACTGCTTTTTGAAAGCCTGGCAAGAAAAAAGCAAAACCCACATACACAAAAGAATGTGAAACATACTGCCACAGGCCAGTGTCTTGGGCTTTTTGCCTAAGAGGTTTGCTTTCAGCGAGGAGAGGGAAAAAAACACACACACTAACAACAACAGCTTGTACAGTGAACAGCTTCCCCGCGTTTTGGCAGACTTTCCCAGCGAACAGTTCCAGTGGCTGTGCCTGAGCCCATTCAAGAATTTCATCTCATAGGAAGTGTTTCAGATACAGTCATTTGATCTTTCAGCATTCACAATTGCACCTGCTAAGTAGCTAGCACCATAGCCATACAGCCACATCCCCAGTTCCTCCTTGTCCATCTGCACCAGGAATCAGATGGGCTATTTCTGACTTGGACTGGAGGAGATGAAAAAGTACATACAGACCACGCCAAATATTTCTGCTGCTGCATGAGATTAGGTTCCAAGTGCCGATGTAATTCCCTTCTCCCGACACCAACTTTCCTGTCACTTTTTTTTCCTGGAGCAGGTAAAAGGTTTTTGTTTTGTTTTTCCGGCTTTCAAATGCCAGGGCTTACCTCGAAGTGGCTTCCTCACCCCCTTGTGCCTGGTCCCCCCCTACGGCCTGGTCCTTGCCGCTGGGGTGGTAGGCAGTTAGCACAACTCCCTGGGAACTGGACAGCCAGCTCATGGTGAGAGAAGGGGCATACTTTCTGAGATCCTGACACCGAGAAGGAGAATGAAGTTCCTGCCTCGCCTGGCAACTTTGCTCATTAGCATCGGCCAGCTCCTCCCCCGGGGCTGGCGATTCACATGGGAGGGGCGGGGTCTCTGCAATGAAGGACTTCCTGGCTCTCCAATTAGAAGCTGTGACTCAAAGTATTGTTTCAACTCGGTGCAATTCCAGTCTGGGAGGCTTCAGTTAAAGGAGGTGGGGGTGAGGATACTGGTCGGCCCCCAGTCCCAGATTGAACTCCCAGATTGTACACTCAGCCGGTCAACGTTAAGTACAAACCATCTTGGTTAGGAAACAATAAGTTACTGCAGAGGCTTTTTCTTTTTTCCTTCCTAATTTCTTTTTTCTATCTGATAATTCCTGCTACTTCGTGTAACATGAGTAAGGCATTTCTTAACCCCTTCACTCTTGGGATTACAATTAACTATAGCGGAACCAGTAGATGACATAATGGTTACTTCACTGTATTCCCATTCGACCCTGGTTGGAGGCTTAAAACTCACCCATTGGCGGGTGTTTATAGGCCTCAAATCCCCAGATGAGAAAGGAGGAGAGGGGATTGTGGTGTGGCCATTGCCCCTGGGGAGTGATTATTTGCTTTCTGTCTCTGTCTCACAGGTGAGCGCACAAGTCCTAGAGCAAAAAATCTCTCCGAAAAAAAGTAAATAAATAACTGTAGCAAAAATCAATGAACAGGGACCATCGGGTGGCTTGGTGGTTAAGGCCCTGGACACATGACCGACCAGGTTTCTAGTCCTGAATCTGGTGGCTTGCTTTCTCACTTCCTCTCTCTCTCACTCTCACCCTCTGTCTCTCTCTGGTCAAATTAAAAAATAAATGAATGAATGAATAAAAAATAAAATAAAATAAATAATTATTAAAAAAAAAAAAAAAAAAAACGGTGAGCCTGTAACAAAACCTTACAATAAGGCCAACAAGAAAAGCTTTACCTCTTGTGTCCTTTTTAAAATGCCCTCAAAAGTGACTGTGTGCTCTGGAATGTCCTCTTCTTCGACATAAAAGCCAATGCCGAATATATAGTTGGTGTTATCAAAACTATCTCCAATACCAAAGAGAGTCACACCAATATCCTGTTAACTGTTAATGCCGAGACTGAAAGGTGGACCTATCATTTGTTGAGCACTGACTTTGTGCCCAGCTCTGAGATAAGTATTTTCAGTTAACTATCTCATTCGATTCAATAGTTATTCTCTCTCTCTCTCTCTCTCTCTCTCTCTCTCTCTCTCTCTCTCTCTCTCTTTCTCTCCCTCCCTCCCTCCCTCTCTCTTTCTCTCTCTCTCTCTCACACACACACACACACACTGCAAGATAGGTACTGTTATCATCCACATTTCACATAGATATGAAAGTATGGTTGGGGGGGGGGGGGGTAGGTTAAGTAACTTGACTAAGATAGCACAGGTTAAGTCCCAAAAGCTAAATTTGAACAGAATTCTATGCTAAATGCCATTCTTTTTCTCCAACTGTTTTTGTTTTTTATTTTCAAAAGACAAGCTCAAAAGTTATAATAAAAAGAGAGAGAAAGAAGTTTCAGTTTTTCTCTCCTAAAAAAAGCATCTTACTCTCTTCTTTGGCGTTAGTAGCCTGAATTGAAGATTTTTTTTTTTTTAATTGATCTTTATGATCTTCTGCTCTGCTTATCTTATATTCCTCATCAACAAGCTTTCGAGTTCATCATTTCATAAATGTGTATTGATTGTTTATACTTTAAAGAATCATAAGAAGAAATAAATGTTCATACCTACACACACTCAAAGTATTTACAATTTAAAGTCCTTCTCTTTCATATCTATAATGAACTCTCAATTTTGAAACTGTCCCTAAAAAAGAGCTGGTTTTATTTTCCTCCTTCCCCTCCGTAATTAGTGCTCAACCTTTCCATGGCCACTTCCAGAGGTCTGTACCTGGCGTCTTCTTTCTGCTCCCTCTGCAAACCACCTCTGGGTCCTATAATTAGATCTTAGCTCTAATCTTACAATCTTCCTTTTAGTTCCGCTCCTGCCTTCTCTAAGTTATTTTGAACACTGTTACCATAACCACGACGGCCCCCATGGTGTCTATTTGCTTAAAAACTTGCACTGACTCCCCATCACCAACACAGCCAGTTCCAACCTTAAGAACAGCTCACTGGACATTCTTGTTACTTACGCATGTGACTCTCCATCTCATCGGACAGACACCATCTTCTTCCGTCCCATCGTCCTTTTCCCTTCCTTGTTCATCTAACTTAATTCCTTCTCCATACCGAGTCTTTGACAAATGGTGACTGGATGAAATTTTGAATCAATTTAGCATGCTCTTAAAATGTTCCCTAACGTTTTATATTTAAATGAGAAATGCTGGACAAGTGTGTCACATGCATATATTAGTACTAAGCTATAATGAAATGTTTGCCTTCAAGTAAAACGAAAAATACAGAAAGAAAAAGACAAAAGGCAAATGAGTAATAGTATATGAGTACTGTCTTTTTAATGTTTTTATTTGGAAAAAAAGGTTGGTTGATTGCCTTCCCTCCCCCCCTCCATGTTCTCTACTCTGGCTCTTTTTCTTTTTAAATGAAGCCGCTCTAAAATGCAAAAATATGGGAATCACTACCTAGTACAATTATTGGTGAGAGTCTTTATCTTTTGGAAACTCTTTTCTTCCCTGTTTCCTTCTCTACCCTCTCCTTTCTTTCCTTTACTTCCCTGGACCTCTGTCTCCTTCCTTTATTTCTCTTCTGTTTTTCCTCCTTCTTTTCTACATCTCTAGTCTATGGGCACCACCCAAATCCATTGGAAGCCATGGCCATGCCACCTCTCTTGAAATAATCCATAATATGGATTTTATCCAGATGTAACCAAAACAATGATTAAATTATATCTTGCTTAATTATACCCTCTTCCCTTGTTGAATAACAAATCACAATATGCAGGTTGAAATGTAACCATTTTACAAGTTCAAAATAATATTTGGGTTGATGATAACCACACTTTTCATTTCTGTGAAACAGAAACTAAAACATGATTAAATTGATTTACATAGCTTAGTACATACAATTTGAATCCTACGAATTTAATTTCCAAGTACATGCAAATCTGGGCTCCTTCTCTTGCCCTCCCACTAAACCCTGTTGTTACTGGCCGGAGGGTGTCACCTGTTACACGTAGACAGGGTATAGATTTGTACTCCAGTATACATGGCATCAAATTCAGGCTCAATAAACTGAAAATGTTCACGCCATTGGGGAATCAAAACTTACCAGTATATTCCCTAGAAAGGCTCTCCTTATTTCATACCATAAATCAACCACAATTATCAAGGATTCATTCCTTATAACCACATCATCCTTTTGCAGACACATTTTATGAAGGAAAATAAAACAAAACAAAAAAATACTCTTTCATTCCCTTCTGTGAACATTTTAAACAAATAATGAGAACCTGATGTCCTTGAAGATGTTAATATTTCAGGCTATTGAATGTAGGCCAAACACTGTCTTGTTATGAAACATCTCACAAAGTAATTAACGACAAGAAGACAGTTTAAACATTCGCTTCATTCATTTCCTTTAAGTGGGGTACACTAGCTGACACAAAAGGAAAAAGGAAGGTATCATTTATGAACCCAAATAAGTTGTCAAAAATAGGGTAGAGATAATTATGCAGCCTTTGACAATTTAACAATTATGTGTAAAAACAGTGAAAAAAAGTCTTGGGTTTAGTGTTAGTAGCAGAAAGTTTACTAACTGGTTTTCATACTTTGGTTTAGGAGCCTATTTAATAATATAAAATTATATGAGAAGGGTACCAAAATTGCAATAAAGTCAACATATTTATAAAAATTTTTCTTCAATGGGTCTATTTTTCTTTAAAAGAAATTTACTAAGGAGAATCAAACAGCTCTATAAGATGATCAAAATCCTATGTAGGGACTGAGGACCACCATATGGCATCACTGTTTCTTTGCTGGACTCCCATATGGCCAACTGCGGTTCAAGTCCTGGACCTGGTGGCTTGAAACTCATGCTGGGCATGTGTGCATGCATGCCCAAAATCCCAGAAGGAGAATGAAGAAGAAGGGATTGCAGCATGGCCATACCCCTGAGAGATGATTTCTCCCTTTCCCTGTACTCCTCTCTGCCTCTCTCTTGGGAGCACACATGCCCTAAGGCAAAACTTAAAAAATAAATAAATGAATGAATAAATAAATAAATAAATAAATAGATAGATAGATACTATACAGGGACAAACAGGCATGTGAAAAATGGCCTTTTAATTGGTAAAGCTATACCCAACTTAGAATAATAGGTATAACAAGAACTTGAATGAATTAATTATCAACCAGGAAGTTAAAGTTTTACATAGATGATAAAACCTAGATTTACAAAATAGCACTGACTAATGAACAAGGAGTGTTCTAATATTCCTTATCTGATGTTTTATCAAGTCTTCGAATGAATAATTCTTGTAAGCTTGTAAAGTGGCCAATTCTATGCTGGGAGACTGGGAATAAAAATTATCCTGTATGCAGAATTTCAACTTATTTTCTTGCAAATTGCACTTACTACCCCTACTTCTGGAGCAACAAGGATAAAACCTTTTCTCTTTCTGGACAGCTTTACAATTTTCCCTGTTATTTTCAAAGTTATTTTCTTAACTGCTCCTGCAGGGAGAAAATACTAACCGTGCCTAGAATAATTTGGAACCACTATTGCCAGAGGCTAATTTAAGCTTCCTGGCAAACATTCAGAAAATATCTCTCTTATAGTTAAAGAGTTCATTACCAGTAAATAATATTAATAATAGCTAATATTTGCATGCTTATTCTTTGCTAGACACGGTACACATGGTCTTTCATTTAACTGTCATGATAGCATTAAAAGGTTAATATTAGAATTACGTCCACTTTAGCGATAAGACACTTGAAGTCACCTAGCTAGTAGGTGGCAAAAGCAGGGATTTGTGACCAATGAGCCTGATCTCCTAAACTGTGAATTTACGGCTTTCTTAGAGCTGACACTATTTCACTGATGAGAAGAACTGTGATAACTGTCCTAGCCTATTATTGCATTGCTTACTGAAATACCTGAAATCAGGTGATTTACAAAGAAATAGGAGTTTATGAGGCCCCAGGGGATGTGGTGGTTAAGGTGGCTGGATCCCATATGGCTAACTGTGCAGTCTGAGTACCAAACAAGCAGCTTGAAAAAAACATGCCAGGGGGAGGGGGGGGGAGGGGGAGGGCAACAGGTGGTATAGTGCCTAAGCTGAACTCCCACGTGGCTGAACACAGTTCAAGCTCCAGATGCAGCAGGCTTAAAAATCACACCAGGCATGTGCACATGTGTACCCAAAATCCTGAGAGAAGAATGAAGGAGAATGGAAGAGAAGGGATTATGGTATGGCCATCCTCCCTGTGGGGTGATTTCTCACATTCCCTCTTTCTCTCTCGTTTCTCTCTCTAGTGAGCACTTGTGCCCTATAGTAAATTAATGACCAAAAAAAGGAAAGGAAAGGAAAATGGAAAAGAAAAAGAAGGAAGAAAGGAAAGCAGGTTTACTAACTCATCTGTCTAGAAATTAGGAAGTCTGGCCGACAGAAGCACAGAGGATAGCAGGCCATGCAAAAAGCGAGGTTCCAACAACTCTCTCTTTAATAACAACTAACTCTCCTGAGAACTAGCCCCAACTCTCCAGAGCTAGAACTCAGTGGGCCTCATGAAACATCATTAATATTTAGGAGACTTTTGCCTTCATGATAAAATCACCGTGATCCAATCACTGTCCACTAGACCTCACCACCTGCCAATATCAAATTCCAAAACACAAAACTGAGGGAGGTAAACCATCATCCAAACCATAACAATAACTAACAAGGTAGAATAATCTATAGCAAATGGAATACTGACTCCAAAACAATGTTATAGAGACTTACATTCAGACAGGCACAAACACTGTGTGTTTTCTGTCACTTTGAAACTTTTTATGTCAAATTACTGGGGTAGTGTAGCATAGCATATATACCACTCTGAAACATCATCATCATTAGGACCAACAGGTGTCATAGTGTTTAAGGCACTGAACTTCCATATGGGTAACCATAGTTCAAGTCCAGAACCTGGCAGCTTGAAAATCATACCAGGCATGTGTATATGCATACCCAAAATCCCAGGAGAATGTAGGAGAAGGAATTGCGGCATGGTTGTTCACCCTGTGGGGAGATTTCTCACCTTCCTTCTCAGTCTTTTTCTCTCTCTCTGAGCACGTGGGCCCCATGGCAAAAATCTTAAAAAAGGAAAAGGAGTCATCATCATTATGCCATCACAAAGGAAACTGTTTTTGCTGACAGAAATAATAAAGGTACTCCAGGCCCAGCCATGGAGACACAAGTGGGAGGGTGCCACTGCGTAGTGTCTGAGGCCACGTGGGAGGCCCAAGCATTGTTCCCAGGCCAACCCAAACAGTCCAGGAATGGTGGGGCACACCCATGGTCATAGCCGATGCTACAAGTGCACACACCGATGGCAAGAACAACAATTTAAGGCCATGTAAGTTGACAACATCATCACTACTGACTTCTCAAAATGGAGTATCAAAAAATAATAAAAAAGAAAATTTGTATTATTTCTGATGACACACAGTTTCACTCGTTTTCTAGAGTCTATCTAAAGAATGTTTGTACTTCTTGACAGTTTCTGCTTTTAAGAAAAACCCACCTTCAAAATAATTTTCTCTCTCTTTTTTTTTTTTTTTCTTTTTAGATTTGCTTTAGGGCTTGTGCGCTCACGAGAGAAAAAGGAAAGTGAGATATCCCCTCCCAGGGGAAATGGCTACACTGCAATCCCTTCTCCTCCAGTCTCCTCTCAGGATTTTAGGCACACACAGTGTCCTGGAGAGTTTTTCAAGCTGATGGGTCTGAGACTCAAACTACACAGCCAGCCATGTGAGAACCAGCTCCCTAACCATCACATCACCTGCTGGCCCCAAAGTTATTTCAAAGAAGGATTTAATGGCAAGGAGGAGGATAGGCTTGGCTTATTTAATAGTAATTCTTTCTAGTCAGTTGAGTGAGTAAATCTTTTTGATTTTTTTTTTTTTTTAAGTCACAGAACAAGCAGAGCTGTTCTGCACTATCGGCCACAAGGTCAGGAGAAGCTGAACACTAAAATACTAGATAAAGTTTCAAATGCTGCAATTGAGTACTAATGTAGAAAAGGATAACTTCTCAAGGTGTCTGCAAGCACAAATCTCAGAAGAACTCTTATACGAGTTTGTTTCTACTATGAAAAGTGGGACAGTAACGATTCCTGACTTCCTGACATGACTTCAGCTTAGGTTCTTGGAGGAGTCAAAGCAGGCCGGTCTTTAAATAGACCTCTCTGTGTCCAGCAGAACAGGTTATGTGAGTCCTAACTTCCCCTTCTACTATAGGCCTCTGGGAATTGGGGTTTTCAGAAATTGCTAGCAAAATAACATATGAAAGAAAACATATAGGGGCTGGTGATCGGTGTGGTGGTTGGAGCATTGAACTCCCACATGGCTGACCGTGGTTCGAGTCCTGGACTGGCGGCTTGCTTTCTCACCCTCCATTCCCCCTTCACTCTCTCTGTCTCTCTGGTCAAATATTAAAAATAATAATGATGATGAATAAAATTAAATGTTTTTTAAAAAGAAAATATACTTTTTAATAAATTTTATAAATTACTTTTAAAAAATTGCCAAAAGGCACATGTAGACACCAGAGAAAGATAGCAGAGGGAGAAAACACCCCTGACCAGGGTGTGATCATACTACAATCCCTTCTCTATTTCTCCCTCCTGTAGAGATGCTGGGCATGCATGCATATGTGCCCAGTGTTTTTCAAGTCATTAGGCTGGGATTTGAACCTCACAGGTGACTGTATGGGATCTGACTCCCTTAACCACTAGTTCACAAGGCCAGCCCAAAATATTGCCTTTTAATCAAAATTTATTTGGAAGAGAATTTAATTTGTCTCTTATTTGATCATTTGGGATTTAGGTTTTTGTCTTTTTTTTTTTTTTTGATAGTCATTAATCTTTTTCAAATAAATGAGTCATGGCTCATGGTAAAATAATTCCATATCATATTAGCACAATTCAAAGAAACAGAGTTTAACATTTTTGAAATTACTGTAGTACATACCTTCGAACTACACAGACTTTTTGAAATGGTGGCAAGACTGTAGTTTGCCAAAAATATATCAGCTTTACTCATCTTACAATTAATAGCAACCTAGAATCAAAAAAATAAAGTATTCTGGGCCAGCCAGTGGCATGGTGATTAAGGTGGCTGGATCTCCCATGGCCAACTGCATGGTTAAAGTCCCAGACCTGGTGGCCCAAAAAACACACACTGGGCATGTGTGCAAGGATGCCTGCCTAAAATCTGGAGAGGAAAATGGAGGAGAAGGGATAGCGGCATTGCCATCACCATGCTGGGTGGGGGATGATTTCTCACTTTCTTTCTCTTGTTCTCCAGTGAGTGCATATGCCCTGCAACAGCAAAAAGAGAGAGAGGGGAGGTGTTCTGTCCCTGAAAAATTGTAGTGTAAATTTATTTACTTCATTAGTTGTAATGTATTTGTGTCATTGGTTATATATTTATTCTCCGTGAAAGAATAAATTTTAAGTGAAATAAATCAATCGGATCCCAAATTGTGAGTATAATTTCTTATATTGATTGTTTTTATTTCTTTTTTTGATCCAGGACCCATTTTTTTTTCAATGAATTCCCACTGCATCTCCAGAAAAGATGACGAGTTACTGTTCCAGATTTTTCCATAAAGAATTTTTACCCCAGTGTCCTATTCTCATTGATAATGATCTCCTTATACATTAACACTAAAATGCCATGTACTCCTGAAATATGCTCTAAAAATATCATTTCTCTTCTTTCTGTTTAATAATTTGGCTAGCTGTTTAATAATTTGTTACAAAGAACATAGCTATAATCATGAGAATGTTGACCTTTTGAAACTTTAAGACCGAAAGACTTGAAATTACAGGGATGAAATTATCTAAAGGTTATTTTTTAAATAATTATTTTATTTATTATTATTATTATTTTAAATTTTACCATAAAGAGAGAGAGAGCAGGAAAGTGAGAAAGCAAGCTGCCAGGTCCAGGACTCGAACCCAGTCCACTATGTGGGAGTCCAGTGCTTTAACCACCATGCCACCTGCTGGCCACTCTAAAGGTTATTTATATCTATTCCAAACTACATTTTTTAGAGGATTTTGCCTTATGATGTGTAGACTCTCCAGAGAGAGAGAGACAGAGACAGTGAGAAGGAAAGTGAGAAATTATCCCTCCCAGGGAGGATGACCATGCCAC
This sequence comes from Tupaia tana, assembly GCA_026018925.1. Classification (NCBI taxonomy): domain Eukaryota; kingdom Metazoa; phylum Chordata; class Mammalia; order Scandentia; family Tupaiidae; genus Tupaia; species Tupaia tana. The sequence goes on from JAKSZU010000002.1 coordinate 71,700,461, forward strand.
AATTCCTTCTCCTTCATTCTCTGCCCAGGATCTTGGGCACACATGTACACATGCCTGGCGTGAGTTTCAAACCACTGGGTCTGGGACTCAGACCACAGTTTGCCACATGGAAGTCCAGTGACGTAGCTGCTTTGCCATCCACTGGCCCACAAAACGACTTCCTTTATAGAAGCAGCTGTTAAGGGGAGAAAAGTCAGGTACCAGGTAGTTAGGCAAATGGTTACAGAAAGCCAAGACTAAAATTTTAGGAAAACATATCCTGGGACCAAAATACTTTCTTTCAGTATAAATTGGACAAGTTAAGAGACTGCCTCAACACATAGTCCCTGGTGCAATCAAAATATTATTGTAAGAAATGATGTTGTATTCCTATAAATCACTCACAAATAACATGTTCAAAATTCCTATCCCATCCCCACAGCCCATCAAAAAACAAAACAAAAAACCTACAAGGATTGTCCATAATTCAGTGAGAAAGAAATCAAATTCCACTACAGAGAATAAAAAATATACTATTTCCATCAACCTGTCTTCCCAGTACTATATTTCATCTATGCATTTTTCTTTAAATGTATGTTCGCTATATATTTTCCTTTCCCAATAATGGAATAACTTGTTTAATATCAAATAAGTCACATTCCTACAAGTAAGGATTAATAAGTAACAAAAACATAATAAAATTCCATACAGTCATCATCCTTCCAAGCACGTCACAATACATTTCACACAGGCATCAAATATCCCCGAACACTGTAGACAAGATATATTCATAAAGAGGAGCTTTTATCACAAATTGGCACAAGGTAGAAGAAAAGCAGGAAGAGAAGTGCCTTGGTGTGACAAAGGTAGATTATTCTTTCAGAGTTCCCACACGCATATTGTATCATATTGCCTCTTCCTCTTAAACAGGGGTAGTTTCAAATTTTTTTCAGAAGATGAATATAACCTTCCAGGTCTTTGAGTTTAAATCATACTCTAGTGTTCTGAGGAATCTGTATCTCTATAAATTATCAAAGATTCAAATCAAGGCAGAAAGCCACCTTTCTGGTCACACAAATGAGATCTACATGAAATTTTGCCTTACCGTACGTTGGCCCAGCTCAGAAGTAATGCTTGACTTAATCTTACAGCCATCATCAAAATAGAGCTGCCGTGACCAAATGAATACATCGCTGGAGAAAACAAGGTGCAATGGGCAGAGCCCTCTGTGATTGCATTTCCTTCAAAAGAGACTGCTTTGGGAACCAGCAGTTAGCGTAACGGCTATGTCGCTGGACTCCCACGTAGTAGACTGCAGTTTGAGTCCCGGACCTGGTGGCTTAAAACTCACGCCGGGCGCGTGTGCATGCGTGCCCAAGATCCCGAGAGGAGAATGGAGGAGAAGGGATTGCGGCGTGACCATCCCCCCTGGGGGGTGATTTCTCGCTTTCTGTCTCTATGTCTCTCTCTGTCTGTCTGGCGAGTGCACGCGCCCTATAGCGGAAACCTCTCAAAAAAAAAGAGAGAGAGAGAGAGACTGCTTTGACAGGGTTCTATTGGGAACATCTGTGCGTTAGAGGAATATAAACAGAAATCCGGTAAGATCATCATCAAACATCAAGACTTGTATAAAGGTGTCAATCCAGAGCAAACATTCAGCTACCCATCTCCATGTGAACAAAAGGCACAAACTGAGGGGCAAACGGATAGTACAGTGATTAGATACTGCCCATATGGGGCTAGATCCCATATGGCCAACCATGGTTTTAGTCCTAGCCCCAGCGACTTGAAAAACATACCAGGCCTGTGTGCATGCATGCTGAAAGCCCTGACTGGATGGAGAAATTGAGAAAAATTTTAGTGTGGCTATGCCCAACTGGGTGGGGGTGCTTGATCTCTCTCTCTCTCTTTCTCTCTCTCTGTCTCTGTCTCTTTCTGTCTGTTTGGCAAGCATGAGTGGCCTCTAGAAATTAAAAATAATAAAAATTAAACAGAAGGCAGAAAATGAGCCTGAAATGCCTCAACTCTTTCAAAAACAGGTATTAGATCAAAAACAGGTATTAGACGCCAGCAAAGTCCCTCTCAGGATAATTTGAGCTGAACTACTAAGCCTGCCTCTAAAATAGTAATAGTAATAACCCCCTACCAGCCCACAGCTTCATCACTGGAGTCCTGTGTGACGTCCAGTTACACAGCTACTGGCTCACTTCAGACAAATACCTGGGAGGGATTCCAATGAATCCGATACAACCCAGCTACCAGGAGTTTATTTTCAGTTAGGATGGACAAACGTTACCTATTTTAATATCAAACATTTGTAACGTAAATATAAAAATAAATTATACCCACTGCTGAGGGAATAACTTTAAAAAGGCAAATATTTTCAAGATCTATTCAGATTTCAAGCAAGAGAGAACAATTATGATTTCTCCCTAAAGCTGCATGCATTAAACACTCGTATATTATAGTTAGAGATAATGCTAACAAACATACATCAAATAGTAACAGCACACTGGGTCTTGAATTATGCTAGGTAAAGCAACACTTTCCACAAGGAGAGTAAACAAAAGAATCTAAGGATGGATTCTGACCAACTGCTCACACAAAGTCAAGGAGTGTTCATAAAATAAAGAATGTAAAATGGGGAAGAGAAGGCAGATTCAGGAGCTCCCATGTCTAATATATGAATTCCTGCCTTGAGTGCCTTGCAAGATTTAGTCTATATTCCACAAGCAGTGGAAAAAAAATCCAAGGTGACTTCACAAGGCAGTGACATAATCAGATCTACACCACAGTGTGTGATGACTGTGAATAGCACAGATGGGAGGAAAAGATGGAGAAGGGATTTGGGCTAGGAGGTCGCTATAGTGGAATGTATGCATCAAGTGTGTGCTGTAACAGCACAGCAGGGGCAGATGTGTCTGTTTATCTCCTCTCCCCAGTCCATATTGCACACACAGCCAGGGAAATACAGAGACATGGCAGCAATGGAATTCTTAGGACCTGGCAGATATGTGGAAGTGGGAATGAAAGGAGTCCAAAATTATCCCCAGGTTTCTAAGCTGGATGAATGACAATGTCTAACACATGGTTAGAGGACAGCCCCTGAAAGGCCTCAGACATGATAGTAAGATGGCAGGTAAAGAAACAGCATTGGACACTCTCATTTTACCCCAAGTTTTCTATCTCTGGCCAGCCCTCCCCAACAGAATAAGTTGCCCAAAGGATTCTTCTCCCATGACTGCAATATTGACAAGTGCTATACATACTCATTTCTCAGAAATTGCTTAATTTAGGGACCAGCAGTTAGCGTAATGGCTATGTCGCTGAACTCCCACATAGTTGACCACGGTTCTAGTCCCGAACCCAGTGGCTTAAACTCAAACCGGGCGCGTGTGCATGCGTGCCCAAGATCCCGAGAGGAAAATGGAGGAGAAGGGATTGCGGCGTGGCCATCCCCCCTGGGGGGGTGATTTCTCGCTTTCTATCTCTCTGTCTGAGTCTCTCAGTCTTTCTGGCGAGCGCATGTGCCCTATAGCAAAAAAAAAAAAAAAAAAAAAAAAAAAAGCCTAATTTACACATTAGGAGTCCATTTAGGTCTAGTAAACTTCAAAACTGCTTACTGTTTTAGTTCATCCATAACAGTTTCAATCAAGATAATGGGTAAAAAAAGAAGGGAAGAAGACCAGAAAGGTGAATAATTGAACGTCTATCAAGTTTCAGGCACTGGCTAGGCCCTTTATTTTCTGTCTCTTTATAACCAATTTCTTCTGAGAGAGAAAGAAAGAGGGAGAGACTCCCAACAGGGTCTTCGTGCCATGATTCAGCCTCATGACTGGCACACGCACACACCCAGGAAGCCCAGGGAGGCCTCTGGAACCAAACCCAGGACCTGCCCATGTGGGTCCGGTATCACAGATCATTGTATTACTTCTGCACCACCAGCTAACTCCTTCCTCTCTCTTATTTCCTCTTTCACATACAGAGTTTCTCAAGCTTTAAGATGTACCAGTGAATTGGCCATTAGCAAACAACTAGCCATTGGCAGTGTTTGGAACCAGGCTCATTTCATGCAGAAACCTAAATGCAACTTTGAATAGCAAGTACAAATACCTTCTTCATTCAGGTTTGATGATATGTTATTGCTAGAATTAAGTCTATGTCCTTTCACTTGATCCAACCTAATTAAAAATGTAATTACTAAAGAGGAAAAAAAAAAGAAATGCTAAGGCTAGAGAAAGAAATCTCATAATTGAAAATGTTTGCATTAGACTAAGAAAATATAACAGCACCTACAACTCTACCCTGGATGTTCAAGACCTGAAGGCCGAATATCTACGATGTATTGCGCTATCACAGTATAACAGTGGAAACTCACTTTTGGGTTTGTATAAGCTCTGAGGTTTTAGTACTGATCTTTCATTTGCAACCCATCCTCATAGTTTTGTTCTATCCAAGCAAAATAATAGGATGAATTGATTTATGAATCACAGTATTTTTGAACATCTGGTTCATACCATAATGAACCAATTTTCTACAAACAATGAGACATGGAAAACATCTGCTCCCAAAAATCTGAGGCCAGGTGATATAATATCCTTTTCCCCTCTTCCTTTTCCTTTTCTTTAAATAGTGGCTCATTCTTGTTTACAGGATGAAGGCAAGAGGTAAAATCCTTTCCAAAAAGGATGTGGTGTATGAATTGTTATTAAGTTATTGTGCAAAATTTGTACATCGGCAGCCCAAGATTGATCAACAGAAGAGTAGCTAAATTCTCATCCATGGCAATAGTTACCTGTGAGAAGCCTGGGACAACAATGGAGAACACTGAAAAGCCAAAGTCCAACAGAGGTCCGTCTCTTAACTCATTCATGCTGCTAAGCCTGTTTCTGAACCTGAAAAGTGAAAACAACATAGCCTGCCTGACAGGTTGGTTCTAACATACAAATAAATTGGTTGAAGGAGAAGTGAAAAATAATCTGGCGTTCACGGAATTTGGTTCCTTGAATGTCTACGTAATGCGGAAGCCTAATATAAATGCTTTATTATCATTCAATGGAGATCGCTATAACTCAGAGCTTAGAGGTAATCTCCTTGCTTAGATTGAAAAAAAAAAAAAAAAAAAAGACAAAGCCAGAATTCTGAAGAAAGTTTCCTTAATCCAAAAATTTATGCATTTCTCATTATTCTGTCCTTTATATAAAGTATCCAATACATTTAGGTGAACTTTGCCTCACTATTATAGTTTATCAAATCTAAGGAAACGTACTACTTGTTAGGCCCATCACTTATTATCTTGTAAACCACGGGTAAAAAAATAATAAATAAATAAATAAATAAATAAATAAATAAATAAATAAATACATGTGTGTGCATGTGTGTGTATACATATGACCTGACAGTAGCACATTGGTAAAACTTGATGCTCTGTGAGGCTCACCCACATGGGAAGGTACCTTGTTCAAATCTAAAAATCTCCCTGAGTACACTAGGCATACAGTGCCCATGAGCTAGGACTGACTGAAGGTGGAGGTGGATTGTAGCATCAAGACCTTATTGGGGAAACCAGCAGATAGTATAATGGCTATGTCGCTGGATTCCCATGTAGTCAACCGTGGTTCTAGTCCCGGACCCGGTGGCTTAAACTCACGCCGGGAGCGTGTACGTGCGTGCAAAAGATCCGGAGAGGAGAAAGGAGGAGAAGGGATTGCGGCGTGGCCATCCCCCCTGGGGGGTGATTTCTTGCTTTCTGTCTCTCTGTCTCTCTCTGTCTGGCGAGCGCACGCGCCTTATAGCAAAAATTTCTCGGAAAAAAAACATTATTGGGGATGATTGCTATCTGTATCTTTAGCTCATGGAAGAAGTAAATAAATAAATAAACTTATAAAATATGGCCAATAATATCATAAACACCAATTGTTAAGCTGCGTTCCAATTTCAGAAAAGTTCAAATATGAGCTAATATACATCTTAGAATCATTGAAATACAGATATATAATGATCAAGTGTAATCAATTTTTAAATCAAAGTTACATATTTGGTTTTAATTTTTTTTTTTAATTTGTTTTAGGGTGTGTACACTTGCTGGAAAGAGACGGATGGAGAAAAAGAAGGTGAGAGAGCACGGCCCCTCCCCTGGTGGGGTGGCCACACTGCAATCCTTTCTCCTTCATTCTCCATTCAGGATTTTGGGCATGCATGCACATGTGCCCACTGCATTTTTCAAGCCAATGAATCTGGGACTCAAATCATGCAGTTAGCCATGTTGGATCAGTCATTGTAACCATTATCCCACCAGATAGCCCTAAATTTGGATCTTTTATGAATTACTGGGCATTTCAAATCTTTTTATTCCTCTTTCATTCTTTCTTTTTTGTTCTTTAATTGCCAAAAGATATGTATGCTTACCAGAAAAAGACAGGTATTAAACTCCTGTTGCAGAGAGGAAGAAATCACCCCTCCCTCATGGGAACTGGTAATGCTGCAATCCCTCTTCCTCCATTTCTCCATCTTATTGGGATTTGGGGCCTGTGTGTGTATCCCAAGTCACAGGACTGGGATTCAAGTCACTATCGGGATTTAGCTCACATGTGGGATTTAGCTCCCTTAACTAATAGTCTATGGAGTCAGCCTTATTGAAATCTTTGGTAAAGGATGCCTGAGTACAACCCAGGTATAGAACAAATTATCAACATTTTTTCAGAGGGACACGGTTATTTGCAGGTGGTTACTCACCTCTAAATCCTTCTTACACACAAATAGCTGATTGCAAATGCAGAATACCTATTCTTTCATTTTGTTTAGAGAGAGTGATTTTTGCTATAGGGCATGTGCACTCGTCAGACACACACACACACACACACACACACACACACACACACAGAGTAAGAAATCACGCCCCAGAGGTATGGCCACACCACAATTCTTTCTCCTCCATTCTCCTTTCGGATTTTGGGCATGCATACACAAACATCCAGCATTGAGTTTCAAGTCACTGGGCCTGGGAATCAAATTGCAATGGGTCATGTGGGAGGGAGTCCAGTGTCTTAACCACTATGTCACCTTCTGTCCCCAGAATGCCTATTTTAATATAAAAACTTGTATTAATCTGTTATCTTTTTTATTCTAAGAATGTCTAAGAAGGCTTGTTGCCTCTTGGTGACACAGAAGTCCTTGCACTGGGGCATGATTTATTGGAAGCTTCCAGGGCTTGGACTGCTCCAGACTCTCCATGCTCACATCTCTCCCAGGCACATTTCCTGGCTTCATCTGGAGGTTCCTGGACAGATTCTAGGACTGCCCCTTGGCTGACCCACACCTTACCATTTTCACAAAGCCAGTTCTGCTGGCATGAGTTTTTGTTTCTGTGTGTTCTAGGAGTACCCATGCATGCCCAAGGAAGACCTAGAGACCACCTGATTAGGCTCCCAATCTCTTGGCAAGGATTCCATTTACAACCTTCTATATTTCTGCTTTGTGCTAGCCAGGGAATGTACTGTAGTCCAGCAGACTTCAGTTAGGGACACAGTCATTAACTTTTTTTTTTTTTTTGAGAGGTTTTTGCTATAGGGTGCGTGTGCTCGCCAGAAAGACAGAGAGACAGAGAAATCAGCCCCCCCCCCAGGGAAAATGGCCAAACCACAATCCCTTCTTCTCCATTTTCCTCTTGGGATCTTGGGCACGCATGCACAAGCGCTCAGCATGAGTTTAAGCCACTGGGTCTGGGACTCAAACCGCAGTCGACTATATGGGAGTCCAGCAACAAAGCCATTACACCATCTGCTGGTCCTAGATACACAGTTATTCATTTCTGAAATATCAAAGCCATTTACTTGTCCCATTCATTGATGCAACAATTTTTTTATAAGTTAATTATTTAAAAAAAAAAAAAAAAAAAAAAACCTCTTACTATCTTTTTTTCTTTCTTTTTTTTTTTTAGAGAGGAATTTTTGCGATAAGGTGTATGCGTTCACTGAAAAGACAGAGACAGAAAGTAAGAAATCACTCCCACCAGGAGGGATGGCCACACTGATCTCTTCTCTTCCATTCTTCTCTCGGAATTTTGGGCATGCACACATGTGCTTGGCATGAGTTTTAAGCTGCCAGGCCTGAGACTCAAACCATGGAGTCCAGTGACACACTCATTATGCATTTGCTGGCTCCCCTTATTATTATCTTTTGATAGCTATAAAACCTTCTCTTCCTAGAGTAATCTGAGGGCCATTGAATTTGCCCTACAATATCACTCATGGCATAAATACTGTAAATTCATTTGTTTATTGTTCTGTGAGAATGTGTTCCTTGGCCACTCCTCAGTTTATACATTCAACAATCCTTCTGGCATACACCTACTAGTGAAAAGCACTGTATGTATTAATAATAGCAATATGTCAATTAATAAGATAAAATAATGAATTTATGAAAACTAGTAGACCCAAATTCTTAAGTCCTCCAGTTTAAAAAAATATGTATTTATTAAAACACCAATTATATGCTCTTCTGTGCCATTTCTCATTTCTGTTATCTCAAAATCTGTTATCACCTCATTCCTTCTTTCTGACAAAGGAAGAAACTGAAGAAATAGTCTAAAAGATTAAGCAATTTACCAGAGATAGAGCCAGTAGAATTTAAATTTGAACCCAGTTCTCTTGACCCTAAATCAATCATACGGTCTTTTCCCTAATCTATGCTGCTAATAGCATCTATTGAAAAGGGTATTATGGTGCAATTTAAAGTACCAGGCTAAGGAGATTTGTGTTGTGTTGGTTTGAGCATTGTGGTGTCATGGATGAACTCTTAAGGCACAGCTTATTAGCAGCTACAGAATTCCAAACAATAGTAAGTCTTTTGGTTAATAGGTAGACAAGCTATACTGCCATACTCACTTATATTTGACAAAGAAAACACCATAGATGCATATTTTAATCATGCATATGCTCCATGTTGTCTCCCTATAAAAGCTAGTCTGTTTTCCTGGGTTTTGTTGCTGTTATGGCACGTATGCTCACTAGTGAGAGACAGAGAGCAGGAAGGTGAGAAATCACTCCCCAAGGGGGATAGCTATGCCACAATCACTTCTTCACTCTCCTTGGGATTTGGGGCATGTACATGCAGGAGCCTGATGTGTTAGTCAGGCTACAGGGTCTGGGACTCAAATGATGCAGTTGGCCATGTGGGATCCAGCTACCTTAAGTACTATGCCACCTGCGAGCGCAGTCTTTTTTTTTTTTTTTTTTTTTGGCTTTTGCCATAAGGTAAGTGTGCTCGTTGGAAAGAGACAGAGAGAAGATAAGTAAGAAATCATCCCCCAGGGGATGGCCACGCCACAGTCCCTTCTACTCTATTCTCCTCTTGAGATTTTGAGCACACATTCACACACACTGGCATAATTTTCAATCCACCAGGCTAGGACTCATACCATGGTCAGCCATGTGAGCATCCAGTGCCTTAATCACCACGCTGCCTGCTAGCCTCAGGTTAATTTTTGATAAGGGAAACATCAAGCTACTAACATGTCCCAGACTTAGGGCCAGCTGCAGAGGTGCAATGGTAAAATGAGGCTCTGCAATGCTGTGGTCATAGGAGGAGGCCATAATTCCCTGTGAAGGGCCAGCATGTATATGTGCTTGGATATGGACGGGTTGGGGGCAGATCATGGAATGAAGACCCGGCAGGAATGCTTTCATCTCTATCTCTCAGACTACTTCTCTCTCATGGAAGAAATTAAAACATAAAATTTGAAAATATATATTTTCAGACTGTATATGTGTTCAACTCATAATGCTGTCATTGGATCATTCTGATAAATCCAGGTTTATAAAAAAGGATTGTTCGAAGGTGGCCCCCTTTTACATGGAGATAGCAGGTCCCAGTAACTAGCTTTTACTGGGTCAAAGGCAGCTGACTAGCAAAGCCCTTGCCTACTTCCCTCCTTTCCTTTCTCTAAGCCTGTCCCATTACATGAGGGGTTTGAGCAGAATTAATTAATTGTGTACTGCTAAAACACACTCACAGTCTAGCTTTTTAAAAGTGAAAGTCTATATTGCTCATGAGAATGAGCTAGTTATTAACTTAGATGTCCCTTAGATGTTCTTCAGAAAAGTCTAATTATTAAAGAATAAACACACTTCAATGTGTGATAATGTCACCTGTAACAGTTCCCAGGGACTATGTCTGGCCCTCCATTCTACCACTGTCATGCTATACTGAAGCTATTTATACTTTTCTTTTTTACGTTTATTTCATTTCATCATGAGTGAGACAGAGACACAAAATGGCAGGTCTTGATGGCACAGTCCACACACCAGCTTCAGCCAGCCCTGGATTATGGTCATATGCTTCCTCAATGGAGTCCCTGGACATAAACCCAGAATCTTCCCTTGGGGGTCAGTCTCAGCATTGCATTTTACTGCTATGCCATCATCCATCCCTCTGAATTACTTATATTTCTGACAAGCTCCTTTCCTCTACCTGAACATGTACACACATGCACCTGCATGGACTCTATAAGATTGTGTGTTTTTTGTGTGTAGAAAGTTCCAGTAAACTTCCATTTTGCATCTAGCATGTAGTCACTCCTAGTGTCTGCTGACCAGATACATAAAAGTGATAAAGTAAAAGCCACTAATCTGGGGTAGGACACAAGTAAATGCCTTTAGAGCCTGCTTCCCCACAAAAGGAGGTAGATGGGTTGGTACATCCCAGAGAGTGGCACTAACAGAGAATCAAAGAACATGTGAGTCCCTGCTAGGAAGTATTTTGTCTGATAAGATACCTACTGGAAGGCTATGGTAAGAGAAACTCTTGTACTGAATTGGTCATTGTTAGTACAATCCTCCGTCACTTGTGAAAGAGAAATAACATCAACTATACATTTTGAAATAGGAAGAAGAAAACTAATTATTTTCACTTCCTCTCTTTTAAATAAACTGGAACCGCTATCACTTTAGAATTGATTCATTTGTCAGTGGACACAACCTGTCCTTACCTTGCTGAGCGTCTGAATACATAATAAAAATGTAGAGACGAACACCAAGTCCATTATACACTACAGCACAGCACTAAAGTACTATTTCCATCACTAATCAACAGCTATAATTAAGCCTAATTATAAATTACAAGTATCTAATTTTAGAAGACCTTTGCTTTATAAATCCTACTTGGTAGAAACATTATTAACTTAGCTCCTTGAAATTATTTCAAGACCAGAAACATCCTTGGTACATTTTTGCCTCATCAATCTGATCCACAAACATCCCATAATCAGAATCTTTCTCCTGGGCTTGCAGGGTTCCAAGACAGAGATTATTTGGTCTAAGCAGAACACCTCTGAAAAAGCAACTGTGTGCTACTCACTCAACTCTCTCTTCTACTTAGACTCTAAGGACTGAAATACTAGTGCCATAAAGTGTGGTAAACTCAAGCCTTATCAGCTTAACCAAGACCCACATCAATGAGACCCCTGAAATGGAAAAGGAAGTCCCAGAAGAGACAAATTTATCCCAGAATATACACACATGCATAACAGAGTACATAAGCCTCCTGCTACTAGCTTTGAATCACCACTGATCTTGATTCTGTTGGGTTTTGAACATTTTCAACTAAAATTGTGACAACTACAGTACTATCTTTGCCAAGTGTTAAGTACTGGTAATAGGGGGGGAAAAGGAGCAGGGAGGAGAGGCAGTAACAGTAGCACTTGCTGTATGCTGCTGTTCAGCATCCTGAAGCCACATGGGAGGTCTGGGTTCCATTTCCAGAGCACCCTGAAAAGCCGGGCATGGTGGTGTGAACTGTGGTTCCAGCTACTTGGGAGGCTGAGGCAGGAAGATTCCAACATAGTAAGATCCTGTCTAAACAAAACACCACATGCGTACACATACATCCTATAAAATAAAATAAACAAACATGGAGAAACCATTGCTGTCATGCAAAATAATATAGCGCAGTGATGTCTTGCTGAGTTTGCCAGTTTGAAAAACAAGGGATCTCAATGCCCCGGGGACCTCTGACCTCTGCACTTCTTTTACCTCTGACATGATGGTTCTGCAATATGATAGGCCATACTTTGCATGTTGGCAGCTTATGTAGACCTGAGGGTGACAACTGCCAACTGATTCAAGGCAGAAATCCCAGAATTCTGACCACTGGAGATACCAGACAGTCAAGAAGGGTGAACGGCAAAGTGAATAGGGAAAAAAAGATAGCTCTTTTGGTCTCCTACTCTGAAGGGGCATTATAGGAAACTTCAAATCATTGGAGACACAGCAGAATAGCAGGTAAAGCTGCTAAAGCAAGCATCAGTAACTCCCCTGGAACATGAGCAGTGGTGGTGATTACCAGCCATTATGTCTTTTTGCTGAGAAAGTTGGCTTAGCAGGGACTTGGTTTGAGAAAGGAAGCAAGTTTTGAGGTACTTATCTTTACTGTTTGGGGTTGACCTTATCTCAAGGAATGTCAGCAGCATGTGGAATGTAACAGTGGTTCAGTCATGACACATCCCTATAGGCAACCATCACAGCACCTGCGACACCCACCGCCCTGCCACAGTCCCTAGAAAGAGGGTAGCTCGTCCTCAGCAGCCACGCCCTATACTGCCCACCTCCACCAGTGCTAAGCCTTAAACCAGGGGCACCAGGGTGGAAACAAGCAGAGACTCCAGGAGTTCGGGTTTCCAGAATTGATGCAGTGGTAATCAGCTCTGTAACTTTGTGCAAGTCCACTTCTTGACATCTCCATTTCCTCAGTTGACAATGACAGGGTTACTAAGATCATGTGAACTCTCAGATACTCTCCGCCTTAGTTGTAATACACAAACCAGGTAATGCTTACTGCACCATGTTCCATATCAAGTGCTTTCATATATCATCTGCTTTACTGCTTACAACTGGGTATTATCCCCCCTTCATAGATTAAGAAACTAAGGCTCAAAAATAGAGTTTGCAGTGTTCTAAATTTTAAATTGCTCAAAGGGTGTGCTTTATTTTTAAAATTGCACACAAATTCAGTGAGCAAACAAAAACAAATATAAAACCGGATTGAAATGGAATGAAATAGTATTTTTAATAACCATTCTATTTTATCAACTGATGACTTCACTTCTTGCTCTGCTTTTTAAACTGCCAGATCGAGTGGATAGATTCATTATTTTAAACACAATGTTGCATAAATCTGGATAATCCATCTGACAAGCCTCTAAAAAGGTGTATGACAGCAATACGTGGGTACTGAAATCAAAGCAGCTTTAAAAAAAAAAAAATGAATCTTCTGTATCCAGGGCCTAGTGTAAAAAATGCCTTAGTCAGGGGTGACTCCACTTCAGTGCCAGACGTTTTTCATTCACTTGTCATTCTCATCAAGCATTGATATGAAAGAGACGGTGCTTTCACCTGCTGTCATAATGAGGTGAGCTTTTAGCTTTAATTTGGTTGCCACCTGCTGGTTAAAAGAAAAAATTTTCCCTGTGCAGCAAAAACTACTTGGTAACCCAGAAAAAAAATGTATATAAATAAATAAAATTCATATTACTGGCAAAGCAAACATGGGTAACATCAGATTATCTTTTAAAGGAAAAAGAAACCACTATTTAATGTGTCTGCTGAATACCAGATGCTGTGCTAGGAGCTTCAAGTGTATTATTACATTTATTTAATCAGCTCTAAGCAATGTGACCTCCTGCCATATTGAAGGAAAGAAAATGAGCAACTGGCTTCAGATCACACAACCCAAGAGTGCCAACAATTTAAAACCAGGTCTCACGTAGACAGCAACTTTTTATCGTCAATGCATCCTCATTCCCTATGGTGGAATTCAAGTAATCCCATACTGTAGAGAAAACACTGTAGGCGGAGGCTTAGAAACAGAGCTACACACAATTTACTGCAGAGTCCCAAAGCCTTCATGCTCTTTCACAGGGGAGCAGACAGGCCAGACCAATATTTTATAAATTTGGCAGGGAATGCTATTAGCAATTAGAGTAAAGCAGAATGAGAATATGAGAGAGCCATCAATAGGGGCAATTCAGAAAAGTAAAACAACTTTTAGATGAGAATTAGAAATATCCAGTCCTTTAGCAAAAATTTAAAAGAGGGGTTAGGCATTTTCCTTTGGTTCATTTAGGAGACATGCACCTGTTCACCCATCTCCCCTTGGGCACCATTATGTTGGTGCTGCGTAGCAAGCACACGGCCCACCCTGGCCTCAAATAGCTCATGATCCAGTTGGCCAGGCGGAAATACAAAAGAAGGCCTTTGGACTCGAGGACCCTTTCTCAATGGCTGCTGGTATCTCTTTTTTTGTTTGTTTTAGGTTTTTGCCATAGGGCATGTGTGCTTGCCTGGGAAAGGGTGGGGGGAAATGAGAAAGCAGCCCCCAGAGGGCATGGCCAGCCACAATCCCTTCTCCTCAGTTCTCCTCTCAGGATTTATTTTGGGCATGCATGTACATATGCCTGTCATGATTTGTAAACTGTGAGTCTGGGACTCAAACTGTGGTCTACCATGTGGGAATCTAGCACCTTAACCACCATGCCACCTGCTGGCTCCAAATAACTGGTATCTGTAATTTTTCTTTTATACATGTGAGAGTAAGTAATTTACCTAAGATCGCACAGATATCTTAAATGATGTGACTCAAGTTCAAACCCAGACACTTTTCCCCACAATTTACAACTTTAAAGACCAGGCTATGTGGCCTCTAAGAGAAGTATAATTGTCCTGGTGTCACAAAAGAACAGGAACATAAAGATCAAGTGACTTATCAGATGTTGCACATTTAGGTAGCCAACAAAGCCAGAGTAGATGTAATTCTCTAAACATAAGATTGTCAATTATCTACTACCACCACTCTCCTGGTTCTGAAAATAAGAATAATGATACAACAAACAGGAAGAATATTCAAGTAACACACCCAAAGAAGTTCAAGGTTAGGCCACTGAAGACAGAATCAGCAGCAGTGATGACAATGGAGTGACTTTTCCAGGCGAGGCTGATTGGAGGCGGCAAATTCTTTCCAGATCTAGACCACCAGGCTGTGACTGTCTCCTCTATTTTGGAAGGAACCTCTACTTCACAGAGAGACTTGACAGAGGCAATTCTGTATGTGAGATTAACAAGACATCCCAGATCACCCCTATACTTTGAGGAAGCATCTGAACTTCTATTTACATATGGTGCATCAAATTAGAATGAACTTGTAGGGCAAATTCAAAAGTCAGCTTCACGTTCTAGAGTCTATTGGAAAGCTAGAAGAATGTAAACTACTCTGAACACCCCTCTGAGAGTCACAAAATCATTATCCTCTGATGAAATTATACTTAGAAGTTTGAGGAGGAATAACAATTATCATTTAATAACCATTACTCACATTCATATAAACTGCTATAACTGGAGGGTATCCAGTAGTTATAACTAGCATTTACCTCCAATGAAACAAAATATTGACACTGAAGGTATATCAGAAGATTAACCTGACCAGAATTTAAAAGACATGAAGTCATGACAAATGATCATCAGTCAGTACAGCTAAAGGAATGTGACAAATATTTCTCCTTTGTTTGATTCTTTTTATTTAGTATCTCAGTGTACTAATGCTTGTATGGCGGTGTTTTCTGTTTTTCACAGTAGAATGATGTATTTGTCTCTCTTTATGAGGCTCTGGGATGAAGGAGGGAATGCAAGTAGAAAGAGGAAGAAAGTACAATGGTAAAATAATGTGACTCAACAGAAAATTTTACAAGTGAGTTATAATTTGCCTTGTTCGTTATTATAAACATTGCCAATAGGTTGGAGAGAGATATATCACATTCTGTCCTTAAGCTAAATTAGTTGGTTTGTCTTATGTTCTAACATATACCATTTCAAGAAAAATAGGTACCTACAGAGGAAGATTGGGATGATATGAAATTCCCAAAATAGGAGAAAAGGAGGAAGGATATGGGAATGCTTGTTCTTAAGAAGAAAACTATTCAGAAATAATAACAGCAAGCATTTACTAAATGTATACTAAATACCAGCTATTGTGCTAAAATAATTTATATGTATTATCTTGTTTAATCCTTACAGAAACTGCATGAGATAAATAGTAGTACAATTTAGAGATGAAGAAACGAAGGATTGGAAATATTCACTAATCATCAAGATCACAGGTTAATGAATGAGGATAGTAAAAGTTCTCTACAGGTCTGCCTTAACATTAAAACCTAATGTTATGGGACCAGCAGTTAGCGTAATGGCTATGTCGCTGGACTCCCATGTAGTCAATCGTGGTTTGAGTCCTGGACCCTGTGGCTTTAACTCACACCGGGCACATGTGCGTGCGTGCCCAAGATCCTGAGAAGAGAACGGAGGAGAAGGGATTGCGGCATGACCATCCCCCCTGGAGGGTGATTTCTCACTTTCTGTCTGTCTCTGTCTTTCTGACGAGAGTACGCGCCCTATAGCAAAAACCTCTCCAAAACAAACAAACAAACAAAAACCCTAACATCATGTTAACATACTTTTCAATGTGCTATAATGGCAATATAAGAGACAATGGTCCAGCCTCTGTGGTAGAGATAGTGTTAATAGATAGGGCCCCACTGCTGCTACCACCTGGGATGATGACCTTACGTAAATTATTATCTCAGTGTATCACTATTCCATCATCTACAAAAGTTAAATTTGGATTGTTACTAAGAATTTTTATAGCTCAAATTCTACAACCCCAAATATTTGAAGTATATTGAAAAGGGAATGAGTTCATTTCTGTGGATTTAGACAGGAAAATTAGAAGAAATGAGATTATATAGAAACTGTCTAAACTGTGTGGATGTTTTCTGACACTGCTCAAGAATAAAGTAGAACAGAAAGATGTATAGAATAAGAGAATAAATGAATAAAAATATAGGTCTGAAGCTCACTTGATGCTGAATATATTCACATTTTAACACTATTTGATATATTTCTTAAGAATAGCAGAATGGAACTAAAAATCAACCCTAAATTCAACTTTTATAACACAAAATTCTATCACTATACTCTGTATAGTTTCTAATTATTCTTATTTTCTTAACTTCAAGGTTAGTGTCTTTCAAATGAATTAATTAAATTCTAAATGTCTTAAATGTTAAAATGATTTTTAGTAATTTCAAAGAGTTTAGATATCTGGCAAAGTTAATGAAAAATGTTTTAAAACATCCATAATCAACAAGAACAAAAAATTCCTGTTCATAGTTATTTACCAGAACAATTCATTTTAAAATATAAATGTTTTAGATAATGTATTTAGTTGTTTTCTATCAAACTAAGATTGTAGTGAAAAAAAAAGGTTAAGATAGCTATTACTAACAAAAAATTTTTTTCTATCAAAAAAATCTATGTTCTGTAGCCATTATATTCTAAAAGCTAAATGTCCATTTCTGAGATGACTCGAAGTCTTGATCTCTACTGTCAATTTCTCTCCATTTTAAAGCTAGTTCTTGTACTCTGGTTACCTGCTGGCTATCTCTGTTGGGCATCCTTCCAACATCTCAACTCTATATGTCCATCTTGTCAGTCTGTAGAAACTATGAAAAGATTCTACCGAAGAACTATTTTTTAAAATCTGACAGCAGGCCAGCAAATGGTGTGAAAGTTAAGGCAGCTGGATTCCACATGGCTGACTGTGTGGTTCAAGTCCCGAACCTGCAGCTTAAAAACCACTCCAGGCCTGTGTGCATGTGTGCCCAAGGTCCCAAGAGGAAAATGGAGAAGGGATTGTAGTATGGCCATCCGCCTGGTGGATGACTCCTCATTTTCCTTCTCTCTCTCCCTCTCTCCCTGTCTCTGTCTGGTGAGCACACACATTGCATAGCAATCTGAAAAACCAAAAGAGAGAGAGAGAATGCGCACTCAATGAGGAGTCCTCGGTCTCTGATTTAAAGTAACATGAAAAATAGATTAATTGTCAAGACAATGGGACTATGTCAGCAGGACCAGTTCATAATCCTGCAGAGTTTCCATAATCAAAAAGTAATTATGTGGTCCAAAAGGGTTAGAGGAAAGATGCCTTAGGAGATGGCAGTATTTACCCAAATGATGTCCAAAAGGCCAAGAACCTTGCCAACTAGATATGGAGGCTACCTAGACCTTGGCACCAAAGGAAGCACCCCAAATCTATTGCAGCTATCAACCCTGGCATTTGCTAACAATCCTTTTTTTTTTTTCTTTAAATTTTGCCAAAGGACATATGTGCTCACCAGAGAGAAAGAGAGAGAGAGAAAGCACCCACCACGGGGAATGGTCACACCACAGTCCCTTCTCCTACATTTCTCCTTTCTTTTGGGATTTCGGGCATAACAGCACATATGCCCTATGTGTTTCTGAAGCTGACAGGTCCAAGATTTGAACAGTGTTGTTGACTATGTAAGATTCAGTTGCCTTAGCCACCAGGCCACAGGCTGGCCTAACAATTCTCTTTTAATAGAATGACTTCCCGTGTTGGTTTGTCTAGAAGCAGAGGCTGTGCTCATCAAACAAACTTAAAAGTTTCACGTTTCTATGTCACTGGTATCTGATAATATAACAATAAAATGACTTCTAATTTAATTGACAGAATATGAATTGACCATGCCTACCTGTATACAAGTCACATGTGATACATGAAGAAATATTAAAAACAGATAAATACAGCTCTGCAATTTATCACAAGGAAAACACTCAAGAAAACATCACCCTAGCTAAGAAATAGGATATTGCCTGGCCCCCAAAACCTTGCAACTTCTCCATCATTATCTCCATCATCCCTCCCCTTTCAATCACTGTCCTCTATATTTATTACATGGTAATCAATTTCCTGACTTACAAAATTCTTGCAGAATTGCCAATTATTTTTTGAAATTACTATAAAGGTATACACTCTAAGGCTTGCTTTTATTTTATTTTTTTTGCTTATACAACTAAATGTATGTGTTTTTATTTCTGCATAGTATTCCATTGTACTATGGATAGGACGCAATTTATCCACTCTATTCTAAATAGAAGTCAGAGCTGTCTCCAGTTTTTATCCACATATAATGCACTATGAATATATTCTATGTCTCTTGGGACACTTGTGAACAACATTCAACTGAGTATATATCTAGGAGTGGATCTGCTGGGTGCATACCTTCAGCTTTACAAATAACATCAAACAGTTCTCCAAAGGGGTCACACCTATTCATTTTCCCAGCAGCATAAGAGAGTTCTTACTACTTTATACCAATGTCAACAGTTGGCATTGTTAGCCTTTTGAATGTTAGCCAATCTTTTGAAAATCTCAAATAGAGCTGTATTTTAGAAAATATTGCATGCATCTATTTAAGAAAATAATTTTTCTCATCTTTTCTATTAATGTGGTAAATTTTTTTTAATTGTCAGTGTGTGTATGTGCTGGCAAGAGAGGAGAGAGGGAGGGAAGAAGGAAGTACCCCCTCAGTGGGGGCAAAGTCACATTGTAATGCCTTCTCTTCCATTTTGCCATCCTGTCAGGATTCGGGATACACACATGCAGATATACATATGCATCTGGCATTTTTGTCAAGCTGCCAGGATTGAGATTTGAACCATAATCAGTTGTATGGAATCATACTCCCTTAACCATTCGGCTATGAAGCTGCCTTAATGTGGTAGGTAATGATGATTTTTTCAAAATTTTAAACCAGTTTACATATCTGGCATAAGTCTAACTTGGTTATTATATATGAGAGGACTTCAAAGAATTGATAGAAAAATTGAATTAAGTACAAATGTATTTGAGTGCAAAACATTTTGAAATCTATGCATGTTGTTTTAATAATATACATTTTCCATGATTTTTTGGGAATACCCTTATATTATCCTTTTCATATGTTGCCAGAGTTGGCATGCTAGTATTTTATTAGTGATTTTACATCTAGCTTCTTAAATAAGCTAGAAATGTATTCTGTGGAGTTAGAAAAATGCCTTCCCCTACCAATACCCTAATCCCTGGAATTTATAAACATGTTATATTACAAGCTAAGAGAAACTGAGGTGACTCCTCAGCTGTCCATAAAATAGGGAGAGTGTCTTGGGTTACCTAGCAATATAATCACAAGCGTTCTTAAATTCAGAAGAGCAGACCAGACAGAAAAAGGTGAGAATAATGTGATAAGGACTAGTTAGCTGTTGCTGGCTTTTTAGATGGGGCGGGGCATGAATTAAGTAATGTTGGCAGCCTCTAAAAGTTGGAAAAGGCAAGGATTCCCCCTGTAAGCTTTCAGAAAGGAATGTAGCCATAATGCCACATCAATTTTAGTCCAGTGAGACTTGTATTGCATTCCTAATTTACAGAATTATATAATAATAAATTGATATCACTGTAAGCCACTAAATTTGTAATTTGCTATAGCTGCAATTAAAAAACTATGGCATAATTAGGTGGCAATTATACAAAAAAAGGAAAGAATTAATTATCACACAAATCTCCTATAATAACTTCAGTGTTTGATGTCAAGGTTATTCTGAAATCATTAAAAAAATGCTGAGTGTTGAGAGACAAAAGAGAAAAAAAGAGCTTGACTTGAGCTCATCAGGGACCCCTGCCCAACCTGCTTTGGAGAAGGTGGGGCTGCTCTGGCCCACGGGATACCACCGTGCATTCTACCTATTCAGCTCAATCTCCATCCACATTGGGAGCAGAAAAATTTGGATATACAGGAATCAAATACCTGAAGAGAGGGGACTCTGGAAGAATTCTTTCCCTACAACCTCCCTAGAAGTAAAAGGAGAGAAACTCCCCAGTGAAAACCTGAACCCCAAACTCCTACGGTGGATCTCACACTCCCAACCACAGTAGAAGAAGGAAACTGGCACCAAACTAATGCACACGGTAGAAAAGGGCATGAGCACACAGCTACAGAAACATTCCACAGAAGTAGGAATAACTGAGCATACTACTAGATGACTAAGTCAACAGAGCTTCAAGAAATAGGAGAAAACCAAAAAATAACTCCTCCTCAAAGAAACATAATAACTCCTCACCAACCAGAGATGAAACACAAGAGGTTGTGAAAATGTCAGAAAAAAAATTCAGAAATTCTTTGTAATAATACTTAATGTGATATAAGAAAAAAACAGACAACCAATTCTAGGAGATGAGAAAACCCTTCCATGATTTAAAGGAGGAACTCCACAAAGGGAGAGACAAACTGAAAAAGAATCAAACAAAATTTCTGGAAATAAAGAATACAATGCAGGAAATCAAAACCTTCCTCAAAAGTATCAACAGCAGATTAGATCATGCAGAAGAAAGAACATCTGGCCTTGAAAACAAAACCTTTGATTTAGTCCAAACAACTGAAAAGAATGGAAAAGTAATAATTAAAAATCAGAACATGAGAAATTCTAGACACCATTAAATAGCTGACTATCTGCATAATGGGTGTTCCAGAAGGCAAAAAGACAGGCAAAGGTAAAAGAAAAATCTTTACGATATATTAGCTGAAAACGTTCCAGATTTAAAGAGGCATATGGGCATCCTAATCCAGGAAATATATAGAACACCAAACAGATATAAGAAGATCCTCTCCAAGTCAGATCATAGCCAACTTGGTAAAAATCAAAAGCAAACCCTATGACAAAAATCTTTAAAAAATAAAAATAAAAAGACAATATTTTTAAAATGGCAAGCAAAAAACACCAAGTAAGTTACAAAAGTTACCACATTAGACTTACTTCGGACTTCTCAAATGAAACAATTAAGGCAAGGAAAAGATGGGTCCAGCAAATAGTGTTGGTTAAGGCATTGGACTCCCATGTGGCCAATCTCAGTGCAAGTTCCAGACCCAGTGGCTTGAAAATCATGCTGGGCACATGTGTGTGCATGCCCAAAACCCCAGGAGAAGAATGGAGGAGCAGGGATGGAGGCATGGCCATCCCCCTGAGAAGTGATTTCTCATTTTCTTTGAAAATTTTTTATTTAAATTTATTTATTTATATTCATTCACTGTACATCATTACAGCATACAAAATGAAATTTTCCATCCAGAATACACTGTATATTGGCTCAATCAAGCAATCAGCATGCATGTTATTGTCAACAAATAATTTTCCATTTCTTGTTTCCTGTATATTTTGCTTTTTTTCCCATCTTTGATTCCCTTTCTCTCACCTTCTGCTGTCTTCCACCCTCCTCCCACACTGTGTCTGGTATTCCATGGTTGCTTTCTATGCCTTCCCCCCCCACACACATTTTATTGATTCACTAAAGGTCTTAATTAATTTAAATATTTTCAATAGCAAGTGCAGCTGATATATACATATCCGTGAACACAAGTCTGACTTTAAGCATAAACCTCAGTGAGTAGAATGAACATACTATAAAGTAGCACCTAGCTGGGGTGCTAGCTTACTGCAGTCATCAAGTAGGTATTTTTAATGTAATTTTTTAATTTCAAGAAAAAGTTTTAAATTTTCTTTTCTGAAACATTTTTTAATTAATTTACATTCATTCCCTAAGCATCGTCACAACATACAAAATGTGATTTCCCATCCAGAATATATTGCATAGTGGCTTTATTGACGATAACATGCATGATTAAGCCACTATGCAGTGATTTCTGATTTTTCCTCTTACTGTCTCTTTCTGGTGAGTTCACGTACCTAAGACAAAACCCTAACAAAAATAAAAAAGAAATATACGTTTAAAACTCTGAAAGAAAAATAATTTCTGCCGAGAGTACTATCCCTGGCAAAATTATTCTTCAAATGAAAAGAAGAAATAAAATAACTCCCAGGTAAATAAATGTTGAAAGATTTCACAAAATTAGCTTCAGTAAATACTGAAGAGAATACTACACTAGGCAAATTAAAGAGAAATAAATAGAAGCAAGAGAACATAAAACAACCATAAAAAAAAAAAAAAAAGTCCACCCTTATCATGAATGTCAGGATTAATAACAATGAATGTCAGGATTAAATTCCCCTACTAAAAGACTAAAAATAAAGATCCAACTAATCTACACACACACAGATTTAAGTACAAATTGTTCTATTATTTAATAGACAGTTGTTTCCACAGGTTTCAATTTATATATTTATTATAACCATTACTCATTGTTTAAAACTAGATCACAGAGAAAAAGTCCAAAACGTTACAAGTAGCTGACTCTTTCTTTGGAATGAATTTAAAGAAAGTTAAAATAAAAAATGTTGTAAAGCCTATAAATCACCAAATCACCGACTTTATCATGTCTTCACTTTTAAAATTCTCTTTCTAATTTTGTTTTCTGTTTTGTTTTTGCTTTTTTTGAGGACTTATTACTTTCTTTTTAAAAAATACTATTATTTTTTTTTGAGAGGTTTTTGCTGTAGGGAGCATGCACTGGCCAGAAAGACAGAGAGAGACAGAGAGACAGAAAGCAAGAAATCACCCCCCGGGGGGACGGCCACGCCATAATCCCTTCTCCTCTATACTCATCTCTGGATCTTGGGCATGCACATACAGGCACTTGAGTTTAAGCCTGAGTTTAAGTCAACTGGTCTGGGACTCAAACCATGGTCGACTACATGGGAGTCCCGCAACATAGCCATTACGCCATCTGCTGGTCCCTAAAAAAATTGTTTATCTAGTAATTTCTTGTGATTTTGGGGTCACAGGTCCAGGACTTGAACGGTAGTAGGCCATGTGGGAATCCAACAAGTCAACCACTACACCACACGCCGGACCCAAGGACTTTTTCTTTATGCACAGTACAGTACTATGATCTTACAAGAACTTACAGTGAGTGAGTAAAATTTTTCTTTTTCTATCTCATCCTAGTGAGCTGTGTTATATACAATTTTACCCATCTCTAATTGGGACAATGATACCACAGATCTTTTCAGATTTTAAATTTCCATCTTCCACATGGAAATGACAAGTTCTTCTTTCACTGACTTTGTTAAGATTATTTTGCTTTCAAAAATCCATTCTCATTAATTTATGAGACTTTTTAGTTGTCTTATTTTATCAATTTTTTTTTATAACTATTTCACAGTAAAGGATGTCATAGACTATTCAGTACACAGGAAAACAGTGGAGCAGGTTCCAAACGTGTACAACATAATATAGTTTTAAATGTTAAAGGTGCTAAATATATTAATACCCTTGATTAGTTTATTATATACTCTATACATGCTTTTTCAGACCTTTCTGTAGCCTACAAAGATGTATGATGATTATCCGTAAATTATAAATTACAGTAAATATTTTTTTAAAGTGTTTTTTCTTTTCTTTCCTGTTTCAAAGAGTTTGAAAAAAACAGCTTTTTAAAGTGTTCTGTGGGATTCTTCCCTTGATGGTGATACTTGTGCCTTTTTTTCTTAATCTTGACTTTACGAAAAAGTTATCCATTTTATTTATCTATTTGAAGACCTGCTTTACGAATGTGATTGTTCTTTGCTCCATTTTATTTTTCATGTCATTAGTTTCTGTTAACTTTATCTTTTCTCCTATGTTATCAGACTAATCTTGCTGGTCTCTTTCTAGTTTCCCCATTGGGTGCTTATTCACTTCAATATTCAGACTTAATTGTAAGATGTAACTACATTTCCTTCCAAGTAGGACTTAGGTTTACTTGCATCTCGTGAATAGTAATATGCAGTATTATATCAACATTATATGCCAAAATATATCAAAATGTTTTCTAATTTTAGAGTAGATCCAAGAGTTTAATGCCAAATAGTTCCTTCTTTCTTTCTTTTTCTTTACTTTTCTGCTATAGGGTGTGTGTGTTTGCCAAAGAAAGGCAGTGAGACAGAGAGGGAAAGAAATCAGAGGGGATGGCCAGGCTGCCAT
Organism: Tupaia tana; assembly: GCA_026018925.1. NCBI lineage: Eukaryota > Metazoa > Chordata > Mammalia > Scandentia > Tupaiidae > Tupaia > Tupaia tana. The sequence continues at coordinate 71,725,232 of JAKSZU010000002.1, forward strand.
TTTCCTCTTGGGATTTTGGACATGCACACGTACACACCTGGTGTCATTTTCATGCTACAGGATCTGGTACTCAAATCACAGAGTCAGCCATGAAGGATCCAGTCACTTTAAACTTCATGTCACTTGCTGGCCCAGTTATTTCTTTATTTCCCACCCTGTAAGATTTTGCTAGTTCTCCTTTTGTTGATTTCTAGCCTATCTGAATTGCAATCACAGTACATACTCTGTAGAAATTTAATCCTTTGAAATTTGTTGAGACTTGTCTTTTATGCAGTATGTGGTCAGGTTTAATAAATGTTAGCCATATGCTAAAAAGGTACATACTACAATTGTTGGGCTTTACATCTCATCAAATAGGTTTGCTAATCATGCTATTCACATATGCAACATCTTTGCTGTTATGGTGGGTTCTTTTCCCCCCCTGTTTGTTCTATTAGTTATTCAAAGTGGTATGTTAAAAGATCACCTCCCCTAAGGTCATATATTTGATCATTTCTCCTTGTGGTTGTATATGTTTTATGCATCAGCTATTTCTTATTGCAAATGAATGAACTGGAATTCTGATCATTCTTTACTTCAGCCTTCCGTGAGTGTTATTTAGACAGAGTGAATCAGGCTCTGAAGGTATAAGGGCCTTTGGACACCCACAAGTATCTCTGAGACAGGAATTCTCAAACTTTGTGCCTGAACCCTCTTGTCAATCTGCTTAAACCTGTGGACACCAAGTTTTTTAATGCATAAAATAAATAGTGCAGCAAATAAAATCAATTCCTTTAAAATATAATTATCAAAATGTTGAAAATAAATGTGACATGGGAGCACATGTGTTTCTCTACTAGTGCATTCAATAACAAGATCTAATGGTAGTTCTTATAACCGCTGTAATTTCCAACTGGTGATAGGCATAAATGACTTTCCAAGATATTTGCTATAGTTATTATGTGAGATGACAATACCTGTAATCACTATGGGTGGCAAAGTAGTAGTTTCTCATACTACAGTGGTTTATTGCCTACATCTTTTTTATTGTTTTTAAAAGTTTTTTTCATACTGCTAGAGGGCCTGTGTGTCTATTAGAGAGAGAGAAAAAAAACATCCTCCATTGCAGCATGATTACACCACACCACAAACCCCTTCTTCCCCAAGTTGTCTATCCTGCCAGGATTCTGGGCTTGCAAACACACAGGCCTGACATGTGTTTTGAGCCACTGGTGCTAGGATCTGTACCGTGTGGATCTGGCTCTCTTAACTATTGCACTGCAGGGTCAGACTTATTGCCGATATTCTTAAATAAAATATTCCATTTCAGTGAGACAGTGAAAATAAACTGGTATTTTTCTTCTGTCCATGTTCACAGATACCCTGAATTTTATCCACTAAGGGATTCATGTTCCTGGACTATGTGCTAAAAGCTTCAGCTTCAAGTCGGTTGATTAGAGGTCAACCTTTTATTGGGTTGTGAGGGAAGTCATGATGCCTTTTTACATAGAAAAACAAGTCATGACTTTCCTGATGACCTAATAGAAAGTGTTCTAATGGTGTTCTCACTTCTAGCTTGCTGGCTCGTTTTTATCTGGTTCTCATTCTTCTAGGTTCTCCTTCTAACTCCTCATTCTTGTTATTTTTCATTCTTTATAATAGAAACAAATTCATAATCTTCCTGCTCAAGCTTCTTTTTCCCCAACTTCACTTTTTTTAGTTGATGACATAATCACTTTCTTAAGAAATACGACTGTTACTCCTCTCAGTAACTATAGTGATGTGTTACATTATTACACACTTACAACATTCCTCGTGTTCTGGTTAGCATTACATACATACTTGTATACCAGCCTTATCAACATTACCAGATGATAAATTTGTTAGTTTTATTCATCTTTGTATTTTATGTAGCATATTGAACAACAGATGTTTAATAAATATTTTTTGAGAGTTTGTTTACATCACTGACATCTACAACTGCCTTCTCTAGCTCCAGCTACAAGAATGGAGAAGTTCTTCATCAACTTCATGGACAAGAAGGACTTTCATCCATCTTCCAAATCCATTATCAAAAAGTATGGATGGTGGAACAGAAAATATCATCTGATAAGAAACAAGAAGAGTTAATGCAATTAAGAATTAAAGAATAAGAATCATAGACTAACAGCTTGCTTATGGGAGATGAGCATGTAAAGTATGGCCTTGATTTCATGTATGAGGCCTTGCCAAGAATGAAAAGATGAAACAAAGATAAAGTAGAAACAGGAGAGACCGAATATAAATTTGGATGGCAGAAAGGAGCCCCAGTAGAAAAATATGCCAAAGATGACATGAGCATCAGAGATCAGCCTTTTGGTATTAAGGTTCGAAATGTAAGGTGTATTAAATGTCACAAATGGGGCCATGTCAACACAGATCGAGAATGTCCTTTGTTCAGTCTTTCTGGAATCAATGCAAATTCAGTTCCCACTGAAGGCTCAGGGCCATCGATACCCCCCCCCCCCCCCCCCCCCCCCCGGAGCTAATAGCAGAGATGAGAAACAGTGGGCTTGTCCTGAAACGAAAGGTTCTAGTGAGAAATTTAACTGCAGATGAGCCATCACAGGAGGACGTTGCAAGTGAGGGTGAGGAGGATCCAGAAGTTGAATTTTTGAAGTCACTACCAACCAAACAAAAACAGAAATGTCTCAGGAAATGGGATAGACTTGAGGAGAAGAAAAAAGATGGAAAAAAGAATAAGTTTCAGAAGAGCAGAAGTAAGCACAAACACCATAGAAAACAATTCTCCTCCTCTTCTTCCTCCTCTTCCACTAATGAGACTTCAGAGAGCAGCAATGAGAGTGAAAGCAAGGGGAAAAAAAGAAGCAAAGAGACACAACTGTTCAGGGAACCACAACAGCAGTTTTGAAGAGGACAAGTCTCGGAAAAGAGAACACAAGTGTTCTAGGGAGAACAGCAAATGAAGCCACTCTGATTCAGACAATACGTCCAGAAGCCATAATTGTAGCCCAGAGAAGGGAGGATATGGAAGAAACGAGGGGAGTAGCAGAAGCCATACCAGAGAAGAGAGGACAGGAGAAATCAAAACAGATGTCATGACAATCATAAGCAAAGGGAGAGGGAAAATGGCCACAGCGAAGTCTGAGTGAAGAATGGAATAGAGGAGATGGCACCAAGCATCACAGCACAGACACAAACAGAGAAAACATGCACAGCGAACACTGAGGAGCTTATATACATGCTAAGGTGACAGAAGGTGAACAAAGGAGAAGTAGAGAAATAAAAGAGATATGTGTGACAATTATCAGAGAGTAAAAATATCTTTGCTTTTTTACTGAATCCCTTTAGCAAGGACTAACTTATGTACTATTGTCTTTCTAGTTTTTTTAAAAAAGAGCTTTATCTAAAAAAAAATTAACTACATAAGTATTTATTGAAATTATATACTGGGTTGTCATGATGCATTTTTGCATAGAAAAGTAAGTCATGACTTATCTGACAACCCAATAATTATTCTCTTCTAAAACTCATTCTAAAATTTTACACATACTTTAGAGATTGAGTGCATAAAACAAAATTTTTACACTTTATTTTTCTTATCCCATTTCTTTCTTGAATAACCTATATCCTAAACATGTTTACAGTAGCCAAAATCTAGGAATCATCTAAATGTTCACTAAAAGGACAATGGACAGAGACCAGCAGTTGGCTTAATGGCTATGTCGCTGGACTCCCATGTAGTCAACCATGGTTCAAGTTCCAGACCTGGTAGCTTAAACTCATGCCAGGTGCATGTGAGTGCATGCCCAAGATCCCGAAAGGAGAATAGAGGAGAAGGGATTGTGGTGTGTCCATCCCCCTCCGGGGGGTGATTTCTTGCTTTCTGTCTCTGTCTCTTTCTGTCCTCCTGGTGAGCACAATGTGCCCTATAGCAAAAACCTCACACACACACACACACACACACACAAAGACAATGGACAATGTGATGTTTTTATACAACAGCAAAAGAACTAGCTTTTGATACAACAAAAAAGTGAATCTCAAAAATATGATAAAAAAACAGATGCACAAAAAAGCACACACGTATTTCATTTTAAATGAAGTTAAAGACACAAAACTAACTGATGGGGGGTAGGCAGCAGATGATATAATGGTTAAGGTGCTGAACTCCCACATAGCCAATTGCAGTTTGAGTCCCTGACCCAGCAGCTTAAGACTCATGCTGGGCATGTGTGCCTAAGTGCCCAAAATCCCAGGAGGAGAATGGAGAAGGGGCTACGGTGTGGTCATCCCACCTGAAGGGCTGTATTCTTACTCACTTGCTTGTTTTCTCTCTCCAGCAAGCACATGTTGCCCTATAGCAAATCAAATTCTATATGGCCCACTACAAGGATGAAGTCCCTGTGAACCTGGCAGCTTGAAAAACACACTGGGTATGTGAGAGTGCATGCCCAGAATCCACAGAGGAGACTGAAGGAGAAGGGATCACGCTGCGGTCAACCCCACCTGGGGCGTGATTTCTCACTCCCCAACCTTTAGGGGAGATCATGCTCCCTATAGTAAAAACTATATATATATTTATATGTATGTATGTGTACATGTGTGTATATTTATATATACATATTTATATATATTTATGTATATGTATATATATCTATTTAAAACACATGTGTGTTTTATATGTGTATGTATATATGTATATATATGTGTATGTGTGTGTGTGTGTGTGTATATATATATATATATATATATATATATATACACACATATTTTCTGTTTGATGTGACTTGTTTGGGCTTGAGAATCCTTGATTGACTGACTGATTGAATGAATGATTGGTTTAATGCCAGAGGGTGCATGCATGTGCCCACAGGAGAGCTACCAGGGCCTAGTCATACTACAGTCTTTTTTCTTCCAATTCTCCATCCCTATCAGGATCCTGAGTACTCATGCTCACCCAGCATATTTTTCATGTCACTTGGCTGGGACCCAAATCCTGTTCACACCTGTGAGATCTGGCTTTCCTCTGAGTAGGGTTTACCTAATGCACTATAGGACCCTTAGATTCCTTAATTTTAGCCACTGAATATCATCAGGGTTTTCAGATATTTTCAAAACAGAAAGGATCCATAGCCTTATAGAGAATGAGGAGAAAACTGATTTCAGAGTCTTAAAAATCAAGTGGGGCCAGCAGGTGGCTTGGAGGTTGAAGTCCTGGACCTGGCATCTTGAAAACCATACTGAGTGGATGTACACATGTGCCCAGCTGGGGGGAATAAAGGAGACAGGATTTCTGTGTGACTCTCCCCCTGGGGGGTGATTTCTTACAATCTTCTATCTCTGTCTCTTTCCAGTGAGCACATATGCCTATACAAACTAAAAACAAAAAGACAAGCAAACAAAAAGAATCAAGTGTTCTGAACTGACCTTGTACTGCAGTGGCTGAGAGAGGCAATTCTACATGACCAAATGCAGTTCAAATGAAAAACATGCCAGCACATGTATGTCCATGTCCAAAAATCTTGATAGGAACGAAAAAGGAGTAGAAGAGATGGTGGCATAATCATCCCCCACTGGGGCATGCTTTCTCCCTCTCCCTCCTTCTCTGTCTCTCTCTGACTAACACATATGTCCTCTGGCAATTAAGAAAGGAAAATAAAAAAAAAAGAAAAAGAATCAAGTGTTCTAACGGGACCCCGAGGCCTATAGTAGCACTTCCGAATGAGAGATGAGAGAGTTAACAATAGTTCTGTGGTCAATGGATTAGAAAACAGTTCATGTCCTTTCAAACCCAAAGAAAAATCAGAATTCATGTAGCAAAGTGATCCTTTCAGAAGTCCTGCACCTAGAAAACAATCTTGTTTTTATCAAATACTCTCCAAACTTATTTGGACACCTAAGCTGTTTTCCTCCGGCTCCCAACCTAAATGACAATGAAGAACATCTTGGAGGCAGGCAATGCTTTGAAAACACCAGCATATCTATACATCAGGCCCACCATCATAGTTCCCCTCAGCAGTCCAACTTCATCATTCACACTGTGCCACGGACACCAGCGCCACTGCAGCAAGCCCACTACCTCTCCCTGCAGACATCCTGGTGGCTGCAAATGCCACCCTGTGGTACCTAGTGCTTTGTCTGCATGAATACTCTTTTCCTCTAGGTCCTAAGCTGAGAAATGCCTTCTCATCTTTTCAGATCGAGAAGAAACTGCCCTGCTCTTCCATGGAGGTTTGGGCAAACCTTACTCTAAGCTGCCATTTTCCATTCCCATTTTCTTCATTCTAAACATTTCCATGATGTATTGAGCCATTGGAAAAGTCATGACATATTTTTCTATGCAAAAATGCATTATGACTTTTCCTGACAACCCAATAACTGATTGTCTTCTTGTGTAACTTTTTACACACAGTCAAAAAGTAAGATCACTGGGTGATAGGGAATTTTCCTTTTTATCTCTTACCAACATAAACTGGAAGATAGGAGATTCTTAAGTACTGATTAAATGAATGAATAAATAAATAGCAAATTATTATAAAAGCTCTTTTCAAGTGAAGAGAATCAAAATTAAATACATATTAAGACGCCTATATTCTTATTTTATCAACTAATGTATGGCATTAAAAGACTTACTAAAAGTGAATTTTTGAATGACCCAACAGCTCCGCATTGATTCAGTGAAAAAAAAAAAAGACCAAAGACCAAATTATGCATTTAAAAATAGTTCAAGTGATAAATGTTATGCCATGTGTGTCTTGTTACAATAAAAAAGCAAGCAGGGAGAACAAGTGGTGGCACAGTGGCAACACAACTGGACCCACATAGGAAAGGTACTGAGTTCGAATCCCAGAACCTTCCTGAGCAGACTAGGTATTAGTGTTCAGAGCTACCTGAGACTAGAGTGGATTACAGTGTGAAGACCCTGTTGGGAGTGTCTTTCTCTCCATTTCTTTCTCTCTATCTCTCATGGAAGAAATACATTTACAAATGGAGGGCCAGCAGGAAGTGTGCTGGTTATGGCACTAGATCCCAAATAGCCGATCCCAGGGTTTGAATCTCAGGCATGGTGGCTAGAAAACACACTTGGAACATGCATGTGTATGCATGCCCATAATGAGAGGAGACTGGAGGAGAAGGGATTGCAGTGTGGTCATCCCCCCAGGGGGTGATCTCTCACTTTTCCTCTCTCTCTCTTCAGTGGGCACACATGCCCTGTGACAAACATTAAAGAAAAAAAGCAATGGAAACAAGAAGTATTTATGTGATTATTTTGGGAAAGGAACACATACTAAGTAATACAATATGTATGATTTTTTTAAAAAACCACTTTCTTTGAATAGACCAACGTTTTTTATGTGTGTTGAGCTGAAATTAATAACAAAACTGAGGGTGAAAACAAGGCATGTGAAAAAAGTTATAAAAGCAAAGATACATGTTTTTATTATGCAATTAAAACACAAAGAATCTCTTAATTAGAGAAAATAGAGAATTACTATAAATGGCATCCCCATTAGTATCATTTAAATTGCAAGGGACAGCTTATAACTCATATGTGACTATAAAGTAAATTAACTGCTTTCACAATAAAATGCATTCAAATGGCATATGAGAATGGTCTAGGAAAGATTTTTATGTATCCCAGAAGTCTATTCCAAAATATATCCCTGTAGAAGAGTTCTTGCAGTACTTTGCTATCAGAGAGATGAACTGTAATACTGTATACCTAAGCTGTTTACTCCTTATAAATTTTCTTTAAAGGGGTAATATCTCTGGTTTGTTTTAGACTAATCTCTAGTGGCTTTATAGGTGAACTGTTTCTTTATTCTAGAATTTTAATAAAAAAAAACTCTAGTATTTATACTATATATAGGAAGAACAACTGCCTTTAAACATGACCTATCATTCACTTGACTTACCGATAACACGGCCAAACACATTCTGGTTCTATCATTTTTTGCCTTCCTAAAAAATAAAACATTTTAAAAACTGGCTTAACTAAGATTTTCCAGGTTTCACTCAAAAGTTAAATAGCATGTAACTATGATGAAAATGGTCAGGAAAGGTCGAAGAGGAAATACTTAGTCATGTAAGATATGCCAGCCCCAGCAACAGAAAAGACACATTCCTAGAAATACTTGCTATAACATAGCAGGGTCACAGCAGTAATAACTTTTTAAAACAAAAATTCTAGAATTTGCTCTGTTCATCTCTTGGAGCTATTATTTCTTAACCAAAATGTGAAGAAAATAAAGTAAAAAGTAGTACTATCTGTTTATTTTCATAATTTTGCAGGTGATACTAAGTTTAATATTTTCTGTACCTTTTTATTGAGTTTGAGTGCAGGAATACCTGTACTCTTATCATCTCTGCCCCATGATCTTTTATAGTCCATTATGAGTCAGCAGATTATTTTTTCTACTGCTTATTTTGTAGACAGCTAACTCAGATCAGAGGGTAGCAGAATCCAATTCACATAGAATGACTATACCCAAGTGGCCATCAGCTTCCTCCTCTCACACTCCTCTGAGCAAATACTGAATCGTCAAGCTCCTCAGATACTAACTGAACATTGTCATCACTTCCCATTGCTGTTTCTTACTGCTGACCCCTTTAGAGGTTCAGACCAAGCAGGTGAACCTGAAGTATCTAAATAACTAACAAGGAGCACAAAACAAAAGCTGCGTATCAATTCTGCATGACCTATCATGTGCCCTTCCATTCATTGTGGGGACATGATTTTCCCCCAATGGCTACATTATCAAATGGTATTATTGTGCTGCTGCTGGGACTCCTACTAAAGCTTAGTGCTTAGAGCCTTTCCTGTAGATTTGTTAGACACACGTACATTCTCCTGATTGTGCAGTTTCGCTGCCTAGCTGCATGACCCTCCATGGGATTCTAAACTTGAATTTCTGACTCATCCTTCTGTTCTCCTGGAGATGACACTTTGCCTGGACTATAGCCCCAGCCCATCCTCATGACTTAACCAACCTCTCCTAAACTTGTCTTCTGACATGACAGACTTCTGGTACCACCAGCCTGCCTTCTACCAGATCAAATTTTAGACAGTGGCATCCCTAGCCTCTTTTTTACATGTCTGTATGTATGTCTGCTATGAGGTGCACATGCTCACTGGAGAGAGAGAGAGAGAGAGAGAGAACTCACCCTCCCCCCCCCCCCCCCAGGAGGGCCGGCCATGCCACAACCCCTTCTCCTCTCAGGACTTTGAGCATGTATGCACATGCTTCTGGCTTGTTTTCAAGTCACCAAGATCAGGACTCCAACTGCTCTGTCAGTCATGTTGGATCCAGCCACCTTAACCTCCATATGACTTGCTGGCCCACCTAGCTTGCCACTTCATTTTAATTTTTACACTGGGTAATCGACCCAGGCTACTTTGGGAAATGGAAGAACAGATGTTTGCATAGCTAAGACTAATACTTCATAATAAGGACTCTAGCTCAAGATAAATTTCAAGAGAAAGGCTAAATCTTGTTAGGAAAAATGTAAAACATGCAGAAGAGTCCACAGAACTATAATATATAACACATGAAATGACGCTTACTGTTAAAATATAAATGAAGAGAAGCCAGGAACTTGCATCAGAACCTCCTTTAAACTAAACATTACATACAAAGTTAGCAAATACAAGGGGATGTCAAGAAGCTTATGAAAAAGTAAAATTCAAGCATGAGTTGTTTTGGCACAAAAAGATTTCCATGCATAGTTTTTTCATAATACACATTTTCCATGAATATTCTGGAGACCTTTCATAGGGAGTAAGGATTTTCAGCAAATCCTTTTGTTTTCTTCATATAACCACAAAGTTAAAAGAGTCTCTATATAGGGACCAGCAGAAGGCATAATGGATATGTTGCTGGACTTCCATGTAGTCAACCCTGGTTCAAGTTCCAGACCCAGTGGCTTAAAATTCACTCCAGGCATGTGTGCGTGCATGCACGCTCAAGATTCTGAGAGGAGAATGGAAGAGAAGGGATTGCAGTGTAGCCATTCTCCCTGGGGTAGAGGGGGTGTGATTTCTCACTTTCTGTCTCTCTGGCGAACACACATACGCCATATAACAAAAATCTCTCTTTCAAAAAAAAAGAATCTCTACATAATATCATAGCAGTGATGGTGGAGATACAGAATAGCATGTATAGTCTCTACCATTTGAGTAAAAGCAGCAGAAAACAATTATCAACATGGCAGTTCTTTCAACCCACTGCAAAACCCATGAACTGAAGAACATTTGAAGCTTGTAGGCTTCTATGTAGGTTATTGGAACTCTATCTAGTTCCTCATTCCTTGAGATATACATGTTTGCCAGGAATGAGTAAGCTATTCAGGATACTTGGACCTCTTGCTTTAATTAGGTAAATTATATAATATTATTCAAACCAAGCATGAGTTTTTTTTAAAAAAGCTATTTCTATGAAAACTAAGTTGAATGCCATGGAACTCCTTCATAAAGGCAGTTTGCCAAGAAAAAATACTGTTGAATTAGGTGAGAGCTAAACAATTAAAAAAAAAAAAAAAAAAAAATTGGAGGTTGAGACCAGTAGGTGGCAAAGTGGTTAAGGTGTTGGCCAACCACAGTTTGAGTCCTGGACCTAGTGACTTGAAACTCACACCAGGTATGTGTGCATGTGTGCTCAAAATTGCAAGAGGAAAATAGAGAAGGGATAGTAATATGGCCCTCCCCCTGGGGGGTGATATTTACCTTTTCTCTCTCTGACTTTCCAGTTAGTATGCACACCCTATAGCAAAAAATGTCTCTTTAAAAAAAAAATAGAGGGGGACCAGAAGTTAGCATAATTGCTATGTCGCTGGACTCCCATCTAGTTGACCGCGGTTTGAGTCCCAGACCGGTGTCTTGAAATCACACTGGACACGTGTATGTGTATGCCCAAGATCCTGAGAGGAAAATGGAGAAGGGATTACAGCCATCCCCCCTGGGGGGTGATTTCTCACCTCCTGTCTCTGTCTTTCTGGTGAGTGCACACACCCTATAGCAAAAACTTCTCAAAAAAAGAGAAAAAATAGAGGCAAATGTATAAAAATCTAGAATTCTTCACTCATGGTAGAAGAGATATTGACCCTTAGTATTATAAGGTTCTTCTTTTCTTTTTTTTTTTTTTCTTTTGTAAGATTATACCATAAAACGTGTGCACTTGCCAGAGACAGGCAGTGAAAGGGAAAGTGAGCTATCATCTTTTTGGGAGGATGGCCACAACCCAATCCTTTCTCATTCATTCTCCTCGTGGGATTTTGGGTACACACATGCACACACATGCTCTCAGTGTGATTTTCAAGCCACCAGGTCTGTTACTCAAATCGCAATCACCATGTGGGAGTTCATTATCTTAACCACCACACCACCTGCTAGCCCCAAGATTCTTATTTTCTTTTTTTTTGAGAGGTTTTTGCTATAGGGCACGTGCGCTCGCCAGACAGACAGAGAGAGACAGAGAGATAGAAAGCAGGAAATCACCCCCCAGGGGGGATGGTCACGCCGCAATCCCTTCTCCTCCATTCTCCTCTCGGGATCTTGGGCACGCACGCACACGCGCCCGGCGTGAGTTTCAAACCACCGGGTCCGGGACTTGAACCGCGGTCGACTACATGGGAGTCCAGCGACATAGCCATTATGCTAACTGCTGGTTCCCAAGATTCTTATTTTCTAAAACACAATTCACTTCTAAATGCCTTTATGGGTCAGACTGTGGCCTGGTGGTTACATGAGCTAGATCCCAGATGGTTGACTCAGAAGTTCAGCCAGACCTAGCAGCTTAAGAGATATGCCAGGTATGTGTACAAGCATGCCTAAGGTCCTGAAAGAAGGGAAAAATGGAATAGAAGAGATTTTTGTATGACCATTCCCCATGGGGGTGCTTTCTCACTTTATATCTCTCTCTCTGATAAGCATATGCCCTCTGCAATTAAAACTAAAATCAAAAACCTTTATGCCCATGTTTCTCTGTATGGGCATAGAGAAAGACATGAAAATGTATAGGTACCAGGTTGTAAATGTGGGTTTCTTATGTTTGTATTACCTTGTTTTTAAAATTGTTATGGGAACAAAGGAATGGAAAAGAGACTGCATGTAAGAAAAAGTGCTATGATAAATAAAATCATAGGACTATCAGGCGGCATAGTGGTTAAGGTACTGGACTCCCACATGGCCAACCATGTTTCTAGTTCCAAACCGGGCAGCTTGCTTTCTCACTCTCCATTTCTTTCTCACTATGTCTCTCTGGTCAAGTTAAAATAATAATAATGAAATCAATTAAATAAATAATTCTTTAAAAATGAATAAATAGTATTGTAAAGAGAATCATGAAGGGATGGTCATTAAAATATTAATGGTACAGAACCAGCAGATGGCATAATGGTTACATCTCTAGACTCACACATAGTTGACTACAGTTCAAGTCCCAGACCCAGTGGCTTAAACTCACACTGGGGACATGTGTGTGTGTACGTACATGCTCAAAATCCCAAGAGGAGAATGGAGAAGGAATTGTAGCATGACCATTCCTCACTGGAGGAGGGGGTGAGTTCTCATTTCCTGTCTCTCTGTCTCTGTCTCTCTCTCCAGCAAGTCCATGTGCCCTCTAGTGAAAAAAAAAAAAAAAACCTCTCTCAAGAAAAAAAAAAAAACTTAATGATTATGAAGAGAATTTAGCTTCCTTCCATACATTCTTTGTCATTTGGATATTTTACAATGAGTATTTTTTTATATAATCATAAGAAAATGAAACTCTGAAATTTTTTTAACTTAAAAAAAGAGAGAGAGAACAGAGACCATGGGACTAACTTGGAGTGGGGGAATCAATGCCTAGGCATTGCAGAAAAATTCCTCTTGATCCTTTCTGACAGAGTACCTACTGGTACACGAGAAGAAGATCACAAGAAAAAGAACACTGTCCAATTTCCAGAAGAAAAACTCCATTCTGGAGCCAAGCAATCAGTTGTTTCAAACCTCTTACGCTCTTGGCCTTAACACCTCACTTGCTTGTCCATCTTTACCTGCAATATTTTAATAGAAAAGCTAACATTGCCTGTTTGTATCTATAGCCCACAGACTTTTTGATAATTCCACATCAGCTTGCCTTCTGGTGGATTTTCAGTATTTAACTCTAACCTAGGGCTTTGTCCAAGCCATGCCTGTCACATGTTATAGTCTAATTGTAAGAACAATGCACTATCCTTTGGCTTCCCACTAGAAATGAAGCATCAGACTGGAAGGTGCTTTACTTCGTAAGGGATAGGAGCCTTTAACATTAAGTTCCAATAATATGGTAGTAGAGAAAGGGAAAGTGAGAAAGCAAGCTGCCGGGTCCAGGACTAGAGCCACAGTCAGCCATGTGGGAATCCAGTGCCCTTAACCACCATGCCACCTGCTGGCCCCCAATAATATGTTTTCAAGTATATAAGGAGGGAAAAAATCCTAAGGACTCTTTGATTTTTTAAGAAGTTCATTTAAAGTAAAATGCGATCGAGAACAAATTCTGAAGGAAACATTACGACTTTACTACAATGCAAACTATTCAATTCAACGAACCTGGAACCAAAGATAAGAATTCAGATTTTTTTTTTCCCACTTATGGAGGAAAAAAGCATGCACACAATCCTTTGGAGATCTTAGGAGATGAACATTCATTTAACACATTTTCAAACATAGTTCCCTTTTTGATAAATCACAACCCTTAGACTTGAGTACTGTTTTAGAAAGAAAAGGTCCACCAGTCTAGTCTTTCTTCTCTACTGCTAATTTAATTGTCTTAGATGGGCTAAAGTAGCAGCCACTATGGTGTCTACGGTCCATTAGGTACTTTACCTAATGTTCACTCATGTATGGAGAGAAATTAAGGCTCACAAAAGTTACTTACCTGTTTCTACATAAACTAGGAGTGGGTAAAACACATCTAGACACATCTAGAAACCCTGGGATTCCAGGTGAGAGCAAGCACAATGTGTCCAGGACAGAGACACGAGTCCCCAGCCTTCCATTTTTGCTAGTCGCTCAAGTAGCCAAAATGTACGTTAGGAGTAGAGTCTGCATGATTAGTTTTACTTTAAAAGAGGAGATGAATTTGAGCCAGGAGGTGGTGTGGAGATTAAGGCAGCTGGATCCATCATGACTGACTGAGCAGTTCGAGTCCCTGCCCTGGCAGCTTGATAATAATACCTGGTGTGTGTACGTGCCCAAAATCCTTAAAGGAGAATGAAAGAGAAGAGATTGTGGTGTGGCCATATCCCCTGCAGTGATTTCTCACTCCCCATCCTTTTTTTTTTTTCCTCTCTCTCTGGCAAGTTCGTGTATCTTATAACAAAACTAAAAAGAAAGAAAGAAAGAAAGAAAGAAAGAAAGAAAGAAAGAAAGAAAGAAAAAAATTACCCCACACTGATCTAAACCACTAAGTAAAAATAAAGTACTGAAAAACAGTGAATGAATAGTTTTTAAAAAATTAAGCTTACTTTGCAGGAATACGCTCACCCTGGTGACGATCTAGAATTGTTTGTCTGCATTTCACCAGGATGACTCAGGAAATGAAAATAGAATGTTCTGGAGGCTACAGACTGGCACCACTTTCTAGGTGTACTGCACAAGTCCTTCCATTCCCTCTGAGTTAAAAGGACCATGACTGGGCAGAAATACTCCTGACTTGCCTCCAAAGTTCAGACCAGAGTCAAAGGCTCCTGGGGTTAGAAATTGGAGTGCACCTCAATGCAGCTGCCCTTGGCTGATCCAAGATTCCTGACAGACACTGATGCGGCCTGTTTCGCTTCATGGCTCTTCTCATCCTGTTTTAAATAATTCATTTGGTTTTACTTTCACTTATGCACAAACACACACACCACATAGATGTATCACTAGGAGTTGTTATTTCATTATCTAATACTTGTGTCAAGAGCATTTATTCTGAGCCCGTCTAAAAATGTGATTATTTCTCTTTGGGAAGAAAATATATATGACATACATCTTTTCTCTTGAAAGTAATAATTAACTTGTTCAGATGCCATACAGTCTGTCATGTATCAAATCAGACCTTTAAGATTCATGTCAAAAGCAGCAGTCAAACAAAAATCAACTAATTAGACTTAGCAGGATGGCATAATTTTTTTTTGAGAGGTTTTTGCTATAGGGTGTGTGCGCTCGCCAGACAGACAGAGAGAGACAGAGAGATAGAAAACGAGAAATCACCCCCCAGGGGGGATCGCCACGTCGCAATCCCTTCTCCTCCATTCTCCTCTAGGGATCTTGGGCACGCACGCACACGCGCCCGGCATGAGTTTAAGCCACCGGGTCCGGGACTTGAACCGTGGTCGACTACGTGGGAGTCCAGCGACATAGCCATTACGCTAACTGCTGGTCCCAAGATAGCATAATTTGCAAATAATCTGCTTTTCATTATTCCCCTCTATACCCAGTTCCTGAAACACAGTCAATGTGGGATGGTAGAATTCCAAAATGGGGCCTCAGGAGCCCTGGATCCAAGTCCTGGCTCTGCCCCTAGCCTGGGGTGCAATCATGGACAAGCATCTTAACTCCTCTGGTCTTAGTTTTCTGATAAGTGAAAATGAGGAGAGAGGGCCCAGCAGGTGGCATGGTAGTTACCGGTGTTGAACTCCCACATGGCCGACCACAGTTCGAGTCCTGAGCCTGGTGGTTTGCTTTCTCCCTTTCCCTTTCTCTCCATCTCTCTCTGGTCAAATTAAACAATAATGATAGTAATAACACATAAAGTTTAATAAAATAATCCTTTCTACAAAAATGCGGAGAGAGGTGAAGATCGACTTCTAAAATCCCTTCCAGTCTAATCTGCACTTTGGAAACTGCTGGCTCAGACTATGATTTCATGATGCTTCCCTATTTGGAACTTTTACTTGGACTCAGGGCATACTTTTATTATCATTGTCCAGTACTCCCATTTAAAAAAAAAAAAAAAAAAAAGGGCCCACAGGACTAATCACATATCTCTAATGTTATAAAAACAGAAATACGGAACTGAGGAAGCAGGTGAAATACAACTGTGTGAAATGCAAGGTATAGTTATTTGCCGTTGACAAAGGACCTTGTTAGAATTACAAATGAGGTTGGAGGTATTATTTGATATTAAGCAGTTCTAACTCCTGATAATTAACAAGGATAGAAAATGACGCATAGTAAATCACATCAGAAATGTCTTTCGGCTGTTTTTCAGGCATGCCAGGAAGAACTCGAGTCGCTTTTATTGCTTTTCCTACTGCTGAGCTCCTGAGGGGGGGAGGGGAGCAAGCAGAAGAGTATTAGTCATCTGCAATTAATTACTCACTGACTTTTCTAAGCCGTGATCATCTTTCCTTCTGAGCTTTCATCTAAGTATCTCTAAGAACTTTTGAGCATTAATTATAACAACAGTGTCTTGAAATAATTTTTGGCTTTGATTAAAAATTACATGCCCTACTTTCAGTTACTCTCGTTAGGTGTAGAGCCCGAAAAATCCTAGAAGGTTGAAGCTTGGAAAGATGTTAAAACACATCAAACCTCACCCGCCCAGTTTTACACAGGAGGTTTCTAAAAGTGCAGTCTCAGAGACTTGCCAGATTCACATACTTAGTCAAGAAGCAGGTTGAGCATACAATGAACCACATCCTGTTCTCCATGGCCTCACTTGAGCTTGGGCCAAAATATTATATTTTATTATAATCTTTTACCCACTCACCTCCCAAGTTACCAACAATAGTTTGTGACTAACAGGCTTGGACCCAAGACCAGCACGTAGGTGGGAATGCCTGCTGTCATTCAAAGATGATCTGGGGGCTTAACCAAAATGTATTTTCTTCCTAAAATGTTAATATATGTGTTCGCCCCTTAAAATGAATGTAATTGGGCCAGCAGTTTGTGTGGTGGCTAAGGCACTGGATTCCCACATGGCCGACTGCTGTTCGAGGCCCAGACCTGGCAGCTTGGAAATCACAACAAATAGATAAATAAATAAATGTTTTTTAAAAATAATAATTAAAATAATGGAGATTAGGTTAATCATCTCTGAATGAGCACTTGCATTACAATTTGGGATGAATGATATAAACTGTATTCAAACCAAGAATGCAGCACTTAAACATTGGGCAATCCACTTTATTTGGATGTAAGGGGTGACAAGCACAGTGAGATTGCTTTGCTTGATTGTTTGATGAAATGACCTAGAGTGACCACGTATTCCTGGGGCTACTGGAGCAGGGAGGGGAGGACACCGAAGTACTATATGAATGTGAGTGAGAAAGAAATAGGAGAACATTGAGACAGTATCTAAAGAATGTTCAAATGAATCCTGATATGACATAGGTCTGGCCTTGAAGGCCACCCATATCTCAATGGAAGACCAGGCTGATATGCTTCAAAACTGGGCCTTAAAATGAGCAGAGTTGGCTCCTCTGCTCAGTGACCAAGATACCCTGGCTTAATTCCTCTACTCCTTTAGCCTCAGTCTTCTTATACATAATGTACAACAACAGTAATACCCTCAAGGGAAACAGTTGGGAAGATTACATAAAGTAGCAATTGTTAGTCACAAATAAGTATTTACTAAACTAACTCTTTTTTAAAAAAAAAGTATTAATTTATCTATCTATTTGTGGTAATTTTCAAGCTGCTGGGTCTGGGACTCAAACTGTGATCAGCCATATGGGACTCCTTCACCTTAACTACCATGCCACCTGCTGGCCTCCCACTAAACTAACTCTTAAGCCTGCCTCAAAAAAATTGACTCTGGGACCAGCAGTTAGCGTAATGGCTATGTCCCTGGACTCCCATGTAATCAACTGCGGTTCGTGTCCCAGACCTGGTGGCTTAAAACTCACGGCAGGCACATGTGCGTGCATGCCCAAGATTCCGAGAAGAGAATGGAGGAGAAGGGATTGTGGTGTGGCCATCCCCCCTGAGGGGCGATTTCTCGCTTTCTGTCTCTGTCTCTCTCTGTCTGTCTGGTGAGCGCACATGCCCTATAGCAAAAACCTCTCAAAAAAAACCCAAAAAACAAAAAACAAACAAACAAACAAAAAAACCACATAGGGCATGTGCGCATGCATGCCCAAAATCCTGAGAAGAGAACAGATAAGAAGGGATTGTGGCATGGCCATCCTCCCTGTGGAGGGTGCTTTCTCACTTTTCTTCTCTCTCTTTCTGTCTTTCCCCAGTGAGCACACATGCCCTATAGCAAATTTTATAAATAAAGCAATAAATTTGATCCATCTTTACTCAAATGTTTGGCCTTTAATGCTTTATGTATTTGTGAAGAGCAAAGATGCTGGTGGGGCACTCCCTTAAGAAAGCTATTTCTCTTCTCTCCTGGAAAGGTGTTTTTAAAAATAATTTTTTTTGTTTGTTTAAAGGAACAGCATTGAAATTAATCCTTTGACCACCATTATTTTCACTTCCTCAGAAACATTCAGAAAATGAGGTGAAATTATACAGGCCTGGACCACATTAGAACAGCTAATCTGAAGACTTGATGTTTCATGCTTCATCTTTCCTTTGTTTGCTACCCTTTTCTCTGCCTCATTAGGTTCTATTCTTCCTCTCAGGAAACAGGTGATAAGGAGAAAAGTGAAAAAATATTAAAGTAATAGTTGAAAATACAAACAAATTGAGCCCAAGCCCGGAAGTTCCATGACCCAAAACCAAGACCCCTAGACAATAAGTGTGTGCACTTTTTGTTTGTGCATTCTGTGCCTTGCATAATGTCATAGGCCTGCATTCCTGACAACATAGATTTGAATGAACAAAAACACAGAAATTCATTTTCTAGAGCTTAGGTAAGTATTTTTTAACTCTATTGCCCTTCCCAAGTTCTCAGCGTACTTTAATTTTGCTATTAGGGCCAGAGTTTTTTTTTTTTTAAATAGAAATGATGCCAGTAATTTGTTTGGTTAATGTTCTGCCAAAAAGAAAGAATTGGGTTTCTGTTTAGATTGATCAAAGTCCTACTCCAAATTTGAGATGACGCAGAGTTTTATACTGGAAAAATATAAGGTCAGGTGTTCTCCATGTGTTTATCAGTGGGCTTCAGTCATCAATGATCCCATCTAGAAAAATAAATTCTATCATGAATTGAAACAAGGGTTGCACATAGTCTGTACAAGTCTCCCTTCTCTTTTGTTTTCATCGCCATCTAGTGTTACTTAAGGGAATATTTAGCTAAATTTTCATACCCAGTCCTGGCTGGGAAGATGAATCTGGAAAAAGGTTTTTCTAATCCAATCCTCTGTATTCATTTTTACATAAAGCCGAATCACTGCTTTCAGCCGAATCACTGAAACAGATAATTATTAATAGATCTGGGATTAGTTTTTATTCTTAGATACTAGAAAATATTTTTCTATTATATCCTGTTGACTTCCTTTGCTTACTGTTTGTCATTTATTAATAGTTTCAGCAGTATAAAGTCAAGATATACACAAGGTTCATTAATATATTAATTATTACAGTGGATCTGGAGTAAGATAAATGAACTCTGTGATTTGTGTCAAGTCCGGTGTTTCACCGAGACACAGTTCTATCATCTGTAAAATGGGCATTATATATTAACATCAGCATCATAACTATGAGGTTGTCATGAAGGAAGAAAAGCGTGCAAAGCCCACAGGAGAGTTTATGATCTAAGGACATGCTTAGTTAATGGAAGCCATTTTAAATACTGAGGATCACTATAAATGGTGTTCTTAAAAGCCAGCACTCCATTGGTTTTATTCGATAATTAAGTGTCCTTTGTTTCTATAAAGGTTCTTCCGGAGGGATGTAGACTGGGTGAGTGCAATGGCACTACTGCTGACAGGTGGGACCCAATCCCACCTTCTCCCTTAATTAGCCAAGTGCTCTCTGACTTTCTGCTTGACTCCCCTATCATGGTGTCCCAACATCGGTCAAACAGGGATAATGGTCACACCAATCTTGTCGGGACGTTTTTGATGTTTAAATGTGCTGCTACATGGATGTGACACACAGCAAGCACTATAGATCTAACTTTTTTTAAATTATTAACTGCAATTTAAAGCAAAATTAAGGTTACTTACTTAGCACATGTACTAATAACACTGCCATAAAGCTATACGTGATATTTAATAAAACCCACTTTTTAAATGTTAAAGATCTCATTTTTTTAAAGAATTATTTTGCTTAACTTTATTAATTTATTAATTTATTTAAGTTTGACCTAAGAGGGACAGAGAGAATGAGAGAGAGAGAAAGTAAGAAAGCAAGCTGCCAGGTCCAGGCCTCAAACCACAGTCAGCTATGTGCAAATCCATCACCCTTAACCACCATGCTACCTGCCGGCCCCAAAACCCAAATTTTTAAGAAAAAGGCTATTAGGAGAGAGAAAGAGATCAATGTCCTTAATGTACAACAACTAGGGACGTGGCAATGTTCTGTAATGCCTGAGCCACCTAGGAAGGTCTTGGGTTCATGTATGTGCACATGATCCAGGCTAGGATGCTAGGGTAGATTATGGCCTGAAGACCTTACTGGAGTTGCCTTGCCTCTCACTAAATAAATAAACCACTGGGGCCAGCAGGTGGCATAGTGGCTGACCATGGTTTGAAGTCCCGGACCTGGTGGCTTGCCTTCTCACTTTTTCGCTCTCTGTCTCTTTGGTAAGCATATGTGCCTTATATAAATTCTTTTTTAAAAAAAAAAAAAAATAATAACAATAACAAATAACTGTAAAAATCATCTCCTTGAAAGATGTTTTTGATAGAAGTATCTCTGCTTTAGTTTAAACAACAGTAATAATTCCCTTATATCTTTCTCTATGCCCACTATTGTGCTACGTGCTTACAGTTATTATGTCGGTTGATCTCTGCGATGACGCTTTGAGGGAGACCATCACCACCTTCAGACCGAGGCCTTAGAGAAATGAAGTCACCAACCTGAGTCTACAGTGCGAGTGTGGAAGAGGAAGAATGAGATCCAAATCCAGGAATATTTACAACCCTGTTAACTACGATAAATGGCCTCTCCACTTAGAAGTGGCTGGAATATGGCCTGTGGATTGTCTCAAACTAAAATAGTCTCCAGCTATTAAGGTCAAGTTTTTAACTTCTCTAAGCGTTAGTTCTCATTAGATGTGAAATGACAGGGAGTGGGCCAGCTGGTTGAAAATAATGAAAACCCTAGAATTCAAAGAGAACATTTTTATGGTTTATAAATCTGGTTGGTAAATACAGGAATTTACAGAATTATGTAAAATTAAATTTTAAAAATAAGTGTACTGGGTCCACTCCATGACCTGGACGTTAAGGCAGCTGATCCCACATGGCTGACCCCAGGATTGGGGTCCCAAACCTGGTGGTTTGAGAAAGATCCCAGGCACATGTGCATGTGCTCACAAACAGTCAGCCTGGCAGCTGATTTCTCACTTTCCCTCTCACTTTCTCTCTCTGTCTCTCTCCAGCAAACTCACATGGCAAAAACCTTTTAAAGAGCAAAAGAAAGAAAGCTTCAAAAGGAGAGGAAGAAATATCCTGAAATTCTCTTGTACAGAAGGAAGGTTGTGTGGTTTGAGGGCAAATATTCTCAGAGCTCTGACACAGGTTGCTCACAGTTCAGTATTAAACCGTCGTCTGTCACTGTCTGAAGAATTTTCCGAGTAAGACACAAACACACTTCTAAGTCAAGATGGAAGGAGACTGGTCATAGCAGGTGGAGAGATAGCTAGGATGGTAAAAGCAAGGGTTTAGGTATAAACATTTTTCAGAAAGAGAAAATAATTTCTTTTTAACTTTCAGGGAGCATGTGTACTTACTATGGAGAGAGGGAGAGAGAGAGAGAAAGCACGTCCCATGAGGAATGGTCATACTGCAATCCCTTTTCCTCCATTTCTCTCTCTTCAGGATTTGGGATATCCATGCACATGAGTTTGATGTGTTTTTCAAGCTGCTGGGCCTGGAACTTGAACCGCACAGTCAGTTATGTGGGATACAGCCACCTTAACCACCATGCCACTGGCTGGTCCAAGAAAGTATTTTTTAACCACTTGCACGATCTCATTTATTACCTACTAACTATGTTCTGAGCACCTGTTATGTGCCAGGCACTAGGAAAATAGGAGTTAGAAAACAGATTCATTCCCAATGTCATAAAACCAGAATTTTGATAGGGAAAGTGACAATAAATGAACACATCATGACAGGAATATAAATTAATACAATTACAGGAAACTGTTGGTTCATCAAAAAATTAAAAATAGAATGACCATATGATTCAGGATTCCCACTTTTGTGTATGTACCCAAAAGAACTGAAATACATCTCTCAAAAAGACATCTGCACTCTCAAGTTCTTTGTGGCTTTATTCACAGTAGCCAAGATGGAGCATCAACCTGTGTCTGTCCACCAATGGAAGAAAAGAAAATGTGGTATATATACACACATTTTAAATGCTAGTCAGTCTTAAAAAAAAAAAAAGAAAAAAAAGAAAAAATCTTATCTTTGCAATAATAGGGGTGAACTTAGACAATATTATGCTAAGTAAAATATGAGTAAACCAGGCACATGAAGATGCATGATCTCATATATGGGATCACAGCCTGAGTCTCTCGCCCTTAACCATGGTCAATTCCACTGTGTTCTTTGACATCGCTGTTGATGGTGAGTCCTCGGGCTGCGTCTCCTTCAAACTGTTTGCAGATAAAGTTCTAAAGACAGCAGAAAACTTTTGTGCTTTGAGCACTGGAAAGAAAGGATTTGGTTATAAGGTTTTCTGCTTTCACAGAATTATTCCAGGGTTTATATGTCAGGGTGGCGACTTCACATGCCATAATAGTACTGGTGGCAAGTCCATCTATGATGAGAAATTCAATGATGAGGGACCAGCAGTTAGCATAATGACTATGTCACTGGACTCCCACGTAGTCGACCACGGTTCAAGTCCCAGACTCGGTGGCTTAAAACTCACGCTGGGGCGCATGTGTGTGCATGCCCAAGATCCCAAGAGGAGAATGGAGGAGAAGGGATTGCGGCGTGGCCATCCCCCCTGGGGGGGGTGATTTCTCACTTTCTATCTCTCTGTCTCTCTCTCTCTGTCTGGCGAGCGCACGCGCCCTATAGCAAAAACCTCTTCAAAAAAAAGAAGAAATTCAAGGATGAGAACTTCATCCTGAGACATACAGGTCCTGGCATCTTGTCCATGGCAAATGCTGGACCCAATACAAACAGTTCTAGTTTTTCATCTGCATTGCTAAGACTGAGTGGTGAGATGGCAAGCATGTGGTCTTTGGCAAGGTGAAAGAGGAGATGAATATCATGGAAGCCATGGAGCACTTTGGGTCCAATAATAGCAGGACCAGCAAGAAGACCACCATTGCTGAATGTGGACAACTCTAATGAATTTGACTTGCTTTCTCTTAACCACTAGACTATTCCTTCTGTAGCTCAGAGGAGCACTCCTCCACACCTTCTGTTCGCTGTGTCCTGTAACCTATGTTCTTGCTGTAGTTCTTTGGGTTCCATATTTTTCTTATTCCCCTCCAGATCTAGCTGAATTGCAAAGTTAAATTTATGGTTATGAAATAAAAACTAAGTAAGCAAAAAAAAAAAAAAGTTGAACTCATAGAAGAGTAGGATGATGGTTACCAGAGACCTGGGAGTATAGATGGGACGGTGAGAGAAATGTTTGTCAAAGGATACAAAATTTAAGTTAGCAAGGAGAAATAAATTCAAGAAAGCCATTGTATAACATTGTATCTATAGTTAGTAACAATGTATTGTTTTCTTTTATGTGGAGTATGTTTGGGTCTATGTGTGGTTTAGAAAGAGTCTGGACTACAGGCGTGCACTACTGTGCCAATATTTTCAGGTAAGACTGGAATCAGGCCCAGGCCTACCACATGGCCTCAGCTGACTGAGCAACAGAGTTTGGTGTGCACTACCACCAGCTGGGTCATGTATTCTAAAGCTTTACTGAGAGAGTAGATTTTGCATGTTTTCGTCACCACCACCACCACCCCAAAAAAGTGAGGTAATGCATGTTTGTTTTAAATTTCCAGAGGGGATGTGTGCTCTCCGGAGAGAGAGAAAACACTCCTTACTGGGGTGTGGTCACATTGCAATCACTTCTCCATTTCTCCATATTGCTGGGATGTTAGACATGCACACACATGTACATCTTGGCATGTTTCCCAAGCCACCAGAATTGGAATTTGAGCCACTAACTTAGCCAAATGGGATCCAGTTCTCTTAACCACTAGGTCACTGGGCCTGCCCTGTATGTCAATTAGCTCAATTTAGCATTCCACAGTGTACATATTTCAAAACATAATGTTGTATATATGAATATATATACACTTTTTGTCAACCAAAAATAGGGGTCTGGGGCCAGCAGATGGCATGGTGGCTATAATACATGGCTGACTCCAAAGTTCGAGTCACAGACCTACAAGCCTGAAAAACATGCTGGGTACATGTGCCTACATGCCCAAGATCCTGAGAGGGGAATGGAGGAAAAGGGATTGCAGCCTGATCATCCCTCTGGAAGGTTGATTTTTTTTTTTTTTTCTCACTTTCCCTCTCTCTTTCTCTGGTAAACATATGCACCCTGTGACAAAAATCTAAAAAAAAGGAAGGGGAGGGGGGCCCGGCCCCATAGCCTACTGGTTTAAGGAACTGAATCCTCCATGGCTGACAGCAGTTCAAATGCCAGCCCCAGCAGCTTGAGAAATGTGGCATGCGTATATGTGCCCAAAGTCTGACAGGATGGAGAAATGGTGAAGGAACTATGATATGACCATGTTTTATTGAGGGGCACTATCTCTGTCTCTCTCTGGTGAAGATTTGTGCCCTCTGGCAATTACAAAAAGGGAATAAATAAACACATCAGCATTATGAGTGCTGGAAAGAGAAAGCAGAGAGTGTCATGTGAAAGATTATGGACTGTGCAGATGGTAGTCAGTGGTGGGGGCATGTCCTCCTCTTCCATCCCTCCTTCTGCACCAAAGGTAGTAACTGACAGTAACATGTCCATTTGCTGAGAGCTCAGTTCTCTTATTTCAGGAACACTCTTCAATTCACACTCTCGGCCAGACCATCGCAGACTGGGCCACGCAGGATGACGGAGGCTTAGGCTGAGCTGGGCACTGTCTGTCAGCACTATAACAGCAAGGAGCCCCATTCCAATTACTGGGTGTGTGTTAACTGAATGGTAAGGACTGTGAGACTGCACTGCATGATTATCTTCCCATTTCTTATAACTATGTTGGGCTGACTTGAAAATAAAGACACAATCTCAGCAGTGATGTTTAT
This sequence comes from Tupaia tana, assembly GCA_026018925.1. NCBI lineage: Eukaryota > Metazoa > Chordata > Mammalia > Scandentia > Tupaiidae > Tupaia > Tupaia tana. The sequence goes on from JAKSZU010000002.1 coordinate 71,750,498, forward strand.
TGCTGATAGTATTTAGGGTGATGTGTGGCAGATTTGCTTTGTATTTTTATTTAAACAAAGAAATTGGGATTGGCTAATGAGTAATTAGAGAGATGCCTTTTTAATATAAAATATTCAGATATTACAGAATAAAAAGATTACTTAGAATTAATCAACAAGTGAGCTATGTGATATTGCATATTCTAAATATAAATGTATTATATATTGCATGTTACTTACATGAGAATAGATAACCTTATAGTTTTTTTTTTTCAAGATATTTATTGGACCAGCAGGTGGCATAGGGGTAATGTCCACATGGTTGACCATGGTTTGAGTACCGCACCTGGTGGCTTGAAACTCATGCCAGGAACATGTGTGTATATGCCCAAAATCCTGAGAGGAGAATGGAGGAGAAGGGATTGTGATGCAGGCATCCCTCCAGGGGGTGATTTCTTGTTTTCTGTCTCTCTGTCTCTCCAGTGAGTGCAAATGTCTTATAGCAAAAATCTCTCTCTTAAAAAAAGCATTATTTCTTTAATTTTAGTTATTACTAATTTTTAACATTTCACTAAAGGAGCAGGCAGGTTGTATAGTGGTTAAGGGCATTGGACTCCCACATGACTGATCACGGTTTGAGTTTCAGACCTGATGGCTTGCTTTCTCACTTTCTTTCTCTCTCTCTCTCTCTCTCTCTCTCTCTCTCTCTCTCTCTGGTCAAATTTAAATAAATAAATAAAGTTAAATTAAAAAAATTCTCAAAAAAATTTTTTTTTACCAGAAAGAGAGAGGAAATCAAGAAAGCAAGCTGCCAGGTCCAGAAAACTCAAACTGCAGTTAGCCACGTGGGAATCCAGCTCCCTAACTATCATGCCACCTGCTGGCTCCTAACTTTTGGATTTTCTTTTAAGAGGTTTTTGCCTTAGGGCACATACACTTGCAAGAGAAAGAGAGACAGAGAGAAGGAATGTGAGAAATTACTTCCCCGGGGGAATGGCCACACCCTGATCCCTCCTACTCCACTCTCCTCCCAGGATCTTGGGGGCACACACACACACACACACACACACACACACACACGTGCACCCAGCATGATTTTTCAAGCCACTGGGTCTGGGACTCAAACTGCAATTAGCCATATGGGAGTCCAGTAACATAACAGCTATGCCATCTGCTGGTCCCATTTTTGGATTCTTAATGTAAGTGGAGTTTTTTGTTTATTTTTTAAGTTTTGTTTTTGTTTTTGTTTTTATTATAGGATGCATATGCTCACTGGAAAGAGAGAAAGAGAAATTATCTCCTGGAGAGAATGCTATGCTACAATTTCTCCTCTTCCATTCTCCTCTCAGGATTTTGAGCATGCCCGCACATGTGCCTGGAATGTGCAGTGGGCCATGTGGGATCCAGACGTCTTAGCCACCATGCCACTTGCTGGCCCTTTAAAAGTTTTTTGCACTGACACAGATATTTTGTAATTTTTATAATATCAATTAGTGAATATCACAGAAAAATCCAGCTATGGTCTGAATGTGTCTCCCCAAAATTTGTATGATGGAACTCTAACCCCCAGGCAAAGTCTCTGGGAGGTGATTAGGTCATGACAGCAGAGCCCTTATGGTTGGGATTCATGATTTAGAAAAGAGAATCCAGAGAGGTAGCTTGTCCTTCCACCAGGCAAAGACACTGCAGGAAGGTGCTGTCTATGAGCCACCCAAAATCTCCCTCTAGCCACTAATCTTTCTTGATCTTGCTTCCCAGCCTCTAGAACTATGAAAAATTTTATTGTTTATAAACCACTCAGTTTTTGATATTTTTATTTTAGCAGCCCAAATGGATTAAAGCAAATATTTAGACTTCTTTTTTTGTTTATTTTTGCTAACGGGTACGCACACTAGTCAGAGGGAGGGGAGGAGAAAGCCAACAAGAGGAAACACCCCCCCCCCCCCCCCCATGGAGAATGGTCATGCTACAATACCTTCTCCTCCATCCTTCCCTCCTTTCAGGATTTTGAGCACAAGCACAGGTACATGCACCTGGCATCTTTCTCAAACCACCTGGTCCAGGACTCAAACTATGGTAGGCCATGTGGGAGTCTAGCACCTTAACCACCATGCCACCTGTTGGTCCCTGAAGCTTCTTTCTTAGCTATCATTTCACAGACTAGATGTTCTCATTCATCAACAGGAGCTTCGCACATCCCCATCATGTGTAGAGTTACACGTTTCTTTGTGAACTGAGAGACTTGTTTCTCATGAGCATCTGCATCTTTATCTTCCATTAGGAGATGCATATAATCTAAACCACTTTGACCTTGATGTGTGTAAGATGTATTGCTGCACTGAATTCTTGTATATGACTATCTGGGCATCATTTAGTGCTGTGAGAGGTAGACAAGCCCACAACCACAACTTTGCTTTAAACAGCCCTCCTCCTGCAATAACCCTCTAATTGTTCTGGCAAGGCACACATCCAAACAACACTCATGGAGCACTAGCAATAGGCTAGCCATTAGGCCTGGTTGTCCACCCCTATCCCTGAGTCAAATCCTAAATTTCCCTTGATATCATTTGAGGTGGCCCTTTTTATTGACAATTTTGAGAAAGTCCATCTTGCCCAATAGAAACCCACATCCAAGCTGGGCACAGAACTGCAGGTCATTCAGAGCTCCACAGGGAGAAATCATAGTTCATAAACTGGCACAGTAGTAACTAAGAGCTTATAAATACAGATCCCTGGGCTTTGATATCAATACACTATCTGTCTCACTGGAGACAGAGGTGAATGAAGGGCATGAGAAAGCACCCCCAGGGGAGGATGACCATGCTGCTATCCCTTCTCCTTCATTCTCTCAGGATTTGGGGCATGTACACACATGTACCTGGCATATTTTTAAAGTCACCAGGTCTGGGACTCAAACTGCACAGTCAACCATGTGGGATCCAATCAAACATCCATATAATCTGGTAGCCCAAGAAATTTTGATTCAGGAAGATGAAGTGGAGGCTGAGAATCTGTATTCTTCCAAAGTTCATTTGGTATTTTGACTTCAACCCAACCATCACTCAATGATTCACCTCATTATGTATTAAATTTATTCATTTTGAGAACCCATTGACCTACACTGCATCCCTATGAGCACTGCAAAAAGCAAATAAGTAGTTCATTTTGTTCTTAGAACAAGGAGATTTCTCATTACTACACTTATAACATTGACCTCCTCTGTATATAAAGAAGGAATTTAGGCCTCACAGTACAGTGGTTAAGCACTGTGCATTGGTAGGCCTACATGGCCTGCTGCTATTTGAATCCCAGCCCCAATGGCTTGAGAAAGAATTCAGGTGCATGTGTGTATATACCCAAAATCCTGGTAAGATACAGAAATGAAGAAAAAGGGATTGCAGCATGACCACAACTCATTGCGGGAGTGCTTTCTCTTTCTCTGGGGAGTACACACTCTCCCTGGCAACAACAACAACGAAAAGGAATATAGAACATTCTCATCAAAGAAATGAAATTCAACTAACAAGCAAAAAGTGATGATATAATAAAATAAATGTTTATCATTAAGAAACTGCTGCTATCTTTTTTTTTTTTTTTTTTTTGGAGAGGTTTTTGCTATAGGGCGCATGTGCTCGCCAGACAGATAGAGAGAGACAGAGAGACAGAAAGCGAGAAATCACCCTCCAGGGGGGATGGTCACGCCGCAATCCCTTCTCCATCCTCCTCTCGGGATCTTGGGCACACACGCACACGCGCCCGGCATGAGTTTAAGCCACCGGGTCTGGGACTTGAACCGCGGTCGACTACGTGGGAGTCCAGCAACATAGCCATTACTCTAACTGCTGGTCCCAAAACTGCTGCTATCTTGATCCCTTCTTCAGGTTGAATAAATAACTAGTCCTTGCACTTCCAATGAATATACTCAAAATAATAACAATAACAAAGAATGATAAGTTAACCTTCTCCATTACTTGGGGGTGTTTCCAGGTGCTGCTGCTTTCTAGAAGCTATAAAAATAAATCCTTAGACAACAAATCCCATCGTTTTATGACCAAGGCATATGCAAGTTATATCTATATGTTAATGAAAAGGGAAGAACAATAGGCATTTATTTCTACTTAACTCTCAATTGTCCCTAAACATCCTTTCTAATCATCATGACTAGAAATCCAAAAAAAGTGTAAGAATTTTCACTCAAGACAGTCAGGTTGAAACTTGAATTAATGCAAACACATTCAATAAATGAGCTCTTCCATACTATAGAACATTATTCTTGTTAAGCCATTTGTCAAACTCATACTCTGACATTTCACATTAGTAATCATTATGATTCTACAGCATAGAATTATGTAGCTTCAGAAGTTGATGGCTATTTTGTTGTATAGCTTTGGGGATCTATAAACCCAAATCCTGGCATTTGTCCCTATCCTTTTAAGACCAATGAATTAAAAAATGATAATATTCAGGCCAAAACTATAACAGAAAGACCGCCTTCATAAACAGAATGCCTAAGAGTTTTTTGTATGGCTCATACTCCTCACCATTACTGATGCTTTAGCTGCCAAAGTGCTCAAGACTTGGTGCTTTTAGATGTGCCACTGTTGTTTTGCCTTATTTGTATTCTGACATGATACTTGTCTTGAAAACATTACAAATTGTAATCAACAAAACTAAAGTGAACACAACCATACAGATGTGATAGAAGAGAAACAAGTTCTCTAAGCAAAAGCACAGAGAGAGCAATAGGGCTTTATATTTATAAAAACAAACAAAACCAAAAACCAAAAACAACAACAAAAATTAGATCTAGATATTATATTAAAGGTTATCTTCCCTGCAAGCAGTAGGAAGATCCAGGAAAGATGACTTCCCTAGTCTGGCTACTGCTAGAAGGCACTTGTACGGTTAAACTTATTACTGTGACACCACAGAAGAAGAGCAGAATGTGAGTATCCTTGCCCGCCCCCCCAATAATAAAATCTCACTCACTTTCAAGGAAAGATGAAAAGGGAAAGTATCAAGTACAGAATCATAATTTTACACAGTGAAAACACAAATTTATAAACTAACACTATCAAGTTGAATAAAGAAAAGGAAAAGAATCTTGCTGCATTGAATATAGTTTTCTTTTTACCCTGTAGTTTTATGGAAATCCACAGACAAATAAATATATCTATACAATAAAAAATCCACTTCCTACTCTTTTATATTTAACATACACTTAATATATTTAGTGATGATATATTTACATATTAGGTATATGTTTAATTAAATAACTATTTAATTATTTCCGACTTGTTAAATATCTTATACACACCTTAACCAGCAAAGCTTATGTCATAGTTCTAAAAGCAAGATAATTAAATAAATATTCATTGGGACCAGCAGATGGTGTAATGGTTATGTCACTGGACTCCGTCATAGTCAACTGTGGTTCGAGTCCTGGACCCAAATCTTAAAACTCACCCAGGCACACGTGTGTGCATGCCCAAAGTCTTGGGAGGAGAATGGAGGAGAAGGGATTGTGGCATGGCCATCCCCCCCAGGGTATTATTTCTGTATTTCTGACTGTCTCTCTGGCAAGCGCATGTGCTCTATGGCAAAAATCTCTCTGAAAAACAAAGAGGGACCAGCAGTTAGTGTAATGGCTATGTCGCTGGACTCCCATGTAGTCAACTGCGGTTTGAGTCCTAGACCCGATGACTTAAACTGAGGCCAGGCGCGTGTGCATACATGCCCAAGATCCTCAGAGGAGAATGGAGAAGGGATTGCAGCGAGGCCATCCGCCTGTGGGGGGAGTGTCTTCTTGCTTTTCTGTCTCTCTCTGTCTCTCTGGCGAGTGCACACGGGTAAACCTCTCCAAATAAATAAATAAATAAATAAATAAATAAATAAATAAAAATTCAATTTAAAAGATATTCTTCAAGAGACTATTTTTAAAGACGAGGTCTCTCTGTGTCATGATTCTCCTGCCTCGACCCCCAGAAACCAGGATTACAAGCACATGCACTGTGCCTGACCTCTACCTTAGAATCGACCTCAGGCCTCCCATTGGGTCCAGGCTACAGAGCACAGCATCCCAGCAATGAGTGCCATGGCAACTGAACCTCAAAATCATCCCTTTAAAAACACAGATTAACACCAAGGATTCCAAGGTGGTAAGGCGACAGTAAGGTCCAAGCTCACTGTATCTTTTAAATAACATTTAAAAACTCCCTAGACGGGGCCGGTAGGTGGTATAGTAGTTAAGATGCTGGATTCCCATTTGGTGACCACAATTTGAGTCTTGGACCTGGTGGTTTGTTTTCTCACTTTCCCTTTGTCTCTCTCTCTGGTCAAATTAAAAATAATAATAATAAACTAAATAAATAAATAATTCTTAAACAAACAAACAAAAAAACTCTCTAGATAATTCTGAGACACAGATGGACTCAACTGTGTTATACAATTCTGAAACACAGTTGGACTCAAACCAGTTCCAGACTTACGCTTCTGAAAGTACCTAATAAGTACTTCTGGAAAAAATGAATAATTACGAGTAAAAATCTAGGGGAAAAAAAGTTTGCTCCTCCCAGTCCTAAGACCACTCTTGGTACACTCCAGATCAGGGTAGGACTACCACCTTCCACCTCTACCTAGGCTACCTCCAGTGAAAAGATTTCAAAAATGACAAGAGAGTTCTCGTAATCACATATGAGGTTCAGGGTTAACTTTGGTCTTCCTAATCCCAAGGAATACAGTAGCACTGATCTGGGGTGTGAGGGGGGATAGTTCATTGAGAAATTACTCACGACAGATCACAGAGTCCCAGCATCTGGTATAGAGTAAAACACTGAACAAATGAACGAAGCTACTCTGCAGCACATAAACTCATTTTTTCATCCTTTCTAAGAGTAGATGTTTTATAGTTTATTTAAGCCAAAAGAAATGTCTTATCAGAATATCCAGAATAAACCAGTTTCTTGAAAATAATATACTGGTTTAAACACAATTTGGGCCAGCAGATGGTGCAGAAGTTAAGGCACTGGATCCCACATGGCTGGCTGCACTATTCGAGCCATGGACTCAGAGGCTAGAAAATCATGCCAGGCGTGTGTGTGAGTGTGTGTGTGTGTGTGTGTGTGTGTGTGTGCCCAAATTCCCTAGAGAATGAAGAAGAAGAGATTGCAGAGCAGCCTTCCTCTTGGGGGATGGTTCCTCATTCTCTCTCTCTGTAGCAAGTGTATGCACCCTATAACAAAAACTGGAAGAAAAAAAAAGAATTCACAGAATAAGAACCAAAAATATTATCTGTAAATCTGGTTGGTAAGATTATGAAATATTTATTTTAAGAATAGGCCCTGTGTTTCTAAGTTTTATATAGAATATATGCCCAAAATATTATAGTGATTAAGTTTGGGTGGTGGGATTATAATTTAATTTCCTTGGAGATATGTCTATTTTCTTTTTTATGTGTGTTTATTTAATCCATGAGCAAGAGGGGAGGGGAGAGAGAGAGAGAGTTAGACAGCACCCCCAACAGGGTCCTGATGCCACAATCCACCACAGCCACAACAGCCTAGGATCACGGGCACATGCTCAATCAACACATTCAAGGAGTCTCCAGACAAGAACTCAGACCCTTCCCATGTGGCTCAGCCTCACAAACCTTTGCTTTTTACTACTGTGCCACCAACTGGTCCCCTAGGACACATCTAATTTCTAGGTTTTCTACAACAAAAATACATTATATCTGTACTTGAAAATAAAACATACAGAAGGAAGTCAATTCTACATGCAGGATTCTACCTCCACTACTACCTCATAATTCAATTTACCAGTTTTGCCCCGATCTCCCAGCTTTCCTTCTTGACCCTACATGCATTTTCTATACAGCCGTCAATGCTCTTTTTAAGGTGTGAAGTCCTACAGCAGTTCCTCTGGGATTTAAAAATTGTCTCTACAGCATAGCCTACCAGACCCATCCATTGGCTGTAGTCGGTTCAATGTTCTCTCTCTCTGACCTTACCTCCTACCTTCCCACTCCCCCATATACACATTCTGGTCTACCTTAGCCAACCCCACTCCCCCAAACACACACACACACACTCAGTTCTGACCACACCTTTTTTACATCCATCTCTATAATTAAACAACGAGGAACAGGTCCTTAGACTTCACCGCCATTCCAGTTTCAGATCAAACATCATCTCTTTAGAGAGGGCTTCACTGTGTGCCCTATCTGAAGTCTCACTTTATACTACTTTTCTGCTTTTCATAGCACCAGAGAATACAGATATTGAGATTTCAACTGGACGTGCACATTTGGGAAGATGTCAGTCCCACACTTATCCTCCATTGCTGAGCTATTTTGGCAGAAACAATGTTACAGAGAAACAACTCCAAGCTTTTCCTCAGACCTCATTATGGCTCTGCGTTCTCAAATTCTATTATGAGCAATGATGATCTGAAAGTCACTGGGCAGGCTGAAAGCTAACTATGTCCTTAAAGATGATACAGAATTCCTGGAAGCTTGAACGTGAATATATCACTCCTAAAACTAGTTTGAGATTTCTGGCTTCGTGACTGGACTCCAGTTAGGGAATATTTCTACCTCTTTGTAGATATAATTGTCCTTTCATTAAATTGCTAAAACCAAAAGTAGGTGTCATCTGAGTAGTAAAAAGAAAAATGTCATTAATTTAAAATCAATCAGTGACTAGCATTAGGACTAAACTATTGCATGCTATACAAATATATGGGTTGTTGGAAAAATCATGATGCTTTCTTGCATAGAAAAACATGGAAAAAATACGTCATGACTTTCCCAATAACCCAGTAGTTAATTAGCTCTTTTTAGACTGCTCTGAAAAATCCAGTAGTAAGGATAGCTGAGAAAGATTTTACATTGCATTACTAAAATAAAAATACTTCTGTTCATGGCTGACAAGTGGTGTGGTGGTTAGAGGTGCTGGATTCCCACATGGCCGACCATGGTTTGAATCCCGGACCTGACGGCTCACTCTCTTGCTTTCCCTTTCTCTCTCTCTCTCTCTCTCTCTCTCTCTCTCTCTCTGTCTCTGATAAAATTAAAAATAATAATAACAAATGGAATTAAATAAATTTTAAAAAAATGCTTCTGGGACCAGCAGTTAGCATAATGGCTATGTCACTGAACTTCCATGTAGTCGACCGTGGTTCGAGTCCCAGACCCAGTGGCTTAAACTCATGCTGGGCACGTGTGCGTGCGTGCCCAAGATCCCAAGAGAATGGAGGAGAAAGGATTGTGGCATGACCATCCCCCCTTGGGGGTGAGTTCTTGCTTTCTATCTCTCTGTCTCTCTCTGTCTTTCTGGCGAGCGCACATGCCCTTATAGCAAAACCTCTCAAAAAAAAATAATAATAATGCTTCTGTTCATGTGGCCTTCTACTAAGAGTAGTTGACCTAATCCTTGTCTAGGTTTGAAAATGAACAGGCAATAGCTGAACTGTGTTCTAACCCTAAATACTAGTTGAATCCATCTCAAAGATGAGAGTAGCAGTAGTTTTTAAATGGTAGACATATGCTCTTACTTACGACTAGAAAGGGTGGGAAATACATATGGGAATGAAGTTCTAGCATTATTTAATTATTAAAAGTATAATCAGATGAACCTGATTATACTTCAAGCATTTGCTACACAGATGAACTCATTATAAGAAAGTTTGTAAAAATCTCACTTGTCTTTCATGCAGTGTGAATGTGACACCACAGGTAGACAGCAGGGCTGGGACAGATTAGTGACAAAGGATGGCATGGCCTCCCACCATTGTCACCCACAAAAAATGAGAAACGTAATGACTTGTACTGGAATCATTTCACTCCTTGTCTTGTGACATAGTTAGATGAAGGGGGAAAGAAGGAGAGTAAGAAACAAACCAGTCTGCTCCTCAATATGCAATACTGATCATTAAGATTTTATTCTAATAAATAGAATTAAACCAATTGCTGGTTACAAAGACACTGTCTAGTCCCCATTCCACAGGCTAAGACCAAGAACAAATGGAGAGGCAAGGGCAAGGAAGACAGATTTTCTCAGCACGATCCTGGCTTTATGGGAGTTACTGAAAAGGTATTTATATATTAATTCCATTGACGGACGCCTGAGTGGGGATCTTGGAGCTGTGCTAAGGTGAGCAGGGAAAGGTCAGAGGTCAGGCTATTTACAGCAGTGACCGAGGCAGTTTTTGCCTTGTCACAGGTCAGCTGGGCTCAGAGCTGGGGCATTGGTAATGCAAAGAACCTGGATATTTACACCAAAAAAAAAAAAGGGGGGGGGGGGGGGAGGAATGATTCCTCCAAGCTCCAGAGAAGAAATGAAACTTAAAGAACTTCCTCCCCATTGCAGAACAAAGTCTGAAATAGAATATAGCTGGGATATAGTCTCCGCACACCCCAAACTAGAAATAGAAATTTTTAGCTGGGCAACAAGCTTGATCCCTTTCACCCTTTTTTCTCAGAGGCCATGTCCTCAAGCTTGGCATGGTTTTCTCTTTTATTTAGCTTTGTGAGAATTTGTTGAGGTCCCAACTATTGCCTTGGAAAGGACTCTTTTCAGGGCTCAGACACACCTGCCTGGCCTTTCTCCCTTTAGTTTCATGTCTTCAGGTACATCCATAAACTTCTCCAGATCTGCTATGGAAACCAATGGAAAAGATCAAGTCCTGCAGTAAAGCGTAGGATCAGTTATAAAGCAAGTTCTGAATCCATATTACACGTTGCCTATAAAGATACTACCTGCTTCATGGTTAAATGGGCCCACAAGAAAATACATCACAAACACTAAATGATGTTTTTTGAAAAGAATCTGAAAGCAATTATCTGTCCAGGAATTCCAATTTTTTCTTCAGTCAAGTGTTTACCACCCAACAACTATTGCTTTTATTTTTTCCCCTAAAGCATTATAAGATTTGTATTCTCTTTGTTTTAGTTTGATAAAAAAAATTCTTTGATGCCTTAGCGAAATAACACATAATTACTGTTTTAAGTAAGTTGTTATTAAAAAGTCTATCTGTAAGCAGAAAATAAAGACTAATATCAAACTAGGAAGAGGACATTTTTCTGCCCCATTTAATTCCAATTGTTAAATGTTAGGCAATATTTGTAGACCTACTATTACCTCGTTAACTTAAGAGTTACTCGGAAAAGTATTTTCTCTTAAAACCTTCAGCCAACTTAATAGCAATTGAAACTGTAGCAGTTATTACATGACATTTTGGATAGTTTCTCTTTGTAGCACGGAGTTAAATACATTCATTCGAATAATCTTAAGTTTCTTTTTTTTTTTTTTTTTTTTTTTTTTGCTATAGGGTGCTTGCGCTTGCCAGACAGACAGAGAGAGACATAGAGACAGAAAGCGAGAAATCACCCCCCAGGTGGGATGGCCACGCCGCAATCCCTTCTCCTCCATTCTCCTCCCGGGATCTTGGGCACGCATGCACACATGCCCGGCGTGAGTTTAAGCCACCGGGTCCGGGACTCGAACCACGGTCGACTACATGGGAGTCCAGCGACATAGCCATGACGCTAACTGCTGGTCCCGAATAATCTTAAGTTTCTGAAGCCTCTTTTTTCCTATATGAAGAACTACCTGGAGATATTGATTCCACAGTTTCCATCAAAAATGTCAGTTTGCAAACAAAATTACATTCTGAAAACATTGCCTCACTTTCAAACTAATGCCTGTGTGGAGAAGCTGTCCTGCTCAACATCCAAGAAAAAATGATGGATGCTAAATTTTTATTTCAACTTATAGGCTATTTATTTCTCAAGAGTAAACCCTGAACACTATTTTTTTTTTTTTTTTTTTACAAATAACCAGATAACTGTAGTATGGATATTTCTTCTTGTTAGCTTAAGTTAAATGTTGATGGAGGTTGACATTAAACATTATGAATTATTCTCTCTTGACTGTAACTGAAAACGTAATCATCTGGAAAAGGCTATGAATTACTGTATCACTTTAACCTATAGAACGTGAAGTACCTTTCACTAGAACATGCCAGAGAAAAAGTTCTGTGACCCTCATCTTACAAATGGAGACGTAAATAGTAGCTTAAATCAAAATTCTGCGAAGTGGATACATGGTGCAATGAAGAATGGCAGAGGCTGGAAAGAACACAAAGGCTTCTTTAACTTCAACCAGAAAGGATTTAAAAAATCACCCAAAAAGTTCTTTCCCCCGTCCTCCTCAACAGCAAACTACTATAGTGTGTGAAACAGGCTCACAGTGAAAAGCTCTTTCCCAGCTGTGGGGGTCCGAGCTTGACAAACGCGCTGGAAAGAGAATCGTCAAAGATGCTCTCCTTACCCGAGGTGGAAGCAATGGACCAGCTTGGTTACTACCATCTTCCCCAGGTCAACAGCCAGGAGTGCCAGGGTCACAAGAAGTGAGGAAAGCGATAATTGGCGCTCCAGCAAGAATTTTCCTAAGCACTCTCTTCCGCGACACACCTCCTCTCTCTGGCTCATAAGAGAAATGTCTCTCACTCGCCCTTCTCGGTCAGCCGCAGTCCTGTCATTTCTGCTCAATCATCCAGCAGCCGCCAGGACCAGGCTGCAGCGTGGGCACGGGGAAGCTGAGGACCGGTGCGAGCGCGGAGCGGGCAGAGCAGCTACAGCCAAGGACGGGTTCCCGGACCCCTTCGTTTGTGCTGGGCAACTGAAGATCTGAAATCCGCAGGTCGTTGGGCAGAGATCAGCTTTCCAGGAACAAGCGGCAGCTGCAGCAGCTGCCCCGCTGCGCTGGTGCTAGCTTAGTGCTAGCCGGTGCGGTGCAAACCAAAGCTTGCTGTGTGCTCAGAAAGCGGCCCAGCTACTGAGCATGCTCGGCCTCCGGGCTGCTCACCAAAGCCTTTCAACCGTCGCTTCTATCGATTTGAGAAAGGTTGAGGGGAGAAGTAAGCCGAGAGTGGGATTCCGTGGAGGTAATTTTAAACTTGAAGATGGCTTCCTCCCCTCGCCTCCCTGCAATAAAGAAGAGCGAGGGAATGGATACATTGTTCTGCACTTAGCTAATTTTTTTAATTGATAGGTTAATAGAGATGTTTGAAAGGGAGCAGTAGCTTTTAGTCTGTAACTGCACCATTAAATTGCCTCCGGGGTCTTCAGCAAGTGGGAAGGCAGGAGAAGGGTTTAAATCTAACGAGGTGCTATCGTCAAGGATTAGGGCATGGAATCCTCTGTACTGGAAGATCTAAGTGCCTCACACGAGTTGATCTCTTTACTGACATAATCTGCCTGCTAGACAATGACTTTTCTAAAACAAAAGTACCATAAAGCAATTGTCCCATTTTTGAATTGTAAATGTTAATCTAAATTAAAATAACATACATTTTGAAATTTAAGACTTCCAGAGGGAAAGCTCAATGAAAGCAGAGAATGACTGGCTAATTCATGACTGTACACCCAATTCTTTTCTTGCATCTTGGTAAGGGACAGCACTCACAGCTTTGTGAAAATGGACTATGGTTTGTTAGATCATCTGTAGGTGGCACTTACTGGAAAGGTGAAGTTCATGAACTTGATATGGACCTATATTCTGATTCTTTTTTTTTTTTTTTTTTTTGGAGAGGTTTTTGCTATAGGGCGCCTGCACTTGCCAGTAAGACAGAGACAGACAGAGAGACAGAAAGCAAGAAATCACCCCCCCCCCCCCCCAGGGGGGATGGCCATGCCACAATCCCTTCTCCTCTTGGGATCTTGGGCACGCCTGCATATGCACCCGGCGTGAATTTAAGCCACCAGATCCGGGACTTGAACCACAGTTGACTCCATGGGAGTCCAGTGACATAGCCATTACACTAACTGCTGGTCCCCTATATTCTGATTCTTGAACTTCTCAGCTTTCCGTTTTAGATTGGTCAAGTATGTGAAAATAGAAATGTACTATAAGTTTGTGTTCTAAGTGTGCAATTCAAAAGTAAATGAGCTTCTGGGACCAACAGTTAATGTAACGGTTATGTTACTGGACTCCCATGTAGTTGACCGCAGTTAGCATCCCAGACCCGGTGGCTTAAAACTCACACTGGGCACGTGTGCGTGCGTGCCCAAGATCCCAAGAGGAGAATGGAGGAGAAGGGATTGTGGTGTGGCCATCCCCCCTGGGGGGTGATTTCTTGCTTTCTGTCTCCCTGTCTGTCTCTGTCTGTCTGGTGAGCGCACGCACCCTACAGCAAAAATCTCTCCAAAATAAAAAGTAAATGGGCTTTTAAATACTATTTGCCTTTTAGCTTGTGCATGTATGTATCCTCCTTTCCCTTTTTTCAGTCCCTTAAAATGCTTCTCACCGAACTGAGCCAAATTCAGAGCATGGTCTCTTCACTGCTACCGAAATCAATGACAATAGGTGTCCAGGGTTTGCAGACCTCATTATGGGGGCGGGGAGAGCAAACGTTTTGTGAAAAATGTATTATGAAGACACGATGCAGAGATTTCAATTTGGTTTTTGCACCAAAATAAACTCATACTTTAATTTCATTTTCCACCAACTTTGGAAGTATTCTTGTATTTTATTTTGAAAAATTTCTGGCTCGTCATCTTTGCCAACAATATGGAGGATGAAGTCAAAAGCTTTCACAGCTGAAGTGGAGTCTGAAACAGCAGGACCTCTGAGAATCCAAGCAGAAAACGTGGGTGAGCTGGGAGTCAGCTGTTGGTTGGATCCTTACTAGGTGTCTCCTTAGTTCTCTGATCGATCCACTTGCTGAGCCTCAAAGAGTATCTAGGTTGTCCTATTTACTGAAGTCCAGAATTTCTCAGTTTGATAAGAAAAATGTAGCTATCACTCACTTGTACCTTATTCTCTGCCAGGCACCACTAAATTCTTTACAAATGTGACACTTAATTACCAGGAAAAGCACCTTTTAGTAGGACTTATCACAATTTTACATTTTGCATCTGTAGTACATACTAATGAGTTTGCTAAATTGTCAGAATACCAGGCACCCCTGGTACTGGATCAGGAGCGAGCCTCTGAGAGCCCTGGTGATGGTGATAGAGCTAATAGGTGGCACAGGGTGTGGCTTTCATGCCCTGTAGTGCCAAAGCTCATCAGTTGCAAGCTAGATTGTGGCCTCACTTCTTATGAGCGCCCTTCCCAAGGAAATGCAGCTAGCTTAGTTGGAGGTAGGAGCCAGTTCCAAGCTGACTTGATGCCAAAGCTTAGGAATCATCCTCTGTAAAACTCTTTCCTCTTTTGAATTTCCTGACATTGCACTATTTTGATTTTATTTCTTTTTAAAGAGAAAAGAGGTACATGCACTCACCAAAGAGACAGAGAGGCAGAAAACAAGAAATCCATCCCCCAGGGAGAGTGGCCACACCGTAATCTTTCTCCTCCATTCTCCTCTCAGGACTTTGAGCACTCACGCAGTGCTGGAGGCCATATCGCTGGCCAGGCTTAAGCTCTTTGAGTTGTCTGAAAACACTTCGAGTATGGGTGTGCATGCCCAGGATCCTGAGGAGCCAGAGGGGTGAGGAGGGGATCATGACACAATGAGGGGCTCTTATCTCTCTCTCTCTCTCACCCCCACACATGAACTCTATCATAAAAATACAATAAAAAATACACAGACTCTGTGACTTGGAAAAACATGCCTGAGAGACCAGCAGATGGCATAATGTTTACATTGCTGGATTCCCACATGTCCGACCCTGGTTCAAGTTCTAGATCTGGAGGCTTGGAACTTATATCAGGCCCAAAATCCCAAGAGAAAAACGGAGGAGAAGGGATTGCAATGTAGCCATCATCCCTTGGGGGGGGGTGATTTCTCACTTTCTGTCTCTCTGTCTCTCCAGTAAGCACACACACCCTTATATAGCAAACATCTCTAAAAAAGGAGAAAAAAAGAAAAAACATGGCAGACACTAGTGTGTGTGTGTGTGTGTGTGTGTGTGTGTGTCCAAGATCCAGAAAAGAAGAGAGGAACGGAGGAGAAAGGATCACAATGTGACCACACTCCATGAAGGTTCTTTCTATCTCTTTGTCTCTGGTGAGCATATGTACCCTCTGGCAAATTAGTTATAATAGTAGTGTTCCTTTCCTATTCATTCATTCATTCATTCCATTGCCACAACTGTGGTCACCACTTCTTGTGCTACATTAGCTATCCAACTGGCTACCCTGTTCTAGTCTTTGATTCTTCTATCCTTTTTCTTTTAGTTTGCTAGAGGACATGTGCACTTGCCAGAAAGAGACAGAGAAGGAGAAAGTACTGCCCAATGAGACTTGGTTGTGCTTCGATGGCTTCTCCATTTCTTCTTCCTAATGGGATTTTTTTTTTTTTTTTGAGAGGTTTTCGCTATAGGGCAAGTGCACTCGCCAGACAGAGAGACAGAGAGAAAGCGAGAAATCACCCCCCAGGGGGGATGGCCACACCACAATCCCTTCTCCTCCATTCTCCTCTCGGGATTTTGGACACGCATGCACATGCGCCCGGCGTGAGTTATAAGCCACCGGGTCCGGGACGCAAACTGCAGTCAACTACGTGGGAGTCCAGTGACATAGCCATTACGCTAACTGCTGGTCCCTTCCTAATGGGATATTGAGCATGCACACACATGTGCCTGGCATGTATTTAAAGACATCTGGGCCTGGGATTCAAGCCATGTGACTGTCATTGTGGAATCCAGCTCCCTTAAACAATAAGCCACGGGTTGGCCCAATCCTTTTTTCATACATCCCCTACAAGTTCCTTTCTAAAAATTCATTTACTGTTACCACTAACATTAGTGTCCTTGCCAGAGTCATTTTAGCTGTTGTCTAATAGATCCCAAATTATGAATCTTCTTTATCTACTCATACCCAAAAATTTTGCTGAAGAAATTGACTAGTCCAATTAATTGGTCTAATGGTAGCACCACAACCTTGCCATTCAGTGCCTAAGTAATGGGTCTGTATCTCAATTGAACTGATAAATAGGCCAGGCAAGTTTGTAGCAGGCTTTAGGAAGGTTCTTCTTCTTAAAAGAGAATCACAGACATGCACATATGTCTCATACTTAAACAAGGGAGCATCTTCTGGGAACCATCTTCCTACTTTGAGAAGGTCAACCTTTAAAATAAGCCAATGTTGTACAAAGCAAAGGGCAGAGATCAAAACAAAACAAACAAACCTTGGAGCCCTAATGAGATGCTGAGTAGGTCTACCAATCCAAATGCCTACTCTACCTCTTGATTTCTTGGAATGTGAACTGATATAATTTGTTTAAAGCCACTGGAATTGGATTTTCTACTTACAGTGAAAAAAGACTCCTGTCTGAGATAAGCTTTTATCCTTTCCTGTTCAAAAATGCTGAAAGGATTAAGAATAAACTAAATCTCTTAGCATAGCATTCAAGATCTTTCTCCTGCTTCTGTGTGTTGTATCTTCGTTTCCCAGTGGGTTCTGCTGTGCCCTTTACATACTGACCAGGCTGAGCTACTTGCTCTAGCCATGACATCTGCCAGCCCACAGGCCAGCGTGCCTGTGTCCTGCATTTTGTCACACCAAAATCCAGTTCTTCCTTCAAGGTCCAGATTAAAAGACACTCTGAAATAAATGTTCAGAATTAATGATTCTTCTATACCTTCATACATGTCACTTAGACTTCTCTACATAAGTCTGAGTCCTCCAAAAAGCAGAGCCAAGATGAGATTAAACATGCAACAAATGGGGTCAGCAGGTAGCATAGTAGTTCAGGCACTGGACTCCCACATAGCTGACTATGGTTCAAGTCCTGGACCTGGTGGCTTGAACATCATGCCAGGCATGTGTGCATGGGTGCCCAAAATTCTAGGAGGACAACGGAGAAGAAGGGATTATGATGTGACCATCCCCCCCCCCAATGATTTCTCACTTCCCATCTCACTATCTCTCTATCTTTCTCCTTTCCTGTAAGCACACATGCCCTATGGCAAAACTCTAAATGACAACAATGATGACTTTTATAAAGGAATTGTCTGTGAGAGGAAATAGAGAAAGAGGATGCTGGGGAAGCCATTGGACTATGATGTAAGTGTGGCCCTGAGTTAGGAACAGAGAGAAGGAAGAAACAAAGAAATTGGGTGCAGGACAGTTCTCAGAGAGGCTCAGTAAGGCCTGTGGTGAATCCTTAAGTCAGTCTTCCATCAGAGTCCAACTTCTTCCAGAAATGGGCTGCCTTGGAATCACTGTCCCCCTCAGTCTCTGAGAGTAGCCCACAGGAAGAGTGTCTTCAGCACAGAAGTTGCCCTCGCTGGGGCAGCAGGGGCCTGGGCCAGTTACTCTCCACAGCTCGTGACCGCTGCATGCTTTATTTATCACTGATTTAGTCTGTGCTCCATCCTACTTATTATATACGAAAACCTCTTCCCTACTGGATAGAAACTCATTAAGGGTAGGCAGGCCCAGGTTCATCTTTGTGTCTTCTTGGTGTTTCCTGTAGCAGGATCCCAGTGCAGCATGGCTGTGTTATCACCTCAGACCTCTGTATTCACAACCCCTTAACAAAAGAATACAGAAAATAACCCCCCCCACACACACACACACACAAACCATGAGAACCTGTTTCTGGAAGATGTATGATTCCATAATTATTTTTAAAAATTAATCCAATCCCATTCACCTGACTACTAAACTCCTGATGGTCAGTATGTCTCCACATAGAAATTTGGTTCTAAAATTTCATTCCATGAGGTAGTAAAGGGAAGCTTTGCTGATTAATACCCTATTTTTCACAAACTTACTCCCTAAGGCAAGTGAATTATTGAACTGTGGTGTTAGATTTATAATGCACTTCAGTTTTTGATTAGAGATATAATTTTCTTTGGTATGATAAACTCTATACTATTTCCTCACTATTCATTTTTAGGTGATATGAGAATGAATCTT
Source organism: Tupaia tana (assembly GCA_026018925.1). Lineage (NCBI taxonomy): Eukaryota > Metazoa > Chordata > Mammalia > Scandentia > Tupaiidae > Tupaia > Tupaia tana. Next base: position 71,769,346 of record JAKSZU010000002.1, read on the forward strand.
TCGGGCATTTTTTTTCAGGTAAAAGGAAGATTAATACTGGTCCCTAGGGAGAAGAAGGAGATTAGAAAAATCTGTGATTAGTAAGTATTATGTATATTATTAAACAAGGAGGAGAAACATGTTCATATAAATATTTTGGCAAATCATTATACTCTGTAAATAGCTTTCTATGTTCTGTTATTAATTTAGGGTTAATACATTTACCTACAGTTATTTATATATGGTTAATAAACAGTGCTTTTGGGGCCAGCAGATGGCATGGTGGTTGGGACACCTGGATTCCCACACGTCTGATCACGGCTCAAGTCCTAGACTAGGGCTTGAAACTCAAGCAGGGTGCATGTGCATGCATGCCCAAAATTCCTAGAGAATGGAGGAGAGGGGATTGTGTTGTGGCCATCCCTCTGCGGTTGGCTTCTCACTTTATCTCTCTCTCTTTCTCCAATGAGCTCATGTGCCTATAGCAAAAATCTCTCTAAAATAAACAAATAAATAATGAACAGTGCTCTTATCAGTCAGGGTTCAATCAAGACAACCACAGTAATTTGAAAAGAGAGGACTTGATATAAATAATCATTAACTACAGAGAAAACTACTTAGAGGGAATAAAAGAAAACTCCAATAAACTACTCTAAGGCTATAGGAGGGGCCGAGATAAGAGGACCTCCCCACATCTGTAACTCCCAGCTCTTTGGAGTGGTTGCTGCCCATTGGATGGTGGAGAAAGTCACAGGGAAGTACAGACCAGACCTGGTCCAGGCAGCAGACTGAGATAGCAGGCATGACGGTGGGCTGAGAGGCCTCCTGCACAGGTGCCAATGGGCTGAGGCTGGTTGGCTCAGTGCTTTTAATATCATAATATCTGCCTGGAAGCTGCCTGTAGAGCTGCTGTTGAAAAAGCTGGGAAGCTGGCTGGATACTGACTGGATTCACACCAAAACTCCAGGAAGTCACCTGCCAGAGGTTTCATTGAATTTGGAGCACCCACAGAACTCACCAGAGTCCACCCGTAGGATTTTGCCACTGAACTTACTGGCATGAAGCTAACTGGGGTGACTGCAGAACTCATCCAGAAGCAGCTGCTAGGAGGAAAAGGAGATGCCCTGGACTGCCCCCAAGTCAACTAGGACATTGCAGAATTCACCTGGAAACTGCCTTGAGAGACTTTGCTGCGCCTCCTGCTGGAAGCCTCCTGGGGCGATTTGGGGATTCACTCCATGACCTCTACAGTGGTATTGCTGCACCTCACTGGAGGTGAGCTGCACTGGAGCACGGCAGGACCAAGAATGCTGGAAAGCACACAGGACCCAGGAAGAGCCAGCCCTTCCTCCTGCAGTATCTCCTCAGCACCCTCTACTGACAAAGCACGTACCAGCTGGCAAGAGACATGTTTCAGTATCACAAGCAGACGATGAAGGATGCATTGGAACTCAGAGGCAATACATCAATAACAGGTAGAATGCTTTCATCAAGATCACTACCTTGTATTGAAATGATCCCTTTACTCATTTGTCTCTTCCATTAATAAATGATAGGTAAGTATTTCAAAGGTGAGGATGACTTTTATATTTTTGATGTAGCATATTTCCTGGCCCATATTATATATTTACTTATTAGTTGTCAAAATGTTGTACTGACTATATAAATACTGCATTCTGTGTTAAAATGGAGGCCAGCAGGCGGACAGAGGTTAAGGTGTCATATCCCACACGCCTGACTGTGCAGTTCAAGTTCTGAACTGGAGGATAAAAAACGCTCTGGGCATGTGTGCCTGTGTGCCCAAAACCCGAGAGGAGAATGGAGGAGAAGGGATTGCATTGTGGTTATCCCCCTGGGGGGATGATTTCTCATTTTCTGTCTCTCTGATGAGTGCACACACCCTATAGCAAGAAAAACCTCTCTAAAACAAAACAAAACAAAAAAACTCACTTTGTCTGATGAGCCCCAGGTGTGCTCAAATTTAGCTGGCATAAAGGAAGTCCATTATTTTCATTACACACCACAGGGAAATGGCAATAATGGTGATTGACATAGATTGACATAGTACACATCTGTAAACTCAACTGTTTTCTGAAAGTCAGTTTTTTTGCTTATTTGTATGTTTGTTTGTTTTGAAAGATGTTTGCTATGGTGCATGTGTGCTCGCTGGAGAGACACAGAAAGACAAGTGAGAAATCACCCCCTGGGGGGATGGCCGTGCCACAGTCCCATCTTCGCCAATCTTCGCTCAGGGTTCTAAGCATGCACACACACATGTCTGGTGTGAGTTTCAAGCCTCTGGGTCTGGAACTTGAGCTGTAGTTGACCATTGGGAGTCTAGTGCCACAACCACTGTGGGGTTTTGTTTGTTTGTTTTTAAGAGATTTTTGCTATAGGGCACATGTACTCACAGGACAAACAGAGAGAGACATAAAGTGAGAAGTCATCCCCCAGGGAGGATGGCCACATGACAATCCCTTCTCCTCCTTTCTCCTCTTGGGATTTGGGGCATTCACACACACACAGCTGGTGTGCGTTTAAAGTCACCAGGTAGGTCAGGGACTCAAACTGTGGTCAACTTCATGGGAGTCCAGCAACATAATTGTTACACCATCTGCTGGTCTTGAAAGTCAGATTTTTTTTAAGTTTATTTATTTGTTTGTTTCGTGAGAAATAGAGAGATCCTGACAGGGTCTTGCTACAGGATTTTACAATGTCATGATTCTTCTCCCAGACTTTCAGCCAGCCAGGATCATGGAGGGAATCACGGACTTGTTCAGCATGTTCATTTTACCCCAGAATTTGAACCTCAGGCCTTCCCAAGTGGCTCCGGTATCACGCAGTGGCACCTTGCTACCTGTACCACTAAAGCTGGGCCTAAAAGTGGGATGTGAAGCTGCTTGGAATTTCGATTGGGGTCGAATGACTAGACATTCTCATATAGATCACTAGAGGGGTTAAAAGTCCTCTCTTCATATAATTATATTTGTTTATTTTATTAATGAGAGAGCACATGCTCAGACATGACTGAGACAGCAGGGTCTCGTCACTCTGTGATCCCTCTCCTACAGTCCTCCAGATCTTCAGGATCTTGGATGTACACATGCGTGGTATGTTTTCATCCCCATTTTGGGGATCCAAACCTGCAGCTGGCCATGTGGCTTCCAGCACTGCAGTTCAGCACACTATTGCCTGTGCCCCTAGCACTAGGCTCCTCCATTCCTTTGAGAAGAAGATTAATCTCAAGAATTTACTGAGAAAAAAACCAGATTTTCTTTTTTAGAGGTTTTTGCCTTAAGGTGTGTGCTCTCACCAGAGAGAGAGAGAGAGAGAGAGAGAGAGAGAAAGTGACAGGGAAAGTAAGAAATCATCCCCCACTGTGGGATGGCCATGCCACAATCCCTTCTTCTCCATTCTCCTCCCAGGATCTTGGGCATGCACACACACATGCCTGGCATGAGTTTCAAGCCACTGGTTCTGGAACTCCAAGTGGGGTCAACCATGTGGGAGTCCAGCAACATAACTGCTATGTCAACTGCTGGTCCCAAGGAGAAAATTTTCAAAAGCAGTTATACTATTGATACTAAACTGGATTACATTAATTTCACATAGACTTTAGTAACATGGGGGAAAAAAAAGTAAGATTTAAAACTATTCAAATATATAAGGAAAGTTTATAGTGTTTAAGTAAATACCAGCCAGATCCATTTCTTTGGCATTCTAATTTAAGGCCTAGATTTCATCTTATATTGAAGCTATTACTTGCACTGAATGAGTTTGGAAGTTGAAAAATAATGAGATGAATTTATTTAGTCAGTATCAAGTATCAAATAAGAACCTGAAAAAGAAAGATTTCGGGCCAGCTGGTGACATGGTGTTCAGGGTGGCTGGATCCCACATGGCTGACTGCATTGTTTGAGTTCTATCTGTCTGGTGTCTATGTGTATGTGCCCAAAGTCCCAAAAGGAGAAATTGAGAAGTGACTAAGGCATGATCATCCCTCTTAAAGTCTTCAATTGATTAGATGAGAACTATTCATATTATCATTTCATTTCTTTTTTATTAAAATTTTTTTAAAAAGTTAGTTATTAGTATAGCAGGTGGCACAGAAGTTAAGGCAGCTGGATCCTACATGGCTGACTACAGTTCAAGTCCCAGACCCAGAGGGATTATCATTCCATGTGCATGTGTCCATGCCCAAACTCCCCAGAGGAGACTAGAGGAGAAGAGATTGTGGCATGACCATTCCCCCAGGAGGTGATTTCTCATTTTCCCTCTCTCTCTCTTTCTGCCTTTCTCTGGCTAGTGCATGTGTCCTAAAGCAAAAACTAAAAATAAATTTAAAATAAATAAAAAAATAGTTTATTTAATTGATAAATAAAAATTGTGAACAGCCTGATGCTTTAAAATTTGTATACATTTTGGAGTGACTAAATCAAGCAATGTCACAGATGAATTACTTTACATACATATCATTATTTTTGTGAAAATACTTAAAACCTACACTTATCAAGAGTAAAAGAAGGACCAGCTGATGGCACAATGGTTATGTCACTGGACTACCACATAGTCTACCACGGTTTGAGTCCTGGACTCGGTGGCTTAAAACTTATGCCAGGCAAGTGAGCGTGCAAGCCCTAAATCCCAAGAGAATGGAGGAGAAGGGACTGCAGTGTGGCAATCCCCCTGGGAGTGATTTCTCACTTTCTCTCTCTGGTGAGCATGTGAGCCTATAGCAAAACTATCTCTCTCTCAAAAAAAAAAATGTTATTAACTAAAATCACCATGTTGTACAACAGCAGAAAAACTACTTCAGCAGTAGAGAACTGGCCACACATAGGACTGAATTCAGAAGTAAAACAATTGATATTAGACTTATCTTCATCTATGCTTTCTGCTCAGAGGCAATTCTGAAGTCTGGCAATCATTTTGAGTTGAACAGACCAAAGTTGGAGTTCTAAGAGGGTGAATCAGCTAGCATTCACATGGAAGATTATCCACAAGAAAGGATGTACCCAGAGAAAATCTCTAGGAATCTGAGAGAACCCTTATGTCTTTACCAAAATGCCAAAGTTTATACGAAGGGTGAATGCGCCATAAGGCCACACAAAAACAGCTTTCAAGGAAAGAACAATTAAGGAGGACTAGTAAAATAAATAATCATCAGAATTCACAAAGCCAGAAATTAGTCAAGTGCCCTTAATCCAGAGTTGAGAGGTATCATTGAATACATTAGTCTTGAAGGATTATTCCTTAGAAATGGAGAAAAATTCACTCTAAAATGAAGATTACACTAGACCAAACTAACAAGAGTTTAAAAACCAATCTTTTGGGGCCAGCAGATGGTGTAGTGGTTACACTGCTAGACTCCCGTATGACCAACCTTGATTCAAGTCCCAGTCCCAGTGGCTTGAAAATCACAGTGGGCATGTATGCATATATGCCCAAGATCCCAGGAGAAGAATGGAAGGGAAGGAAATGCCGCATGGCCATCCCCTTGAGGGTGATTTCTCACTTTCCCTCTCACTGTCTCTGTCTCTTGCTCTCTTTCTCTCTGATGAGTGCACATGTCCTACAGCTAAAAATAAATAAATAAATAAATAATAATAATAAAAAGCAAAAACAAACAAAAAAACAAGAAGGTAGAAAAAGAATGATAATAGAAAGAATTTTAACCTACACACAGGAATGAAAAAACATCAAAACTTTAAAAATGTGCATAAATGTAAAATATATTATTCAATTTAAAGTATCTCTTTTAAAATAACTGATGGTCTAAAAAAACAAAACAATGCAAAGCTAAACAACATATTGTGGGGTTAATAACATGCAGGACTAACGTATATTACAATAATAACACAAAGGCTGGATTGGGGAATGGAAGTATACAACAGTAAGGTGTTAACTGAAGGCAGGCCATCCATTTCCTCTTCCCCCATTTTCTGCCCTATAAAATAATAAACCTGAGGCCAGTTCGAGGTCACGGTTTTCTCCATCAGAGAAGTTAGGACCACCCGATCCTCGCTTTTCTATACTTGTATGTCCTTGTGTGTTTGTGTTTATTTCAAATAACATAAAAGCACATTTTGCCAAGCAGGTTCTGGCAAAAATACTAATAATATAAGAAACAAAGAAGAAATCAGAAAGAAAAGTATGAAGTATTTTGAATAGTGAAAATTAAAATCAACATATTACAATTTATGGACTGCAGCTAAAGTAGTGCTTAGGGGTAAACTTATAACATTATCTACTTATACTAGAAATGTAAAGAGGCTTCAACAATGATCTAAGCTTCCACCTTAAGAAACTAGAAAGAGAAGTAGAAATGAAGCCACAGATAAGTAGAAATAAGGTCATAATAAAATAAAAACAGACATCAATAAAATATAAAAATAAGGAAAAACGATACAGAAAATCAATGAAACCAAAAGGTGGTTTTAAAACCTGATCAATAAAAACAGCCATAAAGAACACTGAGATCCTCTCATTCACTACAAAGTGAATATAATGCTAAGTAAAATAGGCCGGGCTACCAAAGACAGACATGGTGTCCCTGCATAACATATACTGAATGTCTGCATGCTCTGCTAGAAATGGAAAGATTTGAAGACATAGAAGTAGAGATGGCAACCATAGATACCAGAAACTGAATGGAGAAGGATGAGGGAAGGGGCTCTGGAAAAGATGTTTAACAGACACAAGAATGAATGTAAATAAGGCAAATGGGTTATTCAATGGTGTGTACCACAATAGAGTAAAAAACAAAAGCAAAACATGGCTCTTTCCAATCATGTGTATACATATGAAAAAATAAACACTGAAAACTAGTAGAAGAAAAACTGAAGATGCAACATCATGTAATGTTCTTTGTTGAAGATGATGAATATGCTAGTATCTTTTATTTGAGTATCATACTCTGCATTCATGCTTTGAAAAACTATATTTTTTCCCAGAAGGATTAAATATAAATAAGAAATTGTAAAATTATGGGACTAGCATTGGACTCCCATGTAGTCGACCATGGCCCCAATGGTTTAAACTCATGCTGGGTGCATGTGTGTGCATGCCAAGAGGAAAACAGAGGAGAAGGGATTGCGGCAATGCCATCTCCCTGGGAGGTGCTTTCTGTCTTTCTGTCTCTCTCTGTCTCTCCTGTGACTGCACTCATCCTATAGCATAAAATTTCTCCCTCTAAAAGAAAAAAAAAAGAAAAAAGAAAAAAATTGTAAAATTAAATTAAAAAATTAAATAACATTGTAAGAAAAAAAAAAGAGCCAGCAGATGGTGTAGAGGTTACGTTGCTGGACTTCCACATGGCCGACTGTGGTTCAAGTCCCAGACTCGGTGACTTAAAACTCACCCTAGGCATGTGTGCATGCTCCAGACCCGGGAAGGAGAATGGAGGAAAAGGCATTGCAGTGTGGCCATCCTCCATCAGGGCATGATTTCTTACTTTCCCTCTCGCTGTCTCTATCTCTGTCTCTTTGTCAAGCACACACACACCCTAAAGCAAAAATCTCTTAAAAAACAAAGGAAAGAAAACACAAATCACCAATATTAGGAATGAGATAGAGAACATTATTACTTCTCCTACATATATTGAAAAAAACAATAAAAGGACCCATTCTGTGTCACAATGATAAAGCTCTGTTTGAGAGAAGCCAGATCCCATATGGCCTCCATGGTTCCAACCCCTGATGGAGTTAGCCTGAAACACATGGGCAGCACGTGAGTGTCTGGGATCCGATTGAGGACTGGAGGAAGGGGATCAAGATCCTGTGGAGGATGCTTTTCTCTCTCATTCTCTCTCTCTCTCACTCTCACATGCATTTGCACCACTCTGTTGTGAATACAGAAAAAAAGTTAAGGCAAACATAGGAAAATATTATGAAAATTAAATGACAATGAATCTGATAAATAAGATGAAATTAATTTGCTCAAGGACAGTTCCATGGCCTTGTGGTTAAGACAGCTGGATCATGACTGACTGTGTGGTATGAGTCCTTGAGCTTATGACTTGAGAAACACACCAGGCACTTGTGCATTCGTACTCCAAATCCCACAAGGAAGAAGAGATGAAGAAGAAAAATGACTATTCCTCCATGGGTTTCCACCCCCTCTCTTTCTCTGGGGAACACATGTGTCCTCTAACACACACACACACAGAATTTATTCCTGAAAGATAAGAGTTAACAGAGCATATTGAAGAAAAAATCGGAGGGGCCAGCAGGTGGTGTGGTGGGTAAGGGCACTGGACTCCCACATGGCCGACTGCAGTTCAAGTCCCAGACCTGGAAACTTGCTTTCTCACTTTCCTTCTCTCTCTTTCTCTCTCTCTCATTCTGTCCCTCTCTGGTCAAATCTAAATAAATAAATAAATAAATAAAAGTCAAGTAAAATGATTTTAAAAAGAGAGAGAAAAACCGATGACCTGATCCCTATGTATGTTGAAGAAATAAAATTCATAGTTGAAAATGTTCTCACAAGGGACAGCAGGTGGTGAGGTGGTTAAAGCTCTTGATTCCCATGTAGCCAACTATGGGTTGAGTCCTGGACCTGGCAGCTTGAAAATCACACAAGGCATGTGTGCATGCATGCCCAAAATCCTGAGAGGAGAAGGGATTGTGGTATAGCTCTCTCTGCTCCCCCCTAGGGGTATGTGATTTTTCACTTTCCCACTCTCTGTATCTCTCTGTCTCTCTCCTCTCTGGTGAGCACACATGCCTCATGACCAAAAACCTAAACAACAAGAACAACAAAAAAGTTCTCACAGAGAAAGCTCCAAGTCCAGAAAATGTGGCTGGTGAATTCTACCAAGCTTTTAAGATACAAATAATTTCCATTGTATGCAAACATTTCCTGAAATTAGAAAAAGAGAGCATACTTCCTAACTCATTTTATGATACCTCTATTATCCTCATACCCAAACTCGAGAAAGACATTAATAGAAACAAAACTATATTCCAATATCCTTCAGGAACACAGACTCAAAAACAGTACCAGCAATATTTTAAAGGACTATTGCACTCCAGGTGAGTTTATCTTTGAAATGCAAGATGGGTTGTAAGAAGAGAGAAAGAGGGCTGATTGGTAATGCAGAGGTAAAATGTGAAGCCTATGAGGCGGACTACATGGGACGGTACCAGGTTTATATTCTGGGTACACTGAGCGCATGCGCGACTGTGATCCACGACTGGCTGGGTCTGGGGGTGGATTGCGGCATCAAGCCCTTATTGTAGAGTACTATTTCTCTACGTCTTGGTCTCCCTCTCTCTCTCTTTCTCTTTGTCTCTCTCATGTACAGAAGACATAAACTTTAAAAAAAGAAAGGAAGAATGAGAATAAGAACAAGAAAAAGAGAAGAGTGAGAGGAAGGAAAGAAAGAAAGAAGGAAAAAGAGAGAGAAAGAAAAAGAAAAAGAAAGAAAGGGAAGAAGAAAGAAAGAAAGAAAGAAAGAAAGAAAGAAAGAAAGAAAGAAAGAAAGAAAGAAAACCATTTAAAGGAAAAGCATATTGGGACCAGCAGATGGCATGGTGGTTAATGTGCTGAACTCTCATTTGGTCAACTGTGGTTTGAATCCCAGACCTGGAGGCTTGCTTTTCTACTTTCCCTTTCTCTGTCTCTGTTTCTCTCAGGTCAAATTAAACAAATAATAATGATGATAATAAAGAAAATAAAATAATTCTTTTCTTAAAAAAAGGAACTGTATATTAAATAAGGAGGAAATAACCAAATCAAAGGAATGTCCTCAGTTGTAAATTACTTTTATGTAGTTTTAATAATGTAAAACTTTGAATATCAATGAAAACATCAAGCAAAAATTATGATACATTGGGAAAAGAAGAATGGCACAGGACTACACATATGTAGAGAGTGAGATAGAAAGTTAAATCCTATTCTTCTCCAGTGGGAAACATTGCCTAAAATGGAAACAACATTTTAAAAGTAGCACTACTCATATTATTAGGAAGTAAACATTTCAGTAATCATTTAAAAGGGGTGATGATATGGGCAAACCCATAGTACAATGGTTAAGCCCTGTGCATAAAGAATCAAATCTTACATGGTTGATGGTAGTTCAAATCCTGGCCTCACCCAACAGATCTCTTTGTCTTTTTCTGGTGAACTCACACATCCTGGAGGTGGGGCAGGGGGGAGCCACAGCACCTGAAATTCAGTTAGAAAAATTGGATCCAGCCAGGGAGAAGGAAATCCCAAGGATGATCACCAAGAATCTGGCTTGTGCTACTGGGTTAGAAGGTCATGTCATTTGCTGAAAGAGAGGACCAATGAGAAGAAGTACAAAAGAATTCACTTTTCATACAGTTTAATTTGCTTATATATTGTCCTAGAAGAGAAAGGAAGCTGTTGGATATGAAGTTCTGGAGTTCAAGACTCACAATAGTCAAGAAATATAAGCATAATTATTGACAAAAAGTGATAAATGAGATCATAGATAATTATGTGTGTGTGTGTGTGTGTGTGTGTGGTTTTTTTTTTTTTTTTTTTTTCCAATATCCCTTTCCTTTCCTCAGCATTCAAGTGAAGACATTCAGACATGCTGGCTGGGGCTCACTCTACTCTACTCCCAACCAGGGGTGAGGTAGATGGACTACCTAAGCATTGGGAACACTATCATGAACACATGGACTGAGGCAAGTTGATCAGAATCCTTTTGGTGAGGAGTAGACATGAGAACAATGTTGGTCTTAGGAACATTCATTCTACTTTTGGAATGAAGTTTGCCTGATTCTAGGATTGCAAATAAAGCTGATTGTCACCTTTAAATTGTGATTTTGTCTTTTTGACAGTTCTGGTGGCCACAAATCAAGTCAAAGGACAATAGTGATGACTTTTGAGACCCCTTAGGGAATGCGGGAAGGAGGACACCACTCACTTCTTTGAGGTCCTCTGTCTCCCTTGTGGAGTCTCTGGGGCCTGACTTTGGAGTACCAGGAATTATTCTGTGTTGTGAAAGAACACTTGGCCTTGTTTTTTCTGATGAGTCTTAACAAAAGCTGCAGTCTTAAAGGTAGCTGACAAGGATGTTGGTAAGTAGCGGGCGGTGCAAATGCCAGCTTTTGAATTTTTTTTTAACATTTATTTATTTGTCATGATGTTCAAGCCGTGTGATACAGGACTCAAACCATGGTCAACCATGCAGAAATCCAGCACCTTAACTACCATGTCACTTGCTGACCCCAGGTGTGTTGATTCTACTCTCTTTGCTCCTTTTTCTTGCATGGTTAGGTAAGGAAGGCCTCAGGCATCTGACTACCTCAGAAACTGGAAATTCAATGTAGAAATGGAATATTTCATTTCATTTCATTTCTTTTTTTCTTTTTAATTTTTTTGCCATATGGCTTGTGCTGGATAGAGACCAAGAAAGACACAGAGAGAGGGAAAGTGAGAAATCAACCCCCCAGGGGAATGGCCACCCTGCCATTCCTTCTCTTCCATTCTCCTCTCAAAATGTTGGGCACGCTCATGCACCCAGCATATTTTTCAAGCCACTGGTCATGTCTCAAACTATGTAGTTGGCCATGTGGGATACAGAGCCTTAACTTCCACACCACCTGCTGGCCCAAGATACTTCATTTCTAAAAAACGGAGTGCTCAGGTTTCTCATTATGCCTGCCTTTTACATATATGTAAGAATTGGGCCTCAGAGCAGCAAATACTTATAATAGTTATAAGAATGGTGAAATCTTCCTTAAGTATCATTTAAATTTATAAAAGTCATTTTATGGAAAATTCTACACTGCACTGGAAATGCTAAAATGTATTTAAAATGAAGGCACACAAATTAGGCCCACCCAAGGACATCAATGATACAGTCTTTTAAAAAAGATTTCAAAAAGTATCTTATTGCTATTTATTTATTTACTTATTTATGGAGAGGTTTTGTTTGTTTGTTTGTTTTTGCTATAGGGTGCCTGTGCTCGCCAGAAAGACAGAGAGAGACAGAGAGATAGAAAGAGAGAAATCACCCCCCAGGGGGGTGGCCACGCCGCATTCCCTTCTCCTCCCTTCTCCTCTTGGGATTTTGGACACGCATGCACTATTGCTTTCTAAAAACGACTTCTCATAAAAGATAAAATAAGACATTTAAGTGACTAATTGATATGAAAACTAAATTCACCAACCATTTTGCTTTGTTACTATCCCATCTCAATGACAAAAAGGAAAAGCTAGATGGGATGGCCCTATAGTCTAATAGTTAAGTATTCCACATGGCAAATTGCAGTTCAAACCAGGGCCCCAGTAGCTTGAAAAACAGATGTGGGTCATTGAGGGGGGTGGGTACCAGATGGAGATGGCATGGGGATTAAAATGGCTAGATCCAAGACTGGTGGCTTGAAAATCACACTGAAGGGACCAGTAGTTAGCATAATGGCTATGTCACTGGACTCCCATGTAGTCAGCTGAGGTTTGAGTCCCGGATCCAGTGGCTTAAACTCACACAGGGCACGTGTGTGTGTATGCCAAAAATCCCGAGAGGAGAATGGAGGAGAAGGGATTGCGGTATGACCCTCCACCCTGGCAGGTGATTTCTAGCTTTCTGTCTCTCTCTCTTTCTGGTGAGTGCACACACTCTATAGCAAAAACCTCTCCAAAAAAAAAAAAAAAAAAAAAAAAAAAAAAAAAAAAAAAAAAAGAAGAAGAAAGAAAGAAAAGAAAAAAGAAAGAAAGAGAGAGAGAAAAAAAGAAAATCACACTGTATGCATGCTCATGCATGCCCGAAGTCTTGAGAGTAGAATGGAGGAGAAGGGATTGAGGTGTGGCCATTACCCCAGGTGGTAGTTTCTCACTTTCCCTCTCTCTCACTCTCTGTGTCTCTCTCTAGCAAGTGCACATGCCTTATAATAAACAAACAGAATAAATAAAAACAAATTTTGAGATGGGATACTAGCTAAGCAAAAAGATTGAGTGTATGTACATGTATGACCCAAATCCCAATGGGCTGAAGAAATGAAGAAGGGATTGTGGTGTGATCATGCCCTATTAGCAAGAGCTTACTCTCCCAACCCCTTTCTCTCTCTGGAGACATACCCTCTGGCAATAAAAAAAAAATGATAAAGCTAGATATGGTGACACAAATGGTAGTATGCCTTTGTTAGAAGCTGGATCCATCATGAAGGCCAGTTTCAGTCCTGGATTGACTTGAACACACTGGGCATGTCTGGGATGCTGGGGAGAGAACCACAGCATAGCAAGAACCTGAGGATAGAAGTCTGACTGCTTTTTCTTATTTTCCAAAATCCTTTTCAGAGGATCTGGAAGAAGTCATGCCCACAAACATTAACAGACCATTTTGACCCAATGGTAACAGGATTCTTCCTACATCCTGCCCCTGGCATAGTATCTTTGTGATGCACATTAAGCCTCCTTATCTCTGTTAAAGTACATTCTTTTATAATCTCAGCAACCTTTTTTTTCCAATCACCAACTTAAAAATTATAAACCCATCTATAATCTATGAGCCCCACTTCCACATTTCCCACCTTTTTGGGCCAGACCAATGGAAAAACTCTTCACTAAATTCCAAATCTTCACTAAATTCCAAACTCTCACTCTCAAAATCAAATAAGAGGAAACCTTGTACCTGACCTCTCCCAGAAAGAGAAAGACATGTTTTGCCTCCTCTCTGGGCCTAGGTCACTCATTCTACTTAGAAATAAACTGCATTAATTATTATTTTTACAGAGTTGGTTATTTCTGTCAACAAACCTGTCAAGAGAGCAAGTCTCTCTTTTTGCCTCCACCCCCCCAAAAAAGATAAACTAATAAACATTATTTAAAAGCCAAAAAAACCTTATAAAAGTTTTCCCTTAGGTAAATGAGCATAGGAAGTTTTTCTTTACTGTCCTATTCTTTACCATATTTTTAAAAATTTTGCTAGAGGGCTTGAGCACTTGCTGGAGAGATTCAGAGACAGAGTAAAAGAGAAGTTAATCAATCTAAGTGCCCAAGAGCTGGTGACTGGCTTGAAAAATTGTGGCACTATGAAATAATATTCAGCCATAAGAAACAATGAGATCCTGGTATTCAATTCACAGTGGATGAATATAGAAGATGTTATGATAAGCAGTGAGCCAGACTATGAAAAACACACACTGTATATCCCTGCTCACTATATACTGGATGTCTGCATTCTATGGCAGAAATGGAAAGATCTAAATATATTTTAATAGGGAAGATAAATGTAATGTAAATACCACAGGCTATAAAAGAGAGGAGTGGATGATGGGGAAAAGAGAAGAAACACATAACAGTTACAAGAATGTAAAGATCTCTATTGAAAATTATGTATTTGGGCCAGCCAAGTGGCACGGTAGTTAAAGCAACTACAGGGTTGTCAGGAAAGTCATGACACATTCTTGCATAGGCAAACATAGGAAAACACATTCATTACTTTCCTGATGATCCAATAGATCCCATGTGGCAAACAGCACAGTTTTAGTCCCAGATCTGGCAGCTTGAAGAACACACCAGGCATATATGCATGTGTGCCAAAAATCCTGAGAGGAGAATGGAGGAGAAAGGATTACAGTGTGGTCAGCCCTCTTAGGGGGATACATTTTTCCTCTCTCTTTCTCCAATGCATGTGCGCTATAGCAAATCTAAAAAAAAAAAGAAAAAAAAAAAGTAAAAAGAAAGAAAGAAAATGACAAAATGATGTTTATGGTAATACCATTGATTTGATTGTCATGTACTGCATGAATACTTTGAAAAACCATATTTTGTGCTATAAAGAGGAAATGTAAATAAGAAATCATAAAATTTGGGACCAGCAGATTGCATCAAATTTCACAAAGCAGACTCCATGGTTTGTATTCTTGACAGAGCAACTTGAAAGTCACACCAGGTACATGTATGTGTGTGCCCAAAGTCCAGAGAGGCAACTGGAGGAGAAGGGACTGCAGTGTGGCCATCTCTCCTGAGAAGTTAATTTCTCACTTTCCTTCTCTCTCGCTCTCTCTGGCAAGCACGCCTACCTGTGTGCTCTCTCTAATGAATGCACATAGCCTATAGCAAAAACAAAAAAAATAAAAATCATAAAATAAAATTAAAAAACAATTAGGAACAAGCAGATTGCATGGAGGGTAAGGCGGCTGGATTCCACATGACTGACTGCATGGTTCTAGTCCTGGACCCAACAGCTTGAAAATCATACCAGACACATGTGCTTTTGTAGCTAAAGTTCTGAGAGAACAGAAGAGAAGGGATTGGTGCATGACCATCTCCATGGGGGTGGGGCAGTGGGATTTCTTACTCTCTCTCTTTGTCTGGTAAGTGCAAGCAACCTATAGCAAACATACATAAATAAATAAACAAATAAATAAATAAATAATTGGGATAAAGAGGGAGAGCAAGGGGAAATGAAAAAGTACTCCCCACAGAGAATGATCATGGCACAATCCCCTCTTTTCCATCCTTCTCTCCTCTGGATTTTTGGCACACATGTACCCTGTGTGTTTTTCAAGCTGCAGGTTTCAGGGATTTAAACTGTTCAGTTAGCCATGTGGGATCCAGCCATCTTAACCACCATGCCAGAGGCTGGCCCCAGTCCTATTCTTTAAAGGGCAGTCAGTAATCTAGTTAAGAAAAAAGTTGAGGACCCAGCTGATGGCATTGTGGTTATGTCACTGGACTCTCACATGACTGACCATGGTTCAAGTCCTGGACCTACTAGCTTGAAACTCACACCAGGCATGTGTGCATGCATGCCCAAGATTCCAGGAGGAGAATGTAGGAGAAGGAATTGTGGCTTGGCCATTCCTAGGCCTGGGGGGATGGGGGTGATTTCTCACTTTCCCTCTCACTGTCTGTCCTCCCCTCCACCACCAGCACAGTGCCCTAAGGCAAAAAAAATCAAAATAAAAAGACAGAAAAAAAAACAAGTTGAAAGGACCACCTGTCAGCTGAGTTGATCTCCAAACTACAACTTTCTGGCATTTTAGTTGACTATTTTGAAACTCTTTAAATTTGTATCATTAGGAAATTTCCATTCGTAAGGGCATCTTCCCTTTTCACTCTGGGAAGAGAAAAGATTCAGTCACTGGAAATTCTAGTGATTTAAGTCATCAGGAAAAACAGTGGTTTAAGTCTTCATAGCAAGCCTCATCTTTGACCATTTTACCAAGCTAGGCTTCCTATCTATGCCTTTCTTTGTTTTGGCAAACCTAAGTGTTTAGATCTAAATTCTATGTCTTTAAAATGCAAATTCTCTACCTTGTTTCACTTAAGTCATCCCTTTAGGGTAGCCTAGTTAAGGATTGCTTAGGGCAAGTAATCATTGATAATTTTTTTTTCTTTTTTTGGAGAGATTTTTGCTATAGGGCATGTTCGCTTGCCAGAGAGACAGAAAGCGAGAAATCACCCCCCCCCCTCCCAGGGGGGATGGCCACACCACAATCCCTTCTCAAAAGCATAGACACTATATCCAGTATCTTCTCCAACCATGATGGAATTAAACTTGATGTTAATCTTGGGAAAAATGCTCAAAAATATACAAATACATGGAAACTAAATAACCTACTTTTGAATGACTTCATGACTACTGAAAAGATTAAGACTGAAATCGGGACCAAGAGTTGGCATAATGGCTATGTTGCTGGACTCGTCTGCGGTTCAAGTCCCAGATCTGGTGGCGTAAAACCCATGCCAGGCTCATGTGCATGCATGCCCAAAATCCCAAGAGGAGAATGGAGGAGAAGAAACTGCAGCATGGCCATTCCCCCTGGGGGGCAGGGGTGATTTCTTTCTTTCTGCCTCTCTGTCTCTGTCTCTCTCTGTCTTTCTGGCAAGCACATGTGCTCTATAGCAAAACCTCTCAAAAAAAAAAAAAAAAAAAAAAGCATGGAAACAAATGATAATGAGTACACAAGTTTCCATAATTTATGGGACACGGCAAAAACAGTCATAAGAGGAAAGGTCATAGCAATTAATGCAAACAAGAAAAAAATGAAAAGGTGGCAAAAGGACAACCTAACATCATGTCTCCGGGAATTGGAAAGACAACAACAAAAACATCCAAAATATGCCAGGAGAAAAGAAATAATAAAAATTCGAGCAGAAATAAATGAAATAGAAAATAAGCGAATTATACAGGAAATAAATCAAAGCAAAAGCTGGTTCTTTGAAAAGATAAACCAGATTGACATGCCATTAGCTAGACTAATTAAGAAGAAGAGAGAAAGGAACCAGATACAAATTCTCAGTGAATCAGGCAACATTTCAACAGACATAACAGAAATACAAAACATTGTTAGAGGATACTATGAGCGACTATATGCCAAAAAAGAAGAAAATCTAGATGAGATGGACAAATTCCCAGGGACATATAATTTCCAAGATTGACTCAAGAGGACCTCCCAACAAAGAAAAGTCCACGTCTCAATGGCTTCACTACTGAATTTTACAAAACTTTTAAAGAAGAAGTAACCCCCATCCTACTCACACTGTTTCTAGAGATCCAAAAGGCAGGAACCCTTCCAAATTCGTTCCATGAAGCCTCCATTACCCTCATTCCCAAAATGGATTAAGCATACAACAAAAAAAGGAAAACTACAGACCTGTATCTCTGATGAATAAAGATGCAAAAATTTTCAACAAGATACTTGCTAACCATATTCAACAGCATGTAAAAAAGGTTATTCATCACGGCCAGGTGGCTTTATTCCAGGGATGCAAGGGTGTTTCAACATACGCAAAATCATAAATGTAATACACCATATTAACAGAAAGAAAGATAAAAATCATATGATCATTTCAATTGATGCAGAGAAAGCATTTTTTTTTTTCTTTTTTTGTAGAGGATTTTGCTATAGGACACGTGTGCTCACCAGACAGAGAGAGACAGAGAGACAGAAAGCAAGAAATCACCCCCCAGGGGGATGGTCACGCCACAATTCCTTCTACTTCATTCTCCTCTCGGGATCTTGGGCACGCACGCACACACGCCCGGCTTGAGTTTAAACCACCGGGTCCAGGTCTTGAATCGTGGTCGACTACGTGGGAGTCCAGCCACATAGCCATTACACTAACTGCTGGTCCCCGAGAAAGCATTTGACAAAATACAACATTCTTTCATGATTAAGACTCTAAGTAAAACTGGCATAGAAAGATCATTTCTCAGCATAATAAAAGCCATCTATGAAAAACTTATAGCTAACATTATACTGAATGTGGAAAAGCTGAAAACCTTTCCACTAAAAACTGATACAAGACTAAGTTGCCCACTTTCTCTGCTCCTATTCAATAAAGTACTGGAAGTCCTATCCAATGCGATCAGACAAGAGAAGGAAATAAAAGGCATTACAATAGCAAAAAAAAGAGCTGAAATGATCTCTGTTTGCAAATGACATGATTGTATACATAGAAAACCCAACAGTATCCATGAGAAAACTTCTTGAAGTAATAAATGCATACAGTAAAGTGTCAGAATACAAAATGAACTTACAAATATCTATAGTACTTCTATGTACAAACAACAAGCAGAGAAAGACAGAACTAAAGAAAATAATCCCAATTATCATAGCCACAAGAAGTATAAAATACTTAGGAATAAAACTAACAAAAGAAGTCGAAGACCTCTATAAGGAAAACTATGAAAACCTTAAAAAAGGAAATAAAAAAGGACACAAGAAAGTGGAAGGACATCCCATGTTCCTGGATTGGGAGAGTTAATATAATCAAAATGGCCATCCTACCCAAATTAATCTACATATTTAATGCAATCCCTATAAAATTACAAGAGACATTCTTCACAGATCTAGAAAAAACAATCATAGAACTTGTCTGGAATCATAAAAGACCCTGTATTGCTAAAGCCATCCTGTGCAAGAGGAGTGGAGTAGGTGGCATCTCACTTTCTGACCCCCAAAATATTAAAATTGAAACAGCATGGTATTGGCACAAAAACAGACATGAGGACCAATGGAACAGAGTAGAGACCCCAGAAATAAATCCCTAAACACACAGCCAACTCATCTTTGACAAAGGGTACAAGTCAATCCAATGGGAAAGGGAAAACCTCTTTGGCAAATGGTGCTGGAAAAACTGGGTATCTACCTGCAGAAAGATGAATCTGAACCCCTATCTGTCACCATTAACAAAAATCAACTCAAAGTGTATCAAAGATCTAAACCTAAGATTGCAAACTATAAAACTACTGGTGGAAAACACTAGGGAAACTCTGGGAGACATTGGGGTAGACAAGGACTTCTTAAGCAAAACCCTAAAGCACAGGCAATAATCCTCAAAACAGGTGGGATTACATCAGATTAAGAGGTTTCTGCACAGCAAAGAACACCATAATTAGTGTGAATCGACAACCCTCGAAATAGTAGAGAATTTTTGTTAACTGTGCCTCAGATAAGGGACTGATACTAGAATACACAGAGTGCTTTACCCAAAAGAAAATGATTTACCCAATTTAAAGCTGGGAAAATAAACTGAATGAACAACTCTCTAAGGAAGTCACACGAACAGCCAGAAAAGATATGAAGAAATGTCCAACATCCCTCATCATAAGGGAGTTGCAGATTAAAACCACAATGAGATACCACCTAACCTCAGTCAGAATGGCAAAGATTAAAAAATAATAATAATAAGTGCTGCAGGGAATGTGGTGAAAGGGGAACACTCTTACATTGCTGGTGGGAATGTAAACTGGTCCAACCACTATGGAGAACAATATGGAGGTTCCTCAAAGACCTTCAAATAGAACTACCATATGATCCAGCAATTCCACTCCTGGGTATCTACCCAAAGGACAAGAGAATGCTCAGTCAGAAAAGCACTTGCACAGCTATATTTGTTGCAGCATTATTTATGATTTCTTAGAGATGGAACCAACCCAAATGTCTACAAATGAATTAATGGATTGAAAAAGTGTGGCACATATACTCCATGTGATATTATTCAGCCATAAAAAACAACAAGGCCCTGGAATTTGATAGAAAATGGATGAATATGAAAGATTTGTTGCAGAGCGAAGCAAGTCAGGCTATGAAAGAGAGACATTGTATGTCTCCACTTAACATAAACTGACTGTCTGCACTCTATGATAGAGACTGAAAGACTGGAGGACATAAAAGCATTAAAAATTGTTATGGACACCAGAAACAAAGTGGAAGGAGAGTGTGGGAGTGGAAGAGCACAGGAAAGGAAATTTGGAGAAAGAAATAGAGAGGTAAGATATTTGTAGGACAAAGATGTAGTTTATTACCTTTTGAGGATGTGTATAGTATTTTCAACTGGACTGAGGTGTATATCACGCTAGGCAAAGTCTCTTTACAATCTAAATGATGTATAGGGATTGAATGTATAAATAATAATAATAGTAATAATAATAAAAGTAAACACAGACATTCTTTTACTGATTTTTTCTTCAGGAACTGGAACTTAGGCTTTCCTTTCAAGCATTTCAAACTCATTTGTAACCTGCCAGTTCCCTATCCACCCTCACGCATCCCCTCCTGCTTCTAGTTGTCTCACCTCTTAGGGCCAGGCCATTGTAAAAGACTCTTTATTCTAATTGACAACTCTCAGTCTCAAAACCTAATAAGAGGAACCACTGTGTCAGAGCACACCGAGAAACACTTGTCTTTCTCCTGATCAGTCACTCAATCTCGCGCTTAGAAATAAACTACATTAACTATTATTTCTGCAGAGCTTGGTTATTTCCATTGATAGTCTGTATGTCTATGTCTTACATCTGTGTATGTGTGTGTGTGTGTGTGTGTGTGTGTGATTTAATTTGTCAGAGGGTGCATGCACTTGCCAGGGAGAAAGAGAGAGAGAGAGAGAGATAAAGAGAGAGAAAGAAAGAGAGAGAAAGTGAGAAAAGCACACTCCATGAAGAATAATCACACTGCAATGTCTTCTCTCTTTTGGGAATTTTGGGCACACAGGTACACACATACAGCCTGTTTCTCAGCTCACCAAATCTGGCACTTGAACTGTGAGGTCAGCTATGTGAGATCCAGCTACCTTAAACACCATGCTGCCAGCTGGCCTGATATTCTTCATGTTGCTGAAAAACAAGAAAGAGCTTTATTCAATAGGCTTAGAAAAGAAACTTGGTCCAGCCATGGCAGCAAACGCCAGAAGACACCGTTGCATGGTATTGAGGCCTCGTGGGAAGCTCAGGTTTGACTTTCAGCACAGTGGTTGAGCCTGTGGTCCTGGCATCAGTTCCAAGAGTGTGCAAAACTGTGTTAAACTACAGGATTTTTTTAAAAGTGTAGAAACAAGAAGTTTTTATTTAACTTTTACTTAATTGGCCTAAGAAAGAGGATAATCCCTGATGCTGCCTCTTACTAGGTCTTGAGTACTTAAGTGAATCTTCTTGATATTTAAAGTTTATGGCTGACAACTGTGTAACCTATATTTGACTTTTGAAGTCTCTTAACTCGGGTTAAAGTAACTAATTTCTACAGCAACCTGTGATTCTATTTAATTCAGTGTTTTCAGTCTTTTAGTATTTTTACCAAACTTTTCAAAATCAAAACCACATCTTTTTATCTCACACTACTGGTCCAATTTTCTAAAAGAGCCCCTGAAGTCCAAAAGAGAAATTTTAAACCAATTATATTTAAGTGTTAAATTATATGGGAAGCATTATCAAATAAGAAATGTTTAACTTGCTTTGAGTTCTATTTTATGAATGTGTTATTTCTATGTTTTCCAAAAAGTTGTATGAAATTCTAGAAATCTTGTAAATTATCCGTCATCATTCTGGTTATTATGTTAAATTGTATGCTATAGAAATAAACAAATTTTCTTGATGATTGTATTATTATTACGAATTATTATCAGATATTTAGCCATAGTTATTTTGTCTTATTCTCCACAGTTAATTGCTTTATTCTCATGCCTTTCTAAAAGCTTTTGCAAGAAACTATAATCCTAATGTGTTGTGTATTCAAAGATGTTATAAAAAGAATTTAAAAATACTCTGACAAATATGTTTCTAATCAGTTTGGACAAGGTAAAAGCACTTTCCAAAACTTTAATTAAGAAACTGTTAAGCCGGCTGGTGGTATACTGGCTAAGGTAGCTGAATCCCAACTGGCCAGCTGTGCTGCTTGAGTCCTGGACCCAATGGCTTGAAAGACACATGAGGTGTGTGTGTCTATGTGTGTGTGTGTGCCCGCACATGCATGTGCACATGCACACGTGCCCGAAATTCCAAAAGGAGGGAGAGATGGAGAAGGAATTGCAGAATGACCATTTCCCATGTCTATGTGTGGAGGTGCTTTCTTTCTTTCTCTCTTTCTCTGTCTCTCTCTGGTGAGCATACATGCCTTCTAGCAAATTAAAAAACAAAAGAAAGAAACTGAGGAGGCTGAGGCTAGAAGGTAGTACAGTGATAAATGTGATGTTGTGTGAGATTAATCCAACATTAGAAGGTTCCGGATTCATGTGTAGAGACCTCCCTGATTATGCTGGCCATATGAATGCCCGTGTCTGGTGCTGGCTGAGGCTGAGTGTAGATATGATGGCAAGACCCTGTCGGGGGTGCTGTCTCTCTTTCTCTGTCTCTTTCCACACTGTAGACATCTTTTCTCAAGACTTCAGAGCAGGACTTCCTATCATACTGACATGGGGGTGTTGGGTGACCAGACCCAACGCCTGTGCTGGTTCTTGTCTGACTCTCACAAAGAATTAGAGATGTGGACACCGAGAAGAGAGTAAAGCAGTGTTTATTAGGCAAGGGAATAAAGCTTCCAATTCAGTGGAAGGGAGCCCTGAATGGGTTGCTGAAGAGGAGTTGGAGGTGAGGGGTTTTTATCTAGCAGTCTGAGCAATGGGCTACCTCTCTGACAAGGCAGTGAGCTCAGTGGCCTTTAGAAAATAGTTACATGGTAGTCTGGGTAATTTAGTACCCTATTCTTCATGGAGTCAGCTGGCTTTAGCAATCTGTACTTCTCCTTAGACTCTAGTTACTAAAGAGAAACTGTTGCCCTTAGTTATAGTTGCTCTTTGGCAGAGAAATCAGCCACTGTGACTCCATCTTGGCCTTATCCTATCTATATGCTCAATATCCCTATCTCTTGCCTTATTAGTAAAAAGTTATAAATTATTTTTTAAAGAATCATTTTATTTAACTTTATTTATTCATTTATTTAAACTTGACCATAAAGAGACAGAGTGAGAGAGAGGAAGGGGGGGAGTGAGAAAGTAAGCTGCCAGGTCCGGGAGTTGAACCACTGTCAACCAAGTGGGAGTCCAGTGTCCTTAACCACCACAGCACCTGCTGGCCCCAGAAGTCATAAATTTTTTACAGACATGTAAAAGGGGTATATATTTTACATTAACCAGATCATATAAGAAAAATATAAGGATTTCATTAAAAAGAAAAACACAATGGCTTCCTTTTGGGACCTTAACTCTGTCTACCTATAAGTGGGTCTAACTCCTATCTCAATACAACTACTACCCTTTTCATTTTTCCTTGCTTAGGTCTATCTCTTTCACATGGCAAGACAATGCTACAATTAGGGCTTCAGATTCAGTGGCTTCTGTGCTTTAATTTAACCTAGTCATGGGATGCAGATGATAGACTGGAGTGTTGCCTGATTCTAGAATCACAAATAAAGTCAATTAAGATCTTAAAAAGGGGAGGTGGGTGCAGAATGTTGGTCTCTTTCTTTCTAGAATTCTGGTCATTGTAAATCGGGAGCTACTGGTAGTTGTTCTGGCTGTTAATGGAGAGAGTCTAACTGGGGATGAAGGAGGAACCTAGGGAAAACAGAGCTGAGAGACAGAGAATACAGGACTGGATTTTCAGTATCATTAGTCCCATTCCTAGATAGAGCCAAATAGAAAGGTAGTGTCTTCCTTTGAATTTTTCACTATGTCAGTGAGAGTTTGCCTTCCTGAAATGGTTGGGGTTGCTCTGACAGTGTCCTGTCTTGTGTAGACTAGTGGCTAAGGGTGCCATGTGAGGACGTGAGAAGATACAGAAGGGGACCCTATGAGTCTCAGAACTATGAGAAGAGGGAGAACATCAGGGAGACCGAAAATGAACACTTTTCTTTCCTTTTCATAATAAAATGAGAAGCACAAATATAATTAAATGTCAGTGGGAAGGGCCTACTTAAAGAAGAAAAGTGAAGTACAGAAATCCAATAATTTATAATGGGAAATTCACAGAATATCAGGGGGACATGTGACCAGGAATACAAATAGGAGTGAGCTTAGATAAGAGAGAAGGTAAAGAGGATGAGTACAATGATGTTGGTTTTATAGGGTTGGTTGGAAAAGTTCTTGCGAATTTATATTTATTTATTTCATTTACAATAGGACAAATCACTCTCTTGAGAGAGACAGAGAGAGCCGAGAGAGAGAGAGAAAGTGAGAAAGCACTCCCAGAAAGAATGACCACACAGTACTACCTTTTCTTCCATTTTCTTGGGATTTGGGGCACATGGGCACAGGCACCTGATGTGTTTTCCAAGTCGCTGGGCCCAGAACTTGAATTGTGCAGTGGGCCATGTGGGATCCAGCTGCCTTAACCACTGTGCCATCTGGCTGGCCCATACATTTATTTTTATTGTGAAGCAAGAGGCATTATTTGCTGAGAATTCAGAAGGATGAAACATTTGACTAAAGTGGATACGATCTGAAATAGTCACTGGGGCTAGAAGGACACCTTGTAGGACTGTTGGGTGGTACTGAGATCCTAGAGAAAGCTGTGTCCGTAAATTTAAAGGAACCCATATTGCAGAATTGAAGGAGTTGCCCCATTAGTGGGATGCAAACCAGGCACAGGTAGGGAGAAGGCGAAAGCAGTTTGTCCCGGCTTGAGGAGCCAATTTATCACAGAATAGCAGTTGCCCTTTCCTATGGAGTTTTGGGGAAATACAATGACTTTCCTGTGTATAGAATTATTTTCTTTAGGGTCAGCCCCATAGCCTAGTGGTTAAGGGAACAG
This sequence comes from Tupaia tana, assembly GCA_026018925.1. Lineage (NCBI taxonomy): Eukaryota > Metazoa > Chordata > Mammalia > Scandentia > Tupaiidae > Tupaia > Tupaia tana. Next base: position 71,794,274 of record JAKSZU010000002.1, read on the forward strand.
AATCCCACATGACCGACCGCGGTTCAAATTCTGGCCCCAGTGGCTTGAAAACCATGCTGGATACGTGTGTGTACATGTGCATGTCCCAAATCCCAACAAGATGAAGAAATGGAGAAGGGATTGTGATCTAACCATGCTCCACTGGGAGGTGCTTTCTCCCTCCCACTCTTTCTCCCTCTTTCTCTCTTGCAAGTGCACACACCTCTAGGTTTGTTTGTTTTTTTCTTTAAGTAATACTAACAATTTATTTCTTAGAGAACAACTGATCTATTTATCTATTTTATCTTATTATCTTAGGGTATGTCAGGGAGCTGATGGAGTATATTGGTTTAACAGGGGGATGGAGAGTGAAGTGATACATTTTACATTAGGAATATTGAAAATAGGTATCTGTTACATGTGGAAAATTTATGATTCATCAATTCATTTATTCTTCATAACTCTAGTTTTATTGAACCATTTTATAGCTAAAGAAACTAAGACGCAAAGAATTATTAACTTGCCCTAGACTGGGAGAGCCTGTGGCATGCTGGTTAAGGTGGCTGGATCCAACATATCCAACTATGCTGTTCAGGTCCCAGACCAGGTAACTTGAGAAACATAATGGGTGCATATGTGTGCATGCCCAAAATCCTAAGGACAGGAAGAAGTGGAGGAAGGGAATCATGGAATGATCATGTCCCAAGGGGGGGGGGGGTGCTTTCTCACTTTCCTTCCCTTTCTCTCTATCCCTGATAAGTGCTCCCACCCTCTGGCAAATTAAAAAACAAACAAAAAACCAACACACACACACACACACACACACACACACACACATACACACACACACAGAACCCAAAACCTTGCCCAAGGCTTCTCAGCAGAAATGGTAAGAACATTGTTGCATCACAATGGAGAAAGCATGATATTTGGTATAGCAGAAATGCAAAATCCAGATACAAAGGCTTCTTTTCACTATGTAAGAGCTTTACTTATCATCAGGTCTGGACCCAGTCTTTGTGATATGGTTAGTGTACAGCTGGGATCCCGCACAAAGGCTTCAGGAACAATCAGTGATGGGTTATAGTGGAGGGAATGGTGTTCCCAACTATTATCCCCAGGACTTGAGCAAGGAATGCCTCTGCTGGGTCCTCTTATTTCAGAAGGCCTAGAGTATCACAATCTCAGTGAAAGATAGCGTGGATACCTCTGTCATTTGTGATCTGGTGCAAACCTGGCAGAACCCATAATCCTAGACAGGTGGTCCTGGAGGGAACACTTTTCAGTCCTCAAGGAAATGCTTACATCTCTTTTCCTGTAACCTCTAAACAATTGCTGACTGCCTCTGAATAGTGCCAAGGTTTGTGGTTTGCGTAGCTGACACTGCTGTAGAGATTTGGGATGTGCAAGCACTTAGGAAACAGGAAAGACAAATTGATCAACTTGTTAAATAATTCTTCTCAGATAAGATGATTGCAATAGACTCTTCTATAATGAACTATTGGCTGTTAAGCTTCTCTTTATTGCTTGTCTTCCATATTATTTTTTCATGTACATGTTCATTGTCATGCCTAGGGAATACTTGACAAAGCAGTGACACAAACTGTTACTCTCACATTTGTTCATATCAACAGCTATGTATATATGTCTAGATTCTAGATATAAAATGAACAATGCATAACAAATTTTTTAAAACCTTTTTTTGCCATAGGGCACATGTGCTCATCAGAAAGAGACAGGGAGAGGGAAAGTGAGAAATCAACCCAGGCGGGATGGCCGCACCATGATCCCTTCTTCTGCATTATCCTCTAGGGATTTTGAGCACACATGCACAGGTTCCTGGTGTGATTTTTAAGCCACCAAGTCTGGAATTGGAACCATGATCAGTCATGTGGGAGGACTATGCCTTAACCACCATGCCAAATTTTTGTGGCATAACTAATTTTTTTCCAAAGAATTATTCATTTAATTTTATTAATTATTATTCTTTTTCTTTTATTTTAGAGAGAGATTTTTGTAATAGGGCACGTGTACTCACTGGAGAGACAGAGAGAGAGAGACAGAGAAACAGAAAGCTAGAAATCTGTCCCCCCACCTGGGAATGATGGCCACACCTCAATCCCTTTTCCTCCACTCTCCTCTTAGGATTTTGTGCATGCATACACATGCACTGGCATGAGTTTTAAGCTGGAGGGTATGGGACTTGAACCACAGTCGACTATATGGGAATCTAGTGACATGACCATTACACCATCTGTTGGCCCCATTATTATTATTTCTTAAATTTGCTATAGGGCATGTGCACTTGCCAGGGAGAGACAGAGAGAGAGAGAGAAAGTGGGAAAACAAGCTTCCAGGTCCAAAACTTGAACTGTGGTCGGCCATGTGGGAGTCCAGTCCCTTAACCACCATTGCTGGCCACCATGATTAAATTTTTTAAATGATAATGACTAAATGAACATTGTGAATAATTTTATCTTTATGAAATCAGTTAAGGAGACTTTATTAATTTCCTCCACAGTAAATAACTTCAGACTCCTTTAAATAATTTTATATTAAAATTATATTGTACTTGTATTTTGCATCTCAACTTTAATATATCATTTTGAATATTTTAGAATATAACTTTCTAGAAACACATATAAACAAATTTTAATTTATAGTGGTTAAGGAGTCAGATGCCCCAGGATTGACTGTGTGGTTTGAGTCCTGGATCCAGCAGCTTGAAAATCTCACTGGGCATAGGTGCATGTGTGCCCAAAATCCTGACAGAAGAACTGGGGAGAAGGGATTAAGGCATGCCACTCTCCCTTTGGGGACGTTTCTTACATTCCTTCTTTCTCTCTGTCTCTTTCCAGCTAGCACATGCCCCCATCACAAAAGCTAAAAATCAAAAATAAATAAATAAATAAATAAATAAACAAACAAATAAACAATAACCCAACTGACGTATTTAATGGAAATACAGCCAAATTAGGTTCACTTTGAATATAATTGCTTTTTATTTTGTGTGTGTGTTTGTGTGCATGTGTGCATATGTGGTTTTCTTAGGATCTTGCTACATCAAGATTCTATTGCCTGGGCCTCTTAGGTAACTGGGGTTATAGGCACCTGCCACCATGCCTGCTTTTTGTAAAATTATTTAATTTAATTTATTATAATTATTATTTAATTTGCCACAGGGCACATGCTTTCACCAGAGAGAAACAGACATAGAGAGAGGGAAAGTGAGAAAGCAAACCTCTAGCTCTGGGAGTGGACCTGAAGTTGACAACATGGGAGTCTAGCACCTTAACCACCACGCCACCTACTGGCCCCACACCGGGGCAGGGGAGTGAGTCTGGGCCTCCCATGTGGCCCCAGGCTGAAGAGCAGCAACATCTAGCACGTGCCAGTGCATCTGGGCCCTGTATTTTAATTTTCAGTCCTTTAGTGAGAACGAGTTTAAGCTGAGAAATGGAACATACAAAAGTAGGGCTCAGAGGAAAAATATGCAGAGCTGTGTAAGGAAACAGAAAGTGTTCAGAGGGAGGCTTCTTAAATTTTTAAAAACTAGAAGTGACAAAAGTGAGATTTATGTTGAGCATGACCTATATAAAATTTGTTAACAGGACATTATGAATGCTTTAGTGAAGATTTAATTACAGACCAAAAAATTAAAATGAACAAAAATTATTTTGATCAAATCCACAATTTAAGCAAGTCAAATAAAATTTCTGCAACTTTATATAAATGAAGATTTAATGAAGACAATTACTGTAAAAGATAGTGAAAATCACTACATAAGTAATAGACCTTTGTACAATTAGAGTGAAATATGTCATAAAATTTTCTATAATTATGTTTAAATTCTGTAAAATATTTCCTTCCCAGATAGATATATTATGAATATTATTAGCAATGTTATTTGCTATTCCTCAGCTAAGCAGCGTCTCCAAATGCAAATTAATTAAAAGTATTCGAAGAACTACAGTAAGCTCATTTGGCCTTAGTGTTAATAGAGCATGAATTGGGGACCAGTAGTTAGTGTAATGGCTATGTCGCTGGACTCCCATGTAGTAGACCTCAGTTCGCATCCTGGACCCGGTGGCTTAAAACTCACGCCGGGCGCATGTGCATGCGTGCCCAAGATCCTGAGAGGAGAATGGAGGAGAAGGGATTGCGGCGTGGCCATCCCCCTTGGGGGTGATTTCTCGCTTTCTGTCTCTCTCTGTCTGTCTGGCAAGCACACATGCCCTATAGCAAAAAACCTCTCCAAAAAAAAAAAAAAAAAAAAAAATAGAGCATGAATTGGGCCAGACTGTGACCTGGTGGGTACCTGAGTTGGATCCCACATGGCCAACTGTGCGGTTCAAGTCTCAAACCCAGGCAGCTTTGGGAAACATGCTAGGAGCGTGCATGTGTGCCCCAAACCTAGAAAGCAGGAGCAATGGAGAAGGGTGTGTGGCATAACCATTCCCCATGGGGGAAGCTTTCTCAAGTTCTCTCTCTCGCTTTCACTCTCAGGCAAGCACAGACACCCTCTGGCAAATTAAAGCATACACACACACACACACACACAGACAAATCATGTGAAAAATACAAGTTTTTCTTTATTTATGAGAGTATGCACACACAAATGAGAGTGAGAGACAGAGTGAGGAGCACCCTCCATATGGTCTGGTCACAATCCAACCCCTTCGCACGTTCAGCTGACCAGGCTGGGGTGTCACCATCTGGAATCTGACTTCTCTTGAGCCGTGCATTATCACTGTGCCACAGAGCTGATCCCCAAATCCTAACTTTGATATACATGGTATTTTTTTTTTCCTGAATTGAAGGTAAGAAGAGATAAACTGTGTGCAATAATAATATGATTTATGAATTATGGAATACTATCATTTTATGAGTTACTCAATCATCACCAGACCAGTCAACAAATTTGTGCAACAATAATACAATTTTATTTTCTAGAAATTTTGTTCTCACACCCAGAAGGTGACATGATGAATAAGGTGCTGGACTCCCACATGGCAGACTTTGGTTCAAGTCCTGGACCTGGTGGCTTGCTTTCTCACTTTCCCTCTCTCTCACTCTTTCTGTATCTCTGGTGAATGCTCATGCTCTGTAGCAAATTGGAAAATAATAAATAAAATTAAATAAATAATTATTTAAAAAATTTAAAAAATAAAAGACATCTTTTTCTCTTTCAATTATATAAAAGCCATGTTTTACATACTTAAATTTTTTAATGTTATCAAGGTATTTTTATGAACATGGGGGATAGAACGTTATTTAATATTTGATAGCTTGACTGTAATATTTAAATTTTTATTTATTAGATGGTAAATTGGCCTCTGACTGTGCAGTAGTTAGAAATAGACTAAAAGCTAGTCAACAGTTGTTAAATCAGAACCCTTAACTATGTGTGGACTTATTAACTTAACCAGGGGATTCTGTGGAACTACCTGAAAATCATCCTTAATCTCTTACTGGGATCATCTGGGAAGCAGCAATGCAAGCAAATTAACCTGAAGAGATTTAGCCAGAGTGAAATAAAGGAAGACCGTGTAGAAGAAGGATGATCTGTAAATCACAAGCCCACATCAGAATTGTATTTGCGGGGACCAGCAGTTGTCGTAATGGCTATGTTGCTGGACTCCCATGTAGTCGACTACGGTTTGAGTCCCGGACCTGGTGGCTTAAACTTATGCTGGGGCATGTGGGTGCCCAAGATCCCAACAGGAGAATAGAGGAGAAGGGACTGCGGTGTGGCCATCCCCCCCAGGGGGGCGATTTCTTGCTTTCTGTCTCTGTCTTTCTGGCCAGCAAAAAGTGCCCTATAGCAAAAACCTCTCCAAAAAAAAAGTAGAATTGTCTTTGTGAAACAAAGAGCAGAATAGAGCAGATGGGGCTAGTTAAATTTTTCACCAAGAAAACCTTGGTCAAGTTAGTTTTAGACTATATGCAATCTGGTGTGGTAATGAATTGCTTATTTTTTTTATTATTGGCCCTTATAAAAAATTGTGTTTCTGGTGTATGTGTAAGCAATGGCAATAAATACAATAGCTATGACTTCTTATTGTATCTTATCATTAAAAAAAAATGCTACAACCTCATCAGATTTGTAAAGGTTATAGAATAAACACATGTAATGGTAAAGGAAAAATTGTCAGAGATGTCAATTTTTGTCAGCTGTCACAGATGATAACCTAGACTCCTTTAAAAAAAAAAAAAGTGCTATAAATTTGTGCTCACTGTAGAGAGGCAGAGGAGGAGAGAAAGAGGAAAAGTGAGAAAGCACCCTTTGGGGCGATGACCATGCTTCAATCTCTTGTCTTCCATTTTCCTCTTGGGATTGCAGGCACACATGCACACATGTCTAGTTTGATTTTCAAGCTGCTGAGTCTAAGACAGACCACACAGTTAGCCATGTGAGATCCAGTTGCCTTAAACATCACACCACCTGGCTGGCCCTAGACTCCTTTTATCAAGCATTTCCTTAAAGCTATAAATCACGGGACCAGCAGTGAGCATAATGGCTATGTCGCTGGACTCCCATGTAGTCGACTGCGGTTCGAGTCCCGGACCCGGTGGCTTGAACTCACACCGGGCGTATGTGCGTGCATGCCCAAGATCCCGAGAGGAGAATGGAGGAGAAGGGATTGCGGCGTGGCCATCCCCCCTGGGGGGTAATTTCCTGCTTTCTGTCTCTCTGTCTCTCTCTGTCTGGCGAGCGCACGCGCCCTATAGCAAAAACCTCTCCAAAAAAAAAAAAAAGCTATAAAACACTAGCATTCGTACAATCTCATTCCTTTTTTTAAATTTAAATTTATTTATTTACATTCATTCACTGTCCATCATTACAGCATACAAAATGAAGATTTTCCATCCAGAGTACACTGTATATTGTCTCAATCAAGCACATCAACAAACACATTATTGTCAACAAATAATTTTCCATTTCTTGTGTCCTGTATGTTTTGCTTTTTTTCCTCCATCCTTGATTCCCTATCGCTTACCCTCTGCCATCTCCCACTCTGCTCCCACACAGTTTCTGGTATCTATGTTTACTTTCTATACTGTTTTCTCCCCACATTTTATTGAATTACTAAAGATCTTAATTAATCTAAATATTTTCATAGTAAACACACCTGATATATTCATTTCCATGAACACAAGTCTAACTTTATGCATCTTATGAAGTAGCACCTAGGTGGGGCTATATATCTTACTGCAGTCATTGAATAGATATTTTTTTTCTGAAACTTTTCTTATTGTAACTTAATTTACATTCTTTCCCTAAGCATCATCACAGAATACAAAATGTGATTTCCCATCCAGAATATACTACCTAGTGACTTAATCATGCATATTATTATCAAAAGTTTTCCATTTCTAGTTTCTAGAATTTTTTTTTACCCCTCTTTCTGACCCTCTGTCCTTTCCCACCCTCTTCTCACACTATCTCTGGTGTCTACAATTGTCTTCCATTCCTTTCCCTCCCACATTGTATTGATCACACAATTTCTTACATAATCTACTTTCGATGGTAAATTCACTCGGTACTATTAAGAAAACCTGTTTTAACTTAAATCAAAGAAATGCCAAGGAACTTCGCTTAAAGCCAGGAAACAGGTTAGGATTCTGTTCAAATGGTAGGGGCATGAACCTATCAGTCTCATGTACTTTATCTTCTGTTCTGGTTCAATTTTCCTGATTAAATTCTGGGATATAATATTCAACTCCAGACTTGTCCCTACGATTAAGTTGGCCACTTTCTTAGTTTTTGAACTCTTATTTCCATGTGTCTGTATTTAATTTTCCTGACACAGAACACCCTTGAGAACTTCTTGGAGATCTGGTCTGGTGCTGGTAAATTCTTTCAGGTTTTGTTTATCTGAGAATGTTCTTGTCTTTCCTTCCCACATGAAAGAAAATCTTGCCGGGTACAGTATTCTTGGCTGAAATTGCTTCTCTCTTAACACTTTGAATATATTTTCCCATTCTCTCCTCGCTCGCATTGTTTCTGATGAGAGGTCTGCTGTTAGCCTGATGGGATGTCCTTTGTAGGTAACTTGATGTTTTTCTCTTGCCACTCTTAGTATATCTTGTCTTTGTGGTTTTGGTCAACCTGGCTATAATGTGTCTTGGAGAAGATCTCATTTCTTTTTAATTCTTCTCCCTGTTATTTATACTTATTTATACTTCCCTCTTCTCTGTTTATTTTTTTATTGTCCTCCTTCTAAGTGTTTACCAAGTTGTCCTTTTGAGTAATGCCTCTGATTAAAAATCAATTAATTAATTATATATTTTTTACATTTTGGAACATATTAAGCCTTAAAAATATATGGTTGTCAGGATATGAACATTCCTATTTGGATTTATGACATGTTAGTGAAGAGAAAACTTCTAGCTTGGACATTTGAGAAAGTTTTCACCATTAATAAACAATGTAATAATGTTCATTGGGACTTTTATTTTAACATGAAAACATAAGAGAGAAAATGCAAATAGCAGGAACATTTAAGAGAGTTAGTTTAGGTCAAACAGACCTCAATTTAATCTGAGTTCCCCCTTTACCAGTTATGTGACTCAAAACAATTAGCTTAACTTTCATGAGTCTGAATTTCCTCATCTGAATGTAATAGTAGTTCCTATTTCAGAGAAATGTGAGCATTTAGTAAAATAATCTGGGCAAAGTGCTTGGAAGTATGTGGGCCACACAGACAAGCTGATGCACATTATTACTGATACCACTGTTTTATTATCTTTAAACTACCTCTGACCTTCTTTTATAACAAAGTAATACATGTCCACAGTAGAAAATGTAGATTATAAAAAAGAATAAAATAGAGCCAACTGGTGGTGTGATGGTTAAGGCGAGTGGATCCCACATGGCCAAATGAGCAGTATGCATCCCAGACCAGATGGCTTAACACGCAGGACACTTGTGCATGTGTGCCCAAAATCCCAAGAGGAGAATGAAGGAGCAGGGATTGTGGCCAAGCCCCACTGCAGGGGGGCTTTCTCACTTTCCCTCTCTCACTCTGTCAAGTACACGCACCCTATAGCAAATTTTTAAAGAAGTCTTCTTTTCTTGCTTCTATCATTTCCTTCTACATTAATGGCTTCTTTTTTTTTTTTTTTTTAATAGACCACAGATTAGTTTATTTTTAACACCCATCATGCCATGAACTCATAGGGAATAGGTTCCAGTAGCTCAGGCTCCTTTCCATTGGTTCTCACAAAGTGTGCTTCTCTGGGCGGAGCAGGCTGGCACTTTAATTGAACCCAGGTACCTTTCTCTTTGGCTTCTTTCTTTTTTCTGGTCATTTTCCTTCACATGTTTTAGGAAGCTATCTCTGCTCTTAGAATGCTTAATATGCTCAATATGCACATTAATTCTCTTGGCAAGAATCTTGCCCTTGTTTGTTCACAACAATGCCAACAGCACACTGGATAACACTGTAGACTCTTCCTGTTTTACCACTGTAGACTCTTTCCCCTTCTGCCCAAATGCCCCACATTTGTGGGGCATTCCTTTTCGAACAGTACCCATTCCCTTAACGTCTATGATATCACCTTTCTTGTAGATTTGCATATATGTTGCCAAAGGAACCACTCCATGTTTTCTAAAATGCCTCGAGAACATATATCGGGTGCCTCTCCTCTTTCCCTTTGTGTTCGTCATTTTGGTTAATTATTGGAAGATGGCGGTTCCAGTCAAAAGGCCTTTAATGGCTTCTTATGAGTCTTGTCCCAGATTATTTAGGGGTCAGCATACCTGGAGTCCTTTCTGAAACTTTGCACAGAGAGATTAGACCTTACCCTGTGTCTTGCACTTTTGTCACTTAAAAATTTATCTTGAATGTTGCTCTCTATGCACACAGATATAACACTTTCATTCTCTTTTTTAAAAAACTATTTATTTAATTTTATTTCTTCTTCTTTTTCTTCAATTGACCAGAGAGAGACAGCAAGAGAGAGGGAGAGTGAGAAAGCAAGCTGTGTGGTCTAGGACTCAAACCACTTTTAGTGTTTTTCTATTATATGTTGCAGATTTTTTTAGTGGGTTTGAGTTAAATTTATAAATATGCCTACAAGACTGACATTTTTATGATGTTGAGTCTCCCTATTCAAGAATAAGGATGTTTTTCCATTTGTTCAAGTCTATTTTTATATCTTTTGGGAGTGTTTATAGTTTTGTTCATATAGGTTTTGAACATTTATTGTTAAATTTATTTCTAAGTACTTGAACTTCTTTGTTGCTAATATAAAGGGATTTTCTCTGCCATTATGTTCTTGGCTGATGATCATTTGTGTAAGTAATTGCTATTGATTTCTACATGTTATTTTTATAGCCTGCTACTTACTAAATTCTTTCATTGTTGGAGTTTTGCCATTAGTTTTCTAGGATTTTCCAGGTACATGTTCATAATGTTTACATATAGAGATATTTAAATTTCTTCCTTTCTCAATTCTAATGCCTCTAGTTTATTTCTTTGGTCTAATTGCCTTGGTTGACATTGCCAGTAGTGATAATAATTGTGGAAACGATGACCAATCTTCCTTTGTTTTTCAGGGTTTTCTTCTTAAGTAAAATACTGTCTTTAAGACTAAGGAATATGTATATTTTATCATGTGAAGAAAGTATTTATCAATTTCTATTTTCTTTCGTCTTTTTATCAGGAAAGGGTATTGATTTTTTTTCCATAGAGTTTTTTTCCCAGCATCTGTGAAGATAATCATACTATTTTTCTCCTTAACAATTTTAACATGTTGGGGACCAGCAGTTGGCATGATGACTATGTCACTGGACTCCCATGTAGTAGACTGCGGTTCGAGTCTAGGACCCAGTGGCTTAAACATGCCAGATGCGTGTGCGTGCATGTCTAAGATTCCGAGAGGAGAATGAAGGAGAAGGGATTGCGGCGTGGCCATCCTCCCTGGGGAATGATTTCTCGCTTTCTGTCTGTCTCTCTCTGTCTTTCTGGCAAGCACATGCACCCTATAGCAAAAATCTCTCCAAATAAATAAATAAATAGCATGTCACATAATACTAATTACTTTTCTATTTCTGGAATAATTTTGCATTCTTAAGATAAATTCTACTTGGTCATGCAGAGTTGGATTCTTTTTGCTAATATTTAGAACTTTTACCTCTATATATATAAGTAATATTTGAGTGCAATTTTCTCTTTTTGTATTGTCTACATCAGAGTCAATTGTTAGTGTTACACTTGCTTCATAAAAAATGAAGATATTTTTCTTTATATTTAATACCCTGTGCTATATTAAAATGGAACATGGGAACTATTTGATCTCTCAAGGTTTAGTAGTGATTTTTTAGTTTCCCTAGCACAAAAGGGGAACAGTTGTGTTATTTTCTTCTAGGGAGTTAGATCAATTGGGCTGATGGACCTGTCAGTGCTTTACAAACGACACAGCACTATTCACATGTTGATTATAATAATACTAAGAACATAGTACGGTGCCAAGTGGGTAATTAAATCTGCCTCAATTGGGAGATAGAACCTAAGAAATTTTCATAGAAATTGGCGTGGGGAGTGCTTAGCAGGTGGTGTAGTGGGTAAGGGTGCTGAATTCCCACATGGCTGACCATGGTTTGGGTCCCAGACCTAGTTGCTCTCTCTCTTTCTCTCTCTCACTTTGTTCCCTCTCTGGTCAAATTAAAATAAATAAATAAATAAATAAATAAATAAAGGTAAATAAAATAATTCTTTAGAAAAAATAAAAGAAATAGGGGTCAGCAAGTGGTGTGGTGGTTAAGGGCACTGAATTCCCACATGGCCAGCTGTAGTTTGAGTCCCAGACCTGGTGGCTTGCTTTCTCACTTTCCATCTCTCTCTCTTTCTCTCACTTTGTCCCTTTCTGATCAAATTTAAATGAATAAATAAATAAATAAATAAATAAGGTTAAATAAAATAATTCTTTTTTTTTAATTTCAATTTATTTATTTGCATTCATTCACTGTACATCATTACAACATACAAAATGAGATTTTCCATCCAGAGTACACTGTATATTGTCTCAATCAAGCACATCAACAAACTTGTTATTGTCAGCAAATAATTTTCCATTTCTTGTTTTCTATATGTTTTGCTTTTTTTCCCCCCATCCTTGATTCCCTATCTCTTACCCCCTCCCATCTCCCACTCTCCTCCCACACTGTCTCTGGTATCTATGTTTGCTTTCTATACTGTTTCCTCCCCACATTTTATTGAATTACTAAAGATCTTAATTAATCTAAATATTTTCATAGCAAACACACCTGATATATACATTTCCATGAATACAAGTCTAACTTTACACATCCTATAAAGTAGCACCTAGCTGGGGCTATATATCTTACTGCAGTCATTGAATAGATATTTTTTTTTTCCTGAAACTTTTTTTTTTGGTAACTTAATTTACATTCTTTCCCTAAGCATCATCACAGAATACAAAATGTGATTTCCCATCCAGTATATACTGCATAGTGACTTAATCATGCATATTATAAAAAATTTTCCATTTCTAGTTCCTAGAATTATTTTTACCCCTCTTTCTGACCCTCTGTCCTTTCCCACCCTCTTCTCACACTATCTTTGGTGTCTACAATTGTCTTCCATTCCTTTCCCAACCACATTGTATTGATCACACAATTTCTTACATAATCTAACTACTTTCAATGGTGAGTTCACTCGTTGCTATTAAGAAAACCTGTTTTAACTTAAATCAAAGAAATGCCAAGGAACTTCGCTTAAAGCCAGGAAACAGGTTAGGATTCTGTTCAAATGGTAGGGGCATGAACCTATCAGTCTCATGTACTTTGTCTTCTGTTCTGGTTCAATTTTCCTGATTAAATTCTGGGATATAATATTCAACTCCAGACTTGTCCCTGCAATTAAGTTGGCCACTTCCTTAGTTTTTGAACTCTTATTTCCGTGTGTCTGTATTTAATTTTTCTGATATAGCACACCCTTGAGAACTTCTTGGAGATTTGGTCTGGTGCTGGTAAATTCTTTCAGGTTTTGTTTATCTGAGAATATTCTTGTCTTTTCTTCCCACATGAAAGATAATCTTGCCGGGTACAGTATTCTTGGCTGAAATTGCTTCTCTCTTAACACTTTGAATATATTTTCCCATTCTCTCCTTGCTCGCATTGTTTCCAATGAGAGATCTGCTGTTAGCTTGATGGGATGTCCTTTGTAGGTAACTTGATGTTTTTCTCTTGCCAATCTTAGTATCTTGTCTTTGTCTGTGTCTTTGGTCAACCTGGCTATAATGTGTCTTGGAGAAGATCTTCTTGGGTTGATTCTATTTGGGGTCCTTTGTATTTCTTGGGACTGGATCTTCGAATGCCTCTCTAGGTTTGGAAAGTTTTCTTGCAAGATTTCATAGAATAGATTATCAATACCCTTATGGGTCTCTTCACCTTCTGGAATGCCAATTATCCGGATGTTTGGACGTTTGATGGTATCCAGTACTTCTTGCATATTATTCTCAAATTCTTGGGCCATTTTCTCAGTCTTCATGGTGGATTTTTCTAGGCCAGCCATTTTCTCTTCTAAATATGAGATTCTATTTTCTGAATGATCTAGTCTGCTTTTAATATTTTCAAGGGATATTTTGACTTCCTGTAATAAAGACTTCATCTCTAACAGTTTCGTTTGAGTCTTTTGTAAAGTGTGTAATTCCTCTTTTAGATCTTGCAAGAATTTCCTCATGTCCTGGAACTTGTCAGCTTCTTTCTCCTTTCTCTTTAGCAGTTCATTATCTCTCTTCTCTTCCATCTCTGTTAGCTTCGACATTATGAATGCTCTAAATTCCTTATCAGACATTTCCATGATTTTCACTGAACTGCTTTTGGATGAAGAAGAGTTACTCTTTTCCCTTGGAGGAGAGGTATTTTCTTGTTTTCTCATATTTCTTGTGATCCGGCGGTGATTTCTTGTCATCTGATGGATGGTGTGTTTCTTTCAAATTCTTGAAGTTCAGTCTGAATGTTCAGGAGCAAGCAGACAGAGGTGATCTAGAATCTCTTTGCTGTTCTGTTGTGGTCGCTGGTGCAGCAGATTCAGTAGATATTGAGTAATATTCTAACCCTATTAGTATTTGGATGTTTAGCTACAGTGCTCTTAGATCCATCAAGTTTGCAGGAGCCATGTGAAATCTTCTTCTAAAGGCCTGGCCTCTTCTGCCACTAGCTCGTTTGCTGGAGGCTGAATTATCAGTAGAAAATCTTCATTTCTCCTGTGCCCTGAAATACCTAGTTCCAATAATTCTTTTTTTTAAAAAAAATAATTTTTCATAGAAATTTCCAAAATTTCTAAAATTACTAAAATTTCCAAAGATAAGAATCTTCAGTGAGTTTATAACCATAGTAAATCTTCAAATTATGACAGACACCTACAAATTTACATTTTATTTTACTAGTTTGATCAGTTATTAACTTTAGGTTCACAAATAATATCAGAAGTACTGTTTAGAATAGGCTGCCTGCTTCCTAGTTTTATGTTCCACTGCCCAGTGGATATTTCCATTCAACAGTCAATCCATTCCAAATCAATATGTTCAATACTTAAAACTAATCTTTCTTTTCCTGTTCCATTCTGAGCCACTCTGAGCCTCTTCTCAGGCAATTGGTATCATGAATTTGAAGCAAGTCACTTATCATTCCAGGTGTACATCTGTGTACCTGCATTTAATATATGCATGCAAGTTAAAAATCTCTGTAAAGGGGCTGGCTAGTGGTGTGGTGGTTAAGGAGCTGGATTCCTGCATGGCCAACTGTGGTTCGAGTCCTGGATCCAGTGGCTTGAAAATCATGCCAGATGTGTGTGTGTGCATGCCCCCCCCACCAAAAAAAAATTAAGCAATAAACAATCCCATAAATTAACAAAGATAATCTTTTTTTTGGAGAAGTTTTTGCTATAGGGCGTGTGTGCTCGCCAGAAAGACAGAGAGAGACAGAGAAACAAAAAGAGAGAAATCACCCCCCACCCCCAGTGGGGATGGCCACACTGCAATCCCTTCTTCTCCATTCTCCTCTTGGGATCTTGGGCATGCACACATATGCGCCCGGTGTAAGTTTTAGCTACTGGGTCCAGGTCGACTACATGGGAGTCCAGCGACATAGCCATTACACCAACTGCTGGTCCCAACAAAGATAATCTTAACATAGCCACTGAAAGAAGAATTTGTAATTTCCATATAGAGGACTGTGGGAGATAAGAGTTTATAATCTGAAAAATTCTGTGGGTATGAATCATTGACCCGGTTAGAGATAGGTAAAATTGTACATAACAATAGCTCTTTAGGAAGAGTCAAAAAAAGTATTTTTACTCACACATAGTGAGTTCTTGTAAGGCCAAGAAATAAGTCCTTAAAAAGGCAAATATAAAACAAAATTAGAAAGAAATGTTTAAAAGTTAAGACATGGTAAAGTCACTGATTTGGTGATTTATGGGCTTTACAAAGTTCTTGATTTTAGCCTTTGTTTGAATTCATTCAAAAGAAAGACTTGGCTACTTGCAATATTTGAACTTTTCTTCTAATATCTAGGTTTATACAATAAGTAGTGGTTATAATAAATAAATAAATACATACATACATACATACATACATACATAAATAAAAACCTGTAGAGACAACTGTCTATCAAATAATTGGTGGATTTGTATTAAAACCTGCTTGTGTGTAAAATTGTTGAATCTACAGTTAGTACTGATAGTCAATGTTATTATAATTATGTGTGGACTTACATTTTTTTTCCTAGTTGTTTTGTGTTCTCTTCTGTTTGTCTCTCTTTAGCTTTTTTGGTACAATAGGTCCTTCAGTATTTTCTGAATAGCTGGTTTTGTTTTAGTGAATTCTTTCAGAATTTGTTTATCCGGGAGTTGTTTTATTTTTCTTTCTCATTTGAAGGATAATCTTGCTGGGCATTGTACTCTTGGCCGATATTACTTTTCTTTCAGGGTTTTAAATATGACTTCCCATTCTTTCCTTTTCTGCATTGTTTTAGCTGAGAGATCCGATCTTAGTCTAAGGGAATAACCTTTGTAAGTAACTTCGTGTTTCTCTCTTGTCATTTTTAGAATATTGTCTTTGTCTCTAATTTTTATGAATTTGGTTGTGATACACCTTGGAGAGGTTCTCCTTATGTTATATCTATTTGGTATCCTTTGTATCTCCTGGATTTGGAAGTCCACATGCCTCTCTAAATTTGGAAAATGTTCAGCTACTCTATTATGAAAGACGTTTTCTATGCTTTTATCTATCTTTTCACCTTCTGGAATACCTATCATGGAGATATTTGGCCATTTAATGGTGTCTAGAATTTCCTGTATATTGCCCTGATTTTTAATGATTATTCTTCTATTCTTTTTTTTTTTTTTTTTTTTTTTGGAGATGTTTTCGCTATAGGGCGCGTGCGCTCGCCAGACAGACAGAGAGAGACAGAGAGACAAAAAGCGAGAAATCACCCCCCAGGGGGGATGGTCACACCGCAATCCCTTCTCCTCCATTCTCCTCTTGGGATCTTGGGCACGCACGCACACGTGCCCGGCATGAGTTTTAAGCCACCGGGTTCGGGACACGAACTGCGGTTGACTACGTGGGAGTCCAGCGACATAGCCATTACGCTAACTGCTGGTTCCCTCTTCTATTCTTTTAAGTTGTTCAATTGGATGTTTTGTCTTCAGGGTTAGAAATTACTTCTTCTGCATAGTCTAATCTGATATTGATTCTTTCAAGGGAGGTTTTGATTTCCCACAATGTATTCCTTAACTACAGAGGTTCTGTTTGATTCTTTTCCAGTGTGTCTATTTCTTTATGGAGTTCTTCCTTCATGTCATGGACAGATGTTCTTATCTCCTAGAATTGGTTGTCTGTTCACTCTTGCATCTCATTAACTATTATTACAATAAATATTCTGAATTATTTTTCTGACATTTCTGTGATCTTTTGTATTTTATCCATTGTTAGTGAAGAGTGATGATCCTTTGATGGAAAGGTATTTCCTGATTTTCTCCTATTTCTTCAGGCTTTGCTTTGATTTTTAGTTATCTGGTGGTATAGTCACTTCTTTCAACTTCTTTGGAGTATATTTCTGTAGCTGTGTGCTCCTGCACTTCTTTATGATATATGTAAGCCCTGCACTAATTTCCCTACTCTACTGTGGGTGGGAGTGTGGAACCCACAGTAGGAGTTTAGGGTTTAGGTGTTAAGAGGGGGAGTTTCTCTCCTTTTACTGCTAAGAAAGTTATGGGGAAAGAATTTTTACAGTCTCCAATCTTCAGGTGTTTGGTTTTTGTATACCGCAAACCTAACTGCTCCCAGTGTGGATGGAGGTCTCACTGACAGGTAGAATGTAAGGTGGTAGACCACTTTGAATGGTGTTTATACACCATGTGGGTTGGAGAGCCCCTCCTCTCCCATAGAAGGCTAGATGGGGTCCCTACTGATGAACTCAAGCAGAGTGGCTTGGCTTGGGCCTGCCTGTTGTTCCTGGATGCGTGAGGGGCAGAATGGCTTCAGCACACATGGGTCAGGTGCTCCTACCTTGTATTTCTGGGATTTTTGTAGGGTCTTCCTGTTGCTCATTTTTTTTTCTGGGATAGCAGAAATCAGGTATTGGTTTTTGAAGGCTGAAGAACCTCTCCTCCCCGTCAACAGGCTGGTCAGAGTTCCTACTGATGAGCTCAAGCCCATCATGTGTGTGTGTGCATGGGTGCTTTCTGTTGGTTGATGGTAGTGCTTTTCACTCAAGGTAGGTGTTCGTCAGATCTGGAAAAATCGATTTCTTCTAAGGTCACTTCCCTTTCATATTTAGAGATTTAGTTCCTTTTAAGATAAATTTATACTAGTAATCTATTTGCTTCTTTTAAGATTATGTAAACACCAACTTTTCTGTTTTGTGGCCAAATGCAGCCTCAGCAAGGCCAAATACTCATCCGGTCATGAGGTGTCTGGTGTGCAGAGAATTGAGGGAAAGCAGGCATTACCCAGATAGTGGTGCATAGCCTCTGCTTCAAGGTGGCAGACATTCTGGAAAGTCCACTTTTTCTACATCGAGTCACCTATATTTTATCTCTGGTTGCTTTGCAGAATTTTATTATTATTATCATTATTTTTCTATTTCTATTTGCTTTGCCCAGGTCTGAATTATTTCATTTATTTGGCTTAACATTTGTAAGCATTTTTTAAAATTTATTTTATTCTTAGTTTTCTATAGGGTGCATGTGCTCACAGAAAAGAGATAGAGGGGGAGGAGAGAGAATGTGAGAAAGTACCCCCCAAAGGGAATTACATCGTAATCCCTTCTCCTTAATTCTCCTCTCAGGATTTTAGACATGCATGCACATGCACCCAGTGTGGGTTTTCAAGAAGCTGGGTCCAAGGCCAAACTGTGCAGTCAGTCACGTTGGATCCAGCCTCCTTAACCACCATGCCATCTGACTAGTCTTGCAAATCTTTCTAGTGTGGAACACATACATATGTTCAGTTTCAGAAATGCTTCAGCCATTACATTATATATTCTTGCCTGCATTCTTATTTTATTTATTTATTTTATTACATTTTCCCATAAGCATATACTTTATATATCAAAAATTTTTGCTCATACTCCATAGTTCTTGACAGTTAATAGATAAACAACTTTCAAAGTTTCAAAAAATGAAATTTTAGATTCTTTCCTGCATTCTTACTTATAAGTTCTGATTACAAGGATTACACAATCAATTCAATCAATTGAATTGATTGTTTGTATGTATATATGTATATATTTATATATAAACATACATGCATCTACTGCTTTTCTATGATTACCAACTGTTCTCATTGCAAATATATTTCCCATTTTTCTATTTAAGAGAAAAATATGAAATATTTATGTATTTATTTTTAAATTGTCACCGTATTTTTCTCTCAGTGGTTGAAATTCTTTCATATCTTGAATGTGGTATTTTCCATGGAGATCTATTTGCTCAGCTGATTTTCATGTAGAGGAGAGCTGTATGGTGTAGACATTTTTCATGCTGTGCTCTGATTTGTGGTATATATTTTCTTTGCAGTGTCTCTCTGTGTTGTGAAAGCCAGAACAGGTCTTTCATTGGAGACCCTCGAGAAGGCTCTTCTGTGCTGAGAAAGGTAGGGGTGGTGTTGGAGCAGGGAGAAGCAAAGAGATACCGTTTAGAGACTCCTTTCTCAGCAGGACACATCTGGAATCCAACTACTTATTTATTTATTTAGATTTTTGCCAAAAGGTGTGTGAACTCGCTGGAGAGAAACAAAGAGAGAGGAAAAGTAAGAAATCACCCCCTGGGTCACACTGTAATCTTCTCCTCCATTCTCCCCTTGGGAATTTGGGCATGCACTCAGATGTGCCTGGTGTGTTTTTCACATTACTGTGTCCAGAACTCAAATTGTGAAGTTGACCATGTGGGATCCAGTGCCTTAACCATCATGCTACCTGCTAGTCCCTCACCGTTTCTGGAAAATGCAAAACTGTTTACACACTTTAGGTCCTTGGGAAGATCTCAAATATTACTCAGGACTAGAGCGTGGGGTGAAGGGAAGTGAGGGGAGTTAAATTATCTCTTCCATAGAACTAGGCAGGAAGGCAGGTCAAGGCCATCAGGAGTCACTCTGCCTATCAATATTTAGGATGCTCCCACATTCTAGGTAAAATGAGCCTGTTGAAATGGGTGATGATTTTCCCTTTTGTGAGTGGAAGCTTCTGTGGTGGCAGAAATCTGCTGCAGGCTTTGGCACAAAGCTTTGGCACAGGTCTTGGCAAGACCTGAAGGGGGCATTAAACTTCTTTTTTCTTTTTTTTCAATTTTTTAAATTTCATTTTTTATACATTCAATTACCTTTTTTTAGCTTACAAAGCTAATATTTCAATATGTGAACATTTCTCCCTAGTCCAGTTGATTAAACTATAAAATATCTTCAACAGATAATACCACATTTCTTTGTCCCATTAATGCTTTACCTCCATATTTTTCTTCTAAATGTCCTCCCTCAGACGCTACTCTTCCACACACACTATATCTGGTATTTACACCCATTTATTGTGTTTGTATATCCTTTAGTCAATCAGTTTCAGTCATAGAGTGTAGACACTCGGTATATATTAAGTGGGGACATACAATGTCTCTCCTTCATAGCCTGGCTTGCTTCACTCAGCAGTAAATCTTCCATAGTCTTCCACTTTCTGTCAAAAGCCAGGGTTGTTTTTCTTTTTTTTTTTTTATGGCTGAATAGTATTCCATAGAGTATATGTGCCACAGTTTTTCAATCCATTCATCTGTTCAGGGGCATTTGTGTTGGTTCCATGTCTTAGAAATTGTGAATAGTGCCACAATATAAACACCGATGTGCAAGCACATTTCCAATGAAGAAATCTGTCCTTTGGGTTGATACAAAGGAGAGGGATTGCTGGATGATATGGTAGTTCTATTTGTAGATTTTTGAGGAATCTCCAAACTGTTCTCCACAGTGGCTGGACTAATTTACATTCCCACCAGCAGTGTAAGAGAGTTCCCCTTTCACCACATCCTTGCCAATACTTACCATTTTATTTTTAATCTTAGTCATTCTGACTGGGGTTAGGTGGTATCTCATTGTTGTTTTGATCTGCATTTCCCTTACAATGAGGGATGCTGAGCAGTTTTTCATATGCCTTTTGGCTATTCATATGTCATCTTTAGAGAGTGGTTTTTTTTCTACTCATTCTCCCATCTTTTAATAGGGTTGATCATCTTTTTTTTTTTTTTTTTTTTTTTTTTTTTTTTGAGAGGTTTTTCGCTATAGGGCGCGTGCGCTCGCCAGACAGACAGAGAGAGAGACATAGAGACAGAAAGTGAGAAATCACCCCCCGGGGGGGATGGTCACGCCGCAATCCCTTCTCCTCCATTCTCCTCTCGGGATCTTGGGCACGCACGCACACGCGCCCGGCGTGAGTTGTAAGCCACCGGGTCCGAGACGCGAACCGCGGTCGACTACGTGGGAGTCCAGCGACATAGCCATTACGCTAACTGCTGGTTCCCGGGTTGATCATCTTTTTTCCAAACAGATAATTGAGTTCTTTGTGTATTCTGGTTACCAGTCCCTTATCTGATGCATAATTTACAAAAATATTTTCCCATTCTGAGGGCTGTCGATTCACACTAATTACTGTGTCTTTTGCCATGCAGAAACTTCTTAGTCTGATGTAATCACACTTGTCTATTTTGGGGATTATCGACTGTGTTTTTGGGGTCTTATTTAAGAAGCCTTTCCCTACCCCAATGTCTCCCAGAGTTTCCCCAGTGTTTTCTAGAAGCAGTTTTATAGTTTGAGGTCTTAAATTTAGATCTCTGATCTACCTTGACTTAATTTTTTGTCAAAGGTGAGTGGTAGGAGTTCAGATTCATCTTTCTGCAGGCGGGAATCCAGTTTTTCCAGCATCACTTGCTGAAGAGGTTTTCCTTTTCCCACTGGATTGACTGGTACCCCTTGTCAAAAATCAGGTGACTGTATGTTTGGGAATTTATTTCTTTCAAAGGAATAATCTTACTCAAAGATCTGGCAGAGAAAGATGAGGAAATGGATGGAAAGCAGAGCAAAATAATAAATAAATGAATAAATAAATAAATAAATAAATAAATAAAGGCTCCACACTGGAAAGATGATACAAGTAGGGGCAAGAACTCTACCTTGGTAATTTATACGTATCTATAAACAAATACTGTGTCTCAGAGCACATGTACAATGACATGTTACAGTCATGCAGTGTTTAACATATTGGACCATGCTTCAGTTATTTGAAAAACTTCAGTTTTTCAGTGGGTACAAAATAATAAGTTTTCTGCATAATGCCAATCCTCATTTTATTAGTTGCTTAGTCATCTTATGACAGCAGTTTCCTAGAAAGAGATGCTTATAATTCAAATCCAGGTACACGCATTAGGAGAATTACTGACAACTTTAATTTTGCTAGTAAATGCAATTCAACTTCATAACTCCTGTAAAAATCTTAATTTAATAAAATTAATTTTTAGTGCCAAACACAAAACTGAAAATTTCAGAGAATAAAAAAGAAGCAAATTAAGAAAATATTATAAAATATCTCAGGAGAACACAAAAAAAATGTAGACATTAGAGTTGGATTAAGTATACGTAGCCTTGGGACCAGCAGTTGGCATAATGGCTATATCACTGGACTCTCACGTAGTCAACCACGGTTCGAGTCCTGGACCCAGTGGCTTAAACTCACACCAGGTGTGTATACGTGCGTGCCCAAGATCCCAAGAGGAGAATGGAGGAGAAGGGATTGCAGTGTGGTCATCCCCCCTGGTGGGTCATTTCTTGCTTTTTTGTCTCTCTCTGTTTTTCTGGCCCTATAGCAAAAACCTCTCAAAAAAAAAAAAAAAAAAAAAAAAAAAAAGTATACTTAGCCTTTTTTTTCTGGAAGTAATCAATTAAAACTTAATTCATTCCCAGAGTTAGAATGAGAAATTACTGTTAAGCTTCCCAATCATTCAAGAGCCACTAATGGAAGCCATTGTGACCATAAAAATGGTCACATTTTTGATAAGGGGTACCAGTCAATCCAATGGGAAAAGGAAAACCTCTTCAGCTTAAGGGACCATTTTTATGGTCACGTAACAGTGTAGACACCACCTCATCCCATTCCACTGGCTCTTTTTCCTTGATTCCATTATCCCAACTAGCCACTGATTGGAATGCCCTACCATTTAGTGCTCCTCTTAGACAGTAGCCTTGGTGTTAGTTATCCAGAGGGATAAGCAGGACGCTGACAAAGAAAAGGGAAAGAGGAGTGAGCTTGCAAATTGCTGTGACTGTTTTTTTAGTTTGCTATTGGGCTTCTGTGCTTACTGGAGAGAAAGACAATATTTTTATTTGAGAGAAAATAATGAAACCAACACATTTTGTATTTGCATTTTGGGCAGTTACAATATTTTTATTTGAGAGAAAACAATGACACCAACACATTTTGCATTTTGGGCAGTCTTTATGCACCATGGCCTGGATGGCTTGCTCTGGGTTTTCTATGCACACTTTCTTAAGTGTCCTGCATTCCAACAAACTGGACTGGGCTTCGTGTCTGTTCCCACCTGGGTTTTGGCCCATTTTATGGTCCTCTGGAGAATGTAGTGCCTGCTGGACAGTGGCGTTTCCTATGCTGTTTCGAGATTGCTTAAGTGTTTATACGTCCTTGGCACCAGTGGTCTGAATCTGATTGGCTTGGAACAAAGGTTTTTTTTTTTTTTTTTCCAGAGGCTATGTAGAGAGAAGATATGGAACAGAGATGAGCCCTGGCAGTGGATAGCACTCAGGTAAAAAGCCAGAACTTTAATGAGGGGATGCAGAAGTGTGCTTTTTTTTTTTTTTTTTTAATTGCAATGCTATCTTCCCTCTGTATCCAATAATAACCTTAGGCAAAATATACTTTGTTCACTAATGCTTTAGGAGTTGAAAATGTTTTTGCTGAGTCCCCTCTCAACATGAGTATGGGAATGTACATTGTGTCCAATTACACATTTTATTCTTTTGCTACTTGGCAAGTTCTTTCTCCAAGGGCAATTTGTGCATGTCTTTTCCTTATGGCATTGAAGATTTTGATTAGCTGGATTACAACGATCAATCCCTTCCCACATGTGCCAGTGTTTGACACTTCCCCAGAGTCTTTCAATGTCCAACTAATCTGATGGGTTATAGCTAACTACTCTAAAGCAAGGAACAATTATTTTTTTTCTCCTTATTTAACAAATTCTTATTGTGCACCTAAAGTGTCTGAGATGTTTCAGAACACTGTTGTACAAGCTAGTTATATAGCAGTGAGCAAAACTATATTCCCACACTTGAATAGATTGAAATCTCCTCTCCTTTGATGACATAGCATCTGCCTAGAAACAGCTCATTAGAGATATAAGAACTACTTGAGCATCCCTAATTCAAAATCTGAAATGCTCCAAAATCTGAAAATTTTGAGGGCATTGACATAATACCACCACAAGTAGAAAATTCACACCTGGCCTCATGTCATGGTTCATAGTCAGAATGTTGTAATACAAAAATAGTGTATTGTAAAAAATACACAAAATACAAAAAATGTACACAAAGTGTACATGAGGGCAAGCTGGTGGTGTGGTGGTTAAGGCACATAATTTCACATGACCAACTATGTGGTTCGAGACCCAGACACAATGATAAGTTTATAAAGCAACAAATTTAGGAAAGACTTTTATATTTCCTTGGGAGGTTTGTCATAGACAAAATTCTCTATCTCATATTACATAAGTTCTCACTTTTATGGGATAATATCTATAGCTTAAACAATACCAAAGAGCTTTAGAATTTATCAACTCAGCTACTAAGGTAAATGTGTTGAACAAAAATCCACAAAATTTTATGTAAGAGTCTAACCTTAGACTGCAAATGTGACAATAGTCCTTATATGTATTTTGGGATCATTGCCAAGAAAAGTAAAGACATTATTCAGTATTTGGAGTATAATTCTTTGAAGTAAAAAATTTTAAAGGTGTATAAAAATATTGTAAAATATAATAACACAATGATATAATAACTAAAAGCATGTTTATGAAAACTGACATAAAAGTCTTTTTTAAAATTTGCTATAGTCTGCTTTTGTGTCTGTGGGCACGCACCACTGCGGTGCTCAGGAACAGCCCGTGGAAGAATCATATGAAGAGGTGGTGACTAAGGACGTAGAGCAGGAGTGGACATGTTTGGATTTCCAACAGCTACCCTGCTGGACTGTCATGGAAGATATGCCCAGAAAGTAGCATTTTTCAATGTCATGACAGAAGCCCACCACAAATATGATCATTCTGAGGCCACAGAATCTTCAAGTTGGGATTTCCAGAACTCTTTCAGAAGAGAGGAGCTGGAACAAAAATCCCAAGATTCTAAGACACTACAGGAAGATTTACTTGAAGTAAGACAGAAGGTCTATGAAGGCCAAGAATGTGGAAAATCTTTCTGGCAAAAAGGTAGTCTAACATTACATGAAAGAATCTACACTGATCAAAAACCTTTTGAGTGCATCCACTGTGGAAAAAGCTTCAGGGCTAAAGGCAATCTTGTTACACATCAGCAAATACACACAGGAGAGAAGCCCTATCAGTGCAAGGAGTGTGGAAAAAGCTTTAGTCAATGAGGTAGTCTGGCCGTCCATGAGAGACTCCACACTGGACAGAAACCCTACGAGTGGGCTATTTGTCAGAGGAGCTTCAGGAACCAAAGTAACCTTGCTGTTTACAGAAGAGTTCACAGCGGCAAGAAGCCCTATAGATGTGATCAGTGTGGAAAGCCTTCAGTCAGAAAGGAAGCTTAATTGTCCACATCAGAGTCCACACAGGCCTGAAGCCATATGCCTGTAGCCAGTGCAAGAAGAGTTTCCACACAAGGGGGAATTGTGTTCTGCATGGCAAAATTCACACAGGAGAGACACCTTACCTGTGTGGCCAGTGTGGGAAAAGTTTCACCCAGAGAGGGAATCTGGCTGTGCACCAACGAAGCTGCTTACAAAGGCTCACCCTTTGACCACTCTTCAAAGGAAGCTCATTTTATGAATTAAGAATACAAAGCTATCTGAGATCAAGCAAACTATCTGATTCTATGGAATTAATGGAGAATCTTTTGAGAAAGACCTTCACCAGGTAGGACAAACTGACTTCTCCTTTCCCCCAAATGAGTATGAAAAATAAATGTCTTGTTTATTATTAAAAAAATAAATTGCTATAGGTTGTGTGTGCTCACTGGGAAGAGAGAGGGAGAATAAGAAGGAACCCCCTCAGGTAGGATGACCACACCTTAATCTCTTATCCTTCATTTTCCTCTTGAGACTTTGGACATGTGTATGCATATATACATGTGACCCTGGTGTGTTTTTCAAGCCACTAGGTTCAGGACTCAAACCATACAGTCAGTCATATGAGATCCAGCAGCTTAAACTATCACACTACTTGGCTGGTCCCAAAATATTATGTTTGTTTTTTTTTTTTTTTTAAATATGAAGACATTAATCCTGAAAATACATATTAGAATACCAGGTAAGATTCTACCAATTTAGGATTCTATGTGGGACACTGGAAAAGTAAGTTAAATGGGCATAACACTTGGCCTTTGAGATTTTATGTACAATTTAAGGCAAAACCACTGAAGTGAATAGTTAGTTGATATATTTGATGTACAATATTTTTTGTGCTAAAATAATTGTATTTTTAATGTTTGTATGTCAAGAGGAGTCATCAAATAGATAATGATAATCATTTTAATGAGTAGGAGAGAAAAACCACCGATAATTTTTGTGATCAGGGGAAAAAAATAAAGAGAGATTAACACAATAGTAATTACCTGAGCAGATGGATTTCTAATCCTAGAAACAAACATGCTAATTAAGCTACACTACAGAATGACAAGATATTAAGGTCTTTAGAGTCTGGAGAGATTGTTATTCTAATTTACTAGTGGAACTTAATTCCCATTATATTAAAAAGTATTTAATCAACCAAATCTTTTTTAATTAACAAATTTATTTAGGCAGTTGTAATGTTTTTGTAAATTTTTTCCACAGGCATGGGTTTCATAGGGGCACACTTTTTCTTCAGTGTATTCATGGTTTGTTCAGTATCTGCATTTTGCATAGAGAAATGAGTTCTATTGCATCTGTTACAGGACATGCCTGTGTGCTGTCTGTCAGTGTTTTTTATTATTTATTTAAATTAATTTTTTTTTTTTTTTTTTTTTAGTTTTTTTGTCATAGGCAGCATGTGCTCCCAGAAGAGAGACAGAGAGAAGGAAAGTGAAAAATCACTTCCTGGGGGGGATGGCCACTTTGCAATCCATTCTCCTATATTCTCCTGGTATTTTGGGCATGTATACACATGCACCTGGTGCAATTTTCAAGTGTCCAGGTCTGGAACTTTAACTGCAGTTGGCCATGTGGGAGTTCAGTATCTTAACCACCGTGGCACCAGCTGGCCCCGTCAACAGGATTTTAACTGGAGAATCAAAGATCCAATGTCAGCACTTTCATAGCTACCCTATGTTGCTTTTTTTTAAAATGGAAACAAAATTCTTCATTAGTAATTTGGTATCCAGTCTCTTGTTAGATCTAGAAGAGTTCTGATTTCTGTTCCTTCTACAATCAAAGATTTCAAAAGTAATTAACAGGAAGACTGGGAATAAAGGATGGGAGATAAAATGTGTGTGAATAAGTAATGAAGGAAAGAAGGAAAGGAGACAGTATTATTATTTTCATGCCTACATATACATTATATGTTTAAGTTTTCTAAGCCAGTAACTGATCAATACAATGTAGTTTTCGGAAGGTCATTTGGAATCCATGCCATTAGCCTGACATTTCTTGGTGGGTGAATAAATGTCTTTATGGAAGAAATGGATTTTTAGGGAAAAAAAAAATAGACTCACCTAAAAAGAGAATGCTAGGAGATGGTTTTGTTTAGTTTCTAAAAATATTTATGTGGGTATTATGGGGTATGTGTGACTTTCCTGTCCCCTTTCTTATGTTTACATTTTACTCATAACGGCGGTGTGCACTTCATTTATATCAGGAGATATTTTAAATATTGAAGAGTGGTAAATATTTAATATAGTTGTATAAATTTAACTCACCTCAGCTTAAGTCCAATTCAATAGCATTTATTGAATGACAATGATATGAAAAAAACCTTACGTATCACTTTTATAGAGCTATACAAACTTTAAAAAGATGCGGTTCCAGCCACTTAGAGCCTTCCTCCTTGGTGTGGTTTATGTGTATGTGGGACTGGTGTTTCCTGGGAATTGTTAGAAATATAGACTCTTGGGTCAGAAAGTGGCTTGGTGGTTAAGACCATTGGATACCATATGGTCAAGCCATGCATTTTGGGTCCCAGAACCTGAAGCTTGAAAAACACACTAGGCATGCGTATGTGCTTGTCCAAAATCCCTAAAGGAGAACAGAGAAGGGATTGCAGAGTGGCCAGCCCTTCTGGGGGCTGCTTTCTCACTTATCCTCTTTTCCCTCTCTGGTGAATGCATGTGCCCTATACCAAACAAACAAACAAAAGGGAAAAAAAGAATCTCAGGCACCATCACAGCCCTTTTAAACCAAACTCTGCATGGTAGCAAGATCTCCAGATAAATTAAATGCACACTCAGTTTTGAGAAGCACTATGTTAGAAGACCACAGAGCAGATTATTAGCACTAAGAAAAGAAACAAACACTAATGAGAAAAAAAAAAAAATCTGGTGGGGTTGGCAGGTGGCATGGTGGTTAAAGGTGCTGGACTCCCATATGGCTGACTATGGTTCAAGTCCCAGACCTGGTGGCTTGGTTTCTCACTTTCCTTCTCTCACTCTGGCCCTCTCTGGTAAAATTAAAATAAGTAAATAAAGTTAAATAAAATAATTATTTTTAAAAACTAATTCTTAAAATTCTTTAAAACAGAATAGAATAATAATTCCATAGTAATAATAACTAATCCAATCTAATTCTAGTTGCAGGGATTAGCAGCAGTTTACTGTGTCACACTTTCCACACGATGCATCAGCATCTTCTAAAGCATGTCTCTGGCCAAACGCATTTGAGAAACAGTGAGTAATGTACACTACAGCATAGAAATGCCTTATTTACTAATTACGTTATACAATGTTAAAGAGTCTGAGAAGCCCTGAAAGGAGCAAGTCTGTTTTACTGGAACCCACGTCTGGTTTACTGAAACAAATATACTTAAATAGGAAACTTTTTTTATACTTTTTTTTTTTTTTTTGCCAGTGAATATGTGCACTTCTCAGAGATAAAGACAGAGAGAAGAGAGGGAGATAGTACCCCCATAATAAGCTATGATCACACCTCCATTCCTTTATTTCTCCATCCTGTTGGGATTTGGAACACACACACACACAAGCACCTGGTGTGTATCATAAACTCCTGGGCCTGAATATGAACCACACAGTCAGTCATATGGGATCCAGTTCCCTTAACCATTACGCCATCAGGCCAGCCCAAAACTTTGTTTTGACTAGATAGCAATGCTAGCATCCTTCAGAATCAGTGTTTTGTGGAACACGCTTTGGGAAACACAGCATTTTATGAGTTTGCAGTATTTAGCTTACAAAATCTTTCCTAGGGTCCTCCAGCTCTCCATGAACTTTTTGTTTTCCTTTTTATGGTTACAAAGTGAGCTGAATAAATTTAATGTTGGATATAAATATAAACAAAAAATAAAATTTAGTTCTTTCACAACATGTTACAGTATAGGAATTCTGAGGCAAATTAATCCAACTGTTCTATTAAAAATCATTCAGATCTGGATAGATAAAGTTGTCTTTGTACAAACAATATGCTAAAATCTGGCCTCCACATATCATTGAAATTAAGCCGGATCCTGCAAGTAAATGAAAGGAAAATTTGGGTTAACTACCAGTCATGAATAATTCATTGGTGAGATTATACATAAGAACAATGGTCTGGACTAAAATAATGTTTTTGAAACTGACAAAGTATTTGAAATAGACTAGTTTATAGATTCAACTAGGAGAGGATAGGTACATATGCTAGGGCTGGCAAATTGTTGCAATTTAAAACTTTCTTCAGGGAATAACTGCATGGTTCTGTCAAATCCATGGTAAGGAGCTCTTAAATCAGGCATTCAAAGGCCATGTAGTAAAAGCACACCCTAAGAAACTCACAATTCTCAATTCTCGTAGCCCTTCTGACTTGCCATTTGTATTGTTGCTGCTTAAAAATATTTTTAATAAGGTATTTCTCCTCTAATTAAAAAAGAAAAGCATGCTGACTAACTTGGAAAATATTTTTAAGCATAAGAACTATTTTAACAATCAGAATCCCACCTACCTCAGCTGTTTGGTTTTATAAAAATGCCTTTAGTTCTGGTTTCATTGGTCCAACGAGTGTTGTTTGTTTATAAATATTGATCTGACCTCATAGTTCTCATAGCTCTGTTGTTCCTTGTGTGGCTGTCACATCACAACCCCCATGATGAAGTAAAGTTCCCTAAGGTAAGAAACCTGACAGGTTGGAATAACTTCCTCCCATAAGGACACAGTTTCAACGTGAGACCTGGAAACAGAATTTCCAAGTTTAGCCATTGTTCTCTTGTATCTAACTTTTCACTCAAAGAAAAACAAAGAAGGCTAGCTAGCCCTACTCTGGTTATTGAAACTAAAATATTGGGTTGTCAGAAAAGTTATGACACATTTTTGCATTTTAAAAAAAGAAAAAATATGTCATGACTTTCCTGACAACCCCATAGTTACCCAATTCTTTTAGCAAATTCTATTGACTATTCTATCAGGCCTCAGTTGACTCTCCTTGGCATCAAGGTGACATTTGGTATGTGACTGAGCTGACAAAGGCACAGTAAATCCTGTGGTATTCTAAATAAAATCCCAAAGAGGTAAGCTGTTCTTTTTCAGAGAGAAAAACTACCTTTCGCATATGTTTCTAGCATTTCTTTGAGTACCTTTTCTTTGTATTTATTAAAAATTTACATATTTGAAAGAGTATGCAAAATACAACATCAATATTTTATGTGTTTTCTGTATGTACTAAATGATACTGGAGAAAAGTACACATCTTAGACTTACACATATGCAAGATAAATGGAGAAAAACTCTAGTGAAGGGGCTAAATAGTAATATAAATATGAATTCAGTTCTATTTGGTGAACTCAATTCAGTTTTCTGGTCCAATTAATTGAACTCTATAAAAAATTTTTATGCCATACTTATATATAAATAATCATATTAAAGAAATGCTATATGTAATACATAATGTTGACATAATATTATACACATAAACATATAATATACGAAAATGCATATGTATATCTTATATGCTATATATATAATTTATAATGCTTACATATACAGACAGGAAATGATGGACAATAAGTAATTATTTTCTTTTTGAGCCCTCATCCTGGGTGAGGATTAAACAGCATCCCTTGGTGGGCCACCAGAGCCTATTCTCTGTCAGAAGCCCAGATATATTATACTTATTACATGCCAGGAAAATCTCTGCTACTTTATTTTCTTCCATTTTCCTCATATTTACACAACAAATATATATGAGTACTCTACTATGAGTCAGACACTGTACTATGGAATGATTATTTTATTATAAACATTTTAGCTCTTAACATTTTTAAAAATACTTAAAAATAAAAATCAAGCTATTGGGACCAGCAGGTGGCATAGTGGTTAAGGTGCTTGTCTCTCACATAGTTGACCGTAGTTCAAATCCCAGACCTGGCTGCTTGAAACTCATTAGATGTGTGTGTGTGAACATGCTGAAAATCCAGAGAGGAAAATGGAGGAGAAGGAATTGAGCTGTGGCTATCCCTTGTGGGGGGTGATTTCTTGCTTTCTGTCTTTCTGTCTCTCTCTGTCTCTTTAGCAAGTGCACTGCCATATAGCAAAAATCTCTCTCAAAAACAAATAAATAAATAAATAATCAAGCCATTCTGTAACTTTCTTTTCAAAAGGCTAAGCAGCCTTTTTGCTATTTTCTAACTGAATTTAATATAGAAACAAATCACTGGACCATGTGTCTATTCTTTTCTAAGTCGTGTCTCCCATGCTAGTTTCTTTGAATTGAAAGCAATCTTCATAGAGTGAGAGAGCAACAGGGAAGACCTATCAGAGCTTGTGATTCTGATGAATCATTCTGTCCTCTCTTCAGTTTCCTTTTTGCTCTTTCCATCTCCTAAGCATGGCTGTCTCTGTACATTTCTATAAGCGCTGCTCATTACCCTGAAATTCTCTAACTTAGATTCTATCTCATTATCAAGACAGCAACTGTCACATCTTTGCAGTGACAACTTCAGGATCTCCATGTAGACATATCTCTGGGGTGGCAATCTGTATGAGAAGTAAAGGCTAGAGAACTCAAAATTATCCAAATCTATAAGCTTCAGTTTCCACATTTGCAAAATTGGAAATAGAATACTTATCTCACAGGATTATAATAAAGGGTAATGAGATAAATGCAATATCCCTGGCTCATATGAACAGACCAAAAATGGTAAGTATTGCTAATACTGTGTAGGCCATTACAATTGAGCGACAATACTAGGATATGTTTATGTTTGTTTGCTGTTGTCATAAGAGATTGAAGATATTGCTACCAAGATTACTGCCAAATTGAGAAGAGTAATTTTTTTTTGAGATGTTTTTGCTATATGGTGCATGTGCTCACCAGAAAGACAGAGATAGACAGATAGAAAGTGAGAAATCACCCCCCAGGGGGATGGCCACACTGCAATCCTTTTTCCTCCATTCTCCTCTCAGGATCTTGGGCAGGCACGCACTTGTACCTGGTGTGAGTTTAAGCCACTGGGTCCGGGACTCGAACCGCAGTTGACTACGTGAGTCCAGCAACATAGCCATTACACCAACAGCTGGTTCCCAATATTTTTTAAGATATATGTTCTTTATGTTTGAAGGACAGGAGCAACAGATTTCAAAGTAAATGATTTTCATACTTAAATATTGAAATCTGTTTAGAAGCATCCTCTTTGTTTTATGGGGCAGATTATTGGCAACAAGAAAATGTTACTATTGTCATATTGCTTTCCCTTTCTAAATTTCTAATTATTATTATATAATATTAAGGAAGAAAATAAATGAAGGTGATATTATTATAATATCTGCAGGTTTGCTGTTTTGTAGCTTTGTTTTCTTATTTCATAAAATTTTATGGGAAACACAATTATTTACATGAGATTATTTAAAACTAAGGATGAGCTAAATGTAGATGGCTATTTTACTTTGATAAAATTATGGTTTTAGAAAACAAGAGAGAAATTAAAGTTAGACACCTTAAAGAACGTCTTAACTGTAAGAGCTTGAAATATTGTAAAGGCATAACATTTATTGATATTGTTTCAAGTTAGTGGTCCAGAATGGACCTTAAAAGGTCCTTAAAAGTGGTCCTTAAAAGGTCCAGAATGTTCTCTATGCCATTGCTATTTGAAGTATGATTTAGAGGTTAAGGTGCTGGACTCCCTCATGGTTGACCACGGTTCAAATTCCAGACCCAGCGGCTTGAAACTCACACTGGGTGCGTGTGCTTGTGTGTATGCCTAAAATCCCAAGGGGAGAATAGAGAAGGGATTGCAGCATGGCCATCCTGCTAGGAGATGATTTCTCACTTTCTGTCCCTCTGGCAAGTGCATGTGCTATAGCAAAAATCTCTCTTGTAAAACAGTATGGTCCATGAACCATCAGTACCAGCACTATCGGGGTTCTACCTAGACTGATTACATTTTAGAAAGATACTCAGGTGATTTGCGTGCACTATGCACATTAAAGTTTGAGAAATTCTGCTTTACACTACATTTCTAAGGCTTTTATATTGAGAGAAGACAAAAAAAAAAAATGGAGGGAGGCTCATTTATTTTAGTATATTAGTATATTCTTATAGTCCTTGTTCCTTACACACAAATTCTTTTCACACTTTACTAGTTTTAATACACGGTCAATTTTGCTGTTGTTCCCACTTTGTTCATCATCATTTTGTCTTTATACAGATAATGTCTTGAATCTTGACTCTTTCACTTAAATCAGCCTACAAAAGGCAGTTCCCTCCAGTGATGTATATAACAGGTTTTAGCTTCTGCTGTCTATAATAGGCCAGCTGGTGGCATGGTGGTTAAGGCAACTGATCCACATGGCTGACTGCCTGGTTTAAGTCCCTGACCCAGTAGCTTAAAAAACATGCAGGGAACACATGCATGTGTGCCCCAAATCCTGAGAGGACAATGGAGAAGGGATTGTAGCATGGCCATTTCTCACTTCTCCCACCAACCCTCTTCTTTTTCTCTCTTTCTGTCCCTCTCTGACAAGTACACAAGATCTATGGCAGGCTGAAAAAAGAAAGAAAGGAAAAAAAAAAAGCAGAAAACCAACCTTTTGAGAATTCATGAATGTTGGAAAAGGATTTGTTTTCATAATAACCTAAATAGCTCTGCTCTAGTTCCCCTATTCATAGTAGCTCAGTCCTTCTTTCCTACCATGATGGAAAAATAATGAGAAAAGAAAGAGGGAGGAAAAACGTGTAGGGTAAGCTTCAAAGGGAAGCTATGGAAACCCATGGCTTGATGGAAGTTTTGCCAAGATGAGGAGTTTTTATTCATTTTTCACTTATTCCAGTCCTTCCATTATTATGCAACAAAGTATATCTAAATTCTAAATTTTATCAAAAGGAGAAGTAGAGTATAATATTCTTTTTTTTTTTTTTTTTTTTTTTTTTTTTTGGAGAGGCTTTTTGCTATAGGGCGCGTGCGCTCGCCAGACAGAGAGAGAGAGACATAGAGACAGAAAGCGAGAAATCACCCCCCAGGGGGGATGGTCACGCCGCAATCCCTTCTCCTCCATTCTCCTCTCGGGATCTTGGGCATGCACGCACACGTGCCCAGCGTGAGTTTTAAGCCACCAGGTCCGGGACGCGAACTGCGGTCGACTACGTGGGAGTCCAGCGACATAGCCATTACGCTAACTGCTGGTTCCCAGAGTATAATATTCTTCATATGGCTATCTGATGATCTGTTTTTGTTCCCAAGTATGTATCAGGATGGCAGCTTTCCTTGCGTGGATTATAACTGAAATGGCCTGAGAGTGTATTTGGGCACACGAGACAACCAGTAGAGTTCATCTTCAGTAAAACTGTGTGGATTTCATTATCTTGAACATCATCATTACTATTATTGTCTTAGCTAGATAATAATGTCATAAAATCTTTGTCTAAGATAATAAAAATCTATTTCCAGAAGTTATTCTACTTTACGTTATATTGTGCATTAAAGAACGTAAACTGAAACAATTCCACTATACCTAAAGCAGCCCACCAGTGAGATGTCAAGGGGAATTCCAGCATAACTGCAATAGAAAAAAAAAATGAGTGTTTATTTTCAACACATGATTTTTTTATATTTAACTTTAAATAAAATAAAATTTTATAATAAATTTATTATCATAATCTTTTTGTTACATTGAATCGTATATATCTTTACAGTGTGTTACATTTCTTTTTCCAGCACGATTACCATGCATCTCAGTCAAGACAAAGACATTACTATCCACAACATCATCATCAAATAGCTTTTCATTATTTTTTCAGATTATTATTATTATTATTATTCTCATTTTTTAAACATTCAATCACTACATATCATTTGACTTGTATAAAAATTTACCCAACATGAAATACTTCTCAGACCAGTCCAGTTGAGAATACTATACATGGTATCATCAACAGGTAATAAACCATTTCTGTGTCCCACTAATGTCATGCCTCTCTATTTGTTCTCTTGTGGTCCTTCTCTATATGCTTCCCTTCATCCCCCATTCTACACTGTCTTCAGCATCTATAACTACTTTCATTGCTTTTATGCCCTCCAATATTTTGATCTCTACCATAAAGTGCAGATAGTTGGTATATGTTAAGTGGATCCATACAATATCTTTCTTTCATATCCTGGCTTGCTTCACTCAGCAATAGATCTTCCATATTTGACCACTTTCTATCAAATGCCAGGGTCTTGTTGTTTTTTATGGCTGAGTAGTATTCCATAGAGTATATGTGCCACAATTTTTTCATCCATTCATCTGTTTGTGGACATTTGGGTTGGTTCCATGTCTCAGCGATCATGAATTATGCTGCAATAAACATTGATGTGCAAGTACTTTTCCGACTGAGCATTCTTCTGTCCATTGAGTAGATACCCAGAAGTGGAATTGCTGAATTAAATGGTAGTTCTATTTGTAGATCTTTGAGGAACCTCTAATGTTGTTTTCCACAGTGGCTGAAACACTTTACATTCCCACTAACAATGTAGGAGAATTCCCCTTTCACCATATCCTCACCAACACCTAACACTTTTTGTATTTTTAAAGTTCACCACTCTGAGAGGGGTTAGGTGGTATCTCTTTGTGGTTTTAATCTACATCTCCCTCATGATGAAGGATGTTGAGCATTTTCTCATATTCCTTTTGGCCATTTGTATGTCTTTCTTAGATTTTTGTTCAGCTCATTTTGGGTTCATCTTTTTTTTTTTCCTTTTTTTTTTTCTGAGAAAGCTGCTTGAGTTCCCAGTGTATTCTGGTTATCAGTCCCTTGTCTGAGGCATATTTTACAAAAATATTCTCCCATTCTGGGGGTTGTCAATTCACACTAATTACTGTGTCCTTTGCTGTGCAGAAACTTCTTAGTCTGATATAGTCCTACTTCTGGGATTCCAATTATCCAGATGTTGGGGCATTTGATGGTATCTAGTATTTCTTGTATATTATCCTCATTTTTCTTGATTGTTTTCTCAATCTTTTGGATAGTTTTTTCTTGGTCAGAGGTTTTGTCTCTTACATTCAAGATTTGATCTTCTGCATAATCTAATCTACTTTTAATATCTTTGAAGGAGGTTTTAATTTCCTATATCACATTCTTCATCCATAACAATTCTGTTTGATTCTTTTTCATGGTGTCTAATTCTTCTTTCAAATCGTGAAAGGACTTCCTCATCTCTTGGAGCTCATTGTCTCTTTTCTCTTGTATCTCAATTAGTTTGGTCACTACAGATATTCTGAATTGCTTATCTGACATTTCTGTGACTTCCATTGTGTTTCCTGAGGGTGATGCAGAATTGATGTTTTTCCTTGGGGAAGAGACATTTTGTCTGATGCTCATATTTCTTGTACCTCTGCATTTGTTCCTAGTCATCTGGTGATCTATATTTTCCTGCCTAAATTTTTCAAAGTATCCCTGAGCGTTCAAAAGTGTGCAAGAGTTGAAAATTGGCACTCTCTCTTCTGCTCTGTCACCCTGTTTCTCACTAGCACCCTGCATGGTCATCACTGGTCCTGGTTGACCCAAAGTCCTCCCTGTTTCTTAAGAACAGGTGCAACTCAAACTGAGCTGCTGAGCTTCACCTGAGGAGCAAAGAAAATATCATGCGGAGCACAATGCACACCATGTGCTATCCAAAACACCAAAGTCCTGAGAGTTCAAAGGCGAGTGGGAGGGGATGAGCCACAGGTGTTGGACGTTAGGCCCTCAAAATATATGATATTTTTAAACTCATGAAGAAATGCTTGAGTTTGGTTCAATTATATCCACGTAACAGAGATATTTTATACACATTCATGAAATCAAATAGCCCAGGAGTAGAACTTCAGCCATGGTTATTTGTTAAATCAAATATTTAAAATTCCTCTCCTAGAACTGACGTTATAAACTGTTGGGTTCTCAGGTCAGCTCACAAAGTAGATGTGAAGTGAAATAAGCAGTGACGGTCCTAAAATCATTCTGTATCCTCAATGTCTGGCTCCCTCTGAGATTCTGAACCGTTTTCCTCTCAATGCAATTCTACTCAGCAATTTGTTAAGCATTTTCTATGGGCCATGTGCTAGACAATTAACTGGTAAGTTTTCTGGGTCCAGAAATGATAGCTCATCTCAGCCCTGAGGATTGAACCATCTTATAACTCCAAGAACTTTTACAGATACCCAGTGACTGACTTGTAGGAAAACTTAAGCCTTAAAGTAAAATAGAGAATGTGACAATAGAGGGAGCCATGTTTCTCTGAATTACTGAAGAGTGTGTTTCTGAGACAATTGATGCTAGGAGATCGATATACTGGCATCCTCTAAAGGCAGTAAGGCAGTGAGGCTGGGAAATAGCAATTTATTTGGAAATTGTGTCTTAAGTTAGAGACAGATTACATTATCTATATATCAGAGCACTGACAATAAGATAGTGATTTAAGTCTACAATAAATAATATTAAACTTTAAATTATGACTTGTGGTTGATTATCACCCATACTTTGACTACTGTGCTTAAAAAAATAATGGAGGATTGTAAGGGAGAAAAAGTTAGAGTGGAAGAGTAAATTCTGAATGGATGCATGAGTGAATGGATGAAACTACCATTTACTGAGTAGTTATATGCTAGACATTGTATCAGACAATTTCTCACTATCTCATTGAAATTTTAATAGGTCTCTCCCACTTTGTGGAGGAAGAGACTGGTGTGCGAGATACTATCTGTTCCACACTACACATCTAATAAAATGTAGGACTGAAATTTGAGTCCATTTTCTTCTGACCTCAAAGCTCATGGTAGAAATAAAAACTCCTTAGTCTAAGACCCACTAACCTTGTTTAAATAACTACTGCTGGGAAGTTTCCAGACCAGTAAGGACAGGCTCCTGGTCCCAGTTACCAGTCTTAGGGTCAATTTATGCCTCAGGGAAGGATTTAGAAGGAAAAATATCCCTTACAGATGCAAACCCTGTACAAGTTGATGACAAGAGGAGTATTGGAAAAGAATGCAAAAACCAACATTTCATTCTTCTGAACTGGAAGACAAGCTGTCAAAACCTTTCTGGGAGAAACAGCTGTATTTAGCAGCAGAGAGGTACGGGGAGGGCTGAAGAACCTTCATAAGAATCTTCATCATTTGGCCATTAAAGGAGAAATGTGTATATAAAAAACTTTGGCTCTTAGAAAGTGACTTAGGGGGACTGGCAAATGGCATAGTGATTAAGGGCACTGGACTCCCACATGGCCTACCACACTTCTAGTCCCAGACCTGATGGCTTGCTTTCTCACTTTTCCTCTCTCTCTCTCTCTCTCTGTCTCTCTGTGTGTTCCTCTCTGGTCAAATTTAAAAATAAATAAATAAAATAAAAGTTAAATAAAAATAATTATTTTTAAAAAAAGAAAATGATTTAGGTATAATGTCAGATTTAATATATTGGATCATCAGAAGAATCATGATGCATCTTTGCATAGAAAAATACACCATAACTTTGTTGCAGACCCACCATTCTCTTTGTTTCTGTTATTTTATTTTTGCTTACCAGTTGAAGTGATGACAATGTGAAGAATAGTTACTGAAATAGCATAATCCCAAACCCATTCTTCCACAACCAGAACAAAAAGCAATCCACAAACAAAGTAGGTAACCTCTGTTGAAACTAAGAGAACTGCAGTATTAAAGAAAGAAAATAGTTATTTGGGGATAGAACAACTAACAATTCTAAAACACAACTTATAACAAGACTGTGAAAATTTATTCTGAAAAGAAATTTTGTAAGGACTTCAAAAGTGTTTCACCTCTTTTAAATTCTCAAATTTGGGTAAGAATTTTTAATACATTTCACCTTTTAGTCATCTTTAGATTTATATAAAATATCTAATAATGTATAATTCTATTTCATATTCTTTGTAGTAGCATTTTATTATTTTATTATTATTATTATTGTTATTATTATTTTATTATTTTAATATTTTGCCATAGGGCATGTGCACTTGCCAGAGAGAAAGTGAGAAGTCACTCTCCAGGGAGGATGGGAGATGACCATACCACAATCTCTCTTCCATTCTCCTCTTGGGAGTTTGGGTATGTATATATACAAGACTGGTTTGTTTTTTAAGCTACCAAGTGAGGGACTCCACTGTACAGACAACCATATGGATCCAGCAGCCTTGACCACCATGTCACTGCTGGTCCTGTACTTAGAATTTTAGAAGGTAAAAATGCAGTGAAGAAAAGTTACAATGGGGGCCTGGTAGTGGCACAGTGATACTGCAGATGGACCCAATGCAGTGAAGAAAAGTTGCAATGGGGGTCAGGTGGTGGCACAGTGGTACTGCAACTGGACTCCTGTGAGGAAGGTCCCACATGGCATCCTGGGACCTCCTGGGGCATGCTGAGACTGGAGTTGAACAGTGGCAGGAAGGTCCTGTTGGGGTCTTGACTCTCTCTTTCTCTCATGAAATCAATAAAAAATAAATAAACAACAAAAAAGAAAAATAATAATGTTGTACCTCATGCATGCAGATCTGTTATTTGATGGCAAATCTCATTTTAAGACATATTAAAAATGAATGACAAAATTTAGTTGTAAATTTTCAGAAATAATAATAAAAAAGCAATATTTTTTATCCCATGTCTTTGGAACTAAGCACTACATAACTTGGAAATGAGCTTTTTTTGTGTCTTTGTAATAAAGATGTACACTCAGATAGTTATCTGGGGAACATAACCAATAACCATGGATAAAAGAAAACCTCATAAATGACAGTGGTGGATGGAGACACTATTCTAAACCCATAGGCTGTCACAGAGTGGTTTCCCTGAACATGTTTAAAGGGCTAGTTATTTACAGGTCAAGACCACAAATCTGTTAAGAACCTTGAATATATGAAGGATCAAGCTCTTTCCTCTTGTTTTTGTTAGGGATATTTAAGACTACAGTGCTTTCAAAGGAGAAATCCATCAAACTTTGAAGTGACAAGTATATGTGATATACTATCAAAATTCTCTTTTGTAAATAATACCACTTTCCATAAAAATTACTTTCTTTTCCTTTTAAGACACAGTAAATAATTGATATGGTCATACAATTCAGGAATCAATATATCTAGGCAGAAAAACTGTATTTTTCAAAGCCAAAAAGTGAAATAATCACCATATGTCTTATTGTGCAGAAGTAATTTACTAACCAGCAAGTCAGTGATTGCCTCATGGGGGTAAACAAGACACCAAGTAAGCAAGACCCAGCACCATCTTTTTAAAGGCCTTTCACTATTCTTTTTCAATTTTGTTCAACTTAATGAGTTTCAAAAGTTGAATGGGGAATTCATACTAACTCCTTTTTTATGACATGAGAATTCCTTTTACCAGCGCAGATCAGTTCAGCTTGTCCTGTCTCTGAATACTACTGTGTCATATGAATACCACTTCTTTTTTCCTTCAAATTTTTGCCATAGAGTGCATAAGCTTGCTGGAGAGAGAGAGAGAGACAGAGATAGAGAGAGAAAGAGGGAAAGTGAGAAAGTACTCCCCGGGGCAGGGTGTGTGTGTGTGTGTGTGACCACATTGCATTCCTTTCTCTTCTCAGGGTTTTGGGAATGCAACCACACACACCAGGCATGTTTTTGAAGCCCTTGGGTCAGGGCTCAAACTGTGGAGTCAGCTATGTAGGATCCTGCACCTTAACCACCATGCCACCTGCTCTTCCATCACATGTGACTCCTTCCTCCACCAGTGGCTCACAGGACCTCCGCATGAAAATAGGGAAATAAACATACTTGTTTTATAAGCACTTAGAGATTTTATAGGTTCACTTGCAGCAGTTGGAAAATAGTGATTTTAGTCTTACATTAGCTGTATTTGCACATATTAATAGAGAATATGTATGCTTTGTTTGTCATATAAAAGAAGCATGAATTAAAAGAAATAGTACAGAATTTGAAGTCAGGATATCATAGTTCTAGTCTTGCCTTTACAGTGTAAGAGTTATAATACCTTGCAGAGGAAGCTAACCTCTGAATCAGTCTGTTTCCTTCCCCATAGACTGGAGAATGGAGTACTACTATCTTATCGATTCAAAAGTTGTTGTGACAATTTTAATTAAACCTAAAGGAATTTGTAAACTATTTTCTGCCACAGAAAGGAAAGATGCTAGTAATCAAAATGTTTTAACTGGATTCACACTTTCCAGAATCCTTGATAAAACTCATCTCCTGGGTGACAAAATTGTTGAGACAAGAAACCTGACCCTAAATACATGCCCAATGTTCTGAGAGTACCCTTTCACTTTATCTCCAATATTAAGCAAATCTAGATTCTCAAAGCAACAACTTTACAGAGTCGTGACACTTATCTCCCCAATCCCCAAATTAGAGATCAAATAGGCTAAGAGTTTATTGATAGCTTTGTAAAAATGTTCATGTTTCTTGAGAAAAAAAATGTGAACTATGCCAGATCTCCTGGGCTCTTCACTAATCTCTGCTATGTAAAAACACAGCCTATTCCAATAAACCTGTGTCAATAGCTTATCTTTATATATATATTTCAATTTCTTTTATACATCCCATCACATATGTCACTTAGCTTGCAAAGTATATATTCCAACATGTATACATTTCCCAAAGGCGAGAATTAAATTAGAACAATTGAGTTTTAAATCTTTCCCCCTACCCAAAACACACATATACAACCTACACTTGATTCTTTACTGTAGCCTTCTCCTTATCATTTGTGGATAGTCTTTATAGCAAATAAGCTAATCTTCAGTAGGAAAGTGCATAAAGAGAAATTAAGATAAAAATGTTAGGTCTCTGGTATCTTATCAGAATGAAAGTCTTGGGACCAGCAGATGGTGTAGCAGTTATGTCACTGGACTCCCACATGGCGACCATGGTTGGAGTCCCAGACATGGTGACTTGAGACTCCAGCGAGGCATGTGTGTATGCATGCATACCCAGCTCCTCGGAAGAGAATGGAGAAGAGATTGCAGCATGGCCATCCCTCCTGGGGAATGATTTCTCACTTTCCCTCTCAAGGTCTCTGTCTTTGCCCCTACTCCTACTGCCCCACCCCCACTCCAGCACATTAATTGAATAAATAATGGAACCAAGCAAGGTGATCCACTCAAGCACACTTTCTGTTTTTATTTTGTTGTTGTTGTTTGTTTGTTTCTTTATGACCAGGAGGTGTTTCTGCTTGCGTGCTTGCCAGGGAAAAAGAGAAAAAGAAAGAACAAGGAGAAAGCACCCTCCAGTGGTCATACTGTGATCCCTCTTTTTCATTTCTTTATGCGGTTGGGATACTGAGCACACATGCAATTTGTGCCTGGCATGTTTTGCAAGCTGCCAGATATGGGACTTGAACCACATGGTTGGCCATGTGGAATCTAGCTCCCTTTTCTACCAGGCCATGGAGTTACCCAAGTGGAGGCTTTTCTAAAGCTATTTATTTAAATTCAGTAACTCCCAATGGCCAAGTTTCCTACACAAATCATATTTTAAATGTGATTTCTTTGACCTCAGGCAATTTTTGTATATTTACATATTTATCCCCAAAAGAGATTGTGCTGTGGATTTCTAAAGAATTGTAATGTTTACTATATAGTATGTATTTTTTTTAAAAAAAGGTAGGGAAAAATTTAACAGAATGTTAAGAATAATTATATATAGAAAGTAATTGTGATTTATTTTCTTCTTTTCCTCCTTTCTACTTATCAATATTTTCTAAGCTTCCATTAATAAACCTGTTTTATTTTAAGATGGAAAGCAAGATTAAAATTTTACTTTTCAAAAGATGAGGTAAATTCATTGTGAATATGTCCAAAACAAGTATGTTTGATGTACAAGAGATCTTCAAAAAATTCATGGAAAATGAGTATTAAGAAAATATTATGCACAGATTTTGAAATTTTTTGTACCAACATAAACTCACTTTAATTTAATTTTTCCATGAATCTTTTGAAGTTCTCTGATACTCAATATCAGTCAGTTATTACAAACATACATACATAAGTATGAACATACTAGATATTAATTATTTACTTAACAAAAATACTAAATTAGAGAGATTTTTGCTAGAGGGTGTGTGCACTTGGCAGAGAGTCAGAGAGACAGAAAGGGAAAAGCTACCCCTTGGTGGAATGGCAATGCTACAATACCATCTCCTCTCAGGATTTTGGACACACATGCCTTGTGTTAGTTTTAAGCTGCCAGGCCCAGTACCTGAACTGCCATCGACTACATGGGAGTCCAGTGATGTAACCATTATGCTATCTGCTAGTTCCATCCCAACAGAATTTTGACACCATGAAACATCATCAGCCACAGCTAACCCTAAATCTTAGGCATGCATGTGCCCTTCTGACTCAGGGAGATCTCTAGGTACAAACCCAGAAACTTCCCAGATGGTCCCTTTTCAGAGCTTCCAGTTTTACTGCTCTACTATCATCAAACTATACAGAAAATAAATGAATGCAAAATACGGTTCTTTGAAAAGATAAACAAAATCAACACACCAGACTGAAGACCATCTGCTCAGACTTCACCCTTCCCCTCCCCAGTTTAGTCAGGAACCAGGATAAGCCAGTCAGCGGCCATCTATATTTGAGTTACAAATATAGATGTATTGATACACATCTGGCCCCATTCAGGGATTTTGACCACTGAAGATTCTCTGTCCAGACTTCACCCTCCTGCTCCCCTGTCTAGCCAGGAGCCAGGACAAAGCATAAAATCCATCAGATGACCAGAAACCACCACAGAGGCACAAGGAATATGAGAAACAAAGAAAATATCTCTCCTCTAATGAAAAAGAATAACTCTTCTTCCTCCATAAAGAATACAAGGAAACTCATGAAAATGTTAGATAAATAATTTAAAATATTCATAGTGACAAAGCTAATAGAGATGCAAGAGAATAGAGTCAACAAACTCCAGAAGATGCAGGAGAAAAGAGACACCGAGTTCCAGGAGGTGAGGAAGTTCTTTCATGATCTGAAAGAAGAAATACACATCATAAAAAAGAATCAAATGGATTTGTTAGAGACAAAGACTCTAATACAGGAAATCAAAACTTCCTCTGTAAATATAAAAACCAGATTAGATCATGCAGAAAA
This sequence comes from Tupaia tana, assembly GCA_026018925.1. NCBI lineage: Eukaryota > Metazoa > Chordata > Mammalia > Scandentia > Tupaiidae > Tupaia > Tupaia tana. The sequence continues at coordinate 71,838,729 of JAKSZU010000002.1, forward strand.
TCAAATTCAGATGTAGAAGACAGAACCTTTGAGCTACAAAAATTTACCAAAAAGACAGAGAAAATAACCCCCCAAAATGAGAATAACATATGAGTAATACTAGATACCATTAAATGCCCAAATTTCCAGATCATTGGTATCCCAGAAGGTGAAGAAATTAATAAGGACATTGATAACCTATTCCATGAAATCCTGGAAGAAAACTTTCCAAACCTAGAGAGGCATTCAAATATCCAGACTGAAGAAATACAAAGAACCCCACATAAAATCAACCCACGAAGATCTTCTCCAAGGCACATCATAGCCAGAGTGACCAAAACCACAGAGAGAGACAAGATACTAAAACTGGCAAGAGAGAAAGGGCAAGTTATTTTCAAAGGATATCTCATTAGGCTAAGATTGGATCTCTCTTCAGAAGCAATGCGAGCAAGGAAAGAATGGGAAAATATATTCAAAGTGTTAAGTGAAAAACAATTTCAACCAAGAATATTATACCCGGCAAGATTATCTTTCATATGGGGAAAAAAAGACAAACATATTCTCAGATAAACAAAACCTGAAAGAATTTACCAACACCATATCAGATCTCCATAAAGTGGTGAAGAGAGTGCTATACCAGGAAAACGAAAGTCGACACAGAAATAAGAGTACAAGAAACAATGAAGAGAATGGCCAACCTAATGGTAGAGATAAGTCTGTAATTGAACATTAACTTCCAGAGTTTAAATGGAATGATCAGACCACAGTAACACTGAAAATTCAATAGAAGAGAAATTAATTATGTGAGTCGGAACTAGTGAAATAGATTTTTTTTAACTTTAGACTAAAATATTACTACTGATTTTCTTCAATGCTTTGATTTCCATATTTAAGGATTTTTGTCTTCTCTTGAAATGTTGATAGGTTCATCTACCTACCTTCTTCCTGTCTTTAAATTTTAAGCAAATTTCTTTTAATATTTTTTTATTTTGATCTGTTAAAACTAAAATATTTTTGAAATTAATAAATGCATTAAAAATACCTATTAATACCTATTTAATGACTTTAGTAAACTATATAGCTTCAGCATGGTGCTACTTTATAGTATGTTGACTTTATTCACCGAAGTTTACACTTAAAGTCAGACATGCATTCTTTTTTTTTTTTTTTGAGAAGTTTTTGCTATAGGGCGCATGCGCTTCCAGAAAGACAGAGAGAGAGAGACAGAGAGACAGAAAGCGAGAAATCACCCCCCAGGGGGGATGGCCATGCCGCAATCCCTTCTCCTCCATTCTCCTCTCAGGATCTTGGGCATGCATGCACACGCGCCCGGCGTGAGTTTTAAGCCACCGGGTTCGGGACATGAACCACGGTTGACTACATGGGAATCCAGCGACATAGCCATTACGCTAACTGCTGGTCCCAGACATGCATTCTTAAATATGTATATATCAGCTGTGTTTGATATTGAAAATCTTTAAATTAATTAAGATCTTTAGTGAATCAATAAAATGTAAAAAAACAGACATGGAAAACAACTGTATATACCAGTGACAGTGTGGGAGAAGAGGGGGGAGTTGGCAGAAGGTGAGAGGTAGGAATCAATGGGAGGGGGAAGCAAAATATTTAAGAAGTAAGAAATAAAAAATTATTTGCTGATGATAACATGTATGGTAATATCCTTGATTGAGGCAATGTACAATGTATACTGGATGGAAAATTTCATTTTGTATACTGTACTGATGTATAGTGAATTACTGTAAATAAATAATAAATAATACGTGTTTTTTAAATCAACACACCATTAGCTAGGTTAATTAAGAAGAAGAGAGAAAGAAACCAAATAAATCAAATTTACAACAAAACAGACAATACTACAACAGACACAATAGAAATACAAAACATCACTACTATGAGCGACTATATGCCAACAAACAAGAAAATCTGGGTGAGATGGATGGATGAATTCCTGGACACATATAATTTACCAAGATTGAATTAGGAGGACATAGAAAGCCTGAATAGACCTATAATAAGCCATGAGATTGCATCAGTAATAAATAATCTCCCAACAAAGAAAAGTCCAGACCATGATGGTTTCACTTGAATTCTAGAAAACGTTTAAAGAAGAGTTAACCCCCATTCTATTCAGATCTAAAAGGAAGGAACTCTCCCAAATTAATTTTATGAAGTCTCCATCATCTTCATTCCCTAAACAGACAAAGACATGATAAGGAAGGAAAACTACAGACCAATATCTCTGATGAATATAGATGCAAAAATTATCAACAAGATTCTAGCAAATCATATCCAACAACCCTTTAAAAAAATTATACATCATGACCAGGTAGACTTTATTCAAGGATGCAAGGGTGGTTCAATATATGCAAAACCATAAGTGTAATACACCATATTAACAGAAAGAAAGATAAAAACCATATGATCATATCAATCAATGCAGAAAAAGCATTCAGTAAAATACAACATCCCTTCATGATTAAGACTCTCAGCAAAATTATCATAAAAGGGACATTTCTCAACACAGGAAATGCCATCTATGAAAAATCCATAGCTAACATCATACTGAATGGGAAAAAGATAAAAGCTTTTCCACTAAAAGCTGGTACAAGACAAGGCTGCCCACTTTCTCCACTCCTTTTCAATATAGTGCTGGAAGTCCTAGCCAGTACAGTCAGAAAAGAATATTATATAAGGCATTCAATTAAGGAAAAAGAGGTGAAATTATCACCATTTTCAGATGATATGATTATATACATAGAAGACCTTAGGGTATCCATGAAAAAGAAAATCCTGGAAGTAATAAATGAATACTGTAATGCAGCAGGATACAAAATCAACATACAAAAGTCTATAGCATTTCTATATAAGAACAACAAGCAGACTGAAACAGAACTGAAGAAAGTAATCCCACTTACTATAGCCACAAAAAGTGTAAGATACCTAGGAATGAATCTAACCAAAGAAGTCAAAGACCTCTTAAAGGAAAACTATGAAAATCTAAAACAATAAATTTAAGAGACACAAAAAATTGGAAAGACATTCCATGTATTTGGATCAGAAAATTAATATAATAAAAATGGCAATTCTACCCAAATTAATCTACATATTGAATACAATCCCAATTAAATTATGAGACATTCTTCACAGATCTAGAAAAGACAATCACAGAATTTGTCTGGAATCGTAAAAGACCATGTATTGCCAAAACAGTCCTGTGCAAGAAGAGTGGAGTGGGAAGCATCTCACTCCCTGACCCCAAAATATATTACAAAGCTGTGATAAACAAAACAGCATAGTATTGGCATGAAAACAGACATGTGGACCAATGGAACAGAATAGAGATCCCAGAAATAAGCCTCAAAACATACAGCCAACTGATTTTTGACAAAGGGTAGCAGTCAATCCATTGGGAAAAAGAAAACCTCTTTAGCAAATGGTGCTGGAAAAACTGGGTATCCACCTGCATAAAAATGAACCTAGACCCCTATCTTTCACCATTAACAAAAATCAATTCAAAGTGGATCAAAGATCTAAATCTAAGATGTCAAACTATAAAACTACTGGTGGAAAACACTGGGAAAAATCTGAGAGACACTGGGGTAGGCTAAGATTTCTTAAATAGGATGCCCATAGCACAGGCAATAATCCTAAAAACATGAATGGGATTACATCAGATTAAGAAGTTTCTGCACAGCAAAAGATACAGTAATTAGTATGAATTGACAACCCTCAGAATGGGAGAATATTTCTGCAAAATATGCCTCAGATAACCAGAATACGCAGGGAACTCAAGCAGCTTACTTGTTAAAAAAAAAAAAAAAAAAAAAAAAAAAAAAAAAAAAAAAAAAGATTAACCCAATTAAAATATGGGAAAACGGGCTGAACAAACAATTCTCTAAGGAAGACATATGAATAGCTAAAAAGCATACGAAAAATGATCAACATCCCCCATCACAAGGGAGATGCAATCAAAACCACAATGAGATACCACCTAACCCCAGTCAGAATGGTGAAGATTTAAAAAAAAAATTTTTTTTTTGATAATGCTGGTGGGGCTGTGGTGAAATGGGAACTCTCTTTCACTGTTCGTGGAAATGCAAATTGGTCCAGCCATTCTGGAGAACAATATGGAAGTTCTTCAAAGATCTACAAATAGAACTACCATATGATCCAACAATTCCACTCCTGGGTATATACCCAAAGGATAGGAGAACACTGGGTCAGAATAGTGCTTGCAAATCTATTTATTGCAGCATTATTTTATTTTATTTAATTAATTTATTTTTTTTTGAGAGGTTTTTGCTATAGGGCGCGTGTGCTCGCCAAACAGAGAGAGACAGAAAGTGAGAAATCACCCCCCAGGGGGGATGGCCATGCCACAATCCCTTCTCCTCCGTTCTCCTCTCGGGATCTTGGGCACGCACGCACACGCACCCAGCGTGAGTTTAAACCACCAGGTCCAGGACTCGAACCGCGGTCGACTACATGGGAGTCCAGAGACATAGCCATTACACTAACTGCTGGTCCCATATTGCAGCATTATTCACAATTGCTAAAATATGGAACCAAACCAAATATCCATGAGCAGATGATTGGATTGAAGAAGTGTGGCACATATACTCTATGAAATACTACTCAACTATAAAAAACAAGAAGATCCTGGCATTATGAGTGAAGCAAGTCAAGCTATGAATGAGAGACATCATCTCTCCGGTGAGTACATGCTCCCTATAACAAAACTCTCAAAAAAAAACTGTTATCTTCTGCTAAAAGAAAAAGAAAAATGTGTCATGACTTTCCTGACAACCTAATAGAAAGGAAAGTTTTCTGTCATCCCAGATGGAAGATGATAGTTTGTCACATAATTCTCTGGACTTCTTATTGTTGACACCATGTATCAATCCTACCAAATAAAATATACTATACAAATTATTTCATACTCTTTATTTTCTCTTTTATATCTCATGAGCATATTCTAACATCAGTACATAAAATACATTGTTCTTTTTCTTTAAAAAATATTTAATGCACCCCAAATTCACCCATAACTACTGAAAATAAGAATTCATATGAAAATTTTAGTTCCTAGGGCTGCGTGATAGCACAACAATGACATGCGGTGCTCTGCAAGGCCGAACTACATGAGGAAGTTCAGGTTCCAGTTAGGACACTTCTCTGAGTACACCAGGCACATATGTGCTGTGACTCCGGGCTGGTCGAGGATGGGTCTGGGTATCCTAACCTTGAGATCCTATTGGAGGTGACTGTCTGTCTTTCTTTCTATATCTCTGTCTCTCTTGTGCATAGAATAAATAAATAAATAAACCTCAAAAATAAAAAAAAGGAATTCTAGGGGCAGTAGGTGGCATGGTGGTTGAGTTGCTAGACTTTCACATGGATAACTACAGTTCAAGTCCCAGACTCAGTGGCTAGAAAATCATGCTGAGCCTGTGTGAGTGTGGGCCCAAAATTGTGAGAGGAGAATGGAGGAGAAGGGAGGGGTATGGCCAATCCTCCTGGGAGGTGATTCCTCACTTTCTTACTCTCTGTCTCTGTCCAGCAAGTGCACATGCCCTATGGCAAAAAACAAAAACAATAAAACCTTAATACATATAAATAAATTATTTATATATGTGTACATATATATATGTGTATATATATATATATATGTGTGTATATTGTATATATATATTCTACATCCCTTTTCCACTCATCCCATCCTACTCCTAAGAATAAGAATAGTCACTTTAAAATTTTTCATGGTACTTTTCCTAATTAATTTTTTAAATCAAATATTTTATGCAGATAACTGAGAAGCAGGTCTAATATTTTTATATTTTATGCAGATAACTGAGAAGCAGGTCTAATATTTTTATATTTTTTTAATTAAAAATTATTTTGATTTTTGGAGGTATTTAGTTCACCAGAATTGAAAATGAAAACAATTACCTTTATAATTAGTGCTGAGCCATGAGGGATTTGTTTTGAAGTCAAATGGTGCCAGGATATCCAATTCATACACCCTGAGGATGTTACATATGAAAAGAGTTTACTCCGAAGGAGGCATCCATAGCTGTGCATCAAAGCTTTGTACATCACTCTTCACATGCAAGGGTAAATCATTACAGTTATCTACAGTGTGGCATATTTAAAAACTGCCCAACTTGGATGGTAGCCTAACATCTTGTGCACATTGTCTTCTTTGTCCAGTTAAGTCCATTTTTACCACCAAACAGATGTAATTGTATTTGAGATGTCAACTGTAATCTCAAGAACTTAATGCCATAGAGAGGGCAGAGAAGTGAAACCAGTAAGACCCAAGTTCACTCATAGGGCTGGCCCTACAGTGCCTAAATTTTGTAGTTGTATGTAGCTGGTGAACCTGTTAGTTGTCTCTTAAAGTTTTAAGGTTCAATTATTTTTTTTTTTAAGTTTTTGCTATAGAGCACGTGTGATCGCCAGACAGAGAGAGAGAGAGACAGAGAGATAGAAAGTGAGAAATCACCCCCCAGGGGGGATGGCCACGCCACAGTCCCTTCTCCTCCATTCTCCTCTCGGGATCTTGGGCACGCACGCACACGTGCCCGGCGTGAGTTTAAGCCACCGAGACTGGGACGCAAACCGCGTTCGACTACATGGGAGTCCAGCAACATAGCCATTACACTAACTGCTGGTCCCAGGTTCAATTATTTTTAATTCATCGCTTCTGACTCACATTAACTAGAAACCCTTGAAATCTCCTGCTCAGAGCCCTGCCTCTTCCCTGCTCCAAGCATGGCTTCACCATCTCTAATTCCAGGCAGACGCTTGGCCTTTGTGCGAGCACTGGATGCTTCCTTGGTGGGATTACATCCCAGCACACTGAATAACATCCTTTTCGTTGTGCAAATTGATATAGTCGCTTTTTGGTATTAACTTGCATAATAAAATAGAATTCCTTATTTGCACAAGCAAATTAAACTGTGTGAACACTTGATGTCTAGAAAATAATTTGCACTGTAAATAAACATAATGTACGTAAAGGCAATCAGTGTATTGGCAACTCATACGTGAGAGGAAAATTCAACCATAGTGGGACCAGAAAATTACCTGAACATTAACGCCTCACACTTACATAGAAATATAATTAAAATACAGGTATCACCTTATTTTGGTCCTCATGATAAGCCCTTTGTGAGTTATTGCCTCCATTTGACAAATGAATGCACAGAAATAAAAGCTCTATGGCTTGGTCAACATGATTCAGAACTTAGTAAGAACCTAGGCTGAAATGCAGGTCTTCTGATTCCTAGCCCAGAGCTCTTTCCAGTACATAGCAGAAAATATTTAAATGGGATATAGATGCTTGCCAAGCTCCCTTCTCATTCAAGTTTCCTCAGATCCAATGGTCTCCCAGGGAATAATAGTTTCACTTTCTTTTCATGACCATCCTCCAGAGAAGTAAGAGAAGCAATCCTATTTCTATCCAGTGCATTTCATGATTGTTACTTTTATCATTTTCAAAGAAGGACATTGGCTTATTTTTACTTAAAAAAAAAAAGGCAAAAAAAGTGATGTTAAAAATAGGCTTCATCTCTTAATTCATAAAGTCTTTTCAAATATTAAATATAAAGTCTTTTCATATTCAAAGTCAGCTTTTTAGTTCTGTTTGAAGATAATGTGCTACTTACTTGAGTGTCACACAGCACATGCTCAGAGACACATAGTACACAGTGTAGAACAGAAGGACACATATAAGGAGGTTCTGCAAAACAACCTGCAGAGAAAACAGGCATGAGGTCCAAGAGCCAGGCTTTGTCACATGGTTGCTCATAACTAGTTTGCCAAAAAAAAAAAAAAAAAAAAAAAAAAAAAAATGTTAAATAGTGTTGGCTAGCCTTGTTTTGCTTAAATCACTTGGAGACCCAGGGGGTAGAAAGGATTTCAAGGTGTACGATGAAAGTGTTTCTGGGGGCCAGCAAGTGGTATAGTAGTTAAGGCACTGAACTTCCACATGGCTAACCATGGTTCAAGTCTTCAACCCAGAAACTTGAGCATCATGCTGGGCATAAGTACGTGCATGCCCACCCAAATCCCAGGAGGAGAGTGGAGGAGAAAAGACTATGGTATGGCCATCCCCAATTGGGGGGAGGGTGATTTCTCACTTTCCTTCTTACTGTCTCTCTCTGGTGACCACAGGCAGCTTCTAGTAAAACCCTGAAAAATAAAGTGTTTTTGATCGGAGATGCCAGCATACTGCACATGTACACCAAAAAACAAACACAGTATGTAAATCCGTATCATTTATTTCGATATACTAGAATGAACTTTCTGAATGCCAATATTTATATTTTAGCTTGACAAAATGATTCTAACTCTCAACATTAATCACAGTAAAAATATAAGAACAGGTAAGAAATTTTGAAAAACCTCCATATAACAAAAATTAAACCTGTGCACAAGAATTTACAGAGCCATTGGCTAAAACACAATAGATGGTCTTGAAATACTCTTCCACGTCTGAGATTTAAGAAGAAAGCACTGCAGATGAAAAGGGACCAGATGTGTTATTCAACAAATGGTGGTATGAAAATTGTCTAACTTCTAAATAAATCTCATTAGATTTCAGGCTTGTACTAGACACTACAATACATTTCAGATGGATGAAAGGCTTAAATGCCAAGAAATAGGTTGGAAACGAAATTCTGCAGCATATATCATAGGCAAAAATAATTGGTATCTGTTATATATAAAATCATAGAAATAAAAAGAAAACATGTGCTGACCCCAAAGCCTAATGGGTAAGGAAGCTGGATCCCATATGGCCCACTGTGGTTTAAATTCCAGCACCAGCAGCTTGAAAAACATACCACATATGTGTGTATGTATGCCCCAAATGCTAATAGGATAGAGAAATGGAAGAGAAGGGATTGTGTTATGACCACACCCCATCAATGTGGTACTTTCTCTTTCTCTCAGTCTCTTTGTATCTCTGTCTCTCTGTCCTTGCTGCCAACCACATGCACCCTCTGGCAACTGAAAAAGAAAATGACAAACAAACCAATAAAAAAATGGACAAAATACATAAATAGGTAATTCACATGAAGAAACACTCAAAAAGCCAGTAAACAATCAGAAATACACTGAACTTCACTGCTGATTTTTAAAATGTAGTTTGGTGATTATTGTGGTGATTATTTATTGTGGTGTCTAGTACAAAAATTTCACATTTTCAATTTATTCTTTACACTTTCAAACCTATTTAGAAGTCATGCTTATTTAGCCAACACTCTAACACTTTAGAAATATTTATTTTCTTTTAGTGACCAATTCATCAAGTTTATGAAATCTCTTAATTGTCCTGCATACAGGAGGAGTCCCCTGCTAAAACATGAAGAGAAGGAAACTAGCACAGACCATACCATGACCAACTGGTTGAATGGACCAAATTTACAAATTCACCAATAACTTAAATTTATAAACTATTTTAAAATGAGTTCATTGTTGGGACCAGCAGTTAGCGTAATGGCTATGTCACTGGACTCCCACGTAGTCGACCACTGTTCGAGTCCCGGACCCAGTGGCTTAAACTCACGCCGGACACGTGTGCGTGTGTGCCCAAGATCCCGAGAAGAGAATGGAGGAGAAGGGATTGCGGCGTGGCCATCCCCCCTGGGGGGTGATTTCCTGCTTTCTGTCTTTCTGTCTCTCTCTGTTTGTCTGGCGAGTGCACGCGCCCTATAGCAAAAACCTCTCAAAAAAAAAAAAAACTGAGTTCATTGTTAAGCCCAAGAGGGCATGCTAAGCCAGAACTCTGAGGTTCTGAGACTTCAGTATCTTCCCACATATCCTCCTCACCATCTTCAACCCCTCTTTCTCTTGGCTCATGTCTTCCCACCCAATTCCTCTCCCTCTGCCCCTCATTCTTATCCTCCCTCGGATCCTCAGTATTTCACATTTTTAATTCCCTAATTTCTCCTCAGTCTCTCTTTCTTCAATCCTTCGGCTCCTCCTATCCATGTTCATCATTCTCTCCCTAAAACTTACATAGCTTTGTGGTCATGAGGACTGACAGAAATCTTTGAAAGGAAGATTAAAAGGATGCGTGCAAAAGAGACCTTCTTCCCACAGTTCTCTTACTTTTAATAGAAAATAAAAATCTTTCCTAGAATCCCCCATCAGACTTTCCTTATGTCTCATTGACTACCACTGGGCCATGACCCTGCTTACTAAAGAATCACAAGCCAAGAGTGACAGGGTTTATCATGACGGGTTTAAAACATTGGGCCGTTGCTCTGAGGATAGGCATCTACCGTGTCAGTAAAATAAAACTTGGAGTCCTATTTGCAAGGAAGAAGACGGGGATGGGCAATTAACAGTGTCTTCCACATAGAGGAATTAATATAGAAATAGCCAAAAGCCCCATTTTGTAAAGAAGATCTTTTGGATGTCAAGAGAAGATGTGAATTGCTTTACCTGAATTGAAGGTCCAAGTATCACGCCGATAAATATACTCTTCCAATTTCTTTCCTGCTGTTAGATTCTGATAGAAGATGGATATGGAAGATGGAACAGCCTTAAGGCATTTTTAGGCCTGTGATTTTCTTTGCTTTTGAGAGAAATGTTTTTGGTATAAGGCATATGTGCTCACAAAAGAGAGAGACAGAGAGAAAGAAAGCAAGAAATCATCCCCTGGGGGATAGCCATAGTGCAATCCCTTCTCCTCCATTCTCCTCTTGGGATTTTGGGCACACACTCACACATGTGTGTGAGTTTCAAGATGCCAGGTCAGGCACTTGAACCACAGTCAGCCTCATAAGAATAGTTTTTGGGAGAACTTACCTGTTGACAAATCTTATATATAAATATACCTGTTTTTCACCAAAAAATGTATAAAAATCCTACTTATAAATATAACATTATAATCATATATATTTAAATTATTTTGTGAGAAATATTTTGAAAAGCAAGGCATAATTTATGTAAATCATAACTTTTTTCCACCTGAATGGTAAATCTAGATTTTCCAATAATAGCTTTTGTATAAACAAATTCACTTGCCTGCAACTTCTCCTTCTCATCTATACTCTACACACATTGTATTGTCAAACTTCCTTTTCTTTCTTTTTTTTTTTTTTGTTTTGGAGAGGTTTTTGCTATAGGGGCCTGTGCCCTTGCCAGAGAGACAGAGAGACAGAAAGCGAGAAGTCACCCCAGGGGGGATGGCCACGCCGCAATCCCTCCTCCTCCATTCTCCTCTCGGGATCTTGGGCATGCATGCACACGTGCCTGGCATGAGTTTAAGCTCGAACTGCAGTCAACGACATAGGAGTCTAGAGACATAGCCATTACACCAACTACTGGTCCCAGTATTGACAAACTTTATAAAAGACAATCTGACCATGTCCTTTACCTGCTTTATATCCTTCTTTGGCCTTACACTGTCACAAGGATTCATTCATTCATTATTTTCACTTTCCTTTTTTTTAACTGCTGGAGGATGCATGCAGTTGTCAGAGAAAGACGGAGACAGAGAGAGGTAGGGTGCACCCTCTTCAGTGTAGTGTGGTCATACTATAATCTCTTCTCCACTTTTCTATCCTGTTCGACTTTGGGGCATGCAGGCACATACAACATGTGTCAGCTGGGACCAGGATTCAAAGCATGTGGTCAGTCATGTGCAGTCCTTCCCTTAAACAGTAGCCTATTGGGCTGGTCCCATTTCCAAATAGTCACTGGCCTGGGTGACAATGAAAGATGAATTGAATTTTGTCACAGCCATAGGCACTCAGTATAACAGCCATTCTCAAATAAACAAGCACTGTATCAGACTCATGCTAAGGGCCTGTTAAAACAAGATTGCTGGACCCCAGCCCAAACTAGAATTTGCATTTCCCACAAGTCCCTAGCCGATACTGGGTCTGCTGTTCTTAGGGTCATACTGAGAACCACTAATGTAGAGCCAGAACGAGTAAACAGATGACTACAATCCAGAGAAGAGCTGTAATTTAGGAGCAAACAGAATGCTGTGGAAGCCCAAGAGAAAGAGCAGAGGATGACTAGGATTAGTGTGCATGTTTGTGTGTGTGTGGTACATAAGTGTGCATGTACATGTGCACATGCACTAGCATTTGAATATGTCCCCCCCCAAAAAAAAAATTAATGTGCTGAGATTTGGTTATAACAGGATTAAGAGGGTGAAGTTTAATCCAATTGTGGTATTGAAAGTTTGGGTCTTTGGAAGGAGATTTGGATTAAGGTCATCAGGGCAAGGTCCTTTGATTGACTCCTAGTGCTTTTCTTTTTTTTTTTTTTTAAAGAATTTTTTTTAATTTTATTTATCATTGTTATTACTTTTTAACTTGTTATAGGGTACATGTGCTGATCACCAGAGAGAGAAAGAGAGGGAAAGTGAGGAAGCAAGCCACCAGGTCCAGGACTTGAACTATGGTAGGCCATGTGGGAGTCTAGTGACTTAACTGTCATGCCATCTGCCATCTGCCATCCCCCAGTGGGTTTCTAGAAGAAGAAGTAAAATAAAGACACAGACATAGATGTGTACTCTTCTGCCTGCCATTGTGTGGTAATGCAGCCAGAAGATCCTTTCTAGATGTCCTAGACCTTGGACCTCCAAACCATGAGTGGAATAGCCTTTATTTCTAAATTACCCAGATTCAGGTATTTTTTATTAACAACATTAGGAACTAGAATAGGGTGTGTGTGGAAGGGAGGTGGCACGGAACATTTCTCCTGGAAATGTTCAACAACAGCGCTTAATGCAGGTTTACTATATGTCAGGTACCATGTGTACCTCATTTAATCCTTATTTAAAAATCTGAGCAGTAGGAGGGAACCAGCAGTTAGTGTAATGGCTATGTCGTAGGACTCCCACGTAGTCGACCGCGGTTCGCGTCCCGGACCCGGTGGCTTAAAACTCACGCCGGGCACGTGTGCGTGCGTGCCCAAGATCCCAAGAGGAGAGTGGAGGAGAAGGGATTGCGGCGTGACCATCCCCCCTGGGGGGTGATTTCTCGCTTTCTGTCTCTATGTCTCTCTCTCTGTCTGGTGAGCGCACGCGCCCTATAGCAAAAAAACTCTCAAAAAAAAAAAAAATCTGAGCAGTAGGTTCTATTATTATTATTATTATTATTATTCTTGGGGGGGAGAAGAAAAATGAGATTCAGAGAAATTTAACAACTATTTTTGACCTGAGGGCATGAGCACTCACCAGAGAGAGAGAGAAGGAGAGAGAAAGCACCCAAATGGACATAGTCACACCACAATCCCTTCTCCTCCATCTTCCCATCCTGTCAGGATTTGGGGCACAGGGAACCAGCAGTTAGCGTAATGGCTATGTCGCTGGATTCCCACGTAGTCGACCATGGTTCGCGTCCCGGACCTGGTGGCTTAAAACTCACGCCAGGCGCGTGTGCGTGCGTGCCCAGGATCCCGAGAGGAGAATGGAGGAGAAGGGATTGCGGCGTGACCATCCCCCATGGGGGGTGATTTCTCGCTTTCTGTCTCTATGTCTCTCTCTGTCTGTCTGGTGAGCGCACGAGCCCTATAGCGAAAAACCTCTCCAAAAGAAAAAAAAAAATGGATTTGGGGCACACATGCACACACACCCAGTGTGTTTTTCAGGCCTCCACGGCCAAAAATTGAACCGTGAGGTTGGCCCTGTGGGAGGATCTGACTCCCTTAACTACCAGGCCAGGGGCCTGGACTGAGGTTTGAGAACCTTTTCAAAATTAAAAAAAAAAAAAAAAAAAAAAAAACTGCCAGAGAAGTATGTGTTCATCAGGGGGAGACATGCACACACACACACACACACACACACACACACAGAGAGAGAGAGAGAGAGAGAAGAGAGAGGAGACAAGAAAACATGCCCCCATAGAGATCAGTCATGCCTAAATTTCTTCCTCTCCATCTTTCTCACCTTTCAGGATTTGGGGCATGCGTACACACATACCTGGCAAGTTTTTCAAGCTGCAGGTCCAAGATTCGAACTGCGCAGTGTGGTGCAGTTTTCAAGTTTTGACAATACATTGCTGAGCTGGACTCAAGCCCTTCTCTCTGACTCATAGCCACAAATGCAATTTATGAGGAGCTGGGATGGGGTGAGGGAGTGCTATAAACAGAAGGAGAAGCATTGGCAAAGACATGACAGGGGCTGAACTTGGAGTAGGGAGTGTGCTGGTGAGAAAGTTTTTAAGAGTTGAAGTCAGACCATGAAGGGAATTTTATGTCTTGATGAGGAATTCTGAATGTCTCTGAAGGCGGAGGACAGTGAAAGAATTAAGAAGCAGCGTGGATTGCAAGGGGCCCTTATGTTGAGAGCATGGGAAGGAGTTAGTAATACCATGGTCAGCAGTAGAGATGGAGAAGAGGACAGACGCTCTTAAGGAAACTGAGTCGACAAACTGTGAGGGCTGAGGAAGAAGGAGCCATTGATTATACCTCAGATGCACAGTAGGGGAAGGAGCGAGATCAGTTTAAAACCATTAGAATGACAGTTGGCACTCTAACCCAGTGTTGTCCAATAGAAAACAAGAGGGTCCTCCAAAAGCTCATAGAACATGTGTACTATAGAAAAATTGGGGGCCAGCAGTTGGCATGGTGGTTAAGTCCCTGGACTCCCACATGGTCAACTGCAGTTAGAGTCCCAGGCCTAATAGCTTGCTTTCTCACTTTCTCTCTCTCTGTCCCTCTCTGGTGAGTACACAGCCCTATAGCAAATTAAAAATAAATAATAATAAATAAATAAAATAGAATAACTCTAAAAAGAAGAAAAACTATGCATAGATTTCAATTTTTTGTACCAAAATAAACTCATACTTTCATTGCATTTTTTCATGGATTTCTGAAGTCTCCTTGTATAACATAAGCTACATATATAATTTTTGATTTCCCATTAACTACATTTATAAAAGTAAAAAGAGAGTGGAATTTGTTTCAATAATATATTTTATTTAACCCATTATATCAACATATTATAATTGCAACATGATAAATATTATTAAAATATTATGAATATTTTTAAAAATGGGAATATTTTATGTAATTTGTTCATGCTGCTTCTTAGAAATTCAGAGTGTATTTTCTTTACAATACATCTTGATTTGGATTGCTCACATTTTACCTCCTCAATGGCCAAAGTTGACTGGGGCTCCACTCTGGACAACGTAGCTCTAACCTCTGGTGAGCCTTTTAGCTTCATTCTCTCGTCCCCTACAAACAGTTCATAATCTAACTATGTTCTCTATTTACTGAGGACCTTCTATGTACCTTGCAATAAAACATGTTGAGTAACCAATTCTAGTTCAATACTTCCTTTTGTAAAATTATGGAAACTGAGACTTGGTCTCAGATTGAATGAATGGTCCCAGAAAATACCTTTATTTAGTGGCAGAATTGAGATTAGGAAAAAAAAATGTACTGTGTGATCAGCAGGTGGTGTGGTGGTTGGGGTGCTGGACTCCCACATGGCTGACAGAGGTTCAAGTTGCGGACCTGGAGATCTGCCTTTTTACTTTACCTCTCTCTCTGTCTCTCTGATGAGTATAGCAACTTAAGTAATAATAATAAATAAAGTAAAATAAATAATTATTTTTAAAAATTGTATTGAATTGCCAAAAGAAAAGTATTTAATAAAATTGCTGAAATGACTAGCACATAGCTTTAATATGATACAAACATTATTGCACTTTTAAACAACTCTATGTATGATAATCAGAATTTGTAGAAAACTATATATTTATATATATTTAAAATTACAGATATTTTTTAAATTGTTCTTTAAAAATACATTTGGAAACTGGATCAAACTATTAAAAAATTATGAGCTATTTGGCGGTGTAAACTTGACTAGCTCTTTTAAAATGTTAAATATTGTTAATTTTACGGTGTGAAAATGGTATTGTGTGTGTGGTGTTTGTTGTTGTTTTTACTATGGGGTGTGTGAACCTGCTGGAGACAGAAAGAGAAAGAGAAAGAAAGAGAAGATGAGAAAGCACTCCCCAGGCCATATGGCGCTCCCTTCTCTGCCACTCTCCTCGGAATTTTGGGCACACACACACGTGCCGGGCATGTTTTTCAGGTTGTTGTTCTTGGGCTCGAACCATACAGTAGACCATGTGGGACCCAGTGCCTTAACCATCATTTCACCAGCTGGCTTGGTATTGTATTTTTTTTAAGTCCTTATCTCTAGAGATATATAGGGAAATATGTGCAGATGAAATAACATGATATATGGTTTGGCTTCAAAGAGGTGGGAGAGGCCGGTCCAAAAATCAAGTATTTTTTTAAAGTTTGTTTATTTCTTCTGTGAGCGGGAGAAACAGCATGGGCTGCTTCCAATAGGATCATTCATGCCGCAGTCTACTCCCAGTGTCAGCGGGCCCAGATCACAGGCACATGCAGGCTTGCCATGCTCAGGAAGGTTTGAGGACATGAACCCAGGACCCCTTCCACCTGGTCCAGCTGCACTATCACCCCACTACCACCAGGACCCTAATAAGGCATTTTAAAATAAATTGAAATTAAGGAAGGCCTACTCTAATCTAAAATAGAATGGAGGAAAGTTACATTTGTTTGAAGCTCCAAAATCCCCCAAACCAAGAACAGAATCTCTGTAAGGGCCAGGCTGGAACCTGATGGAACCTGAGTATGTGCAGGAGGCATCCCACAAATTCAGAGCTTGGTGCACTCTACAGGCTTCAACTGCATGATTCACTTAACTATCTTGCCTTTTCCTACCTTACCTTGACTGGGCTTTATTCAGAAAGAAAGAGCTCACACTTATTCCATTCTCCTGGAGTTGACAGCCACCTCTTTTCATTTCTCTCTCTCTCGTGGTTGACTATGTAAGAGTCCAGCAACATAATTATTACTCCATCTGCTAGTCCCAAAGGGTCATCTACGTATTGGATGCACTTGCTTGTTTTAATTGTTTTGTCTCGTCTTACTTCTTCCTTTGTATCTCCAGGAAATCTGAAATAGCTTTGGGCAGAATGTCAACACTCAATAATTATCTGCTGATTACTATCTTATTGTACAGAAAAGATTGTTTTTATCTGAGCTGCTTTGATCAACATGACCTGGACTTTGACCAATCATAACAGATACTTCTTACATAACCAGAGCGTCCTGCAGGGCTATACTTCTATTCACCATAAAATTTTATCTAATCATCACTTATACACATTGAGCACCTCTCAAGTGCCAGGAACCACACTAAACACTACACACATATTAGAGAGCGAAATGTATACACTTCCCCACTCCTAGTCCTTTCCTAGATAATGTAACATAAGTATCATAGAAAATTAGACCTCATATCTTTTTTAAAAAATTAATTGCAAGTGGGCATGGGTGCTCACCAGAAAAAGAAAGACAGAAAGAATGAATAGAGGATAAAGCACTTACCAATGGAGTGTGGGCATCCTGCAATCTCATCTCTGTTTCTCCATCTTGTCAGGATTTGGGGCACTGACACACACATGGTGTGTTTTCTTTAAGCCTCTGGGCCAAGATTTGAATTGCATGGTCAGCCATGTGAGATCTGTCTCCTTAATCCGTTGGCTATAGACTGGCTTTAAAACGCATGCCTTTTAGCAATCAATTACTTAAGAATCATCAAACAGTGTGGGGTGTTATTAAATGGAACAAGAACAATTCAAGAGATAAATGGGGACCAGCAGTTGGCATAATAGCTATGTCGCTAGACTCCCATGTAGTCGACTGTGGTTCGAGTCCCAGACCCGGTGGCTTAAACTCACGCTGGGCGCATGTGCATGCATGCCCAAGATTCTGAGAGGAGAATGGAGGAGAAGGGATTGCAGAGTGGCCATCCCCCCGGGGAGTGATTTCTCACTTTCTGTCTCTCTGGCAAGCATATGCACCCTATAGCAAAAATCTATCTTAAAAAAAAAAAAAAAAAAAAAAAAAAAAAGAGATGACTCTTTAAAATATACTCGTATAGATTAGCTCATTATTCAAAATAAACATGTGGGCTAGGATTACTATAATCACCTCTTGTAAAGGAAAAAAATGGGGGTACAGAGAAAACTAAATGATTTTCACAAAGTTAGTCATTGGAAGAATTTAAGTTTTTTATTGAATTATTGACTCCCAGACAGAAAGGCCTTCTAAGGGCAAAACTCATGAGGGCAAAACTACCTCACAGAAGAGATTTCATAAAGATGCAAGATCTTAGTAAGAATCATAATAGTCTATACGCTCATATTCAGTATCATTCATACTCAGAATCAGTCTACATGTCCTTGAAGTGGTTCTCAAACTTTATTATTTCTATCCCTGGCGTCTGTATTTTCACAAGCCTCTCTGGTGATTATGGTGGAAAAAGTGTCTTGAGGACACAGGACCTAGTCTAGGTGACAAACTAGAACTTAAGCTTTCCTATATTCTCCTCCTCAAGCAGATTTCCTTTGTTTTTCTTTGTAAAACTTTATTTATGTCTTCCATAATGAGAGAAATGGAGATAAACAGACAGAGATCGATAAGGAGACGACACCCCCTCCCAAAAGGATTTTAACAACATGACATACCCCTAGCCTTAGCTAACCCCAGATCATGGGCATGTGTGTCCCATGATTACTCAGGGAGGTCTCTGGGTGTGAACCCAGAACCTTCCATGTGGTCAGCCTTTCAGAGCTTCAATTTTACTGTTGTAGCACCATCCAGTCCCCTTCAGTCAGATTTCTAACTGGAAATTGAATAGACAACAGAGATCTGGGTTCCTAAGAAATGGGCAAGAGACAAATGTCCAACTAAAATAAAAAATATAATCCTTTAACTTCACTAATAATAAAGAAGTGTACACTAAAACAACCATGGTGCACTGTTGTTCTTCTGTCATGTTAACTAAGGTATTTTTCTGTGTGTGTGTGTGTGTGTGTGTGTGTTTAGAGAGAGAGATTTTTACCATAGGGTACCTGTCCTTGCCAGAGAGCAGAGAGAGAGTGAGACATCACCCCACAGGAAGCATGGACATGCCACAATCCCTTCTCCTCCATTCTCCTCTCAGGATTTTGGGGACGCACATGTGCCCGGCCTGATTTTTCAAGGCGCCCTGTTTGAGACTCAAGAGGTCCACCAGTGCCTTAGCCACTATGCCACCTGCTGGCCCTAAAATATTTTTCTTTTAAAATAATGAATGGAGGACCTGCTGGTGGTATGGTGGTTAAGGTGGCTGGATCTCATATGGCCAACTGCACAGTTTGAGTTCTGAACTAAAGCTGGGTGCACCTGAGTGCCCAAAATCCCAAGAGGGAGAAGTGGAGGAGAAGGGATGGTGGCGTGACCGTCTCCCTCGAGGAAGTGCTTTCTCGCTTTTTTTCTCTCTCTTTCTCCTTCTCTGGCCAGTGTATGTGCCCTCTAGCAACTTAAATAAATTTTTAAAAATGAATAACTTGTTCTGGTAAATGAAATAAATACTATTTTAGATTGCTGGTATCAGTAGAATTTAGCACAAAGCTATTAGAAGGCAATATATCAATTTGTATTTTCTAAAAGTGTGATTCTATATCTAAAATACCTCTTAAAGTATCTATAATACCATTAAAGTCTTAATGGTATTTTTCTTTACATGGTGAAATCATGGTGATTTCACTCCCATTTTTTGTATTTTATATTTTTTTAAATGAAAAACAGAGAGATCTAGTCTCTAGTAATTAAAGCTTGCCTACCTTTGTACAAGTTATTTTGAGTAGTTTTTTTAGTAAAATAAGGCAGTGGTTTTTTTTAAACCCTTTTTGGTTCATTTTTAAAAAACAATTTAATGTGGGAACCAGCAGTTAGCGTAATGGCTATGTCGCTGGACTCCCACGTAGTCGACTGCAGTTCGCGTCCCGGACCCGGTGGCTTAAAACTCATGCCAGGCGCGTGTGCATGCATGCCCAAGATCCCGAGAGGAGAATGGAGGAGAAAGGGATTGTGGCGTGACCATCCCCCCTGGGGGGTGATTTCTCGCTTTCTGTCTCTCTGTCTCTCTCTGTCTGGTGAGCGCACGCGCCCTATAGCAAAAATCTCTCCAAAAAAAAAAAAAAATTTAATGTGAATATGGACTGCAGAAAAATGCATCAGTTCGAAAAATAACTCGTTTCTACTGCTCATTAACAAAGTTGCATAGTTTTAAATCATAATTTTTGAATTATTGAGAACCTCTACTCATGTGCATTCCTGATAAGGATATTTCGGACACTACCCAACAGCCACTAGGGTGTATATTAACATTAAACATTATACACACACATATCACACTATATTATACTAAATATTTTGTTTTACACAAAAAATTTATTTGAATAGGTCTGTGTACACACACACACACACACACACACACATTTAGTTTGTCATAGGGTATGTGAGAGGGAGAGAGAGACAGAGAGAGAGAGAGAGAGAGAGGGAGAGAAATCACCCCCTAGGATGGTAGCCATACTGCAATCTCTTTCCATTCTCCTTTTGGGATTTTGGGTGCACACACACACACACACACACACACACAGACATGCATGCACATGCATGCACACCCAGTGTGTTTTCAAGCAGATAGGTCAGGAACTGGAACCATGCAAATACCAATGTGGGATCCAGCCACCATAACCTCCATGTCACCTTTTTGCCTGATCTGCTTTTTATATTCACTTTTTTATTTTTAAATGACTTCAAGTTTAATAACAGCTTTGGCAAAAACATCACTAGGTATAATGTGTAAAGGTAATATGATATTGTATCACATTTATTTCTCAATGACAGAAAGTAAGGACAAAATTCTGAAAGAACATAAGTATTTTTTCTCAGATTCTCATAACAGCAAGGACATTCTCCTATACAATCACTGAGCTATTATAATAAGTAAGAAATTTTACATGGACATAAAATATTATTTATATGAAACTTATATTCAAAATTTTCCAAATGACCCTTAAAATCAGAGATTCCTAGGATCAATTCTAAAATCAATAAATTTTTCACATATTGTATTTGGTTGTCATATTTTTTTAGTGTTATATACTAAAGTTGTCTGATGGTTTTGTTATCCCTTAGATTCTTTTTTTTTTCTTGTTTTTGGAAAGGTTTTTGCTATAGGGCGCGTGCGCTCGCCAGACAGACAGAGAGAAACAGAGAGACAGAAAGCGAGAAATCACCCCCCAGGGGGATGGTCACGCCGCAATCCCTTCTCCTCCATTGTCCTCTTGGGATCTTGGGCACGCACGCACACGTGCCCGGAGTGAGTTTAAGCCACCAGGTCTGGGACTCGAACCGCGGTTGACTATGTGGGAGTCCAGCGACATAGCCATTACGCTAACTGCTGGTCCCATCCCTTAGATTCTTTAGGGAAGAACTTTACAGAGGTAATATGGTAAATTGTCCATTATATCTCCAAAGGATCATTAGTGATGATCAATTTGATCACTTCATATGTGTGACATCTACCAGATCTATTTTTTTTATTACCAAAGGGTGTATGCACCCACCAGAGAGAGAGACAGAGAAACAGAGAGAGAGAGGGAGAGAGAGAGAGCATCCCCCAGTGAGGCATGATCATCCCTTGATCATTTCTCCATCCTGTCAGGATCTGGAGCACACGCGCGCACATATTTGGCATGATTTTCAAGCCCCAGGGTGAAGAGTTGAACCACAGTGAGTCAAGTGGGATCCAGCTCTTAAGACTACCAGGCTAGGGGGCCAGCCCTGCTAGAGCTATTTAAATTGTGCTATTCATCTTTTGCAATTAATAAGTACTATGTGGGATGGTGCTTGAAACTGTGTGAATATTCTATCCTCTCAAAAGATTTTAACTCCATGGTTTTTAGCATCCATCAATATTATTTGTCTGAATCAATTACTTGGATTCGTGTTGTAAATAGATGATTTTATCATTTTATTTTTCCTTCTACATTTTAGTAGCAATGCTTCCATAATGAGATTTTCTTTTCTTCTTAGCCTTGAAATGATGTATTTATTATTTAATAAATCTACACTCTTTTTTATTTTCTATATGTCATGATCATCATGGCTATATTACACATAAAAATTTAAAAATTGTTGAGTTGGTCAAATCGTTCTAAATCTGACCAGTTTGAGCATCTACAAGACACCATCCTTGTTATTTTTACATAGCTTCATCATTTTATTTGTGCACTTTTGCTTTCTGTCATAATCTGACACCTCAGTGAAATACAACCTTTTCATTACCATATTTCCATACTGACTTTTGTCCATTTGTGAATTTCCTATTACCTTCCATTGATCTTTCTGTCTTACCATTTATTCATCATGGATTGATACCACACTGTTTTAATTATACAGGCTTTATAGTATGTTTTAATATCTGGTAAGACATTTGTTAAGAGCAGAGCTTATGGTAATTGTTCTTACTACACACATGCACAGATAAATACACAACCAGCAAAGGGGCACAAGAAAACTTTTGAAGGTCATGCATATCTCTTGATTATGGTAATGATTTCATAGATGTTTGCATATGTCCAAAGTCAACAAATTGTGTGAATAGGTGTGTGCAATTCTTGCTTATCAATTTATGCTTCAATAAAGTTGTTTTAAAAATACCTAATAAGGCTTTTTATCTTTCATTGTTCTTTTTTTTAAGGGTTCTCATAGGCATTTTTATGTTTATTTTTCCATATAAACTTCAAAATCTATTTGATTGACTCCATAAAACAGTTTTGTTATTTTTGAGATTATGCTAAATTTTTATTTTTTAATTTTTTAGATAGAATTTTTTTATGCCTTAGGGCATGTGTTCCCACCGAAGAGACAGAGAAACAAAGTGAGAAATCATCCCACAGGGGGATGGCCACACCACAATCCCTTCTTCATTCTCCTCTTGGGGTCTTAGGCACACATACACACATACCCAGCATGAGTTTTAAGTCTTCAGGTCCAGAATTCAAACTGTGGTTGACTCTGTGCTATGTGGGAGTCCAATAATGTAACCATTACACCATCTGCTGGTCCCTAAATTTTTTATTTATAGGAGACTAAATGGTAGCTTTATAAAATGGTTTACTTATGCTTTCCAAAAAAAATTCTTTTCCAAGTTATTCAAATCTACTTTTGTGTCTTTCAGCAGTATTTTAATTTTTCTTTATATAGATTTTACACTTACTATTTTATTTTTTTGCTACTACTATAATCAAATTCTTATCTTCCATTACATCATCTAACTAGCTATTATTTATGTATAGAAAGGCTTCTGATTTTTGTATTTTAAATCTAATAATCTACTACCTTACTAACTTTTTTTTATCATGTGTGTTAGTGTTTTCATTGATTCTTCTGGATCTTCCAGACACACTACAATTTTATCTGTAAATAGATTGTTTCTGTTCTATTCCAATTCTTATGGCTCTTTTGTTTGCACTGGTATGATTGCATTGATTAGTGCTCTAATATATTGGATCATTAGAAAAGTTATGACACATTTTTTTCTACATTTTCCTATGCAAAAGTATGTTTTGGGACCAGCAGATGGCATAAAGTTTAAATCATTGGACTCCCACATGACCAACCATGGTTCCAATCCCGAACCCAGGGACTTGAAACTCATGCCAACGTGTGTGCGTGCAGGCCCTGAATCCCAAGAGGAGAATGGAGGAAAAAATGACAGTGGGATGGCCAATCCCTCAGGGTGTTTTCTGTCTCTCCAGCGAGTGCACTCATCCTATAGCAAAGATCTCTCTAATAAAACGAAAAATGTGTCATGACTTTCCTTTTTTTGGGGGGAAGGGGGAGAGGTTTTTGCTACAGGGCGTGTGCACCAGCCAGAAAGACAGAGAGAGAGACACAGAAACAGAAAGCGAGAAATCACCCCCTAGGGAGGGATGGCCACGCTGCAATCTCTTCTCCATTCTTCTCTTGGGATCTTGGGCATGCACGCACACGTGCCAGGTGTGAGTTTAAGCTGCTGGGTCCAGGACTCGAACCACGGTCGACAACATGGAGTCCAGCGACATAGCCATTACGCTAACTGCTGGTCCCTGTCATGACTTTTCTGACAACCCAATATTTTATTTTATTTTTTGTTTTTTGTAATAGAGTGCATGCCCTTGCCAGAGAGAGACAGAAGGAGACAGTGAGAGGGAAAATAAGAAATCATTCCCTAGAGAGGATGGCCATGCCATAATCCCTTCTCCTCCTGAGATTTTGGGCACACACGCCCATGTGCCTGGCATGATTTTCAAGCTGCCAGGTTGGAAACTCAAACCGTGGTCCACCATGTGGGAATCCAGGGCCTTAACCACTACATGCTAACCTCAGTACCTCTAGTATATTTTAAATAGTATCGCAGTTAGTGGGCATCCTTGACTTGTTGTTGTTCTTTCCATGAATATCTCTAGTATTTCCATTAAGTAATATGCCAGCTTTAAAACTGCAATGTTTGTGTGTGTGTGCATGTGCATGCTTGTAATATATTAACATTAAAGAAAAAGTTATCAGCTCCTATTTTACTTAGATTTTAATTAGGAGTGGGGGTCAATTTTTATCAAAGGCAGTTTTAGCACATATGAAGATGACCACATAATGGTCTACTTAGATTTATAATTGTTTAAATTACATTAATAGGTTACCTAATATTAAGCCATCCTTACATTTTTTTGAATAACTTAGCCATAATATTTCTTTTTAAAAATTTATTTTAACTTTATTTATTTATTTACTAATTTATTTTCATTTGACCAGAGGGGGACAGAGGAAGAGAGGGAGAGAGATGGAAAGTGAGAAAACAAGCTGCCAGGCATGGAACTTGAACTGTGGTCGACCATGTGGGAGTCCAGTGCCCTTAATCCCCACTCTACCTGCCGGCCCCCAGCCATATTTCTATGATGAGCTCTTGGATTCTGTTTGCTGATTTATTTAGATTTTTACCTCCATGTTTATAAAGTTGATCTGTAGTCTGACTTTTGTGCTATCTTTATAAGGTTTAGGTGACGATATAATTCTTGGTTCATGAAAATATCACATGGCTTTTCTTCTCTTTCAATACTCAGAGACAATTTAAGTAGCTTTGGAAGTATATGATCTTTGAAGATTTAGGCAAATTCCCCTGTGAAATCCGAACATAGTCTTATTATAATAACTTTCTCCATTTATTTTATAAAAACTGGAATCCCTTATGTGATATTGCAGCACTGAATGCTGTTGTCTACAATAGCTTCACTCTTCTTTACAGAACAAACAACTGTATATTCTTTTCAGTTTTTTTTTTAAGTAGTTTTTTTTCTATAAGGTGCATATACTCACCAGAGAGAGACATACAGAGAGAAAGAGAGAAGGAATGTGAGGAATCGTCCCTCACAGGTACATGGCCATGCCACAATCACTTCGCCTCCATTCTTCTCGGGATTTTGGGTTTGCATGGTATATTTTCTAAGCTGCCAGGTCTGGGACTTGAACCATGCATTTGGTCGTGTGGGATCCAACTGTCTTAGTGTGTGACACTGGCTATTGCTTAACAAGTTTTATTCTACCGGTCTGTACAATATAGATAAAATTTCACAGGGGTATTATATTCAGAACATGTATAAAATTCCTAGCATTTAGTAGTACGTGCTTAACAGGTGGGAGAGAAGGAACTTTTCCAAAAAAGTTCATGGACAATAGATATTATGAAAAAACTACGCATGCATTTCAAAATGTTTTGTACCAAAATAAACTCAAGATTGTAATTCCATTTTTCCACTAACTTGATAAAGTCCCCTTATAATACTTTCCCTTCCATTTCTCCCCAAGTTTAGCCTACTTTCAAGCTCTTTATATCATAAGATACTACTCTCTCACCTGTTAGGGTATCAGCACAGGATCCAGTCTACCAATAGCAGTCCTCTCTGTAAGTGCCTGCATGGAGAATTCCCCAGTTCAGGTAAACAACTCCAAGGAAACATAGGAATAGGTTGGACAGCTGAGATGTTTACACACATTTGCTTAACAGAGGAGAGTTTACATTAGTTTAATGTAGCTATGAAATGTATTGTACTGAAGTAGAATACACTGTATTCTGAACAATTTAGCAGTCTTCATATCTGGGCTTTCTTCCCAGTTCTCGTGCTATTTCCCCAGACGGTAAATTAATTAAATGGCCCTTGGCCATGAGTCTTTCTCTTGAGTCAGCTTTTCTCTCATTTTAAGTGTAGAAATGGGGGGATTAAATTAGCCCAATGCTTGGCTCATTTCATGTACTCAATAAATGTTTGTTGCATCTTAGTTATCTCTCAATGAAGGTCACTTTTGCTATTACTATTAATTTATGAGCATGTAAGTAATTCTGGGTGTTGATAATATTGACAACGAATAAGGACTTGAGAAAAGTTAACTTGGGGCTAGTAGGTAGCATAGTGGTTAAGGCACTGGACTTCTATATGACTGGTCACAGTTCAAGTCCTGGGCCCGGCAGCTTGAAACTCACACTGGGCATGTGTGCATGCCCAAAATCCTGAGAGGAGAATGGAGAAGGGATTGCGGCATGGCTATCCCCTCTGGAGGGTAATTTCTCTCTTTCGTTCTCTCTGTCTCCAATTAGTGCACATGTCTATAACAAAAAATCTCTCTCAAAAAAAAAAAAAAAAAAGGGGGGGGGAAGAAAGGAAAGAAAAGAATAAGAAAATTAACTCATAAGTTTCAGGGATCACAAGTACTCTAATTTTCATGTCACCTACATGGAACATATTGGACTAATATTCTAAGGCTAGGGGTTTATACACAAATTCTAGGATTCTAAAATAGTAAATAACTACAGTAATTTCTTCTTTAAGAGTATGTGTACGCCCATTGTGTGTGTAAGCCTAGACTAAATATAGAGTCCCTATTCTTTGCGTAAGCTACTTATGAGAAAGGATATTATCTTTTAATTTCTATCTCACTAGCAAAGTTATAATTGCTCATTCAATCCCAAAACTATATCAAAATTACACGGTTTAAAATCCTCTCAAAATACATCCAAAAAACATTTTCCCTGAAATATGTTTATACTGACCTAGAAAATTTTTCTTAGCTCTTGCCATAGTCAACATTTCTTACTGATGATGTATGGGGTGATGATGGTGGTGAGCAGAAAAACCTTGAGGAAATACAGTGCTGATATTTTACTAAAATGAATGTAGCACTAATTCGTAATCATACTTTAAGTTTCAAATAAAAATCTGATTTTCCAGAGTGTCATTCCCTTAAGGCTGGCTCTTTATAGGCCCAAAGTCTTGTGTGAATTTACACAGCTGTTTTGAGGCTTTGCATGGTTCCTTGTTTTAGGTTCTTTGATTTTTTTTTTTTTTTCTTAGAAGGGATATTTTTACAATGAAATAAAACACAACTATTAACACTAGGCTCAGGGGAAAAAGAAACTACTAAGCCCACAGCTTCCAAAAGTTCCAATATTTTGCCTTGAAAATCTTGTACAACCTTTAGAAGTCACAAAAATAAAAGCTATCTCCTATCCTCCCCTCCCCGCTAGACAGATCAAGGACAAACAGTGATGATTTCAGAAAAATGATAGCAAAAGTGCAGGTGTTAATACTAGAATGCTTGCTTCTCAGTAAAATGGTACCTCCTGAACAGCCACTACTTAATATTTCAAATAATTTCTTGGGCCATTACCACACGATGGTGTCAGTATGATACCCGGCCCTAAGTCCAAGTTGCTGCAGAGGAGAGGCCATTTATAGAACATATTCACGAGGGCTAGCAGTAACTGCAAAGCAATGTGAAGAAGTCATTTCTCTTTACCTTGCTTGGAGCAACTCTGACTCGGAGAGCCATGTACACATCCTATGTCAGGGAGGTGATGAAAGCCACACTCCTTATATTGACGACATCTGGAAGAAGAGACAATTGTCACTGTGAGCTTTTCAATTACTCCCAGAGACGAAGTGCGAGACGCAGTAGAGCAGGATGATTGGATTACACAAAACCAGACAGAAGCCATCTGTGAGCCACGCGTAAGCTGCTGAGTGCCAAAATGAACATCTCGATCAGACGACTGAGCTCTCGTACCATTTGTAGTTTGGTCAAATTTGAAAGACGAGTTGACTGTTTTTAGACAGTGCTGCAAATAGGCAGGGACTTGGAATTTCCCTGGCTGTGTGAGTAATCACGGTCTGATGCTTAAATTGGAAACATGAGTTCTCAGTTAGGAGGGCTTGAAGTTCACGTGAAAGATAAGATATGTGTGTGCACACAGGCACACACTGACGTCCCTGTTTCCAATTTGTTGAATAGTAAATTGTGTCTTGAAAGATAAAGCCACAATCACACAGTAAGAGGCAGTGCCCCAGATGGCATTGGCACAACATCCAAGAGTTGGCATGGATGACTAATTACACATATTCGAATTCTTATTAGACAATATTTTTTTACTCGCGAGAGCATGCACTCAGCAGAGAAAAGAGATAGAGAGAAAAGAGAGAGAGAGAAAGAGAGAGAAGAAAGCACCCCCTATGAGGAATGGCCACGCCACAATCCCTTCTCCATTCTCCTTTCGGGATCTTGGGCACGCACGCACATGTGTCTGGCATGAGTTTAAGCCACTGGGTCTGGGATTCAAACCATGGTAGACTACATGGGAGTCCAGCAATGTAGCCATTATGCCATCTGCTGGTCCCACTTTCACCTACTTTTAAGTCAGATGACCATGTCCTGGGTCTTATGCTAACTATTACAGAGGGAATTAATATTAAATGGGAAAAGGATATAGATGGGCCCAGCAGATGGCATAATGGTTATGTCACTGGACTCCCACATAGTTGACTATGGTTCAAGTTCTGGACCCAGTGGCTTAAAACTTACGCCAGGTATGTGTGTCTGCATGCCCAGGGTCCTGTGAAGAATGGAGGAGAAGAGACTGTGGCATGACCATCCACCCTGGGGGGTGATTTTTTTACTTTCAGTCTCTCTGTCTCTCCAGTGAGTACATGCACCCTATAGGAAAAATCTCAAAAAATAAAAAAAAAAAAAGATATAAAGCAGTAGAGTATTTACATTGTATCATCTTCAGAATAATGAGAAAGAAACGTACCAGTTAGGGAAAATATAATACAGTTACCACAGAGTAAAAATAAACACTGAATGATAAAGTTAGAGTTCTGATTCAAAAAATGTGATTGGATTTTCAATAGGCAGAGAATATAGAGTGGTGGGAAGGAGGGGGAGGCATTCCAGATAAAAGAAATATGAGAAACACGAAGTCCAAAAGAAGTGAAAAGTCAATGAGACCTGCTTTGCTAGAGCTTGAGGAATAAAACTAAGGCAGGGATGGAATGTTGATGGGAGGAGGCCACAAAGGACAAGCAAGAGTATTGTATTTTGGTTCGAAATAAAACAACACTGGTCTTTTTTTTAAGAGAAATTTTTGCTGCTGGCGAGAAAGAGAGACAGAAAGCAAGGAATCACTCCCCAGAGGAGATGGCTACGCCACAATCCCTTCTCCTCCAGTCTCCTCTTGGGATTTTGGGCACATATGTAAACACACTTAGTGTGAGTTTTAAGCCACTGGGTCTGGAACTCGAACCACGGTTGAATATGTGCGAGTCCAGCGATGTAACCATTACATCATCAGCTGTTCCCAACACTGGTCTTTTTTTTTTTTTTTTTTTTTTTGGAGAGGTTTTTTGCTATAGAGCGCGTGCGCTCGCCAGACAGACAGAGAGAGACATAGAGACAGAAAGCGAGAAATCACCCCCCACGGGGGATGGTCATGCCGCAATCCCTTCTCCTCCATTTTCCTCTCGGGGTCTTGGGCACGCACGCACACACGCCCGGCGTGAGTTTTAAGCCACCAGGTCCGGGACGCGAACCGCAGTCGACTATGTGGGAGTCCAGTGACATAGCCATTACACTAACTGCTGGTTCCCAACACTGGTCTTTTTTAACTTAGTTTTTCCATGAGCCAGAGCTTCCCAACTGGGTTTTGGGTGCCATAATTCACCCTGAGCTTTATCCAGCTCTGGATCATGGACACAGGCGTGCCTGGTATACTCAGGGTGGTCTCTAGAGAAGAACTCGGGAGCTTCCCATGCGAGATTGCCTCACACAACATTGTACTTTACCCTGCCACCATCCGGACCCACACAGCCTTGTTCTTGAGATGTGGACTGAAAAATAAAATCAGTGTATAAGGAGTATTATTTTTAACATGATACAGAATTAAAGACTGCAGAGAGGATATCCTCCGGTTTATTGGACAAGGTTTGGGATTTGACTTTGTAGCCTAAACTAAATAAGATGTTAGATGTTTTAGAATACTCTGGTCACAAAATGGGCAGTCCTAATGATAAAGGACTGAAAAAGAAGGCAAAACAAAGAAGAACAAATACAACTTTAAGGGGACCAGCAGTTAGCGTAATGGCTATGTTGCTGGACTCCCACTTAGTCGACGGGGGTTCGCGTCCTGGACCCGGTGGCTTAAAACTCACGCTGGGCGCGTGTGCGTGCGTGCCCAAGATCCCAAGAGGAGAACGGAGGAGAAGGGATTTCGGCATGGCCATTCCCCCCTGGGGGGTGATTTCTTTCTCACTTTCTGTCTCTCTGTCTCTCTCTGTCTGGCTGGCGAGCGCATGCCCTATAGCAAAAACCTCTCCAAAAAAAAAAAAAAAAAAACAAAAAAAAACACGACTTTAAGATTTCAATGTTAATAAATTACGGTGATTGTAATGCTATTGATAAGAATAATAATTTTATGAAAATAGGAAAGGAAAAGGAAACTGCTAGATTGAACACATTAAGAGGCCAGCCTGTATCCTCCTACTGGTTAAGGAACTGGATCTCGCACTGCCGACCACAGTTTGAAATCTGACCCTGACTCTGAGCACATGTGTATACCTGCCCCAAATCCTGACAGGATTGAAAATGGAGAGGAGATTTTAGTGTGACCACACCCCATCGGAGGTGCTTTCTCCCTCTTCTCTCTGTTTCTGGTAAGTGCACGTACCCTCCAGCAAATTTAAAAAAACAATAATTTCAGGGTCAGTTCATACTTCAGTGTGCATCAGTACCACTTGGAGGGCTGATTAAAACACATGTCAGAGCCAGCCAGTTTGCATGGTGTTTTAAGTTGGCTGGATCCTACATGGCAGATTGTGTGGATCGAGTTGCAGACTCAGCACCATGAAAAACATGCCAGGCACATGTGCGTGTGTGCCTAAAATCCCAGGAAAAGAGTAGAGGAGATTGCTGCATGACCATGCCCTCTGGGGGTGATTTCTCACACTTCCTCACCACTCTCTTTGTTTATCTGGTGAGCACATGGACCCTATAGCAAAACTAAAAGAAAGAAAAGAAGAACAAGAAAAAAAAAAAGAAGAAAAATGCATATCAGAGAGCCTCACTGCCCCCGACCCCGAGTTTTTGATCGAATAGGTCTGAGATAGACTCAATGCTAACATTTCTGGGTGTCACATTTTAAGAACTACTGATTTATTTATCTTTTTAAAAATTAATTAATTTATTAATTAATTAATGAGAATTTTCTTTTCTTTCTTTCTTTCTTTTTTTTTTTTTTTTTTTTTTTTTTTTTTTTGAGAGGTTTTTGCTATAAGGTGTGTGTGCTCTCCAGAAAGACAGAGAGACAGAAAGCAAGAAATCACTCCCCAGGGGGGATGGCCACCTGCATTCCCTTCTCCTCCAGTCTCCTCTCAGGATCTTGGGCATGCATGCACACACACCTGGTGTGAGTTTAAGCTACCAGGTCTGGGACTCAAGCCATAGTCGACTACATGGGAGTTAGCAACTCAGCCTTTAGACCAACTGCTGGTCCTGAGAAATTTTTGCTATAAGGCATGTGTGCTCACCAATGAGACAAAAATTGACCCCACAGGGGGATGGTCACACCACAATCACTTCTTCTCCATTCTCTTCTTGGGATTTGGTCACACACAGACACACACATCTGCTCAGTGTGAATTTCAAGCCACCAGGTCCAAGACTCAAACTGTGGTCAACTACAATGGAGTCCAGTGATTGTAACCATTATGCCATCTGCTGGTCCTAAGGACCACTAATTTAAGTTATGTCCTTTAAGACAGTTAATGATGGTAGAGGTGAGTATGGAGATTTGGGGTCAATGACATAACTAAAAATTATCCATACCTAGGTCATTATTGAAACTGTTGTAGAAATTTCCAATTTTCAGTACTTTCATCATTTTGATAACTTCTATTGTCTTTTCATTTTTAAAAAAATATATTGCTGGCATTAAAGTGAGATAAATGTTCAGTATTGGCAAGTGGCATAAAATGGACTGGAAGTTTCAGAAATAACACATTCTGGAGATAGATAATACATATATAAGGGAAGTACAGATGATAGTTTTTGAAAGATGCAACAGAAAGAATTTCAGGAAGTAATTGTAATCAGGCATTATATGGTACTGGGAAAAAGGACCTGTAGATACTTGACAAATACTTCAGAAATTTCCTCTCACTCTCCATGAAGAAGAAAAAGGTGGAAAGTTAAAAGGAAAAGTTAATACGTCTACTTTGTATTTTAATTATTGTCAAGTACCCAGGTGCTTAAATGAAGAGTTTCATGTACATATAAATTACTTCTGTGCCCTAGCATATTTGTAGAACTCTAAATGAGATGTTGTTCCATTTAAAATTTAAATAACTCCCTTGAGAAAAATACCAACCAGATTGCTTCCATGAGAAGCCAATGCATAAACATGTATTTGTTATTTACTTGTTAACGTGTTCAGTATCTTGACGTATTTATGGATTTTTTTTTTTTTGCATAAAACCTAAAGTCCTCTGTAATGCGATTTGATGACCTAAAAATAAGGTTCAAAAAAGTAAACAATATTGAGGTAACTGCAGACTATACTACAAGAGTTATAGAAAGGATTTTCCCCCTTTAAGTGATATGATTACAAAATAAGATACTCCATTGTTTCAGAAGAGTTCAGACTTGCCCCAGCTTGTACTTTTTACAAAATGGCAGGTTCAGATTCACAAATACAACATTTTAAACTGTAACTCAGTGGAGACAAGCTCAGCAGAGACTTCAGAGTGCCGAAGACGATTAAGGGCCGAACTTGGCTTTGTTCAACAGTCTGGAGCTGACTGAGTCAGCCGGGGTTCTGGCAAGGCAGCTGCTGGCAGAAATGTGCAGTTATTTCACATTCCTGATATTCTGATTGGAACTTATCTCCTCTTACAAGAATATTCGAAGCTAAAATGAAAGTGGGGGAAGTTTAAGTAATCTTTAGTACTTGAAAACATCCTTCAATTGGGGAACATTTGATGGAGATCAGAATATATATACATATACATATACATATACATATATATATATTTCCCTAGGGTTTTTTGGACATAAAACTATTTCTTGAAAACAACAATATGATGAGTTAAGAGTGAATGAATCAGAAACATACGGATTAAATTTTCCCTGAAATTTGCATGGATTTGGAAGTCACGAAGAAAAAGGCACTTGGCAAGATGCATTTGGGATTTTACTGAACCAAAAACATTTGGAAAATAATCGAAGGTGCTTTTATGGACTCAAAACTGTGCCAAATTCGTTCGTCTTTATACACTCCACTGTAATAAAAAATAAAAATAAATAAATTTTTAAAAGGAGGAAAAGCTACCTAACTGTAATTTAAGGAAGACATGGAATTTGCTTGTACGGCACCTGGCCAGCTCCACAGCTAAGCACCAGCTTTCCAAGCCTGGGGCTAACGGTGTGTAGGCACAAATCTAGAGCTGACTTGATGGCACAGCAGGAGCAACATGCTGCTCAAGCAATGCCGGATCCATACAGAAGATCATGGGTTCGAGTCCCTGATTTACCTGTACACACATAGGCACTGGGGCCCACTGGCTGGGAAGACTGTGGGAGGGCATTGTGGTATGAGACTCTGTACAGTGTTCTTATCATTCTCTCTCTCTCTGTCTCTCATTCTTATGAAAAAAAATATACTTTTTTAAAAGGAACAAATCCAAATCAAACAGGAACAGCAGTTCTAGAGACTGCAAATGCTCAGTGCCCATAGAGACAGCAGAAGTCCAACCTGATACTGCTGAGAGAATGTTCTAGTTGTTGGCTATTTTTTTCCCTCAGCCTAAGTGAAATTAAAAATAAATAAATAACTCATTGAGAATAATGCATAGTGATCATAGTGATATCTATCTCTATGTCTTGTTAGCTTTTTATGCTTTGTTTTTAAATAATTTTTTTTTAATTGCCAGAGAATGGTTACCCTTGCCAAAGAGAGATAGGTGGGGGGGGGGGGGGGTGAGGGCACAGACACACAGCAATACTTTTTCCTCCATTTTTCCATTCCATCAGGATTTGGGGCATGCATACCCACACACCTGACATGTTTTTGAAGCTACCAGGTCCAGGACTCAAACTGTAGTCGGCCATGTAGGATCTGGCTCTCCATGCATGGTACTTAACTGCTGAAGTATGGGGTCAGCCTAGTGACTTTTTTTTTTTTTTTTTTTAATTATGAGAGCGTGCATATTCTTGCATGGGGGGAGGGAAGGAGATAAAGTATCCACAGTGAGGGATCCACAATCTTTTTTCATCCAATCCATCAGGATTTGGGGCACACATGTACATGCATGTGGTGTTTTCCAAGCCACCAGGGCTGGGATTTGAACTGTGGTCAGTCACATGAGATCAGGTTCTCTATGCACAGGGCTTCACCTGTGCTACAGCTGGGCTACTAGTCCAGCCCATCTGTTTATTCTTAGTACAACATATAGATAAGATGATACCCTTTGGGTGAGTCTGATTTAGCAAGAATCAAGTAAGAAAAAGACAGATTTATACTAAATGCAGTGCTTTGCAAGTCAGAAAACCTTTAGGTTGCTTCATAAGCATGTGCAATGGTCACTAACAAAATGATATATGAGGAAAATATTCGGTAGTTGGGAAAATTATGACATATCTTTCTATGCAAAAATGTATCATAATTTTCTCAACAACTCAATACATATATTTTTTAAAATTTCAGTTCTATTGTTTTCACTCTACTATGTAAATTTTTGCTTTAGCAAAGATCTTAGTGTAACATTTGTTCCCCATATTTTTTTTTTCTTTTGGATCAAAACCCAGCATCTTATTCAAATAGTATTCATATAGGATCCCATTCAATAACCATATTCATGTAATGGCTTAATATAGTCAGACTCTTTTTGTAGTCACTGTTTAGTGTTTCATTGAAAAGAGAGGTAAAGAGGAATAGAGTGAAGGACTTCATAGGAGTAAGATCTGAGAGTGTGATGATAATCTTTGCAGTATTTCATCCATGGACTAAGATTCAAACTTCTTCCATGACATAAACCAAAAATATCAGATATGTCAACTTACATCAGATTTGCTATTGACTCCGGTAA
This sequence comes from Tupaia tana, assembly GCA_026018925.1. Lineage (NCBI taxonomy): Eukaryota > Metazoa > Chordata > Mammalia > Scandentia > Tupaiidae > Tupaia > Tupaia tana. The sequence continues at coordinate 71,874,086 of JAKSZU010000002.1, forward strand.
GGGAATTCACTCATTTTTACTTTGCAGATGAGTTCCAGTTCCTCAACTGAAAAATTGATATGAGCATAAGATATATGATATTGGGTCAGGGAGGTGGCTTGTGGTGGAGGTGACTGGCTCCCACATGGTTGACTGTGCAGTTCACATCCTGGACCGGCAGTTTAAAAAACACCAGGTGTGTGGGTGTGTACTTGCCCGAAATCCCAAGAGGAAACTGGAGGAGAAAGTACTGCAGCATGGCCTTCCCTCTGGGGGATGCTTTCTTGCTTTTTTGTTTCTCTCTCCTTCTGTGTCTCTCTCTGGCAAGCATACATGCCCTATAGCAATTTAAAAAATCAAAATAAAATACGATCTATGATAAGAACTCACCCTCTGGCTAATAGGCTAGCAATAAGGGCAGTGGTTAAGTGGAGTCCAAGATGAACTAGAGACTCATTTATAAAGCAGATCCTGCCAGGTGTATACGTTTTTATTTGGGCAAGCTAAATTAGTCATATGAATACTCTGAAATAATTGAAATTCAGTCCCTCTGACTTCTTCATTTCAGTAATATCATCTCATATGTAGAGAAGAGGAACTTGGGGGACCAGCAGTTGGAGTAATGGCTATGTCGCTGAACTCCCATGTAGTCGTCTACAGTTCGAGTCCCATATCCAGTGGCTTAAACTCATGCTGAGTGTGTGTGCATGTGTACACATCCAAGATTCTAAGAGGAGAATGGAGGAGAAGGGATTGCAGCATGGCCATCCCCCTTGGGGTTGATTTCTCACTTTCTGTCTCTCTGTCTCTCTCTTTCTGGTGAGCACACACGCCCTATAGCAAAATCCTCTCAAATAAATAAATAAATAAATAAATAAATAAATAAATAAAAGAAAAGAAACTTGGGAAGGGCAAATGGCAATGTGAAACTGAATAGATTTACTCAGAAAATGGTAAGAGAGATCCAGGATACAAATGCTGAATTTCTACAAGTCTTTCTTGAGAGTAAATATGGCATTCATCTGAAGGGGACAGGCCTTTCTGTTGGTAGAGGGAAGGTCCTAAGATCTGTGTGAATGCTCAACTTTGTAAAAGTCCACCATTATATACTATTTTCCTACAAAGCAAAAGGAAAACTCACAAGTGAACATGGATGTGTGTGCCTCTTCAGACACGTAAGAATTTCTCATTCTCACTTGGTAAGTGTATTTTTACTGGCTTTGGTACTTGCTGAATCAGTTTCGCAGTCTGTTTTTACTTGTTTCCATGTAGAACATGTAAGGGAGCTCGGTTGTCTCGCAGAGCAGAGCCATTGTAAAACTCATTATGACGCTGTTCAAAATATCACAGATTCTGTGTTTTCTAGGTAAAAGTCATTAATTTCCTTTTTTTCTAAAATATCAGAGGGTACGTGCCCTTGGCAAAGAGAGACAGAGAGAGAGAGAGAGAGAGAGAGAGAGAGAGAGAGGGAGAAAGCACTTCCCAATGGGGCATGGTCATTCCACAATCCTTTCTCCTCCATTTCTCCGGCCTGCCCAGATTTTGGATATGCACACATAAACTCCTGGAGTATTTTTCAAGCTGCCGGGATGGGTTGTGAACCACTCTAGACCGGAAGGGATCAACTCACTTAACCAGTTGGCTCCAGGCCAGTCTCTAATTTTTTAGTCTGTGATACAAAGGCTTTCCTGAAGTCTACCTGTCTGACCTCTTCTTGTATCACTTTTGTGCAATCTTATGCTCATTGACCTTCCTTTTATCCCAGATAGGCCAAACTCTTTCCCATCTGTGGCCTTAACATTGCTCGCTCTGCCTGTGATACCCTTTCACCTTTTTCCTGCCCTCCTCCTTCATGGTCTCAGGCTGTCTGTCTTCTGAAGCAGCCATCCAATGACTCTAGCATACCCTTTTTTTCCCATTTCTGCATAGATCTTACTACTCCTGTGGAAGTTTCTTTTTCATTTATTGCGATTTTCCTCACAAAAATGAAGCTCTTGAGTGCAGGGGCCTATGTCTCTTGGGGCAGTTGAAGCTCTTAGTTAATGTATACTTCTTGGGTTTTCTTATACAAACCTGAAGCTGAATGCATCCTAAACAAAAAAAATCATGTCACAACAATGTTCCATGCTAACAAATGCCCTTTGCCCATGAGATTCCTTTTGGTGTGACTACATGGGCTAACTAGGAAGAGCAAATGCAGATGAAGTACTACAAAAAGCACTGAGCGCATGCATGGAGCAATGGAAGTGCACACAAAGGGCACACATGGGCAGTTAACATGGTACCTGGCACAGATTAGGCACCAATGTGAGTTTGCTGGTTTATATCTATCACTCATTGTTCACTAATCTCTTTATACATTTGCTCACTCACTATAGTTTACCAAGCCAGGGAGTGAAGGAAGATACTGACCATGAAAGGGGTATGTCATTAAGGAGGGATAAGTAGTAAATCCAACAAAGCAGTTGAAAATTAGACAAATCACCTAGAACTGGCTGCTTTGCAGCTTTCCAGTGTTAAATAGTAACAAATGCAACAAGGAATTAAATGGCCCAGAATTGAATACACTCGACATAAAACTTCTCTAAGAAAAATTCAGTAGGCAACTATAGAAGAATTGAGTGCTTGATCTTAGAATCACTATTGATTTTCAATACTCTTTAAAAGAGAATGAAATCTTTAAATATGCAAATACATAAATATTTAAATATTATTGAAGATACTATAACTATGTAATAAATTATCCCAAAACCTAATGACATAAAATAATAATTTCTTATGCTCAGAAATTCTAGGTCAGGAATTCAAAAAGGATACTGGCTGATTCTCCTAAGACTGTCTTGCAATTACATTCAGATTTTGAAGGGTGTTAACTATCATCTAAAGATTTGATTTGGGCTTCAGGATCTACTTTTTAAAAAATTATTATTTATTATTGACTTATCATTATTATTATTATTTAATTTGCTATAGGGCATGTGTGTTCATGAGCAAGAGAGAGAAGAAAGAAGTGAGAAAGCAAGCTGCCAGGTACAGGACTTGAACCATGGTCAGCCACATGGGAGTCTAGCACCTTAACCACCATGCCACCTGCTGGCCCTCAGGATCCACATTTAATGTGACTTCCTTATAAGTGTTGGAAGATGGTCAGATGCCTGAGTTCCTCTCCAAATGGGTCTCCCCAAAAGGGTGCTTTAGTGTCCGTATAGTACAGTGGCAAGCTTTCCTCAGAACAAACTATCCAAGAGATCAGGGTGGAAAAATACAATACCTTCTACGAACTTGATTGTCATACACCCTCACTGCTGTGTGCTCTCAGTCACACCCAGTCAGCCCTGGCCATTTTTGGAGAGGATTATGTGAGGCTGTGAATACCAAGGGATATTGATTGTTGGGGGGCCATTTTCAAGGTGAGCTAGTATGAATATCATTAAATATTAATCTTTTGTGTAATTAATATGATTAGACTGTTCGAGAACGAAGAAAAAAGATGTTTCTATGATTAGAGTTAAGATAATGAATCCATTGTAGCAATCAGTAAGAAAACAGTATATTTTCAAATAAAAATGCATAATTGCCAAATATTCATAATATAAAATTTTGGGTTGTTTTTCATAGAGAATTTATTCATCCATCCAAACATTCATTTCACTAAAACGTATTGAATAACTTCTATATTCAAAGGGTCTTCAAAAGTTCATATAAATTTTGCATAGTATGAGAAAACTATGCAAAATTTTTTTGCATCAAAATAATTTCAATTTTCTTGAAGTCCACTCATACATTGTCCTGTAAAAACATGCTTTTCACATCTTCTCTTCAGATGTAACTTAGCCCAGTAAAGATATTGACACTTTAATCAAGAAACTACAGGGACCAGCCATTAGCGTAATGGCTATGTTGCTGGACTCCCATGTAGTTGACCGCGGTTCTCATCCCAGACCGGGTGGCTTAAAACTCACGCCAGGCGGGTGTGCTTGCGTGCCCAAGATCCCAAGAGGAGAATGAACAAGAGGGGATTGCGGCGTGGCCATCCCCCCTGGGGGGGGGTGATTTATTGCTTTCTGTCTCTCTGTCTCTCTCTGTCTGTCTGGCGAGTGCACGCGCCCTATAGCAAAAACCTCTCCAAAAAAAAAAAAAAGAAAAGAAATTACAAAGGCTGGGACCAGCAGTTAGCATAATGGCTATGTCGCTGGACTTCCACGTAGTCAACCGCGGTGCAAGTTCCAGACCCGGTGGCTTAAACTCACGCCGGGCACGTGTGCGTGTGTGCCAGGATCCTGAGAGGAGAATGGAGGAGAAGGGATTGCGGTGTGGCCATCCCCCCGGGGGGTGATTTCTTGCTTTCTGTCTTTCTGTCTCTGTCTTTCTGGCGAGCGCACATGCCCTATAACAAAAACCTCTCCAAAAAAAAAAAAAGAAAGAAATTACAAAGGCCAGCCCTGATAGCCTACAGCTTAAGGGAGTTGAATCCCACATGGCGATTGAGATTAAATTCTGATCACAGTGACTTGAAAATTATGTGTGTGTGTGTGTGTGCCACAAATCACAATTAGATGGAGAAATGAAAGCATAAAAAAATGTGACATGATCGTGTCCATGGGAGGGTGTTTTTTCCTGTCTCACTCCTTCATGCATGCATACCCTCTGGCAATTAAAAAATAATAATAATAAATTACAAAAAGGAACAACACTCTGTGTAGATTGTTGCCTTAAGAAAGTAATTTTATAATAGTTTTGGAACATTTAGACTCATTTCCTGATAGTTTTCCACTGTTCTTTCCAGTGCAAACCCACAGTCAGCATGAGGGAGGAGGGCGGGAATCTGTAAAACTTGATCTGAATAATCACTGAGTTTGTTGTATAGGTTGTCTTTTATTTAATGACATACACACAAGCACACACATACACGCGTGCGCGCACACACACACACATACACACACACACATTCCCACCTGTGTATACTCATTCTTGTAAATATTGTGTTGGCAATAAGTTGTGCAGCTGAATTTTGATCTTTGGGTTTTGCTCTCTGAAAATCAAGTCCAGATGACTCTAACTCAAGCTGATGGTAAGAATGAGAAAACAGGTTTTACCAAATTTAGACCTACTCAAAACCTCATGGGATCTCAGTTTTGAATAAATGAAATTTTCCAAATCTTTCCGCGTTTTACTTTGCCTAGCACTGTGAAGTGCATCTTTTCAGTAATTAAAAAAAAAAAAAAAAAGAAGAAGAAGTGGGAGAGGAGAAAAAACAGCAGAGTTGTGAAATAACTTCTTAGGAAATAAACACTGTAGACAAAACAGTACTGTGACAACTTGATTGTTAACTTCCCGCACTAGGAAGATTCAATTACCCTTTAGGGCATGAATAGTTCCAAATGGGTGGGGAGTAGGGGAATGTTCAGTCAAGTCTTTTGAGTTTGACTAAACCCAAGTATTTGAAAACTATTAGGAAATAAATGAGCACAGACTACCATTGGACATATAATAAAGACCGTGTTATATAATTGAGCAGACATTTCAAAATTTATGAAAAAGACCATTTCATAACGCAGGTCCGACTGTCACGATTCTGACAGGTGTTCCATTAATAAGGCCATGAGCTCTGTATTTGCATCGCCAGTCTGGTGTTCTTGTGAAATGCAATCATAACCGCTCTTGAGTCTGGCAACTCAGCTGAACATGGCTGAATATGCAGGCATTTACACGGAAAGTCTTGTGCCGAAGCAGGGTATTTATGTTCGCATATAGCGATTACATTCTTGGACCATTTAAAATTTTGCATAAAAACTCCATGTGAGATAAGACTTGTTGTATTAATCAAATTAGGCTAGCTTAAACAAGTGGCTATGATAGAAACTACCAATTTCTTCACTGTGAGTGAAAAAATAATGATCTATCACAGGAAGTGAAACCTAGCTGAATGAAACTAAACCCACGCAAAACTGAAGCTCCTCAGATAAAGTTTCCTCCAAGAAAGCACTACTACGCTTCTCCCTAAGACATTAAATGTTTAGTACTAGATGTGACATTTAAACTCAAGAATGAGAAAATTTGCCCCTTTTCTTTTCAATCACAAAATCATGCATTGTTTTCTTTAAGCTTCTTTTCTTTGGGAATCCCGTTTATTATGTAAGAAAGAGACTTTGGAAAAAAAGTCTCTGATGATATGTACTATTCCCTGCCTTAATGTCTATGCAAATGTCCGTTCACAAGCCTGGTCATCCTCAGGGTGCTATTTACCCTGACATAAATAATTTTAGTGAAATTAGCCTGGGAAAGGTTCCTCCCACTGTCGGTTACTCCAAAGTGTGGCTTTGAATAAATTAGTCACTTAGCTACAGTGATGAGTAAAATACTCAAGGATTACTGAAAGGAAGAAAAGATTTCTATTAGGACTTTCCCTTGACCTTACCAACAGAGCATTGACAAAGCAAAGGCAAACAAAAAAGGCCAAAATCTACTGGGACCAGGAAAAAGACGGGTGGATCACCATCAGCTAGGATAGGTACGATGGAAGTGGCTCCTGGCCAAGTGGACACGTGGACCAGAAATAAACCAAATGTAATTACAAGCCAAAGTCAGTGCATACAAAGAGGTAAGACCAGGAAATATGACACACTCATTTAGGAAAATTTCAGAAACACAGAAATTCACAAAGAAGACACTAAAATCTACACATAATTTCACCCCTCAGATACAATCCTTACTAACTTTAAGAGTTTGAGTGTAATATTTTTTTTAAAATACAGGTGCTATTTTACAAGCTTTTATTGACATTGTATATACCAGTCACGACTGTATATTTAAAAAGCCTGTAGCATGGCAGCTTCATTTTACTTGACGAGTCTTTTATTGCTGGACTTTTCCACATACAGGTTTAGTATGTCAAAAGAAAACCTCAGACAATTTGATTTAGTAGAGTTTAATTGAGCAAAAACTATTCAGATTGGGCAGCCTCAAGGAACTCTAGATAGCCATGTAGCGGGGTAACATTTATGTGCAAGAAAGGGAAAGTGAGGTATGAAAAAAAAAAAAAAGAACTGAAGTGAGGGAATGAGATAGAGAAATAATTGTATTGGTTACAGATTTTGCTGGCCTGCAGGAACATGGTTTAATGGCAGGCTGTCTCTGACAGACTGAAGTGTCCCTGCTGTGACTGGTTGTAACTTAGCAACTTGCTAAGGAAGCAGATTTCCAAGTGAGGTTGTGATTTGTTTACAGGAACTCAGGTTATCTGAGCACAGAGACCATCTTAGGTCAATATCGTTTAAAGAATTATTTATTTGTTTAATCTTATCATTACTATTATTTTTCAATTTGCTACAGGGCACTTAATGCTCACTAGAAAGAGAAAGAGAGAACCAGAGAGAGGGAAAGTGAGAAAGCAAGCTGCCAGGTTTGGGACTTGAACTGCTGTCAGCCATGTGGGACAATATAGTTTAACAGGGTGTAATTATTACTATTATAAGCTATTTTAAGTGATACTGTGATGTGAATTGTTTTATGATTATGAATAAACCTTTGAATAAGGTAAATTACTAGGTCGGCCTTGTGGCCTAGTGGATAGGGGAGTTAGAGCTCATATGACTAACAGTATGGTTCAAATCCCAGTCCTAGCAGCTTGAAAAACACACTGGGTGAGTGTGCATGCATGCCAAAATCCTACCAGGTTGGGAGATAAGGAATTCTGGTGTAACCACACCCCATTAGGGGAACTTTTTCCTCCCTTTCTCTCTGTTTCTCTCTGGCACGTGCATGTACCCTCTGGAAAAAAAAAAAAATTACTAAAAGTGGAATTGCTAGGCTATTTGCACATTTTTTCCAGATATTTGTTGAGGATTGAAAAATGTTCTAGACTAGATTATACCAATTAATAACCACCAATGGAGGCAAAGTGAGGCTCTTTTCAAGGCTTCTGTCACAGTTTTGTAATCATGTCTGAATAGGTCCTTCTGTTTGTTTGTTTTTAAGTAGAAACTTCATTATTTTTTTAGTTTTTTTACCAGAAAGCATGTGAGTTTGCCAGAGAGACAGAGAGAATAAAGTATCCTCTGAAGGGTTATGATCATGCTATAATTCCTTCGTCTTCATTTTGGGGCATGAACACCTTATCATGCATACATGCCTGCCATGTTTTCCAGCTCCCAGAGGGAGAGATTTGAACCGTGTGGTTGACCATGTGGGACCCAGCTCCCTTAACCACTATACCACAGGGCCAGCCAAGCCTGCTTAAACCTTAAAGGTTTCATTTTTGAGGCCTAGAGTTTGGGAAAAGAGGAGAAAGCTCTGCTAAAACTTGTGCGCAACTGTGCTTCTTCAGCTTTATCTGCTTATATCATATAATCTTATAAGCAGGTCACATTATGTGTAGGAGAACGGTTGGACGGTGCTAAGAGGCAGAATGCAGGATGAAATTAAGCTTCATAATTTTTATCTTAAGACTGGGAGAGATTTATTGACTTTCTGAAGGTTATATAAGCAACTCAGGACATAACCTCAGCATAAAATGCAGGCTAGTGACTATTCAGGTAATTACCAAACCAATTTTTCTTCCTAATAAAAGTAATTCAGTTTAATTTCTAGGTTAATTTAAAATTAATAAAAGATGTCAGATGAATAGCTCGGAAGGCTCCTACCTTTTTAATCTATGATCCAAACAACAGCACACTTCTAATAACATCATTCACAAATGAGCTAAAAATATGGCATCTCTTGGCCATAACTCAGGACAATGGCAAAATTATGTGTGTTTAAGAAATCGGTCAGATCAAGTTCTCGGGGCTTCTTAAAATGCCCTGGTGAATAGAAAACTGTGGTTGGGGATGTTGTGGGATACCTTCTGCAATGACATACAGGTTCTTCGTGTTTCAGACGAAGAATTGAATGAAATACCAATAGCTAAAGGAAAAGGTAGTTTATTAAGTAAAAGTAAAAGTGCATTTCTGAGAAGTAGGAGCGGGCCCAAGCAGATAAAGAGCAGCTCAAAGGCTCCGACAGTTACATGCTGTAGGGTGTATAATTTTTTAATCTAGATGGTGACAGTTGGTCATTGACTGGGCCCACTGATGGCTCTCATCTTATTGGCTCTATTAAATGTGGTGGGGCCCACTGATTTCCCTCATTAACTCTATCAAATGTGGCTGAGCCTACTGATTCACCTCATTGGCTATATAAGATGGGGCTTAATCAGCTAGATAGCCCCTCCTAGTCTCCTGACTATATGACCCTGGGTGGTGAGTTTTCTGCCCTGATTCTGTTTTTCTGTCTAGCCACATAGGCAGATGCTCTAGCACCCTTACCTGCTTCCATTTGTTTGCTTTCTCCTGCCTCAAAAAATAGGAGGGACACCTAGACCGGCAATGCAAGTTGAAATGATTAAATCACATTGGTCATGTTTATCTATTCTGTGGTCATTTTGACAGAAATTATCTTTCTAAATTTACTTTCTGATATTTAACATTATTTTTTATAATTTGCTAGAGGGCATGTGCCGTCACTGGAGAAACAGAGAGAGAGAGACAGGGAGAGAGAAAGTGAGAAGGCATCCTCCATGGAAGATAGCCCTGCTGAAATCCCTGTGCTCCATTTCTCCCTCCTTTCAGGATTTCATGAATGCACACACATGCCTGGTGTTTGTGTGTGTACATACGTGCATATGTGTGTGTGTGTTTATATATTTTTACCTTAGGATGTGTATGTTAATCAGGGTTAGAGACAGAGAGGAAGTGAGAAATCACAAACACACATACACACACACACACACACACACACACCCCAGTGGATGGCCATGTTGTAATCCCTTCTCTTCCATTCTCCTCCCAGGATCTTGGGCACGTATGTACATGCACCCAACATAAGTTTCAAGCCACCAGGTCTGGGACTCGAACCACAGTTGGCCATATGGGAGTCTAGCAGTGTAACCACTATGCCATCTGTTAGCTGTGCCTGGTGTGTTTTTTTAAGCCTCTGGATCTGGGACTCACATCATGCAGTCAGCCACGTAAGATCCAGCTGCCTTATTTACCAAGCTATCAGTTGGGCCCTTTCTGGCATTCTGAACATTTATTTAACTGGGAGGCAGAATAGTTTTGAGGAACTCATTGGACAGGAAAATGAGAATTTTGGGCTTTGCTACTAATTAACCAAATGACTTGGGATAATTCCCTTAACTTTTCTGATCTACAGTTACTTAATTTGTCTTATAATAACTTACATTTATAACAAGAAAATAGCACTAGTAAAATTTAGTCTGATTACAGGAGTTTAATTATAAATCCTGGATGCCAATTAATTCCTATATAACTTTGAGATATTCCCTTAACCTCTTTGTGTACCAGTCTTCTTATCTGTAAAACATGAGTAATGATAGCATCTAGCTCTGAGAGTTCAGATGAGAATTCACTGATATAATGTTTGCCTGCCTTGAGGTAAGTATCCACTCAATAGTAAATACCACAGTGCAGTAGGAATTTATTACATGAGACCCTTCGATTCATCCAGTCTAGGAATCCTCTGGATTAATATTTTTATTGTACCTATTAGAGCACTATTTAATTCATTCTCTCCACCAGCAGCAATGATTTGTTTTGTGTTTTAATTTGCTACAGGTGCGTGTGCTTGCTAGCAAGAGATAGAGACACAGACAGAAAAAAAGAGGAAGCAAACCCCCTCACCCCACCCCCACCCAGGGAATGGCCACATGCCAATTCCTTCTCCTCTACTCTCCTTGGGATTTTGGACACCCACACACACGCCCAGTGTGGTTTTTTTTTTGTTTGTTTGTTTGTTTTTGGAGAGATTTTCACTATAGGGCGCGTGCGCTCGCCAGACAGAGAGAGACATAGAGACAGAAAGCGAGAAATCACCCCCCAGGGGTGATGGTCACGCCGCAATCCCTTCTCTTCCATTCTCCTCTCGGGGTCTTGGGCATGCACGCACACGCGCCCGGCATGAGTTTTAAGCCACCGGGTTTGGGGTGCGAACTGCGGTCGACTACGTGGGAGTCCAGCGACATAGCCATTACACTAACTGCTGGTTCCCCCCACACCCAGTGTGTTTTTCAAGTTGCCAGTCCACAGACTTGAGCCACACAGTTGGCCATGAGGAATCCTTGTTGCCTTAATTACCATGTCACCTGATTGGTCCTGAGTTGTTTTTCAATCTCTTGGTTAAATCTCCTTCATTTTCTAAATAACGCTTTTCCACTTTGAAAGGCCTCTGTTTCATCTTTATCTTCTTGTTTCAGACTTGCTTTCAGAAAAACAGAGAGTCACTTACTAATATGACTAGATTCAATTAACTTTTAAAATATACTTCAAGTTTTATGAGAGCCTAAACTTTGTATCATAGTTTTTAAACATTACTTTGAATTATATTAGTCATTCTGTTCAATAAAAGTTTAGACCACACAACCCACTGCAGTGTTCAGATTTAGCATTGTGTGACTCCGTCTGGGTCTGCCTCCAAGGGAGGTTAATTATTCAATATCAGAGAGACAGAAAATACTCAGTACTACATGACTCACCCCTAAGAACCCCTAAGAAGGTTCTTCAGCTGTTCCTATAGGACAACTGAACTAACGAGAAAGGCTTTAGAATAAAATTAATTTTATTAATATAAAAATAATTTGTATTAGTATTCAAAATTAGTATGCAAAAGACATCTATATAATTATACTAGAGACAAAAAGAAAAATCTGTCAATATCCCAAATATGTGATATTTTAAAAACTGTTTCTTTCCATGGGCTGGCAGGTGGCATGGTGAATAGAGGCACTGGATTCCCACATGGCCGACCATGGTTTGAGTCCCAGAACTGGTGGCTTGCTTTTTTGCTTTTCCTTTCTCTTTCTCTCGATCTTTCTCTGGCCATTAAAAAATAATAATAGCAAACAAAATTAAATAAATAAATTTTTAAACAAAACAACAAGAAATTATTCCTGGACTTATATGAACAACATAAAGAAAAAAAAAAAAAAAAAAAAAAAAAAAAAAAAAAACTACTCTTAGGAAAAGTCAATACTGGGGCCAACAGGTGGCATGGTGGTTAAGGGTACTGTCTGACTATGGTTCGGGTCCCGGACCAGGTGGCTTTCATTCTCACTTTCTCTCTGTCTCTGTCTCTCTCTTGTTCACTGTCCTTCTCTGGCCAAATTAAAATTAATTAATTAATTAATTAAAAATAAAAAGTTGGACGCGTAGGTTGGAGGCTGTCGGAGCTAGAGCATCAGGAAAGACCTAAAGATTAGATTGTAAGATAAGAAAATAGAAGCCATGTTTCAAAGACCTGTATTACAGGTACTTCGTCAGTTTGTAAGACATGAATCTGAAATAGCTAGTAGTTTGATTCTTTTTTTTTTTTTTTTTTTTTTTGGAGAGGTTTTTTTCTATAGGGCGCGTGCGCTTGCCAGACAGACAGAGAGACAGAAAGTGAGAAATCACCCCCCAGGGGGGATGGCCATGCCACAATCCCTTCTCCTCCATTCTCCTCTTGGGATCTTGGGCATGCATGCACACGTGCCTGGCGTGAGTTTAAGCCGCCGGGTCCGGGACTCAAACCACGGTCGACTATGTGGGAGTCCAGCGACATAGCCATTATGCTAACTGCTGGTCCCAGTAGTTTGATTCTTGAAAGATCTCTGAATTGTGTGCAGTTAGTACTAGGGCAAGTGGGTCAGGACCCTGTCATAAGACAGGTGGAAGGAAAAAATCCAGTCACAATATTTTCTTTGGCAACAAATGAGATGTGGAGGTCAAGGGACAATGAAGTATACCAAACAGATGATATCAGTCCAAAGACAATGTGGCACAGAATATCAGTATTCCTGCCAGGTCTCAGAGATGTGGCATATCAGTATGTGAAAAAGGGGGTCTTGAATTTATGTAGAAGGGAAAGTAGACTATGGCGAACACCCCGATAAAAATAATGTGAGATGGCAGGCAACAGCAATCATAGCTGATAATATTATATTTCTGAGTGACCAGACCAAAGAGAAGGTGTCAAATGGATGATTCTCCTTTGGCCATTGCTTGGTACAGTCTCATTTCCAAATCATGTATAGTCTTTATAATTTCTGAGGAAAAGCATTAAAGTACTCTTTTTATATTAAAAAAGAAAAAAAAAATTAATCCTATGGGCCAACAGATGGCATAATGGTTACATCATTGTACTCCCACGGAATTGACTGCCCTTCCAAGTCCCAGACCTGGTGACTTGAAATTCATGCCGGGCATGTATGTGTGTGTGCCCAAGATCCTGAGAGGCGAATGGAGGAGAAGGGATTGTGATGTTGTCATCCTCCCAGAGGGTGGTTTCTTGCTTTCTGTCTCTCTGTCTCTTCAGCAAGCTCACATATCCTATAGCAAAAATATTTCTTAAAACAGAAAACGAGGAACCAGCAGGTGGCATGGTGGTTAAAGTGCTGGACACTTCCACATGGCTGACCACGGTTCAAGTCCTAGACCTGGCGGCTTGCTTTCCCGGTGTGTGTGTGTGTGTGTGTGTGTGTGTGTGTGTGTGTGTCTCGCTGGTCAAATTAAATAAATGAATGAATAAATAAAATAAAACAAAATAATTATTTTAAAAAAAGAAAAGGAAAAGGTTAATCCTTCCAGCCTGAATTTATTAGGGAAGAATAGATTTCTCGCTCTATCACTCTTTTCCCCCCTTAACATTTATTTCTTTCTTTATCTATTTATTTGTTGTTATCTTTAAGACAATAGGTCCAGGGCTCAAACTGTTGGCCACGTGGGACTACAACAGCTTAACTACCACACCTCATGCTGGCCCAGAATAGGTTTCTCTTTAAAATACTGTAATGCTGGAACCAGCAGGTAGTGTGGTGGTTAAGGGCACTGGACTCCCACATGACTGACCAAGGTTCGAGTTCCAGACCTGGAGGCTTGCTTTCTCACCTTCTCTCTCTCTCTTTCTCTCTCTCTCATTCTTGCTGTGTCCCTCTCTGGTTAGATTAAAAATAAATAAATAGAATAATTCTTAAAAAATAAAATACTGTAATGCTTATTTTTGAAATGAGTTACTGAAGTTGTTGTAACTTATGCTTACTACATCATCCAACTCTACTGTAAAAAGGGGATGACTCTGTATTTTTAACTACCGTTTGATCACAATTAGGTAAACCTGGGATTTATTTTAAATTTCAGATTTAAAACACACAATGAAGTGAAATCAGGGTCCTAATTAAATTTCAACATCAAACATTCTGATGAGGGTAGCACCTCATCAATTTGAAGTATTTTCTGAATATACAAAGTGATTGGAAGACATCAGTTAAAGGAGCACTTCAACCCCAATTTTTGACAGTAAAGCATTCCTGAATTTCATGCAATAAAAGGATCTTAACTTTAATGTTTCTCATAAAGGCTTTTGTAATATATAAACTAAACTATCAAACTATTTTTTTCTGAGCTAAATTTAAAAATAAATTGCATCTGAAATTTACATATTGACAACTAAAGATGAAAAAGAATATGTGTGTGGCACTGGATCAAAAACCAGTTAATGAGATATGCGTTCTATGTGGTTATAACAAACTACAACATGATCTTTATTCTCAACATAATCCATCCATACATAAAATTTGTGGTTTAAGCCAATATCTTTGTAAGAGTAGAAAGATATAAACACTAATGTGAAGAAGTTATAAAATGTTGCTTATGTGGGTTTCTTTGAAAGAAAAACAATATCTTCATTATACCATAGTCAGGGTCTTTAAAATGTTCATGGAAAACATGAAGTATTAAAAAGTTATGTACAAGGTTGTCCCTGCAGCTTAGTAGTTAAGGGAGCTGGCTCCTAGATGGTCAGACACAGTTCAAATCCTAGCCCCGGCTATTTGAAAAATATGCCAGGTGCATGTGTGTGCCCAAAACCCCAACAGGGTGGAAAAGTAGAGGAGAAGGGATTGCATCATGGCCATGCCCCACTGAGGGGTGCTTCCTCCCATCAGAACACCCCTCCTTGGTCTCTCTCTGGAACACAAGAGGCTTATGACAGTTTAAAAAAAAAAAAAGCTATGCATGGATTTCAAAATATTTTGCTCTAAAACAAGCTCCTATTTTAATTCAATTTTCCACAAACTTTTTGAAGTCCCTTCATATATTGTTATTTTAATCATGTCTGATCTTCCATAAGCAATGTACTTAAAGTTATTTTATTTTATTGGTTCACAAAATTGTCTTAAGTAGATGTTATTATCTTGGTTTTCACTGAGATATAATTTAAGAAATGCCTACATGAACTACCATTTCTGAAAACATAGTCTTCGGTATCTCCTACTATCTCCTAAATTGAGAAAAGCTGTTCTCCAGGGAGCTGTTTTTGTTTTTTCTCTAAAGAAAATGAAATATTTTTTTCTCTTGTTTTGCTTTGTCTCCTCGGAAGCTCAGAACCAATGTTCTCAAAATATAATAGCTAGCTTTTAGGACAAACTTACATATACATATATAACATACTCTCCTTTGTTTCCTTTCCCTAAACCTGTTTTCACTTAATTACTTATAATTCCCATTTTTTCATCACATATTTTTAGTATCCTACCTTAAATTTGTAGAAAAAAGTCACAGATAGCTGGTTAGCTAGCTAAGCTACATATGATTAACGAATTTGAGGAACATGGGTAGAATCAGCATTGGATGAGGTTAATAAACAAAGCCTGCTGAGAGAGAACAAGTTATTAAAAGTAATGTTTTATGCAGGTGGTAAAGGTATACATTTGTAATGAAAATGCAATCAAGTTATAAAAAGAAAACAAGATTCCCACTGTCCCACCTGCCAGAGACACCTGTCATTAACATTTTGTGTAGCTCTCCCGGGTATTTTATCTCCACTCAGGATGTACACTAGACAGACCCCTCAGCCTCCCCTGTTGCCATCTTCAGAGTCCTTTCCTGACCACTCGATATATGCTGCCCCCATCCAGGCAGTGCTCATACATTATCGCATCGCCCTCGGGTTGACTCTCTGGGGTAAGGTGCTCTGCCCTCCCATCAACCATGTATGGAAAAAACAAGAAACTGAGACATAGGGAGACCATGTAATTGGTCCAGAGCTAATAATATCAAGCTCTGATTTGAGTTCAGGCAGACCAACATGTGCTTTTCATAGCCCTTGGGAACAAATGTCCCATTGACTGGAAAGCCTTCTGATTTCAGTGGACTGAACCTCCACATACTTGGTTAGTTGGAAGTGCAATCTTTAGTGGAGACAAATCTCATGACACAGTTTTCTGGGACCTTCTGGGAGAGGTGGGCATGGTGCCCTGCCTTCAGCTCTGCACTCTGTCCTCTGGGGGGCACCTTGACTCCTTCCTCATGCAATATTGCTCATGTTAACACCCTGTGGCTGAAAGGTTCACTGATTCCACAATGCCCACTTGGCTGACATGCCTTCTTCCAAGCTGCACTGCATATGAAGGCTAATATCCCTACAAACAAAACACATGGTAATTGATGAAAAACAAGTAGCTACAGAAATTGGCAAAGGATAACATGCATAAACTGCAGTTCTTCCAAAAAAAAATGTTCAATAAACATATACCCAACTTCATTCTTCATTTTTCAAATGTAAGAAAAATAGTGTAAAATTAATCTTAGTTTCATCCCTTCTTCACTGATACATCGACAAGTGCAAAGTGTTTCTGAATGAGGAAAATAAATGTTTTCATAGACTGTTAATAAAGAGAAAAATTGGTGCAAGCTTTAGTAAGCCAATTTGGCATTATTTATGAAATATTTAAAGGATTTATCTTTCGATTTTGCAACTTCACTACTAAGCATTTATCCTGAGGCTACACTGCACATTTCATAGAGATACATGATAAATGCGATGATATGCTTTTTGTAACAAATTTTTATTATAATAGACAACAGAAAAGAAGCTAAATAATCCTAAATAGGAGATTACATTAACATGTTGTAGTTATTCATGCACGGGAATATCACTCAGCTGTTAAGAAGAATGACCTCTACATATCCATTAAGATTTATACACACTCTACATGGTGAGCAGCAACCCTGTTTAGTAATTAGAAGTAGATTGGTAAAGGTCAGCGAAAATTCTAGGTTTTAATCCTGGTTCCACCTCTTATAATTGGCCTGTAGCAAGTATCATGATCTCTGTATGCCTCACTTTGCTTAGCCATAAAATGGACACAAGAACAATACTCACTCACAAATTGTTACGAAGATTATGTGATATTTGCAAAATGCTTAGACAAGAACTTGGCACATAGGAAGCATTATAAAATTTTTTGTTAAATGTCACAAATACTAGTTGTTTAAAGTACATGAAGCAAAAGGAAAATTGGCATAGAAAACTATAATTCCATATAGATAAAAAATGATCAGGACAAGATGCATATTTATGTAAGAATAAAATACTTCTGGAAGTCTCAACAAGTAATGTTGAGTTCACCTCTAGGATATGGAAAGGGGGTAAGTAATCTCAACACCCTTGAAGTTTCATCCTTTTGCACAATTTGAAGTTTTTTCATCTTTATTTCAGCAGGAAGTAGAAGGAGATAAAGCAGTAAGAACAGCTTCTGGGAGATTTTCTGAGAAGCAAGGAGAGACTTGTTTGCTCCAAGCCCACAATGGACCTCCACAGGCTGCAGGCTGAACGTTGCAACCAGGCTCGCACCATCTCATTTCTGATTCAGCCCAAATACAAGGGGAGAGAAGTTAATTTTTAAAGTTCATGGAAAATGCATGCTGTGAAAAAAACTATATGTGCATTTCAAACATTTTGCACCAAAATGAACTCGTATGGTAATTCCACTTTTCCATGAAGTTCTTTTTTTTAATTTGTTTATTTATCTTACATTCTTTCACTGAACATCATCATAGCATACAAAATGCTATTTCCATCAAGAAACACTGTAAAGTGGCTTAATCATACATGTTATCATCTACAAATAATTTTCTGTTTCTTGTATTGTGTATTTCCCCCGTTTCTCACCCTCTGCCATTTCCTACCCTCCTCCCACACTGTCTCTGGTATCTGCAATTGCTTTCCATTCCTTTTTATTTTTCCCACATCTCATTGATTAACGAAATAGCTTAATTAATCTAAATACTTTCAATAGCAAGTTCAGCTGATATATACATATCTGTGAACACATGTTGACTTTAGACATGAAACTCTTTTTTTTTTTTCTTTGCTTTTAGGGCACATGCGCTCGCCAGATAGAGACAGAGAGACAGAAAGCAAGAAATCACCCCCCAGGGGGGATGGCCATGCTGCAATCCCTTCTCCTCCGTTCTCCTCTCGGGATCTTGGGCACGGCACACACACGCGCCCAGCGTGAGTTTTAAGCCACCGGGTCCGGGACACGAACCGCAGTCTACTACGTGGAAGTCCAGCGACATAGCCATTACGCTAACTGCCGGTCCCAGACATGAAACTCTTTGGGTAGAATGAATATACTATAAAGTAGCACCAAGCTGAGGCTATATAGCTTACTGTGGTCATTAAATAGGTATTTTTTAAATATATTTTTGAATTTCTTCAAGTCCCCTCTCACTGCTATCCCCTCCTGTTCACACGCACATTCAAATGCACACACATTGGGACCAGCAGTTGGCGTAATAGTTATGTCACTGGACTCCCACGTAGTCGACCGCGGTTCGAGTCCCGGACCTGGTGGCTTAAACTCACGCCGGGCGCATGTGCGTGAGTGCCCAAGATCCCGAGAGGAGAATGGAGGAGAAGGGATTGCGGCATGGCCATCCCCCCTGGGGGGTGATTTCCTGCTTTCTGTCTCTCTGTCTCTCTCTGTCTGTCTGGCGAGCGCACGCGCCCTATAGCGAAAACCTCTCAAAAAAAAAAAAAAAAAAAAAAAACAAAATCAAAACAAATGCACACACATTACAAAATTAGGATCATGTAATAAGTACAATTTTTGTTCCAATTCATTTTAGTCAATGATTACCATTAAATTTTTTTCCTTAAAATATGATTTTAATAACTGCATATGTTCTACCATGCACACACACCACATCCTTCCCTGAGCAGAACTAGATGGACCAAGCAGAGCAGAGAATCCTGGGAGGGAACCCGCGTGGTGTATCCACAGCCTTTTTTGATCCTATTTTAGTGTTCTGTTATGTCCTCTCCTCCTATTAATAAAAATGGAGGAAAGGGACTGGCAAGCAGTTCACTTGAAGGCACAGATTGCTGAACTTGGGGGGAAAAAATTGATGCTGATACGGATATAGAAAAAGAAAAGAAACCCTCAGCATTTTGACAAAGAACAAACCGCTTATCTAAAGATTATATTTTTAATGGTAGGTTCTTTGCTAATCAGTAAGAAGAGTAAGGGAAGCATTGAGCAGGATGAAAGACAGCATTTAGACAGCGTTTGCAGTTTGGACTCAGTGGGTGCTAGAAGAATTGAAATATTAGGGAGGTGGCGTAGCTAGGCCTCCAACAAATCTTCACCTCTGTCACAGATCACTCTAGCTTACAAACCATAGGAAGTCAAAAAGCCACAACCATAACAGGAAGCCACAACCATAACAGGAAGACAGTAGAACACTCTTTTTCCAATTTCGTCCACCCCTGGTTACTGACTTTGCAGTTACCTTGGGCAAGTTTACTTAACTTCTCTGTTACTCGTTTTTATTTCTACACAAGATGATCTACCCTGGAAAGATATTGTGAGATGTCAAAGCTTAAAACATGCAATTCCATACTTTTTACTTTCAGTTCTTTTCTTGCTTCTCCTCAAGATGTCAGAGTTGACAAAAATTATAAATTCAAGTCTTAACATACTCCATCTCGGTGGACAACTACTTTTATTCCCCTTTTGCTAATTGATAGAAATAGAATAAAGTAGGGTTAGCCTGTGGCCTCGTGATTAAAATGGTTAGATCCCATATGGCTCCATTCAAGTCCTGGGCCCTGCAGCTTGAGAAATACACTGGCAACGTGTGCATGAATGAGGCCCCAATATCCCCAAAGCCGGGAGAAATGGAGGAGAAGAGATTGAGGCACGACCATACCCACGGGAGATTCTTTGTTTTTTCTCTGTCTCTCTCCCCAGTGAGCGCACAAACCCTCCAGCAAAACTTTTTAAAAAATAGTCTAAAATATGTAAGTTCAATGTTTTGACTTAATTGAATGTTAATGCCTGCTATGCCTATTGCCTGATACTTTTATTATCATGAGGAGTAGAAGCAGGAGGATAAAAAAATAATCTAACATTTCATAGCATAATATGGGTTAGGTTCTTTGGTTGATTACTTCCTTTAATCCTCAAAATAGCTAAAATAGATACTTTACACCTAGAGAGATTAAAGCTTAGAGTTCTCCCAAATGCACACACTTCAGCGAGAGTATAGCTGGAATTAAAATAAGCCTCTGTTTGCTCCTGCAGACTGTCTGTGTGATCTTTAGAAGTCTGTACAGGCATATACAAATTAAGCATTACTATTATCATATTACTAAAAGGTTATAAAACGAAAGAGGCATGAGTCACCAAAATGGGAATGACTCACCAACATCTCTACTGTGAAAACTTTTTGTTCTGCAAATCTTCCCTCAATATGGGAAGAACTAATTTATGATGAAGTGTTTCATAAAATAAAACCATGATCTGTCAATGCCTATAACTGCATTTAACAGTTATAGCTAGACTTTTAGGCACAAATGATTAAGCTTCTTAGAGGCATATAAAGTTTATTTTATGTATAACTGTGTATTTATAGCTATATATTTATAGAGCTATCACATATATAAGGTACATGTGATGCATATAAAAATATATCCATGACAGATACATATATATATATATAATACACACACACACACATATATGCACACATACATGTAAATGTATATATAAAAGTATTAGATTGAACTGTTTTTAGTGCCTGAACTAGTGATAGTAAAGATTTAATTACATAATTGAAATTTGGGTAAATTCAAGGTCCTTTTTTTTTTTCAGAGAGATTTTTATTATAGGGTGCAAGTGTGCTCCAGAGAAAAAGACAGACAGAAAATAAGAAATCCATTGGATTTTGGGCATGCACGCACATGCACCGAGTGTGAGTTTGAAGCCACCGGGTCCAGGACTCTAACCATGGTAGACTATGTGGGAGTCCAGCTACGTAACCATTACATCATTTGCTGGTCCCAAATTCAAGTTATTTTTTTCTCACTCATTATTATTAGTAGTAATAGTAGTTTTTTTCCCCACAGAGAAAGACACAGAGGGGGAGAGGGAAAGCGGGAAATTACCCTCCAGAGAAGATGTCCATACCGCAATCCCCTCTCCATTTTCTCTTTGGGATTCCAGGCTTGCATGCACACACACCCAGCATGCTTTCAAGCCACTGAGTCCAGGAGTCAAACCAAAGAGTCAGGTATGTAGGATCCAGCACCCCAACTACCAAGCCACCCGCTGGCCCTTCTCTCAATCTTCTTTTTTTTTTAGGTTTTTGTCATAGGGCACGTGCACTCTCCAGAGAGAGACAGAGAGAGAAAATGAGAAATCACTGTCCCCCACTCCAGGTGAAATGGCCATGCTGCAATCCCTTCTCCTCCATTCTTATCTTGGGATTTGGGGTATGCACGCATATGCACATGGCATGGTTTTCAAGCTCCTGGGTCCAGTCTTGAACCATGGTCAGCAATGTGGGAGTCCAGCACCTTAACCCCACACAACCTGCTGGCCTTTCTCTCACTTGTTAAAGTGAGCTACACACCTTCCAGCTACTTTTCTGGTGCCTCATCAGTATTATGTCTACTCACATTATTCTGCCATTTTCCATTCATGCCATTGCCATGAAAACTAAGGAAGTGATTTTATACAGCTGACTTTTCTTCTCCCCTCAATCTGGCCAAAAGTCTTAACGTTCATTCAATAAACATTTCTGAACTTCTGTTCTGCTGTCAACTACCGTGCCAGACAGAATGACACAAGGCTGAGCATGTGCATACAGTGAAATCACTATTTCTTCTCTCCAGGAACTCACATTTAACGAGGTGAAGCTAAGGAGTAGGGTGGAGGTGATGGTGAGGCTGGGAGAACTCTGACTATGGGAGGCTGAAGAAGGAAAAGCCTTCCTCTGCAAGTAGAGACAGATGTGGGGGATGGGGAGAGGGACCAACGGTGACATTTTTTTTGTTTTGTTTTGCCATAGGGTTCATGGGCTCACCAGAGAAAGAGAGAGAGAGAGACAGTGAGAGGGAAAGTGAGAAATCACCCCTATGACGGGAGGGCCACACCACAGTTCCTTCTTCATTCTCCTCCTAGGATTTTGGGCACACGCACGCATGCACTCGGTGTGATTTTTAAGTCACTGAGTCCAAGACTTGAACCATGGTTAGCCATATGGGAGTTGAGCACCTTAACCACCATACCACCTGCTGGTCTGCCAATGGTAACTTTTTGAGAAAGTATGAAAGAGTTGGTCAGGAAGTGTACAGAAGATACCAGGAGCATGTGCATTCATATGATGTTGAGCCTCTCATAGTAGTAATACAACTAGACTCTCATGGAAAATATCACTGGTTTGCATCTCAGGACTTCCCAGAGCACACGGGGCATGGGTGTGCCCATTATACAGTCTGGCTGAAACTGAGAGTGGCTCTTGGCATGAGGACCGTATTGGTGGTGCTTGTCTTTCCCTCCAGCTCTCTCTCTCATGGGAGAAATAAACTTTTTTGGGGAAAAGGATATCAGGCCTCATTATTTTGTGACATTCTTCAACTAGTTTAAAATAAAAGAGATTAGGAAACAACCTCTACATTGAAAAGGAGGAGGACGTCAAGACATATCTCCTACCTTATCATTGACACTACCCCCTCTTCCAGTGCTACTAAAAATGTTGGTCAATTAGGGTCATGAATGGCTTGTCCTGAGTCATGTGGTCATGACAGACCCAAAGTAAGAATCTTCAGAATTTACCTCAGCCAATTGCACACTGGGTCCTAAGCTATACAGAAGTGAAGGCCTGAATGTTCAATCAGACAGACTGTCCTGTTGCATTGGCTAGTCTTCTGACTCTCATCAGTTTGCTCCAATTCCCTGTCTTTGGTTTCTCCATTGGTATAATGGAAATTATACCTATCTCATAGGATTTATTTTGGTAATGATTAAAATATACAATAGACCCTTGAACAACACAGGTTTGAATTATATGAATCTACTCATATGCAGATTTTTTTCAACAAGTATTGTAAATATATTTTCTCTTCCTTATGATTTTCTTAATAATATTTCCCTTTCTCTAGCTTATTTTACTGTAAGAATAGCCTATAATACATGTAACATAGGAAATATGTGTTAATCAACCATTTATGTTATTGAGAAGTCTTCCAGTCAACAGTAGACTATTAGTAGTTACATTCTGAGGGAATCAAAATTATACACAGTGGGACCAGCCGATGGCCTGGTGGTTAAAGAGGCTGGATTTCCAGATGGCCAACTGCACAGTTTGAGGCCTGGACTTGGTGGCTTGAAAAACACTCTGCTGGGGGCTGGCAGGTGGCGTGGTGGTTAAGAGTGCTGGACTCCCACATGACCGACCGTGGTTCAAGTCTCGGACCTGGCAGCTTTCTCTCTCTCTCACTCTGTCTCTCTCTGGTCAAAATAAAAATAAATAAATAAAGTTAAATACAATAATTCTTTTTAAAAAAATAAAAGAAAAGAAAAACACTCTGTTGTATGTGCCTGTATGTCCAAAGTCCTGAAAGGAGGAAAAAATGGAGGAGAAGGAATGGCGGCATGACCATGTCCCATAGAAGTGCTTTCTTGCTTTTCCTGTCTCTCTCTCTCTCTCTCTCTCTCTCTCTCTCTCTCTCTCTCAGTCTGTCTCTGGTGAGTGCATGTATCCTCTGGCAAACTTTTGTTAAAAATTATACATGGATTTTTTTTTTTTTAGTGGACAGGGGGTCAGTTTCCCCAAGCTTCATATATTATTCAAGGGTCAACTACATAGATTTTGTTTTTAAAGAAATATATATATATATTTTTTACATGATAAATATATATTATATAACTATATAATTATAATTATAAATTTATAAATTATATTATATTAAATTTATGTAATATATTATAGATAATATATTACATAATTTGTAATATATAAATATATATATATAATAGAAAGAGAGAGGGAGAGAGAGACCTCAGCCTAGCGCGTGGCATACGGTAAATGTTCAAAAACTGCATTCAATGTTACTTTGCTTCTACACATTTGTCTCCCTGGTCTATTCTTAGTCTCCACAGCTTCTTATTTCATCTCTTGCTTCCCTTCATGCCTCGAGTGTTGAAAACTGATTTTTGACTCCCTCACACTGCACGGGCTACCTGCCCTTGAGCCCAATGCCAACTTCTCCTGGGTCTCTACTCTAAAGGCCACCTGTGTGGGCTGAGTCTTCCCTTCTTCCCTGTCCTGGTTCTAAACCTTCTCCCAGGCCTCTGACAACTCTTAACCTGGAATACACTGTGGCTGGTAAGAAAAAGCTCAAGACACATGATATCAATGTATTGACCAGTAGGAATATTTAAGGCATATGACTGAAAGTAAAGGCGAGTTATAACTTAACATGATCTTATTTAAGAAACAATATCTGTTCTTTAAAATCTCCATGTTTGAATCACCAGGGCAAGGTGGTTAAGGGGGATGATTCCCACATAGCTGACTGTGCAGTGTAAGTTCTGGACCTAGAGGCTTGAAAACATACCAAGCACATAGGCATGCATGCCCAAAATCCAGAGAGGAGAATGGTGGGGTAGAGATTGAGGCATGGACATCCTACCTGGGGGGAGCTTTCTCATGTTCCCTTTCTCTGTCTTTCTCTCTTTGGCAAACATATACACACCTTGTAGCCAATTTTTAAAAATATAAAACAACTTTCATGCTCTAAAATGCTTCAATAAGTACATACCACTTGCAATGGGTTCATTTTATGTGTCAGCCTGACAGGCTAAAGGGTGCCCAGACGTCATTATGTATGGGTGTGTCTGCGAGGATCTGTCTAGAAGGGACTGGCATTTGAACCAGTGGACTGAATGAAGATCCACCTCCCACTGGGATGAGCACCACCATTTTGGAGGACTAAGCAGAGCAAAGGAGGAGAGGAAAGGCATTTTTACTCTCTCTTCTGGAGCTGAGGTGTCTAACTTTTGTCCATAGATATTTACATTTCTTGTCCTCAGTCTAGGGTTTATATTAACACCCTCATCCTCCAGTCCCAGTCCCCTACTCTTGGCTCTAGACTCAGACTGGGAACTACAACATGGATTCTCCTGATCGGTTGTCAGGGTTTGGACTTGAAGTACCCCGCTGTCTTTACCAGGCCTCCAGCTGTGATGGCAGATCCTGAGATTTCTCAGCCTCCATAATCATGTGACCAGTCTCTCACAGTAAATCTTTTTCTATACATCTATGCATAAGTGTATATCCTAGTGGTCCTGTTTCTTAGAAGATCCCTGGCTAATACACTACTTTTACCGTGTGTGTGCACATTTAAGGAAATGGGTGTATGTTGCAGACATCACCAAGTCTCAGGTGAGAAGATAAGTATGGACTGAAATAAATGGGTGGCAGTGGGAAGCCGGCCAATATGAGGAGACTTCAAATGGTTCAGGGAATGTGCATTATGGGCAAATTGTGCATGGATTTAATTTTTTTAATAAAAATAAACTCAGTTTAATTCCGTTTTTCCATGAATTTTTTGAGGTCTCTTGGTATCTGTGTTTTCCACAGTAGCCATGGAAGGCTAATTTTGCAGGATGTCAACAGCTTTCTTTTATTTTTGTAATGGCCAGTGGGTACATGCACTCAGGAGAGAGAGAGAGAGAGAGAGAGAGAGAGAGGAAAAGAGAGAGAGAGCGACAGAGAGAGCACTCCCCAATGGGGCATGGTCACACTGTAGTCCTTTTCTTTCATTTTTCTATCCTATTGGGATCTAGGGCACATACATGTACCCAGTGTGTGTGTGTGTTTTTTGTTTTTGTTTTTTTTTTTTTTTTGGAGAGTTTTTTGCTATAGGGCGCGTGCGCTCGCCAGACAGACAGAGACAGAGAGACAGAAAGCGAGAAATCACCCCCCAAGGGGGGGTAGTCATGCCACAGTCCCTTCTCATTCTCCTCTCGGGATCTTGGGCACGCACGCACACGCGCCCGGCGTGAGTTTAAGCCACTGGGTCCGGGACTCGAACCGCAGCCAACTACGTGGGAGTCCAGCAACATAGCCATTATGCTAACTGCTGGTCCCCCAGTGTGTTTTTCAAAATATCAGCCGGGGCCAGGATTCAGACAAAAGTGGCCATGTAGAGTCCAGACTTCCATGCATAGCACTTAATCACTGCACTAAAGGGCCAGTCTCAGGGCTTTCTTTCATAGGAACAAAAATCACCTGGTCAAATAGGTCCTGGAAACACTTAGGTGAAGTCAAACAGGATTATTTCCTTCGTACAGAATACCTCTAAGGCTTTAATGAGCTCATGCTCTCCATGAACCTGCTAAATAGAATTTCCTCACAATACCAACTTTTTCTAAGATATACAATGCCCAGCATTAGTTTTTTAAGAGACAAGGAATGCTCAAAATTTGAGAAATGCTGACCCACAAATGGGCCAGTATTTCTTTCCCTAAATATTTCTGTTCTTTTTTATTCTCTTCCTACTAGGTATATGTGACTGTTATTCTTAAGCACAAAACTTTGTCAATTTAATAACTATGTTTAAAATTTCAATGTCCAGTGAACTTGAAATATAAATAACTGCAGATTGTTTACAATTAGCCCCAAATAAAAATCATCTAGCTAAAATAATGATTTCTTATACTTGGGAGGTATATATTCTTTTCTTAGGAGAGACTTTTTTTTTTTTTTTTTTTTTTTTTGAGAGGTTTTTGCTGCAGGGCGCGTGCACTTGCCAGAAAAACAGAGAGAGAGACAGAGAGACAGAAAACGAGAAATCATCGCCTCCCCCACCCCCCAAAGGCGGATGGCCACGCCGCAATCCCTTCTCCATTCTCCTCTCGGGATCTTGGGCATGTACGCACACATGACTGGCATGAGTTTAAGCCACCGGGTCTGGGACTCAAACCATGGTAGACTACATGGGTGTCCAGCAATGTAGCCATTATGCCATCTGCTGGCCCCCGGAGAGATTTTTTTTTTTTTTAATTTGATTCTTAAATTCAAAACAATCATCATTATTATTTGGACTTCATATTTAGAAGTTCCGTTGATCATCATTGCTGAGTCCTCAGTTAAAGGCACCTTATTATCTAAGCCCCTTCTGGCTAGCTTAGTCATTAATTCATTCCTCAGTTGTTCTCCTTTATATGCATCTTCCAATCACAGGTCTCCCTCTCTCCACCATTCTAATATATATTTAAGTACATTAAACACAGAATGTGGGAATTTTATGTTTTTGAAAATGTGGAATGTTGTTTTATACTATATTCATGAGAATTATTTCAATCCTGCTGTACAGAATCTTATGAGATTTTGATTATATAATAACTTAAAAATAATTGTTTATTTAATTTTATTATTATTATTATTTTTAAATTTGCTATAGGGCATGTGTATGCACCAAAGAGAGAGAGGGAGAGAGAGACGAGTGGAAGAGAGAAAATGACAGAGCAAGCGGCTAGGTCTAGGGCTTGCACGGTAGTCAGTCATGTGGGCATCCAGTGCCCTAACCATCACACCACCTGCTGGCCCCTGTATAATCACTTTTAATAAGCTATTAAAAATTAAAACAGTTCTACTAGTAACAACATATTAACTCCTTAGAGTCCCATAGGCCACAATGTGCTATAGTCAATGAATTTAGCAACTATGTGTATGCATTTTGCCAAGCTATATTAAATGCAAAACAGAAAACCACTACATTCAAACACATCCTAGTATTATTTGCAAAAAATTGAAATGTTCATTTTATCATTCCCTACATTTTTCTTACAACAGGAAATGACTTCTGAATACACCGCCTCATTTGTCTTTGTCAAACATTAAATATGAACCAAATTTGCAAGGTATTTTTTTAAGGTTTGCTAGAGCAGAATAATGTCATTGTCAACACTTTTAAACATTTTATGATTTTGGAATCTTTCCTTTAAAAAAAAAAATACATTGCCAAACTAATTAGAGTTGGTCATGAATATTAATGTTTGAGTTGAAAACAACTGCCACTAGGTGGCAAACAATCTACACATAGATTTATACAAAAAAGAAAATTGTAAATACACTATATCATATATGCATATTAAACCATACAGCACAAAATGTCTGGGTAACATCTGGTTAGCACAGTATCTTCTACATATTGTTAATAACATCACAACTTGGAAGCATGAGCCTAAGAGTACAAATGGTGACAGATACACTTTTGAGAAGTTGAGCTTTCTTTGATCTTAAGTAAAATCTTTTTTTTTTTTTAAAAGAGAACAAGGATAGTAAATATATGGCCTTAAATTCTAACATTTGTCACATGTGGAACTGAGACATGAACATTTATTATTTATGTTACATGCGCTTTCCAAGTAAGGCATCTCTCTGTGCTTGCAGACACATTTATGATAAAACACTACCTCCCTGGAAGATGTTGGGCTTCTAGTCATGGGACTTCTTGTCTGGCTTCATGGATTCTATGTGGTGTTCATTTTTTATACCATGTTGTAGGTAGAAGAAAAGAGGAAGCACTGCTGGAATTTTTCTTTCTCCATTTGATTCAAGCTTCTTGAGAATAGGAAACATGAGGTTGTAGTACATAGGGCAGACCCTGGTGCTGGTCTGCAAATTTCAATATTAACACATCTACTTAGAGATTGTGTAGCTGTGGTAGGTAGTATTATTTTCCCCAAATAATAATTTTCCCTCTTGTGAGAGGATCATATATTTTTGTCCTCTTGACCTTGAGGTTGACCATGGGTATGCTCTAGCCAGTGGTATGTGAGTAAAGCTGATGTTTGCGGTATCCAACAGGCCACTTCAAGAGCCGTTGTGGGTTTCCACCATCTCTCTACTCTTAGCCTCTACAAAGAACATGATGCCCCTAATAAGAGCAAGCTACTTCTTCAGCTTGGGACCTCAAAATGTGAAGGCAATAGAGAAAAGCTAAGGAAAATGATGTATGGTCACCAAAATATAAT
This sequence comes from Tupaia tana, assembly GCA_026018925.1. Taxonomy (NCBI): domain Eukaryota; kingdom Metazoa; phylum Chordata; class Mammalia; order Scandentia; family Tupaiidae; genus Tupaia; species Tupaia tana. The sequence continues at coordinate 71,903,211 of JAKSZU010000002.1, forward strand.
AAAAATAAGAAATAAGTGTTTGTTGTCTTAAGCTATTGAAATTGGGAGCTATTTGTTGTCACAGCATTACTTCATGAAAATTGACTATTATGATGACTTTGGGCCTTGGAAAGTTCCAGGTGCTCCCAGGTATATATGAACTCCAACATGAAGACACTGCCCTTTTACCATGACAGTAATTCTTTACTGAGATAAGTAGAAGTGGATGGTTCCTTTACAAATTTATCACAATCTACTGTTCAGACAGTAAATCATTAATATGAGTATTTTACAAGTTTTTCTTTGGAGTCAGAATGGACTACTCTTTTTTTTTTTTTTTTTTTTTTTGGAGAGGTTTTTGCTATAGGGTGCATGTGCTCGCCAGAGAGACAGAGAGAGACATAGAGACAGAAAGCGAGAAATCACCCCCCAGAGGGGATGGTCACACCACAATCCCTTCTCTTCCATTCTCCTCTCGGGATCTTGGGCACACACGCACACGCCCCCGGCATGAGTTTTAAGCCACCGGGTCCAGACGCAAACCGCAGTCAACTACGTGGGAATCCAGCGACATAGCCATTACGCTAACTGCTGGTTCCCAGAATGGACAACTCTTCATAAGTTATTTTATGCAAGAAGAAAGCTCCTAGCTGAATTAAGTAATATAAATAATTATGCTCTTGTCAAAGGACAAAACCAACTATAGTTCTAAAATTACCTTTCTGATATCCAATTTAATCAGAGTAAACCCTTCTTTAGACTCTAGGGATACTGAACTGTACAGGACCTGGTAGAAAGGTATAAAGAAAGTCTTCCCTGAAACACCAGCCTTAGTTAAGTTCCTCTCTTCTGAACATTTGTAACTCTTCCTGCATACTTATATTTAACAAAAAGACATTGAAATTCTTCTTCACAAAACTGGGAGATCCTTGAGGTGAAAGGATCATGTTATATCGATCTTTGAACCTTCCTAATTTTTACACAATACTTAATATTTAAAGGTATCCCATCAATATGTATGGAAATGAACCAACCTGAATGAGGTATAAACAGTTAGATTTGCGTAGCATGATGTGAGAGATAGAGAAAACAGTCTTTTGCCCTAAAATATTATCTAAGTCATTCTTAATTCCTTTAATAAAGCCTTTTGTATCTCCTAGAATTCTAATATTTAAAAAATGAAATATAATTAAGATTTAGCTGGGAAAATAATAACAGAGATGAGGGAAATTGTTTCCTATAGCGGGAAACAGCATTGCGGACATTGCAGGAAAGCAGCAAGAAGCAGAAACATTCTTGCAGGGGAAAGAATGTTTTAGGAGGAGGATGAAGAGTTTGACTGGCACATGATTACCAGGGTTAGGTGTAGGATTTGGGCTTTGACCTGAACATAATAAGTAGCCATTAGAAAGTATTAAGCAAAATACTAACATGACCTTATTTGGTTATTAAAAGATCACCCTGTCAAAGACTTTTCTTCCCAGTAAAGCCAGGCTGGATTAATTACAACAGCCCTCCCACTAAAAACAATCAAAACTTCCAGAAGAATAACTTTTTAAAAATATCTTTAAGGCATTGCAAAGCCAAAAGTAAATAAGGAATTTCTAGGCCAAAATCAAATAGAAAATAGGAACCCCAAGAGATTCAAGAAAACAAATGAATTCCAAGCAGTATAAATCAAAAGCAGTCCACAGTTAGATATATTACAGAGAAACTGCAGAACACCAAAACCAAAGAAAAACAATTCTTAAAACAATCAGAAAAATAAAGATAGTGATTCGTTTTCTAGGGCTGCTGTAACAAATGGTCACAAACTATGTGGCCTTAAACAACAGAAATGTATTCTTTCACAGTTCTGGAGACCAAAAGTCCAAGATAAAATAAATAAATAAGTAAAAGTAAGGAAGAATCTTTGAATGGACACTTCTCACATCATATGGTGTTCTCTTTTCTCTATTTCTGTGTGCAGTCTCTGGTTTTCATTAGAACTTAAGTTCTTGATTTAGAACCACTCTGTAATCCAGCTGGGACCAGCAGTTGGCATAATGGCTCTATCGCTGGACTCTCATGTAGTCGACCATGGTTCGAGTCCCAGACCTGGTGACTTAAACTCTGGCCAGGAGCATGTGCGTGCGTGCCCAAGATCCCGAGAGGAGAATGGAGAAGGGATCGCGGCATGACCATCCCCCCTGGGGGGGTGGTTTTTCACTTTCTGTCTCTCTGGTGAGCACATATGCCCTATAGCAAAAACCTCTCCAAAAAAAGAAAAAAAAAAAAAAAACTAATTTTATCTGCAAAGACCCTATTTCCAAATAGGGGCCCATTCTGAGATTTCAGATGGACATAAATTTTTTAATTATTATTATCATAATCTTGCTTATATTAAATACCTTGCATATCAGACAAGACAAAGACATTACTATCCACATCATAATCACCAAATGGATTTTCATAATTTTTTCCAGATTATTATTATTCTCATTTTTATTTTTTAAACATTCACTCGCTATATATCATTTTGCTTGTAAAAAGAATTTACCAAACATGAAATACTTCTCAGACCAGTCCAGTTGAGAATACTATACATGTTATCATCAATGGGTAGTAAATCATTTCTGTGTCCCACTAATGTCATGCCTCTTTATTTGTTCTCTTGCTATCCTTCTCTGTACGCTTCCCTTTTCCCAGTCCATTTCACACTGTCATCAGCATCCTTAACTATTTTCACTGCTTTTATGCTCTCCAATATTTTTATTTCAACCATAAAGTGTGAATAGTCGGTATATATTAAGTACATACATACAATATCTTTCTTTCATGTCCTGGCTTGCTTCACTCAGTAAAAGATCCTCCATATCCAACTACTTTCTATCAAATGCCACGCTCTCATTTTTTATGGCTGAGTGGTATTCCATAGAGTATATGTGCCACACTTTTTTAATCCATTCATCTGTTTGTGGATATTCGGTTTGGTTCCATGTCTTAGCGATCGTGTATAATGCTGCAATAAACATTGACATGCAAGCACTTTTCCAACTGAGCATTCTCCTGTCCTTGGGTAGATACCCAGAAGTGGGATTGCTGGATCAAATGGTAGTTCTATATGTAGATCATTGAGGAACCTCCATATCGTTCTTCATAGTGGCTGAACCAGTTTACATTCCCACCAACAGTGTAGGAGAGTTTCCCTTTCACCACATCCCCGCCAATATATATCACTTTTTGTATTTTTAATCATCATTCTTGACAGGGGTTAGGTGGTATCTCATTGTGGTTTTAATCCTCATCTCCCTCATAATGAGGAATGTTGAGCATTTCCTTATATGATTTTTGGCTGTTCATGTGTCTTCCCTAGAGAGATTTTTGTTCAGCTCATTTTCCCTTCTTTTAATTGGGTTAACCTTTTTTCTTTTTTCTTTTCTTTTTTTTTTTTTTTTTTTTCTCTTTTTTTTTCACATAAGGCACTTGAGTTCCCTGTGTATTCTAGTTATCAGTCCCTTGTCTGAGGCATATTTTACAAAAATATTCTCCCATTCTGAAGGTTGTCAGTTCACACTTGTTACTGTGTCCTTTGCTGTGCAGAAACTTCTTAGTCTGATATAGTCTCACATGTCTATTCTAGGGATTATTGCCTGTGTTTTGGGAGTCTTATTTAAGAAGACTTTGCCTACCCCAATGTGTCCCAGACTTTCCCCAGTGTTTTCCACCAGTAGTTTTATAGTTTGAGGTCTTGGGTTTAGATCTTTGATCCATTTTGAGTTGATTTTTGTTAAAAGTGAAAGATGGGGGTTCAGTTTCTTCTTTTCTCAGGTGGATACTCAGTTTTTCCAGCACTATTTACTAAAGAGGTTTTCCTATTCCCAATGAATTGACTGGTATTCTTTGTCAAAAATCAATTGGCTGTAAGCTTTGGAATTTATTTCTGGGTTCTCTATTCTATTCCATTGAGCCACCTATGTGTTTTTATGCCAATGTCATGCTGTTTAGATTTTCACAGATTTATAGTAGATCTTGGAATCAGGGAGTGATATGCCACCCACTCCACTCTTTTTGCACAGGATTACTTTGGCAATATGAGGTCTTTTATGATTCCCAACAAATTCTATGATTGTCTTTTACTAGATCTGTGAAGGATATCTCTGGTATTTTGATTGGAATTGCGTTAAATATGCAGATTAATTTGGGTAGAATTGCCATTTTTTTAAAGAATTATTTTATTTAACTTTATTTATTATTATTATTTTTCAGTTTGATCAGAGAGAGACAGAGAGAGAGAGAGAGAGAGAGAGAGAGAGGAAGTGAGAAAGCAAGCCACCAGGTCCGAGACTTGAACCATGGTCGGCCATGTGGGAGTCCAGCGCCTTTAACCACCATGCCACTTGCCAGCCCCGGTAGAATTGCCATTTTGATGACGTTAATTCTTCCAATCCAGGAGCATGGGATGTCCTTCCACTTTTTTATGCCATTTTTCAATATCTTTTTTAAGATTTTCATAGTTTTCTTTGTTAAGGTATTTGACTTCCTCAGTTAGGTTTATCCTAAGGTATCTTATACATTTTGTGGCTATGGTGAAAGGGATTCCTTTTTCAGCTCTATTTCATTCAAGTTGTTGGTCATATATAGAAATGTATAGATTTCTGTATGTTGATTTTGTATCCTGCCACTTTACTGTATTCATTTATTACTTTGAGAAGTTTTTTCATGGAAACCTTTGGTTCTTCTGAGTATACCATCATGTCATCTGAGAATAAAGATTTTTCAACTCTTCTTTGCCTATTTGAATGACTTTTATATTGTTCTTTTTTCATTAGCTAACACTTCCAGCACTGTATTAAAAAGCAGTGAAGAAAGAGGGCAGCCTTGTCTAGTACCAGTTTCTATTGGAAAAACTTTGAGCTTTTCCCCATTCAGTATAATATTAGCTATAGGTTTTTTATATATGGCTTTTATTGTGTTGAGAAATGACCCTTCTATTCCAATCTTACTAAGAGTCTTAATCATGAGTGGATGTTGTATTTTATCAAATGCTTTCTCTGTATCAATTGAAATGATCGTATGGTTTTTATCTTTTTTCTGTTAATATGGTGTATTATATTTATGGTCTTGCGTATGTTGAATCACCCTTGCATTCCTGGAATAAAGCCTCCATGGTTGTGATGAATAATCTTTGTTATATGTTGTTGATTACAATTTGCAAGTATCTTGTTGAGAATTTTTGCATCTATATTCATCAGCAATATCAGTATATAGTTTTCCTTTTTTGTCATGCCCTTATCTGTTTTGGGAATGAGGATGATGGAGGCTTCATAAAATGAATTTGAAGGTTTCCTTCCTTTTGAATCTTTAGAAATAATTTGAGTAGGTAGGGGTTAACACTTTCTTAGAAGTTTTGTAGAATTCAGAAGTGAAACCATCCAGACCTGGGCTTTTCTTTGTCGGGAGGTTATTTATTACTGATTCAATCTCATGGCTTGTTATGAATCTATTCACGTTTTCTATGTCCTCCAGATTCAATCTTGGTAGATTATATGCATACAGGAATTTGTCCATTTTCTCCATGTTCTCTTGTTTGATGACATATAGTCGCTTATAATATCCTCTAACGATATTTTGTATTTCCGTTGTCTGTTGTAATGTTGCCTGTCTCATCACATTTGATTTATCTGGTTTCTTTCTTCTTCTTTATCAGTCTAACCAATGGTGTTTCCATTTTGTTAACCTTTTCAAAGAACCAGCTTTTGCTTTCATTTATTTTCTGTATTGTTCATTTGATTTCTATTTCAGTTATTTCTGCTCACATCTTTATTATTTCTTTTCACCTGGCATTTTTGTTGTTGTTTTTCCAACTCTCTGAGGCATGATGTTAGGTTATCTGCCACCTTTCCATCTTTTTCTTATGTGCACTAATTGCTATTCCCTCTTTTGACTGCTTTTGCTGTGTCCCACTGATTATGGAAACTCATGTACTTATTATCATTTGTTTCCATAATTTTTTTTTATTTCAGACTTGATTTCTTCAGTAGTTAAGAAGTCATTCAGAAGTAGGTTGTTTAGTTTCCATGTGTTTTTGTATTTTCGAGGGTGTTTCTTGAAATTAATGCTGAGTTTAATTCCATCATGTTCAGAGAAGATGCTGGATATAGTTTCTATGCCTTTGAATCTGTAAAGGCATAATTTGTGTCCTATTATATGGTCAATCCTTGAAAATATTCTATGCTGGAATGAGAAAAATGTATATATTTTTTCATCTTAGGGTGGAAAGTTCTATAGCTATCTATCAAGCATATTTGATTTACAGTATCATTTAGGTCCCGTATCTCTCTATTTATTTTTTGTCTAGAAGATCTGTCTAAAGGAGATAATGGGGTTGAGATTCCCCACAAGTATAATATTGCACCTTATCTTTCCTTTTAGCTCCAGCAATCTTTCCTTCACATATTTAGGTGTTCCAGTGTTGTGTGTATAGATATTAATAAGTGTTATGTCTTCTTGGTGAATTAACCCATAACGCCCTTCTTTGTCTCTTCTTACAGTCTTAGTCTTGAAGCTTATTTTGAATGAAATCAATATTGCAACTCCAGCCCTTTTTTGATTTCCATTTGCATGGAATATCTTTTTCCAGCCCTTCACTTTTAGTCTATGTATGTCTTTATCCATAAGGTGCATTTCTTGTAGGCAACAGATAGAAGGTTTCTGTTTTTTTATCCATTCGACCAGTCTGTGTCTCTTAATTGGAGAACTTAATCCATTAACATTCAGTGTTATTATCGATATTTCCAGACCCATTCTTATCATTAAGTGAGCCATTTTTTTGGTTGTTTTTTGTTCTCTTATAACTGTCCATCTGACCTTTTAGTTTTCCTGGTATAGCACCTTCTTCAGAACCTCTTGAAGAGTTGGTTTAGAGTTTGTAAATTCTTTTAGATTTTGTTTATCTGAGAATATTTTTATATTTTTTCATATGAAATATAATCTTGCCAGGTATAGTATTCTTAGTTGAAATTATTTTTCATTCAACACTTTGACTGTATTTCCCCATTCTTTCCATGTCTGCATTGTTTCCAATGAGAGGTCTGATGTTAGCCTGATAGGGTGACTTCTGTAAGTAACTTGACATTTCACTCTTGCCAATTTTAATATCTTGTCTTTGTCTGTTGTACTTGCCAATCTGGCTATGATGTGCCTTGGAGAGGATCTTCTTGGGTTGATTTTACTTGGGGTCCTATGTATTTCTTGGGTTTGGATATTTGAATGCCTTTGTAGGTTTGCAAAGTTTTCTTCCAGGATTTCATGGAATAAATTATCAATGCCCTTATTATTGTCTTCCTCTTCTGGGATACCTATTATCTGAATGTTGAGGTGCTTGATGGTATCCAGTATTCCTTGTATATTATCTTCATTTATCTTGATTATTTTCTCAATCTTCTTGATAGTTTTTTCTAGGTCAGAGTTTTTGTCTCCTACATTCAAGATTCAATCTTTTCCATGATCTAATCTACTTTTGATACTTTCAAGGGAGGTTTTAATTTCCTATATCATATTCTTCGTCCCTAACAGTCTTGTCTAATTATTTTTTAAGGTGTCTATTTCTTATTTTAAATCATGAAAGGACTTGCTCATCTCCTGGAGCTCATTGTCTCTTTTCTCTTGCATCTCAGTTAGTTTGGTCAATACAAATACTCTGAATTGCTTGTCTGACATGTCCACGATGTCCATTATGTTGTCTGTGGGTGATGTGGGATTGACGGTTTCCCTTGGGGGAGAGACTTTTTGTTGGTTGCTCGTATCTCCTGTACCTCTTCTATTGTTCCTAGTCATCTGGTGGTCTATACATTTCTTCCTAAATTATTCAAAATACCTTTGAGTGTTCAAAGATGTGCAGGAGCAGAAAATTGGTGATCTCTCTTCTCGTCTGCCTCCCTGTTCCTCAGAAGTACCCTGCACTGTTATCACAGGTCCTGAGTAACTCAAAGTCCTCCCTGTTTCTAAAGAGTGGTGAGCCTCCAACTGAGCTAATGAGCTTCATTAGCTTCAGGAGCAAAGACAAGGTCGCGCACTGCATGCTATTCAAAACACCAAACTTCTGAGAGTGCAAAGGCAAGTGGAGGGCTGGTGGGGGATGGTCGATGAGCCACATCCTAGCCATTATGGTCTGCAGCCACAGGCAGCCTAGTGTCTGGCAATGCCGCTAGCTTGAATGGTCTCCAGATGGGGTGGAGAGGGGCGCAAGTTTGTCTTAAAGTCCCAAAACACAAACCCGTAGTCCAAAGGTGAGTAGAGAGGAGATGAGCCATGGGTCAGGCTATAAGGGCTTGTGGCCAGCCACAGGCAGCCTGGTGTCTGGCAATGCTGCTAGCTTGAACTGGTCTCCAGACGTGGTGGGGCAGGAAGCAAGTTCGTCTTAAAGTCTCATGACACAAACCTAAGGTCCAAAGGCAAGTAAATGGGCATTGAGTCATGGATCCTGGCCATTAGGGCTTGCAGCCACAGGCAGCCTGGTGTCTGGCAATGCTGCTTCACATAAATTTTGAGACAATACTGCTCAGTTCACTTTAGCCCTCCTTTTAGTTCCCCAAATTTATGTACTTCAAAATGCAACATGTGTTTGCCACCATCCCAAATGCTTTAACCCATTTCAGCATCACTTCTAAATCTTAAATCTCATTTAAATATTACAAACTCTCAAAAGTTCCAAATATCATCATCAGATACAGGTGAGATGCTGGGTATGATCCATCCTGGGGCAAAATTTCTTTCTCTTTATAGTCCTGAGACTTCAAAAACAAATTATCTGCTTCTCAAATACAACAATTAGACAAGCATAGGATAGCCACTGCCACACCAAACAGAAAAAAAAAAAAAAAAAAAAAAAAAAAAAAAAAACAGAAAGAATAAAGAGGTCACTGATCTCAAGCAAACTCTCAGCAGGGCGGACGCTATTAGTTTTCAAGGCCTGAGAATAATCTTCTGTGGCTCAATCCATTCTCTGAATCTCTATGGAGGCCCAAAGGCCCATTTCTCTGGCTTTGACTTCTGAGTCTACAGCTCTGACCTCAGACTCATATATTCTCCCTTTTTTCTTAAAAGGTAGCAAATCTCCATAGCTAAGGGACTGTTCTCAGGCTCTTCCTGCCTATAGACTCTCAGAGATCCCCAAGCCTTCCTTTGTTGTGTAGTCTTTGTGTACCTTAGTCTAAGCTGGCAGTATTTCTGCTGATGTAAATCTCAAAAACCTTGTAAGTCTCCTGTATATCAATATTTTAAGGAGGAATGAATCATGAGTATTCTTCACAAATCCTTCCTGCATAACCACATCTCTAGTCTTGGTTTCTGCTGAGATGTCCTACTAGATTGATGGGTAACATACCTAATTTCTGTAGCAACATGTTGCCATACACTGGTTCTATTGAGTTGATGTGTTAACATGTTTTTGCAATTTGGATAGGCTGAAATTTTTCCAAATAATAATAGCCTGTTTCCCTTTTGCTTAATCACTCTTTCCTCAATTTATCTCTTTTCGGCCACATTTTATAATAAATAGCTATAAGAAACTAGGTTGTACTCTCTTGAAAATCTCCTCTGCTAAATATACAGATTTATCACTTTATAAGTTTTGTTTTGTTTTGTTTTGTCATAGGCCACATGCACTCACCAAAAATAGAGAGAGGGATCCTGAAAAATCACCCTCCCAGGGGGATGGTCACACTGCAGTCCTCTATTCCTCCATTCTCCTCTCAGGATTTGGGGAACACCCATATGTTTTTCAAAACACCAGGTCTGTGACTTGAACTGCACAGTTGGCCATGTGGGTTCAAGCACCTTAACAAGCACACCACCTGCTGGCTCACAAGTTCTGTTTTCTACCCAAAGAATACTGTACATCCATGTTTTCTATAGTATCTTTTTCTTTGTCCTGGTTGCTTTAGGGCCATGTCTCTGACAGGTACTAGATTTTCTTCAAATGATAATCTTACCCTTCTTCCAAATAACTGCAATTCTCATAGAGCTGCAATAACCTATTTCTACCATTTGTTCCTTCAGTTATGGGGGTAATTCCTGATGTTGATAGTTCCCAGGCACTCTACTATCTCTCAAAGGTCTCTTACCACTGTCCAAAGCCCTGTAAGTGATCTCTCATGAAAGGATTCTACATTTGAACCCTTTGACATATGTGGGATGTCTTCTACTTGCATTTTAAGAACCGCTCCCCACCCTTCTTCACCAAATTTTGTGCCCCAGAAAGTTGGACCATATGGACTTCACAGAGAGGCTTAACCAATGACTTTCACTGAGGTTCAGGTAAGGAGGAATACCAGCAAGAAATCAGAGAGTGAAAGAAAGTAAAGTCAGGTATTTACTCTCCTTCTCTGGTTGTCAGATTGTCTCAAACAGAATTCCTTTAGCCCCAAGTTTCATAGCTCCTGTCAGGAAGTTCATTCTCATACCCAAAGTATACTTTCAATCCTGATCTCTTCAGACCTAGAGGTGTGGAAAGCTCCCTGCTGCTACAAGTTACAGAATGTTGTTCTATCCTTTGTTTTTCCTAAAGTTTGCGAACACCTTTGCATATAGTCCCTTTATTAAACTCTCTTCAAATTACTTAGTTCAATTGTGTCATATATTCCCTGCCAGGACCTAATTAGTGAAGGAGGTAAGGCTCCATCATTATCATATCAGATGATATCCCTCCAATTAAGCTGTTGGTGCATATTAATTTATTTCGGTGTAAAGGATTTTCTTGTTATTCCAATATCTTTCTCTCTCATTGAGCAAGAGCCACTTGATCAAGCTCAGAAAGCCTGTGACATGAATGAGGAGATGGGGCAGCTCTGCCTCATATGAGATTCTCTCAGTGCAGGTTCTGGTCCTTCAGTATCCACTGATGTGCATATAACACTGTGCTACATCCTTCTGCTCTGCTGTGCTGAAGGGAGGAGGTTCAGAAACTGTGGGTCTGTGTTGAAAGGCCATTTCTTCTTATGCTGAAAATTCTTAATCTCTCAGCGTACAATACCTGAAGTTCAACTCGGTGCAGCCATCAACTAGAAAATGAGGCCACGATGAGTAATGTAGAGATAACAGGAGTCAGATGCACCTGGGTCAAAGTCTTCACTCTCATTTGCCACAACTGTGTTGACAACAGCCACGCACTGACACTAGTCCTACCTCTGCTAAAACAGAAGGATACCCACTTGGTTACTAGCAGATTACAGTTTCCCTATATTCTCTCTTTTCTTTTTTGAGAATTTTTTTTTCCTCTTAGGGTGTGTGCACTTGCTAGAGAAAGAGAGACAGACATAGTGAGAGGGAAATTGAGAAATCACCCTCCACTCCCTGCCCGTGGGAGGATGGCTACGCCACAATCCGTTCTCCTCCATTCTCCTTCTAGCATCTTGGGCACGCATGCACACATGCCCTGAGTGATTTTGAAGCCACCAGGTCTGGGATTTGAACCGTGTTGTGCCATGTAGGAGCTCAGCGACGTAACCACTACACCATCTGATGATTCCATCCAGTTTCTCTATATTTTAAACTCACTTGCTGCTTTTTGGATTTTCTTTGTGCTGTATCTGTTCTGCTACAGTGATAGGAGGTCTTTTATAGATCATGTTAAATTTTGAGGAACAGAAGACAGCTTTTAGGTATAATTTTCCTTGATAAAATATCTTCTCTTTAGCAGAAATAATTGCTTCTGCATTATTTCCTGTGGACTTAACATCCTTTCTAGAACAAAATCCTCTGCCTGAAGCAGTCCAAGTTGTTGCTGGTTAATATTCATACTCACAATCTAAGCACATATTTAGACATAGACTCAGGGTGTAAAGGAATGTGTGTTACATATGGGCCCTTTTTTCCCCAAAGGTTTTTCTTATAGGGTACATGTGCTTGCTGGAGAGACAGAGAGACAGAAAACAAGAAATCACCCTCCAGCAGGATGGCCACGTGACAATCCCTTCTCCATTCTCCTCTTGGGATTTCGGGCATGGCTGCACACGCACCCAGTGAGCGTTTTAAACCACCAGGTCTGGAACTTGAACCACAGTAGAACACATGAGTGTCCAGTGTTTTTAAATACCATGCCACCTGCTGGCCCCATGTGGGCCTTCTTAATGTACACTTTTCCACACTCAAAAAACTAACAAGGTCACAAGTATAGTGGTCCTGGATGACATTCCAGAATAGTCCACATAGTTAAATATAGTCCAGAGCTAAATGAATGTATGATGAATAAGTGCAGTTAGTATGGCCTGTCTCAGTTCTCTTTTAAACGCTGACTTTTTGTTGTTGTTGTTCTGTTTTCACTTGTTTGTTTGAAAGGGTGGAGAAAGCATCCCCTAATGGATGTGACCACAGTACAGTCTCTTCTCCTCCATTTCTCCACCTGGTGAGGATTTGGGGGCATGTGTGCACATGTACCTAGAGTGTTGTTCAAGCCACTAGGTTGGAGACTGAACCACGTGTTGGCCATGTGGGATCTAGTTCTTTTAAGCAGTAGGTCATGTGCCAGCACAATTTGTGTCCTGGATTTGATGGCTTTAGAAATGTGCTGGGCGTATGTGCATATGTACCCAAAATCCCAAGAGGAAAGTGGAGAAGGGCCTGTGGCTTATCCATCTCTCCCGGGTGCTTTCTTGCTCTCCTTCTCCCTCTCCCTCCTTCTGTCTGTCTTTTCAGAGAGTGTACGCACCCTGTAAAAAAAAAATGAAATAAAAAGGTTGTATAAACCTGATAATATAATGCCAAAATTCTCTCCAAATCTAAGAGTATCTTGTTAGATTATTTTAACTTTGCTACAAAAATTTTATTTTAAAGCAGGACTCATAATTCTACTAGACTAGCCTGATTTTTGAGGGACAAAACATGTCTATGTAACCTCATGGAAAATGAAGTTTTGAAAATTATCCTGTCAAGTTAATGAATTATGTCTGCTTTATAATTGGACCCTCTCTTCTGATCAAATTGCTTTTTTACTCTGCTGCATAAACAAGCTCTTTAATTTTTAAAAATTTTATTTGATAATTCTCTGCATCTTAGCATAATCATGACACTTTTTTCTGCTATACTTGGTGATACCTATTAAAATAATGATTACCCATATCAAAGTGTAAATAGTTTTGCCAGTTCACTTGCAGGCATAGCACAGATTATATTTGGGAAAGGAGGCTTTTATTGCCTGTCACTCTTTTGAGAAAACTAAGAAAAGTTATTTAGTTTTGCTTAGGATATTTTTTTTTTCTTTTTTTGGAGAGGTTTTTGCTATAGGGCGCGTGCGCTCGCCAGACAGACAGAGAGAGACAGAGAGACAGAAAGCAGGAAATCACCCCCCAGGGGGGATGGCCACGCCGAAGTCCCTTCTCCTCCATTCTCCTCTCGGGATCTTGGGCATGCACGCACACGCGCCCGGCGTGAGTTTAAGCCACCGGGTCCGGGACTCAAACCGCGGTCGACTACGTGGGAGTCCAGCGACATAGCCATTTCGCTAACTGCTAGTCCCAAGCTTAGGATATTTTTAAGTGGCTGAATGCCATAAGATGGCAAATTGTTTATCAAGGGCCAGACTGTGTGGCCTAGTAGTTAAGGCCTTTGCACAGGGAGGCAGATTCCACATGGCTGACTGTAGCTCAAGTTTCAGCCCTAGAGACTTGGAAAAACACATCGGCTGTGTGTTTGTGTATGCTCAAAGTCCTGATGAGATGGAGAAGAGGAGGAAAGGGGATCGTAGCATGACCATGCCCCATGGGGAGAGTGATTTCTCCTCTCCCCGTCTTTCTCTCTCTCCCCACCGCTCTCTCTGGCAAGCACATGGGCCCTCTGGCAGAAGGAAAAAAAGTAAAGCTAAATGAATCAATAAATAAAAGAGTATTAATTAAAGTCATCAGTACATTGATTTAATATTTTCTCTTACCTTTTTCTTATGACAAGATAGTTCATCTAAGATGCTATTTTAGTATTCTTATTCAAAATGATTCAATGAGAAAAAATTTAGGGTACTTTTCCCCTGATCTGCCACTTAACTAGAACAATAACTTCTAAAAAATGTATTTAGTTTTAATTTTAATCTGTAATACATACTCATCATTTTAAAAAATTTTAAATAATGGTTAACCATTTGTATTAGGTGCTGGTATTACTTTCTCCATTTCTTATACAAAGGGATTTCAAAAAATCATGAAAAAATTAAAGTACTGGTTTATTATGGTGCAAACATTTTGAAATCCATACGTAGCTTTTTCATAATACACATTTTCCACTAACATTTTTTTAAAGGTTTTTCCATAGGGTGCATGTGCTTGCTGGAGAGAGACAGAGACAGAGAGAGGGAAAGTGAGAAATCATCCCTTGCTAGGATAGCTACACCACAATCTCTTCTCCTCTGTTCTCCCCCTGGGATTTTGGACATGCATGCACATGTGCCTGGAGGAATTTTCAAGTCACCAGGTCTAGGATTCCAACTGCAACTATGTGGGAGTCCAGTGCCTTAGCCACTATACCACCTGCTGGTCCCTTTCCACTAACTTTTGAACAATGTTATATAATGTAGTTTGTCATACAGCTTATTCAGCGCTTTGAGTTTTGTTTTGTTTTCTTAGATTTTTTACTATAGGGCACATGTGCTCATTGAAGAGACAGAGAGACAGAAGGTGAGAAATCACCCTTGAGGGGGGATAGCCACACGGCAATCCCTTCTCCTCCGTTCTCCTATTGAGATTTTGGGCACATGTGCACATGTGCCCAGCATGAGTTTTAAGCCTCTGGGTCCAGGACTTGAACCAGTCGACTATGTGGAGTTCATTGGCTCCAGCACCTTGAGTTTTACCCTTAATATTCCCTGGAGAGCTTTCCTTATCAGTACATTTCATGATTCTTCATTTTTTTTATAGCTACCTAGTATACCATTGTACAGACCAGAATTTAATTAACTGCTCTGCTGAGAGACTTGGGTTTTTTCCAGTCTTTCACTTTTACAAACAATGCAATAGTGAGTGATCTTGAACACAAATCATTCTGATGTGTGCAGATGTATCAGTAAGATACATTCCCAAAAGTGAGATTGCTGGGTCAAAGGGTAAATATATTTGTAACTATTAAAAAGATTGCCAATGTCCTTCATGGGGTTGTATTATTGTATCCTCCTACTAGTAATGTATGAAAGTATTTATCACCCATGGCCTTAGATGCAGAATTTTGTTCAACTTTTGGGTGATTGCCAATCTGATAAGTGGAAAAAAAATGCCATTGGTTATTAAGTCTGTCTTAATTCATAAAAGATAACAAGCTATTCTGAATAGTACGAAAGAGGTTTCTGAGTTTGCTTTAAAAACAAGCAAACAAACAAACAAAAATAAGTCATCTCTCTCTCTCTGTGCTTCCTGGAGAGAGTTAGAGAGAGAGAGAGAAGAAAAGTGAGAAAGCACTCCCCCGTGGGGAATGGGCGTGCCACATCTCTTCTCCATTTCTCCCTCCCTTTAGGATTTTGGGTGTGCGTGCACACACACTCAGCATATTTCTCAGACCCATCAGGTCTGCGACTTGAACCACATAGTTGGCTATGTGGGATCCACACACCTTAATCAGCATCCCACAGGCTGAACCAGGTTATTTTTTGTTTGTTTTGTATTTAATGTAGTCTATGTCTGTGCCACATGCTGTCTGCAGGTCCCATGTCACAGAATCACTGCTATAAAGGGAACTGTGGTAATGAGAATTTCCAGCATGAATATTGTAGGCCTTTGGGTATAAGGTTATACGGGTATAGGCCAAAGCCCTTGCACATACACCAGGAGAAGCAGCAGGAGCAAGAAGTCAAGCCCTAGATTTGCCTGTAACTGATTATGGGCTTTGACCCAGTCATCAAATCTAAACCTTCATATAGTAAGAGTATCAGAAAGCAGAATAATGGGATAGGAAAGAAACTTTATAATGACTCTTGCTGAGGAGGAAGGAATAGGGGAGAAAAAAAATCAATTTAAGGCAGCAAAATGTGCCTAACTGATACCATCAACTGTAAACATTGGATTAGTGATGATATGGGGAGAATGAAATAGTTTAAGCCAGTTCCAATACAGTGAGATGTTCAGATGAACTCACGTGATACTAAATTCTGGTTAAAATGGGATCAAGCCAATGTAGATGTTAAAAAGAAATTGTTATTTGTTAATACTTTGCTTCAAAACCCAATTAGAAATAAATGAAATGTATTTTATTTTGAAGATCTTGCATTTCTTATGACCATAATTTGAATAAAATTTAAATGTAAAAATACAAGTAGTTGCCTTAAAATTATATGTTACATTTCTGGCCATCCATATTTATTATTGCTCAAATTTTAATAATATATATGGCACACATTTCTGAAACATTTAGCTGAATGTATAGTTTAATCCAATTTTATTTGAAACCTTATTTGTTCATTGGTAAATACTTGTATAGAATAATATTGAAGACATTACACATTAAAAGTGCATAGTTTTCTTTTTTTAAATTTATTTTATACATTCAATCACTTGGTTTGTAAAGTGAATTTACCCGACACAAATACACCTTACACTAGTCCAGCTGAGGATACTATACACATTATCATCAACAGACAACAATCCATTTCTGTGTCTCATAAATGTCTTGCCTCTCTATTTTTCTCCTTAATTTCTTTCATCACACTCTTCCCACACTGTCTCCATTATCTATAACAATTGTCCCTGCTTTGATATCCTCTAATCTTTCAGCTTCTGCCATAGAGTGTGGACATGAGTCAGTATATATTAAGTGGAGACATACAACGTCTCTCTTTCTTAGCCTGGTTTGCTTCACTCAGCAATAAATCTTCCATATTTGCCCACTTTCTATCAAATGTCAGGATTTTTTTTTATGGCTGAATAGTATTCCATACAATACATGTGCTGCATTTTTTTCAGTCCATTCATCTGTTCATGGACCTTTGGTTTGACTCCATGTCTTAGCAATTATGAATAATGTCACAATTAACATAGAGGTACAAGCAAACATGCATAGTTTTCTAAGCCACTCTATGTTGTATAATTTTAAATAATTTTATTTTCTTGCTGGCTTATATGTATTTCTATATTTTTTCCACAGTGAACACTTAAAACTGGCTGTAACTAATCTGGATGCAAAAGACCTGATGCTAGCTTCTGTTTTATAAGTTTGCTTGAAGGACACAAGTACAGGGAAGGCTGAGTGCCTAAGGAAGCATGAATGCAGGCTGCAGCAGAGTGACCAATCAGAACAGTTTCAGTAATGCGCCGATGGCATGGATGCTTGCATGACCAATCAGAGCTGTGGACATTCCAGCCCTTCATTTGCATATATGGTCTAAGTTAAAGACTAGGATTGGAATTATTTCCCTACTAAAGCCCATTTCGGAACACATTTGGGAAGGCAGGTTTTTGTTTGTTTGTTTGTTTAACCAGGTTTGTTCCCTTTATCCTGGATGACATCATCTTGTAAGAAAGCCTTGACAAATCTGATGGTTCAGAGTTTGGCTTATCTAGTGGGCAAAGGACTATTGCCATTCAGTACCTATACTTTTGCTATTCAATACCAGTGTTATTGGTTCCATAACACATTTACTATCTGTGAAAAATATGTATATTTTTTTGCTATAGGGCACGTGCGCTCGCCAGAAAGACAGAGAGACGGAAAGCGAGAAATCACCCCCGAGGGGGGATGGCCACGCCGCAATCCCTTCTCCTCCATTTTCCTCTCAGGATCTCGGGTACGCATGCGCGGGGAATGAGTTTTAAGTCACCAGGTCTGGGACGCAAACCACGGTAGACTACATGGGAGTCCAGAGACATAGTCATTATGCCAACTGCTGATCCCCATAATTTTATAAAATCAAAAAAAAAAAAAAAAAAAAAAAAAAAAAGCACTTCAAGGCTAAACATGGAGCTAAGGGAGACTTCTATTGTTAAAATTTAGTTAAAAGAATTCTCATATTTGGTCAATGTTGTTAAACCAACCAGAAGCATTTTACATGAAGTAGGGTAGCAACTTGCTAGGGAATTTTTCCTGTACTAGGGATCTCTCTGAACGCTTTCTGCAATATCATTCTTTTCTTGTTTTACATTATTTATTATAACACCAAATAGAGGAAATCATGGAGCTTGAAGGTGAAAAAGCCTTTCAGTATGCCTATTTAGTATGTAAACATAATATTTCAACCATTTTGTTTTATGCCTCTCATGATTTCCAACAGACATAATAGGTCTTAGTTCCATTTTCTATTTTATTATAATGGTTATTTTCACAGGACGCTGTTCACAGTATCTTTCTAACTGGTCTCTGGGCAATTCATCTGACATACAACCAGATTAATATGTTCCTAAAACACCACTTTCATTATGTAACTTTGCTGCTCAAAAATCTTCAATACTTTCTTTTATTTATAGTCATGATTTTCAAGCTTTTAAGTGGTAGAACATTTTTTTTCCTCAAAGAGAACCTTATGAGAAATCCCTATGTATAAAACAGATGAAGGTGGTATTTTATTAGAACTCAAGATAAAGTCAGTCAACAAAGACTATGAGGCTATTTTGATGCCCACAAAAAGAAAGAGAATTGATGTACATGAAAGCAAGTTGAGTGTTATGATTGACAATGAAAGGCTACTTCTGTGTCCTGGTGGTTAAGGCAGCTGGATCCCCAATGGCTGACCCTGTGGTTCCAGAACCAGTGGCGTGAGGTATGCCAGGCTTGTGCACATGCATGCCCCAAATCCCGAGGGTGTGTTTGTTCCATTTCCCTCTCTCTGTCTCCTTGTCTCTCTCTGACAAAAACGTATGTGCCCTTGAAAAAAAAAAGAAAAGAAAGAAAGAAAAAGAAGGTCTTCAGTTTTCAATATATTTCTGTATTTTATTTTGATTGTATAAATTCAAGGAAAATCTCAATTTATAAAAATAAGTAGATGCTGTTAATGAAATTTTTTTGTAGTTAAGCTTTCAATTACAATGAATTGCAAATTACATCAAAGTTTACTCTGAGGTTTGTAATGCAAGTTGATGTGTTGGTGGGAGTCACTGTGTTAGAATGTGATATATCACACATTTGAGTGTGGGCGCTGATTTGCTTGTCTGTTCCTTATAACTAGAAACCAGAAAATAAAATATATTTTTAAAAATATAGATTAGATTTTCTTTTCTTA
This sequence comes from Tupaia tana, assembly GCA_026018925.1. Taxonomy (NCBI): domain Eukaryota; kingdom Metazoa; phylum Chordata; class Mammalia; order Scandentia; family Tupaiidae; genus Tupaia; species Tupaia tana. The sequence continues at coordinate 71,922,352 of JAKSZU010000002.1, forward strand.
AAATCTTCTTAGTTCATGGAAATATTTTTATCAAATAAGAGTCAGTTGATTCTGAAGTAGGCATTCTTCTTTCCTCTTTGATCGTATGTATGATGTCAAACATCTTTTTCCCAAAAAAAGATCAGTTTTGTCTGCTCTGAAAATCTGCGTGGTGGGAAACATTCTTCCTCATTGATCCGCAAATGTAGGGAATTGTTTCTGTGGCATACACATCTTCCTTACAGATACTGTGTTTCAGTGGGGCTTGCAACTATGAAAATATACTATCAACAAAAGTTTCAAGATCATTCTTTCAGTACACTTACTTGGTCTTCAAATCCTCAAACTCTGAATAAATATTAAGTTAAGAAATAAAATAAAAGGCTCTGGGATTCTTCCTTTAGCCTCACACACGTTTTCTCACTATGTCATTTTTATAACTTTGCCTTCTCTGTACACGCTGGGTGCATATCCGTGATCCAGAGTGGCTGAGGCTGAGGTGGATCGTGGCATAAAGACCCTTTTGGGGGTGCCTGTCTCTCTCTCTTGGAAAAATAAATGAATAAATGTTAATAATAAAAAAAGAAGTGTACTTTCAAAAAAGCAATTCAAATCAAGCATTAGCAAAACATATTAAAATGAGGATTAGCAAACTTAGCCTGTGAAGAACCAGACACTAAATGTTTTAGATTGGTTTAACAAACTTATTCTGTAAAGAACAGATAGTAAATGTTTTAGACTAGGCAAGTCATACAGTCTTGCGTGTGACAATTCTGCTCTCTAATTGTAGCATCAACATGTAAATGAATGGGAATGATTATACCTTAATTTATGTACCTATCATCTATCTATCTATCATCTATCTATCTATCTATCTATCTATCATCTATCTTTCTCTATCTATCTATCTATCTATCTATCTATCATCTATCTATCATCTATCTATCTATCTATCTATCTATCTATCTATCATCTATCATCTATCTATATCTATGTATCTATCTATCATCTCTATTTATCTAGTTATCTATTTATTTTAGTTTGCGATAGGGGTTTATGCACTCACCAGTGAAAAAGAAGGTGAGAGAAAGTGAGAAGGCATTCCCAAAGACGATGACCACACAACAATCCATTCCCTTCCACTGTCCTCTCAGGGTTTGGGGGCAAGTCCACACATGCGCTCAGCATGTTCTTCAAGCTGCTGGGTCTGGGACTTAAAACATACAGTTGGCCCTGTAGGATCCAGCCACCTTAGCCACTGCACCACCTGGCTCACTCTTTAATAAAACTTTATTTACAAAAATAAGCCATGGGCTAGATTCGGCTCACAGGATATATTATGCTGATCTCTGTGCTAAAGTATAAACTGTACTCGTTTGTATTACTCAGTTTACATTAATCAATAAATAATTATTATGGTAACTTAAAGATAGCTACATATTTTTTATTACTTCTTCCACTGAAAGGTGTAGTCTCATTCCCCTATTGGGGAATTGGAGTTGTCTTTCCTGTCTTACCAACATATTACTGTGGGTCATTCTGGAATTTTGAGGCTAGGTAAGAAATCTTGTAGTTTCCTCTCAGGCTTCTTGGAATGCTTGTTTTAAAGAAGTCTCCGCCATGTTTCAAGACTGATAACCCTGAGAGTACCATGTTGTAGAAAAGTCTAAGCTAAATGGCAAGATCTTGGAGGATGAAAGAAACAGAGAAATAGAGAGAGGGAGAGAGAGAGAAAGAGAGAGAGAGAGAGAGAGAGAGAGAGAGAGAGAGAGAAGTATCAAGGAGCCAGATATGCAATGAGGATGCCATCTTGGAAGAGGGCCTTCAGTGGAGCATTTCCAGCTGGTGCCCAGCAGAGCAGACACGAGCCACCCCTACCATACTCTAAATTGCAATCTTACCCAAATAAATGTTGTTCTTGTTTTAAGCCATTCAATTTTGTTGTGTTGTGAGTTTGAGGATTTTAGGGTTCATCAAGAAAAAACAAGAACATGATGTAGCAGTAGCACACATGTGCTCAGACAGGTTGATAGGAGAGGAGGGTCCTTCCAGAGATCACAATGAAGGGGAAGAGGGCACAAGACAGGATCAGAGAGTAGGCTAACTTGTCTAAGGGTTGTTTCTCAGCAGCATGCAGGTCAGAGACCTTAGAAAAGCAGACTAATTGAGGGTATGTTTATAGCCCCAGGGTTTCTGATCTGCATGCCCAGTAGATATTGGGTGTGGTTTATGGGGTATGCAAAGCGGGAAGGCTCTAAATGACTCATGTTTGGTTATAAAAGCCAAGTATGTTTAATGGGGCTATATTTGTAAAGAAAGCAATTGAATGTATAAAAGTTTGCATTTAATGCTGACTTGCTTTGAACTGTCAACCTACTGTGAAGAAAGAAACAAAATAGAGGCTAATGTATTGAGGCCATCTTTTGTTCACGTATATGGCAGGTGGTTTATTATGCAGTAATAGATAACTAGTACAATCATATAGCTATGCTACATTACCATCTCTCAGGTATCTATCTTTCATTTGTCCAATTAGATTGCACATTTCTTCACAGAACAGATGTCTTAAATGTTCTGCATTCTGCACAGGATTTAACCCAATACTTTGAAAACAGTTGCTAGGTAATGGATATTTCTTAAATGATACAAATTTGCAGCTATGTCAATGACCAAAGAAATCAGTATCCTAATTGGTAGTCACAGAAGAAGGGAGTTTGTTGGTATGCAGAAGGTAACTATTTTGGAGTTAGTTTAAGAGGGCACTTCTCTGCAAAGTTTTGAAAGGGAATATGGAATTTATCTTTTACTCTGTTGATCAGATCGCATTCTTTAGACTCTACTCTTAGTCTTTGACAGTTACATATTGTTTGGGAATGTGATTAAAATGCACTGATAAACCAGATGATATTTTTCTCAATAGCATTTGGATGTTTGCCCATACTTAGAGAGCTCTGTGCTTTAACTGACATTAGTTGGTGTGCTCAGTCTATTAGGTAGTCAATTTTCATTTCCAAAGGTGTAGGATACATAACCCTTGTTAACTAGTAATATGCTAAACAGACTCATACCTATTTGTTCAATGTGGATTTAAAAACTAAATCGTATTTATTGAACTATTATTATGAACAGAACTATGCAATGTAATTCAGGGGGTATAATTTTAAACAAGATACAAGGCTTGCCTTCAAAGGGGGTTACAAACTAAGAGGAATGCTAGGGTGAGTGTGGAAATAAATGTAAGGTAAAAAATTAATATTAAAGTCATAAGAAAAGAAGAAACAAGAGGACTTAATAGGTAAATCAGCTGACTTCATGAATCAGGAAAGCGTCCCCAAAAAAGCAGAATTTTAGAAAAGATTTTACAGATAAGACATTATTTCATTTCTGTAATTTGTCTGAGAGTATATTTGCTTGACAGGGAAAATGAGAAAGCTCCTCCTATGGGCAAGGTCACATCAAAATTCCTTCTCCATCTCTCTCTCCTTTTGGAATTTTGGGCACAAATGCATACACACTCAGTGTATTTTTCTTATCTTTTTTTATTTTTTGAGAGGTTTTTGCCATAGGGCGCGTGCACTCACCAGAAAGACAGAGAGAGACAGAGAGACAGAAAGCGAGTAATCACCCCCCAGCGGGGATAGTCACACCACAGTCCCTTCTCCTTCATTCTCATCTCGGGATCTTGGGCATGCGTGCACATACGCCCAGTGTGAGTTTTAAACCACAGGGTCCAGTACTCGAACCATGGTCGACTACATAGGAGTACAGCGACATAGCCATTACACCAACTGCTGGTTCCCACCCAGCATATTTTTCAAACCACCACATCTGGGACTAGAACTGTGAGGTTGGCCATGTAGAATTCAGCCACCTTAACTACCACGCCACAGTCTGGCCTAATAGACAGTATTTCAAAAGACAGAAACAGTATTCAAACTTTGTAACAGTTAATTGGAATAAGGTATTTTTAAATGTTTCTAAGTATTAAAGATTTTAGTCACTTCTCTTTAATGGTAATGACTTAGACAGAAGGTCTGTACATTTTTTTTAAATTTTAATTTGCTAGAGGGCATGTGCATTTTCCAGGGAGAGAGAGAGAGAAAGAGAGAGAGAGAGAGAGAGAGAGAGAGAGAGAGGCATCTCCCATGGAGGATGGTCATGTCGTCTGTTCTCCATTTCTCTTTTTGGGATTTTGATATGTGCACACATGTGACCAGTATGTTTTTCAAGCTTCCAGCTCCAGGACTTGAACCGTGTACTCATCCATGTGGCTCTAACCACCTCAGCTACCACCATACCACCAGCTGGCCTGATCTATAGATGTTTTTATGCTGCTTCAAATAAATGATGTATATCAATGTGCTCATAAAAAATAGACTAGTATGAGAGCTCCGCAGGCAGTGGAAACAATGAGCATGTATAATCTATCCTATGGGATGGGAGAGACCCATGAGTGTATACTTCAAGAATTGACCAGAGCCCCAAACCAAACAGATGAGGGGGAAAGGTTGGGGATGCACTTCTGTGTGCTTGGAAGTTGGAGAAAACAAAACTGCAAAGGTAAGTTGACCTTAAATGACAGTATTTTGTGTATCATTTGCCAGAAAATAGGGATCTATGCAAGGTTTCTAAGAAAAAGAGAGCTGTGATCAGAAATGATTTTTTTTTTTTTTTTGCAGATTGTCCCAGTAGTGGGAATTAGGAAACTGGATAGATAAAGGTCAGTAGCCTATAGGAAAATAGTGTTGTTCCAACAGTTTTGGTGAGGAGTTGAAAGAGCATGCTGGCTTACATGAGAGTGATGGTCACAGGATGGAAATTAGATAGCTGTGGAAGATAGTGTTTTAATTAGGGTACTTTGGATTGCAAGAAGAGATCCATCCAAACCAACCAAAACAAAAGTAGGTGTGGGAGTCTCTTAAGATACAGGGAACTTTCATGGGAATCTAGGCAGACAGCCATAATTCAGATGGACCTCCTAACAAGTGGAATTGGGTGCCAAAATGTCCCACAGACATGACCATTGCATGCTTCTGCATCTCTCTGGAGATCAGCTTCCTCCTCCAGGCCTCTTGGCCATCTTTCATTTACCGGGAGTTTTCCAGTCCATACTTTAACTTCCCCATGGCATTGTTTGACCTCAAACTCTACAGCCTTGTTTCTATCATGTGAGCCCATGGCTTTGACTTCTCTGGCTATTTGGCAATAGTCTCTCCACCTTTTATTAATAGTTCTGAAGTCCCTGCATGCAACAACTGATTGGCTCAAACATCTTTTCTCACCAGCTCACCGACCAACCTGTGAATAGGCTATCCTTGATGGTGCAGACTACATTTTGCAGAACAACTGAGGTCAGACAGAAGAGCCAGAGGCCAATTTAAGGTACAGGACACAGAACTTGGTAATTAAGGCTTACCCTTTTCTTCAGAGGTTGTGATGGGTTAGGGAGAAAGGATCAAATTGTGAATCATTGTCAACTTGACACTTGGTTTTAGGGAAATTCAGAATTTGAGCTTAAAAATCAGGGAAAACAGTTATGATAGCCAGGATAAGGAAAATATACGGGGGAATCCATTTTGTGGAATAAGGTGAGTTAGGTGATTCATCTTTCAAGAATAATGGGAAGATATTCCCTGAGCTGTCTTGTAAATGCATAGAAAAATATTCTGAAGCAAGACTAAATTAAAATATGGACTTCAGGACAGTCTTCTTTTTCAAATGTAGCTAAATAGTTGTTAAAAAGGTTACCTGTGCGTGTGTGTGTGTGTGTGTGTGTGTGTCTATATGTGTGTGTATATATATTATATAAATAAATATATATATTATATATGTATATTATATATATAATATATATATATATTATATATATATATATAATATATATATTATATATATATATATATATATATATATATATATATTTAATTGCCAGAGGACACATGCATTCACTAGAGATAGACAGAAAGTCAGAGAGAGGCAGAAAGAAAACATCCACCGATGGGGAGTGATCCTGCTGCAATTCCCTCTCCTCCATTTCTCCATCCTGTGGAGATTTAGGGGATGCACATATGTATGTGCAAACACACACGCGACATGTTTTTCGAGCTGCCAGGGCTGGGATTTGTACTACAGTTGGCCAGGTGGAATCTAGTTCCCTTAATTACTAGGTCACAGGGCTGATCCAAAAAGGTTTCCTACTAAATTAAATAAATTTCAGGTGTGAACAAACAAAACCTCCTTTATTGCTAAAGAACTTCAGGTAAATGATGCCCTATCTCTAAGCACATTAACTGCAAAACGTTTGGTCCTAGAGCAAAATGGAAAATAGTACTGACCGCATCTTTGAACTTATAGTGTAACAGTGACAGCGTTATCTGGGCGTCTCTTAGGTCAAAGCAGCAAATTAAATTTACAAGAGATAAACATTTGCTTTGTTGCTGAGCTGTTATAATTCTAAACACCTTGCCTTGAAGATGAAACAACAGAATAAGAAACTTTGGGCAGGGAATGAAGTATAGTTTTAAAACTTGGTTCAATGATACAATCAAACTGTGAGCTGATGATACTTTTGAGTGCATGGTATTTCTCGCTGTAATGTAATCTGATTGAGCATTTCTAGAGAAGGAACACTCAAATTCCAATAAATGAGCCAAGTAAAATTTTAGATTTTTCTCAGCACTGGAAATGTCCTAAAGTAATTCAAATTCTGATTCCTCATAACTGTACTCATGGATCCTAATTCTTTCTTTTGAAGCTCTACAGGATAAAAATCAGTTTCTTTCATCAATTCTCATCCGAGGTAACTTTTAGGTCCCTCATCACCATCTTACCCTTCTGAATATACTGATGACTGGTGTCGGTGATTTCTTAATGTGGTCCAGAGAAGATTCAAGTAGCACTTACAGACAGGATGACCTAAAACTAGGTAACTCAAGAGGTAGGAAAACTGAAAATAGCTTTTAAAAAGTTATAGAATAAAATCCATCACATACTTGGGGTCAGCAGGTGGCATGGAGGTAAGGTGCTAGATTTTACGTGGCCAATTCCATGGTTTGAGTGCTGGACATGGTGGCTTGAAAATACACACTGGGCATGGATGCGTGCATACCCAAAATTTCAAGAGGAGAATGGATGAGAAAGGATTGCAGTATGGCCATCACCCCTGGGGAGTGATTTCTCACTTTGTTTCTTTCTATCTTTGCCTGTCTGTCTCTGTCAAGCACACATGCCCTAGAGCAAAACCAAACAAAATCCATCAGATACTTTATCAAAGAGTAATACTGTTGACGATGACAATTAATAGAGGTGTAGATCTCTTAAGGTCCCAGAACCTTCCCTTGTTGGTTTTTCTGCCACATCCTTATTTCTACTAACAATATTAGTCTAGTCTTGTTACTAACCCCTCAAGAAAAATAGTTGCCATGCAGTTCAAGTCCTGGACCTGGTGGCTTAAACTCATGCTGGGTGCATGTGCATGCATGCCCAAGATCCCGAGAAGAGAATGGAGGAGAAGAGATTGCAACATGGCCATGCCCCAGGGGGGTGATTTCTCACTTTCTTTCTCTCTGTCTCTCTCTTTCTGGTGAGCACATGTGCCCTATAGCAAAAACCTCTCATCTCAAAAAAAAAAAAAAAAAAAAAAAAAAAAGTAAAAAATAATTATTATTTTGGACACAAATTGTAGCAATATATTTTGGAGAACATTTCATTTCCTTGTTGTGTTAAAATATACATTGTGGTGTGGTATGGTGGTGCAGTGGTAAAATGTGATTTTCCGAGAGGCTGATCCACGTGGGAAGGTTTCAGTTTTATGCCCAGAGACTTCCCTGACTTTGCTAGGATACACATATGCCCATGACCTGGGACTGGCTGAGACTACAGGTGGTTTGCAGCATCAAGACCCTGTTGGGGGTGCTGTCTCCCTCTGGTTCTCTCTTGCTCAAGGAAGATACAAATAAATAAACTTTTAAAAAATCCACTATATCCTGGACCAGAAGTGGTGTGAAGGTTAAGGTGACTGGATCACACATGGCTGACTACACATTTTAGTCCTAGACCCAGTAGGGAAACACACCAGGCATATATGCGTGCATGCCCAAAATCCCAAGAGGAGAACGGAGGAGAAGGTATTGTGGTGTGGTATCTTCCCTAGGGGGTAGATTTCTCACTTTCCATCTCTATCTCTCTGTGTGTGTGTCTCTCTGGCAAGCACATGCACCCAATAGCAAAAAAAAGGAAAAAAAATTCTATTGTACTGTAATATCACAATATTTATTTAACAGTTCACCTTTGATAGACATTGGGTTGTTTCCAATCTTGCTAGTAAAAACAATACTGCAGTGATGATCTATTCATGTATAGTTTTGTCCACATGTGCAAACATGCTTGTAAAATTAATTACTGGAAATGAAAATGATGTGCCAAAGAGCATGCATATGTTTAATTTAGTGGATCCCAGCTAAGTTCCAAGGCATGTGCACCAAGTGTAGAAGAGTACTAGTTTCTTGCACTCTTGCCCAAATACTGTATTATTAAATCTGTTGATATTTGGCAGAATAAAGGCAAAATATAGTAAAATGCATCTTGCTTTAATTTTAACTAGTATTGTTTTTCTTACAGTAATGTTGAACACATCTTTTCAAATAATAGTTGTATTTTCTTAATTTCTGAGCTATATATTTTCTCTATTGTGCTAAGGTCTTTTAAAAATGTGGGGGACTGGCAGGTGGTATGGTGGTTAAGGCACTGGACTCCTACATGGTTTACCCTGGCTCAAGTCTTAGACTCGGCAGCATGAAACACGCGAGACACGTTTGCATGTGTGCCCAAAGTCCAGAGAGGAAAAGGGATTGTGGTATGGCCACTCCCCCTTGAGGATGATTTCTTGCTTTCTCTCTGTCTCTGTGGCTCCTGCAAGTGCACATATCCTATGGTAAAAGTCTTTGTTTAAGTGAAACTATTCACATTTGGTTACAACATGACATAAATGTTCTCCCCAACTTTACACATATTTTTGAACATTAGCTGGAGAACTTATAAAAAGCTTATTTGTTACTAATATCTATCATGATTGAGAGAAGCAGTAACCCAAACAGAGCCTTGACAACACAATCCACTGCCAGCTTCGGTGAGTTCTGGATCCTAGGCACAGATGTGCCCAGTGTACTCAGGGAGGTTTCCCGATGGGAACCAGGAAGCTTCCCATGTAGGACTGCCTCCCAGATAATCGCATTTTCCCAGGGCACACACCATCTGGCACCACTAAAGAACTTTTAACATTTCAGACTTTTGAAATATATTTAAAATTAGAAAAGTTTTGTTTTCTCTGCATTCATATCAAAAGTCTAATAATATTATCATCTTATTTTAATTTTTGACTGTTTGAGCTATCTGAAATTTATGCTGATATAAAAGATGAGGTAAAAATTTAACTTTGTTTTTTTAGATAGCTAATTATCCCAGGGTTATTTATTGAACATTTTTATTTTTCTCTAATGACATGAAATTTCACCTGTTTACTATTTACTAAAGCTTATTTGGAGATTTTATTTATAAACTCTCTCTCCTATTTTACACTGGTCTATTTGTAAATACATGTGCCAATAAAACATTACTTTAATTACTATAATTGGCAGGACTAATCTTCTTTCAAAGATACATGTATGCATATTTTTCAATGTTATGTTTACAAGCTTATTTCTTTTTTTCTTTTACTTATTTTTTAAAATTTATTTACATTCTTTACATTTATAATCACATGTCTTTACAGAATACATTTCTTTTTCCAACACAAATACCATGTATGTCAGTCAATACAAAGATATTCCTATATACATTATCATCAGCAAATAGCTTCTCATTTTTTGTCAATTAAGCATACTTTTACCAGTTTTTTCCTTCTTCTTTCCCTTTCCTCCCTTCCATATTAAACTTTTTTTCTCACATTTTATTGATTCACAAAAGATCTTGAACTAAAAGTATGGACAAGGCTAGAATCTAGTGACAAGCGCATTGTAATTTTCTTCTGAAACTTTTTTTTTCTCTCTCTGCATTCCCCTTTACTAAAGAGAGGTATAGACTAACTTATTTGCAAAAAAAAAAAATTAGGTTCATCTCAATTTGGTCTGTTATTTGCACAAAGCCCCAGAAGAATTCAATTTCTGATGTAAGGCAACAGATGCTATTGTATTATTGAACTTATGCAATAACCATTCTGCTACAAAATAAGAATGCTCACAAATATTTTCCAATTGCAAAGGAGTCAGAAAGGGAGAAAAGTTTATGTTTCAATTTTAAAAATTCTTTTTTCAACCAATTTCTGAACCTATCAACAATTCAAAAGAAAACAAAAATCCTTAAATCTGGAAGACAAAGCATAGAAGAAAACCAGTAATGTTTTAGAAAAAAGTCAAAGAATTCTTTCACCAGTTCAGTCTCATGTAATCTCTCTTTTGTTGAATTTGCAGTGTTACTGTGATCTGAACTTTCCATTAACATTCAACATTATTATTGCTATTTCAGAACTTGTCCCTACCATTAAGTTGGCATTTTCTTGGTCATTTTTCTTCTCTTATTTGTCTGTATGTCTTTAGTTTTCCTAGTATAGTACTCCCTTCAGAATTTCTTGAAGAGCTGGTCTGGTGTTAGTAAACTCTTCAAATTTTGTTTACCTGAGGATGTTTTTATCTTTTCTTCCCATGTGAAAGATAGTCTTGCTGGATATAGTATTTTTGGTTGAAATTGTTTTTCACATAACGCTTTGAATATATTTTTCCATTCTTTCCTTGCTTGCATTGTTTCCAATGCGAGGTTCGATGTTAGCCTGATAGGATAGCCTTTGAAAATAACTTGACATTTTTCTCTTGCTAATTTTAGTATCTTGTCTGTCTGTGGTTTTGGTCAATCTGGCTATAATATGCCTTGGAGATCTTCTTGGATTGATTCTATGTGAAGTCCTTTGTATTTCTTGGGTCTGGATATTTGAATGCCTCTCTAGGTTTGGAACGTTTTCTTCCAGGATTTCATGGACTAGATTATCAATATCCTGATTAGTGTCTTCATTATCTGGGATATCGATTATCTGGATGTTTGGGCATCAAATGGTATCTAGTATTACTCGTATGTTATTCTCATTTTGGGGGGTTATTTTCTGTCTTGTTGATGAATTTTTCTAGGTCAGAGGTTCTGTCTTCTACATCTGAGATTCAATCTTCTGCATGATCTAATCTGCTTTTAATACTTCCAAGGTAGGTTTTGATTTCCTGTATTACAGCCTTTATTTCTAACAGTTCCATTTGATTTTATTTTATGGTGTACATTTTCTCTTTCAGATTGTAGAAGAACTTCCTCACCTCCTGGAACTTGTGGTCTCTTTTCCCTGCATTTTCTGGAGTTCATTATCTCTCTTCTCTTGCATCTTTGTTAGCTTTGTCACTATGAATGTCCTAAATTATTTATCTGACATTTACACAAGTTCCATTGTACTGTCTGTGGATGATGAAGGGCTGTTCTTTCCCCTTGAGGGAGAGATATTTTCTTGATTTCCCATATTTCTTGCGCCTCTGTGGTGGTTTCTGGTCATCTGATGGATTATACATTACTTCCTACCTTCTTGAAGTTAATTCTGAGTGTTAGAAATGTACAAAAGGAGATTACTTGCAATATTTCTGCAGTTCCATTTCCCTGATCCTGAACAAGAAACCTGCACTTTTGTCAGTGGAACTGGATATTACAAAGGCCCCACAATTTCAAGGAAATAGGTGCATCTGGGCTGACCTGTGGGATTTCAACTAAGAATTCAGAGGTGTGTGGGAGGAGATGAGCTGTGTCATGGCAGCTCTGCAGCTCTGTATTTCTCCCAGCCGCTCACTTTGCAGACTCTCTTCTCTTACTTTTAGTCATTTGGTGGTATATTCATGTTTGGCTAATTTGTTAGAGATTTCTGCTATTGTAAACTCATATACTTCACTTTACTGTGAAGTACTCCTATGTCTATTTATCTGCTATTATGTTTTGCAATGTGGTATTCACAGAAAGGAATTTCAATTTAGATTTATAAAGATGAGTTTCTCCCTTTCTGTACCAGTTTAGTGGGGATTGAGGTTTACTATGACCCTAAAAGTATTCAGACGTTTCATACTGTGCACCTAGACCTGCCTAGACCCTCAGTGTGTGGAAGGTGAGAAGCAAGGTGAGAAAGTCAGGTAAAAGAAAGGAAACAAAGGGAAAAAGACAAAAATAAATAAAATAATTTTTTTAAAAAAATTTAAAAAGACAAAACAAGAAAAAGGGAACATTTTTTTCTTAAGAAAAAGGCAAAAAAATGAGAACTGAATGGCGCACTAGTGCCACGTGAAAGGGGCAGGGCTAGGCCCACTTCAGATGAACATGGTTTCTGAAATTAGCAAGAGAAAGCAGAGATCAGAGACAAGAGACAGTACCTACAGGTTTTTTTAAAAAAAAATATGTATATAAAAAATAATTTTTTTTTGGAGAGGTTTTTTTTTGCTATAGGGCGCGTGCGTTTGCCAGACAGACAGAGAGAGACATAGAGACAGAAAGAGAGAAAGAAATCACACCCCCCCCCCCACCCAGGAGGGGATGGCCACGCCACAATCCTTTCTCCTCCATTCTCCTCTCGGGATCTTGGGCACGCACACACACGCGCCTGGCGTGAGTTTAAGCCACCAGGTCCGGGAAGCGAACCGCGGTCGACTACGTGGGAGTCCAGCGACATAGCCATTACACTAACTGCTGTTCCCATAAAAGAGAAAAGTTTTGAGAGAAAGGGAGAGGAAGAAAGACAGACAGAAGGAAGACTGAGACCACCCTACCTGGCTTTTTGCTGGGTGTTGGGTTGGAAGACAAGCTTATTTATTTTAAAAAGATTAACTGCTGTATTATTGAGATCTTGAAAAGAGCACAGGTTATTTTGGCACAATTGAGATATTTATAATATCTCTTTAACGCTAACATGCATTGTATGCTTATGTATGTTTTTTTTTTCCTTTTAGTAGCATTTTAAAATTGTCCTTTGAAAGTTTTGCACATTTTTTATTAAGTTGATTAAGTTGATTTTTAAGTTTTATTAAGTTTATTAAGTCAATTTTAAATATCATATCTTTATGATATTATTACTTTTTTGTACTTTCAAATGTGTTCATACATGAAAAAAATACATCTCAGTAATATTACTGAATTATCTCATTAGTCAGTAAAATTATTATTGTTATTATTCTGTTATTATTTTTAGTGTTTGTTAAGGGTTGGACGCACTTACCAGAGAGAGACAAAGAGAGGAAAAGTGAGAAATCACCTTCTGGGGGGTTGGCCACACCACCATCCCTTCTCCTCTCAGGTTTTTGACCTATACAATCAGTGTGAATTTCAAGCACACCTGGCCAGTGTGATTTTTAAGCCACAGAGTCACAGACTCGAACTCCATAAAGAGTCATGTGGAATCCATGTCTTAACCTCCATACCACCTGCTGACCCAAAATGTTTTAAAGTTTCATTTCTTGATAGAAAACACAATATATTCATACTAGAGAAAGACAGAGAAAAGTAGACACAAAGCACCATCAGAGGGTCTCATTATGCTGTAATTCCCTTTCCCCAGCTCCTGTGCCTGTGCAAATGCCCGGTGTGTTTTTCAGGCAGAACCAGCGTCCTGATCATGTTCGCCATGTGACTGCAAGTCCAGCAGGGCACCGGTGCTACCACTGTGCCAGAGGCTGTGCCAAGTAAAACATTTTTAATGTATCTTATTTTATTGAGAACATTTTCACAAGTAAATATTTACTATTTTCTAAAATATTTTTTCAGTATCTTGAATATGAGTATGTCATTTTTCTCCTTATTTATTAATGTAGTTCAATAGAGTATTATATTTTCTAATATTTAAACATCTCTATGTTTCTGATATAATCCTTATCCAGTCAAAATCTATTTTTCTTTTAAAATATCAACATTGCTTGCTAATTTTTTTAGTTTTTGTAAGTGAAATGAATCTGTTGCTTTCTGTTTTTATAGTATCACTGCCAGGTTTTGGTCTTGATATTATTCTAATTATTTCCTTAAAAATAATTTAAATGTTTCCTGTTTATTTATGTTCAAGAATAGTTTGATCAGCATTGAAGTTGTCTATTGTTTGAAGTTTCAGAAAATACATTATTAAAACACCTGGGTTAGTACTTATCTTTTTTAAAATTTGCCTGGGGGGGGGACCAGCAATTAGTGTAATGGCTATGTCGCTGGACTCCCATGTAGTCGACTGTGGTTCGAGTCCTGGATCTGGTGGCTTAAAACTCACGCTGGGCACATGTGCGTGCGTACCCAAGATCCCGAGAGGAGAATGGAGGAGAAGGGATTGCGGCCTGGCCATGCCCCCTGGGGGGTGATTTCTTGCTTGGGACCAGCAGTTAGCGTAATGGCTATGTTGCTGGACTCCCACGTAGTCAACCGTGGTTTGCGTCCTGGACCCGGTGGCTTAAGACTGACACCGTGCGCGTGTGTGTGCGTGCCCAAGACCCTGAGAGGAGAATGGAGGAGAGGGGATTGCAGCGTGGCCATCCCCTCTGGTGGGTGATTTCTCGATTTCTGTCTCTCTGTCTTTCTTTCTGGCGAGTGCACGTGCCCTATAGTGAAAAAGCTCTCCAAAAAAAAAAAAAAAAAAAGTTGCCTAGGGGCATGTGAGAGAGAGAAAGAACACCCCCACACCCGTTGGGGGATGGTCATAGTGCATACTTCTCTCTTTCATTTTTCCTTTCAGGTTTTTGGGCACGCACTCACGCATTCCTGGCGTGTTTTTCAAGTTACCAGGTTTGGGACTCAAACCATGAAGTCAGTCAATTAATGTAATGTAAATTACTTCTATGATTAGTTCAGGCAATATTCTTTTTATAAACTAGTCTATCTCATAGAGGTTTTCAAATTATTTTTCAAACAATTAAAATAATTTTTTTTACAAATCATTTAAAGTCTCTCTGTATCTAGGCTATACTTTCATGCCTACTTGGCTTATTTCTCCCTTTTTATCTTGATTGGATTAGCAAATAGTGTTTCTATTCTACTGTTCGCTTTTCTTGTTTACAAATAATCAACTTTCTAAATTTACTTATTTCTATTATTTTTTCTGGGTCAGTTCATTTATTTATAAATTTTTTATCGTAAAGCTATAATTTTCATTACTGTTTAAATATTCTTGGAAAGAATACTATTTAAGTTGTTAATAATTATTTATATCTTAGAATAAATATATTCCAGATTCATTGCAAAGGCTACATTTTGGAAAAGGGAAAGGAAAATTATTAATCTAGCAATTACTTGCATCCTAAAGAAGGGACTGGAGGTGACAAGAAGTATAATCACAATGTTGGGAAGTATGGGGAGACACACACCTCCCACCTTAGAATCTCTCCCACATACATACATGGGAAGGGGTCCTATAACGTTCTCACATAATGGTTTGACGTTTCAGGAAAGCAAAATAAATTATTATTTGTTGGGAAAGTACTTATGTAAAAACATGGGATTCAGCTACATGAACATAAGCTATCAAAATTTTTTGTTCCCTAATAGAATAAATAAAGGAAAACAACGTCATGGGGATGCTTATAGCTAGCCAATAAAATTCCGAATCAGCACATTTTATTTACCCAAGAGTGCTGTAAGAAGGGATGGGACAGGGGCCAGATGGTACACTGGTTACATCATTGGACTCCCACATGGCCAACCATGGTTCAAGTCTCAGACCTGGTGGCTTGAAACTCAAGCTGGGTTCAGGTACATGCATGCCCAAGATCCCAGGAAGAGAATGGAGAAGGAAGAATTGTAGTGTGACCATCCCCTCTGGGGGGGGGAGTGACTTTTCACTTTCCCTTTCACTGTCTGTCTCTCTGTCTCTGTCTCCCTCTCCAGTAAGGGCACCAAGGGTGATCCTGGGCTCCTACTTCTCCATGAACTGCCTTTCTCTTTTTTTCTTTTCTTTTTATTTCTTTTCCTTCCTCCCTTCCTTCCTTCCTTTTCTTTTTTTCCTTCCTTCCTTCTTTTCTTCCTTCCTTTTTTCTTTCTTTCTTTTGCTTTCTTCTTTTTTTATTTTTCCTTCTTCTCTCTTTCTCCCTTCCTTTTCCTTTCTAGTTGCCAGTAAGTGCCTGCATTTGCCAAAGAAAGAGAAACAGAGAGAGAGAGATAAAGGTAAAAAGCACGTCCCCCTCAACCTTGGGACATGATCACACTGCAGTCCCTTCTCCATTTCTCCATCCTGTTGGGATCCTAGCTTCATATGCACATAGTGTGTTTTTCAAGTCACTGGTGCTGGGATTCAAACTATTATCAGCCACGTTAGAGCTAACTCCCTTAACCCCTAAGTAGGCTATGGAGCTAGCCCCTCCTCCTCTTTTTAACTGATGTTTGAATATCAACTTGTATTTTGAAAGATTTTTTATATACTTTACTTAGCTCTGTGACAACTCTGTTTATTAGACTTCTCTCCCTATCGAAACACTCACATAAAACCAGATTCGATTCTTTTCTTTTTTCTTTTCTTTTTTTTTTTTTTTTTGGAGAGTTTTTTTTGCTATAGGGCGCATGCGCTCGCCAGACAGACAGAGAGAGACAGAGAGACAGAAAGCGAAAAATCACCCCCCAGGGGGGATGGTCACGCCGCAATCCCTTCTCCTCCGTTCTCCTCTCGGGATCTTGGGCACGCATGCACACGTGCCCGGTGTGAGTTTAAGCCACCGGGTCCGGGACGCAAACTGCGGTCGGCTACATGGGAGTCCAGTGACATAGCCATTACACTAACTGCTGGTCCCCAATCAGACTCGAGTCTTAATTCAAGATGCTTCTCGCATCTTTCTAATCTTTTTGTTTCCAGGGCCTCCATCTGAGTTGAGGGGTCTATCATCTCATAATGGTTAAGATGACTGGATCCCACATAACTGGCTGTGTGGTTCAAGTCCCAGACTCAGAGGATTGAAGAACATGCTGGACATGTGTGCATGTGCACCCAAAATCCTAACAGGAGAATAGATAGAAGGGATTGCTGCATAGCTATCTTTCTGGGGGGTGCTTTTACACTGTCCTCACTCCCCCCAGCAAGGGGCATACATCCCATGGCAAATTTTTTTTAAAGTTTGTTTTTCCAGTGAAGTAGTAAAGACATATTCATTTCTGTGTGGTTCCAATAAATCAGTTTGACAGCCTATCCCACTCCACTGTCTATCCTTTACTATGTATACCAAAAACCACATGAGAAGGGAGCCTCCAAACATTTGTCATTCAGTCTTGGTTCTGAGCTGCTATTACTGAACCCATCACTCATCTTCGTTCTTATCCCTCTTTGGACTTTGTTGAATAAAATCTTGCCACTTATCCCTCTTATTTTTACTTCATTCTTTTCACATTTGAGTTTCATTATGTTTATTTTTTTTTTTTTTTTTCATGGGCTTGCATTCTCTGACTAACATTCAGCTTTGCTATCTTGACTGTACTAACACATATTGGTCAGGTAAATACCTTAATTCACGTTCATGTTAGCTCTGTAAACCAGAAGAGAACATCTGGGTGTTGACAAACATCCTGATTCCCAAAGTTCCATATTTAACTAGATTATTCCTAGGTAGAAGGCTAATACAAGGAGGTGGTCTTTTTTGGAATTATGATTAGACAGAAATATGGCGGTACCCAGAACCTACTCCAAGGCTGGTCTATTAGTGTTTGCTGCTGGGAAAGATAACCACACAAGACTCTACTCTTCAATATTGGTTTATTGAAAAAGTTTATGGAGTTGTTTTCCTTATCAATGAACTATTCTTCATGGTATTCCTTGATAATTTAACCTTGCCCAGTGCAAAGTCCATCCCTGAAAATGTCTTAGAAGCTGTGAGGCATAGCACTCATTTTGGCTTATTGTCACTGGCATTATCCAAGTATCACCTTGGAAGTGTCTCCATTCACCCTATCCAAAGTGCCAGTCAGGAATGCTACATATAATGAAGTCTTTTCAGAAAAGGGGCCCCAAGAAAGCTGCTCTTATATTAAGATAGTAAGTAGGCACTCACCTCACGACCTGAAGAATCTCTGACTTCAAGTCAATTCAAATTTGATGAGAAAATAACACTCTACTCTTCCAAGTGGGTTTTAAATCATCAGCAGTTGAATGATCAACACCACAGAATTAATGCCTTATCCTGTAAGTGTGGATGCCTGGGGTCTTCAGAAGCCAGCATATTCAGAAAAATTGTGTCTCTAGAAAGCTTAGAGGTAATGCAGTCCTACCTAGAATTGACAGGCCATCTCAGGAGTCGAGAGCAAACCATTGTTACACTCAGCAGCTCCTTGTAGAACCTAGAAGCCTCCTAACTCAACATCTAAAGAATAGAGTGGTCAAAAGATTTTCTTTGAACAATAAACCTGTCCTAGCAACTCAAGTTACCAAAAGGAAGATTCTCAGACAAATATTACTTACCTTGTTTTTCCCTCTTTATACTATTATTATTATTATTTAAATTTATAGTCCATCATTGTATATCTTTATAGCATACAATTTATTTTTTCAAAGTGCACATGTGGTATACAACAATCAAATCAGTATTATTACCATAATACTGATTTTCTAGATCTTCACATTCTTTTGTCCGTTCAATGTTTCTTTTCTTTGCCTCTCCTACCCATCCTCTACCATTTACTCCTCTCCCATTCTCTCTTGTTTCTACACTTATCTTCCCTCTGATCATATCCTCAGATATTTCAATGTCTGCCATAGAATAAAGACAAAGACATTTGGTATATATTGAGTGGGGATATACAGTGTGTATCTTTCAAAGTCGGTAAATCTTATGTATTCATCCACTTAGAATCAAATGACAGGGTCTTATTGTTTATCATGGCTAAGTATTCCATAGTATACATGTGTCACGGTTTTTCAATCTGATCATCAGTTCTTGGGCAGTTCGGTTAATTCTGTCTTAGCAATTGTGAATAATGCTTCAATAAACATGGATGTGCAAATGTCTTTTTGACTATTTTCCTATTCTTTGGGTAAATATCAAGAAGTGGGAATATTGGGTCAAATGTCAGTTCTATTTGCTGGTTTTTGAGGAACCTCTGTATTGTTTTCCATAGCTTGCATTCCCACCAACATTGCAGGAGGGTATCCTTTCACTACAGCCTCATTAGCACTTGCCGATCTTTCTTTCTTTCTTTCCTTCCTTCTTTCTTTCTTTCTCTTTCTTTCTTTCTTTCTTTCTTTCTTTCTTTCTTTCTTTCTTTCTTTCTTTCTTTGATCATAATCATTCTAACTGAGGTTAACTGGTATCTCATTGTGGTTTTGATTTGCATTTCCCTTATGCTAAGAGATGTTGAACATATTTTCATATGTATTCTGGCCATTCATATGTCTTTCCTGGAGCATTGTCTTTTCGGCTCATTTGACCAATAATCCAATAAATTGGATTAACTTTTTTAATGAATGAAGTGATTGAATTTCCTATATATTCTGGTTATGAATCCTTTGCATAATTTACAAATATTTTTCTCCCATTCTGAGGATTATCTCTTCACTCTAATTGTTGTTTCCTTTGTTGGGCAAAAGCTTTTCAGCTTGATGTAGTCCCACTTGTCTAGTTTTGGGATTATTGCCTGTGTTTTAGGAGTTGTAAGAAATTTTTGTCTACTCTAATGTCTTTAAGAGTTTCCCTAAGTTTTCTATCAGTATTTTTATAATTTCAGGCTTTACATCTAAATCTTTTGTTCCATTTTGAGTTGATTTTGTTACTGGTGAGAGATAGGGGTCCAGTTTTAATCTTCTGCAGGTGGATATCCAGTTCTCCCAGCACCATTTGCTGTAACTACTTGCTTTTCTCCACTGTGTTGTCTTGTACTCTTTGTCAGTGATCAGTTGACTATGATTTGGGGTTTGTTTCTAGATTCTCCATTCTGTTCCTATGGTCCCCTCTTTACTCTTTATTCTTAGGTATTATTTTATATCAGCTTACAGAGTGGGTGCCTTTCTTTTTTCTCCTCCATAATATCTATTGCATAATGAACCACATCTTATCTGAAGATTGTTTTAGTTATTTGCTATCACAAAGTTGTGATGACTAGCTTTTGTATTTATACCTTCATGTACTTGCTAGGATATATCTAAAGAATGAATTCTTAACAGTGAATGAGTTGGGTCAAATGCTATATATATATATATATATATATATATATATATATATGTTTTTAATTTTGATAAACATTGGCAGATCATCCCATAGGTAGAAGTTTTACAAAAGTACTCTCTCAAAAACATACTGAAGGTGCTTGTGGCCCTGTACACTTGAAGAATAGTTTATTATTAAAATGTTTATCTTAAAAAAAATGTTTATCTTTAGCATTCTAACAAGTTAGTTTCTCACTGTCATCTTAGTAAGTGCTCCTTTTGGGACCAGCAGTTGGTATAATGGCTATGTCACTGGACTCCCATATAGTCAACCGTGGTTTGAGTCTCAGACCCAGTGGCTTGAACTCAGGACAGGCACGTGTGCGTGCATGCCCAAGGTCTCAAGAGGAGACTGAAGGAGAACGGATTGCGGTATGACCATCCTCCTTGGGGGGTGATTTCCCACTCTCTTTCTCTCTGTCTCTGTCTTTCTGGTGAGCAGAAGCACCCTATAGCAAAAACCTCTAAAAAAAATGCTCCTTTTAAGAGGGGACTATCTTTCTTAAATTCTGTAAGATAATATTAATGTATAATAGGGGTATAATATAGTGTAATCATTATAATCTTAAGAAATATCATAAGTGTAATAATAAATACCATAGGTATATACCACCTAGCTAAAAATATACACTACCAATTAGACTGAAAACACTGTATACCTTTCCCTAATTAAATTTCTCTGTTCTTTTTAAGGACATTTGCTACTCCAAATTTAATATTTATCATTCTCAGCTATTTATTTATATATTACAATACAAATATCTATTCACAGATTGTATATGTGCATGTAATTCATTTTCATGCTTTAAATTTTCATGTAATTAGAATCATACTGCATTTATTTATCTGCAGTGTGCTCTTTGTCTTCAATATTATTTTGTAAGAATTCACTCATAATATTTATACACTGAAATTCATTCATTCACTCTACCACCCAGTAATCCATTGAATGAATATATCACCATTTATCTACTGTTGATGTCCATAGGTTGTTCTATTTTTGTTCTTTCAAGCAATACTGCAATGAACATTCTTGCACATGTCTTCATCAACGAATGGGTAAGCATATCCCTGGGGATAAACCTGCTGGGTCACAGGACTTGGGTCCTTTGACTTTCTTACAAATTGCCAAATTGGTTTCAAAAGGGACTGTCCTAATTTACACTCTCATCAGCAACATAGAAGAGTTACTTTTATTTCACATCCTTGCCAAAACGTGGCATTAGGACGCATTAATTTGGGGCCTGTATATGTTTGAATCCTTGTGGTATTAATTTGCATTTCCCTGATTACTAATAAGGGAAAAACTTATTTACAGATGTGCAAAAGCCGTTTGTATTTTTCTTTTATATAAAACACTTGTTTGTGGCCTTAGCTCAGTTTTATTATTTTTTTTGCTTTCGACTTGTTTTTAATTGCTTTTTAAGAGAGTGGTTTTTGGGAACCAGCAGTTAGCGTAATGGCTATGTCGCTGGACTCCCACGTAGTTGACTGTGGTTGGCGTCCCGGACCCAGTGGCTTAAAACTCACACCGGCCGCGTCCACGTGCGTGCCCAAGATCCCGAGAGAATGGAGGAGAAGGAATTGCGGCGTGACCATCCCCTCTGGGGGGTGATTTCTTGCTTTCTGTCTCTCTGGCTCTCTCTGTCTGGCTGGCAAGTGCACGTGCCCTATAGCAAAAACCTCTCCAAAAAAAAAGAAAGTGGTTTTTGTTCACTTTATGTTCTTTTTTATATTAGATAACTGCTATCTTAGTTGTCATGTTTACCACAAATAGCTTTTCCAGATTTTTAATTCTCTTTGTTCCTTGTTTACAACCTTTAAAGCCAAGAGTTTAAATTTATATGTTCATACATATATTCACATAAATATAATTTTATATCAGTGTAATATAAGAATTTTGTATGTATGAAGATTTTCTTTATTTTTTGCTTGATTACTCCTCATTCTCTTCTGCTTTTCCCCTTGTATGAGTTCCCTTTCTTCCCCATGCAAAAATAAATCATATTACAGACTATATACCATTACATATTTTTTACTGCATTCAAGTACTTTTATAGGGACATACGTAGTAATATATATACTACGTAGGATATTC
Organism: Tupaia tana; assembly: GCA_026018925.1. Taxonomy (NCBI): domain Eukaryota; kingdom Metazoa; phylum Chordata; class Mammalia; order Scandentia; family Tupaiidae; genus Tupaia; species Tupaia tana. The sequence goes on from JAKSZU010000002.1 coordinate 71,944,638, forward strand.
TAATTTTGTCATTATTTGACTTATAAATGTAGGATTCTGATAATACAATACTTTTCTGCTTGTTATAATTTTATTTAGGAATGTTTTGTGAAATATTCCATCAATTTGTGTAATTCTAATTCATTCTTTCAATGACTCCTACATTTTGTTGTATCAGCAGAAATTTTGGTAAGCATGAACCACAGCACAGAAACTTTCAGGCACCTAGAGAAAGATCATTGTATTTTGTCAAGAGTTCAGTAAATATATTATGGCTATTTATTTACATGTATGAACTTTAAAGCAACAGTAAAAGGTACATCTTTCTCCATAAAAATCTAAGATGTGGAAATTAACATGCACACACACACACTCATATGGGGGTCTTCAAAATGTTCATAGAAAATGCACGATATGAAGAAGCTATGAATGTATTTTTAAAATTTTTGCACCAAAATAATTCATATTTTAAATCAATTTTGCCACAGTTTGAAGTCCCCAAGTGGATGTATACATTAATATGTATTCACCTACTCATTGTGTGTGTGTGTGCATACATGAGGAGAGAGAGAAAGAGAACCCAAAACCGAATGACAGGAAGTACACTCTATTTCTGACTCAGTAGCAGACCCTTGTAAGAACATAGAGGAAAAATCTAACTCTCTAGACTTTAGTTAGCTCATTTGTGAAATGGAGGACAGAATCAGAATGCCATCTGATTCCTGACAAGGTCAAATAGTTAAGTCAGTCAATTTCAGAGACTAATCCAAGTTTTGCCAAGGCTTTCCATTCACGAGCTGACATGGCGCCACCATGTGGTAATAGAGCAAACACAATTTAAAATACACTTCAATTTGCTTTTAAATTGTGATCCTTCTTCATTTTCAATGCGAGGAATTAACATTATTTAGAATTTTGTACATATATCGAGTATTTTACAGATTTGTTTATTTTTTACTATTTCAAATTGCAGATATGACTACACTTTATGGTCAGGGAAATATTAGAATATAACATTATTTCTATACCATGCAGAAGTAGTCAACCAGATGAGAAAATAAGAAAAAATAAAGTAATTTTAAGAATGAGCTACACCATGAAAGCATGTTTTATTTTAGTTTTAATTGCCAGAGGATACATGTGCTCACCAGAGACAGAGAGAGACACACACACAGAAAGCACTCTTCAATAGGGTGTGATCATGTCACAATTCTTTCTCCTCTGTTTCTCCATTCTGTAGGAATTTGGGGCAAGTATACACTCACTCCTGCAATGTTTTTCAAACCACCTGGGCCAAGATACAAACTGCGACTGGCCACATGAAATCTGGTTCCCTTAATCACTAAGCTATGGGACAGCCCAAGAAAGTACTTTTTTCTCTTAAATTTTGCCAGAGGGCATGTACATTTGCCAGGGAGAGAGACAGAGAGTGAGAAAGCATCCCCTTTTGGGGGACATTTACGATGCTAGCTCTTCTCTTCCATCTCTCCCCCCTTTCAAGATTTTGGGCACACGTGCACATGTGTACAGTGTGTTTTTCAAGCTACCATGTCCAGGACTTAACTACCCAGGTTATGTGGGATCCAGCTGGTGGTGGGAGCCAGTTCTTAACCACCACACCATATTTTAAACAAAAATATACAACAGTTTTAGAAGCCATATGACTAGAAAACTTTTCAGAATGTCTAAAGTCTTTGAAATTGGTAGGGGGATGAAATTGGAAATGGATAAGGGCAGAGTGGAGTGAAAAGGTACGGCAGTACTTCAAGAACAATGCTACTTGTTGATGATGACGTGTACGGTATTCTCAACTGGATAGGTCTGAGCAGTACTTCATGATGGGTAAAGTCTTTATACACGCAAAATGAGAAATAGTGGTTGACTGGTTAAAAAAATAATTGGAATAATAATAATAATGATTGGGAAAAACAATGAAAAGATATTGAATGATGAAGTGGGGATTTTAATGTCTCTGTGTTGACTGACATGCATGGCATTCCTTTTTGAAAAAGCAATGTAATACACTGTAAAGTTATATGCAATTCAGTATAATATAAACAAGATTATGATGATAATAAATAGAAAAGAAAGAAGAGAAAAGAAAAGGAAAGAGCAATGCTTACTATGATATTGTTGTTCAGTCTTGAAAGCATCTGGAATATATGCTAACTAAAGCTCATTACACAATCCAGTAATGAGATAGTAAATAGAAGAATGACTATAACAACATGTTTTTATTGACATTGTATGTTCAAATTGTTCTGGTTCTGGCCATTGGGAGCCCCTTCCAGTGGATCTGTGTCTCTTTGACATATTCCCATCATTTTGTTGTTGTAGCATTTCTTTACTTGTGGAAGCACTAGACGTTTCGAGCTTATTTCCTGCCTTAGCTTTAGCATCGGCCATTTCTCCCAGGGGTTCTGGCTCCTTTTCTTGGAGAATGATAGAATCCAAGATCTAGCAGTAGGTGTGGCTTTTGTTTACTTTGTATCCTTCCTTTCTATATGTTTCTATCAATATTTTCTTCTTCATGTCTTAATTATATTAAAGTTGAGATGTTTATAGACAAGCTTCGACCATTTAAGAAATTTGTTTGGCTAACAAAATGTATTTCATTCTTGTTACCTGTTGTTTTACGATTGCTACTGTTAACACTACCATGCCACTATTTGTAAAGTTTGTCATTCTCAAATATGAATTCAGGATAAAAGCTTTCTGGAGAAAAAAAATGATAAATTATTTACGCACTTCTTGCTACATTCCTTTTCACTGAATCAGCAGCCAAGAAATATGTTTTCATAAGTGAATAAGCAGAGCTGCGCGTCCATATGCATACAGGTGTTTCCCTTTAGGCTTCTTATTGGAGCATATTTCTAGAAGAAATGTGCCAAAACTACTAGACTCTGATTTGCTTGAAAGCAGAGCCTAGTGCTTTCTTCATCTTTTCACTTCCAGGATTTAGCTTGATATGATTTAGGGGCTTCCTAAAGATTTGTTGAATAAATTACAGAGCCTCCTAAAACATGATGAAACTTACCATCAGTAGTTTAAATGTGTCTAGGGCCAGACAATAGTGCAGTGGTAAAATGCAATGTTGTGCAAGCCTGAGTGAGACACATGGAAAGGTTCTAGGTTCGTGTCTGGAGACTTCCTGGGCAAGTGTGTGCTTGTCATCCAGTGCTGGCTAAAGCAGGGGCCGAGGGTGTGGACTGCTTCATTGAGACCCTACTGGGGTGTTGTCTGTCTTTTTTTTTCTCTGTCTTTCTTATTCATGGAGGAAATAAATGAATACATTTTTATAAATAATTTAAATGTGTCTAAGTTTTCTCTTTTTTTAATTTGTTTTTGTCCTTTCTCATTTGCTTATTTCCTTTTGCAATGTTTCAGTGCTGATAATTAAAAGAAAGGGCCTCTATCATAGCTTTTTTGGTGAAAGCTGGTTTCCTCTCTCTGATCCTATTTCTTCATGAACCATGATAAATTAATCACTGTTAAGCTGCTTTTCCATTCATGATGTAAGGTCCAAATGCTCATTTTTAGAGAAAATACTTGCCCAAAATAAGCCTGTAAAACCAGAGCATGTTTTTCCTTGATTCAAAGTAAAACAGGAACTCTTTATGTGAGCTCTTTTTTACATGGGAAAGCATTTCCATGTATCGTGTTGAACAAGCTTTTCTTCCAATGGATGGTATTGAATTTAATTAGAAGAAAATATCTTTATGAAAATAAGGCTTTAATGATATACTCTTTCATTTTAATACCATAAGTCATCATATTTTCTAAATGGTAGGATAATGATTCTAAAACAACACTACAGAAGAAAAAAGTTATTCATCTGGTGTTTGTTTTTTTTTTTTGCGGAAAAACGTGTGCATTTTTATTCTTTATCTTCTTTATATTCTTACTTCTAATTTCCCATTTAAAAGAAGATGTTCTTGTATGTTCTATTTTAATTTTACTCTAGATTCAGTACCATTTTATAAAATGAAATTCATTTAAGTATAATTTAGGAACTGAGCAGTCTTGAATGAAAAGTATTTCAGGACAGTACTCATGGTTTAAATATAAACACCACCATCAACCATCCTCTCGGTTATTCACCCACTTAACAAAACGGCAGTGTGCCCGTTGGCATTCTGGGGCTGGTAAAACATGGGTGGGAAGATAGACTCCTGCCCTCAGCAGTTAGCAAGGGAGGAGCAAAAAGAAAGTGACTAATGTAAAGGGATGGTTGTAACTAAGCAGAGGATGGCAGAAGACCTGGGGATGGCATGCTGTCTGGTAATTCAGGAGTTTCATAAGGGAACATACAAGGGGAAAGTGTTCTGCACTGGTAAGCACTGTGGGCAGGTGAGAACTGAGCCAACCTGAGGTCTTGGCCTTGGGCACAAGTTGTGTGTGTGTGTGTGTGTGTGTGTGTGTTTTCTTTTCTTTTACTTATGTATTTATTTCTAAATTGCCAAAGAAATTTCCTTTATTTTTACTTACGTATTTGTTTTTTACATTGCCACAATTCATTCTCCTTCATTTCTCCATTGCGTCAGGATTTGGGGCACACACACACATGTGCCTGGCATGTTTTTCAAGTTGTTGGGGCCAGGAGTTAAACCACAGTCAATCTGACTCTCTTAACTACCAACCAGGCTATGGGGCCAGCCTTTTTTTTTTTTTTTTTTTTTTTTTTTTTTTTTTTTTTTTTTTATAAAAACATTTGTCAAGTGTTTACCCAAGTCTGAATACTGTCCTAGGGACTTAGTGCGTTCTTACAGATAGTCCAGTCCGTTTTTTACAACAGCCTATCATAACAGCTAGTACACTGAGTTAGATTCTATGTTGTCTGAGGTGGCACTGTGACTCTCATGTGCATTTTGCAGATGAGGAAACAGAAGCACAGAGTGTATCTGACCTAGCTAAGATTGTGCAGCACCAAATGCCATGCTAGAATGAAAATGCAGGAAGTGATCTCCAGAACCTCCCTTGTATACGATGCTGATCTGCACCCCTCATCAACCTTAAGGATAGAGAAGCAGCAGGCAAAAGGTGAAGAAGCTGTTTTTCCCAAATACCTCCATGAAACAAGCAGAAATACTGAAAAGCAAAAGAAGACTTGAGTCTGCAAGAGTGAACCTTAGAAGTGATAGGGTTGGAAGTCCTGTGATACAGTCATCCCAACATGTGGATGGGTCTCATCTGGGATACCCGTGGCCCTGAGATATCCTCTGGCAACTTCAGAAGCTGAGGACATTGACTAAGAAGAGAGGTATTGGGAGAATCTGGATGAGGATGAAAGAGATCGAGGAAAGAAGTATAAGACTGGCTCTGTGGCACAGTGGTCATGTGCTTACTCAAGCCAAATCCCACATGGCAACCACAGTTCAAATCTCATATCCGGTCAGCCTGGAACACTCTGGGCATGTGCACAAGTGCCCGGGATCCAATGGGCTGGAGGAAGAAGATTGTGGCATGATCAGACCCTACAGAGGAGAGCTTATCTCCTTCTCTCTGTCTCACACAAGTGTGTATGAATAAAGAAAAAAAAAAAAGAAAAAAAGAAAAGAAAGAGGTGCAACAGATATTTCATGGAGATTGTTCATGAAGTTAGTTATGTCAATTCAGTTTAAAGGCTATCTCGATGCAAGGAGACACTTTGATGCCCCTGGTAAAAGTGTAAAATCATTGTTTTGTTTGTTGTTGATTTGTTTTCCCAGGCAATGCATATAATATACCCAGACCTTTCTCTGCTCCTTAGGCATACTAAGATTATAAGAGATTCATGTTTTCCATTCCACTGAGTATAGGTTGGATATTTACAGATTTGTATTAGTTTTATAAACTAATTTTTTTCTCATTATTTAGTAGAATTGTGTTAACGTCTAAGAAATGATAGTGCTGTTCCCCTAAACTTATCATTAATAATAGAATTTTATAATAGTAACTATATTTTATAGCTTTGGGTTTTTTTTTTTTTTTTTTTTTTGGAGAGGTTTTTGCTATAGGGCGTATGCGCTGGCCAGACAGATAGACAGAGACAGAGACAGAGAGACAGAAAGCGAGAAATTACCCCCCGCAGGGGGGATGGCCACGCCGCAATCTTTTCTCCTCCATTCTCCTCTCAGGATCTTGGGCACACACACACGTGCCCGGCATGAGTTTTAAGCCACCGGGTCCAGGATGCGAACCGCGGTCGACTACGTGGGAGTCCAGCAACATAGCCATTACGCTAACTGCTGGTCCCTAGCTTTGGGTTGTTGAAAATGTCAGGATGTATTTTTCTGTGCAAAAATGTGTCCTGACTTTTCCAACAAGCCAATACTATTGCTAAAATGAGACAGAAAAATCAGAAATTTAATTAAGCATTATTGTACAATCTAGTCCTAATAACAAAGGATGATATATGTGGACTAAATATTCTCCTCCTTTAGTGCCTTTAAGTGAGAGATTAGAGAATGTTATGTAGGTCATTTGAAATGCAAGTGAATTCTCAGAGATAAGCAGACATATTGCTTGGCATGATTGATGGTCTTTTCAGAGATGAGCAAGTGCAATAAACAGAAGGTTTTGTGACCGTTCTTCAGTCAGAGGCTCCAGCCCATCTCTGATCCCCTTCCATCTTAGACTGTCACCCTATCAGCGGAAAAAAGAGACTTGCTGAGTTTTCCTAAGAATGGGGCAAAATGCTTCAACTTTCTCATTACCTAATAACATAAATTGTTAAAAATTTAAAAATTAGATAAGGTTTTACCCAAATTCATTATCAATATTCCAGCCTTGGAAAATGCTGTGCCAAAGTGACTATTTCAGACTGTCTAAAGGCAAAATAGCTGCTTGAAGGTGTCTGCCCCAACCTGGCTGTATCAGAATACCTCTCAAAGCAGCCCCATCAAATGTCATCTACAGGGCTGGTCCCATAGTTCAGCAGTTGAGTCCAACATAGAGAAAGCTAGATCCCACATGGTGCCCAGCCATGATGTCTTGAAAAACACACTGGGTGGGTAGTACTGAGCATGCTCAGAATTGTGAAGGGATGGAGTCTTAGAGGAAAAAGCATTTTGGTGTGAAGAGGCCCCGCTGAGGGATTCTCTTTCTTATAAGTACACACATGCCCTCTGATATATATATATATATTTTTTTTTTTGAGAGGTTTTTGCTATAGGGCACTTGTGCTTGCCAGAAAGACAGAGAGAGACAGAGAGACAGAAGGCAAGAAATCACCCCCTGGGGGGATGGCCACATCGCAATCCCTTCTCCTCTGTTCTCCTCTCAGGATCTTGGGCACATATACACACATGCCTATTGTGTTTTTCAAATTGCCAGGTCCAGGACTCAAACAGCAAAGCAGGACATGTGGGATCTAGCTGCCTTAACCACCATATCACTGGATGGCTCTTCTAATTAATCTTTCAATCACCTTGATCTGAGTTTAAGCCACCGGGTCCAGGACTTGAGCTGCCGTTGACTGCATGGGAGTCCAGCAACATAGCCATTATGCCAACTGCCAGTTCCAATATATTAAAAAATAAATTTAACAACTGTCAAGTACCTGGAACCCATGGGAGATGCTCTTTAGATACTGCTGGGCCTAATAGGTCCAGGGTCTCATAGTGGTGTCCATACCATAGTCACAGCCCCACGAAGACTTGAAATATCTGTATTAAAATGAGTATACCCTTCTAGGTCAGAGAAAAGGTTAGCATAGGCTTTTGGAAAAGGAGAGTTCCAAAGCTTCCTGTGGGGGAGGAGATAGCTTGGGGAATGAAGAGCTAGGGTGCCATGGGAAAGGGGCAAATGGAAGCAAAAAGATACTACAGGCAGGAAGGACAACATGAACACAGATACAGGGGTGAGAAACTCAGTAGTGTGATATCTGCAACTGGCAGGCATTTCAGATTGCTCACCATCCAGCCATTACTGAGCACCTGCTGCGGGCTTCACCACATTGTCCCCATCTCCAAACTCCACTGGAGAGGATGCAGTAGACCTAGGACATAGCTCAATTTATTTTCCCTCCATTCAACAACAACAAAAAATACAAGTGGTTCCTAAATCATTTTTGAAACTCACGTTAGATTCTAGCAAAGTATAGTTTTCCCTCAAATATTTTTCCAATTAATCTTTTATTAATTTGTTTGCTCCAGGACACATGCACTTGACAGAGAGAAACAGAGAGAAAGAGAAAAATCACCTACCAGTGGCATGGTCACACCACAATCCATTCTCCTCCATTCTTCTCTTGGGATTTTGGGCACACATGCACACATGCCTGTTGTGTTTTTCAAGTTGCCAGGTCCAGGACTCAAATAGCAAAGCAGGCCATGTGGGATCCAGCTGCCTTAACCACCATATCACCGGATGGCTCTTCTAATTAATCTTTAAATCACCTTGATCTGAATTAAATAATTCATAAAAAATATTTTTTCCATTTATTTTTGAAATCACATTAACCTGAATTGAATGCAAACTACTTGGTTTAATTTGAAACACATGATTACATTAGAAATACAAACACAGAACCAGCAGATGGCAAAATGGTTACATTGCTGGACTCCCACATGGCCAACCACAGTTTAAGACTAGGACCCAGTGGCTTGAAACTCATGCTAGGTGCACATGTGTGGGTGTTCAAAATCCTGAGAAAATGGAGGAGAAAGGATTGTGGTGTGTCACACCCCTGGGGAGGTGATTTCTTACTTTCTGTCTCTTTGGTGAGCACACGCACCCTATAGTAAAAAGTTCTCTAAAAAAAGAAAAAAGAAGAAATACAAATGCACAAAAAACAACTGACCAATTATATATTAAGCATCCTTTCACTTGATATACTATAACTTTCTAAAAAGAAAATACCATAAATTATTCTATTTTAATAATACTTGGTGTTCTATAGAGCTGAAAGTGTGAGAAAACATTTGAAATACTATATGCCAATCTTCTTTAAAAATGAGTCTTACATGTGGATAAAGTACAGATTATTTTTCTGTAACATTACTATTAACCTGAATGTTCCCATGGTAACAAGACATCTAACAGAATATAAAGCAGATAACTTTCAATATTTAAATCGTAACTGAGAAATAAAAACACATTTGTAATTGCATGAAAGTTACACATTAATCCCATCCATCAGCGATGTAGAAATATCTTCAGAAATAGTACCCGGTTTTCAAAAGTTTTACCTTAATTGCTTGTAACTAATTTTCCAATTACAAAGGTAATCTATGCTTTTTATGAAAAAAAAAAGGTAAGACATATCAAAAGAAGAATTATATAAACCCTGAGACAACTACTGGTATTTGTTGTATTATTTTTGTACATTATTTTATTTGGATCAGAATAGATATTTAGTTGTGTATCTTTCATTTTTACTTCCTCCCATGTCATTAATTATTGTTAAGATTTGTTTTGTAGGTGATAGATTTGTCATGATCTCAACAATGTAATATATATATCCTGATTAATTTCCTTTTTTTCTGAGTCTTGGCCATAATAAATTTCATACTTGAAGTTCGTAAGTCATACTCCACTCCCTCAAAACATAATGTCTAAAATGGTGTTAAATTTCTTTGTCTTTTTTTTTAATCGATTTAATCAGGTAATTTCTATAAGCATCCAAAATTGACTAAGGTTGTTCCAGTCTAATTAACCATCACTAGACATGGGTTTGTGTGTCAAAACAGTAATTGAGAGCTCTTGTAGGAATTCAATCCTCAAGCAAATTTTTTTTTTTTTTAAGCTTTTTGCCACAGGGCACCTGTGCTCACCTGAGAGAGACAGACAAACAGTAAGGGGGAAAGTGAGACACTGCCCTGCATGGATGATAATCACACTGCAGCCCCTTCTCTATTCTCTTGGGACTTGGGGCATGCACACACATGTGCTTGGGGTATTTTCAAGTGGCCAGGTCTGGGACTCGAACTGTGATTGGCCATGTGGAAGTCCACTGCTTTAACCACCAGTGAATTTGCCAGAGGGTGACAGAGAGAAAGAAGAGAGGGAAAATTATAACCCCCACCTCCATTTGGGAATGCCCAGTGCTGCAATCCCTTCTCCATTTGTCTCTCCTTTTGAGATTTTAGGCATACACACACACACACACACACATACACACTCAGTGTTTCTCAAGCTACTGTGTCCAGAACTCAAACTGTACAGCCAGTCATGTGAGATCCAGCTACCTTAACTACCATGACACCAACTAGCCGTAAAACAATTTAACTCATGAAAGAGGATTTAGGAATGGAAATTGCCTTGCTCTTGGGCATATATATAGAAATTTCCTAGAAAGACTATAGCATGATATTTTTAAAAAACACGTTTTAATGGCCAAAGAGCATGTGCATCAGAGACAAAGAGAGAGGGAGAAAGCACTCCAGCACTCCTCATGGGGTACAGTCACACTGCAATCCCTTCTCAACCTCACTTTATTAGGATTTGGGACATGTGCCCAGTGCATTTTTCAAACTGCCGGGATTAGAAGTCAAACCACAGTTGGCCATGTATTACCTGGTTCTCTTAACCACTAGGATACAGGACTAGCCCTAGAATGCCAATTTTAAATATTATTTGTGATTTTTGAGAAAAAAAGGGAAAAAATTGCAGCCAGAAAATGTCTTAAATTTGGACAGTTTTTTTTTTTTTTTGGAGAAGTTTTTGCTATAGGGAGTGTGCACTCACCAGACAGACAGAGAGAGACATAGAGACAGAAAGCAAGAAATCACCCCCCAGAGAGGATGGTCACGCTGCAATCCCTTTTCCTCCATTCTCCTCTCGGGATCTTGGGCACGCACGCACACGCGCCCGGCGTGAGTTTTAAGCCACCGGGTCCGGGATGTGAACCGCAGTCGACTACGTGGTAGTCCAGCGACATAGCCATTACGCTAACTGCTGGTTCCCTGGACAGTTTTTATTATTAAATATGAATATATTTAATGTTAAATATATCATAAGTATTACCATTATCTTAACTTAGAAATAGTATCAAATATACTTCTGTCATGACACACTTAAGAGCACCAACATTGTAAAATCTATCACCAGTTCACCGGAAAGCAGCCTCGTGGTCAAACAGAAATGCTGGCATTGCCTTTTGGTTGCAAGTAGCAGGAAGGAAGAGAAATTCTTTATAGGTCAGGAAAGATGTCAACCCAAGAACAGAAGCCCAACTGAGCACCAGGAACCCTGGGAACTAGGATAACAAATGTGGAAAAATAGGGAGTCCTTCTCTTTCTCAGAAGTCTCATCTAGAAAGTTCTTTCCACCTGCTCTCAGTCCTAGGCACCAGGTAATTGTCTCTGACTCAGGAGCCCAAGCCCATGCCTATCAGCTGTGGCCAGAGTGCAGAGTCATGTTGTAAACAACTGGATTCCCTTGAGCTAGCAAGTGGCATGGAGGCTGAAGCTCTAGATTCCAAATGACCAACAGCGCAGTTTGAGTCCCAGACCTGGAGGCATGTATATGTGCATGACCAAAATCCCTAGAAGAGAGTGGAGAAGGGATTGCAGTGTGGCTATGCCCCCTGGGGGACATAGCCTCCCCACATCCATTCTGGTGAACACATGTGCCCTATACAAAAACTAAAACAAAACAAAACAAACAAACAAACCTAGGTGCTCTGATTCCCCACTGATTACTGAGGGCAGGAGACCAACCAGTAGTTGTCATTTCGTCAACCGCAATTAAAAGACTGGATTTACACAAAGTAGTGAAAGAAATCCAGTCTTTCTTTTTAGTATTTGTTTTCTTCGTTGAGAATTGTATTAACAGTATCTGGATGCATTTTCCTTGTATCTTGAATGTGGACTTCCAGACCTTTCTCCCTTGGGAGATATTACGATAGGTATTGTCAGCAATTCATTTCGTTTTGTCACTTAATAATATGTTCTATATTTTAGAGTTAAATATTTTAGCAGATTACTTTTTAAAGTAAAATAGTAACACCAAAATGCATTTTTATTATAAAGAATCTAGTAATTCAGATTATGTGGATGAAAAAGTCAGCTTTCTTTTTTCACACAACTTCTGAAATATATTGTTATCTTACTAGGTCATGGTATGTGACCTTTAAACATTGCTTAAAATATTATTTTTTTAAAGTACATACACTTTAAAAAGTACATATGTAAGATGTGCTGACCCTGCTGCTTAGTGGTTAAGGGAGCTGTATCCCACATAGTAGTCAGCAGTTTCAATCCTGGCCCTGATGGCTTGAAAATCACACTGGGTACAGGCACAAATATGCTCTGAATCCTTACAGGATGGAGAAATGGAGGAGAAGAGATTGTGCCATGATCACTCTATCGGAGAACGCGTTTTCCCTTTTTCTCTCTCTAGACTATCTCTTTCTGGCAAAATCACATGCCCTCTGGCAATTAAAAAATTAATAAATTACATACGAGTAAAATATAAAATCCCTTTTCAACACTGTCCTCCAACCATCCAAATTTCTTTTCCGAAGTTACTATTAACTGTTAAATATGTTTCTGCATTTTTTAAATTTACATATACACCTTCGTATAAAAATATGTACTTTGGAATTTTTTTCCTTTAATGTAATTGGAATCCAAGTATAGAGATTAACCTTTGCTTTTTAAAGATTTACACATAAGTACTACAGTTGGTGTTCTACTACAGTTTATGAAGACTTATCTTAAAACTTATGTTTTGTATAGCATGCCATGTCACAGATGCATCATAATTTAACTATTTTTCTATTGGTAGACATTTATGGTTTTCAATTTTTGCTGTGAAGAAATATTATGATGAATATATTTATACATATTCATGCTTATATGAGGCTTTTTTTCTATGTCAAAGAAACATAAATATTACAAATGGATACTCCAGTGGAAGCTATAATAATTTAATTAGATCAATGATATGAGCATGTACATTCCCACACAATTTTGCAAACCCTGTATATCAGCGATTCCTTTTAATATTTGCCAGTCTGAAGGGTAAAAAAAATTATCTGTTCTTGTTATTATTAATGCTTCCTGATCATTGATGAGAATGGGCATCTCTTGATATGTTCGTTGGTCAATTATACAAATTTCTTCCTCTTTGAATTGTCTATTCATAAATATTTTTTTCTTCTCTTGGGATTTTTACCTAATTTTTTTTTAAATCCATTTGTCAGAGTAACTTATTGATCTGTTTTTTGTTTTTGTTTTTGTTTTGTTTTGTTTTTGTAAAGATTTTCTCATTTTAACTTTGTTCATGGTATTTTATTTTATTTTTTATTATTATTCAGACATTGAATCACTATACACCATTTAGATTGTGAAGAGACTTTACCCAGCATGATATAAACCTCAGTCCAGCCCAGTTGAGATTATTATACACATCCTCGTCAACAGATGATAAACCTTATCTGTGTCCCACAAGTGTCTTACCTCTCCATTTTCCTTTATAATAAGTTTTGATTTTTTTAAGCAGTCGAAGCTGTTATTCTTTTTTGTTGTAGTTTCTAGATGTTGTGTATTATTTAGGAAGTTTCTTAAAATACAGATTATAAACTATTCGCTAATTTATAAATACACATATATTTTTATTATTTTTTATATTACATTTTATCACATATATCTTTAACTTATACACTTTTTAAAGGTTTAGTCTTATTTTATTTTTTTATGTCAAAGGCTACATAAGCATACCATAAAGAGAATATGAGAGGATACCCTTCCCTCCAACCCCTACTCCAATTGGACCTGGTCACACCGAAATCCTTCCTCCTCCAATTCTCCATCCCATCAGGATCCTGAGCACATGTGCATGTGTTGCCATGGAGTCAGAGAGTCCAACCACAGTCAGCCATGTGGGATCCAGCTCCCTCTGCTCAGTGCTTAACCTCTGGGCTACAGGGCCAGTCCAAAGATTTAGCTTTTAAAATGATCTAGAATTATTTGCATATGTCTGTGTTGTAAGTTAGGAGCTATTCATTTTTTCTAAATGTATAGCTAATTGTCTTATTTATAAAATTGACTAATATTTACCCAGTGATTTGAAAATCTACCTTTCTTACCAATTAAATTCTCATATGATTGGTCTGTTTTCTGATCTTTTTAATTATTCTTTTCTACTTTTATGACAATGCTATAGTGTTTTAGTCATCATATTTTTATATTTTGATATGTAGTCATTCTTTTCTCGGTTTTTCCTAATATCTTTATACATTTTTTTCTTCTGGATGAATTTAAATATTGTTCAATTAAGTTCCATAGGACATCTTTTTTTGAATATCTTTCCACTTTGCTTCCAATCATCTATTGGAAAAATTCTTATGAAGGATTAGAAAACTCATCTATAAAACCCACTGAAACTGAAGTCTTTCTAAGATTAATCTTTGACTACTTTTTAGTCTCTTCAATGTTGATTGGTCTACTCAGTTTTTCTACTGCTTCTTTAGTCAAACAATCATTTGTATTTCTAAAAGTTCTTCTATCTAGGTTTTCAATTTATTTATACAAAATAGTTTTTCTTATTCATTTCTTATTTTCTTAATTTTGTCTTTTCACTTTTATTTTAAGTGGACATGGCAAACTTTCTTGACAAATATCTAGGCAACTGAATAAGGTTTTTTCCGAATTGCATTGCTTTTCTTCTCCAACTAGCCCCTTCTCCAAAGTGAGACTTAACTGCATACCATGTGAAATCGACAAGTAAATTTTTAAAAAGAATTGTTTGTTTATTTATTTATGCATTTTTAAAATTTCAATAAAAATAGTTTCGTTTTAATAAATCAAAATCAGAAAATCTTAAGAGAAGTTTGCTTAAGGCTTAAAACCAGGAAAAAGGTAGGATTCAATTCCAACAATAGGTAGATGAATCTATCAACAGTTCAAGAGAAGATAAAAATTCATAAATCTGCAAAACAAAGGATAGAAGAAAATCAGTAATGTTTTAGTGAAAAGTCATAGAATTCCATTTCACCAGTTCAGTCTCATGTAATTAATATCTCTTGTGTTGAATTTGCAGTCTAACTGTGGTCTGATCTTTCCATTTAGATTCTGGAAGTTAACATTCAACATTATTATTGATTTTCCAGACTTGTTCCTTCTATTCTCTCATTTGTTTTTTGGACTCCTATTTCTGTGTTTCTGACTTTAGTTTTTCTCGTTTGTTACTACCTTCAGAACTTCTTGAAGGGCTGGTCTGGTGTTGGTAAATTCTTTCAGGTTTTGTTTATCTGAGAATGTTTTTGTCTTTTCTTCCCATATGAAAGATAATCTTGCTGGATATAGTAGTTTTGGCTGAAATTGTTTTACACTTAAGACTTGTTTCCAATGAGAGGTCCAATATTAGCTTATTGGGATATCTTTTTAAAGTAAATTGACAGTTCTCTTTTGCCAATTTTATTACCTTGTCTCTGCCTGTGGTTTTGGTCAATCTGTCTGTGATGTGCCTTGGAGAAGATCTTCCTGGTAGATTTTATGTGGATCCTTTGTATTTCCTGGGTCTGGATATTTGAATGCCTCTCTAGGTTTGGGAAGTTTTCTTCCAGAATTTCATGGACTAGATTATCAATGCCCTGATTAGTGTTTTCATTTTCTGAGATATTGATTATCTGGATGTTTGGGCTTCTGATGGTATCTAGTATTACTTGTATATTATTTTCATTTGGGGGGATTATTTTCTCTCTTGTTGATGAATTTTTCTAGGTCAGAGGTTCTGTCTTCTACCACTGAGATTCAATTTTCTGCATGATTGAATCTGCTTTTAAAACTTTAAAGGGAGGTTTCTTTTTTTAAAAAAATTTTTTATTTAACTTTATTTATTTATGTATTTATTTTAATTTGACCGAGAGTGTGTGGGGAGAGAGAGAGAGAGAGAGAGAGAGAGAGAGAGAGTGAGAAAGTAAGCCACCAGGTCTGGGACTTGAACCATGGTTGGCCATGTGGGAGTCCAATGCCCTTAACCACCATGCCACCCGCTGGCCACTCAAGGGAGGTTTTGATTTCCTATATTACAGCCTTCACCCCTAATAATTCCATTGTATTCCTTTTTTATTATGTATATTTCTTCTTTAAGATCACACAAGAACTTTCTCACCTCTTGGAACTTGATATCTCTTTTCTCCTGCATTTTCTGCAGTTCATTGTCTCTCTTCCCTTGTATCTCTGTTAGCTTTGTCACTGAATATTCTAAATTCTTTATCTAACATTTCCAGGAGTTCCATTGTATTGTCTGTGGAGGATGAGGAGTTATTCTTTTCCCTTGGGGGAGAGATAGTTTCTTGGCTTCTCATATTTCTTATGCCTCTGCAGTGGTTTCTGGTCATCTGATGGATTATATGCCTTTTCTTAATTTTTGGAGTTAAATCTGAGTGTTCAGAGGCATAAAGGAGGAAGTTCTCTGAAATCTCTCCACAGTTCCGTTTTTCCTCCCTTTGTGCAGCAGATTCTGTGGAAATTGAGGATTACTCTGACCCTAAACATATTCAGATATTTGGCTACTATGCACCTAGACCTGTTTAGAAGGTCATTGTGTGGAGGCTGAACAGAAAAGTGAGAAGGGTAAAAGAAAAAGCAAAAAAGAAAAGAAAACAAAGAAAAAGAAAGAAAAAAATTTAAAAAACAATCAAAAAGAAAAAGAAAACAAATTTTGTTTTTTAAAAAACAAAAATCACATGGCATAGAAAGGGGCTACACAGAACTCAAATGTAGATGGCTTGTGATTGGCCTTTCCTATGTGGGAGGGGAAAGAGGTGAGAATTAGCAAGATAAAAGAGAAAGTTAAGAAGTTAAAAATTTATGAGAAAAAAAATTAGAGAGAGAAAGACAGAAAAAATACAGAGGGTGCTCTACCTACTAGTTCTTAGGGTCAAGAAGGTGAAGTTGGGCAGAAAATCTTCAGTTGTCCTAGTCCCTGAAAGGGGCCACTCAGAGCTCAAATGTAGATGGCTTGTGATTGGCCTTTCCTACTAGTTCTTGGGGTTAGGAGGGTGAAGTTTCTTTGTAAAGAATTATTTATTCAATTTTGTTTATTACTATTATTTTTTAAAATTTGCTATAGGGCATGTGTGCTTACCAGAGAGAGACAGAGAGAGAAAGAGGGCAAGTGAGAAAGTAAGTCACCAGATCCAGGACTTGAAGTGCAGCAGGCCATGTGGGAGTCCAGCACCTTAACCACGACACTACCTGCTGGCTGCCTGATGAGGCATTCTGACTGTCATGTTTCATTCTGGAGAGGAAGAAGTCAGGAAGATTGGCGACATTCTCTGACCAGTCGCGAAAATCAAGAGGACTTGAATCTGGAGTGGATTACCTTTGTGTCACTAGACATACGTCATTCCCCTTTTCCTCCCTCTGGATCTTGTGGTGATATTCCAGAGGAGTCACCTCTATCTCTGCTTGCCATCGCCATGGTAGGGTAATTTTTCAAGAAGGCTTCAGCCTCTGGGGGACAGATTATTCACCCTCCAGAAAGGGTTTCTTTCTGATTTTATCCAGGGGTAAACGCTGCTAATCCCTGCCACTCAGAATAAGTGGAAAGGGAGAGAGGAATAAGGTGCCCAACTGGCCTAACTATTTCAAGAATGTGTTGACTCTGAGCCTGGATAATCACTGAAATTCCTTCAACACTGTAAAAATTTTTCTTACCCATGTTTCAGCCTGAGGTTTTCTCTAACCTTATTTTTTTTTTTTTTTAAATTAACCTGATTCCAATTTGTTTCTATTTATCTTCCTAGAAACTTTCATTTTCTGGGCATCCCTTCTCATTTTTCAACACTGATACAGATTTATTCTTGAGAAAAAAATATATTCTGTCATTTCTTTAAGGAGTGGAAGTGAGAAATGTAACATGTACTCTTTTACCACATTTAGTCCATCTTTCTCTTAAAATTTATTTACATTTAACTCAAGAAGATAGTCCAAATGAGTAAATAACTTGAACAAAAGAATGGCCAGATTAGGAAACTTCATTATGCTCTCATCTCACTATGTGTTTCTTCTCTTATTTCAACAGTTAAAGCTGTGTAGTGATCATGTAGGTCATTGTGAGAAAAAGGGTCACGTCCCTCTTGAGTGTGTCATTCGTTTCCCTGGAGCACTTCCTCAAACACAGTAAGCATTCCATAAACATTGGTTAAATGGATAAATGAACAAATTATTTCATGCACAAACCAGAAACCCAGAGAATCACAAACAGAACCTCTGGAGGGTTTGATACAAGTTTATACAGCTAGTGACAGGACAAGAGCTAAAACTATGTTGGACTCCTCTTCCGTGCTCTTTCCACTACTCTAGACTATCTGCATCCCTAATACCCTCCTGCCAATCATTGCTTAGACAAAGACAAGTGAAAAGAAGTCTGACTGGTTGGCAGTGGCTGAAACTGACACTCTAACAACACTCCCTATACTAGCGCTTCCGTACATCAGTTTGATCACCTCCATCCCTTCTTCCTTTGCTATTGTGTCTCTTAGTAGACTAATAAACTGAAGCTCATACCACCTCTCTATGTTGTAAACGGTATTAGCATCTCTGGCCTTTAATGCCTTTGCAAAGGAAAAGATGGCCATGAGACTGTGTGTGTGGGTAGGTGGATAGGTAGGTGTGGGTATGAGAGGGTGGGTGTGGGGGACTCATTTATTGTTTTAAAATTCAACATCCCATTAGGGATAACAGTAAATTGGCAAGCCACTGTTCTCCTGAAATAAAAGTCTTTCTTTCCAGAGAAGGGTAAATGGTCTTTTTTCTATTTTATTCAAGCAATATAATAACTATGGGTCTTTGAACCTGATAGCTCAATTGTGATCACAGAAGATCCTCCTGAAATACATTTTGCTATTAATCTCTTTTTCGCCAACATCTTACCGTGGGTAAATAGATGTTATTTTCCTTGCCCATGATTATGCTGCTTATATGTCTAATGTTGATAGTAGGCAGGACTGAACAAAAATATTTTTGCTTGTTTTCATTGTAATTTTTGTTTTCTTACTTTTTGGTAAACTATAGACATAAATTTAGGATTTATAAATTTGCTTAAATCTGATTTTTACAGATGAATATGAAGGTGATAATTATCACAGAATTATTTACCAAAATATTTCATGTGATATAGATAAGACTCTACTGAAATTGTTCATGAAAAGACCTATTATGGATAAAATTTAATTGACATATACATTAAATTCCTCTTTTATAAGGAATCTGGAATGTTGCTAGATTGTTGGTTCTTATAAAATTGCATATATTCATCTTATAGTAATAGCTAGTTGCCAGTAAAATTTTAAAATTACCTTAAGAATTATCTTTTACCAGTTTCTAAATAATTATACCTGAAAAGAATAATCATTTTTAAAAATAGGGTATGCAATTCTAGTTGAAAATATTATTACAGATCATATGACAACCTACCACAGTGTCTCTGGTCAGGCTTGTCAGAGCAGCATGAAAATCATGAAATCATAAAATATGTAAAGATGTAAATTGCATTGAAGATTTTTTAGTCTTATTTTATATGTATAATTGTGTGAATTTGATTAATTACCCTTATGCATATGAAAAAAATAATATTCCTTAACTTTTTTTTTTTTTCTATAGGGAGCATGCACTCGCCAGAGAGAGAGAGCAGGAAAGTGAGAAATCACCCCCAGGGTGAATAAGCACACTGCAATCCCTTCTCCTCCATTCTCCTGTCAGAATTTTGAGCATGTTCACACATGTGTCCAGCATATTTTCCAAGCCACTATGGGACTCTTAACTGCACAGTTGGCCATGTGGGATTCAGCCACCACAACCACCATGCCACATGGCTAGCCCTAAAAATCTATTCTTTATTATTTAAAATGGTGGGCCTTCCCTTGAGCCATGAAAAAAATTCAGGATCATGCCACAGTCCAGGGAACACTGTTGGAGGTCTTGTGGCCTGGGTCCCTGTGATGGTTACTTTGTCAACCGGAGTAGGCTATGCTGCCCTACTGTCAGGGAAGCTCCAGTGTAGATGTTGTTGTGAAGGCATTTTTTAGATGTGATCAACATTGAAATCAGTAGTCTATGAATTGGTAGATTGCCCTCCTTATGGACATAGAAAAACTATATATTTCTCTTTGGTCAACAAACACAGAACACAAATGCTTAGCATTTGTGCGTGCGTGCACACACACACATACATATTTGTATATATATGTATATATACACCTATATGTTTAGTGCATGAGCTCACTGGAAAGAGATAGAAAGTGAGAAAGCACCCCATGGGGGGATGGACACACTGTAATACCTTCTCCTCCATTTTCCTCATGGAATTTTGGGCACACACATACACATGCTTAGTGTGTTTCTCAAGCCACCAGGTCCAGGACTTGAACAGTGCCCGCAGCCATATATAATCTAGATGCCTTAACCACCACATAACCAGATGGCCTGCAACTATCACTTTTATATATCCAAGCATTAGATGCTATCCTTTCCCACTTGCCTCAACTCTTGCATCTTGAACAAAACCAAGTACCTACACTAAAGACCCAAGTGGGGATATATGAAAGAACACAGAAAAGCTATACATTTCTCCTTGGTCAATAAACACGGAACATGATCACTTGGCATTAAGTACTAGGAAATTGTTCTTATTCCTTTGATCATCTTACATCTATGAGAATAGACATGAACTAATGTCTCATTAAACTATCCTTTTTTGTATGTGAGGAGCCAAGAGCCAGAGAAGTTAAGTGGCTTCCTCAAGTTTCAAAAATGCTGATATAAAAAGAGTTGATGTTACCTGATGCCCCGTTCTCCGTCTCCCACCCCTCTGCCTTGCATTTGGCTAGGAGATGCTGCACATTTGTGCACAAATGCATGGAGACCCCAGTGGTGGAACTGCTTTGTTACTTTGATATGAAATGTCAGGTTGGAATTTGATGTTCAAATGGATCACAGTCTCTGTGGCTACTGGCAGCCATAGTTCCCTCCAAATTATTCAGCCACAGGTTTTGGAGGGAAGAGGGTCCTTTGAGAAACATGTAACTTAATCCAAACTTGAAATTCAGTGGACATCACCTGGCATTAGTGGTTAAAAAGTTCTATAAAGTATAACTACTCTACTCCCCTTCTTGATATATGAAGTTCAGCAGCTCAGTGGAGGGGTGCTACAAAATGGGGCTTTGTGCTGTAGCATTATAACTTGGGCTCTTCCTATTAATCTCGCAGGCTCATTATGTAAGCTTATTTCTTCTGCTGATACAGAAGCGAAAAAGGCTGACTTGGGACTTTTTTCATGTTGTAATCAGCTGTCTGAACATACTCAGACATTCAACAGTCCATGAAGAGCCCACCATTTGGTTTTCTAAGCCAAGAAGGCTGTTGCTGGGGATTGCTTGAGAAAATATCTGCTTTTGATCAAAATAAAATTCAAGCTTCAAATTAGTACAGCTCATTGCCTATAAGAAACCTTGTCCCTGAGTCATAATAAAACTGTCAGCTTCATGTGTGACTCGTGCTCTCTCTTCTCTCTTTTTCTCATGCTTTCCAAACTCTTGCTTTCATTTTTTATCTACTTTGTAGCCAATGGTTTTTATTTTCTGGTTGTTTTATTTAGAGGTCTGCTTTCTGTAGAATTCATCATATTGTGTCCTTGATTTTTTGTGTCTCTAAGAGAGAAGTATGTGTCCATAGATAGGCAGGCGCATACAGAGAGTTATTTGAAATCAACGTTTCTCTGGCCTTTATGACGACGTATATCTGCCAGCCATGAAGAATCCCAAATTTCCCCAGATTTCTGCCAGATCACTACCTGTGGCCACTGCCTGAGGGCTGTACGTTGCCATCACTCTAAGAAGCTAGTAGCACAGAATCAAGAACCACCAAAGTTCAAATCTTAGCTCTAGTTCTTATAATCTCTTTATAAATCATGTCTAAATTACTTTTTTCTCTATGCCTATTTCCTCACCTTTTAATGGGAGATTTAAAAGAAAGAACCAGGGGCCAGCAGGCAGTATAGTGGTTAAGGCACTGGACTCCCACATGGCCAACCACAGTTCAAGTCCTGGACTTGGCGGCTTGCTTTCTCACTTTCCCTCTCTGACTCTTGGTGTCGTTCTGTGGTCAAATTGAAAAAAATAATAGTGATGATGAATAAAAATAATTCTTGGGACCAAGTTAGTGTAATGGCTATGTCGCTGGACTCCCACGTAGTCGACCGCGGTTCGAGTCCCGGACTCGGCGGCTTAAACTCACGCCGGGCGCGTGTGCGTGCGTGCCCAAGATCCCGAGAGGAGAATGGAGGAGAAGGGATTGCGGCGTGGCCATCCCCCCTGGGGGGTGATTTCCTGCTTTCTATCTCTCTGTCTCTCTCTGTCTGTCTGGCGAGCGCACGCGCCCTATAGCAAAAACCTCTCCAAAAAAAGAAAAAAAAATAAATAAAAATAAAAATAATTCTTAAAATTAATTCTTAAAAAAATTCTTAAAAAAAAAAAAAGAACCAGCCAGAGTGAACCTGGTTGGTATTTCAATGAGGAGACCACCTGGCGGGATACGTGCATTTATATATATATGTGTGTGTGTGTGTGTGTGTGTGTGTGTATGTGTATATACATATATACATATATATATATTTAGAGAAAGAGAGAGAGAGACTTAAAATTTAAAAAATCCAGTAGGTAAAAGACCCTATAAGAGTTGTTGAGAAGTTCTGGTGAGTTCATGCACATTCATTCACATAAAATCCTCAAAATAGTGCTTGGCACATCGTAAGCACTGAACTAGGGTTAATTATGATTAACCAGATTCTGGGGAGATTCTTTGTTCTCTTGCAGTAAAGATAAAAATAATTTATAAGCAAATATATATTATATATATACATATATATATACATATAGGCTTTGTTAGGAACCCTGAACTAGAACACTGTTCTAGTCTTTCAGTTTCCTGAATGAAAACTGTATGCTTGTTCTAGAAAAATGGTCTTTTCTTTTGTGCAAGAGCATCTGAGATTAACCTTAAACAAGTGTTTTTTGGGTTCATTGTAGTTGGAAAATCTTCAGATCACCTAGTTTCCTTAGGAAGAGAAAAGAGAGAGGGTTAGACAATGCATGTAGCTTAAGAGGCAAAAGGCTGGGGCCAGCAGGTGACATAGTGTTTAAGGCACTGGACTCCCACATGACTGATTGTAGTTCAAGTCCTGGCCCTGGTGACTTGCTTTCCCTTTCTATGTCTCTGTCTCTTTCTGGCAGGTACATATGCCCTATAAAACTTAAAAAATATAATTATGATAATTAAAATTAAAATTAATAATTTTTTATATCTCATAAAAATAAAATTAAATTTAAAAAGAGATTCAATTTCCTTATCTGAAAATTGAGGGTGTCCCTGCAAAGAAGCTATTATCTATTATAGAATAATCTTGCTAAAGCCATAATTCATAACATATAGATATGTTCTAATTATGAGTCACTAAATACAAAGCCTAAAGTATCAGCATAAAACATAGAAGCCTGTCCATACTGGGGTGAGAAAGTTCTTCTTAGGAAACATCCCAGAAAGTAAAAATTGAGTTGATTATCAAAATTTTAAATATAACGTCTACAAATCAAAAACTTAAGGTAGTATTAAGGCAAACACCATACTATTGTTTTTAAGGGTGTACAAGGAAATATGTACACTATATAAACAATTCTTAAAAAGAATGGGGCCAGTAGATGGTGTAGCAGTTACATTGCTGGATTCCCACATGAACAACTGTGGTTTGAGTCCTGGACATGGTGGCTTAAAACTCTTGCTGGGTGTGTGTGTGTGCCCAAGATTCCAGGAAGAGAATGGAGAAAAAGGAATTGCGGCATGACCATCCTCCTTGGAGGGTGATTTCTCAGTTTCGCTCTCACTGTTTCTCTTTCTCTCTCCAGCAAGCACACATGCCTTAAGGCAAAAACTTCTAAAAATAAATAAATTAATAAAAAGAGTAATGATATCATTATTAAAAAAGAATTAGAACCTAATCACCTAATCACAGTGTACAGACCTTATTTGGATTCTGTGTCTAATAAACTACAAAAATATTTGAGATATAAGACAACTGGAAATTTTAAAGCTTGATGTTTACTAATAAAAAGAATTATTAAGTTTCTCAAGTCTGATAATAGTATTGTGAATGTATTTGAGATTTTATGTTAAAAATAAATTGAGAGGGAACCAGCAGTTAGCGTAATGGCTATGTCGCTGGACTCCCACGTAGTCGACCGTGGTTCGCGTCCTGGACCCTGTGGCTTAAAACTCACGCTGGGCGCGTGTGAGTACGTGCCCAAGATCCAGAGAGGAGAATGGAGGAGAAGGGATTGAGGCGTGACTCTCCCCCCTGGGGGGTGATTTCTTGCTTTCTGTCTCTATGTCTCTCTCTGTCTGTCTGGCAAGCGCACGCGCCCTATAGCGAAAAACCTCTCAAAAAAAATAAATAAAATAAAAATAAATTGAGACAATTACAGACAATATGATGTCTGCGATTTGCTTCAAAATAATACAGGGATGAGTTGGGTGGACTGGGGATGTAACTGATGCAAAATTGGTCACGAGTTGATAACTGTTAAATATGGATGATGGGCTTTTTATTCGATCAATTTTTGTATGGTGTTAGAAATTTTCCATAACAAGAAGAATACATAATATATAACACTGTTTAGGCTAATGAATAAAAGGCTCAAAACAGGATATTTACATAATCACAGGAGTTCATGAATCTTTGTGTGTGTGTGTGTGTGTGTGTGGTGTGTAAACTTACCTCTGGTGGGAGAGAAAAGAAGAAATGTGATTAGGGAGTGGTCTCTGGGGACATTAACTCTACTGCTAACTTTCTATTTCCTGAGCTGGATGGGGCATAAATGAGATGATATATTCTTATATAATCTTGTGCATCTTTGTTATTCCTTTATATTTAAAAAACTGTTCTGTCTCCAATGTTTTATAAAAAGTGTAGAAGGGAAAAAACTAAAGCTAATCATTAGTTATTAGGAACAAATATACAAAACTTTTTACTGAAAAATACAGATTTAGATAAGCTATTATGCTGTTTTTCACTGCAAGCAAATTGGACAGGATTAAAACATTATAATCATCAGTGTTGGGTAAGACATAGTGAATTAGACACTCTTATATACTGCTGAAAATAAAAACTATTTCCAACTTTTTAGAAAGGTAATTTGATGTACAAATCAAGACAAAGTTGTTTTATTCCTAAGGTATTTATTCTGAGGGAACTTTAAGATTTTTATTAAAGGATGTTCATTGCCATTATGTTTTATAGGAAAATGGGAAACGTCCATGTCTAATAATAGAAATCTATTAACTATATAATGGCATGTTCATAAAACAGAATTCCATGGAGAACAAAAAAAAAAAATCCTGTTTTTAATGAAATGGAAAACATCCTTGACATAGTATTAAATTTTAAAAAGCAACATAAAAAGTGTGGATATAGTATGATCCCATTTTTGTACACAACAAACAGAATGTGAGTGTGAGTGAGCTAGCAGAGCTATCTCAGTGTGAGATCGTGTGTCGCCTTCTGAGATCTAAGCAAGTCCTGACAGGCCTAAGTAATTGGTGGGTGGCCTTCCAGGCTTCTTCTCTCAGTTCACTTAGGGGAACAACAAAACCTCCTAGAAAATAACTCATTCTGAGTAAAAAGGGAGTTGTGAAAAACAAATATGACTACAGAACAAAGCAGTAGAGTGAGAGGCTACAATAACTCTGAGTCCAGGGGTGTCAGAAGCTTGCATCTGCCATGGCTGAGCCTCTGGGACCTCTGAGCTGATCTTGGGAGTCAGAGGGCTATATGCTCTGGTGGGGAGAGCTGCTTAACCATAGCCTTACAGCACACTGGAGCACCACAGTTTGAGTTTGCCAAGACGGAATGTTCCATGAATGTGAAGGGAGGCTTTCTTCATTGCTTCTCACTTGGCCTGCACCCAGCTCAGCCTTGAAGGCTTCAATGTGTCAGGGTCATTCCCAAAGGTAAAAAGGCATTGCAGGGACTAACAGTTAGCGTAATGGTTATGTCGCTGAACTCACCAAGTTCAAGTCCTGGACCTGGTGGCTTAAACATGCCAGGTATATGTGCGTGCGTGCTCAGGATCCTGAGAAGAGAATGGAGTAGAAGGGATTGTGGTGTGGCCATCCCCCTGGGGAATGATTTCTCACTTTCTGTCTCTCCGTCTCTGTCTCTCTGGCGAATGCACACTCCCTATAGCAAAAACCTCTCCAAAAAAAAAAAAAAAAGGCATTGCAGACACAGCACCAGGCCTGGGACCAACCATGTTGAAGTCACCTGGGCAGGTGCCTAGGCATGCATGTGATACATTCTGGAAACCCTAGAAACACATGAGAGCAGAGCAAAATTATCCAGGAAGCTCAAGTCCTGCGTTTTCACAGTGCAGCACAACAAAGGTGACACTGTTGAAGCAATCCTATATTTAACTCCAGACTGGTATGGCTAGAGGAAATGCAGATTACATATACAAGGAGACTTCAGAAGTTCATGAAGAAATGAATTAAAGTATGAGTTTATCTGAATGCAAAAGTTTTGAAATCCATGCATAATTTTTCCATAATATGCATGTTCCATGAACTTTTTGAAACCTCCCCATCTTGTATATGTATTGGGTTGTAGGGAAAGTCATGATGCATTTTTGTATGCAAAAACATAGAAAAATACATCATGACTTTCCTGCCGACCTAATATATATGTCCAGGAAAATGGCCACAGAAGATAAACCAAAATATAAATAGTTCTTCTCTTCTTTTTTTTTTAGAGGTTTTTTTCTATAGGGTGCATGCACTCTCCAGAGAGACAGAGAGAGACAGAGAGACAGAAAACAAGAAATAGCCCCTCAGGGGGGATGGCCACACCACAGTCCCTTCTCTTCCATTCTCCTCTCAGGATCTTGGGCACGCACGCACATGCTCCCAGTGTTGAGTTAAAGCCACCAGGTCCGGGACTTGAACCATGGTCAAGTACATGGGAGTCCAGTGACATAGCCATTATGCCAACTACTGGTCCTGTAAATATTACAGGTGATTTTAATTTTCTTCTTTTGCATGTGGATTGCAATGTTGTCAGTTGAAGATGAGTTTTTCCATTATGGAGATTAAGATATGACTGAGCATGTCTGAAGATCATTATGGTGAATATTCTATGGTGAAATTAGTGAAATTACCAGGTATCTGACTCAGTGTAAGCCTGAGGAATGCTCTAAGAAAATTTATTCTAAAGAAAAAGAAAGCACATTTGATTTTCTTTTCCTATTGTTATCAAGGAATATTGAATATGGTATCTCCATTCCCTCTTAGGTCAAACTATCTATATGATTTTATAATTCTGTGAAAATATTTGTGGATCATGATTAAATATCTTTGACTCATCGAGAAATATGAATGTATAATAAATAACTTCTGTTGACAGACTGTGTTTTGCTAACAAAATTTCATTTATCTCCTGGTGGAATTCGCAGAAATAGTCATGGAAATCATTGGTTTAAATACATTCATGTAAGTGATCTCACAGCTGAAAATGTCTATAGTAATGAAAAACAATAAGTGAATTTACTGAAATTGTGCTTCTGCTTATGCTAATCTTTTCAGTCCTTTTTATATATAGAAGAGGCTCTGTCTTTATTTTAGTTATTAATAGATTAAACTGTTTTGTATTTCTGAATTGAGCTGAAATATAAAAATGATTCAAGTCTGACTAAAGAGGCAGCTTCATGTGCTAGCACATGACAAATGCATGAAGGTCTCAGGGGAGGGAGAGATGGACTGTGTAAGTTAGAAAATCTGACAAAGGCAATTTGAAAGGAATACTAATAACGTATATTTGAAAGCTGTCAAAGTGTTACATTTAGCATATATGAAATACTCACAGTCTTTGACCAGGAGAGTATCACATTAAGAATTATTTTCTGTAATGTTTAGAGTATCTGTTGATGATAGAAGACCTGGCCTTTTGAATATAGTTATTTCTTTAATTTTTTCATTGATATCAGTATTTTATTATTAATATGACAATATTGTTTGTTTTGGTAAATAGCTTTCATCTTATTTCAGTAATTTTATTTCATTCCTTTTTTTTTTTTTTTTAGATTTTTTTTTGCCATAGGGTGCATGTGCTCTCTAGAGAGAGACAAAGAAAGAAGGAAAGTGAGAAATCACTCATGTGCTTTTCAAGTTGCCCTGTCTGGGAATTGAACTATGGCGTCAGCCATGTGGGATCCAGGACCATAACCACCACGCCACTTGCTGACCTCACTATTTAATTTCTATTTCACATTTAGCATGTACTTATTAAAACATTTTAGCACCTATGACATATTCATGGATTTTTATGTCTAATGTATGTATAGAAAAATTACGTTGAAAAATGTCCTAGTTTGAAATCACTCATACATTCCTGGAACAATCTTTTTGGTTTTGTAGCCTCCTCTTGCTGTTCCACTGCTCCATTGGTTAATAATTAATTTAAAAAATTTACAGCTATCTGTGTTAGTAAATCTTGCCTATATGACTTTTATTCTTACATCTCTACTATCTCTATTGGATATTAGTATTAAAGTTAAGTTGTTTTCAGAAAATAACTAAGGAGATTTCTTTTTTTTTTCCCTATGAGGTGTTATAGTCAAAATAAGATTACTATAATCTATTCCTCAAATGTTACCATCAGTTTAAAACAATATAGACCCGATACTTTTAAAACATAATTACTGTCATTTATTATTTATATAATCATTATACACCTTTGTGGAGCACAGTATGGTTTTTAAAAGTATGTATATAGCATGTAGTAAACAAATTGAGTATATAAACATATTCACCACCTTCAACATTTAACATTGCATTATGTCATGAACATTCAAAAATTGTTCTACTGGTTATTTTGGAAGTATTTATTAAATTGTCAGTGATGTCCTTTACTGTGAAATACAGTTCCAAAGAAAAACAAAGTGATTAAAAATCAGACAACAAAAAGTCTCATAGATTAATGAGGATGGCTTTTTTTAAAACAAAGGTAATCTTAACATAGCAGATAAAAGAAGAATTTGTAATTTCCAGGACCAGCAGATGGCATAATGATTGCATCGCTGAATTTCCATGTAGTCAACCATGGTTCAAGTCCCAGACCTGGTGGCTTAAAACACACCAGGCACATGTGCATGCATGCCCAAAATACCAAGAGGAGAAAGGAGGAGAAGGGATTGCGGTGTGGCCATCCCCCCAGGGGCTGATTTCTTGCTTTCTATCTCTCCAGCAATCACACATGCCCCGTAGAAAAAACATCTCTTTAAAAAAAAAAATAAAATAAAATTGTACATTCTCTGTAGAGGATTGTGGTAGATAATAGTTTATAATCTGAAAAGATCTGTGGTATCAATCATTGGTCCAGTTAGAGATAGGTAAAATTGTACCTAACAATAGCTCATTAAGAAGAGATAGAAAAAGAAAACTTTTACTCACTCACTGTGAGTTCTTATGAGACCATGGTACTGTACTGTGCATAAAGAAATAAGTCTTTGAGGGCTAGCAGGTGGCATGGTGGTTAAGGTTCTGGACCACATGGTCAATTATGGTTTAAGTCCTAGACCCAGGGGCTTGAAAATCATTCTGGGCACATGTACATACTTGCCCCAAAAATCACAAGAGAATGGAAGAGAAGGTTTTTTGGTGCGACCATCCCTCCTGGTGGGCAATTTCTCGCTTTCTCTCTCCCTGTCTTTCTCTCTATGATGAGCACATGCACTCATGGCAAAAATTAAAAAAAAAAAAAAAAAGTCTCAAAATAGTAAAAACAAAATAAAATTGGAAAGAGTTGTTTAAAAGTGTAAAGTCAAGTCAATGATACGGTGACTCACAGGCTTTACAAAATTCTTGAATTTAGTCTTCTTTAAATTCATTCCAAAGAAAGACTCAGCTACTTGTAACATTTCTGAATTTTTTCTGTTACCTAGTTTTATACAATGAGTAATGCTTATAATAATCAATATATAAACGCAATATAAAACCTGTGGAAGCAACTGTTTATCAAATAATTGATTTTTTTTAATTTTTGTTGTTCTTTTTGTTTGCTTGTTAGTTTTCGATTTTTGCCATAGGGTGCTTGTACTCTTTGGAGAGAAACAGAGAGGAAAAGATCACGCTGCAATCCTCTTGGGATTTTCGGCATGCACGCACACACACCTGGGGTGATTTATAAGCCACCAGGACCAGGATTCAAACCATTGTTGGCCATGTGGGAGTCCAGAGCCTTAACCACCATGCCACCTGCTGGCCCCTAATGGGTGAATTTGTATACTTGTACCTGCTTGTTTGTAGAATAGTTGAATCTTAACTTTTAGCCTTTTAGTTGGAGAATTTAATCTTGACATTCAATGTTATTATTGATACACAGGGACTTATTCCTGTCCTTTTGTTACTCTTTATTTTCCCCATAATTGTTTTGTGTTCTCTTACTCCTATTTATCTCCCTTTAGTTTTTCTAGTGTAGTATTCCACTAAGTAGTTCCTGAAGAACTGTGTGCGTTTTTTGGTGAATTCTTCCAGCATTTTGTTTGGGAATGATTTTATTTCTCCTTACCATTTGGAGGATAATCTTGCCATATATGGTACTCTTGACTGAAACTGTTTTTCTTTCAAAGTTGTAAATATGTCTGGGACCAGCAGTTAGTGTAATGGCTATGTCACTGGGCTCCCATGTAGTTGACTGTGGTTCGAGTCTTGGACTCGGTGGCTTAAACTCACCCTGGGCACGTGTGCGTGCGTGCCCAAGATCCCGAGAGGAGAATGGAGGAGAAGGGATTGCGGCATGGCCATACCCCCTGGGGGGTGATTTCTCACTGTCTGTCTCTCTGTCTCTCTCTATCTTTCTGGCGAGCACACACGCTCTATAGCAAAAACTTCTCCAAAAGGAAAAAAAAAAAAAGAAACATGGGAATGACTCAGTGCCACAGCTATTTCCATTAGAGATGCCTAGTCTACCCAATTCCGTTTTCTCTACTTCTGTGTCTGTCTCTGTTTTTTTTCCAAGGCATTGTCACTCCCACTCAGGGTCCTGTCTTCCCACTGTGCAGTAGTATATAACTTAAAGTCTCTCTCTTGTCAATTTTAGAATATTGTCTTTGTCTTTGATTTTTACCGGTTTGGCTATGATATGCCTTGAAGAGGCTCTTCTTATATCTATTTGGCATCTTTCATATTTCTTGGATTTGAATGTTTCTTTTTTTTTGGGGGGGGGGGTGTGGGGGGAGGTTTGTGCTATAGGGCACGTGCACTCACCAGAAAGACAGAGAGAGACAGAGAGACAGAAAGCGAGAAATCACCCCCCAGGGGGGATGGCCACGCTGCAATCCCTTCTCCTCCATTCTCCTCTCGGGATCTTGGGCACGTACGCACACACGCCCAGTGTGAGTTTAAGCCACTGGGTCTGGGACTTGAACTGCATTCGACTACATGGGAGTCCAGCGACATAGCCATTATGCCAACTGCTGGTCCTCTAAATTTGGAAAGTTTTCAGCTAATATACCATGAAAGAGATTTTCTATGCCTTTACTTTGCCTTCTAGAATACCTGTTATGCAAGCACTCAGGTGTTTAATGATGTCTAGGAGTTCTCATATGTTGTCTTGATTTTTTTAATGGATGTTCTCCTTTTCAGTTTCTTGGACTAAATCAGAGGTTTTGTCTGCAAGATCAGATTCTTCTAGTCTTATCTGCTGTTGATACTTTTAAGGCAGGTTTTTATTTCTTTCACAGTATTATTCATCTCCAAAAGTCCTGTTTGATTCTTTTTAGGTTATCTATATCTTTCTGGAGCTCCTCCTTCAAGTCATGAAAGGACTTTCTTCTCTTCTGAAGTTGGTTGTCTATTTTCTCTTACATCTCATTGAGTTTTTTTTTTAACAATGAATATGATGACATTTCTGTGATCATTTTTGTTTTTATCTATTGTTGGTGAGAAGTTAGTATGTTCCTTTGGGGGATATTTGCTGTTTTTCTCCTATTTCTTGGACTCTGGTTTGATTTTTTAGTCATCCAGTGATATACTCACTACTTCCTACTTCTTTGGAGTATGTTTCTGTAGCTGAGTGCTTGTGCACTGTAGGACTGCTGAAACTGGGTAATGGTCCTTGCAGGCTGGAGCAGCCCCTGTTCCCTCACTACAGGCTGGGCAGGGGTTCCTGCTAATGACTCAGGCCAGGTGACTTTTGCTTTCTTGCTGCTCCTTCTATCTCTGGACTGAAAGAACCTAGTGGTAGTCCTCGAACATTGGAGCAACTGCCCTTCCTCTATTGCGGGCTGGGTGGGGAACTTGTTGATGAGCTCAGAGTGGGCAGCCTTTGCTGCCCTATTGTTCCTTCTATCTCCAGGCTTTTTTTAATGAATACATTTATTTATTTATTTTAATTTTTGTAGAGATTTTTGCCATGGGTCATGTGCACCTGCTAGGTAGAGAGAGAGAGAGAGAGAGAGATGGAAAGCGAGAAATCACCCCCACCCCCCGCGGGAGGATGGCCATGCTGCAATCCCTTCTCCTTTATTTTCCTCTTGGAATTCTGTGTATGCATGCACACATGGCCGGTGTGAGTTTTAAGCTGCTGGATCTGGGACTTGAACCATAATTAACCACATGAAAGTCTAGTGATGTAACCATTATGCCATCTGCTGGTCCCTACATGATTAAATGTTATCATCTTTCTAACTGCCCATGAGAGTTTTTTGTTGTTATTGTTTTCTATTCAAGTTTTTATTTCTTCTTGGTCAGTTACTGGATAGTAATAGTCAGGATATGTTATGCTAGGGTACAGTAACACTCAAAATCTCAGGAGCTTCACAAAATAAAGGTTTATTTCTGGTCCACATCACAGTCTGAGATAGGTCAAAGATCATCCTCCAGAATATAGCTGTTATCTGGAGTGTTCAAAAATCATCATAAAGGAGAACTGAAGAGAGGAGTAGGGTAGGTTTAGGTGCAGGCCCTGAAAGGGGTTTATATCCCTTGTATTCTTACTCTGTTGGTCAGATCTCCACCTCATGATCTCAACAAGGAGTATCTTCACCATGAAGAGAAAATAGTAAAGAAATAAAATAGTATCTCTGTGCTAGTAGTTTTATTTTGTCAAGAAATAACAGTTTCTCCAGAGTTTCATACTCATTACCATAGAATTGAAGATAATGTTCTTTTATGATTATTTAAGTGTTGTCTGTTTTTTTTTTTTTTTTTTTTTTTTTTGCTGGTGGGTGTGTATATTCACTTGAGAGAAATAGACAGATAAAGAGGGAGAAGAGAAAACACATAAGCATCCCCTGTGGGGGAATAGTCATACTACATTCCTTTCTTCTCCATCTTTCTCTCCTTTTGGGATTTTGGGCACACACATATATGCCTAGTGTATTTCCTCAAGCTGCCGAGTCCAGGACTTGAACCACATGGTCAGCCATGTAGGATCTGGCTACCTTAACCACCAGGCCTCAGAGGCAGCCTTATCATTGCTATTTTAAACTTTATATAATTTTTCTATCTTTTGTGCCCTAATGTGGCTCACCTGAATACAGAAGTTCTTTACAAGAACAAGTTTTCATTTTATTTACTCTATTGCTATCACAAGTAATGATTATCAAATACTATTCTGAATGAACACAAATGATAAGCAACAGAAATTCCCTGGGCACCATCAGTTAGCGTAGTGGCTATGTCGCTGGACTCCCACATAGTCGACCGCGGTTCGCGTCCCGGACCAGGTGGCTTAAAACTCACGCCAGGCACGTGTGCGTGCGTGCCCAAGATCCCGAGAGGAGAGTGGAGGAGAAGGGATTGAGGAGTGACCATCCCCCCTGGGGGGTGATTTCTCGCTTTCTGTCTTTGTCTCTCTCTCTGTCTGGCGAGCGCACGCGCCCTATAGCGAAAAACCTCTCAAAAAAAAAAAAAAAAAATTCCCTGATGACATGGATTTGTAATCCTGCTTTCTTTCTATATATTTTGTTGTTCTCATACTGTAAGTTGGATTTTTTATTTATCCTTAATCCTTTTTGTTTTCAATTTAAGTTTCTAACTCTATAAAATGTCTTTTTTTTTTTTTTTTTTAAAGAGGTTTTCGCTATAAGGCGCGTGCGCTCACCAGACAGAGAGAAACATAGAGACAGAAAGCGAGAAATCACCCCCCAGGGGGGACGGTCACGCCGCAATCCCTTCTCCTCCATTCTCCTCTCGGGATCTTGGGCACGCACGCACACACACGCACCCAGCGTGAGTTCTAAGCCACCGGGTCCGGGACGTGAACTGCGGTCGACTACATGGGAGTCCAGCGACATAGCCATTACGCTAACTGCTGGTTCCCTATAAAATGTCTTTTAGTTTTAATATTTTCTAGGTGGGGTTTTGGTGTACATAGTCTTCATTCTCTTTTCTTTTTTAGGTCTTTTGTTTTCTCCCCTTGGTTTTGATCTTGTCTCTAATTTAGTGACTTTTTAAAAATGGCACACTTCTTAGGAGCTAGTTTTTTTGATGATTCTATCACCTTATTCCTATGTTAAATTTTTATCAGAAAGCATGGCCTATAAAAATCTTTACTTTTTAGAATTATTGTTTTCTTGGTGACAAAGAACATGATTGGTTTTTCTAAATATTCCATGAATCTAGGCAGAGAATATATGTTACCTGATCTAAAACACAGTTTTATACAGCTTGTTGATTGTATCATTAAAATAATCCATGCCCTTGCTGTTTATGTACTTGATTTATCAAATTCTGGAAAATGTATATTAAATTATTCTACTATAATTCTTTAAAGTTCTAGCTGTACTTATAGACCCTTTTCACAATTTTGATGGCTTTGGTGTTTTGTGCAAAAAGAATGTGCATAAATTATGGAGAAGAATTTTCTGAGTCTAAGTGAACTGCATCTTTCACCATTAAATAATTCTTTCAGTTTTGTTTAGTGTTTTGGCTTCATTTCTTACTGATACATTAATACCTGCATTGTATTTGTTGACATTTGCTGATATATCCTTGTTCGTATTTTTATTCACAACATTTTTTGCTCCTTTTTTCAGATGAGTTTTACTTTAAAAACATTTTGTAATGTGGCAATGTCAATATCTTTAGTGAGAACTTAGGTATTTTATTCTATTCCTCCATACATCATGTTCTTTAATACTGTAATATTTAGTTTATATTATTTCTCTTTATTACTTTTTCTGACTATGTCAAAGTTTTTTATTGCATTTTCAAATTTAGTGATTTGGAATTTCTTCTCTTTTAAGCCTGTTGTTGGCAAACTGTATAGTTAAATCTATACTTAACTATTATTATATCATAATATAACAATAACTATATCTAACCCTCTATACTTTATTTCTTCTCTCCTCATACCTGAGAGTTACAATGTTTTTATTTCCTCACTCTACCATTCACTCTATTCTTTTTTGTAGTGTTTTATTAAAGAAATTCAGGAATTTCAATAAGATACTCAAACTCTCTGGTCAGTTGGCAGGTATATTCATAGAGCTCACTTCATTTGGTTCTTTTGTTTCAGTGGTCATTATTGTCACATCTCTGATGGCTAGTTTTCTATTTAATGTGGGAAGATAAATCTAGTCCTTCTCATTTCTGCATGGCAAGAAGTAAAAGTGTGTGTATCCTTTTTTCAAGTAACCATTCCTAAAATTTGGTAATCTCTATTAATTTGTATACTCAAGTCTCTTGCTGCTCAGGAAATTTTGTTTCATAATTTAATTTTTCTTTCCGATTTGTCTCTTTCCAAGTTCCAGAAGAAGTCATGCATGTTGGATTAATCCCTGGTTGAGTATCCTTGATCTGTCCTCTTTTCTTTTTCCTCATTAATTCTACCTCTTGGTTATTTTGCTCCATGTTCTGATACATTGTCCCTGTCGAATTTCTGCACTACTAATTTGCTTCTCAACAGGAAATGTAGCCTTAGAGGAGCTGTTTGCCTCAACATGGTTTTGGGTTCCATGAGCACCCAGGTAGGTCAAGCAGATCGAAAGAGCAGTGACAAAACATCAAGTGGCAGGAGGCAGAGCAGCCTCTGTCGTGAAATCCTGTCATGGGAAGGTAGCAAACAATCCTTTCCATGCCATGAAAACCAAGGGAAACACAGTTGGTGGTCATTTTGGTGGTATTTACTTCTTTCCGAAGTCCCACGATGTACGGTATTATGATATTACATTAGAAATATCTGACTTCCCGGATGTCCTCAAATTGAGTTTGGCATGTTGCTTCTGTAGATTCCAGAATCAATCTCTCACTCACTAAATATCAGTGAAACATCTGCATTTGGCCACACACTATTATAATTCCTAGGGAAACATCGATGAGCAAATCCTTGCTCTACTGACACAATCTGAAAGAAAGAGTCAGAAAATAAACAAGCCAAAATACAATTTGAAAGTGTCATGAAGAAAAATAAAGTGAGGTAAGGAGAAATGGGTGTGCAGGATCCAATGTGCTATTTAATTTAGGGTGATCAGGAAAATTTTGCTTCAGTAGGGTCCTAAAAAAAGTGAGGGAAAGGAGTGATATGGACATTGAAAGAAAAACTTTCAAACAAAAGGAGGAACAAATTGCGTGACCCTGCAGTGGGAACTGCAAGGAAAGCAATGGGGCTGGAACAGAATGATCAAGGCAGGAAGTGGGGAAGGTGAGGGCAGAGAAGTAGCAGAGAATGCAAGTAACGTTCAACCCCTCTATGTAGTCTGGTCAACTTTGGCACCCTAGACAGAGTCTGTTTAACAGGACTAGGGTGGGACTTAGTCATGGATCTCTTTTTTTAAATTTTCCAGATGATTCATATATGAGATTGGCATTTATATCCTTTGATGTACAGTTTTATTGAAAAATTAGAGCTTTGGATTTTGTCTTCTGGATGAGCTAAGAAAACCCTGGAAGGTTTTGAGTAAAGGAACAAATGACTGTTGTTTGATGGAAAGTATTGCAAACATAAAGAATGTCCAGCAGCAGTGGTAATGAAAAATAAAAGTGTTAGGAAAGGTTTTATTTTGGGGGAAATAGTCAATAGGAGGCTGAAAGGTTCTCAACTCAAGCAAGAAATTATTCACAATAGCCAAAAGTTGAAAGCCACTCAAGTGTCCCTTGACAAATGAATGGATTAATAAAATACGGTATATGCACATGATGGAATATTATTCTGCCTTTAAAAGGAAGAAAACTCTGACACATGCTACATTAATAAAATTTGAAAACATGTTTAATGAAAGAGGACAAATGGAAAAGAATAAATATTGAATGATTTCACTTATAGGTAGTATCTAAAATAGTCAAATTTATAGAGACAGAAAGTAGTAAAGTAGTTACCAAAGGGATGAAGGGAGGGATAAGGGATTAATATTTGAGAGATAGAGAGCTTCAGGGTTTAAAACATTCTGGACTGGGCCAGCAGATGGCATAGCTGTTATGCTGCTGGATTCCCACATGGCCAACTGAGGTTCGAGTCCTGGACCCAGCAACTCAAAAATCATGCCAGGTACATGTGTGTGCTTGCCCAAAATCCCAGGATGAGATTTGAAGATAAGAGATTGCAGTGTGGCCATCCTTGCTGGGGGATTATTTCTCATTTTCCCTCTCACTGTCTCTGTCTCTCTCTCTTGTCAGTGAGCACACATGCTCTAAGACAAAAACTTCTTAAAAAAAAAATTCTGGATTTGTATGTAGTGATGGTTACACAACGATGTGATTGTACCTAATGCCATTGAACTGCACACCCCGAAATGGTTAAATTGTTAAATTTGGTTACGTTTAAAAATTATTTATTATTATTATTTTTAAAAATTGCTATACAACATGTGTGCTCACCAGAAGAAGAATAGGAAAGTCAGAAAGCAAGCTGCCAGGTCTGGGACTCAAACTGCAATTGGTCATGTGGGAATCCAAATGCCTCAGCTACCATGCCACCTCTGGCCTCTATTACAGGTTTATCAGTCTCTATAAAATACATAAGTAATGTAGGCAGGGGCTTCAAAAAGTTCATGGAAAATGGAGTTGAAGTACAGGTTTATTTTGGTGTTAAAATTTTTGAAATCAATGTGTATTTTTTTCATCATATTCATTTTTTATGAATTGTTAAAAGACTCACAAATATTACCTATATACATCACATATATAAAATTTATGGAAAATATATGGAAACGGAATGCTCTAATTTTCTGTGAACCTAAAACTGATCTTTTAAAAAAAGTCATTTTTAGAAAAGAAAATGTATCTAAACTTTAGATTGTTGGTTAACGAGAAGTTTGCAGTCAAGTGCCACTAAAGACAGAAATATGTGTAGGAAGAAGCCTAGGTATTCTAAAACAATTAGCTGGGAAAAAAAGAACTAACAAAGGAAAGTAATTGTGCAATTACATAGTCACTCAAGGCTTTTTGACATTGTTTGCAGGAGATAATGTCATTTCCCTGATATGAATGAAAAGGAGAGTAGGATTAGAATATGCTTTCCCATTAGCTACAAAGTTCACTCTCAGGATGTCTTGATTATCAGGCCTCTGTGATTAATAGTATGTCTCAACAGCACTTGGCGTTGGTATTCTAATTGTCTATATAAGCAGACTCCACTGATTGGGAGTAGAAAACAAGGTTATTCCTCCACTCCTTCAAACCAGTTCTTGGCTTTTTCTATCACTCAAGTCATGTTTATTATCAGGGCAAGCACATGTTAGTAAAACCACATGTAGTTTAACACAATATGCTTCCAAGCTTCACTTAAAGTTAGAGATTCTTGGGGCCAGCAGGTGACGTGGTAGTTATTATACTGGACTCCCACTTGGTCGACTGTGGTTCAAGTCCTGGACTCACTGGCTTAAAACTCATATCAAGCATGTGTGCATGTGTGCCCAAAATCGCAGAAGAAGAATGGAGAAGGGATTGCAGAAGGGCCATCCCCCCTAAAGGTGATTTCTTGTTTTCTGTCTGTCTCTCCTGTAAACACATGTGCCCTATAGCAAAAATCTCTCAGGAAAAAAAAAAAAAGTTAGAGATTCTACCCAACCCCAGCCTAAGCCCACTGGGTCAGAGAGGTTTTCAGGCTCCTGCTTTACTCCCCCCCCCCCCCTTTTTTATGCACACACACACACACCCAACGTGAGTTTCAAGCTTCTGGGTCCGGCACTCGGACCGTGGTTGGCCATGTGGAAGTCCAGTGCTTTGACCACTATGCCACGTGCTGGCCCTAAAACAAGGAGCAAATAAAAAGTTACAGGGCCCTCCACACGGGAGACATTTCAACACTGTGCTATCTCCTATTTATAAATACCTGCGATAAAGTTTAATTTATAAATTTGGCATAGTAAGAGAGTTGTGGGCAACAATAACTCATAATAAAATAGAACCATTATAATAATATACTGTAATAAAGGATACACAAATCTTTCTTAGCTTTCCAGAGAGCCCATGTACTTGCTAGAAAAGAGAAAGAGAGAGGAAGAGACCACTCCCTCCCACCACCCCAATGAGGAAAAGTCTCGCTACAAACCCTTCTTTTCTATTTCTCCACCCTGTTGAGATTTGGGGCATGTACTCATATCCAGTGTGTTTTTCAAACCACAAGATCCAGGATTTGAACCATAGCCAGCCATGTAGGATACAGCTCCCTTGACTAGTAGGCCACAGAGCTGGCCCTACATCTTGAACTTTAGTAAGTTTAAGCCTTAAATAAGGAATGGTTGGGCTTTAAGTATTCAGTTTTTACAGAGGTATTCAAGCACCTCCTTAGAACATCAGGGTTTGGAGGGCCAGGTGGTGATGCTGTGCCCACATGAGAAAGGTCCTGGATTCATGTCCCAGGACCTCCTGGGCACACAGGTGTGTGCTCATGATCCAGACCAGCTGAGACTGGGGTCATTGTATGGGGACCATTTTTGGGGGTGCCTGCCTTTCTGTCTTTCTCTCTCTCTCTCGTGAAAGAAAGAATAAAAAAACAGACTTTTCTTTTGTTTTAAGGAAAACATCCTCATTGTGGGAAACCACAGTTTGGTTATTAGTCTTTCTTACCTCAGTCAATCTAAGACTTCAACATTCTGTTAATCTATTAATACTGATTTTCTCTATGTCAACTAGATTATATTACAAGGTTTTTTGGTTTTTTTTTTTTTGTCTGTTTGTTTGTAAATATTGACCTAGATAATACATTTAAAATAATATATTATGGGTTGTGGGGGAACGGAAGGTAAGGAGAAGCTCAGGAGAAAAGTGTTGAGCGGACACAGGAATGCAGGCAGACAGACACATGGGCTGTGCAACAGTATACCACAACTGACTGGAAAAAACAGACATTGCCCGTCATGTACTTCAAAAAAGAAAGAAAACCTAGTAGAGTAAAAATGAATGGTACACACCATAATGTGGTGTTCTTTGAAAACGATGAGTGTGGTCTTATCCTTGATTTAATTATCACACACTGCATGCATGCTTTGAAAATCCATATCACACCCCATAAAGATATACAATAATTAAATATAAATAAGAAATTATAAAATAAAATAAACTCATAGTACTGCCATCACCTGGCTCCCTTCCACGCCCATGGTGTTTGTGGCTTTAGTAAATGACTGAAAATTTAGAGAAGTGACCAGAAGATACTAATCATCTCATTGCAAAAGAATAAAAACAAAAACTTCTTTCTCTCTAACTCGACAAATCATTCAAGAACCCTCTTTATTGTATAAGTAAGAACAAAATGTTGTCTTAAATAGAAACATAAAACATAATTAAGTCTTGCTTAACCAGAACAATTTGAACAAATCTCTCTGGTAAATTGAGTTTTCAGGTTAAGCAGCAACCCCTTTCTGTTTCAATGTTTGTTATTAAATATCTTCTTTAAATGCCTTAGCTGCCTTAAATTCCCTTTGGAATCAGGCAGTATATAAATGAAATCTAATTAAAATAGATGTCAGTTTTCTGCCTTAATAAGGGTTGTAAAAAACTTAGTTTAATACTTGAGGATTATAGGAAATATTAGGTACCCTTGTACTTCTGGCCTTATTCCTATGACTTTATCACACACTTTGGACCAGAGGATGCCCTTATCATGCAAGAAATTAAGCCAATCAGGCATGAGGCATCACATCTAATCAGGTAGGAATCAAGTCTAGAACTTAGCCCCAGCGGCTTTGTGTGTGGGAGTGTGCAAGACCCAATGTGAAGCAGGGATCTGAGTCCTATCCTCTTGGGAACTACCTGGACAGGAGAGAATAGCAGAGTAATGTACTGATATAACATGTGTTTATACTCCTGTATTCTTGTTTTGCCCTATTTTATGCAGCTTGAGTTTTTAATTCCTTGATGAAGGAGATTTTGGCAGAAGAGGACTGTGGACAAGTTTTAGGTAATATTATTGAATAGACTTTGCTGTAGGATTACAGGGGAAGAGGAGAGTGATTTTGAGAGGCAGGAGGACTGGAAGTCCTATAATTGTGAAGGAGTGAGAGGGTCTCTGGCAGCTTCACAAAGGAGCTGAGAGTCTGAAGAAGAGGTGGCTACATGCTATACCTAACAAAGAAGGATTCCAAATCTGCATTTCTAGCTTAAGCAGAGATTCCTGAACTTCCTCCATGATAATAGATAGCAGCACTTTTAGGCCAACTTGGCTTGTAACAGTTCAGTGCAGTGGTTAAGTACTGTGCAGAGGGAGATGGATCTTACAGGAATTCTGGCTCAAGTGAGTTGAAAACATACTTGGGCTGTGCATTGATGCCCAGGATATTTTTTTTTTCTTTTCTGGAGAGCTTTTTGCCATAAGGCGTGTGCACTTGCCAGACAGACAGAGATAGAGAGACAGAAAGCGAGAAATCACCCCCCAGGGGGGATGGCCACGCCGCAATCCCTTCTCCTCCGTTCTCCTCTCGGGATCTTGGGCACACACACACACGCACCCGGCATGAGTTTTAAGCCACCAGGTTCGGGACACGAACCACAATCGACTACATAGGAGTCCAGCGACATAGCCATTACACTAACTGCTGGTCCCATGCCCAGGACCTTGTCAGGATGGTGAAATGGAAGAAAAAAGGATTGCAGCATGGCCAGGCCCCAGTAGGGAATGTCTGTCTGCCTGTCTGTTTCTCTCTTTCTCGTGCATGTATGTACCCTCTGGCAATTGAACAGCATGGGACCACATAACAGTAATAATGAATACAATGAACAAAGCCAATACAGTCTAATGACCGGAAAAGTTTTCTTGTGCCTTGATGTCACCTAAAACCCCAAAACTTTGTACATCTTTGAGTATGACTGATTGTAGTCAGAAGTAGAAACACCAAAGTAGGTTGATACTTGAAGTCATATTTAGTAAATTTGGAGACCTATAACATTTATTACACTGAATGTGTAAGCCAAGATTCCATTGATCAATCTCTCTAATTTAGTGAGCTCAGGATCCCCAGTTCCTTCTGTTCACCAGTGAATCCCCCAGCCCAGGGTTCAGTACCTGGAAGGTGCAAAGTAAAATAGAAAAACACAAAATCTCCTTTCAAAACTTCCACTGGATGTGAAGTCTGTTAATATTCTTCATTTAATTTTCTTATCTCTAAAATATTGAAAAGAATTTTTACCTCAGAGGGCTATAGTAGTAGGGATTACATAAAAAAAACAAAAACAAGTGGTTATCTGACACACCAGGTAAGATTCTTTTCAGTTTCTTTGCACTTTTCTGTGGGGCCTTGAAGTGCTTGCCTTGTCCAAGGTCCCCTATGAAGACTGGTAAAATCTCACAAATTTCTGAGAGCTGACTTTGTCTTTACTGGGCTTTCCCCAAAGCCATGATTACTACCGCAGGGAAGATTCCGAGGTAGGCGTCAAAGATGGCCGCCCACCTGTGTGAATGACTATACAACTAGCCAATAGGCAGTGAAGTGCCCAGAACTAGATCTACCGCCAGTAAGTCACCTTACATTGCACTGTGACTGACTAGGCCAATTGGATTTTCTGTCTTGCAGATTGTTAAGTAAAAAATACTAGAGAATAGTCTGCTAGTAATGGAGGCAGAAATTCATCTACTTGTTCATTAGATAAACACTTACTGAGCTTTACTATTTTCCAAATACTCTCCTAGCTGATGAAAAACAGCTAATTAAAAAAAAAAAATTCCTACTCTTAAAGTGCTCACATTCTGGTGAAGACACAAACAGTAAACACATACTATATTGAATTGATTTGAAGACATGCATTTTCAGATAGTGAGACAGAGAGGCAGTGGGAAAAAGTACTCCCGTGGAGAGTGATTGTGCTATCATCCCTTCTCCACCCCTCCCTCTTTTGGGGATTTTTGGGCCCACATGCACACACTCCAGGCATGCTTTCTTCAACTCGCCAAGTCCAAGACATAAACTGTGCAGTTAAGGGATCTGGTTGCCTTAACCACCAGGCCATGGAACTGGTGCAGACATGCAATTTTTCACACTTTAGATTATTAGCATCTTTTTTTCTCCTTTACTCACAATTGACGATGTATGTGAGAAAGACTGAGAGGAGAACCTTCTTCAGGATCTGATCATGTCATGATCCCCTTCTGCCAGTCTCTTTTGAATTGTGAGCACTTGTGTACATGCTCAGGGAGTTTCGGGCTAACTGGGTTGGGGACCAGAACCCTGATCTTCATGTGACATTCAGCTTTCCTTTGACCTGGCCCCCCACTGTCATCTTACAACATCCTGGATGATTTTTCCTATGTGAACTTACTTACTATCTCTAAAACTATAACCCAAGGAAATTATGTGCATTGTTGGTACTGAGCATGTGGACTTTACACTGTTGAAAATGTCTTCAAAAGATATTATTCTTGGGACCAGCAGATGGCATAATGGCTAGTCAACCATGGTTTGAGTCCTGGACCCGGTGGCTTCAACTCATGCCGGACCTGTATGCATGCGTGCCCAAGATTCTGAGAGGAGAATGGAGAAGGGATTGTGGCATGGCTATCTCTCCTAGGGGGTGATTTCTTGCTTTTTGTCTCTCTTTCTCTCTCTGTCTTTTTTTTTTTTTTTTTTTTTTAAATAAAAGAGTTCTATTTGCTTTTTTCTTTTGGAGAGGTTTTTGCTATAGGGCACGTGCGCTCACCAGATAGAGAGACAGAGAGACAGAAAGTGAGAAATCACCCCCCCCCCCAGGGGGATGGCCACACCGCAATCCCCTCTCCTCCATTCTCCTCTCGGGATCTTGGGCACGCACACACACGCACCCGGCGTGAGTTCAAGTCACCGGGTCCGGGATGCAAACTGCGGTCGACTACATGGGAGTCCAGCGACACAGCCACTACACCAACTGCTGGTCCCTCTCTCTCTGTCTTTCTGAGGAGCGCATGTGCCCTATAGCAAAAACCTCTCAAAAAAAAAAAAATGTTATTCTTTAAATGGCTGAAAAAGAAAATTTACTGAGTAGACTACATAGGCTCACAAATAGAGTGATAACACATACATTGTATATTAGAAAAGCAAGTGTTATCATTTGAAAAATAACCACAGTTCCACATTCCTTACTTTGTGGGTCCTAAGAAAGGAAGATGTCCAGAAGTAGATGAAGCTGTATTATATTTTACT
Organism: Tupaia tana; assembly: GCA_026018925.1. Lineage (NCBI taxonomy): Eukaryota > Metazoa > Chordata > Mammalia > Scandentia > Tupaiidae > Tupaia > Tupaia tana. Next base: position 71,989,144 of record JAKSZU010000002.1, read on the forward strand.
GGTGAGATTTTGTGTGAATGAAACTCTAACATCGACAAGCATAAGTTAAAGAATGAATCAGATTTAACTCTGAATGTAAAGACGTTTTAGGTATAACTTCAGTGATTAATTTCTCTTATATTTTCTTTCTGGTATATAAAGGGTATCTGATTTTTTAAAAAAGAATCTAAGGAAATCTAAAAGAACTCTTTCAATGAGTATAAAATAAAATTCTAAGTGATAAGAAAGGTGTTATCAATTTTACTTGTTAGAATTTCTCTTCCTTGACAGGTATATAAAATAATGGCTCACGTTCCAATTGATAACATCTCAGAGTTGATGAAATTCAGGAACTCTTATAATATCAGGGCTAAGTGCCACAAGAACAGTAAATCAGGCAAGGGGATAGAGAGTAATAGGAAGATAATGCCATTTTTAGATGTGGTGCTGAGAGAAGACCTTTGAAATAGATATATTTGAGTAGAAATCTGAGCAAAGTGAGAAAATGACCAAGGGGAAGGATTTTCTGACACGGAAACAACTGCCAAAGCAAAGATTCTACAGTGTGTGCAAAGTGTTTGAGGAACAGAAAAGTGTTTCCTGTGGCTGAGCAGAGAGAGTAAGGAGGAGAGTAATAGTAGTAAGAGTGGTGATGGGCATACATATCATGGAAAACCTGGGAGAGCATGCAAGGACCTTAGATTTTATTTTCAATGTGGAGGAAAGTCATTGAGAATTTTGTTTGTTTTTGCCTTTTTTTTTTTAATCAATAGATTTTTTTGCCATAGGGTGCATGTGCTCGCCGGAGAGAGACAGAGTGAGAGAAAGAGAGAGGGAAGGTGAGAAACCATCTCCCAGTGGGGAAGGCCATGACACAATCCCTTCTACAGCATGCACATACCACACTTCCACATGTTTTTCAAGCAGGTTCAGAACTCCAACCACACTCAGTCATGTAGGATCCAGCCCCTTAAACACTACACCACCTTCCGGCTCATCATTAAGAATTTTTAACACTGAATACTATATGAAGAATAGAGTAGGGGGCAAGTTAGGAAACAATTACAATAATGCACAGAAGAAATGATGGCAGTTTACACTAGAGACTAGCGATGGAGGGTAGTGATTGGATTTCTAATTTCTTCTGGAGGTAGAACTCATAGAATTTACTGATGGATTGTATATGGGACACGAGTAACAACATCATAGATGGTTCCAAGGTTCTTGACCTGAACACATATTAAATGGTGGTATCCTTTATTGAAATAAGTAAGACTATAGGAGAATCAGGATCTGAAGAGAGTGTCAAGAATTAGTAGATAAAAAATTTGACTTTGTTCCTGTTAAATATAAGCATCTAAGAGGAAAAGATGAATGTACAAACCTATATAAGATTCTTTGGTTAGGGGAGAGACTTAGCCTGAAAATACACATTTAAGAAGTATCACAGTATGTGTGGTATTTGAAGTCATTCATCAGACAGAGTGAGATCACCATACCATGGGTATAGGTAAAACAGACTGAAAAGAGGGCAGCAGGTGAATTAAAGAAAATCCTAAGAATTTGAAAGCCAAGTGAAGAAAGTGTTTTGAGAAGGCGAGACTAACTAACCATGTCAAATGTTGCTGAACAGTACATTAAAATGAGACCTGAGAATTGACCATTGGGTTAAGGAATGTGTAAAGCATTGACAAGAGGGGCCGGCAGGTGGCATGGTAGTTAAGGGTGTTGGACTCCCATATGGCCAACCATGGTTCTAGTTCCGAATCTAGCGGCTCTCTCTCTCTCTCTCTCTCTCTCTCTTTCTCTCCCTCTATCTCTTTCTTTCTCTTTGTCCCTCTCTGATCAAATTAAAAATAAATAAATAAATAAAGTTAAATAAGACAATTCTTTAAAAAATAAAAGAAAAGCATTGACAACCATTTAACTGGACAGGTAGATACACAACCTGACTAGATTAAATTCAAGAGACAATGGGAAGTGAAGAAAGTAAGACTAAGGAAAGAGATAATGTAGGTGACTTTTTCAGGGGGAGATAGAAATAGTCAAATGCTAGAAAGAGATGTGTGGTCAAGACTTTTTCCTTTATGCACTTTTCATTTGTTTATTTTTCACAGATTATTTCTTCCATAAATGAGAGAGAAAGAGAGGAAGAAACAGCAATCCCAACAGGGTCTTGTTGCTGCAATCCATCTAGTCTTAGCCCCAGATCCTAGCCACACACAAACCTAGCATAACCAAGAAAATATCTGGACACAAACCAAGAACCTTCCCAAGTGAGTTAGCTTTAAGGAGCACCACTCTTTAACACTGCACCACTATCTAGCCCCCTCTTACTTTTTTAAATTATGGAAACTATTACAGCATTTAGTTATCATTAATGAAGACATAGATGATCCAGTAGAGAAAAGAAACTGGAAAGACAGAAGTCCAGGATTGTGTAAAAAGAGATTAGATTTCATGTAGAATTCGAGAACTTGTATAGAAACCTAAGATGGGAGCAGATAGTTCAGTCACAGAAAAGTCTGCAACTATAATCCAGATCCATGTAATAATAGAAGACAATTCCCTATGGATCTCTCATGACTTTGCACATCTTGCAAGCAGTCGCACGAACTCATTTTATTTCCAACCATCTTTTCAAGAATGCTAGTATAATAAACAGCCTTGGAAGATAGAGATGTTGTCTCCCTTTGAAGCAAAACGAAGATCTGATTATTGTCCATCATAAAAGATCTTGTCTCTAATCTCAGGATTCCTCTTCTGAACACAACCTATAGTATATGCACAAATCTACATGAGTTCATCTCTGAGGGACACAGAGAAAGGCAAGAGAACTGACTGTAAATATGCTGATGCTGTGCTATGAGTAATAAAGTTCTTTGTTTCTGACTCAGGAATCTTGTGTCTTCTGTCAGCATTCATGAAACTGTGGTAGGCTAACTTAATAGCTTGTAAGTATAGTAAAATCTGAGGCCATTCACAACAGCTGGCATAACATCTGGTCATATTAGGAGTTTATTCAGGAATTTGGGGATAGATGTAAAGTGCTAGCAACCTGTGTACTCATTCTTTTTTCTCTAACCACTTTCCGTAACTGGGATATAAAAGGAGAAGAGGCAGAAAATTTGACTTAACTAGAGGTTGAGTTTTATTCTAGGTACAAATGCTGAAGGGAGATCGTGGTAGGCTTGAAGAACTACTGAAATAGCTATCCTAAGGGTTTGAGCTGAACAAGTAGAAGGGAGTGTTTTGTTTTGTTTTTTTTTTTGGAGAGGTTTTTCGCTATAGGGCGCGTGCGCTCGCCAGACAGACAGAGAGAGACATAGAGACAGAAAGCGAGAAATCACCCCCCAGGGGGGATGGTCACGCCGCAATCCCTTCTCCTCCATTCTCCTCTCGGGATCTTGGGCACGCACGCACACGTGCCCGGCGTGAGTTGTAAGCCACCGGGTCCGAGACGCGAACCGCGGTCGACTACGTGGGAGTCCAGCGACATAGCCATTACGCTAACTGCTGGTTCCCGAAGGGAGTGTTTTAACAGTAAGATACTTGAAACTGAAATATTGAAGTGATAACATTATGAGTAATCGAGCTCTATAAGAATACTAAGATCGCCAAAAATCGGTGAAGAGAAAGGTGGTAAGTGAGGGATAAAATTTCCCATGAGGGTCGGTCAGTGACACAACATTAACACAACATGCCATGATGCTGGACAGAAGAGCCCCAGTTCAGAGGCCTCCCTGTATACCAGGTACATGCATGTGTCATGATCCAGGTTGGTTGAGGCTGATAGTAGGTTGTGATAAGGGGACCTGATTGAGAGTCTCTCTTTCTCTCACTCTTTCTTTCTCTCTCATGGAAGAAATAGAAAAGAAAAAAAAAACTTTTAAAATACAATAAAAATAAAACTTCCCACGAATGAGAAGAGTGTTGCAGGTGACCACAGTAAGAAGGTGGTATAGTATTTAAGAAGACATACTATGAGTGCTAAAGGGCAAAATGGGTAGGTGGACCTAGTAGAGATGGAAGATTGGGAAAAACTAGAGATTCATGTTCAGATAAGAATCCCAGAGACAATAGGATCTTAAAAGTTTGTCTGTAGTAAGATGGAGAGCCTTATGAAATTAGTCTTGGTGGTCTCTTTGGGTTTTCAAAACTTTCTGATTTCAGTTAAAAAAAAAAATTAACATTGTGACCTAGTATATTACTTTGTTATTAAGTTGCTTATAGAAATACCCAAGATTGGATTATTTATAAAGGAATATAGGTTTATTAACTCACAAATATGGTGGCTGGAAAATATAAAGGCATCACAAAAGAACCTCTCACAGAGTGGAGCATGGTCTATATCTATGTGGCCTCTGTCTGCCTCATTTCCTGTCTCTCTGCACATACCAGAATTCAATCATAGGGGCCTTGCCCTAATGACTTTATCACACCAAAAATTCTCAACTTGGAACACCATGAAGGGATTAACTTTTCACTTAATACCTTTACAATACAGCCAAGTCCTGACGCATGACTTTTGGAGGGACATCCAATGACTTTCCACTAAGACCAAATTCTAAAACATAAACTTTTGGGTAACAAACCATTATTCAAACCGTAACACCCAGAACAAACACATACACCTGTAACAAAAACTCATGAAACAAATCTTACTCTTTTTATATGCAACACACACTTAACATTTGCCGTCCAATTCTATTTTATTGTTAAAAATGCCTGGACTATCCTGGGCCCAAACAGGTGAGGAGGAGGAGGTTGTAGAAGTCTTGAGTAAGCAGAAACCCAGAGGAGGAGAGAGAGAGAGAGAGAGAGAGAGAGAGAGAGAGAGCTGCTGAGGCTTATGCATCATGTCAATTTATAGCAGCTTTTCAATTGCCAGAGCTTCTGGGGACCACTGGAGCTACCATTACATCTTCAGTTGTAACAAGTGCCTCCAGCAAATTTTCATAGGTCCGGTTGACATAGTATCTTGACCTTCCTTCCATTCTCACCCTTTCTCCTGTCTTTTCTTAATACCACTATGATCTAAGATAGAGGTAACATCCTTGTGACCTCTGAAAATATTGTATTGTTGGGAACCAGCAGTTAGCGTAATGGCTATGTCGCTGGACTCCCACGTAGTCGACCACGGTTCGTGTCCCGGACCCGGTGGCTTAGAACTCACGCCGGGCGCGTGTGCGTGCATGCCCAAGATCCTGAGAGGAGAATGGAGGAGAAGGGATTGCGGCGTGACCATCCCCCCGGGGGGTGATTTCTCGCTTTCTATCTCTCTGTCTCTCTCTGTCTGTCTGGCGAGCGCACGTGCCCTATAGCGAAAACCTCTCAAAAAAAAAAAATATTGTATTGTTGGAAAACTTATGATGCATTTTTGCATAGAAAAACAGAAAATACATCATGACTTTTGCAACAACCCAATAGAAAGGATCTTATTAACAATGACAGTAAAGCACTATGTCTCAGACACATTGGCAGTAACAAATGGTAATAAACACAGTAACAAAATGGGTCCTATCAGAAAATCACATTTGCCTTCCTTAAAGCAGTGGTCCTCTAACTTCCATATGCAAATGAGTCACCTGGAAATCCCATAGAAGCATAGATTCAGTTGGTCTAAGTGGGACCCAGTGTTTTGCATGCTGGTCTGCACACCAGTCTTTGAGTAGAAAGACTCTAGGGCAGGGGGAAAGGGATGTGGAAATTTTTCTATAAAAGGCTAGCTTGTAAATATTTTAGGCTTTGGGGACCATACAGTCTCTGCCATAACTACACAACTCTGCCATTGTAGCATGAAAACACAAAGCCATAGACAATATTTATTTATTTATTTTAAAATTATTTTTAGAGAGATTTTTGCTATAGGGCATGTGCACTTGCTGGAGAGACAGAGAGACAGAAAGTAAGAAATTACCCCCCCCCCCCAGGGTGGGGGAGGATTGCCACACCACAATCTCCATTGTCCTCTGAGGATCTTGGACATGCACACATACATGCTTGGCATAAGTTTTGAGCTGCCAGGTCTGGGACTTAACTACACTTGGCTATGTGAGAGTCCAGTGACATAACCACTGTACCATCTGCTGGTCTGCTGTCATAGACAATATTTAAAGAAGTGTGCCTGTGCTCCAATAACACTTTATGAACACTGAAATTTTAATTTCATACAATTTTCACACGCATGAACTATTATTTTTCTACCTTTTTCCTCCAACCATTTGAAAATGTGTAAATCATTGTTTGCTCCCAAGTCATATGAAAATATTTAGTATGCCAGGTTTGGCCCATAGGCTGTAGTTGGCTGGCTCCAGAAAAATCTATTCCACTTTTCCATAAATACACCTCAAAACGGAGGGAGGTAGTGGAGATAAACTAATTTGATCCCTATTTCTTACAGTCGTAGTGGAGCCATGAATCATGATATCCTGACCAAAGGGGGGTACATGGCCCAAGATAGGATGTATTCTTTTTCAGGAATTTAAGACTTGGGTGAAGTGACAGAAGGATTTATAGCGCCAATTTCTCTTATTGTAGTGCTCAGAAGAGATTGTCCAATAATCCTGGCTAACTAGACCCAGGAGGCAGATGAGATCATTTCTTGTTGGAGAATTATCTCCCAATAACAGAGTATCCACATCTGAATATTTTTGGGGGGGATGGGGGTTGCCTTAGGGCACATGTGCTCGAGAGAGAGAGAGAGAGAGAGAGAGAGAGATGAAAACAGTGAGAAAGTGAGAAATCACCCCCAGAGGAAGGATGGCCACACACTCCATTCTCCTCCCAGGATCTTGGGCACACATGTACACGTGCCTGGTGTGAGTCTCAAGCCACCAGGTCTGGGACTTGAACCATGGTCATCCATGTAGGAGTCTAGCAATGTATCCATCTCCTGGCCCCCACATCTGAATTTTTTTTTTAAGTATAGTCTATTTTAGTTTATTATCATTGAACTCCAAATTCATACATTTTGCTAGCTCCATAATAATGGATCTGGGCCCTTTAAATTTTTTCTTTTGTCAGCTGGTACAACGTTAAGCTGTATCAGTAAAGGGCAATGGAAAGGAGTGGCAGGAGGACAGGGTTTTGTTTCCTGACACACATGTGCCAACTTGGAAAGCTCCTACAGCTGGCATGGCTTCCCCAGCACTGAGCTCCTGAAGCAGGCAAGTTTCTCTATCCTTTGTCATCTGCAGCTTTTCTAGCATTGGGTTCCCACAGTGCACTGTAGCCAGTAATGCCTAGCAGCTGGCTAGGTCCCCTGGTTTTGCCACAGAGTGCCTCTAGTGAGATACCTCCCCATGCACAACTTTCCTAAGCAGCCTCCACTTGTTGCTTCACACCTAGCAAGCTCTCGGGCATGAATTTGCAGGAAGTTCTACTCACGTGGCACCACTATGAATTCTCTACCATCCTCTCAGCCATGTCACATCCTCTCCAACACAGACTGAATCTCAGTCCTGAGGAATGAAAGCACTTTCCTGGGCTTCTCTCTCAACCTGAAGCAGAATAGCGACTCCTTATATTTGCTATTCTGCTTTCTTCAGGATTCCCTTCTTATCAATCCTTTGTTTCCTGAATCCTCTGTTGGAGTCAATAATTCTTTATATTGAACTTTCTCTGTTCAAATAATTGTAGTGTCTGCATCCTGTTTAGATTCAGACTGATACATTACTAAATGAATACCCCAAATAATTATACCAACACTGTATAAGAGTTCTCATTTCTTCAACCCTTTGAATTGGGAGATCTTTAATGATTGCTGATGTAACAAGTTTGAAATGATATTTCCTGGAAGCTTTAAAATGGTCTTTAAGGGCCAGCAGATGACATAGCAGTTATGTCACCAGACTGCAGTTCGAGTCCCAGACCCAGTGGCTTGAAACTCAGGCCAGGTGCATGTGTGTGTATGCCAAAATCCTGAGTGGAGAATGTGAGAGAAGTGATTGCAGTGTGGCCATCCCCCTGGGGGTGATTTCTTGCTTTCTCTCTCTCTGTTTGCTGTCTGGCAAGAGCACATGCCCTATAGCAAAAATCTCTATCCCCCCAAAATGACATATATATATATATATATATATATATATATATATTATGTATGCACATACACATACATATAAGTGTGTTGTGTGTGTGTGTTTGTGTGTCTGTGTATGTAGAGAGTCATAGGAAAAGTCATAACACGTTTTTGCATGGAAATACATTGTGACTTTTCCAACGACCCAATATATGAACATACACATAGCTATACATATTTTATTTTAATTTTTAAGAATTATTTTAGAGTAAGGTGCAGAATTCATACACCTTTACCTAAATATTTCTGTGTACAGAATTTAAGAACCCGGGGGCCAGCGGTGTGGTGGTTAAGGTGTTGAACTTCCACATGGCTGAGTGCGGTTTGACACCCAGAACTGGTTATCTTGCCTTCTCACTTTCTCTTCATCTCTCTCTCTGGTCAAATTAAAAATAATACTAATAACAAACACAATTAAGTAAATATAAATAATTCTTAAACAAAAAAAAAAAAAAAGAAAAGAAAAGAGCCAGGACAACATCTTCTACAATCATAATACAGTTCATTTGTAAAATAGAGGAGCTCTAACAATAAAACATTTTGTTACATAATACGTAGTCAGTATTTAAATTTTCCCAATTTCCCCCCTTATCCAGGATCTAGTATGAGGAGTCTTCAGAAAGCTCAAAGAAACTGCATATTATGAAAAAAATTATGCATGAATTTTCATTTTTTGCATCAAAAGAAACTTGGACGCTAATTCCACTTCATCTACAAACATTTTAAAGTGCCTTCGAGATAGTTTTAATATATCCCTCAAAAGTTCACGTACAGAGCCATTCAAATAGGATAAAGAGGTGAAAACTTAATCTGTATCATGTTGAAAGGTGAGGCAATTGAGAAGAGATGAGGGCCATCAAGGTAAGGCTCCCATCATCCCATCATCGACTCCAGGTGGGTTTATACAGAAAGGGTGTGAGAGAGTTGGAACACAGGCTTCACTCTCCGACTCCCCATCACATTCTGATGCAGCCAGAGGCACTTCCCCTGGACCTTGGAGTCCCATACTGCAAGCCGAATAAATCTTTATTTTTATATAAATTACCTAGATCTGGGTATTTTCTGTTATTAGCAATTAACAGACCAAGTTATTTATGGCGTGAAACATAAATGTGACATTTGAAACCTGTGTAGAAAGGATATATTATTCAACAAATGTTGTTACACAAGTGACTAGTCATTGGGGGGGGGGGGGGACTGAAATTGTCAGATGGCAACTGCAGACTGGGCTATTCAGACCAACTCAGACTGATTCCTGATGAGAGTAACTAAACAACCTAGATAAAAATGTTTAAAAAAAATCTTAAAATCATAGAAGATGTGATAAGATAGGTGAAAAAAAAAATAGAGACCAAGACTGAAGACTGAAAGAAAATAACCCAGATAGGTCTATTAACCCATAAGTACGTTTAACCTGAGAACATTATCTGATCCTTGAAAGGTAGACCTTAGTTCTGACAACTCTTAGGATGAGGGGAATGGAAATCAAAACCCATAACTAGGACAGGAGCTCTCCCTACAATAAACTAGCAACCCAGTGAGCTAGATCATCAATGTAAGAGTGAACCAGAAGGTAAAACAAAACAAAACTGAAGTAGAATTAAAACCCAAGTTCAAATTACTTGAATTGGTTTAATACAGTTCTAGTCAGGCAGTGCCCCCAAGTGTCTGACAGACGCAAATGTACATGCTGTCTGGAAGAAGGTATCTTCATTACTGGCCTCAGATTCTGTCCGCAAAAGTTTTGCAAATACCATGATCAACACAGAATAAATAATTGAGAGGTAAATAAGGAAATGAAACTCTGTGACTGAGATCCAACAGAAACAACAAACAACAAAAACAGATGCACAAAGACTACAGATATTAGAATTATTTGACACAGAAATACAGACAACAATGTTCACTGTTTAAAGAAATGAAACAAATGTGGATTTCCACAAAGAGAAATGTGTAATAAGTAATATTGCAGATTTGAAAGAGGACCAAATAAAATTTCTAGGAAAAAAAAAAAAAAAAAAACAAGCAAAAGTAAAACTCAGTAGATACGTAGGTCACATCCTATATAAACATTAAGCCATATATAAACACTATGGAGCATAACACACGTAAAAATTAAATCTAGTGCCAGCCAGTGGTATGGAGGCTTAGGTAGCTGGATCCTATATATGGCTGAGTGCCCAGTTAGAGTCTCAGACCTAGCAACTTGAATAAACATGCCAGGAGCATGTGCACATATGCCCCAGGTCTAGAAAGGAGGTAGTAATGCAGGAGAAGGGATTGTGGGATGACAATCCCCCATGGGAAGTGCTTGCTCCCTCTCTCGCTCTCTCTCTCTCTCTCTCTCAAATGCACTCACCTTCTGCAGCAGCACCTCACCATTAAATAAAGTTAAATCCATAGTGTTTTTTAAAAAAACGTATGCCAGGGCCATGGTGGTTACTGCACTGGATTCCCACATGGCCATCCACGGTTCAAGTCCTGAATATTGTAGCTCAAAAAGCATGCTGTGAGTATGTGCATGCATGCTCAAAATCCCGAAAGGAGAATAGAGAAGGATTTGAGACTCCCCCCCCGCCGCCCCGAGGTGATTTCTCACTTTCTCTCTTATTGTCTCCAGCAAGGACATGCACCATATGGCAAAAACCTAAAAAGAAAAACATATGCCAATATCTTTGTGACTTGGTAGCAGGCAAAGGTCATAGAAAGATAAGTCATAGAAAATAGGTTGATTAAAATTATTTTATTTATTTATTTAATTTACTCAAAGACTTTTCAAGATTTTTTAAATGACAGAAGGCATATGTGCTCACCAGAAACAGAAAGCACTTCCCAATGGGGCATAATTATACCACAATCCCTATCCCCTCTCTCTCTGTAGCCCTCAGGATTCTAGGATACACGCATATGCACCTGGCATGTCTCTCAAGCTGGCAGTGCCAGGACTCAAATCATAGTCAGCCATGTGGGATCTGGTTCCCAATACACAGAGCTTACAACTGTGATATGGGTTGACTCTATCCAAAAGACATTTTTAAGAAAATAGAGAAGCCATGAACAGGAAAAATGTATTTGCAAAGTATGTAAAGGAGTGGCATTCAGTATCTGCATATACTTTTTTTTATTATTTGCTATAGGGTGAGTGCACTCACCAGAGAAAAACAGGAATAGGAGGGGAAATGAGAAAGTACCCCCTGGGGTGGGGGGGCATGCTGCAATCCCTTATCCTCCATTCTCAGCATTTGGAGTGTGAATGCATACCTGCCCAGTGTGTTTCTCAAGCTGCCTAGCCTAGGACTGAAATCATGCAGTCGGCCATGTGAAATCCAGCCACCTTAACCACCATGCCACTGGCTGGCCTGCATCTATCTATATCTACCTTTCTCTCTCTCTCTCTTTCTCTCGCTCTCTCTATCTATCTATATAAGTAGCTTCTGGGTCATAATAAATAGATAATAAGCTCAATTTAAAAATATGGACAAGGAGTTTAAAAAGTACAATTAACATGAAATGAGAAAAATAAATGGCTAACAACTTAGAATTCTATAGCTACCAAAAAAGAAAGAAAAAAACTACACCGAAGGAAATTCATATCTATACAAAAGAGTAAGAAGTAATAGAAATTGTTAATATATGAATAAAACACTCTTTTTAAATGTTCTTAAATAATAAATAAGCTAAAGCAAAAATAATAACAATGTATTATGAAGTTTTTAACAGAGGTAAAATTAAATGTATAATAACAGTAAAAAAAATGGAGAGAAGGGAAAATGGAGGAATACTGTTTTAGGTTCTTACACTAAAGGTGAAGAAATATAACATTATTTGAAGAGAGACTGAAAAGATAAGGATGCATATGGCATGGCAACCCTCAAAACAACTTCATGGTCCAGCAGGTGGCGTGGTGTTTAAGCCAATTGGATCCCATAGGGCAGGGTTTGAGTCCCTGACTCAGTGACTTGGAAACTATGCTGGGTGTGTTTGTGTACACCCAAAATCCTGAGAGAAAAATGGAGAAGGGATTGCAGTGTAGCCATCCCCACAGGAGGTGATTTCTCATTTTCCCTCTCTCTGTGTCTTTCCAGGCACAGCCCTATGACAAAAACAAACAAACAAACAAAAATTTTAAAAAAGAAAGAGATATAACTGGGACCAGCAGATGTCATAACAGTTATGTTACTCTCACTAAATTATGTGGGAGTCCACATTAGTCCTGAGTCCAGTGGCTTAAATTCACACTGAGCACATGTGTATGTGCCCAAAATCCCAAGAGGAGAATGGAGGAGAAGGGATTGCAGCGTGACCATCCCCCCAGGGGGTGATTTCTTGCTTTTTGTCTTTCTGTCTCTCTCTGTCTCTCTGGTGAGTACACATGTCCTATGATAAAAATCTCTCTCAAAAAAAAAAAAAAGAAGAAGAAGAAGATAGAAAGGATGGAACGAAGGAAGGAGGGAAGGGAAGAAAGAAGGAAGGAAGGAAATTGGAATAGCAATACTAATATTGGAAAGAATAGATCACAGGGGAAAAATATTGTGAAAAATAATGAAAAGGCCAGCTTGGGTCAATTACATAGTGTGGTGGTTAAGCACTGGGAGCTGGATTCCCCATATGGCCAACTGCACTTTGAATCCTGACCCTGGTGATTTGAAAACATGCTCAGCATGTGTGCATGTATGCCCAAAATCCTAACAGAAGGAGAAATGGACAAATAGGGATTGTGGCATGACCAGATACCATTTGAGGGTTCTCTCTCTCTCTCTCTCTCTCTCTCTTTCTCTGGCAAGAGTACATGCCCTTAGGAAAGTAAGGAAAAAAAGAGGGAGGAAGAAAAGAAGAAAAGAAAGAATGAAGGCAGGAAGGGCAAGCCAGCTTAGTGACACAGTGGTAGTGTTATCCAAAAATGTGCACAAATTTCAAATATGTATGCACCTAATAAGTTTAAAATACATAAGGTAAAAACTGACTGATGTGAAAGGAGAAACAAACATAAACAAAGTTGAAGGCTTTAATACTCTTGTCTCAGTAATGTATAGATTAAATAGAAAATTAGCAGAAATACAAAACTTAATACCACTATCAACTGATTTGGCCTGGTTAACATTTATAGAACACTGTATCAAAGGTAGAATACATATTCTTTCCCAGTATACATAGAACAATGACTAAAATAAGCCATAATCACCAAAATAAGCCATATACCAAGTCAAAAATTAGCCTCTAGGGATTTTAGATTAAAATAAACATAGTATGTTCTCAGATAACAATTAAAAGGAGGTTCAAAATGAATAAAAGAGAAAAAGCAGATGGAGAGAACCCTCAGAAGGTAGGGAATGATGTAATCCAAAGGATAATAGAAAGATTGTCCTTTGACACTTAAAGAGCCTAAAAGTAGTGAAGGGTGATGATGTGGGTAGGTTTATAGAGGATGGAGAAAGGAAAGAGAGGAAGCATGGCAGAGAGTTCAGAACATAGACTATAGAACCAGGCTTGAATCTAACTCTGTCTTTTTTTCTGTATACTTGGTGAAGTTGTGGTCTTGCTGCACTTCAATTTCTTCATCTGTGAAATGAGGAGAAAATAATATCTATGCCATATATTTGTTATGTGAATTCTGAAATGGGCTAAAGTGTTTAAGAGCGCTTACAAAATGTCTGCACATACCAAGTGCTTATAGGTTGCAGCAATTATTATATCAATATGGTTTGATAAAGGATGCCCTGTTTGAGAGCTTCTATTTTCTCCATGAAATGAGTTGAGGATGAAAAAACTGTTATTCTTTCTAAAACCTAAAGCCATGGAAGTAAACAATGAGGTTTTTTTTCTTATTAAATTGTTAAAGATTTAAGAACAGTAATACTCACTATTGTGATGGTGAGGTGAATTGGGCCTCTTCCTCCATGGCTGACGAAAGTACAAATGTCTATATCCCCTCTTGGAGGCAATTTGTAATATGAATCACCAATTTTATGATGCTAATAACACAGAGGTCCACAGAGGAGTGGTGTGTGTTGTAAAGAGGAGTGGAAAGTCTGCCCCGAAAAAGCTTGTTAGTTACATTTGACTCCATCCCCAATTCCCTGATTGGTGAAATTCTCAAGTACTTCCATGGTTTCTGTTCATTCTCAGGTTTATGTTCTGTGGTATAACTGGCCTCAGGCTCCTGTGTTTGTATGCAGTTTTTGTTTCTCTGTATAACAATTCAGCCTCTTCACAAGTCTCCAGAAATCTATTTTCAAGGAAAGGGTCACATCCTTGAAGAACAGTTTTACATTTTATTTCCCTTTCTCATTCTGCCCCACTCTTGCTTCTAGGGGTTCAAAATTCTCTGTAGCACCCAGCATTTTAGGTCTTCCAAATTTCTCTCTCTCTCTCTCTCTCTCTTTTTTTTTTTTTTTTTTTTTTTTTTTTATTAAGAGAGATTTTTGCTATTGGGCATGTGTGCTACCAGAGAGACAGAAAGTGAGAAATCACCCCCTGCAAGGGGGATGGCTACACCTCAATCCCTTCTCCATTTTCCTATAGGGATTTTTTGGGCACTCATGCACATGTGGCTAGCATGAGTTTAAGCCATCAGGTCTGGGACTTGAACTGCGATAAACTACGTGGGAGTTCAGCAATATAACCATTACACCATCTGCTGATCCCACCTCTTCCAAATTTCTAATTTTAAAGTCTAATACTAAACCTTTTGAGGTACCCAGGAGAATATTTTGAGACCTACTGCCCTTGAGAGGGTTATCTATGGTGTGGTGAAATTTTACTACTGCCTCAACAATTTCACTTCTGGAACTTATCTAAAGAAGTAATAATTTCAGTACTATAACTGCCAAAACATTATCAATTTAAATAGTCTACAGAAAGGGTTAATAGATGGTGATCCTGTTTCATGTAGAAGCAATGTACACATATTAAAATATGATTTTGGAAAACATTTAATATGGGGAATTTTTGAATGCTTCAAAAAGAAAAAAATATATTGAGGTACAAAGAAACTAACTAAAGCAGGATAAGCCCTAAAAGGCCTTCTGATCAAGGTGTTTTTAAAGGAGTAATACATGTAAAAGGTCGTAAAAGTTAAACAGGGCAGAGAGTTATAAGATGGAAAGTAAAAGGCCTCATTTCCCTCTTTCCTCTGCCCCACCACCCTCTCTCCAAGTGAACAACTGCTTATTATACTTCCTAATTTTAAAAAGCATAAATCTGCATAAATTCACATCTATCTATCTTTAATTTTACACAAAAGGAAGCATATAATTTACATTGTTTTATATCTTTTTAAAAATGTACAATGCAGTTTAGAGATATCCCCATATCAGCACACAGATATGTGTGTACCCATTGCTTAATACAGCAAAGATAGTAACCCATAGTATTTCAGCGTATCAATAGACTCTAATTTATTTAATTAGTCTCCTATTTTTAGAAATTGTAGTTGCCACACTTTCTTTCAAAAGATTGCTCCAATTTACATCCCAACCTACAGGTTTTCCCACATTCTCATTGCATCCACACTGAGTACCATTAAGATTCACAATATAAATGTGAAAGGGGCCAGCAGTTGGCATAACGGCTTTGTCACCGGACTCCCATATAGTCGACCACAGTTCGAGTCTCGGGCCTGATGGCTTAAACTCACGCTGGGCACATGTGTGTGCGTTCCCAAGATCCCAAGAAGAGAATGGAGAAGAAGGGATTGTGGTATGGCCATCCCCCCGGGGGGTAATTTCTCACTTTCTGTCGCTCTATCTCTGTCTGTCTTTCTGGCGAGCACACGGACCCTATAGCGAAAATCTCTCCAAAAAAAAGGTGAAAGAAAAAATATTAAAATGCTGGACCAGCAGTTAGCGTAATGGCTATGTCGCTGGACTCCCACATAATCAACCGCAGTTCGCATCCCAGACCCGGTGGCTTAAAACTCACGCTGGGAGCATGTGCGTGAGTGCCCAAGATCCCTAGAGGAGAATGGAGGAGAAGGGATTGCGGCATGGCCATCCCCCCTGGGGGGTGATTTCTCACTTTCTGTCTCTCTGTGTCTCTCTGTCTGTCTGGCAAGCACACGCGCCCTATAGCAAAAACCTCTCCAAAAAAAAAAAAAAAATATATATATATATATTAAAATGCAAAGAAAGTAATTCAACTATCATTTAATGAGAGCTTACTATGAACAATTTAAAAATCATGGCATGGTTCTACACTGCTGAAAATTATATTAATAAAATATGGTTCTCTGTCCTCAATCTGGAGGGAAGGATAAAGATGTAAAAATAAAAATGAATAAAAGGGAGAGAGGAAAAGAGAGAAATAATGGCCACACTTACACTAAAGTTAAGAGTAGAACATGGAGTACGAAATGACTTATTTAAACTGAGAATAAGAACGCATTTGTGGTACAGGTGCCGTTTTACTTCTGATTTAATCATTTCAGTGGCTACTATTTGTTGATGCTTAGAATGTACTAGGAAACTTGACTGACTTCCTTTAAGTATATTTTAAAATTTAATCTCCATAATACTGAGGCAGACATGATCTTCATAGGCAGTTTATAGGTGAGAAAATGGAATGTAAGCAATATCAATTGCTTCATGTCACAGAGCTCTTACCATATACCTTCCATGTATTTTCATAATCTTCCCATATGGTCATTTTCATAACCTTCCCATAAGGTAACCACAGTTATTTCCCCCTTTATAGGTGTTAAAAATAAGGTGCAGAGGCTTAAGTTATTTGCTCAAAGTCAAATGCCAGGTATGTGGCAGAGCAGGGACACAAACCCAGGCAATATGAGTCAAAGCCTAAGTCAGTCCTTCATTGATTGGTCATGGAAGGAAGTACAATGCAGAAAGCATTTGAAGACAAACGAGCTGTATGAACATGGCAAGTGTGTGTGTGTGGGAGGGCTGGACTAGATGAGCCAGACTAAAGCACAGTGACCAACAAACCAGCTGTTCATTGGGAATGGACAAGGCCATGGGAGTGAGAATGGAATAAAGTGAATTGAAATAAGATACATTGCAGAGGTAGAATAGAGAAGACTTGATGATTAATTGGATGCTTCAATCACAGCCTCTCAGCCTTCACCTCTCTAAAGCATTTTACTTCTTTTAGTCAGAGCTCACGGCCAGACTTTTCATCCTTTTCTTTTGATTATTTTAGGGACTGATTTCAGGATGATTCTATTAGAAATGTGATCATTCCTGTGCAATGTGGACTTGAGAAATGAGGATGCCAATGAGATTTGCAGTTCAAATAACACTTCTCCATCCCTCAATAATGCATCAATCAAAGGAGGTTAGGATAGTGGTTAGCAAGCAGATTGCAAGACTGTGCATCCAAACTTCCAACTGTTTCTGACACGAATGAAGAGATATGTCTGATAGCCAGTTTTCAGTTCTCCTAACATCTTTCTGCAGCATTCCTTACTACTGATTAGTCCCTTTTTGAAATTCTTTTTGCCATTAACTTCTGCAATATCACTCTCACCGATATTCCTTCTACTTTTCTGATGTGCCTGTACACCCCCACCCCTTAAATAGTATCTCTTCCTTTGATGCCTCTTAAAAGACCCTTTACCCAACATTCATCAGTTTTTCCTCTGTCTGCCAATGGTAAAAACTTGAATATATATATATATATATATATATATATATATATATATATATGTATATACACACACACACACACACTTAGAATCTTTTGGCTATCAGTTCACAGAAGCGAAAAGATCTATACCTTTTCATTTATCTCACTGTTGCTATTCAGGGGAACATCTAAGCTTATAAGAATGTTATAAGCTATAGCTTATTTCTGAGAAGGTCACATGGGTTAGATACACTTATCTTCTCTTCCCTGTAGATATGATGCTTGGTTCTGCCTCTTCAGCTCTAACTTGGGCTCTACTCCTTGAACATATCTATGCCTTGGCCTTTGACTACACTACCTTTAGTTGCTATGTGAAAAATACATCACTTGGCCCAATCTAGCTATCAGTAATCTACATCAGTGGTTTCCCAGTGTATTTTTACATATTGGAATTACCTAGGGGGCCTTTAAAAATGTCAATGTGCATCAGCAAGTGATTCTAATGTGCAGCACATGTGAGAACTACCATCTTATACTGGTTCTCAAACTCAATTACTCATCAAAATAATTTAGGGAGTTTTTTAAAAATATATAGATAGAGATACATAGATAGATAGATAGATAGATTTAGATAGGGGTCCTAATTTAGACCTCAGCCAGGGGACCCAGGAATCATCACTTTCATAAGTCCCCAGGTGAATGAAATGTTGAGACACATCACTATGTCTGCAACTTAGAGTGAGCCTTTTTTGGCCAGAGCACCACTGTCTTCCTCCCAGTTCTTTTAATGATACCCACATAACTTCCACATATATCTGGAAGACAGTTGGTCTATAGCTTCTCTCCAGATTAATGCTTTGAGCTCCAAACTTACATTTCTAAGATCATTTTAAGACATTTGACTGTCATCCCATTTGTAGATCAAATTTCACATGGCCAAAATTAAATTTACCCTTTTATAGTTTTTTTTTTCTCTTCTTTGTCTCATCCAGATGAATATCAGCTTTATCTATTAAGTGCACAAGCTGCAAACCTAGGCACCATTTTATATTTTCCTCCCTTAAACCACAGCCAAGAGTTACCAAGTCTGTGGTAATCCTCCTGTTGGTTTTGCAGATTACAACCTTAGTTTAGATACATATTATCCTTTAACTAGAGTATTTCTAATAACCTAACTGGTCTTTCTTTGCCAATCTCCTTTTTCTTTGATTTTTTTTTCACTATTGCTTAAGTGAACTTTCTAAATTGCATATCTAATTTTGTTACTACTCTTCTTAGAACCTTTAATGGCTTCACTTTGCCTTTAGGATAAAATTCAAACTTCTTAGCATATGAGGTCCTTTATGAGTTTTGCCTCCAGCCTCATTCCTTGGGACAAAGTTTTCCTTTTATGTGAGTCACATGGGTCTCTCTCCAGACTGATAGTTATCAGAATCCCTGGAGGAAGAGTCCTAGATATCTAAAATTTAACAAGCCCTAAGGGATTTTGCTGATCACTCAAGATTTGAAGACATAGCCCTCAGGTATGCCCATTGCCTTTGTAATTTAAGAAAGCCAACTTTGGAGAATAATAAACATTGCTTCACATGTTTACTGTGTTGATTGCTTATTCTCTTCCACCTTACTCACTTTCTCATCTCTCAAGGTCCCCTCAGAAGGTGGAGTTTCCTAAGTCTTTAGGTCACTCTTCTGTGCTCTTCTATTTCTACAACACCTTGTGTTATCTTTATTTCAATATTTACCACCTTGTTATTTTCTTATCCATCTTCCCCTCTAGAATTTGAACTCTTCAATGGTAGAAATAGTGTCATTGTTTTCTTCTTATACTGAGATCTTAACACACTTAGTGCAATAAATGTTTCTTAAATTAATAGAAAGTAAAAATGAATATATGTAAATTTAGTGTTTTTAAAATTTTTTAATGAAGAATGTCATTGCTATTTTGATAGGGATTATAGTGAATCTGTAGATTGCTTTGGGTAGTATGGATTTTTTTTTTACCAGTATTCTTTCAATCCATGAACATGGGATATCTTATCATTTTTCTGTGTCTCCTTCAATCTTTCCCATCTGCATTTTATAAATTAAAACATATTTTGTTTTACTAAAAGGCAATATGTGCTCACCAGAGTGAGAGACACAGAGAGAGACAGAGAGAGGGAAAATGAGAAATCACCCTCTCCCTCACAGGGCATGTATTTACCACAATCCTTTCTCCATTTCTCCTTTTGGGATTTTGGACATGCACACACATGCACCCAGTGTGTTTTTCCAGCATCTGGGTCATGGATTCAACTGCACAGTTGGTCAGGTGAGATCTAGCCACCTTAACTAACCACACCTCCAGCTTTCCCTCTATCAGTTTTTTATAGTTTTTCTTATAGAAACTTTTTACCACCAGACAACAAATAACAAACACTGGTAAGGATGTAAAGATTAAGTCTTTTTTTTTTTTTTTTTTTTGAGAGGTTTTTCGCTATAGGGCACGTGCGCTTGCCAGACAGACAGAGAGAGACATAGAGACAGAAAGCGAGAAATCACCCCCCAGGGGGGATGGTCACGCCGCAATCCCTTCTCCTCCATTCTCCTCTCGGGATCTTGGGCATGCACGCACACGCGCCCGGCATGAGTTTTAAGCCACCGGGTCCAAGACGCGAACTGCGGTCGACTACGTGGGAATCCAGAGACATAGCCATTACGCTAACTGCTGGTTCCCAAGATTAAGTCTTATATACTGTTGGTGGGAATGTAAATTAGTGTAACCATTATGGAAAAAGTATAGAGGTTACTCAAAAAAATACAAATAGATTAATCTATGATCCAACAGTTCCATTACTGAGTATCTATTCAAAGAATTTGAAATTAGTAAATTGAAGAAATATCTGTAATTTCATGTTTACTGCAGGTCACAATAGCTAAGATATGGATTCAACCTATGTAACTCTAACAGATGAGTGAAAAAATAAAATGTAATACATGTGTAATATTATTAAGCCATTAGAAAGAATTTAATAATATTTAAGGCACCATGATCTCGAGCCTGCAGGACATTATGTAGAGTGAAGTGATCCAGGCCCATGAAGAGAAATTTTTCTTGCTCAGATATGGAAGCTAAAAAGGTTGATTCATAGAAAATGGTGGAATAGTTGTTACTAGAAGCTGACAACTAGGAATGAAGAAAAACTAGGGAGATGTTGGTTAACAGATACAAATTTATGGTTAGGTAAGAAGAATAAGTTCTAGTATTCCATAACACACTAGCATAGCTATAGTTAACAATAATTTATTATATATACCAAAATAATCGAAAGAGAAGATTTTGAATATTCCCCACCAAAGTAATGATAAATGCTTGAGGTGATGGATATGCTAGTTACCCTGATTTGATCATTACACACTATATTCTTATATCAAAAAATCACTTTGTAGCCCATAAATACATATAATTACTATGCATCAATTAAAAACAATAACCAGAAAAAATAAAAATGAAAATGAAGGAGTCCATCGTTAAGTAAACAAACAAACAATAAAATAGGCAAATAGGTTTTAAAAGCATAGGCAAAATTAGCAATATAGACAACTTTCAGAATTTGAAATTAGAGCTGGAGATTCTATACCAATAATTTAGAATACAAATAGATATACACAGAACATACGTACAGTATCGGTCAAGGTTTTCAATTCAAGCAATAGACACTGATGCAATCTAATTGAAACAGAAAAGGAATGTATTGAAAGGTTGTTGAATAGCCCACAGAATTACCAGAAAGACAATTAATGTCAAGTTTTGACAACAGACAGGAACAAAGGAAGGCAAAGCAGTTAGATATGGCCAAGGCTCAACAATGGAGGCTGCAGCTCATCCTCCTGTCTCCACCAGTACAAAGGGGACACTGATGCTGCCATGGCACTGCTTTTAGTAGCTATTGCTGTGGCTGCTGCCACTGAATAAATTCTTTACTCACATTATATCTTTGTCTCACTCCTTCACTCCAGATTAAAAAAATAATAATTTCCCAGAGACAGACACAGAGAGAAAGCATCCCATGGGAAATGGTCACGCTACAATCCCTTCTTCTCCACTTGTTCCTCCCTTCAGAATTTTGGGCACATGTGCACTTGTTCCTGACATCTTTTTCAAGCCACCAGTCAGGGATGCAAACTGTTATTCAGACATATGGAATCTGGACTTTAACTGTCATGTCACCAGTTAGCCCTTACTACAGATTTAAATACCAGGCTGGGTTCAAGTGGCTGGACAAGCCGTCTTAGATGCATCTAAGATGGGTGTGTATGTGAAATGTACAAAACTTTCAGTGTCCACATACACATGGGACAAAGGAGTTTCCCAAACATAGGATGGTTTGGATGCTAGATAGCAGATTTTAAAAAAGCAAGCCGTTTCTAATTTTATGTACTACTATACATGGTATTACTAAAGTAAAAAATTAATTAAAATATTGGCACACAGAAAGAATAAAGAAATAATTTCTAGGAGGTCACAAAATACAATTGTGGGGCCAGCAGGTGGTGTAGTAGTTAAGGCACTGAACTCCACATGGCTGACTGTTGTTTGAGTCCTGGACCGGGTGGTTTGCTTTCTCACATTCCCTCTCTCTGTGTCTCTCTTTGCTCAAATTAAAAAATAATAACAGTAAACAAAATTGCATACATAATTTCTTTTTTTTTTTTGAGAGGTTTTTGCTATAGGGTGTGTGAGCTTGCCAGAAAGACAGAGAGAGACAGAGAGACAGAAAGCGAGAAATCACCCCCCAGAAGGATGGCCACCCCACAATCTCTTTTCCTCTATTCTCAGGTTCTTGGACATGCAGACACATGTGCCTGGTGTGAGTTTAAGCCACCGGGTCCGGGACTTGAACCGTGGTCGACTACAGTGACATGGCCATTATGCCATCTATTGGTCCCAAATAAATAATTCTTTAAAAATACATAATTGTGTTAACAATCATTAGAGTTCTGTTAAATAATCTCTGAGTAAAATAATGACATTCACTATATACAATGGTATCAGGCGCAGAGAAGGAAGGAAGTACAGAAGTCTTTAGGCAGCTGCCAGAACCACGACATAGATTCCTCCAGGACACTGTGAGAATAAACAAGAGTTCACAGAGAAAAAAACGTTTAGTTACAAATACTGGGGCTAAAGGGGACAGGAGTAGCGCTCAAAACTGGGATTGCAGAGTCATGAGTCTATAGCTGGGGACATGGAAATGAAGCAGAAGAGTATGAAAACAAGTATATGTTTCGGATGATTGTCTTATACATGGGGAAGTATTCAAGTTTAAGTATTAGGTCATTGGGAAAGTCATGACACATTTTGTATAGAAAATATGAGCCAATAGTTCATTTAATAGTTCCCTTATTTCTTGGGACCAGCAGATGATGTGATGGTTGTGTTGCTGGACTCCCATGTAGTCAACTGCTGTTTGAGTCCTAGACCCAACAGCTTATAGCTCATGTTGGGCTCATGTGTATGAATGTCCAAATCCCAAGAGGAGAATAGAGGAAAAGGTATTGTAGCATGGCCCTACTCTGTGGGGAGGATGTGTTTTTCACTTTCTGTCTCTCTGTCTCTTTGTCTCTCTAGTGAGTGCACACACCCTTTAGCAAAAATCTCTCTTTAAAAAAATAAATAAAACAATTTATATCTTTGTTTTTATTTAAAGAAAAAAATTTTATTCATTTACTTTTTTGTTTTTTGCAAAAAAAGTAGGTGCTCCAAAGGTTTTAAGCAACATTGAAAAATGCAAAGAAAGTTAGAAAGTTTAAGCAATCACTTAAAATACTACCACCAAGAAATAGACATTAACACTCCAGGAATTTCATTCTAACCATCTTTCTATACCTGTATATGGAATAGAAGGTATAGAAGAAGAAGCTGGGCTGTCACATTGCACCATCCCAGTGATCACCATTTATACAGAACATGCATGAGAAGAGAAATTAGATGGGTAGATGTATGGATAGATGGACAGATTTTGTTAAATGTTCTCATTTGAAAAATAAACAATACCATTTTAAACTTTAATAGAAGACATCATTTTAAAAGTTGCTGGACTTCAAATATGATTCTTCACCACAAGACATATTAGAAAAAACTCTTTAAGGTTACCGAAAGGCTTATTAAGAAATATAAAGCTTAGGCCAGCCTCTTGACCTAGTGGTTAAGAGAGCTGGATCCTATGTGGTTGATCATGTGGTTTGAATCTCCACCCAGTGGCTTGAATAATGTGTTGACCCAAATCCAGAAAGGATGGAGAAATGGAGGTGAAGGGATTATACTGTGACCATGCTCCATGTGGGGAGGCTTTCATTTTGGTTTTTTGTTGTTGTTGTTGTTGTTTGTTTGCTATAAGGCACATGCACTCACCAGAGAGAGACAGAGAGAGAAACAAAGAGAGAGAAAGTGAAAAATCACCACCAAGGTAGATGACTACACCACAATCCCTTCTCCTCTATTCTCTTCAGGATTTTGGGCATGCACATACACTTGTCTCACTCAATTTTCAAGCCTTAGGTCCAGGACCCAAACTGTGTAGCTGACCATATGGGATCCAGCTCCTTTAACCTCCACTCCACCTGCTGGCTTGGAGGGTGCATTTTCCCTCTCTCTTTGTCTCTCTTTAACCAGAGCACACATCCTCTGGCAACTTTAAAAAAAAAAAAAAAGATTTAATTTTTTTAAATTAAAAAATAAGGCCAGTTGCCGTTTTTTGTTTCAACTAAATGTTTTGGTTTTAGATAGTATTAATTCACTGCTTATTAAAGGTGAAAACTTCAGCACTCTTATGCTTTATATCATATGTCTCTCTCAAGTTTGCCATGCTTATGATTTGTCTTATTTTTATATTGTCAAGAATAATTATTGTGGGAACCAGCAGTTAGCGTAATGGCTATGTCGCTGGACTCCCATGTAGTCAACCGCGGTTCATGTCCCGGACCCGGTGGCTTAAAACTCACGCCGGGCGCGTGTGCGTGCACGCCCAAGATCCCGAGAGGAGAATGGAGGAGAAAGGATTGCGGCGTGACCATCCCCCCTGGGGAGTGATTTCTCGCTTTCTGTCTCTATGTCTCTCTCTGTCTGTCTGGCGAGCGCATGCACACTATAGCGAAAACCTCTCCAAAAAAAAAAAAAAAAAAAAAAAGAATAATTGTTGTTATATGTGCTGAGTGTTTTCCAGTATTCTGTAAGGAAGTAAATTAGTTGTTCACCCTGTGTTCTTCTACTACCACGTATCCATTTCTCAGTTTCCAATTTTGATTCTTTTTTTTTTTTTTAAGAGAGAGATTTTTGCTACAGGGAGTGTGCACTCGCTGGAGAGACAGAGAGAGTCAGAGAGACAGAAATCAAGAAATCATCCCCCCAGGGGCAATGGGCATGCTGCAATCCCTTCTACTCCATTCTCCTCTTGGGATTTTGGACACACATGCACAGGCACCCAGCATGAATTTTAAGCTGATGGCTTTGGAACTTGAATCATGGGTGGCCATTTGGGAGTCCAACCACGTAACTGGTATGCATCTGCTGGTCCTTGGTTCATTTCTTAGTCAATGGATTTGTTAACAAGTTTATTTTTCTTTGTGAGAGGAGCACAGTGTGTTATATTCGCTAAGGTCTTTCTTCTTCAAGTATTTTCAGTTTTATTCACATGCCACCTAGCCTGGGAAAATTTCTTTGGTCCAACTTTCCTCAACTGAAAACTTTTATTATATTTCACTATTGTTTCTGGCATTAAATGCTCCTAAGAAAAGAGTGATGCCCAGTTTTTTCTTTCTTCTGTAGGTGATTTATTTTCCTGTCTACATAGTAGACTAATTCATTTTCATACTTTCAAGTTCTATAAGTGAACCAAATGTGTCCTGGGGCTGAGCATTTCTTATCTAATTTTTCTATCACAATCTGAGGTTCCAATTATTGCTCTGATGACTTTGGCAATCCCAAAAAACAGTCTTCCAGCAGCTTTGAAAAGCTAGAGAGTACAAATGCGTCAAGGAGAATGCCAGATGGTCTCTCCACTCTGATTTTGTCTTCTAGGTCCATTGCCTTTGGTTTTTATTTCTGTCATGTTCAGATAAAGTCTGTAGCTCCACTTAGGTAGCTTGAAGTGATCTCATGTACTCAATAGTCTATAAAAATGATGATGTGAAATGATAGGTGTAGAAGTTAATGTTACTATAGAATGAAGTGGTTTTGGTGAAGATTTTCTTTTCCTTTTTCTTTTTAAATTGTCAGGGAGCATGCGTACTCACCAGAAAGAAAAAGAGGGAGGGAAAAGAGAAAGCACCCCCCAGTGGAGCATGGACATGCTACAATCCCTTTACTCCATCCCGTCAGGACTTAGGGCACGCATCCACATGTGCTGGCATGTTTTCCCAGTCACCAGAGCTGGGATTAAAACCACCTTTGGATGTGTGGAATTCAGCCCCCTATCCACATCACTCAAATACTCCACAGCAGTGCTGGTCCATCTTCGTGAAGATTTGTGGTGACTTTCGCACATAGTAAGTATGGCAGACCAGATGGGTGTCAGGAAGATGAATTTTCTTTTTCTTTTTTAAGTTTTGCTATAGGGAGCATGCACTCACTGGAGAGAGAAAGAAAGAGAGACAGAAAATGAGCAAGCGCTCCCCGCCCCCCCAGGGAAGATGGCCATATTGCAATCATTCCCTTCCATTCTCCTCTTGTGATTTTGGGCACATAGGCACATGGACCATGCACCATGCATTTTTCAAGCCACTGGATCTGGGACACCAACCACATGTCAGCCGCATGGGATCCAGCCATCTTGACCAACATACCACCACTGGCCCAGGAATACCAATTTTCTAGAATTACTTCTGCCTTATCAACGATTTATGATTTGCTTTAGATCTATGGATAGAAGAAAGAATCTGAACAAACTTTTCTCTCTAGAATGGGTAGATAAAATGACTGGGAGTGTGTGGAGGCAAAGTTCTATGATGAGTAAAGGGGTATTTAGACTTCCCATGCAGAGATAATGAATGCCATTTTGGCAAGGGTATCTGTTGGGTCATTGGAAAAGTCTTGACACGTTTTTGCACAGAAAAATATGTCATGATTTTTCCAATGATGCAATTTTTCCACCAAGATAATATCACACTTTAAGATTGAAGGGAGAGCAGTGTGACAAAATACATAATGTTATCTCAGAGGTGGTTGGGTCTGAGGAGGGCTCAATGCAATTATTCCAGAGCCTCATATCTATCTTGCCTATGTGCATGTGGCATAGTTTGCATTTGAGGTGTTAACATGAAAAGGTACAGTCACCAGAAATTCCAAAGGATTGTTTTTATGTTTTTGGTGAATCACAGTGGAAAAGATACAGTACTCATGGATGTGTATCTCATGCCAAAGGATATGCTTGATAAGTCTAGTGGAGAAGCCTTTCTCCCATACATGAACTACAGGGCTAAGGTTACTGTAAGGTGGCCCTGGATACTGATCAAATGTCATGCAGTTGGTATTGGTTATCTTCATGCAGACTGAGGCTGAGTGATCACAAAGTCTTGGCACTGGAATGTCTCTTTTTTTTTTTTTTTTTTTTTTTTTTTTTGCTTTCTTGTGATTTATTATATCTTGAATAAAGTAATAGAAAATTGTTTGGTTTAGCTCTCAGCAGCCCGCTCCTGAGCTCTGAGGAAGCTTGCCTTCTTCTGGGCTACCCGATCTTTCTTCTGGGCAAGGGACATCTTGGGACGATTCCACCTCTTCTTTTTAACTTCTTTCTTGGGTTTCTTTTCATAGACTGGGTTCTCTCGTATAGCAGTGTGAGCTTTCTTATACATCTCCTCCATCATGTCTGGAGTTACATTGTTCTTTATGTACTGAGAGAACTGTTTCTTGTAAGCGTCTTCATCTTCTTCCATCAGGTAACGCATGTAGTCTGCAACGTTCTGGCCCATGATGTGCTTCCGATGGACTTCTGCATTAAATTCCTTGCTTTCAGAATCATAACCAGGGAATCGTTTGGTACTGTGAGGGATAGATAAGCCTCCATCCACCGCTCCCTTCAGGGCCCCAAAAACTTTATTGCCAGTGGTGGTTCTGGCAAGGCCTGCATCCAAATAGCAGGTGAAGGCACCAGGTTGACCATCGATGCTTTCTACATTGTACTCATCTCCGGTCACTTCCACTTGACCTTCATAGATCTTGTCCATGCCAAACCTATTGAGAAGCCTGCGTGCCAGCAGCAGGCCAGTACAATATGCTGCAGCATAGTTTGTCAGGCCAACCTTCACACCGTATTTTGGTAGTTCATGTGCATAAGCTGCACAGACTATCATATCCCCTTCTATATGGGCATAAGCAATCTGACAAATGATATCTCTGTTAGTTACATGAACTATCATCCTGTATTTGGGTGTGTTGTACTTGTTTTTATCCTGGATCACCAAGCGTTTCCGAGCATAGTAATCAGTTTTACCCTCTCGTCGTCTTCTAAATTTCACTTGGTATCTCTTAAAGTAGGCCTTATTCTTGACGACTTTAACAAATCCCATCCTGCGGAACAGTGACCAGCGGCGGAAGCCGACCTGCTGGCACACAAGCACTACAGGGGGAAAAAAGGCCGTAGCATCTGGGAATGTCTCTTGAAGAGAGAGTCCAGTTGGCTGGTATCATGCCTCGTACAGCAGCATATCTGTGTGATTGTTTGAGATCCTGTCTCTCATTAGTGACTGACAGCAAAACAGATCTCACCTTCTGGGGTGAGAGCATTCCCCAGTTTGCCTGTACTATCTACAGTCTTTAAGCCTGAATCTAACCCAATGGGCTAAGCCCCTTTAATTTAGCGTACTGCCAAGGTGTCTTTACTTGCCAGTAATTCTCTTTTTCTCACTGGGGAGTTAGCTTGGTTGGAATGAGCTGCCCTGATGAAGAGAAACAAGTCAGCTGCATTGGAATCCTCTTTGGACGCAGAGAGTATTCACTAAGATATTAGAAAGTTCATTGAGACCAGAGATGTCCAAGTATAAGCCTGTGGTCTGAAATCAGCCCACAGGCACGTTTTCTTTGGCCAATGTAGTATTTGTTGGCATAGAAAGACTGCATAGTCATTAAAAGAGTTCTGTTTTTCTTTTTTTTTTCCAATTAGTTGCCTATGTTTAAGCTAGAAAATGTTCCATAACAATCTACATTTCCATCTTTTCTTTTAAAATGAAAACTGCAACAATCATACTCTACATTTTTGATGAGCAGACTCAGAGCTGCCAAGGAACAGGTGCCCTCATGACACAGACCCGTGTGCGCTTCAGGTCACCAAGGTCTCCACCAGACATTATTATCCTCCAGACACAGAGGTCCCACAGTTTCTCAATAGCTAAAATCTTGTCTAGGAACTTTTAGGTTTAAACCTAAAAAGTTGGTGATGATATTATAAATGCAGTTTTTTGATATTGTGGAGCAAAATGTGTTAACATTTCAAAGATCTGTATAACTCAGTGAACCAATACTTTCCAGATGACCAATCATAGTCTTTTTTTTTTTTTTTTTTTGGAGAGGTTTTTGCTATAGGGCACATGGGTTCACCAAAAGAGAAAGAGAGATAGAAAGTGAGAATTCATGCCGCAATCCCTTCTCCTCTTTTCTCATCTCGGGATCTTGGGCACACACGCATACGTGCCCAGAGTGAGTTTAAGCCACCAGGTCCGGGACTCAAACTGCAGTAGACTACATCGGAGTTCAGCAACGAAGCCATAATGCTAACTGCTGGTTCCCACCAATCATAGTCTTAAAAAATCATGCACACATTAAAGAGTCCCTCAAAATGGAAGGTAGACCAATGGTTTTCAATGAACAACTCTTTGATAGGATTTCAGATACTACATACCAATTAGCCTTTAAGAAACTACTAGTTGTCAAGTTTTGGTGTAATATCAAAGATGAATATCCATATTTTTCTAAAAAATACTTAAAACACTTCTCTATTTTTTAATCTTATTCATTTCTGTGTGAATATCCTTTGACTAGAAAAACACAGTGGTATAGATTGAGTACAGAAACAGATATTGGAATCTAGATATATTCTATTAAGACAGAATGATTTGTAAAAATATAGCAATATAATGCTTGCCTTTTTGTTTTGAAAACTCCAGTTATTTTTCATGAAAATATGTTATTTACATTAACATAGGATAAGTTTATCATTAACATTTTGAAATAGATAAATATCTAATTTTCTTGTCAGTTTCAGTTTCTTTTCTGGGGGAGATTGGTAGACCTCATTCACATAACAAAGTTCTTTTAATTCCCCACTAACTTTTAAGTGTACAGTGGTCCTGAGACCAAAAACTCTGAAATTTGAGAACCATTTGTCTATTAATCTATAATTTCCATACCTTTATGTATTCTTTCTCCATAACATACTCTATTTATTCTCCTTTTCTTATGCAAAAAAGCACACTTACTGTCTCTACACCTACCTTCTTTCTTTTTAAAATTTATTATTTTTTTAGTTTGCAACTGGGCATGTGCACTTATTGGAGAGAGCAAGGAGAGAGAAAGACAAAGTGAGAAATAATCTCCCTGGGGGGATGGCCACACCACAATGCCATTTCTTCCACTCTCCTTTCAGGATTTTCAGCACACATGCACATGCACCCAATATGATTATCAAACTACCAAGTATGGAACTCGAACCATGCAGTCACCCATGTGGGATCTAGCCATCTTAAACTCCATGCCACCTTCTGGCCCACATCTTTCTTTCTTTCTTTTTTAAAGATTTATTAATTTTATTATTATTATTTATTTTTAATTTGACCAAAGAGAGAAGGAGAGAGAGAGGGGGAAAATGAGAAAGCAAGGTGCCTGGTCTGGGACTCAAACCATGGTTGGCCATGTGGAAGTCCAGTGCTCCAACCAACGTGCCGTCTGTTGGCCCCACACACACATTTCTTTCTTAACAAGATGTCTTCAGAACTGTTCCATATCAGGACATTCAGTGTTTCCTTATTACTTTCATGGCTACATATGATCTCCTTATAAAAATTTACTATAATTTAAAAACCAATCTCATATTGATGAATTTACTAAAACTATTTTGTTCTTACAAACAATGCTACCTTGTGCCTAGGTCATGTTTACACATGTGGTAAAGTCCATAGGATGTAAGTAGAAATGCTGGTCAAAGATTATGTGCATTTGTAATTTCAATATATGTTACAATATGTATAAGCTTTAAGAAAAAAATTTGTTATGTTAAATTATTTATTATTTTTGAGAAAGAGAGACAGAACGAGCAAGAGGCAGACAAAACTCCCAATGTGGTTTTGACACCAAATCTACCCCCCAGCTTCAGACAGCTGAGAATGATGGGGCACATGCAAACCAGCATACTCAGGGATGTCTTCAGCCTGCGCAACAGCCTGAACCTGGAACCTTTCCATGTGGGTCAGCTTCATAAAGCATTGAGTTTTACTGCTGTGTCACTGTCCAGCTTCAGATCATGCCATGTGCTCACCAGAGAGATAGAGGGGAAAAAGCACCCTCTGACAGAGTGTGGTCATGCCACAATTCTTTCTCCTTCATTTCTCCACCCTGTCAGGATTTGAGGCACACATACACATCCATACAGTGTGATTTTTAAACTGCTGGGGCCAAGATTTGCACTATGTTCAGCCATATGGGATCTGGCTCCCAATGCACAGATGCACAGTGCTTAACCAATGTGCTGTGGGGCTTACTCACTCATGCTGCTTCTTCTTCTTCTTCTTCTTCTTCTTCTTCTTCTTCTTCTTCTTCTTCTTCTTCTTCTTAACAACATAAGGAAGGTATTATAGCTTTATAAAATGTAGGCTACATCAATGTCATATGTAAACTGTGTAGTCAGGTGACTACGGTGCAGTTGAGTAGTATGTATGTCCATGTGTAATTTATATGTTTGGCAGCAAAAACTGATATTGAAAATGTAAAATTAAGCTATAAAGTTTATCGTAAAATATAGCATGTAATATTGATTTTCCTATATCATGAATGTAATTTGGGAAATGCTATACATTTTTGGCATTTGTCTGATAAATGGTTGAAACAATTTGGCAACTTTCTCAGGAGGTCCTCAGGCAGCCAGCACTGACTGCACCAATGAACACATGGTTCCAGCATTTACAAACCCCGAGCTCACAGTGGCCAGGAGAGAGGACAATGCTTGTCATTACAAAGGTGGGATTTTGGAGCCTGTAGAGGTAGGTTCCAGGCACAGGCTGTTGTGCAGAAACAAGGCAAGTTCTTGGTTGGACACTCCAAGAAAGAGCTTGTGGCTCATAAACATGGGCTGGTAGGTAACAAAATGAATTATCTTGTGTGCAAAGATGGATTTTACCAAAAAACTTAACATTTTCAAATAACTTTTAAAATGATAATCCTCGATTATCTCCTCTGTGCTCCCAGATAACTAACACGACATATTTTTTTGGTATATTTGCTAGTTACAGAGTGTCCAAATCTCTCATTCCATCTTCCCATATCAACTTAAATGCCATTCTCCTATAGAAAAACCCACACGGGGGACCAGCAGCTGGCATAACGGCTATGTCGCTGGACTCCCACATCGTGGTTCAAGTCCCAGACCTAGTGGCTTCAACTCACACCAGGTGTGTGTGCATGAGTGTCCAAGTTCCCAAGAGGAGAATGAAGGAGAAGGGATTGCAATGTGGCCATCCCCCCGGTTAGGGGGGTGTGGAGAGAGGCCAATTGTGGGGGTTGATTTCTTGCTTTCTGTCTCTCTGTCTCTCTCTGTCTTTCTGGTGAGCACACATGCTCCATACCAAAAACCTCTCCAAAGGGGGAAAAAAAAAAAAATGAGAACCTCACAGGGTTCCCTAAAATGCAACACAATTCTTTTCCCTCATATTCCCACAAGACTTTGCACTCTCTCTGCAAGGGCATATATTATGATAGGTCATGATTGTCTGCATTTTTATAATATCCCCACTATATTTTACATCCTATATACAGTGATGATCCTATTCATTGAGTTTTATCCAATATTCCCAGAACCTGGTCTAGTGGCTGGAATATGCTAAGTATTTGATAAATATCTGTTGAGTCAATAAAGAAACAGAAGGACAATTTTGGTTAGACTATGTGCTCTAGGCATCTAGAAATTTTAATTTAAAAAATTATTTTATTTAACTTTATTTATTTGTTTTAATTTGACCAGAGCGGGGCAGAGTAAGAGAGAGCGAGAGAGAGAGAAAGCGAGAAAGCAAGCCAGTAGGTCCTGGACTTGAACTGTGGTGGGCCCTATGGGAGTTCAGGTCCCTCAACTACCACGCCACCTGCTGGCCCCCTGGAAATTTTAATTTAAAAATCCCAAATAGTGGTCTGGTTTTGTGATACACTGGTAGTACACTGCCCAGAAAAAGAGGGATCCCACATGGCAACCAGTTTGAATCCCAGGCCCACTCAGTCTAAAGCCATTGGACACACATGTGACTGCCCATGATCTGGAGGACTAGAGGAAAGGGATTATGGCATATCAGACTCTGTACATGGTGAACCTCTCCCTCTTTCACTCTTACTAACAGGAGAACGTACACACATTCTGTCATGAATTAAGAAAAAATGCAGAAAAGTTAAGATTTGGATGGAAAAGATGAAATCATTTCATAAATACCATGACAGAGGGCTGGCTCTATAGCACAGTGGTAAAGCACTGTGCAGAGGGAGCCAAATCCCACATGGCTGACCATGGTTCAGATCCTGTCCCTGGCAGCTTGCAAAGTCCTTGCTATGTGTGCATGCATGCCTGGAATACTGATAGAATGAAAAAAAAGGGGGAAAAGAATAGCAGCATGACTAGACCCTATTGGAGGGTTCTCTGTCTCTCTCTCTCTCTATGCCTGTCCCTCTCTACCTGTCTCACTCTGTCTTTCTCTCTTTCTGGTGTTAAAAGTACAACAACAACAACAAAAAAAAAAAAGGAAAAACAACTGCATAAACACTGAGAGCAGACTTGGTACATATGTTTACAAGAACACTTAGAAGTTTGTAATGTTGGGGTCCAGCAGATGACGTAGTGTTATGCGGCTGGACTCCCACATGGCTGACTGTGGTTTGAATCCCAGACCCGATGGCTTGAAACTCACACCAGGCATATGTGTGTGTGTGTGTGTGTGTGTGTGTGTGTGTGTATGTGTGTGTGTCCAAGATACCAGGAGGAGAATAGAGGAGGAATAGAGGAGGAGGGATGACATGGCCATACCTCTTTGGGGGTGAGTTCTTTTTCCTTCTCACTGTCTCAGTCTCTGTCTCTGTCTCTCTCTCTCTAGTGAGTGCCTACAACCTAAGGCAAAAACTTCTTAAATAAATAAATAAATAAATTTGTAATCTTGGGCAGAAAGCTTAACTTTTCTAACCTATGGTTTATTTATCTGTAAAGTGGGAGGCATAACAGTAGCTATGTGTGTTAGGCAGAATTACAAAACGTCTTCCAAGATTCTCCCCGACTGCTGTGTACTCTGTGTAATCCCTTCTCCCTGGCTGTGGGAGGCACTCAGGATGGAATTTTACTCCTGCAACTAGATTATGGGAGGCGACAAGGGTGAAGGGATTTTGCAGATGTAAATAAGGTTTCTAATCATTAGACTTTGGATGAAATGAAAGGGAGATTATCTGGGTGGACCTGACCTAACCAAAAGAGCCCTTTAAAGGTGAGTCCAGGGCTTCCCTGAAAGGATAGACTTGAAGTACAATTTTCCTGCCAGGCTTAAAAGCACAGACTGCCATGTTGTTAGAAGCCGGTAGGTAGGGTCCTATGTCAAGAACGGCAGGATTCTCAAGGAGCTGAGAGCCAGCAGGCCCCAGCTGACACCTGGCTGGAGAAGAGGATTTTAGCTCTATAACCATAAGGAATAAAGTCTCCCAACCACATGAGCATGCAAGAGGACTCTGAACCTCTGTGAAGACCTGGCTGACACCTTCAACCTTGTGAGCCTCTGAGTAAGGACCCAGTTTAGCAATGTCTGGTGTCCTGGCTCACAAATGCCATGAGGTAATAAATTGTATTTTTGTTTTGTTTTAGATTTTTGCCATAGGGCATGTGTGCTTGCTGAAGAGAGACAAAGAGAGACAATGAGAGGAAAAGTGAGAAATTACCCCATGAGGGGGATGGCCACACCACAGTCCTTTCTCTTCCATTCTTCTCTTGGGATTTTGGGCATGCACTCATCAGCATGCAGCGTGATTTCAAGCCATTGAGCCATTGACTAAACTATGTTGAGTCTGGGACTCGGCCATATGGGAGTCCAGCACCTGACCCACCACACCAGTCGCTGGTTCCACTGTGTGTAGTTTTAAGCAACTACCTCTGTGGTCGATTCTCACATAGCAATAGAAAAACAGATATGCTACCTTATCAGGAAGAATTTTAATTTATTAGCCACCCAATTCCAGCTAATTAGATAGAAAGAAGCAGTATTTATTGGAACTAAGTTTGGTATGTCACAGAACTGAAGGATAAGCTAAACAATCAGGCCTGGAGGATAATAGGCACAAGGGTGATTTCAATCATATCACTGAAAAATTTTGGAGTGCGCGCTTTGAAACAAGCAACCTATATCCACTCTTGTCACTTGTCCCATGACCCAGATTCTCCTGATGGAGTCTAACAGGCCTCATTTCCATCCTCTGCTCATTCCTTGATCTCAGGAAACTTGAGAATGGACAGGTGTCAAGACAACATTGTACAAAGAAGGGAGTTCTCTAAGGGAAAGTGTGATGCTCTTAATTAAAGAAAAGGAAGGGGATTTGGAACAGGTGCATAAAAGAAACTGACCTTGTGGAAGGCCATATATTAGATCTTGTACATGAACAACTGTTTGTCTATTTTTTTTTAAATTTTAACAAAGCTGTCTGTTTTTGTAAATCTGTTTTTTTTTTTTTTTATGAGAAAATAGTTTGTGTTAGTGATACAAAAAAAAAAACACATCTGGGATGACATCTTATATTTGTTACTGTCTTTGTTAACTAGTCCACAACCCTTTTGTTTAGTAATGTAACTACTTACATGGAAACCCCACTCCCCTCAAAAATAATTAACCTACTTGATTCAGCTTTTTTAACTGTTTAATAAAAAACCCCTGGTAACTGACCCTCTATAAAAAGACTATTCAAACTTCGTTTGGGGCTGCAGTTCTCACTCTTGGCCCCCGAGCCTCAGGCTGTAGTAGCTGGCCAGCTAATAAAGACTTCCTTTAAACTTAATCTGACTTTGATGGTCGTTTGTTTGGTGGCACTGTACAACAACCTTGCTACCTCATATAATTGTTGAGAAAAGGCATGAGATACTTCACATAAAGTGCTTAGCACAGTTCTTGGCACACAGTAATCATCCAGGAGATTCTAACCATAATTATGAAGCATCACAGAACCTAATCTTCTCCTAGACAGTAGAACAAAGAACTCTGTTCTGGAAGATAAAAAGAAAAATCCCATCTAGGTGACAGGGGAAAAAAAAAAAACCCTACCACTCAAGAAGACAGTCCTACCTGCCTATTACTATCTGGGTGATTTATGATTAAAGAGTTATCTGAGGTCAGGAAGTTATAGATTCCTAAGTGTTATTTGTGTGAATTATTGCTATGTTCTCAAAAACAAACCCACTATGAAATAGATCCCTCCTAAATCCAGTGGGTCAGGGAAGAAAGCTCACTGTGAGTGACTGTCCCTCTTCACACAAAACTCTTAATGATTGGCTCATAGCTCTGATTGCAAATACGCTGGGTGGTACCTAAGCCCATCCGGTCATGTTTAAATCATGGCTATACATGTGAAACATCAGAAAATTCATTTAGAGATTAGATGATAGCAATGCTTTTGAACGTGATAAATAAAGAATTCATTATACCTGGGAATACTTGATTGCATGATGTAGTTGTGTTTCTGAAGTCGAATTTCCTTTGATCTTTCTGTTGAAGATTGCCATTGGTCAGCACATCCACTCCAAGGAAAGCTGTTCTATCAGGTGGTGTCATTTCTGGCCCAGAACATCATTGATGACTGAAGTTAACTTCATTTTATTCTGTTCTATTCCACAAGTATTTATTGAGCTCCCATTATGTGCAATGAACTGTATTAAGTGCTTTGATAGATTAAAAAATGAATAGATAAGACAGAGCTCCTGACCTTAGGGTATTTTATTATCTCAAAAGAGAGACAAACGTTTACAAGGACCAGATACAATACAGAGCAAAATGTGACAAGTGCTAAAATAGATATAGAAAAAGAAGAAAGCTTTAAATTTTAAGTGTGGTTGCCTGGGGTTTTCATGGTATAATTTGAACCCTTCTTTATCATATGTCACTCTGAGGTTGGGAGCATGTTATTTGTTTCTGTATTCCCAGTGCCTAGTATATTCCCTGGTACTTAATATTTGTAACTAAAGATGAGCTATAAGGTTATTTAAATTGTGGTAAAAGAGATATAAAATATAGCATTTAATAACCGGTTTTAGATTTACAGTTTAGTGGCATTAAGCACATTCTCAAGTTGTATGACTATCACTACCAACCATCTATAGAGCTTCTTTCATCTTACAAAACTGAAAGTCTGTACTCATTAAACTGTAGTTTCCCAGTCCTCCTTCCTCCCAGCCCTGGGAAACCACCATTGTACTTTCTGTCTCAATGAGTTGGACTACTTTTGTACTCATATAAATGGAGTCATACAATATTGTACTTTTGCAATTGGTTTGTTTCATTTATCACAATGACTTCCAAGTTCATCCATGTTGTTGCATGTGTCAGAATTTTCTTCTTTTTTATTAAGACCAGAGAGTGCATGTGCTGTCCAGAAAAAGACAGAGTGACAAGGCAAGAGAAAGAGGTGAAGAAAGTACTGCCCTATAGGGCATGGTCACACCACAATCCCTTCTCTTTCATTTCTTCATCCTGTAGAGATTTGAAACACACAAGCAGATGAGCCTGGCATGTTTTTCAATCTGTTGTTTGTTTGTTTCTTCTTTCTTTCTATCTATTTTTTAGGTTTTTGCTATAGGGTGTGTGCACTCACCAGAAAGACAGAGAGAGACAGAGACACAGAAAGTGAGAAATCACCCCTCAGGGGGGGATATCCATGCCGCAATCCTTTCTCCTCCACTTCTCTCTTGGGATCTTGGGCATGCATGCACACATGCCCGGTGTGAGTTTAAGCCACTAGGTCCGGGACTCAAACCATGGTCGACTACGTGGGAGTTCAGCGACATAGCCATTACATTAACGGATGGCTGGTCCCTTTCAATCTGTTATGACTGGTATTAGAACTGTAGTTGCCATATGGGATCCAGCTCCTTTAACCACTAGACTGTGGGGCTAACCCTTCTTCTTTTTTAAGGTCGAATAATATTCAATCATGTGTGTGTGTGTGTGTGTGTGTGTGTGTGTAGTCTTCAAAAATGTCATGGAAAATGTACATTATGAAAATGTGTATTATGCATAGATTTCAAGTTTTTTGCATCAAACCAAACTTACATTACATTTTATTCAAATTTTTCACAAATTTTAAAAATTCTCATATACACACATATACACCCACATATACACACATACACACCCACACATACACATATATATACATGTATATATATATATGTATGTGTATATATGTGTATATATATGTGTGTGTGTGTGTGTGTGTGTGTATACACACACACACACACACACACACATATATATGACATTTTGCTTATCCATCTATCCAGCAATAGATAGTTGGGTTGTTTCCATCTTTTGTCTATTGTGAATACTGCAACTATGAACATGGATGACAGATATCTGTTCCAATAAGTTAGAACTTTTGATAGGTCAAGAGGTGGTGGACAGAGGGCATTTCAAGCTTGAAAAATTACCTGAACAAAAGCAAAGACAAGTGACAATACACTGGGCTTGCCATGTATGGCTTACTCGTAAGTTGGGGGCTAAAGGTGAAAAGATAAATCTGTACAGTACTTTAGGGGCCCTCACCAAGGAGCACACCAAGGAGATACACATTTTTCTAAAGTTAGGAGGAACCATTTAGGGTTGAGGCAGGCAAGTAACATTACTAATTTTATACTCAGGGAGTATAATTGTAGTAGCAAAGACATAGTTAGAATTGGAGGTTCATAATTCTGGCAGGAGACAAAGTAGGGCAGTGGCAGAGAAAACACTGAAGTGGGGGAGAGAGAATAGCCATATTGTAGAGGAACAATCAATGGAATCTGCTGGTCCACTGGGTGTGGGTGGAAGAAAGAGGAAGTTTTTAAATCTGTGCCTGAGAGCATAGAGACATTATAAAATGAGATGAAGACTGGAAGGAAGAATAAGCAGGCAAAAAGAATAGTTATCATTAACTAAGCTCTTATGGGTTAAATACCTCACACAGGTTTACCTCATTTAATCTTGATAATGGCTCAGTGAAGTAGGAATTATTGTACATAGGAGAAAATTCAGTTTTGGTAGTTAAGTTACTGTCTAATATCTGTTGGGTCAACCTAATAGTTGCAGGGTGGAATTGAGACCCTGACCAAGGTTTAATTCCAAAGTTCAAAGTTTTTTACTGCCTGGGTGCATATGCAGTAGCCAGAGAGAGAGAGAGAGAGAGAGAGAGAGAGAGAGAGAGAGATAGCCCGCAATGGGGCATGGCATGCTACAATCCTTTTTCTTCCATTTCTCCATCTCATCAGGATTTGAAGCACACATGTATATGTGTTTTTCAAGTGTCTGCACCAGGATTTGAACCTCAGTTGGCCATGTGGGATCCAGCTCCCAATGTGCAGGACTGACCTGTTATGCACAGTTCTCTCACCTTTGTTGTGTTTTGTTTCTAGAGAGATTTTTTCTAGAGGGCACATGCGATCACCAGAGAGACAGAGACAGAGAGACAGAAAGCGAGAAATCATCCCCCAGTGGGGATGCAATTTCTTTTCCTCCATTCTTCTCTCGGAATTTTGGGCACACATGCACATGTGCCCAACGTGAGATTTTAAGCTGCCAGGTCCGGGACTCAAACTGTGATCAACTATGTGGTAGTCCAGTGATGTAACCATTATGCCATCTGCTGGTCTCTCTCACCTTTGTTTTTAACCGCTGCGTTATCTCATTGTTTTCAAACACATAGACTATCCACATGGATTTATCGCTCAAACAATGTAAAATGTAAGTCTGAAGCTCAGTAGAATGCTCGTGGTTAAAAAGTATTGTCCAGATCTTGACACAAAAATGAGTTAAAGTGATGCTGAGGAAGTATATAAGTGCACCAGGACAGAGTGTCATGACAGAGAGAAAGCACACACTGAAGTGAGAAAAGAAAAAAGGACTGAGTCTGAGAGACTAGAGAACAATCAGAACAGTGACTTGACAAAGAAGTTTCATGACAGTTTCAAAGAAGGGATTACCCAGCATTGTCAAATTCTCCTAAAATCTCAAATAAGAAGTCTGTAACCACTAGATCTGACATTTAGGAAGTCATTGGTGACTTTGCAGAGAAGAAAGCATACACAGCAGTGTCTGTGGATTAGAGAATGAAAGTGATGAAAATGACTGTAAACTACTTGTTCAAGAAGTTTGGCAGCAGAGGAAAGGAGAAATTAATTCAGTATTTAGAGGGATGTAGAGTTGAAGAAAGGTTTTCTTTTTTAGGACCATGAAGATAGGAGCATATTCTTTAGCTATGGGGAAAGAAAGCCAGTGGAGAATAACAAAATTGGGAGGAGGATGCAAATTCACCGAAGATTAGTGAAAAGTTGTGATCAAGAGTACATTTAGAGGGAACCAGCAGTTAGCGTAATGGCTATGTCGCTGGACTCCCACGTAGTCAATCACGGTTCGCGTCCTGGACCTGGTAGCTTAAAACTCACGCCGGGCGCGTGTGGGTGCGTGCCCAAGATCCTGAGAGGAGAATGGAGGAGAAGGGATTGTGGCTTGACCATCCCCCCTGGGGGGTGATTTCTCGCTTCCTGTCTCTATGTCTCTGTCTGTCTGGTGAGCACACACGCCCTATAGCAAAAACCTCTCCAAAAAAAAAAAAAAAAAAAAAAGAGTACATTTAGATGGGTAGCCAGTGAGAAGAAGTAGAGATACCACCGCACCCTACCCCCACCTCAGTGGTGGGAAAGAAAGAAAGAATGTGGATGATGAAAGGAAGAGTGGAGGGATTTGCGATGAGATGGTGAAGCAATTTTATGAGGCTGTGGGAGTCTGAAGTGGAGTCTAGTCTCAAGACTCTTAAACAGCTGGTTGGGTTAAGGAAGAGTCACTTAGGGTCAAGTGAACAGATTATCTAGCTTTACTGAGGAAACTCTGAGTTGGACCATTTTAATCTGTAGTGAAGACAATCAACTGGGAAAGTGACCATAACTCAATATCTCTTTCAGACCAATACACTTGGAGACTTTCCTGAAACTCCACAGAGACACCTGATTGAGTTTGAGCATTTCCTAAATCACCTTAGCCTATTTATGGACCCTAAAGTTAGATACTTCTTGTCCGATTGCATTAACAGTATGCTGATTTTTACTACCTTTATTTTTCACTGTTAACAAATTCTAAGGGCATCCATACAGAAACTCCCAACATACTGACTGACATCGGAAAAGAACTATTTCCTTGAAGAGAGTATCATGGACTACTGGAAAAACCCTGAGATATGGTAAAATGTTTCAATGCTGAAATTCAGAATTTTATTCTTTAGACTTCAAACCCATTGAGCAACCTCAGTTTAAAAACCTTTCTATTGATTCCAGTTTCTGAAATAGAAGCAAGTACAAGGCATAGCTGGTATAATTTAAAGTAACAGATTGTCTTCTTCTCTTACATTGACATTCTATTCAGCATTCTACGTGAACAAAGCAATGTTCCAGATTTTTAAAATATATATATATACAGTTACATTTACTGTATTTATGTGACAAATTCAATTCCAGATGTAGGTATTAGCGATTGGAACCATGCCTCCATTACCTCCCCCATGAAAGATAACAAAGGAATGTTATAACAAATATTTGGTTAAAAAAAAAAAACTGAAAAGGGCTTTGAAAATGTGAAAGTGTAATATAAATGCTAAATAAAGATAATATATTCTGAACAGCAGGCTCCTTTGAAATAGGGCCTATGAATTCCATTAGCACTCTTTGTTTACATGCTTTTAGGAACTTTTAGTAGGATGTTGGTCATGAACATGCCTGGGACATGATATCTACAGTCTTGGAAGCAGCTGCAGAAGAGACAAGTACAATAACAATGAAATAATTTACATAACAATATGTCTTTAAGGCATTCAGTAAATATTTATTGCATACCTACTTTGTACAGGTTCAATTTAGGGTACTAGGGAACCACAGAGAACAAAACAGGCAAAAAGTCTGTCAAAGGCTGTCTCAAAAGAAGATATAACAAAAGACTTACAGATACATGAAAAAATGCCCAACATGCCTTATCATGAGGGAAATGCAGATTAACACCACAGTGAGCTATCACTTCACATCTATCAGAATGGCTATTATCAAAAAGATGAAAGACACTGAGTGTTGGCAAGGATGTGGAGAAAAGGTAACCCTAGTACACTGTAGTGGAAATGCCCATTAACATAGCCCTTATGGAAAACAGTATGGACGTTTCCTCAAACAAATGGAAAATAGTTACCATGTGATCCAGCAATACCGCTTTAAGGCATATACCCAAAGGAGATGGAAGCTGGTATATGGAAGAGATGACTGCACTCACATGTGTATTACAGCATTATTTGCACCAGCCACGTTGTAAAAATCAACCTGAGTATCCATCAACCAATGAATGAATAAAGAAAATGCGATCCATATACAAAATGGAATACTATTCAGCCTTTAAAAAGAGGAACATTATGTAGTTTGTGAGAATATGAATGAATTTGAAGGACATTTTGATAAGCGAAATTGCGCATTCTCATTAACATGTAGAAATGAAGACAATAAAAGACACAGAAGCAGAGAGCAGAATGTTAGCTACCAGAGCCTGGGGAGGGGGAGAACCGGGGAGATGTTGGTTAAGGGGTATAATGTTTCAGTTAGACAAGAAGCATACATGATAAATACTTGAGGTGATAGTTTTGTCAGCTTGATCTGATCATTCCCCATTTTATACAGACATCACAACATAATTGTGTGTTCTATAAACATATACAATTATTTTTCAGTATCCAACAAAAATGTGAAAAATAACAAGAGGCAAAAATTCCTACTCAGAAGCTAATGTTTATTGATTAGTAACCCAAGTACCAAGGATTATTCTTGTATTAATCCACTAAATCTTTATGACAGTCCCATGAAGTAGGCACTGTTAATATTACCAGTTTCTAAATATAGAAACTGAAGCAAGAAAGATTCAGTTACGAGCTCTAGAGCACAAATCGACAAGTAGCAAAGTTGGGATTTGAACCTCAAAGTCTGGTCTTCATGTCCTAATGAGAAAAAAGATTCGATACTGGATTGACTAAATTGACTCTCTTGCTCCTCTTTTATTTTGTAAGTCCAAGAAGGATGAGTCATATACATTGCTTTATGTCTTTTGTTTTTCTATTCAGTTTTTTTTTTTAAATTACTTTTTCCATAAGTAATAGAGCGTCACTGTGGATATACCAGTGAAGACAGGAGTTCTGTTATGCAGGTTGCTTTCATGACGACCACAGAGTGGCCAGGCTTCTCCAAGACTAGAATGACATTTGGAAATTAGAGGTCACACAGGTGTAAAGCAACTTTGGCCTCCTTATGCTTTATTTTTTCTGGCAGCTAATTTCTGCTCTTCTCTACCTTATGGTTAATACTTACATACGACTTCTAAAGTCTATAGCTGATACACCTGTGCTGCCCCTGTCTCTATGAATCACTTCTTTCCTCTTGTTTCACTACAGGGCTATAGGATATGGGCACTAATAGGAAAGAGACAGGGATAAAGAGAGGGAAAGTGAGAAATTAACCTCCCTCTCCTGACAAGGAGGATATAGCCACAGTGCAGTCCCATCTCGTCCACTCTCCTCTCAGGATTTTGGGCATCCACATACACGCGCTGGCATGTTTTTAAGTTGCTGGGCCTGGGACTTGAATTGTGAAGTTGGCCATGTAGATCCAGCTGCGTTAACCACCATGGCACCAGCCCATCATTTGGCTTTTATAATTCCTATCAAGTAACTATCTCTAGTATCTTCAATTTCATGTGTCCAAGTGAGAGTGAGAGTATTATTGGCCATTCACATAAAGAAACACTTCCTCTGACTCAGAGGACAACTTCTGCTACTCAGTTCAGTA
The DNA here is from genome assembly GCA_026018925.1 of Tupaia tana. Classification (NCBI taxonomy): domain Eukaryota; kingdom Metazoa; phylum Chordata; class Mammalia; order Scandentia; family Tupaiidae; genus Tupaia; species Tupaia tana. Next base: position 72,033,076 of record JAKSZU010000002.1, read on the forward strand.
CTTGGCTGAAACGCCCACTCTTGGACCAATTAGCTGTAGTCATGAGGCCAGGTCAAACGGAAAGGACATTTTAGAGCATTCCACACCTCAGGGTATAGGCGGCTATTGTCACAGACATGTTCTGAAGTCTAATTCATCCCCTTTAATATTTAGTGGTAAAGTTTCTGGATTTGGATTTCAAATAAGTATGTGATGGAAAATTATAAATTGTCTCTATTTTTAATTTATAAGTCAGTTAACAGTTCCATGTTTATTTCACTCTTTTGAATATGCCTGTAATATTTCTACCTTCTTTGTATCTAAATGAAATGATAATATTCACATATATCCGGAAGCTCCTTATATATTTAATTTCATTGTGATGTTTAGAATGGGATCTATATTATACTCCATTCCTTACCTGATGAGTACTATACCCTTTTCCTTCACTCTCAGCATTTCAATTACATTTCACTATCACAAGCTCTGTGTTAAGAATGTATGCAGATGTGTCACAAGAAAGAGAATCAGAATTCAAATTAAAGGACCTATGCAAGCATTTCAGTGTTATCTAGAACACTACCAGGAAGATAAAACTCAGCTCTTACAAATATCAGTAATAAGAATCTTGGCCAAATCAATGTTAACGTCATTTTTATACTTGGAAAAACATGGATCACACAATTACGTAGGCTAAAAGAAATCAATAACTTGACTCATGCTTAAAAGTAGATAATACATTAACAGGATAATTTAAAGTATTGTTCATTTAGAAAATTTCTATAGACAGATTCAATTTTACCTTAAGACCTGTGACCAAGAGGACACATTACAAGATAGAGGACTAGGTTTAGCAAAGCAGTTTATGGCTACGAAACAGATCAACACTAACTAGCCATTAGGGAATGAAACCTGTGACCTTCATCTCATTAGTACCAGGCTTAAACCAACTGAATGAGCTATTCATTGATAACATTGTGTTACTGGGTAGCTGGATGACCCCGTTCTCCTTACTTAAAGTCCTTTCCTAGGTTTTGAGTTATTTATACTAAAATATGATGGTGTCCCTGCTAAATAGGGAGGCACCATGGGAGACATGGCTTTTAAAGAGAACTCAGAAGTCAATTATTATTGTTGTTGTTGTTGTTGTTATTACCATTGGTCTACCTACTAAGAGAATCGAAACCCTAAGATATGAGGTGACCTGTCTAATGGCTCCCAGTGGAGGTGGCAGAATCGCATTAGCCTACAGATGTCTTGGACTTTACTACTGGGCCTTTTCAATTGTAGGCGGCTGGCTTATGGAGATCATCCTTGTACATTTTAAGGACAGGAGGAATATAACCTATTTCCGCAAGACAAGCTTAAGTGTTAGGAAAAGGGAATTTAGTTTCCTATACTGGAGATCATATGCCGGGGGGTGGGGGGAGTTTACAGGCTGGAGTATAGTGGGAGGTTTTTTTTTTTTTTTTTTTTTTTGGAGAGGTTTTTCGCTATAGGGCGCGTGCGCTCGCCAGACAGACAGAGAGAGACATAGAGACAGAAAGCGAGAAATCAACCCCCAGGGGGGATGGTCACGCCGCAATCCCTTCTCCTCCATTCTCCTCTCGGGATCTTGGGCACGCACGCACACGCGCCCGGCGTGAGTTGTAAGCCACCAGGTCCGAGACGCGAACCGCGGTCGACTACGTGGGAGTCCAGCGACATAGCCATTACGCTAACTGCTGGTTCCCAATATAGTGGGAGGTTTTAAATAACTTTGATCTGGGTAGTGATGCAACCCCCCAAGTCTCTGAAGAGTGAGTTAAGTGATTTATTTAAGACATTTCCTATGCAATATAACTGTAGCTTCAGAATCTTTAGTAATGGAATAATCTAAAATCATTTTTTGATGGGCAAGTTTGGGTATAAACAAATAAAATGATAGAGATAAATTAATAGATTTTTTAAAAAAGAAGAAGAAAGAAATGAGCAAATAGTTTAGTTGGGGATATCAGGGAGGTTATTGGCCTGGGTCTAAAGGATGGATTTGGTATGTTGTGTGGCTGGATGGAACAGAAAGGAGAAGAGGAGGAGAGATGGGAATAATAAGATTAAGTAATGCTGGAAAGAAGGCATTCATCACGAATTATTAACCAATTACTGAAAATAATGGTGAAAGTTGAAGAAACAGCAAAAAAGCTTTTCCTATTATATTACCATTTAGGGAACAGATGGAGAAAGGTCCTCCAAGTAGCACACTATTATATGAAGAGTAAAGTAATGTGATCTAGATTCTAATAGTGTATGAGGAGACTGCAAAGTGTTAGGGGAAAAATGAATTAAAGTATGATTTTATTTTGGTTCAGAAAAAGAATGGAAATCCATCATACTATGCATTTTCCAGGAATATTTTGAAGACCCCTTGTATTCTGCCTGTTCAGAGAGTGGCTCCAAGGGATGCTTAGTAGAAAACTCGGGTAGCAGTCTTTAAGTCATTACTGTTACGGGTGAGTACCTTCAAAATCTTTGCTATGCTATATCGCCTCTTGGGAACAACTGCATCAAGGTTTTAGTAATGATCTCTGGGGCTAGCAGACGGTGTGGCAGTTACATCACTAGGCTCCCACATGGCCTATCGTGGTTGCAGTTTTGGACCCGGTGGCTTGAAACTCATGCCGGGTGCATGTGTGTGCAGGCCCAAGATCCCAGGAGGAGAGCAGAAGAGAAAGGACTGTGGCATGGCCATCCCTCCTAGGGGGCAATTTCTCAGTTTCCCTCTCACTGGCTTTCTCTCTCTTGTAAGTGTACGCACACTAAGGCAAAACCCTCTAATAAAATAATGATCTCTGGAAAGAGAACACAACAGATTACAGAGCCTCAAGGCAATCTCATTTTTGTTAGTGAGCCTTGGTCAGGCAGTTTCCAGGTAGGTCTTACTGTCTACCCAAAGCCTTGGGCCTTCCTCAAGCTTTCTCTGATTGGTTCCCCTTCCCAGACAACTTCCTGGAAGAAGGGCAGCATCACAAACTCTGGATGCTTCTTTCAAAACTCAGCTTAGCCGTAACTTCTTCTGGAAAGCTTTTTCTTAAAGTCATTAGTGCTCCTCGATTGTGGTTATACTAGCTCCTACTATAACATTTACCATACTATAATGCCTAGTGCCCACTTTCTCTATCTCTCTCTCTCTCTCTCTTTTTCTCGTTCTTTTTCTTTTTGGAGAGGTTTTTGCTATAGGGCAAAACCTTTCACTAGAAAGACAGAGAGACAGAGAGAGAGGAAGTGAGAAATCACCTCCCAGGGGGATGGCCACACAGCAATCCCTTCTCCTCCGTTCTCTTTTAGGGATCTTGGGCACACACTGCCAGCATGAGTTTAAGACACCGGGTCTGGGACTCGAACTGTAGTCGACTTCATGGGAGTCCAACGACACGGCCACTACGTCAACTGCTGGTCCCTCCACTTTTTCTCTTGACAGACTGAGTTTTCCGTAGCCACGGCCTAGTTTTGATCATCTGTGTATCCCCAACACCCTGTAAATAACTAAGCACAAGGTAGGCCATCAATACAACTTTACAGACCATTAAATTAATATCTCTGGGGGCCAGTAGGTGGAGTGGTGGTTAAGGGCACTGGATTCCCATATGGCTGACTGTGGTTCGAGTCCTGGACCTAGAGGCTTACTTTCTCGCTTTCTCTCTCTCTCTCCCTCTCTTGCTCTCACTCTCACTCTGTCCCTCTCTGGTCCAATGAAAATAAGTAAATAAATAAAGTTAAATAAAATAATTCTTAAAAAAAAATCTGAAAATGTATGTACAGTAGAAACATCATCCAACTGCTAGTCCCAGCACCCAGAAATTATCTAGAAAGAGTGAATCTAAAATGAATTTTCATAGAACAAATGAATCTAAAATTCATTTTAGGTTTTTATGGGGCAAGATCTTAGTTTCACATATAGCTCAAGCCATTTTTTTCTATTTCTTCCTAGAGTCTGCCTTTGGGCATTTCACTGCTTATTATTCAAGGGCTAGAGAGGAAAGAAGAGAAACTGAAATCCAGATCAGTTAATTAAGCTGTTTGGGAACAGCTCTGAAAAAGGTTGGATGTGGTGGGTGAAATCAATAGATATGCTAGTTTGAAATTATCTATAGCCCTCCCCAGCTCGGCCTTCCCTGTTTCACACCCATAGCCACAGGCCGCCCAATATATAAACTCATTTCAGGTTCATGGGGTTTGTTCTTTTGTTTTGGAGTGCAAGGCAAGTCCTATGCCCTGATTCTGGGGATGGAGAATTCCGTCATTAAACCAACAGAAGAAATAGTGGAGCAGTCCGCTTCTCTAGGATAAGTTCATGCTTCTAAGGAAAGAATTTAACAGTTTATGTTCCGAAACTTCAAGTTCCATTCCTTAAGTGAAAAAAATTCAATCAAGAATACTATTCCATTTTGAACAAGGCTTTTTAATACAGAATTTCCATCTGTGATATATTTAAATGCTAGGCCTCAGGTCACGATTTCATATAAGGGCCTCCTTGGGCCTTTATTAGATGCAAAATAAATAGTCCACTCTGGGTGTGGGTGGTTCCTCTTACCTCCCCACCCCTGTAAAATGTCAGGCTTCTTTCCACCATTTCTGAAAACAGACCTTTTTTTTTTTTTTTTTTTTTCTCCCACAGCAAACTCTGCATTTGACATCTGAATGTTTGGTCCCAACTTTACTACTTGGATTATTTTGCAAATACTCTTATGTAGTAGAAAAGGAGGCCGGTGGAGATGCCCACAAGGTGGCCTGCAGTCAATAAACAGAAAGCTGTCAATACTGAAAAACAATACGCCCTTCATCTAGTTTTGACGGGTTAACAAAGACAGGTTTTGCTATTTAGGATCGCTCAGCCATTTTGACGGAATATATTAGGAGGGTAGTTCTCAAACCGTCCATGGCCACTGCACTTTAGTAGTGATCTCTCAGTTGACCAGCGAAGCCCAGCAAATCTCACAACAGAGGCCCAACGTGTCCAAACTGTCAATAAAGATTTGACAAGATTTGCGCGAAGAATGCGCAAATTTTATATGCATACTTGATTACGCCTTCCTCTAGTCCTAAAAGAAGGGGAAATTGTACTGCGTAAAAGCTTTCAACTTTCTTATTTTTTCATGACCTGTAGCATGTATTTAGCCTTTGGGTAGTGTTTGTGTAAGACGAGGGCCCACACTTTAATGGCTGAATGCATACATTTTGCCAGCACATGGTGGATTAGCTGCTCTGAGAATTGCCTTTAAAAAAAAGTAAAGTGAAAAATAGACAAAGAAATCTACAACCTTAGCAGTCTTTCATATTTGTTCGGACTGTTCTTGAACCAGCTCTGAGCCAGGGACAAGGATATTGAAAAGATGCACCTGAAACGGTATCAGCGGGCAGCTGCATTCGCCAACCGGCTTTATTGCTGCTTTCCAGCGGCGAAGGCGCAGCAGCAGTAACAGGGAAGCCAGAGCGAGCCTCCCCGGCAGCGGCGGCGGCGGCGACGGCGGCGGCACCGGCACCAGCGCAGTTTCCCCTCTCCCCAGCCCTGACTCTACGCGCACATGCGCACTGCGCCCGCAGCCCTGGACCATTTGTCAGGACTACTCGTGAGACGGAGAAAAAAAAAAGAGAAAATTTGGGGGTAAGAAGCGGTTGATCGGATCTAATCTCTAATTAATCTGAAGATTTGCCCGTGCACAAGCCATTCATTTATTTTTCTGGGTGGGGATGAAAGTTGAGAGACCTATAGAGGGAAGGAAGCGCACCCTCGTCTTGTGAAACAGATCAGGGGAGGGGAAGGACAGAAGGGGTTTCTCCCCCACTTCTCTGCGCCTCTGGGAAAGAGGAGAAAACTTAATCCCGGGGAAAAAAGTGGGCAAGTGACTCGGAAGCGGCTGGAGGGGGAGTCTCTGGGCATCTCACTCTGAAGTAGTGAGTGCGAGTGTGAAAGAGGAACAAAAGAGAGAGAAAAGAGAAAGGAAAAAATGGGGGGGAGGAGAGACTTGTATTTTTTTCTTTGCGCGCACACGGGGAAGGGTGTGGGGGGCCGTGCGGAAGAGAGCCCGGGCGAGGCGGCCGCGTCGGGCTCTCGCCGGCGCGCAGGCGGCGGGATGCGTGAGGGCCCCCTCCCCCGCGCCCCCCGAGCTTGTCACTTTGGTCGCTTTCATGACACCGGGCGCAGGGTGGGGGAGCGCGGCGGCGCCGGGCTCCGCCGGGGTGCGTGTCCCGGTGGGCGCCGCGGAGCCGCAGCCCGGGCTGCGAGCGCGGCGGCCGAGGCGAGGGGCGCCGGCGGGGGGCGCGGGGGCGGCCGGGGCGGCGGATCGGTGCGGCGGGAGGCGCGAGCCCCGCGCGCCGCCCCTGCGGCCCCCTCCGCCCGTGTGGCCTTTGTGCCGGGCGCGCACCGGAGAGCGAGCGAGCGAGCGCGAGAAGTACAAGTACGGGAGACCGAGGCAGTGGGAAAAGAGGCCGGGCCACTTTCTCCCCGCTCGGGCTGCGGAGAATGGACTGGTTGAATGTGCAGGCGCGTCTCCCCGGCGTGTGCTGTGTGTGCGCGGCGGAAAGGCCTCCCCGACTCCCACCGCGCACACGCACACTCACACGCACGCACACACACACGGACCCGCGGCGGGCTCGGCGGCCGAGAGTTTGCGTTTTCTTCCTCGCCGCCTCCCCCTTCTCGACCGAGTGTGTGAGAATTTCATATAGATCAGCTCCAATTTCCGCCATTTTGGGAAAGTTGCACAAAAATAAACCCTCCGGTTTATTTCTGCCCGAGGCAGGAAAGTGCTTCGGGAAGCGAGGCGGCGCGGGCCCGTGGCGGCCGTCCGCGCGGGGGGAGGGCGCGGGCCGCGGCCGGGCGGGGAACCCGCGCCGTCGCGGCGTTCGCCCCGCGCCGTGCTGCGCCGCCGGCCCGGGTGCGGGCGCGGGCGTGTGTCGGAGGCGGCGGCCGCGGCGGCGGCTGCGGTAGCGGCGGCGGCTGCGCCGGGGCGACCGGCTGGTGGGGGGGCGGCGCGGGGCTGCTTTTCCTGCAACTTGTTTACGCCGTCCTTATATTAGGGAGGGAAAAGAGGGGTCGGAGCGGGTCGCCGCCCGCCTCGCGTCGCGTGCGTGTGCCATTCCGGAATAATGGGCTTTGCACACTCGCGTCTTGGGCCCGGCGGGCCGTCCTCGCGCCGCGGCGGCGGGGCGGGGGGAAGTAGAGGCCGGCGGGGGTGGGGGATCGGGAAGCGCAGGAGCCCGGGCATCCGCCGCGCGCCGCGAGAGCGGGTGGGGGGAGGAGGGAGGAAAACTTGAGAGCCCTCCTCGGGGAGGGGGCACGGGGGGGGCACGGGCGGGGGAAGGGCGCAACTTTGGGGCTGGTGGTAAAACTTTAATTACCTCTGAAGGGAAAAAAGGCCCCGCGATCCCCCCAACCCCCGCTCTGGTGTAAGCGCGGCCCACAGAGCGACCGTGAGAGAAAGTTTAAAAGCGGGCGGTTTCTTCCCGGTGGAGGGTGGGGTGCCTTGTTTGTCCGTCTGCGCTCCGAGAGAGGTGGGGGTAACGAGCCTCTCTCTGGGGTCGCGGGGACCGTAGCTCTTACCCCACCCTACCGCGGGAGTCGAAGGTGAACGTCGCTCTGGCTTCCCTTCTCAGTCCCCCTGCCGCCGTCACCCCGCTTCCTTTTCCTCCCCCTCCCTGCTGATTTTTTTGAGGGGACCCGAAAAACGGAGTCTTTCCTTATGCAACTTCCTTGGGCACTTAGAGCACGGCCCTTCCCCCCTCCCTGCATCCCTTGGCCGGCTCGTTTAACACCTCGGGACCACCGCCAGAGAAATGCATTCGAGATCTTTCAAAGTGCACAGAAACAAAAATAGATTTTTAATTGCTCTAAGTTAAGGGAAACTGAGATGAGAAATAAGAATGGGGGGGGGGGATCTGTCGGCTGGGGCGAGTGTATCGAATTTTCATTTTAATTTACCTAGTGCGTTGTTTGTGATGTCTTTATTGGCTTTGAGAGCTCAATAGTCTCTGTACTGGCTATCTCGGTCGCGTGGATTTTTGCGCAAGTTTTTAGAAAAACACTGACTCGAGTAGAGAGCATTTCTCCGGAAAGTTTCAAGTGCAGCAAAATAGCGAACGTGCAAAACTAGCCAAGGGGAGACCTCTAGTGGTTAAACGCATCTTTAAGTTCGGAGGCCGAGAGCAAAGTTTGGCCTTTACTTGTAGCTACGTAGTCCGTTCAGACGTGGAAGTAATTAGAGGACCTGAGCGAGCAGCCAGATGTTGTGTAAAGGGATGCTGATCAGAAATAGAAAGTTTGGGAAATCAGAGCAATGCATTCTGAGGATTAAGACCTTGTAACTTCCACCCCTCGTTAGTTAAATAGGAAAAACACTGCTTGTATTCTGGAATTTGACATTGATCACTCCCTGGCTTAGAAACAATTGTTTGTTTTTACATTTATGGTTGCCTATTCCTTTGATCAATTTTTAATCACAAATCACAGCAGATAATTCATTTTGATTGTTAATAAAAATACAAAGTGAAATATATCTTTAAAGTTTGGAGAAAGACCTTTGGTTGAGATCTACCTTTTTTATATAAACTGGTGTTTTTATTCTCTGATAAATATAATTTAAAGCTAGTAGTTCCTTAGCTATATAGTTGAATATAGTCATAAAATTAGTAGTTCTTTTAGCTTAAAGAATGTAATACTGTTTCACTGGGTCAGAAATTATTTCTGAATACTATGTATAATTTGTGATTTAAAACACTTAACTGTTAGGGCAAAAACTGCTTACATAGTATCTATTCTTTTGCCAACGTGCATTCTGTGAAGTACCTAACTTTAAAGATAGGAACAGCCAGGGAAATTAAAGGTGAACCAAATGATCTCTGTAACTTTCACTAATGCAATAGAACTTATTGGATAGAATTTAGAATATGGGAATGATATACATGATTAAAATCCATTTCACCTCACCTGGAACTAGTTTATTTTATTTTAATATACATAGTGGTATAGTGTGAAATTATTTATAAATCATTGATTCAGCATGTTAAGTTATTAATTGTGGATTGTGGTTTGAAGGCTTCCTTTTGATGACAGAGCTTTGATTTTACCTTTCCTCTCTTTTAATCAGTGGTAGATCCGTAGAGTCGTGGGGTTGGAGACTCTGTGGAGACTACTAGACAGTTCTTTCTCCACCACCACAAGGTAAGATTCACTTGAAACAAGTTGCTTGATACACACTTGCAAACGTTTAAAGCTGCATTTGGAGATCAGGAAGGAGTGTGTGGGACAGGGCTGGTGGAACATTTTGTTGTAGCTGTTATATTTTGAATGCATAAATGTTTTGACACAGTGATTTAAGGTTTGAAGGAAACATGAGTGAAATTGAAGATTGTCCTGGACAGTCTTTAGCCTGTTTTACTTACTAGATTCTAATTAGCATTTCAGCACCTGTTTTCTACTGAAAGTAAATTGTTTTCATTCTTAGGCATTAAAAAAGTAGAAAAACTAAAACAAGATGATTCTAAATTCTTGTAACTGTTCAGTGGGTATAGAGTGCTATGGAAGATTCTTGAACTGCTAATGTCTTTTGTCATCCAGTGGAAAATTTTGTAGATAAAACTTATAGTGAGATCTTTGAGGGTATTTAAATGTTTAAGGTGAGGGGGGCAGTGATCCCAGGGGGTAGAGCATCCAAATACATTTGTGCCATTCTAGTGCTGTCTACTGTTAATATTTAAAAAAAAAACAAAAACAAAAAAACAAACAAAAAAAAAAACACCTTTTCCCTCTAATCTCTTTCTCCTATTCTCCTTGTTTTTCATGCCCTCTTTGTCTTGAGTACTAAAGGCATCACTAATTCTTGTTTGACAAAAAACAAAAGAAAAACAAAGTTAACCTTCGCTTTTATGAGCAGACTGATGATCCTTATTGCTCCAGGTGTGGTCTAGAAGTCAAACTAAACAATTCCCAATATAAAAATGATTGCTAACAGGAGTTTATTATCATTTTCTGCTTTTGGATTGTGTGGGAGAGTGTAATAAATAGGTGTGTTTTATGTAGTGGATACAGCGGAGACAGCGGGGCAAGAACAACTATGAGACCATTATGTAGACAGAAAAGTCAAGCAGAGTCAAATGTGTTTTCCAGGGTGAAAAGTTTTATGTTTAGATGTGCTGAGTCTAAGACTGAGATGATTTTTCTACGTTTGGCAGTCTTTGTGGCAGTTGATAGAATGCTAGAATAGGAATCAAAAAGACTGAGTTTAGTCACTAAATACTTCACCTGTGTAAGTCACCTTCTACCCTTTAGCCTAGAGTTTCCCATCTGAAAAATAGAAACGTCACTTGCTTTTCTTTGTTAAAATACTAAAAATAAGATTTCAAGAACTATAAAGAAGTATTTATATGTGTGTTGGCCATATCACCGTTTTGCCTTACCCAAGCTTTGTGAAAGGCAGAAGGTAGGGTTGTGTAGGGCAAAACATAGTGATTTAATTCCTAGCTAGAAATTTTAGATTGGCATCTGATCTGTATATTATATGGACTCTTCAAAATATTTCCAGGGGTATTTCTTTTCTGGAGGAACAAAGTATTTTTTTTTTTTTAAGTTTTTATTATAGGGTACCTCTGCTCACCAGAGAGAAAGAGAGAGAAAGAAAGAAAGTGAGAAAGCACCCCCAGGAGAGATGACCACACCGCAATCCCTTCTTCAGTCTGCTCTCAGGATTTTGGGTATGCTTACACAGACGGCAGTGTGATTTTCAGGACTTGAACGGTAGAGTTGGCCATGTGGGGTCTAGCCACTTTACCCTCCCACACACCCTGCTAGCTCTGAAAGTAGTTTATTTTTTATAGTATTGGCTCTTTGAGGCCAATGGTAGTATTTCAACATGGCATTGAATATAAAACCTGAAAATTATTTTATCCCAAACTGGTCATTTAATAGGTAGAATGAGTAAGTGAAAAACAAAACAAAAACATAACTTTAAATTTAGAATGATGCCTAATTGTGGAAATGGTAAGGGTGATAAAAGTAGAAGGGTTAGTGTAAAGGGAATTCATGTACTGTAATTGGTATTTTAGTTGCATGGGTCTACTGGGAGTTGAGGATGATAAAATAGGTAACTGGGGTAGTAATAATTTAAACTAACTATAGGGGCCAGACTGGAAGTCCTGTGAATGAGTAGATTTTGGGGAAAGGTCCATGTAGAGCTTTCTGTTTTTCTAAGCCCTGTCACTACTATATTCTAACAATAGTCAACTCTCTGAAGAGCTAGATTAGAAGAAAGAAAATCACTCCTATCGTTTGTCATTATTTTCAATGAGATGATCCTGAAAAAATAAATCCTAACAAGTTTAAGAATTATTTATCTCTCTTCATTAGTAGATTATCCATTCATTGTTTTAAGAATCCAGAACCCAAGTAGAGGAAAGAAGACATACCATATGCTATTTAATTAGTTCCTGAGTAATTCGAGATTGAGCTTTTGCATAATTTCCACTGGTTTGTTTGGCAGTTTATTTCTTAGAATTACATATTTTAACCAATATATTCTGAGGATTAAGACCATATAGCTACTCGCATGGGAAATTTACAAAAGTTACTTTATGTGCTGTGGGAGGAGGGTACCCTTGAGGTCCCAAAGATGAGAAACCTGAGCTATCCCTCTAGCAATGTTTCTACTAGTTTCTTCAACAGTTTTCTGTTGAGCTCTTACAGTGTTAGACACTATAAGACTAGGTCTTTGCTCATGAGAATTTCCTTAGATCTTTATCCCAGGAGTAGACACGATGCTGAGTTCTGCTAATAACAGAGTACCAGTTGCACTTTGTGATAGCTGAAAAGAACAGGGGCTCTAGCATCTTTGGAGGCAGTGAGCCAGGATACATGGATTTCTGGGCTAGCTGATGCAGGACATGGTGCACAGTAATACACATATAGCACAGTTACAGGAATTACATTTCTTTTCAATTCTTAGACTGAAGATATGAGTAAGAAGCTCTTCACCCACTGTCAGGGAAGGCCTGAATTGTGTGGTAGGTGAGAGTGATGGATATGGGCTCTTTCTTTCCTTTTTGATCAGTGTGCTCATAAGGTGACTTTCTGGGGAAAATCTGTCCTATCAATGTCTTTACTTGCTACCGTTGAGGGACTCATTCCTCATGAGAATTTGGGGTTGTTATGCTGTCAATAAAGATTATGTATGTAGAGAAAACTGTGTTTACGTGTATGTGTTATTTATATATGACATTTTGAAGTTCAGGGGATCCATAAAAGATATATTTTATAAAGGGCTTCATAAGCCAATCAGAATAATCTCTTTATTGTGTTTAATTAAATTATTTCACTGACATGTGTAGATATGAGTTAATAGTGGGAAATGGTGAATTAGTTTGTATTGGTCAAAGCAACTATGCAGCAAGTAGATGCAGGAAAACACTAGGAAAGGGTATCGTTGGCATGCAATGGAATTTGACTTACAAAACCAAATTGGAAAAGACCTTTGGGAAATCTCCAGTTAGGAGACAGGATAGTTAGAGTAAAAAGAATAATGACTTTTGAGAGGAACTTGAGTAAATTTGGGTGAACTTGGATGAGGGAATTTTTTCTGAGAAGCTCCAGTTTCTTCTAACGAAGTGGATCTGGAATTGATGATTTGGATGGTGATTGTAAGAATTAATGTGTATTATATGTAATAGTGAAATGCCTTCTTATTATTATTTGTTCTCCCATATACACTATCACCCAGTGTTTTATGTTCTGTCGATAGAACATTTTGTGTTTGCTGTTGGGGAGTACTTCTCATAGTCAACACTTAGAATGGGGTTGAATAAATGAACATGAACAAAGAAATAAAGCATCAGTCTGTGACCTTAATATAATCTAGCTTGGGAGATAACCAATATAACCAATATAAACTAATGATAACGGAGTAAACACAATTGTGGTTAAGTGGGAGTTAATGGCAGAGATCAGTACCAGAGGTACTGCGGTGGAACTTCTGGATGTGGTGTTGGACATGCTCCTGTGATAGGGATCTGACAGATAGGGTGCCCTTTGCAAAATACTGTGAAATGTTAATATATTAGATTTGGTTGCATGTCAAGTTCCTTCTGAATGTCAAGCATTGAAAACTAAGTATATTCATTTATTTATTCAGTGATGACCGAATGACTTACTGAGTGCCTTCTGAATGCCCAGATACTATTCTAGGCACTGAGTATTCTCTAGAACTTTAACTAATCTTGAGCATTTGGTATTATTATTTCTCTTTTAGACCAAACTAGTGCACAAAGATTCTAACTTAGTCTAACTTTGTATCATGCAGTTTGACAAAGGAGGAACAAGGGAAAATTATACTGACTTGTGTTTGTTTTGTTATATCTTAAGTTGCTGATTTTCAAGATAGTAATTCCTAAAATATATCAAAGAAAACACATTTCTAGGTTAATATATTTGCTCTTACACATTATTTACAAGATGAACAACAATGAGCAGGTATAAGAAAAATTGATGGTAAGAAAAACTCCATCTTTTTACTTTTTTTTTTTTTTGAGCCAAGAATTAGGAAAAGACCAATTACACTATTGAGTTATATTGAAAAGAACACATTGGATTAGCCCATGGTCTTGAAATGGTTATAAACTGTTAATAAGACATTACTCAGATTAGTGGGAGTTTCTGGGCTCATATAAAATATTTCATCTTATTTTTATGGCAAGAGCTCTAATGCAGTAGGATTAGATATAAAAATAAATGTGTGTGTGTGTATACATATATATGTGTGTGTGTGTGTATGTATATACAGCAATCAATTAATAAAAAGAGTGGGACCTAAATTTAACAAAGTGGGCAGAATGATGGAATTTAGTCAGAAGCCAGGATTGTAAGAGAAAGAAGAAAATTAAAATAAGAAATAGAGAGAATGTTGGGGAAAACCTGGGGGAGTAGTAGGGGAGGGATGTAGTGCCCTAGAATGAAAGAAAAAATGAAAATAGGGAATGTGACTAAGAAAATACTGAACCACAGTGCTGTAATTACTGGTGTTATACTCTTTAACCAAAAAATATGCGCCATGTTTGCTAAATGAGGTGGAGCGTCTCTTGACTCATGTTCCAGTGGGAATGATACTCAATATTATAGGAGTTGTGGTACATTAAGCAGATCTTCAATCTGATGTAGAGGGATGCCATCACATGCATTGATTATAGTTTAATGTGATGATTCTCCTTTGTTGAAGCTCTGTTATTCAGTACAATATTTTTTGAGTACCTACTACATGCTAGGCCTTTTCAAGGTTGGATCATACCTTTCTGCTACATATAGTTTTATGGAATTAAACTAGTTCAGTTATTAGAAGATGTTGAGGAAGACTGTTCAAGCACCATCGTCAGTTATTTTTCACCATTTGTTACACTATTTTACGCTAAAGAATGAACTGAAACTCCTAAGTGGTCAATTTTGTCTGGTTGTTAAATGATTTGAATAATTCAGCCTATTGGTTTGTCATCTTATTGGGTGGACTTAAGGCTTAGCTGTTCAATCTGTTGATAAGGAGGTTGGCTACTAATGGCTATCAAGATAAGTCTTTGAACATGACTTCTGTGAGAGAAATAAAATCTGGTCAAATCTAATTATTTACATGCAAAGAAATCAAGTGTAAATCTTTTCATTTTTAGCTCTATGTTCTATCAAAATATGAAGCAGAAAAAAGGGATACTATTTCTATAATTTAAAAATTATGAAGTAAAGTAAAAAAAAGATATTACTTTTTGTTTTTCTTTTTAAATTCATGCATATTTAGTATAAGCACAGAAATATCTGTGTTAAACAGGTTCTTGGATTTTTTTCTTTATAGCTCTAGAATCTCTTTAATGGGTATAAAATTTCTGTTGGTATCTTTCTAATATTGAATGTTAGTGTCAGTGATAGCACTTGTAAAGATAACTTTGCCTCACATTGAGGTATGTCATATTCATTGACCAGATACTTCAAATAGAAGCATTTGATGAGCGTATAGTTAATATACCATAGGTTCGTTAATGGCAGTTTGTGATTTCACTTTCAGTGTACATTTTTTTTTCTTGAAAGGCATTTTTCATTTTCTGTTCCCCTATTAGAGGAAGTAAGTAGGTTAGGCCACAGAATCTCAAATAATTCATCCTTCTTATGCTGACAGACAGAAGGACAGGAAGTTGAGATTTTGTAAAGGTTGCCTAGGGTGATTACTCCTTTGCGAATAATCTCTATGGTAGAAAATGTAGCAAATCAGGAACACCATTGCTACGTTCTAAGTCCAAGAACTTTCATTAAAATATGACCAGTAGGTAAAGCGGGAGTATTATTGAGTAAATATCAGTAAGTTGGAACCTTTACTAATAACGGATTTCATTTAAAGGCAGCAAGGATTAGTTGACACTCAGGTTCAACTATGCAAGGATAGATAAGAACAGTAGACCCAGAGTCTTAAGAATTTATTTTTGATGGTCCTGAAATTTCACTTCTCACATTGAAGTGATCTAGAGTTTTGCCTACCTAAAAATCTATGAACTTGAGCCCTTTGGGCAAAATTTCACATCTCTCCACAACAGATCTCAATTCTAATATGTGTGTGATTCAGAGTTCTTACCAGGCCGGGTGAATAGAATATCAAAGCTGGTATCTGTCATGCTTGATTTGAAAGGAAAATTTTTCTTTGTAGCAATTTGTGTTTGTTGAGAGATGCTTCAAGTGTGAGTCTAGATTTTTCTCTCATCCTTATTGAATAAGCCTGTTTAAGAGGTTTGAATTTAACTTCTTTTGATGTGTTCTCCACTGACACTTAAATAAGGAGAATTTCTTGGAGCAATAATGTTATGCCTCTGCCAAAGAGGTAAATAAGTACTTAGTCACCTAGTTAGAATTTCCACTAGAGTATGGGATAGATGAACCAATGAAGACCTTTCGCTGATTTCCTCTCTAATGTTTCCCTCCGTCCAATGTCTTGCATTTTTCCCATTCTCTTTATTCATTCATTTGATAAAGTTTATTAATACCTACATTGAGTATTCACAAGAGATAAAGAAATGAGTAAGTCAATGTCTTCCCTCTTCAAAACCTCTTGTTAAGTAAATGGTTGCATAATGTAGTACTATCATCAAGGTATAGATTCTCTCCCCCCAGCGCTCTACTCCTGGTATCTTACCTGCCTGTGCGTATTGCAGTGCTGCACAGAGACAGGCTCTTGCTCTGGTCATTCTAGCCCCCTTTAGGGAGAGTATGGACTTACTGTTTCTCATTTTCCTACCACTGGCCTCTTGTTAAATCTCTCAATGCTTTGGCCTCTCTACCAGCCCTTTGGAAAGCAAGTCCTGGAACCACAGTTCATATGGGAGAATATTTTTATGCCTTCTCAGCAGGAATGTCATAGTAAGGTTGCCAGTGATCTTGTCTTGAGTAGTTTTTCAGAAAGTATGTCCCTTTTCTGTTTATTTGTTGATAAAATATTCTTTTTCTCGTAAGATCTTGATGAAACTAGTAGCCGTTGACCTTATGTCAGTCTTCCAAATTCACTTTGAAATCTGCTTGTCCTTGAAATCTCCGTCTTAACCCCTGTTTTTATCTACCTCCTTCTCTGTGTCACCTCTGAAATTAAATAGGGCCTTATGAGGTGGCAGTATAGGCCGGTGCAGTTATTCCTCTGCCCTGCAGTACATTAGACCTCTGGAAAACTGGTGGTCAGAAGGATGTGACAGTGGAGAGCAGCTTGTCCTGTGTCCACTATGTGCAAAGCACTCTAGCATGCCCAACTTTAAAAAGTTCTTACATCTCTATGAAGTCAGTACTCCTATTCCATTTTATGGATGAAGGAGCTAAGGCTCTGGAGAAGTTACGTACCTGCCTATGGTTATACAAGCTAGTAAATGATGAAGCTAATATTTATACCTAGACACTCTGGCTCCAAAGCTTTCACTTTTCACCATTATATTAAATTATCTTGTATGTTGACTGTCTTAGGAAGTAAAGATATATTTCTTAGCTGGTAGCCTCAGTTTTCTCATCTGTAAAATGAGGATAATAATTCTTATCAATCTTAAAAGATGGTTATCATGGTCAAAAGACTGGTGTTGGAGACAACCTTTAAAATGTCGAAGCAGTGCTGGCCCTGTTGCAGAGTGGTTAAGGAAGCCAGATCCTACACAACCAACTGTGGTTTGGTTCCTGGCCCCATCAGCTTGGAAAACATGCAGGGAATATGTGTACATGCACGCACCTGTAATCCCAATGGGATGGAGAATTGGAAAAGGATTGTGATATGACCATATCCCATGGGGTGTGACTATATATGCAGTCTCTTGTTCTCTCTTGTGAGTTCATGCACTCTCTGCCCATGGAAAAAAACAAAACAAGACAAAACAAAACAAAACAAAACGAAAAAAAAACTTTTATGCAGAATAACAACAATAACGTCAAAAATAAAACAAAACCAAAAAAGG
Source organism: Tupaia tana (assembly GCA_026018925.1). NCBI lineage: Eukaryota > Metazoa > Chordata > Mammalia > Scandentia > Tupaiidae > Tupaia > Tupaia tana. Next base: position 72,050,524 of record JAKSZU010000002.1, read on the forward strand.
GCCAGCCAGTAGTGTAGTGGTTAAGGTGGCTGGATCCTACATGGCTGACTGTACCGTTCAAACACAGTGGGTGCGTGTATGTACATGCCTGAAATCCCAAGAGGGGAATGGAGGAGAAAAGATTGTGGAATGGCCATCTCCTCTCAGGGTGATTTCTTACCTCCTCTCTACCCTAGTCTCTTTCTGGTTGAGTGCATATGCCCTATAGCAAAAACAAAACAAAACAAACCCACAAAAATGCCAAAAAAAAAAAAAAAAGTAAAACAAAACTTAAAAGGAATGTTAAAGCATTTGAAGAAGTCTTCCTGTTTCAGTATGTGCATATCCCATTAGTTAGTGTTAAGCTTAATGGCATGTAGATTACCTCATGTGGCCTTGCATACGTGGATATATGAGTTGTTCCATAAGAGGCCGTGTACCTGTGTAGTGTCATGAAGGACAAAGGAGGTCACCAGGAAATAAATCAGAAAACTATAGGGAAGCCTTAGGAGGCAGAGTGCCCAGATCTTTGTCAGCATCACTTTCTTGGTTTCTGGACTTAAAGAACAATAGGTCTTGAGGGCATTCCCTTGTTTTTGTTTTTGAAGTTTATTTATTTCTATATATAGAGAGAAAGAGACAGGCACTTGTAACAGGGTCTTCACTCCATGATCCACCCTCAGCTGCAGCCAGCTTAGGTCACGGGCATGCACATACACACCTGATCTATACAGAAAGACCATGGGGCACAATCCCAGGACCTTCCCTTTTAGTTTCAGCATTGTAGAGTGTTGAGTTAGCACAAGGCCACTCTGTTAGAACAACTGGATGCAGTTTGGGAGCTAGGACAAAAGGAGGCATTCCGAGTAGAATCTAACTTGAAGATGAGTAAACTCTATCCTGTAAAATACTATCTGGCTTTCATGTCATATTCTGACTTTATTTTCCAAATGGAAGGGTTTCAATGAAAGTCGGCGTATTGTGATAGTGGTCACAAGGCTGAGTGACCGTGGGAAACTTGGCTGAGATGGTGCTCCACAGATGGCTTCCCTGCTCCCGAGGTGCACAGTACATCTCCCAGAGACCACCAGGGGATTGATTACACATGTCTTCCAACCCAGACCTTTTATCATGATACATGAATAAATGACCTCTTAAAATTGTGTTTGGGGAAGGTAACATTGGCAAATGTTGTCTTAGCCTTTAAGCTAGTCTCTTGTAACTGCAGTCATACCAGAAGGGTGGTGGCATGACCATTTGTGAGGTTTCTCCAGGATTGGGGTACCTTCTGAAAAGAGTGTCTGGAGACCATATTCATTGCCCTCCCAATATAGCAAGTCTTTTTCTATTAGTTCAGAGACACTGCTTTAAAAAACTGGCACACAGCTGAGTAAACATGTCACAGGCAACCTAGTACATACTTGAAAAAACAAAAACCACCCCCCCAAACTAGTAGAACTATTATTGAATGTTTATAGCATTATGTAATGTTCAGTGTTGAAGACAATGTGCCTGTATCCTTAGTTCATTTATTATACTGTGTGCATGCTTTGAAAAGCCAGACTAATCCACAAAGATGTATAGTGCTTATTTGTAAACCAGGAATCATAATTTCAAAACAAAACAAAACAAAACAAAACTTAACAGTCTTTTTTTGAGCTATGTAAATATGTGGATAATAATACATAAAACTATTATTAAAATTTTAAAAATAAGGTATCTTCTTTTTATGTAATGAACTTGACATCTTGTGATATGGGTTTGAACACAGGTGGCCTACTACCTATTAAAATAAAACAAATTGGCGGGAAAGAAGCTACTGCCTAAATGTTCTTAAGGCCTGTGAACGGCTCTCAAGAACTTCAATAATTGTTAAGACAGATAGTAATATTAAGACGGTAACATTTTATTGACTGATTACTACGTGATGGGCATTATGCTAAAGTATTTGTTGGCCTCTCTCATCTAATTGTCACTATTACCCAAGGAAGAAACGTTCTGGTATTCTCTAGTTTTACATATGGGATAACTGAGACTTTATAAGACTAATTTGTTTGAAGTCACACTTTAGGTAGTTGTCAAACTTTGTAAAGTGAAATGAACAGGAATAAAAGAAGGAAGTAGTTTGTGGATGGTAAGGGGTGGACAGAAGAACTTGTAGAAGTATGGCAGGTGTTTGGGCTAATCCATGAAGTATTTGTTTTGTGCCACTGAGAGGATGGCAAGCAGAGTGGGTGGAGATGGGAGACACAAAGCACTTTTATATACTGCCTTAATAAGGTGATTACAGTGCTTTTTGAAAAAAAATCACCTTACTATGAAGCTATCAAATGCAACTCCAAAAATAAAAAAAAAACTAAAATGATTACAACTAGTTAACTGGTCTTAATGAATATTAACTAGCCATTCTTTTACATGGAATATCTGGAGAACAACAGTTTGAGCAGGAATGGCCAGGCCATAGGTGGTACCCTGCTTTAGTCATCCTTATTTCTCCCTTCATCTGTAGGTCCAGACTATTGAGTGCTAAGCAAGACCCACTCTTGGGCTTGGGCTGAGCATCCTCATTTGGGTTGCTTATCTTTCAGGGGACCGTTATCTTCATGTCATCCTCAGTCTGGCTGTTCACCTTGTATGCTGTAGTGTTCAGCTCCCAAGGAGCCTGTGCTCCTCACTCTGAGCCTCTGCTTTATCCACTCATGGCAGATAAGAGCAAAGGAGTCATGTGAAAGAAGGCTTATGGAGCACACGTAAATTGCTTATTTCTAGTCAAAATGAGATACAGTAGATTCTTGACATTGTGAGCCCCTTGCCATTCTCAACTTGAAAAATTCCTTGTTTGCACATATTTCCTTCTGTAAAACTTAACTAAAGTATAATTGAAAATTGAAGTGTTCTCGCTAGGCCCTGAACAGTTTATCCCCCTTGAGCGGTGTTTGTGCTGTTGGGAACACTTATTGAACCAAGTTCACACATCTTTTCTACGTATTTCTTTTTGGAGCATTTGGTAGTTTTGTTCACACGATGAGTCTGAGTCATCTTTGCATTTGACATTTCAGTCTTTAATTTATCCGAAACTTCAATTTTGTGGCTAGGGCCCATGGCTTTCATAAACATTTCCATATTCCCCTCATCATGTCGTCAGTACTAGACTCAACTAGCAGTTAATTTTGTTTCTGTTTTAAAAAGAAACAGAGCTTGTATCACTTTGTTTACAGTGTTCATAGCAGTAAGGCTAAGCACAGTGACTAAGAGGACACTTGGACTTTGGCTGGGCTAACCAACTTACCCATGCCCCTCAGCTTTACGGTGTGTGTGATTCAGAAACTTGACATGCAGAATGGCAAATTGCCAATGTCATAGGCACTTCTGGTGTCACTTGGGAATGGTAGACACCATGAATATTCAGTCTGCAAATACATACCTCAGTTGTTCAGGAACCAATCTACAATTCCTCTCTTCCATCTGTTGAGCTGAAACATGTGCACCTATAGTTAACATGTACTAAACTTACCCAAGAGCTTTGCAGAAATTGCTTTCCCTTAGTGACTTCTAGGCTACAGCTTCAGTTGTTGGCATCCATGACGGATTATTTTATAGGAAGACATGCCTTTTATAATACAGACTATTTTAAATAAACATAAAACAGTATTTTAAAATTTATATTTTTTTATTGAAAATATTATTTAAGTATTCAACAGGTATAAGAGTGTACAGAGAGAAGGTTCCCTTCCATGGCTGTCTTACAGCAAACCATCGCCTCTTCCTGGACATACCCAGTGTTACCACTTTGTGAAAAATCCTTCCAGAGATCATCTATACATACATAAGAAGTACACTGACTTTTTAATGCCTCCCTTTATTGTGTACAAAGGGTATCATATAGTTTTTGTACCTTTAATAAAATTAATATATTATTATAATATAATAAAATTAATAAAATTAATTTCTGTATCCCAATGTAGAGTTTCCTCATTTTTTTTTAACAGTGCCATTGTTGTGTGGATATACTACAGTTGTCCTCCACTGATGGACGTCATTCATTTTGTTTCCAATTTTTTTTATTATAAACAGTTCTATCAGTGAATAACCTTTTACATATTTTTTAAATATATATTTTTAAGTATAGAATAAATTTTTAGAAGTGAAATTGCTGAGTTAAAGAATATTGATCTCTGTTATAGTTGTTCAAACTTATAATACCACCATCCTTGTGAGAGACTCTGCTTCCCCATAGTATTACAGGATTTTTGAATATAAGGCATTAACTTGGTTCATCTTTTTTTTTTTTTTTAAGAATTATTTAACTGTATATATTTTTTATTTGACCAGAGAGGGACAGAGTGAGAACAAGAAAAACAGAGAGAGAGAGAGAGAGAGAGAGAGAGAGACAGAAAGCAAGCCACTAGGTCTGAGACTCAAACTGCAGTCGGCCATGTGGGTGTCCAGGGCCCTTAATCACCATGTCACCTGCTGGCTCCACCTGGTTCATCATTACATTACCTAATGTAAGCGGTACATGGCAGACTGGGGTGCCAAGGATTTATTTACACGAGAGACTAAGTGCATCTGACTATCTTAGAAGAAAGTCGAGATGCACAGCTGTGGTTTGGAAGTGAGTAGTGGTGTGGGGAGAGAGAGATACAGGAGGCAGTTCTGAGGATGATGCCATGTATCATTTAGTCTCTTCTTGAGATCTTTTGTTGGTGACTTAGGACAACAAAGTTGTAATGAAAGAGAAGAAAAGCTAAAGTGAATTGTTTCATGAAAGGGGGACTTTAGGAGAGTAATTAAAAATGCTCTCTGTTTTCAGTTTTCAGCTGTTGGATAAGGCATCAACAGTGGGCATTGGTAGGAGCACAGCAGGTATCAGTGCCCTCAATTTTAGCCGTTGTCAGCCGTGGCTTATGCATTAGTGGGAATTATAAGCTGCAGTGGTGTATTTTGTGGGTATCTGAACAGAAAATGTGTTCCTTTTGGTATCAGTAGTAGCTGGAGACCATTAGAAGATAGGGGAGATTAGGAGGTAAATACCGGATCTTGCTTGGCCGTGTGGAAGACCCATTGTGGTGTACTTTTCAGATACCTCCTCAGGTAATCTCAGCACTGTTTAACAAAGAGATTTAGGTGGGTTTTCCTGTAGAGTAGGAAAGAATGTATGTGATTTGTGTTGTGACTGTTACCTACCTGTTTTTTTGTGGTCTATGGAATATAGATTACACATGGGATTATGGAATTGTAGTATCAGGTGATAATTACAGGAACAGATCAAAGCAAGAACTTTTCTAAGTATTGAAATAAAAATTGCTTAAGTATTGGGAACACAATTTGTTGAAGCAAAAGGATTTTGTGTATTTTTGAAAAGATAGACACACTTACAAAGAATGAAAGCAAAGGAGGAAGATGAGGTATCATAGAAGAAACAGATTTTGTTATATTTGTGTTGGCTGGCTTACCTGATTTAATAAATGGTGGGAATATAGTTCATTGGTTACAGCAGTGCAGGCTTCTCATGAGGATGAAAGTAGTCAACCAGTGGCTTCAAAATTAGGTGATGGGAAAGTCAATATAGTAAATATTTTTATGCTATGCTATTTTATATAAAATAGCCACAGTCCTTAAATACAAGTATTTACACACACAGTACACTTTGTAACATCATTAATGATTTGTATAACAAAAGCATATTCTGAGTATTTCCTTAAGCAGGTAATGAACGTTTATTGCAGGTTTTTTTAAAAGAATTATTTATTCATTTATTTAATTCCATTTGTTGTCATTATTTTTAATTTGACCAGAGAGAGACAGAGAGAGAGAGAAAGGGAAAGCGAGAAAGCAAACCACTAGGTCCAGGACTTGAACCACGATCGGCCATGTGGGAGTCTAGCACCTTTAATCACCACACCCTCTGCTGGCCCCTTACTGCAGGTTTTGTATGACGCTTGCTTTTAGATTTCTTTGCTTTCCTTTCTTTTTTTTTTTTTTAAAGAATTATTCATTTAATTTTATTTATTCATTCATTTTTAATTTGACCAGAAAGAGACGGGGGGAGGGAGGGTTGAGAGAGAGAGAGAGAGAGAGGGAGAGAAAGTGAGAAAGCAAGCTACCAGGTCCAGAGCTCTAACAGTGGTCAGCCATGTGGGGAGTGTCCTGTGCCTTAGCCACCATGCCACCTGCTGGTCCCCAGATTTCTTTGCTTTCTATTTCTCTTCCTAGACATGAACAGGATTTTGCTGCTGTACATTTTACATATGGGTGATTTTTAAGTCAAAAAAGACCAAAAATCTGTGTTTTCTATGTGTCTTAAAGATATTTTGTTCAAAAGCATTTTGTTTTGATGAAATTTTATTAAGAGGGTGAATATTGCACTGATACGCATAAATCAAGAACACTGGCCCCAGTAACTGGTTTTTTTTTTTTTTTTTTTTTTTTTTTTTTGGGAGAGGTTTTTCGCTATAGGGCGCGTGCGCTCGCCAGACAGAGAGAGACATAGAGACAGAAAGCGAGAAATCACCCCCCAGGGGGGATGGTCACACCGCAATCCCTTCTCCTCCATTCTCCTCTCGGGATCTTGGGCACGCACGCACACGCGCCCGGCGTGAGTTGTAAGCCACCGGGTCCGAGACGCGAACCGCGGTCGACTACGTGGGAGTCCAGCGACATAGCCATTACGCTAACAGCTGGTTCCCACCAGTAACTGGTTTTGCCATGGCCTAAAAAATACTACACTAATCATCTGATCAAAGTAGGTTATAAATTTTCAAAAGATGTAAGATGATAAATGTTAGACAACAGTTGAAAAGGAAGTTCATGGGGACCAGCAGATGACGTACTGGCTACGTTGCTGTACTCCCATGTAGTCGATGGTGGTTAGAGTCCTGGACCTGGTGGCTCAAACTCACGCCAGTGTGTGTGTGTGTGCGTGCCCAAGATCCTGAGAGGAGAATGGAGGAGAAGGGATTGCGGCGTAGCCATCCCTCATGGGGGGTGATTTCTCATTTTCTGTCTGTGTGTCTCTGTCTTTCTGGCGAGTGCACGCACCCTATAGCAAAAACCTCTCCAAAAAAAGAAAAAGGAGTTCACGGAATTCATGGTTGAAATGAGACTGACCTGAGTTCAGATGCTGTCTATGCCATCTACAGTAGCTTTGAGTGAGTTATCAAACCATTCTGCACCGCAGTTTTTCCAATTTAAGAGATGGTAGAACCTTTTTGTGAGAATGAATGAACTGAAATAATGTATGTAAATAGTCTGAAACTGTAAATCCTTTTCTGGAAGAAGTTGAGATCAAATTAGTAAATTTCAAAGTATATGTATTATATCTGACAGAATCTAGTGAACAAATGCTGTTATAATTATAGTGAATGTAATAACCAGGAGAGTTGCAGCTGAGAATTTCTACACTTTAAAATAATTTAAGTTTCCTGAAAAGTGCAATTGCCAAAGAAAATAATGGATATGATTATCTAGAGATTTTACCAGAGAAAATACTAAAACTTTTCTTTTTACAGATTTACTTGGGTTTTACCTAATTTTATCCACAGGGGAAAAATTATTCTATCACTTGATTGTCTACCAGGAAAGAGTTACCACTACTTGGTCACTTCATACGGAGTGAATTCTCCTGCCGATCTTTATCTATTTAGTGAAGGAGGAGTCCTGCAGAACTTAAGTGCAAGTCTCGATTTATTTCCTATTTTCACTATTAATTCTTCATCAGGCCTTCATATCCTAGTTTCCATTTTGAGCATTAAGTCTTAATGGTCATTAAATCGGATTCTTCTTCAAATCCAGACTGCATACATTTTGAAATAATCAGAAATAGTCTTAATAATGTGCATTTAATATTTGACATTTTCTCCATTTAAAGAGGAAAAAGGATTCCGCTGCAGTCATGTAGCAGGAATGTGAGGTTCTACAATGCTAAAGGCACAAGAGAAGGTCCCAGGTTTGTGTTCCTTGGTCTCCCTGGACACTCTGTGCCCATGTACATGTGACTGCCATCCTAGCTGGCTGAAGGTGGACTGTGGCTTGAAGACTCTGTTGGGGATGGCCCTCTCTCTTTTCCTGTCTCTTATTCAGAAGGGAAAGAAAGAAAGGAGTAAAAGAGAAGAAAGAATATGGATGCATCTAGTTCATTCCAAAAGAGGATAGCAATAATTCAAATAAACATCTATTTTTTTTTTTCTTTTTACTCGGCAAAAGGGATGTATATGGCATATGTAGGATGGCTACACTTCAAAAATCTTGGAAGAATTTTTCAGGCATATACAGAACTAGAATGTAGTACACAGAGCTTCTATGGGCCCTTGACACATCTTGATATTTACCAACACGTTGCCAATATTTTTTCATTTCTTCATCCCTTGAATTAATGCACAGCAAATTTCTCATGTTGTATCATTTCTTCTCTCCATTTTCAGTAGGCATCTCTTACAATATGAGGAAGAACTTTTTTAAACGTACATATCAACATCATCCTCCTCCAAAAATAAGAACTGTGTTTCTCTAATATTAGATAGCTAATTGACATACATACTTTCCCTCCTCTCTGTTTTTAGTCTTTATTCAATAGTTTGGATCATGGTCTATGAATTGTGATAATGTGATCGCTTAATATGGCTTATAAATCTCTTTTAATCTAAATTCCACCCCCCCACACTTTTTTAAAATTCCTTACACTTTCTTTTTTGTGGAAAGTTTTATCTTGTACAGCAGTGGCTTTCAGACTTTTTTTTAGGGGAAAGGTTTTTGCTATAGGGTGCGTGCGCCTGCTTGAAAGACAGACAGAGACAGAGAGACAGAAAGCTAGAAATCACCCCCCAGGGGGGATGGCCACGCCGCAATCCCTTCTCCTCCATTCTCCTCTCGGGATCTTGGGCACGCATGCACATGTGCCCGGCGTGAGTTTGAGCCACTGGGTCTGGGACTTGAACTGCGGTTGACTACATGGGAGCCCAGCTACATAGCCATTACACCAACTGCTGGTACTGGCTTTCAGACTTTTTGGTCTTAAATTCCCATATACTCTTAAAAATGAAAGCCCAAAGAAGTATTATTCATCTGGATTTCAAATATCAATATTTACTGTATTAGAAATAATTTTAACTATTTTAAAAATAGTGATCATAAGCCCAGTGTATTATAGTATATGAAAGTGTAATTTTGAGACATAGTTGTCTCCAAAATTTAAAAAAAAAATGAGAGAAATGGCATTGTTTTGCATTTTGCAGATCTCTTTAATGTCTCCTGTAATGGAAGATACTGGATTCTTTTTTTTTTTTAGAGGTTTTTGCTATAGGGCGCGTGCGCTCGCCAGACAGACAGAGACAGAGAGACAGAAAGTGAGAAATCACCCCCCAGGGGGAATGGTCACGCCGCAATCCTTTCTCCTCCATTCTCCTCTCGGGATCTTGGGCACGCACCCACACGCGCCTGGCGTGAGTTTTAAGCCACCGGGTCCAGGATGCGAACCGCGGTCGACTACGTGGGAGTCCAGCAACATAGCCATTATGCTAACTGCTGGTTCCCGAGATACTGGATTCTTAAATCTCCTGCCTCCTATTACACTATCTTATTTTGGTTGAAGTATATGAAGACAGTATGGCTTCATACAGATAAGGGGTTGAAAAGGGAAGGGACAATTTACTGGTCTTTCCAGTAATAGTGTAATAGTGTATATTCTTCTTTGATATCATACCAAAACTTACTTGACAGGTGATCTTCAAGGTTAATTACAGTGTGCAATTCGAACTCTTATCAACGAGCTTTTCATACTGATACATTAAAATCCATCAGTGTGTCTTGTACTTTGGATCCATGCATAATTTTGAAACATCAAGCCTTGGTCATTTGGAAAAAGTTACTTCGCCGAGTTATGTATATCTTCCAAATGTTGACATATTTCATTATGAAGTATTTTTTAAAATTACATTCATAATTATCACCACTCATCTATCTTGGAAAAAAAACTTTAGCTAGTAGGAAACTGTCAAACTCATGGTTTTCCAAAATCCTGGTTTTCCTTTGAATGGTCACATTTTATTGTTAGCAACAAATACTGTCAGTATTTTCTCTGATGTGACAGGCTCACTTCATTTATGTTTGGCAAATTATTTACCAGATATTCAAACCTGAAATAGACAGTTAAGTAAAAATGGCATTCCATGAAAAAAGCAGCTCATTTAGCTTGGATCGCAAAAGAGATGTAAATCAGCGAGGTACTTGAGACACTATGGTACTTTAGTGTGCCAAATAGTGCTGCTCATCACACAGAATTTGTATATTCAAATATCAGTACTTTATAATATTGATTTTTTCCCACTTCCTCAAGTATTTTTGTTTTGTTTTGTTTTTCAGGTTTTTGCAGTAGGGTGGATGCTCTCACCTGGGGGAGAGAGAGACAGAGACAGGGAGAGAGAAAGTGAGAAATCATCCCCCAGGGACAATGGCCAAACCACAGTCCATTTTCCTTCATTCTCCTCTTGGGATATTGGGCACACACGCACATGTACCTGCATGATTTTCAAACCACCTGGCCCAGGACTTGAACCTCGGTCTGCCATGAGGGAGTGCACGCCTTCACCACCATGCTACCTGCTGGCCCCAATTAAGGATGGTTTTTAGTGAAACTTGGCAATTGCTTACTTGGAAGTAGTAAAGAATAAAATGAATACTCTATGGGTGGGTGCCACTGGTGCAGCAGTTTTACCCACTATTGCTTTTGTACAATCAGGGCAAATGGCAGCTGTGAAGAAGGCAAATAATATATTAATATTTTTTATGAAGACAGTTGACTATTGAAAGGGTTGAAGTTTTTAAAGGGTCTCAGGGAGCCTCAAGACATGAGAAATGCTGCTGAAGAGGTTTTGAGAGCTTAGATTCTGTTCCTTATATCTTTATGGTATAATTTAACATGCTCCTTTTCTCTGGAATTTTCTATAAATAGACTTGCTCAAATTAGTTTTGATTTTGTTTTTTCCTGGCAAGACTACTTTGTAGAAGGTGTTAGGTTTGCATTCTTAGCAGCCTTTGATGGTTGTTGCCTAGAGCCATTACTTTATTAAGGGTTGCAAATGGTTATATTCTGTCATTGCTTCTTCATATATTAGCTGGAATTATTTCTCAAGGGAAATAATTCTCACAATTTGGTTACCTTGAAATAACAGTTTACATGGAAAGGCAGGATAAACCCTTGTTTCATTTTCCAAATAATAAGTTGATTCTTTTGTATTTCTAAAGGTGATCAGTGGGCTGTTCTTGGTTTGTTTGCTTCAAATGTTAGTATAAACTCCTGGATTACTTCCTGATTGGTGTGTTTCACTTCATTGTACTTATTTGTTTAACTTTGGTAAGCAGCAGTCTCTTCAAGTTGGCTTCTGCATTTTTTGGATATGACTTTTATTGTCTTTGATAATTTCCTTCTTGTTTGACAAGATGTTCCAGGCACGTCTGGGCCATTTACTGCCACTGAGCTGAAATTAGTTTTCTAGGAAGCAGAAGGGGATATATGATGTCTAGATGCCATAATCTGTGTGCTAGGCTGCTCATTGCTATTGATTGATGATTGTCTAGTGTTTTTTTTGGGAGGGTGGGGCAGGAAAATATGCATACTGTTAAAGATAAAATACATCCTAAATTGACACTGATAACTTCCATTCGAATTTAGGAATCCTTGATCTTTAATCAGTTGTCTAGTTGTCTCTGATGCCAACATCCATACTTAATTTGTTTTATCACATGTTAAACATAGAGTATATAACAGCAGTATTAATACCAGCATGATTGATGTGATTATGGAAAACTGTTTTACAGAGAGGAAAAAAAGAAAATTAAAAGCATTGTCACAGTTTAACTAGCCAAATTGGTTTTCTTAACAGAGCCTTATTATTGGAATTTGCTGTATACTTGGAGACTGCTTTCTGGTTTCCCAGAACAGCAAATTGGCAGATATTTCAACTGAATTGAATAAAGCAATTTACGAAAAGAATCAATCACATTGTGTATTTGTTGTATTGGTAGATCAAATACTTAATTGATAAATTCGATGTAGATGACGGTCAATAATGGAATAAATTTTTCCCTTTTCTCATTATCTTTCCTTTTTTTTTTTTTTTTTTTAAGACTTTTGCTATAGGGTGCATGTGCTCACCAGAGAGAATAGAGAGACAGAAAACAAGAAATCACCCCTTGGGGGAGATAAGCCATGCTACAATCCCTTCTTCATTCTCCTCTTGGGATTTTGGGCACACACGCACATGCACCTGGCATGAGTCTGAAGCCACCAGGTCCAGAATGTGAACTATGGTCGACTATGTGGTAGTTCAGTGATGTAACCATTACTTCATTTGCTGATCCGAGAATAGCCTTTCTTTTAAATCAACATTTTTTATTAATTTTGTTCTTTTTTATCTTATTTTATTTCAAGTTCTTATATACATTCAATCACGTCATTTAGTTTGCGAAGTGAATATTCTAACATGTTTACATTTCTCCCCAGTCCAGTTGATAATACTATAGAGTTATCTCAACAGATAACACCCCATTTCTTTGTTCCATTAATACTTTGCCTCTCCATTTTTCTCACTAATGTCCTTCCTCAGACTCTATTCCTTCACCCACACTCTTCCCACACTATATCTGGTATTCACAACCATTCACTGTGTTTTTATATCCTTTAGTCATTCAGTTTCAGTCATAGAGTGTGGCCACTTAGTATATATTAAGTGTGGATATACAATGTCTCTCCTTCATGGCCTGGCTTGCTTCACTCAACCGTAAATCTTCCATATTTATCCACTTTCTGTCAAAAGCCAGGGTCTTATTGTTTTTTATAGCTAACTAGTGTTCCATAGAGTTTATGTGCCACAGTTTTTCAATCCATTCATTTGTTTGTACACATTTGGGTTGGTTCCATGTCTTAGCAATTATGAATAATGCCTCAATAAATATCGATGTGCAAGTACTTTTCTGATTAAGAATTCTTCTGTCGTTTGGGTAGATAACAAGGAGTGGGATTGTTGGGTCATATGGAAGTTCTATTTGTAGATTTTTGAGGAATCTCCAAATTGCTCTCCACAGTGGCTGGACCAATTTACATTCCCACCAACAGTGTAAGAGAGTTCCCCTTTCACCACACCCCTTAATTTTGTTCTTTACTCATACATATTCTCTTTGTAGTATTTTAAAGCAGGAAAATATAACTTTATGGGGCAAGGAGTTCTATCCATTTGGTATCATGATTTTCCTTTTTCAATGAATATAAAAGATTGCTATAAATTAATGATTCTTTTCTTTTTAAGAATAACAAAATTGGTGGTTAAGGTGCTGGGTCCCACATGGCCAACTCTACAGTTTCAGTCCTGAATTTGGTGGCTTGAAAAACACGCTGGACTTGTTGCGTGTGTGCTCAAAATCTGGAAAGGAAATGGAGAAGGGATTTTGGTGTGACCGTCCCCCCTAGGGGGTGATTTCTCACTTACCCTCTCTGACACTCTCTTTCTCTCTCTCTCTCCCCCTCTCCCTCTCTCGGGAATGCACAGGCCCTATGGCAAAATCTAAAAAAAAAAAAAAAAAGCAATATTTACCAAGATGCTTTTTTACCTAGAAATTTTAATTAATATTTTCTTCTTACAATTTACTACAGATTGCACTGAGAATAATAATAAAGGTATTTTTGAAGCAATTGTTTTTAGACCTAGGGATGTGAGATATTGTAATAAAGAAAATTACATAATTAAGTGAAACTGAAGTAACAACTTTAAATTAAAAACTGATTTCTATGTAGAATATTTACTGATATGTCTTTTTTTTCCCCTTTCAGATTAAAAAATAAATCATGACTGAATCTGCCTCTAGCACAAGTGGTCAAGAGTTTGATGTCTTCAGTGTTATGGACTGGAAAGATGGAGTAGGTACATTACCAGGAAGTGATTTAAAGGTAAGCTACCTTTATTATATACAGTTATATGTGTGTGTATTTGCACGTGTTTATTTTGAAATTGAACACAATCTGAAATAAGAATTAAAAGCACTAAGCATAATGCTTTAGGTTTTATATAATGTTTAGACTTCAATAATAAGCTCAAATGACAATTTGAAATGCTTACAGATAGGCAGAGACCTTTGTCATTTTAGTTAGGGGACTGAGGAATATTTCTGCAGGGTGTGCTTATTTTGCAAAAATTGATTTATAACTTTAAGGAGGATTATCTCAGTTTCAACTCTATCATGATGGCCCTTAAATGTGGAAATGCAGACTTAGTAGACCTAGCTCCTTATGTTTTGTAGGCATATGCTTTGTAACTTTGGATAACCATATTACCTGTGTCCTGGTGTTTTCATTTAAAAACTGGATAATGTTAAAATGTTGACTAAACAGGACTATTAACTCCTTTAAATTATTTATGCTGTTGGGACCAGGTGGTATGGTGGCTAAGGCACAGGATACTCCCACGTGGCCAAACATGGTTTGAGTCCCAGACCTGATGGCTTGCTTTCTCACTTTCTCTCTCTCTTTCTGTCTCTCTCTGGTCAAATTAAAATAAATAAAATTAAATAACTCTTTAAAAATTATTTATACTGTTAATATAGATTTTTGTATGATCACTTGTTCAAAATCAGTTCCTTTTTATAAATCAGATTGCTTTTATAGAGTTAAGAACTCACTTCAGTCTGCTACTTTCATGTGTTCTTGCTCTGCTCCTTTGCACAGCCCCCATGAACCCACTCCAGAACCACCTCTGCTACCCCATGAGATATGGTTAATACAAGCACCCATCTGGGAAATGTCCCTCCCCCCCATTTCTAGTTTGCTTTTGCTTCATTCCTATCTCTGGGACCTTGGACTGTCTGTGGCCCTTTAGACTTTGTGTCCGTACTTGGCCGTTCCAGTGTTTGAACTTCCCATCTCCCTTACTGGCTGTCACTTGGCTTGCCTCTCTAATGCTTAGTGTTCTGCTCTGTCTTGAATAGAAATTCCTGCCTCCTAATACAGGCTTCTTGGAATCTAATTGCTTTTAGTAGTTGCTTGACAAATATCTCAGCCATGCCCACCATAGCCCATCCTCCCCAGTGGTGAGATTTGGACAATGTGCACATCATTGGAAAAATATTTAGATTTCATTTAGGTTAGGTTTAATAAGGTACAGTGTACCAA
Source organism: Tupaia tana (assembly GCA_026018925.1). Classification (NCBI taxonomy): domain Eukaryota; kingdom Metazoa; phylum Chordata; class Mammalia; order Scandentia; family Tupaiidae; genus Tupaia; species Tupaia tana. The sequence continues at coordinate 72,065,660 of JAKSZU010000002.1, forward strand.
CACCTCTGAATTTAACTTAACGAGAATATTGCAGTGAGGCTTAGTGAAATCTGAAGAAGAGATGGGGTTTGGGTTTTAGTTTTGCATGAGCTTGAACGAGTAAGTTGATCTCTTTGGGTTATTTCCTGTGCAGTAAAATAATAAATAAATACTAAGAAATTTTCCTGCTCTAACATTCTCTAAACATTCATCTGGATAAGATATGATAGACATAGAGTACAAAGTTTGTTTATTTTTTAGGAAAGAAACCTGTTTCTCAAATTCTAATAATGTCAGTCACAGCTACTTGAACTTTGTTAAATTATTAAAATTTCCCAAGTTTTAGAATCATTGTTTATAAAATGAGGATATTAGAATCTGTGTCATAGATAGTTATGAGGATTGGAAAAAAATATATATAAACCACTTAATGACAAACTTTTCTGGCTTCACAATATATTTTGTAAATTGCCTCTTTATTTCTTTATACCTTTATTTTTCTTGTACATTTGTATCCTTTTCCTTCTCAATGGGTATTTTGTGTGTGTGTGTGTGTGTCTGTGTGTGTATGTGTATGGCTATATGAAATGTATGAGCGTGTGTGTTTATATATTTTGAAGTTTTTGTCAGAGAACATAGGTGCTTGCTAGAAATAGATGACAGAGATTGGAGATAAAGAAAGAAGAACAGTTAGAAAGCACAGCCTCACCACCTAGTAGAAAATGGTCTCGCTGTAATCCCATCTCCATTTCTCCTTCCTTTTGGGATTTTGGGCATGCATACACAGGCACCTGGTATGTTTCTCAAGCTGCTAGGTGTAGGACTCGGACTGTATGGTCAGCCATGGTGGATCCAGCTACCTTCATGCCTAGGCTGGTCTCATTTAGCTTTCAACAATGGAATGCCATTTCTGTCCCCAAGAAATCTGGGTTGCTTTCAGGTTTTCTAAGCAGGGAATTTTAGAAATTAACCTATTACTTTTACTAAGGTAATCAGGTAATTAAGCCATTTAGTCATTATTATAATCTGGGTTATTTGATAAGACTTTTAGACTCAGCTAATTACCTGGGTAGTTGCCTTGTATCCAGTTTATTTATAGTAGACAGTTTGATATCTCACTTAAAAATAATTTAAATATTATTTTCTACTTTATATTTCTCTTTATCTGAGAAGATTCGGCAACCAGCCAGTTGATTATATTACTCAAGACTTTTAATTTAGTTGCTGTGTATTTAAAATTCAAGGTGTTTAAAAGATCCGATTGAGAAATTGATTTTTCACAAAATTAAAATATTAGAGCTTTGAGTAAGTCATGCTTTGCCCGTTTCACACGACCTAGGCTTATGTTTTTAAGTGGCTGTGGACATGTGTATTTCCTAATAGTGTGGTAACCTGACAATAAGCCAAAGTTAATTCAGTTAATATAATTAGCTCATACATAGAATCCAATTTCTTAGGATAAGGACAGGTTTGTTTGTTTTTTTATAAAGATTAAATATTTTTGGACCAACAGGTGGCATGATGGTTAAGGCAGTAGATTCCACACAGCTGACTCCATGGTTCGAGTCCCCAACTCAATATCTCAAAATACACATGAGGCACATGTGCACATGTGCCCAAAATCCTGAGAGTAGCATGGAGGTGAAGGGGACTGTGACGTGGCAACCTGCCCTAGGGGGTGATTTCTCACTTTCTATTTGTCTCTTTTTCTCTCCGTTGGTTGCATGTGCTTTGCAGCAAAACTAAAAAAAAAAAAAAAAAAAAAAAAGGTAAATATATTTTTTTAAATGGAGGAGGTGCGTGCACTTACTAGAGAAAGAGAGAAAGGCAGAGAGAGAGAGAACCCGCCCCCTCCAGTTGGATGTGGTGATACTGTAGTACTTTTTCCTCCATTTCGCTATCCTCTCAGAGTTTTTGGTATGCACACATGTGCCCGGTATGTTTTCCAGGCCGCTATGGCTAGGATTTGTACCACAGTTAGCCACATGAGATCTAGCTCCCAATGCACTGTGTTTAACTGCTGTACTGCAGGGCCAACCCAATTAAAAATATAACAAACAAAATATAGACTAGCATTTGTAGATTAGTGCCTCAGGGCCAGTGGGAAGAATTGACAGGCAACTAAGTGATGGTGGAAAATACCTGGTAGTGCTCTCTGTACTTAGGCAGTTTCTCTACGTGAACTTCTAATCATGTCTGAGATTTAGCCACAGAGAATTATTTCTCTGAGTCATGAGGATTTAATCTTTCCGAGTCTCAGTAAAATGCAGGTACACTCCTGAGAGTGATAGCATCTTACCTAGTAGGAGTAATTGCCGTTGAGTTGAGAATAAGATCCTGCAGCAGCAAGGCAGAACCTAACTGTAACATTCACTACTCTCTTACCATGTGCTTTGCTTGGTCTTGATTATGCTCAGAACGTTTTAGCTACCAGACATCTTAGCCCTTAAACACATTGGTAAATTGAACTCATTTCAGCATGGAAAATAATATGAACATAAGAACCTCAGCAGTGACTTTTAATGATTTATCATTAAAGATAGGCAAAAATTGGCAAAAGAGCATTTACCTCTATAAGCAAAAATAAAAACAAAGTTAAATTAACTAAAGGTAGTTCAAGCCAAGTCAGACAAACAAAACCTTTGCAACCTCTTATATATTTGAGGCATAATTGTTTTCTGATTGATCTGGATATGTGCACCGACAGGAAAAGTTACAGTGTCAGCTGGTGTATGTTGATGTTTGCTTAATAAATCCATTCTGTAAAGTTTATAATTTTGATATTCTTGGTTGCAGAATTAAGCCACATAACAGATTTTTAGCTATCAATGTTAAATGAACTAGTAATTTAAAAATAAATAAAGGTGAAGTAGCCATCATTCCAAACCTTTTCATGAAAGTATAACAAGAGCTTGAGTGTTTTATTGGGGGAAAACAATGTTGGGAAATAAACTGGTCTTCATGGAATTTTATTCATGGGTCTTCTCTATCATTACCAGCACCTAACAAATAATGTTGTGTATCATTTTCTACAATAGTAATACACTGGAAGATGTAAATCCGTATTGAGAACCCAGAGAAAAATTCGATCCTGTATTTTTTGGCATATGGTAGAATACATCAAAAATGCTTTGAAGATTTTAATTTTTGAGATAGTTAACTTTGGTTTGTATAGATACATTCTTTACCTTTTCAAGGTTACAGTATGCCTTTGAGGATGTGATGAAACCTAATCCCAGAAAACTATGTATGTGCAGCACGTACCACAGTTTTGCATGTATTTCTAAAGACTTATCAACCTTAGAAGTCTATCTGCGTATTGCTGGCATGGAAGAGTTCACGGTGCCCTAAGTGACACTGCATCTTTACTTTGTACTTAGACTATAGGTCATTACTGGTGATTAATATTAGGAGAAAGAAAACATATTGTGGAACTATTACTTTTTAACTTTGAGAGTTTTTGAGCCGAAAGCTTTCAGAAATTGTAGTTTTGGGACCAGCAGTTAGCATAATGGTTATGTCGCTGGACTCCCACATAGTCAACCGCAGTTCGCGTCCCGGACCTGGTGGCTTAAAACTCACCCCATGCGCGTGTGTGTGCGTGCCCAAGATCCCGAGAGGAGAATGGAGGAGAAGGGATTGCGGTGTGGCCATCCCCCCTGGAGGGTGATTTTTCGCTTTCGGTCTCTCTGTCTGTCTCTGTCTGTCTGGCGAGTGCACGCGCCCTATAGCAAAAACCTCTCCAAAAAAAAAAAAAGAAATTGTAGTTTTGAATTTTTACTTGGAGATGCTTTTCAGTGGAGTTTTCTTAGTGTTTGAAATGCAAGGTGGTGAGCAGTTTAGCATATCTGGAAATTTAAGCACAAGAAACTTTCTGTTTAATAAAAATCTTTGATGCGATTTTCCACATTTTTGTATTTTTCAAGTAAGCATAAACTAACATCAATAATGTGTACTAAAAGTAAAATTACTTATCTAAAGTGAATGATCAAGATTGTGCCAGTTTTTAAAACATTTTAATTCAGAAGTGATTTTTTATCTCATTCTTTAATATCATTAATTAATAATAATCACACGGCTTGTTTTTTCTACTCTTGCCCAGTAGATGGTACTGTCAGCCCATTTTCAAATACTTTGTTTTTAGAGTGGTCATTAAAATTTTTAATTTGTTTAGGATTTTCTTTTCCAAAAAGTAGTTGTTTTTAGCTCTTTTGCTTCTAGTTAACTGTTACCATTTCCTAGACTGACAGTTGTATACACTCGCTGTGGTACTCACATCTCACCTATAAACTCTTGTCTGGAATATGTAGTAGGGAAATAACCAACATTCTCATTTAACCATTTCAACTCATTCAGTCTAGAAGGCATTTAGTAATTGTGGACCATGTGTAGAAAATTGTTTAAAGTGCTATTTTCCCCTAGTGGACTGAATAATTATTGATACTTTTTGCTTAAGATTTTTCTGACTTGCAGTCTGAATGTGGTTTGTTAACATAAATAATCCTATTGGCATGTTGACCAAATCCTTTTTAGGTTGGGAAATAGAGGGCCTTGCTTAAATAATACCTATTTATATGCTCAATTTCTGTGAAAGATCTAAAAACTTATATCCTTGTAAATTTTGAGCTTTCTAGTTTTTTGTTTGTTTGTTTGCTTTTTGTTGTTGTTTTGTCTTCCATATTCATCTTAGCATTTTGTTATAGTAGAATATTAGAGAAGTATCAGTAATGTGTATTTTAAATTTTGCTAACATTATAAAATAAAATACATGTTTTTAGAATGGAATCAACATCTAGTTATTTACATCTATTCTTGTTTAGAATAGTCCAGCATACTCTTTAGAAATCAAAATTGGTATTATAAACGAAGATGGTAACAGCTTTTGTCCCATTAAGTGCTCTAGAGAAAGATAGCAAGAGAACAAATAGAGAGGCATGACATTAGGGGGACACAGAAATGGCTTATTACCTGTTGATGATGATGTGTGTAGTATTATCAACTGGTTTGGTCTGAGAAGTATTTCATGATGGGTAAAGTCTTTTTACAAGAAAAATGAGAAATAGTGGTTGACTGTTTTTAAAAAAATAATTAGAATAATAATAATAATGTTGTTGTTAAAAGAGAGTTTTGCTATAGGCCCATGCATTCACTGGAGAGACAGAAAGAAAGCGAGAAATCGTCCCCTGACCCTGGGGGGGAGGTGGGAATAGCCACACCACAATTCCTTCTCCTCCAGTCTCCTTTTGGGATTTTGGGCACACATGAACGCATGCCTAGCCTGAATTTTTAGTTGCCGGGTCCGGACTCAAACCTTGGTCGGCTCCGTGGGAGTCCAACAATATAAACATTACACCATCTGCTGATCCCGAGCTTTTTAGTTCATCACATTTTAAAATTAGTGGCTCCCTAATACCATTCTGTTTTATGCAAAAATAAGGAGCATAGAAAAGTCTGAAATTTATGACTATGAGAGTGAACTTAGCTGTGTTACAGAGAGCAGGGTCTCCCCCACACAGAGGTAGTGGTTCAGCTTTCAGCCCACACACATGCCATACAACAAGGTTGTTGCAGGAACATACTTCGTTTGAAACTTGCCGTCAGGTCCGAGGAAATTTTTTAATATTTGGAACAGGATGTCCACAAAATCAAAATGCCCTTATGTTTTAGAGATACAGTTGACCGGCAGCTGGTAGACTTGTTCTGGTCTGTGGATATTTCCAGTTGTTTCAGAGGATTAGAGGTGAAGAAAATGGAGAATTTTTGAGAACAGTGAGACAGAAGAAATGTAGCACTGGGGGTCGCATGGCTAACACTCTTCAGTCTTCCATGTTCACTTAGCATATAAGAAGTAAGTGACAGGCCATTGTTTTGGGGAAATGGATATTCTCTCTGAACGAGGTGAGCTTGTATGAAAAGGTTAGTTCCTGGGAAAAGAGTAATTCTTCTATACTAACTTTGATTATTAAATAAGCATAATATACAATACCTCCAAAAAAAAAACAAGTCTTAGTTTAAAAGTAAGAAAGAAGTGTGTTTGAAATGACACACAGTCCAAGGCGGGTCTGCATGCCCGTGCAGGATGACTTATATCCTTCAGCGATACCTTGCTGCTTATTCTGTCCCTGTCCTCAAATTCCAAAAGGCGTATAATACAGAAGTCTTCATGTTGGTAGAAGGTTTATCAAGCTATAATTGTGTAAGTTAAATTTTAACAATCAATTGGCTTAAAGACTAAATGTGTCAGCCATTAAATAATTACTGTCCTGATCACTTTTGTGAATCTTACCTCTTTCTTCCACATTGTTAGTTTCGGGTGAATGAGTTTGGAGCCCTAGAAGTTATTACAGATGAAAATGAGATGGAAAATGTCAAAAAAGCAACTGCTACCACGACCTGGATGGTACCAACTGCCCAAGATGGTAAGGAAGCATCATCTGCATTTGATTTTTTTTTTTTTTTGAAAGATTTGAAATAAGACCATCTGCGGATTTGTGATAGGCTGGAACTTTGAGAGTCCTGAGTGATTTTTGTGTCTCAAGTTCTTAGGTAAATTTCTGTCATAAAATCAATGGGAGCAAGCTTTAATGTTTTAAAGTAACTATAAACTGTCTTCTCTCCTAATGCCAGATCTGTAACTGTAATAGCACCAGGTTAGTTGGAAAGTATCAAGTAAATCCATGTTGTAGCCTACACAGGTGATTTAGCCAAAAGCCTGCCACTTTTTTCTCATCTACTCCGATGGTTGTAACTAACACCTATATGCTGATGACTCCTAAATCTGTATCTCCAGCCCCGACCTCTCCCCCGAGCTCCAGGCCCGTATTTCCACCTGCCTACTGGACATCTCCACCTGGATGTCCCACAGGTACCTCAAACTCCACATGTCTGAAATGCAATTCATTTTCTATTTCTTTCTGCCCTTCTCCAAACCTCCTTTCTCTTCCGTAACCCATAATTCCGTTGGCGGTAGTACCATCCACCCAGTGGACAAGCACGAAATATAGGAGTCATCCTGAACTTGTTCTTCCCATGCCCGTATCCTGTTACTTAATCCTCTTGGTTTTTATTTCCTAAATATGTCTCAGATCTGGCCTTTTCTACCTATTATCACTGCCACTGCCTAAATTTAGATCTGTATCAACTCTAACCTGAACTATTGCAGAGTTTTGCTCCTAATTTTACCCCCTTCCAAGTTATGCTGTACCCTGAAGTCCGAGGAACTTATGCAGGCTGCTTATCTGACATATCACTGATTTCTCATTGCTTCTTTAACAAAATATACAAAGATCTGGGTGACCTGCACCCAACTGCTTGCTTTAATCCTCACTCTGTTTCCTTCTTTGTCTGTGTGTTCTGACAGTGCCAGCAGCCTGGAATTACATGCAATTTTCCCAACACATCTTGGGTTTCATGCTTCTTTACCTTAGCTCATGCTTTATATTCTAGCTCAAATGCCATTTTTCTCTTTGTCCTGTTGATACATTTCTCTTTGGCTTTCAAAACCCTGTTGAGACTTTTTATCGGAAAATCCTTTCCTGACCTCACTCCAGGCAGAATGAATCACTCCTTTCTCTGTACTACTTCTGGGTCTTGTTCATGCTTCCAAGATTGCATGTATCACATTTTATTGTCAATATTGGTTTTCTTTTCTGTCTTCTCTTCCAGACTGTGAGCTCTCTTGGGCAAGGTCTGTACTGTCATGATCAGTGTCTAGTGTAAATTGGTGCCTAATAAATGTTTGCTGAATGAATGATTAGCCTAATGGTTCAGACGAAAGGAAATGTGAGTTCTTAAATGATTTAGGTAATAATGATTCAGAAGATCTGTTACATTAAAAGTAAGACAGATGTTGATTTAGCCAATTAAGTAAAACCAAATCACTCATCAAAAGGTTATAAATGTGAAATAACATAGATGACACTTTAGAAATTTTCTTACAGATACACCTGTAAAATAGGATTCTACAGATCAATAATTTCATCTTCTGAATTCAGTGACTAATGAAATTTTTGTCATTTTTACTCTGAACTCTGTAGAAAAAGCCTTGCATAAGCTTTTTTCTTTTTTTGGACTTTCAATTTTTAAAATTTAAAGAAAAATTGCAGGAAGGTGTGTGACCTCAACAGAGAATGAGAGAGAGAATGAGAAAGCACCCCCCATGGGAGATGGTCATGCTACAATTCCTTATCCTTCATTTCTTCTCTCTTCAGGCACATAGTCATAAGTGCCTGACATATTTCTTTCAAGCTGCTGAGTCTGGGACTTGAGCCATGTAGTCAGCTATGTGACTTTCAGCCACCTTAACCACCATGCCATAGGGTGGCCCTGAACAAACTTATATTTATCCAGTATGCAAAGTATATTTTTTGTTATATAAATTAATTGAATGATTTCTTGCCAACTCATCCCCCCTTTCTCCCAAGTGATCATTCATTCATTCAACAAACATTTCTTTTACTGTTTTGCTAACAAAATTATTAGAAGAAAAAAGCTTAAATGTGTTTTGGAATGTCTGTTTTCATGGTTTTAATCTCTCTCTCTCTTTTTTTTTTCTTTCCATGTTTTAGTCTTTTCAGAGAAGACAGGAATGCCTTTCAGGTTGAAGGACCCAGTGAAAGTAGAAGGGCTTCAATTCTGTGAGAACTGTTGTCAATATGGCAATGTAGATGAGTGTCTTTCTGGAGGAAACTATTGCAGCCAGAATTGTGCTCGTCATATCAAAGACAAGTAGGTTTTTGCCCTGTTCTATCTACAAAATGAGTTTTAAAGTTCAAGATCTCTAATCTAGGACTGAGAATATAGAGTTTTTGCCCTCTGATATCTGTCACCCATTCGTGCCTTTTTTCCAGAGACTTCCCCTTGAGAGACACATGGACCATGACCCTTTTAGTGGACCTGGTGACTTCTGTCACGCCTGTTTTGAGTTGTCTTACTAATGTTCTGCCCACAGTGCAGCCTCTGCCTTTGTCTTCAGTTCTGTTTCCATCCATTTGATTGCTTCCCAGCTAAGATTATGTAGGTTTTTCTAGATTACATGCATATTTGGACAATACTAGTATTTATGGAAACACAGTTTTATTTATATTTTGGTTTTTTTTTTTTTTTCCCACATATGGAATAAAGATTCCACTGATTGGTAATCCCCTGGATAAAAATTGACTTAGTTTGACAGTATATTCGATTACTGATCTCAGGACACACACTGAGGGTTGTGGGACTAGGGCATTAGCTGTGACTGGCAGTGGTGTGTGTCCTCACATCTGGAGACTGTGTGACAAAGTTCAGATTATTACTAAGAAGGTATGTTTCTTGAATACGTCCATGTATTACAAATAAATAACTTGACATTTATGTTTTAGTGGAGTTTCCCATATATTTTAGTCAACACAGCTTGAGAATTGTTTTTGTTGGCCAACTGGTATTTTACAAAGTTACACTTGGCCTTTTTCAGTGGGATGTGTCATATAATTGCAGGTCCTTGCTTTGGAATTGCCCTAAAGATAAATAATCTCTAAATAGTCATTTCTTTTATTAGTAAAGATGGTATATCTGTAAGACAGTTATAAACTTGTTATAACACATGTCCCGTATTTATGTTAATATATAAAGTAGTTTTACCTTCTACCCTGACAGGTATAATATGTAATAGTGGTTTTAAGTGTACCTCATATATGCTATTTTAATGCCTACAAATTTCTCCTGGTGGTTAAATAGTTTTCATTTGGAGGGTGATTTTTTTTTAAATAATTTTTGCATTGATAATCAACAGGTAGATGTTTGATAGGTATTATTTCCTGTCACTATTTTGGGTTTATAAACACAACAGAGATCAGAAAGAAGAGAGGGACGTAGCAGACGACAATGAGGAGGAAGATTCTAAGTGCAGTCGGAAGAAAAAGCCAAAATTATCTCTGAAAGCTGACCCCAAGGAGGATGGAGAAGAGAGAGATGATGAAATGGTTAGTACCTTTAATGTGACACCGGGGAATGAAGGGACACTTTCTGTGGACAGTGTTGTGGTCACAAGCACTGCTCTGGAGCTGGCTGCTTGAGTTCCTGTGCTGATTCCAGAATGTCTGTGTTACGATCAGTTTACCTAGCTCTTCTGTGCCTCACTGTCCACATCTTTTGGGCCAACCAGGCAACTTGGTGGTTAAGGCAGCTGGATCCTACATGGCTGATAGCACTATTTGATTCCCAGACCTGGTGGCTTGAAAAACACACCGGGCTTGGACCGGCAGATGGTATAATGGTTACATTGCTGGAATTCCATGTAGTCAGCTGAGGTTTAAGTCCCAGACCTAATGGCTTGAAATTTCACACCAAGTTTGTTTGTGTGCCCAAAATTCCAAGAGGAGAACAGTGGGGAAGGGATTGTGGTGTCGCCATACCCCTGGAGGGGGGGTAATTTCTCGCTTTCTGTCTCTGTCTCTGTCTGTCTCTCCAGTGAGTCCATGCACCCTATTGCAAAGATCTTTCTCAAAAAAAGAAAAAAAAGAAGGAGAAAAGAAAAATGACACACTGAGATTGTATGTGTGCATGCCCAAAATTCCAAGAGGAGAATGGAGTAGAAGAGATTGTGACATAGCCATGCTCCCTGGAGGGGGTTGATTTCTCACTTTTCCTCCCTCTTTCTCTGTCTCTTTCCAGCTAGTGTATGTGCCTTATAACAAATAAAATATTAATATAATAGTACTCTTCCAAGAGCCAGCAGATAGTGTATCAGTTATGTCACTTGAGTCCCACATGGCCAACCATGGTTTGAGTCCCAGACCAGGTAGCTTGAAAATCACACCAGGCACATGTGCGTGTGTGCCCAAAATCCTTGGAGGAGAATGGAAGTGAAGGGTTTGCAGTGTGGCCATCACTCCTGAGGGATGATTTCCCATTTTCCCTTTCACTGTCTCTGTCTCTCTGTTTCTTGGTGAGCACATGTGCCGTTAGGCAAAAAACTCTTTAATAAAATACTCTTTTCCTGAGAGTCAAGAAGAGGGCTGTCTTGGAATTTATTTCTTGGGTGAGGCAACAAAAAACCTTTCAGTTTTGGGATCAGCGAGGTGTTGTGGTGGTTAAGGCAGCCAGAACCTACATGGTGAACTGTGCAGTTTCAAGTCTTGGTTCTGTCCAAGGGGATAGTGTAGGAGAAGGAAATGTGGGATGGCCATTCCTTTTTTTCTCTCTCTCTTTGGCAAGCAACGTGTGTTATAGGAAATTAAAATAAATAAATAAAAAAACAACAGTTTTGTAGATGAACCTTAAATTCCTCTCAACAGCAGGGTGCCAATCCCGTTTTGGTAAATTGCAGATAGATCTTATAAAACCATGTGAGTGGTTAGAAAATGGCACATATGTGTCAGGTATGTTTGAGGAAAAATCATATAAAATATGCTAATTAAAATATAAGATCTTATCCCTAAGATATATAATAACAGTCTATATGAAAAGAAAACTTAGAGATCTTGAAGCTTTTCCCTTAAGATCAGTATTGAACCATTATCATTTGCTGCTAGTCACTATTGTAGGAGCTAGGAATATGGGGTAAATAAAAGAGGACAAGGTCTCTCTTCTTAGAGATTCTTGTTGAAACAAATAAAATGAACAGGAGAAGTAGCTAATGATAAGTGCTCTGTTGAGAAATAGAATGGGGCACTGACTACGTTGGGATGTCTGGGAGACCTCCCAAAGAAGGTGGTGTGGACAATATGATGTGAATAAGGGCAAGATGACTATGTGAAGTTGAGAGTGAGGAACCTTCTGGGAAAGAATTTCTAGAGGAAAATACCTGAGGTATGATCATGTAAGCATATTCTGTTCAGAGACCACACACATACACACACACACACACACACACACACACACACAGTATAGTTGAGTGTTGTGGATGAAGGGAGAGTGGAGTAAGATAAAGCTGGAGTGGTATTTATGGTCCAGGTCAGTCTTGCAGGGTTTTATGGCAAACCAGAATAATGAGTTCCATTGTGTTCTAAGAGTAATGGGAAGCCATGGGAAAGTTGAAGGTCAGGAAATGCTTTGATATGATTTATGATTTAAAATGGCTGTTTTAGCTTTGACATAAAAGAACCAGAGTGAAATCAAGGAAGCCAGTTAGTTTATTGCTGTAGACTAGCTAAGAGGGCTGTGAAAAATAGAAGTCACTGGATTTGAGATTGATGTTAGAGTTAGTTGTCAGTGTGTGAGGGAAAGAGAAGAATCAGAGACAGCTCTTAGATTTTTGCCTTCAACAGCTGACTGGATAATCGTGTCCCTTACTGAGAATGGGAAGGCAAGCATAGAGACTCCACAGTCCTTTGGCCAACATGAGTTTGAGATGCTTAGTAGCCATCCAAGTGAAGTTTGCAAGTAGACAGGTGGATACAGGCATGGGGGTATTTAGTATACAAAAGAACTTTAAGACCATGGAAGTGATGAGGTTGAAAAAAGAAGGGAACTGTACTGGAGGGGCTGACAGCTGTGGAGGCTGAGGAAGAGGGGCCAGTGTGAGTGAGGAAAAGCAGGACAGAATTTGATGGGATTCAGAGCAGAAAGCATTTCAAGAGGAGGGAACGGTCTCTGTGTTCTTCCAGAGTGTGATTCTTGGAAATGTGCTTGTTTTGTAACGACCTCAGGCCAAAAGCAACACAGTTCTCCAATGAACTCTAATTTCACTTTCCTTCAATGTTATGAAGTAAAATTAAGAAAAGAACACACACCAAAAAAATGCTTTCTGACAGTTCTCTTAACTTTTCATTGGTTCTAATTCATGAACTTTTCAAGTCCTAATTTTCTTTTCATATTTTAGGAGAACAAACAAGATGGGAGAATCCTGAGAGGTTCACAGAGAGCCCGAAGGAAAAGACGGGGGGATCCAGCCGTGCTGAAGCAGGGTGAGCTGCTGAAGGATGTTTTACTTGTGACTTTATGAAATTAAAAATATTTCACATAGGTAGAAATTTTAGTCATCATTATCATGCACAGTATGGCAGTAAAGGTATTGGTTTGAGATATTCTTTGATTCAGTTTTTTTCCCCATAAAAACGAGCATTTTGAGGACATGGACAAGAAAAACATGAAAATTAGTTATATTCAAGTACTTTCAAGGTAAGCATGGTAAAATCTTTTTCTGTCAGATGGCTCCTGCTTTTATATCTTTACCGGAACCTCTCTTGCTATTCATTTTCTAACATGGTATTTTTTAAACTGTTGCCTCTCAAAGCACAACCTCCTGGAATGGCACCTTTTTTTTTTTTTCCTTTTCCCTTTCATTGTTCCTCAAGCTGCATTTTATTCTCATGAGGAATCTAGCCCGGGGATTTAGTATGTGGCTGGATGACCTTGTCTCCTTGTTTGGCATGAGCTTTGGGTCATTTCTGAAGAATCCTCGGTGTCATCCATGTCTTTATCACCAGGATGGAATTTCTGTTCAGGCCCTGCTGCTGCATCAGCTTGACCAGTCATTCATTTTAGGTCATTCTGATTGCACAGTTGAGGTCCCAACCTGTGCCATCTTAGCATCCTTACAAATCAGTGCCATGAACCTCTCCTAAGTGGCTGGCTGCACTTCTCGCTTATTCTTCTGTTAATGCCTCAAAAACAGTTGAGACTATTTCTGTCTGCTTTAAACACACAGCCTAACTTTGTCTTTTCAGAGATGACCTTCTGTTTTCTGTCACTGAGATTACATTGGGAGAAATTCCTCAATTACTCTGCTCTTGGTTCAGAATGTCTGTTTTTGGTTGTTTGTTTTTAACCTTCTCCTTCATTTTTACTCTGGATAAAATTCCAGATTCCTGGCTCTATGGGGACTTTGTTTCTTCAGTCATTATTTTTCCCTTACATATTCAGGTTCTTCTTGTTTGTTGTTTTGTTTTGTGTTCCTCTTGTGAGCTATACCTTTACCTATTCCAGTTTGACTCTCCAAAATATTTTTCTCCCCATTTTGTTACCTATCAAACTGTTCTTTCCTTCATTCGCAGCATTTGTCATATTAATCCAAAGTGAAATTGATACTGTTTCCATAGTTTTACTACTTTTATACCCAAAAATATCATGGTCATGCCAATTTATTTTCTCCTCCAAGAGTAGCAGCTGTTTCCCAGCCATTGAGTACACTGGCCTTTTCTTAGTCTTCAAATTTTTGATCTCTTAGGGAAAATTTTTGCACATCCTACTTCTAGAGGCTCTCACATTCCTGAAGCATCCATGGTGCTTCTCTACCCTGGCTTCTTGTTATGTGTTCTTTATTTATTCTTAAGTTCATCAACTTCTTTCTTCAACTCTACTGACTGTAGACATATACCACACTTCTCTTCTTAGGTCTTGTTTCTTTTGGAAAAGAGGCAGGAAAAGAGACAGAAATACCAGTCATTGAATAACGAGAAGAGCCAGGCACAGTGTAGCACTTCAAGAAGTGGGGGTTCACAAAATGCATCACTGGTTTCTTACGTTCAGAAGTTCTGTTACTTCTCACTTGCCTTTCAGGTTTGCCTCCTAAAGGAAAGAAAGCGTGGTGCTGGGCATCTTACTTGGAGGAGGAGAAGGCTGTAGCAGTGCCTGCAAAGCTATTCAAGGAGGTATGGGCTCTTCTCAAACACTATGAGAGTGGAGGAACTGGGATGCTGATTGGAATTGGTACTGCTATTTTCACTGTCTGTTTAGGACATGTGATTTGGAATAATGTTTCAAACATACTGGTTTTATACGTGTGTGTACTTGGAGAGCATCCCCAAAGTCAGTTAGCATCCATGTGTGCACACCTTCCTCATTTCCTTACATGAAGGCACTGTTTTTTTGTTTGTTTGTTTTTTTAATCTGTTTATTTACAGTCATTCACTGTACATCAATACAGTATACAAAATGAGATTTTTCATCCAGTATACATGTGGCTCAGTCAAGGATATTACCATACATGTTATCATCAACAAATACTTTTCTAGTTCATATTTCTTGTAGATTTTGCTTCCCTTACCCCCCCCCCCTTCATTCCCTACCTCTCACCCTCTACCGGTGCCCCCCCCCCCTCCCACACTGTCTCTGTTTTTTTTCCAGGTCTTTTTTTCTTTTACATTTTATAAATTTGCTAAAGATATTCATTAATTTAAAGACTTTTAATAGCAAGCACAGCGAACATATACATATTTAAGACACATGTCTTACTTTAGGTATAAACCTCAGTGAATAAAGTGAACATACTATAAAGTAGCACCTTGCTGGGACTATATAGCTTACTGCAGTCATTAATAGGTATTTTTAATGCATTTTTTAATTAAAAAAGTTTTAGTTTCAATAGATCAAAATCAAAGAATGTTAAGAGGCATTTGCTTAAAACTTAAAGCCAGGAAAAGGTGAGGATTCGGTTCAGATGGTAGGTAGATGAATCTATCAATAGTTCAAGGGAAGACAAAAATTGAAAATCAGTTCCATTTTACATGAAGGCACTTACCAACACACACATGCTCTTTTCTCTCACCATACCTGGCTTTTACTCATGGAGATACTAATTCTGCCATTGAAAAACTAGTAGATGAAGAAATTTCATGTCAACATTACAGCTTTTAGAGACTGAAAATGACTTCCTGTAAGATAAGTTCTATGTAAAGATAGGTTACTGTATTATGATAGCTGTACTAAAAATATTGTATAATAAGTTATTTAAAATCAGTTCAAAATATAAAGGTCATGTGTAATTCTGAGTAGCTGTTGCCCTGGGCTAAGACAGAGATTGCTAGACTTTTTCTGTAAAGGGCCAAAGAGTAAATATTTTAGGCTTTCCAGAGCGTCTAGTCTCTGTTGAAGCAACTCAGCTTGTTGTAGCATGAAGGCAGCCATAGATAACAAGTAAAAAATGGACATATTCTCTTCCAGTAAAACTTTATTTACAGAAACCTGCGGTGAGCTGGATGTGACCCATAGACTATAGTTTGCCAACCCTTGGGTTAAATTATTTGATTATATTTAAACATCATATGTAAAAATTCTGCCATAGATATATTTTTATATTCATGTAAACATAGATTTTTAAAATTATGAATAGTAAATGTTAGGTTGATTACCTCTATACTTAGTATGTTTGATTTAAACCTAATAATTGCATGTGAACTTATTTTGTGTAATTATTTCCTGTAACTTTGGTGTTTCTGTAGTACTTTCTCCAACCTCTTTGGCACCAGGGACCAGTTTCATGGAAGACATTTTTTCCACAGACCAGGATGTGGGGCAGTGGTTTGGGGATAATTCAAGCACTTTACATTTGTTGTGCACATTATTTATATTATTTTACTACACTGTAATATATAATAAAATAGTTATACATCTCACTGTCATGCAGTATTTGCAGCTGCTCCCCAGCACTAGCATCACCAGCTCAGCTCCACTTCAGATCGTCACACATTAGATTCTCATAAGGAATGTGCAACCTAGATCCCATGCATACACAGTTCACGGTAGGGTTTGTGCTCCTATGAGAGTTAATACCACCACTTATTTGGCAGAATTCAGGTGGTAATGTGAATGATGGGGAGTGACTGTAAATCCAGATGAAGCTTCTCTTACCTGCCCGCAGTTCTCTTCCTGCTCTGCAGCTTAGTTCCTGACAAGCCACTGATTGATTAGTCTGTAGCCTAGGGATTGAGGATCCCTGCTTTATAGAATAGACTTCACATTTTTCTTTTTACATTTTTTAAATGTGGAAATAAAGGTTTAAGTATAGCTTATTACTTGAGGCATTCAAGTAATTTAATTAATACATTCACATGATTAAAAATGTAAATATACTAAAGGAATGTAAAGATATCCCTCATGGCTCTATCCCCCTAGCCACCAGACTGACCTCTCCTGAAGTGACTACTGTTACCAGTCCTTATATACTGGTCCTGGAAAACTATATGTACATTTGTACATTAAACAAGGGTACTTAAAAATTTTTAAGAAACAGTGGAATTAAAGTATGAGTTCATTTTGGTGTAAAAAAAATTTAATACATGCAGTATTTTTCCATAATGTACATTTTCCACATACAGGACCCCTCCTGTATATCCAGACCATTTTCTCCCTGTTTTAAACCAAATGACCACACATATCACATACTTTTTGGACTTTGCTTTTCTGTTTAATTTGACAGCTTAGAGATGATTTCATCTTGGTTCATTAATCCCTTAATTATTCCTTTATACTAATGCATAGTATTTTATCTGTCTGTTCCATAATATTTTAAGTTGCCTCCTAGTGATTGACACACATATATATAAGCTTTCAGATTTTTTACTACATGCTTTAGTGAGTAGACTCATCTGCCTGTCATTTTGCACATGTAAAGATCTCTGATGATTTCCTAGTATTAGAATTGCTGAGTTGAAGAAAATACCTCCTAGCAATGTATGTGTATGTTTGTCTTCCTAGTTCTTTACCAACACAGTGTCACCAAGCTTTTTGATCTTTACTAATGTAATGATTGAAATATGCCTCAATGTAATTTTATTTTGTATCACTCTTCTAAGTGAGTTTAAGCATCTTCTCAAATATGTAAAAGGCAAAATCTGTGAAACATTAAATTGCCTTTCATTCATTTTCCACTGATCGTTTTCTTGTGGATTTTTAGGAATTATTTATGTGTTTGGTAAAATAACCTTTATGTTAAGGTAATTACTCACATTTGTCATGAGGTCTTTGGGAAAGGATACTGAAACTGCTCTCATTTTATGTTTTAGTACCAGTCCTTTCCATACAACAAGAATGGATTCAAAGTTGGCATGAAATTAGAAGGTGTGGACCCTGAGCATCAGTCCGTGTACTGTGTCCTCACTGTGGCCGAGGTAAGCTTTGCCTTATCTTTATTTTTAAAATAGAAATATCATTATTTTGTTTTGTTTTGTTTTGTTTTTTAGATTTTTGTCATAGGGTGTGTATGCTTGCCAGAGAGACACACAGAAGGGGGGGGGTGAGAAATCACCCCCCAGGGAGGATGGCCACGCTGCAGTCCCTTCTTGTCTGTTCTCCTCTCAGGATTTTGGGCATGCACGCATGTGTGCATGTACACACACACACACACACACACACACCTGGCATGTGTTTCAAGCTGCTGGGAAGGGCCTTTAACTGCAGAGTTGCCCTGTGGAATCCAGTGCCTTAGCTACTACACCACCTGCTGGACCAGGACTTATTTATTTATTTATTTATTTATTTAATTTTTTTATTGCCATAGGGCATAAGTGCTTGAAAAAAAGAGAGAGACAGACAGTGTGTGAGTAACTAAATATCCTCCACTGGAGCAAGGTCATACCATAGTCCCTTCTCCATTTCTGTCCTACTGGGATATGGGACATGCAAGCCCAGAGTGTTTTTCAAGCTGCCAGGGCCGGGGCTTGAATCGTGATCAGCCATGTGAGATCTATCTCCCTTAACCACTATAAGGGTTTTTAGTAATAAAACTACTGTTCACTGAGTGCTTACTTCATGCCAGACACAGACGCACACTGTTTTGTGTGTGCTGTCTAAGCTCTATAAGAACCCTGTGCAGGTTATGAGGCTCTGAGAGTTAAAGCAATGTATTAGGGCTACACAGCTTCAAAGTGGTGGTCCAGGATTTAAACCCAGGTTTGTCTTACTCCACAGCCTTTGCCATACTGTGTTCCTCAACATAAGGAATAGACCAACAGATACTTTTTTAGTATTTCTAGGTGTCTCTGAAATTTTTTAGAAAAAAAAAAATAACCAAGTGAATTATATTAGGTCATCAGCAAAGTCATGACGTATTTTTCTGTTTTTCTATGCAAAAATATGCCATGACTTTCCCAATGGCCCAATATATATCTCAGTTCAATTTATTACAGAGAACACAACCAAAACTGTGTTTCCTCTTATCTAGTTCTTCCTTGCTTCCTCCCTTGAGATGGGATATGTATCTTTTAAAAGTTCCCCCGAAAAGAATATCTTGTGTACTAGTTTATTTAGCATTCTTTTGGTGTCTTAGTGAACTTGTAAGAAGCTTGGCTCCTGTAGGACATAGTGGCATGTGATAACTGTTGGTGACAAGCACAGTAAGTACCAGTCTACTGTTATGTAGCATCTTACACATGGCAGGAGCTAAGTATTCCATCTTATATTAGCTCATAGTAGTTCTCAAAGCAACCTTTTGAGATAGAGCCCATCCCTTGATTTCTCAAATGAGAAAGCAGACATGGAAAGCACAAGTGACTTGCAGCTTATGATAATATGTAGTGAATGGAAATGGCTGGATTCTTATATCAGAAAACTGGTGTGGAACATTTTTTGCAAATTTTATTGAGAATGTGAGAATACTGTCATTTTTAAATTTGGTTAGACATGATGTTTTCTTCTTCCTAGACTCTGGAGTATTTGGTAGACCCCCCCACCCCCACCCCCTGAGTTGGAAGGGGAAAGAAAGTCAGAGTTCCTTGGAAGATAATTGATATTTGTCTCTTGAAGTGGACAAGACTACCCAGGGAGAGGACAATGTGTGACTTGCTAACCCTGAAGAATACCAGCATACAGGGAAGGGCATGAGAAAATGCTAGAGAAGGATGCTGAAGAGAAAAGGCTAGAGATGGGGGCAATCAGGAAAGTGGGGCCTGCAGTAGAAACTCAGGGAAGATGGTAGTGAAGGGGCAGGAACTGAAATATTAAATGCCACAATTGTTCTCAAGAAAGATGAGGTCATTGTGTCCTGGGCCAGGACCATTAAGTAGACTGGGGACAGAATTGAATTTTAGGAAAGTCTTGTGAGGAAACAGATTTAGTAAGTACAGACTACTTTTGAGAAGTTTAGCTGTAAAAGAGAAAGGGATTTTTAAGGTGTATGTGGTTTTATTCAACCCTTAGGTTTCGAAAGAGATTTATTTTAGTTCGTCTAGTTTTTTTTCTTTTTTTACAATAAAAATGTTTGCACACTGTGAAAACTTCAGTTAATATGACTATATATTGTAAAAATAAAAGTCCTCCCTTTCATATCCTAGAAACCATGACCCTTAACAGTTTACTGTGTTCCTTGCAGATGTGTTTTCTCCTTATAAACATATGTACATGTAGGGCTGGCCCGGTAGTATAGATGTTAATCCCGGCACAGAGGGAGCTGGATCCCACATGCCCAACCATGGTTCAAATCCTGGCCATGGTGGCTTGAAAAACACTGGCCTAATGCACGTAGATGCCTTGGATCCTTTTAGGCTGGAGAAATGGAAGGGAAAAAGGATTGCAGCCTAACTAGGTCCCTATGGGTGGATGAGAAGTGCTTTCTTTGTCTCTCTTGTGCATGTGCCCTCTGGGCAGGAAATATATATACACGTATATTTTTTCCCATTTATACACATAAAACATTATACATAGCCTGCAACTTGCTTTTTTTACGTGTATTATATGCTTGAAAAGCAGGCTGAACACATTCACATGCATGCCCAAAATTTCAAGAAGAGACCAGAGGAGAAGGGATTGTGGCCTGGCCATTCCCCTGGGGGTGCTTTCTTATTTTTTTTTTCTCTCTCTCTCCAGTGAGTGCACACACCATACAGCAAAATTTTCTTAAAAAATAAAAATACTTACACAAAAATGTCCTAAGTGATTACTAGAGAAAGAAGGCTTAGGATTTGGTGGGGTCAGGGGTGGGGTGGGTGCTGCGAGGAAGAAAACGGAAGGATCAGTGTGAAATGCCAGAGTCAGGCTTGTGGTTGAGGAAGAGGTGTATTGGGAGAAACGGAGTTAGCACACTGGGTGAAGGAAGGTGTTTTCCCAGAGTTGGATTTTACATTTTAGGCATGAGAAAACAATTCTGAATGAGGATGGAATCCATGGGAATGAAAATGAAGGGAGCAAAGTAGTTAGGGTATCAGACAGGTATCGAACGAGGGGATGTTTGGGAGGTTATCCCGTGGGGTGAAGAGGGCGAGCAGGACACAGGGTGGGATGAGGCTGCAACCCCTAGGAAGAATGAGCAGCCTCTGGAAAGGTTTCAGAGGAATGGGCTCAGTATGGCTCTGGACAAGGAGGTTCAGGATGTAGGAGAATGTCACCAAAGCACAGGATTCCAGAGAGCATGAGGTATAGGAAAGAGACTAGAGAAACGGAGAGGGTGGACACCAGGGGCAGAAGCTTGGAGCAGTGCGACAGCGAGGGGACTAGAGGTTGTAACTTACTGAAGGGGCATCAACGAAAGACATCTGAGTGTAAAAATTTCTAGAGGGTGCATGCATTCACCAGAGAAAGACAGAGAGAGAAATGATGAAAGCACCCCCAATGGGTAATGATGATCACACTACAATTCTTTCTCCACTTACCCAAATCATCTGGATTTTACTTATATGCATGCCTGGTGTGTTTTTTCAAGCTGTTGGGGCAGGGACTCAAACCACTCCATCAGCCATTTAGGATCCAGCTCCCTTAACTGCTAGGTCACAGGCATGCCTTACCTGCCCTTCTCAAGAGATTGTATCTTCCAGGAATCCCAGTTTCAGCTCAGGCTGGTTAGTTTAGTTGTAATTTTATATGTAATACATTTATACATTCTAATTGAAAAAAATACAGGCAGGTAAGATAAAATTGAAAAAGCCCATCATTTCCTTTTGCCCCTCCCTTCTCATTTCCTAGAAAAATCATTGTTAACTTTATATATTAATAATACTTACATATATTTATACTCACATTAATAATAAATAGATATTAATATATTATAGACTTTTTACTATGAATTTATATGTATCTGCACAGGTGGATGTATTTATAAGTGCATGTGTCCAAATACATATACATATGTGTGTACACATAATACAGTATGTACACACATGATCGTATGTACATAAATAACACATGGTCTCCCACACATGTAATTTTATTATAAACTGATTCATCCTATATAATTTGTTCTGCTACTTGAGTTTTAAGTTAGATAACTTGCTGTGGCAGTAACTGTACAGCTGTCTTATTATTTAGGGATTAATTGTCCTGATTTGCATGCTGGTCTCCAGCTTTTTGTGCAGGCTTCTGTGGGGCAGGTGTTCCTAGAGTGGTTAGAGGTCTGGTGTGGTGTGTGATTCCACCTTAACACGTCTGATTTTGCTAGTGGGAAGGAGGTTGAGAGGTTCAACTTTCATTCTAAGAGCCCATGCAGAAGTGTGACCCAGTTCAGGTCCCGTAAGCCCATGTGACCTTCACACTGAGGACACGGGCCTGTGCGTTCAGCATGCCTTACGCAGAGTGAGTTCTTATTTTTATTCTAGGGAACTCATTCCACCCAAGTAGGAACTGGGAGAGGCTTTTCTTTCTTTCTTCTAACCCAGCTACCGGTAGAGAAGAATTTGTTGACTTCTCTTGGGGTCTGCAGCAGCTTGGGCTGCAGTGTTTGGCAGACGGTGGGGCATCCCGACTGGGCCCTGTGGTGGGCCGGTCTGGCTGCTTCCCTGCTGGCTTGCCTTGCTGACGCATGCCAGCATGATACCAGGAATGGAGCGAGGACCTGTATTCTCAGGGAAAATATTCATTATCTTGTATTCCTGTGCTTCTAATACCACTGGGATATTGCCAGAACACCGTAGCCCTTCTCATTGTGAAAGCCTGTGCCTTTAGATTTTGTAATTCGTTGAGTTGTTTTGATTACTGTTAAGTAGGGTGGTTTGATTACATAGGCTGTGTCAAACCTGTTGTTCATGTCTATCCTTGTGCCTGTTCATGGATATTCTAGAATTTTTTTTTTCAATTATTCAGTCTGCTTTACTTATTTCAGGTTTGTGGATACCGGATAAAGCTTCACTTCGATGGATATTCAGACTGTTACGACTTCTGGGTAAATGCAGATGCTCTGGATATTCACCCAGTTGGGTGGTGTGAGAAAACTGGTCATAAACTCCATCCTCCCAAAGGTATTTGTCACTTTCCTGTTTCACATTTTGAATTCAGCAAACACACATTTTCTCACATGCTAACATATACAATTTTTTAAAATGTAGACTGATAATTCATATATGCCCAAATTCAAGCTTATCATTCATGATGAAGTGTATATTTTTCAGGTGAAAGAAATAAAAGTATGTTCTTACTTAAAAGAATAATCTCTGTGTACTTATTTGCAATGAAATAACATTCGCATGATACTTAACTGACTACAAACCACTTTACTTACAGATTTCTATTGTTATATACATACTTGATTACCCTGATTTGAAAAATTAGTTTTAACAAATTTATGCTACCAAGTTTACTTATTGATATTTCAATATATAAAAAATCCTGAGAAATTGCTCATTGACATTATAGATATTTAGGAAACAGGGAGAAGATAACACTAAAACTTGATTAGATGGATGTTGAACTAATAGAAATTAATTTATTTTCTTTTTTAAAAATTTTGTGAGAGTACATGTGATTGCCAAAGAGAGGGAGAAAGCATCTCTCAGTGGAGAGTGGTCATGCTGAAATCCCTTCTCCTCCATTTCTCCATCCTGTCAGGATTTGGAGCATGTACACACACATGCCTGGAGTGTTTCCCAAGCCACCAAGGCCGGGAGTTGAACTGTGGTTGATCATATGAGATCCAGTTTCCTTAACCACTAGACTGAGGCAGTCTACAATTTATTTTCTTATGATCTAGTTCTTTATATTACAGTCTGCCAATAGTTTTGCCTGTATCATGTTTATGCAAAGGTCTAAGAATAATAGATACCATCTTTGGGGTCAGCGGGTGGCATAGTAGTTAAGTGCTGGACTCCCACATGGCTGACTACAGTTTGAGTCGCAGATCTGGAGGCTTGAAAATCACACTGAGCATGTACATCCATGTCCAAAATCTCAGGAGGAGAAAGGGATTGCGATGTGACCAACCCTTTCCCCTGGCAGGGAGGGTGATTTCTCACTTTCTCTCACTGTCTGTCTCTGTGTCTGTCCTGTGAGCACATGCACCCTATGGCAAAACTTGAAAAAAAAAGATACTATTTCTTCCAGTCCATCTCTAATGTATTTAATAATATATTATTTCCTTCTTTTTCACATGCTAATTTTATTATTATTCACATGATGTCAAAAATTCAGGATACTAGTTTGATATTTTGGGCCTCTCTCAGGGCTATTTATTTTATTCTATTTTTTTTTTTTTTTTTTTTTTTTTTTTTTAGTGAGCTAATTGTTCCTTGGTTTTAGAGAATGGCATTTTCACATGGTTGAAGGATTAACATAATAGCACATAGAAAAAAGTGAGCGTTAAAACACTATAAGCTTTTTTGTATAGACCTCTTATAATGGTGAATTACTAGCTTTTCATGTTGCCTTTGGATTTTAATGAAAGAAAATGAGAGCATATTAGCAGATAAGATAAAATGCTCAATTTCCTCTTTTAAGAAAATGCCGACTATAACACAGTTGTGAAAATTAAAGCACAAGCATTTCCCTTATTGTAATTTGCTGATATCCTTACTATATAAACCTTGAATTGTCTTATAAAGATAGGCTAAAATACTTTTACCTGTTTTATTAGTATTTTTTCCAACTTCCCACTTATATCTGTAAGTTAGTCTTCCAAAATAGAATAGTGCGGTAAGAATAAAGAATGTGACTACCCAGTTCACCAGTTTGTACTGCTGTAGATTCTAAATATTAATAGAAATAGTCTGATAATAAAAAGTACACCTGGGTATAATATGTATATACTTCTTTACTCTTTTCCTTTAAATTTACTACCATTTTTTCAGATTGAAAAAGTAGTAAAAATTTTCAGTTTATTAAAAAAGTAAACATAGCCTATGTCTAAAAATCCATAATTATCTAATAGGGGTTACATTTGTTTATTTTAAAATCATTCAGTTGCTTGATTTTTAGCATGTTGGAGTTACAGATAAAAGTGGCACTAGAACCCAAAGTGTAAAACTTTTTGATATTTTACTATGTTTTATATGTGCTTTCTACTCTAGGATATAAAGAAGAAGAATTTAATTGGCAGACCTATCTTAAGACATGCAAAGCTCAAGCTGCTCCTAAGTCCTTGTTTGAAAATCAGAATATAGTAAGTACATCCAAAATACTTTCCCTTTTAAAAGGAAGTGATTTTGAGTGTATTATGGGGTAAATTACAAGTGGTAACAAGAAAATTATATTACCTTGGTAAGTAGAGTTCTCTTATCTTAATAAAACTTTAAAATTGGCTTAAAATCATCATAAATAAATACCTGCTTTGTAATCATATTATGGTTGTCTTTTTTTAATTGAATGGTAGAAGGCAACATGGTAGAAAATCCCAGTGTAATTTATAATTAAGATGCATAAAAAAATTAAATTGACTGAGATATTATATTGTTATCATCACTGATTTAGGAGTGCTGTTCAGATGGGATGCACATTACTGAGATGAATATATTAGGTCAT
The DNA here is from genome assembly GCA_026018925.1 of Tupaia tana. NCBI lineage: Eukaryota > Metazoa > Chordata > Mammalia > Scandentia > Tupaiidae > Tupaia > Tupaia tana. The sequence goes on from JAKSZU010000002.1 coordinate 72,090,989, forward strand.
CAATAAGGTCACGATGTATTTGTCTATGTCTTCCTATGCAAAAATGCATCATGACTTTCCCGATGACCCAATATCAATAGCTCTGTTTGGGTTTACGTGTAAGAGGTTGGTAGCGGTCATGACTCACCTTCCCTTGAGCTAATAGGTTTATTTGCTGTTAACAGAAGCAGAGTTAGACATGTGTATATTTTTCTCTTCTTGACCTATATTTTCACTTTCCACTGCATGTTCCTGAGCTGGCATCTCTGAGTGGGCCCCATATGTTACACTCTTCTTTTCCCAAGTTGTGATCTAATTGGAAAGAAGAGAGGGCAACCAGATGGAAAACCAAAATACCATCTTTGCAACTGCTAGGGCTGGGCCAGAGGATATCCATGGCCTGAATCTGCAAATAAATGAGCTTCTTGGTCTGGGCCCTAGAGTTAAAGGAATTTACTCTCCCTTCCTACTTCATTCCTTAAGCCAAGGGAATATTCACTGGACCCTCTAGGAGCACAGTGAAAACTATGTACCCTACAGACCAACTGCTGCTCAAGAATGTAACCAGTTACTCCTGAAATTCACCTGTAAGGTAACGGGAAGTGAAAGTGTAGAGAAAGGCAGTAATGTTTCACATGTGGAGTTCCCTCCACATGGAAATAAGTATCAAGAATGGGGGAAGCTTTCTCACCCCCCCTGAAAACCCTCTGTTTGATACATGGTATAGCCAGTTGGTTTGAGAGCATCAGTCTAGTGGCTGAAATGTCCTCTGGTTAAATCGAACATAAGCCAAGTTGTATTAGAGAACAGAGGTGTTTGAGAGTTTCGGTGACAAATGCAGATAATGAGCCAAGTTATTCTTTTAAAATATGTTAATTGAGAGGGTAGCTTAATGTAAATATTGCTTTGTCAGTAGGCATTCTCTGTTGAGACTTACCCCAGAGAGGAAGGTCAGTAAGGTGGACAGCTCAGCAGCTTGCTGTCTCTGCTCCAAATTTCCTAATCCCTGTCTGGTTCTTTGATGATGACTTCAGCCAGGGATTTGATAAATGGTTTTTAACTGTCCCCTAGCTTCTCAGCATTGCTGTCATACAACTTAATCTTGGGCTGTGTATTTGGTATCTAAGAGGCAATTAATTTTTCTGTTTCTAGATTCTTTACCTCCGAATACTCAAACATATAGATCCAGGATAAGGGCATATAGATACAGGTCCAGGACATACTTTTGATGAGTATTTCATGGTTTAGTGTAAAGATTTATGTGTAGCATTACCACCTGCTCCTTTAGTTCACAAAGGACTTATTCTAACATTTTTAGATATGTGACTGCCTACATTTTGCAACCATAGCTGTATAATTATAAGAAGTTGAGTGATAATATTTGGTAACAATTATTTTGCTTAAAGTAGTTAGAATATGATCTCCATATACTTTAGTCTGAACTGAAGGACTTTTTTTTAGAAGGGAAGGAATCATTCATAGTCTATGTGATTGATGTAATTATAGCCAAGTACTCTATTCTAAGATTAGAATATTTTTCCTTCACAAAAGATTCTAAGAGATGTTTACATATTACAGTACAGCAAGCACTAACTCTTACTGAACTTTTATTGCTTTCATTCCATGTTCCAGCTGTCTAATAATCTTAAATTTCCTAAATTACCTAAATTTTTAATGGCTGTATATATATTAATAGCCAGGTTTTGTTATTGTTGGGGAATAAAAAGTGTCTGTCATGTTAAAAGTTGTAATCATTTGCAGCCTTTCATATATAAAGATGACCTACTTTCAGTAGAGTACTCTTTTGAGAAATCTGTTCAGAAGTGGGAGTGAATTTGCACTGACTCATGCACATTTTTAACTTGACTAAGTACATATTTTTATGTGAAATAATTTTCATTGTTAAATCTGTAATCAAGGAGAAAACAATGTGAACTACGTGGTGAGTAAAACTTGCCTAACTAACTAGTATAGTCATCTAACTAAGGTACTGAAACGTATGTTAAACTTAATTATTTTAAACTCTGAGAGATCGTGTATGTTTTAGTTTTGAGGCCCAGATAGTTAATTGGGTGTAGCAATAGGACATTTTTTTTTATTGCTGCTTGTTGGAAAGTGACCCTGCTGTGAAACTGGCACATGATTTTTAAATTATGTGAATACAGCGATGGATGCCGGGCCTTAGAGCAGGAGGTGCAGAGAGTGTGCGGGTCTTGCTGTTGTTAAGTGTGTGCTTATCTCTAATTAAATCTGTATGTTTTCATAGACAGTGATCCCATCAGGCTTTCGAGTTGGTATGAAGCTTGAGGCTGTAGACAAAAAGAATCCTGCATTCATCTGTGTTGCTACGGTAACAGATATGGTGGACAATCGTTTCCTGGTACATTTTGACAACTGGGATGAGAGCTATGACTATTGGTGAGACATTTTTCCATTGGTGTATGCTTTTTAAAATTTAATATTTATCCAAGTAAACCAGGCAAAATGGTTTAAAAATAGTAATAATGCAGAACATATGACAGAAAATAACAATTCCTTCTTTCCTATTTCAGATTTGTTAAGTTTTTATCTGTACCATATGGCATATATTTCTAAATAGCATTCTTTAATTCTACTTCATGCAGAGTGTTTTAGTTGACTTCCCACCATGATAGTACTGTTTACACACTCCATAGTGACATACAGTCACATGTATTTTAATCTTTCTTGCTCAGTAGCTAATTTAATCATCCATAATGGATGAATATCAATATATTAATTGAGGAATGTTTTTAATCTTTGTAGTTTTTAGATACATTGCATAAATAAGAACAACCTATTATAAATTATATAATTATAAAATAATAAACCCATCCAATTTTGATTAATCAGCTGAAATAAGAATTTTCCATACCTAACTCATGTTCATTAATCTCCGTAATTTAGTTTTCAAATAGAAGACATTTCTGAAGTATTTAATTCCTTACAGGGAAAACGTGAAATGAGAACATTTTAGAAAAATATCTTTATAAAATATGGCTAATGTTATAGTATCAACTATATATTTATTTAGATAAATATTGCTAAATTTCAGGGATTTTTTTTTTCTTGACCTTACTTTATTGTATGCATATTTAGGTAGCCAGTAGACCCACTGGTAATTTCTATTAATCCTTAAATTATTGAGATACTCATCAGTTTTACTTGCATTGTTTAAAAAAGGAATGATATTAATATCCATTTGCTGTCCTGATTTTAAAAAATGTTTTGTGTTACATATACTTTTTTATAGAATTTTTTTTTTAATTAGACAAATTCCATGATTATATTGGGGTCTCAGAAAAGTTATGACATATTTTTTTCTATGTTTTTCTATACAAAAATGTGTCATGACTTTTCCAACAACCCAATATTACACAGAATCAAGGACTTTTAGTTTGGTTTGTTTTTCTGAGCTCTTTTCTGCAAAGCATAATTTTTTCTCAAAGAATATCCTTGTATTAAGTTAGTAATAAAAAATGTTTAGGTAGCATATTTTCAAGCATATACAAAAGTGTGGTAATTGAGTCATTCTCCCGTAGTCTTTGCTCAGTACCAACAATTAATCAGCTTATATTCAGTTTCATTTCCTCTGTATTCCTCTTCCTAAAATCCCAGCTCCAGGGTTGTTTTGAAGTCAGTTCCAGATATTACATTTCATTTGTGACTATTTTAGTATGTATCTTTCGGAGGGACTCTTTTTTTTTTTTAATAGATCTGTGATGTAATGAGCTTATTCAGACATTTCTCATTTGTCTTAGTGTTTTGTTTTATATTTCTTTGATGGTTTTAGATTCAAATACAGTGAACCATTTGTGATTGCTTTGGTGTTCTCTTGATCTCTTAATTTATCAAACCCTGTTCCTCTGTTTTTCTTGCCCGTTTATGTGATCTTTGTTGAAGGCACCAGGTTGTTTCGCCTTTGAATCTCCCTCAATCTGGATTTGCTGATTGAATCCTCCTCATGTTATTACTGTGTTCTTCTGTTCCTCATATTTTCTGTTACTGTTTTTATTTCACTTATAATTGTCTGTACCTATTGGGAATAGGTGAATGGATGAAAAAAAAAAAAACTTTAAATTTAGAAAGACCCCAAGTCTGTGCTGAGTTAGGTGTCTCTCTTTCTTTATTCAGTAGACTATGGTGATAGCAGTACCAGCATGATAACTAGGCTCCAGTGCTTTCATTGATAAGTGATCCTAGTGTAGTTATTTGAATTTGTTGAATGAAAAGTTTTTGTTTTTAAAGTTTTGATTTATTTGAGAACTTTTTAAAAGCTTGTGCCTGATTGAAACAAAATGGGTGAATTTTAGTTTATTTACATAGTGTCACAAATGTTTTAGAGATATAAGTTGCTTATTTAACATAAAATGGATTGTCTTTAAAAATGTTATCTTGAATAAAATTAATGGGAAAGTCCAGAAGAATATGTCACATTCCTTATTTATTTATTTATTTTTTTGATGATGTATTCCTAGGGGGGGGGGGGAAAACCAGGAAGGATTCTGGTCTGTCAGAAAGAGTAAAGAAAAAATTATCTGTTTCAAATCTGATTTTCCACTTTTATGAGCACAAACTGATTATTTTCAGGATGGGATGTACTTTGAGGATTACTTACACTTCTAACTATTGACATGAAATCATATTTTGCTAATTGTTGGGAAAAGAATACAGTATGTTCCCTTCCTCAACACTGCAATTAAGGCACATTGAGAATTGCCTAAGTGCACTGGAAATTCTCCAGTTTTATTAAATATTATGTTCTTTGATTTTTGAATTTGGGAATGATTTTTATCTGCATAAATTACTTAGGTATATAATTGAGTTTACAGATTGGATTGCCTTCTCAATTGAAAATAGTTTGGAAATGAGATTTTTTTTCCTTTAAGTTGTATAGCAATTCTGTATGTCTACCAATGGATATTTGAAGACATGTATATGTCTGCATACATCTGTGGTAAAATATGTTTATTTGTAGTAAAGCATTTTCTCCTTCCAAAGAGGAGTGTAATACAAATTTATATAAGATTGAAGAAATAGTTTTTCACGAAACAAAGATAGAAAAAACATGACGTATTTTTCTGTTTCTCCGTGCAAAAATACGTCATGATTTCTGACAACCCAAAGCTTTTGCCTGATTGAAACAAAATGGGTGTTTATGTATTACATTGCAGCTTATTTTACCTCTGGATTTCCTTTGGGATTTTTAACAAATTTTAACAGAAGGCTCATGTACTGGCCAGAGAGAGAAAGACTTAGACACAGAAAAAGAGAGGGGAGTGGGTGGAGAGAGAAAGCACTCCCCAAAAAGGTGTGGTTATACTACAATCCCTCCTCCATTTCTCCATCTGTTGGGATTCTAGGCACACTTATTCCTTAGGGACTAGTACTTTTAGCCATATGGCGTCTGGCTCCCTTAATCACCAGGCCATAGGGTTAAGCCCTCTTTGTGCTTTTGCTACTGATAGTTGGTAGCCATTCAGTTCTAGGAATTGGTGCTAGATGTGGGAATAGAGTATTCCAGGCCAGCAAAAGCACTTGCTTGTGTCTGGACACAGCGTTAGGGTATGTTTGGGGAATGGTAGCCAATATGTTCAGTAATTTACTTGCTTCTTCTAAACTTTTACTTGCCTGGGGCCCGCTGGTAGCATAGTGATTAAGGTGGCTAGATTCTTCATGTCTGACAGCATGGATCAAGTTCTGGTCTCAGTAGAACTGTCTGTTCTCAGCAGAACATACTACTCAACAGGGTGTTCATGAAAAACACCCTGGGCACGTGTACATGAGTGCCTAAAATCCTGAGAGGAGAATAGAAGAGAGGGGATTGCAGCGTGGTTATCCGCTCTGGAGGGTGAGTTTGTATTCCCGCTCCTCTGTCTCTGGTGAGTGTATGTGTCCTTTAAGAAATTGAAAAATAATAATAAATTTAAAAAGCAAACTTTCCTTTTTTGCCAAGGGACTTTACCTACTTTATCAGGTGTTATGAAAAATAAGAGTTCTAGGAGCAGAAACCAATTTACAAAAGGTTGAAGAGATGGTGATAAGGGATAACAAGAGAAGTTTGATGCTTGAAAGTGAAAGAGGATTATTGCTTGAGGGATGTTGACTTTTAAGAAGGCTTCACTGCATATGGAATGTTTTGAGTTTGGTGTTTAAGCAAAAGGACAAAGATCACAGTGGAGAGAGAGGAGATGTATGAGACTGGACTGTTGGTGACACCAGGTTTCTTGGAAGGCCTAGCCTTGGAAAAGAATAAGCTCTCCTCTCAACCTGAATCAAAGGAAGAAATCTAAGGAAAATTTGGTACCAGGGTGTTGAGATGGCATTACCTTTATCTTTCCAAGTTACTGTGATAGTGGAAGTTTCTAAGCTTAAAGCAAATGAATAATATTTAAAACAGCTATTATGGGGAATGGGATTGGAAATGAAGTAGGGATGGAGAGGTGAACTCGATGACTTGGCCTGTTGAGGCTTAGGCTTTAGTGGTAATGGAGAGTGTAAAGGATGCTCTGAAGAATTAGCACAAAGGGGAACCAGGATGGTAGGGTGCTGGTTAATAAATGAGCAGTCATTATGTTCTGGGTTTAGGGCGTGGGGCAGGCCAACTCTCCTGTATTTCTTCAAAGACTCTAAACTATGATGGCTTGAAATGAAGAGACTTTGTTGTTTCCATAAGTAAGCATTTTGAAATGTCTTTGTTTGACTCTCTACCGAAAATTATGGAGTACAGCATGATACATTATTTCTGTTGAACTTTTGACAATGACTCGTAAAACCAGGATCTCTTTCTTTCCCAGTTAATGGTTTGGTGAAATCACTTAACTTCCTTGAATCTCTTTAAAATGAGGATCTTCATGTCTGCTCACTTTGTTACCTCATAAACATGGGCCTTTCATGAATTATTTCTTTGGCTTCTGGCTTTCCAAAAATCTGCTAGTCCAGGTCTTATTGGATCTTCATGAGTAATTTGTATTTATATATGAAATGGACTTTAAAAAACTATTTTCAGGTTTCTTTTGCTATATACATAAAAACTCAAAAGAAAGAAATAAGGAAGATATAGTAATCAACAATATGCCAAATTTTCACCATTAATTGTTCATTATATTTCTTTTTGGTTACATTTCTGCTTTTGAACACTAGATGGGACTAGGAGATGACTTGTTTTACAATAATAGAAGAAATTTTATAGCTTTCCAACAACTTTTGAATGAAATGTTGTTTGCCTATTAAGAGAGTACCATTAAAATAGATAAAAATAGGTTACCTTTATTGAGATGATTTCCTTATTTATTTTAAATGGTGACTTTGATCAATATTTATATATTAAAATCTTATCTAAGATTCAGGTAATACAGGAATAAGTAGCCACAGAATTTTTCTTTCTAGAGCAAGCCAGTAAATCAAAAGAATTAGAAATCTTTAATGTTCTTACTATAAAACAATTGTGAGTCTGGCAGATAATTATAAAAAGTACTCTGTAGTTGTATCAGATCGAAAAGGAAAATATTAAACAAATGTCCTACATTGTTATGTTTTTCATTTTTTTAAAGACATTTTTGCTATAGGGCACATGTGCTCACTGGAGAGACAGGGAGAGGAAATGAGAAATCACCCCCTGGGGGAGTGGACATGCTGCAATCCCTTCTCCTTCATTTTCCTCTCAGGATTTTGGGCATGCACGCACACATGCCTTGCATGCGTTTTAAGCCTCCACATCCGGGACTTGGACCATGTTCATCCATGTGAGAATCCAGTGGCTTAATCACTACACCACCTGCTGACCCATATTTTTTTCATTTTTAATGACACCTAAACAAATTAATGTCCTGTCCTAAAGTAAAGGCATTGTATCCTTAATAATAATCTATCGCCAAAATAATTGTTTAGGAAAACATTAGGAAAGCGGAAGAGTTCCATAGCCTTGTTTATACAATTTAAACAGATTATGTCTTTTTTTTTTTTTTTTGGAGAGGTTTTTGCTATAGGGCACATGCACTTGCCAGAAAAACAGAGAGAGACAGAGAGATAAAAAGTGAGAAATCACCCCCCAGGGGGGATGACCACGCCGCAGTCCCTTCTCCTCCATTCTCCTCTCGAGATCTTGGGCATGCATGCACATGTGCCCGGCATGAGTTTAAGCCACTGGGCCTGGGACTTGAACTGCAGTCGACTACGTGGGAGTCCAGCGACATAGCCATTACACTAACTGCTGGTCCCAACAGATTATATCTTGAGGAACTGTATATTAAAGTACATTTTATGAAAATGTATACTATATGAAATGTGGAGAAACCAACCTAACAGTGCTTATTTTCCTTCCATATTCCTAAAAGAATGGTATACACACACATAGCCCTAATATATAAAGAAACTAATGTTCGGTGGGGGAAAGGAAGGTCTGCAATAACAAATGAATAAAGTAAGAAAGGAAATATTTAACTACAAAGTTAAAGGAATTTTTTTTACTGAAGTTCTGAGGAAAATCATCATTAGGTAGTGGTTACAACAACAGTTGGTTACAGCAACTCATCTATGAGTTACTAAGATTGGAAAGATCGCTAAATGCTCATCTCATTTGCTGAAGAATATTTCTTAGATAGTTACTTGTTTTTCTCTGTGCCTAAGACTTCTTTTTTCCCCAGACATTCCAACCACTGTTACCTTCCTGGCTTTCTGTTTTCTAGTTTTATCTATGTAAAAATGTGCCATGGCTTTCCCAACAACTCAATAATTGTGCTATGTCTCTTGGTGCCTGTATATTCTGTAATGCTATTATAACTACTCCCTCTGAAGTGTAGACTCTACTTCCTTATATTATATTGCCTGGAAAAATTCCAACCCCTAGTTGAATCCAGCTTTTCTGCTTACTGTATGCCTGTACCTGAGCAGTTCAGGATAGCTGGAGAAAGACACAGTGCTGATTGGTCTGACTTCACCTTTCTGACTGTTAACCTTCTGTGGACTGTAAGTCCTGCCCTTTCTTGTCTGCTCTTTCAGAACACTAAATTTCACTGTTCTCTTTTTTCCTCAGGTATCTCATATCCTCTTTCCTGTCCTCTCTCTAAATCAGTGATCTTGCTTCCTGTGTTAGTAAAAAAAAAAGCACACAGTCAGAAGAGACTTCCCCATGTTCACAGCACTGTGTGAAACTGCCCTTGTGTTCTCTATCCATAGATGGCACCTTCTTGTGTGTGACTGTGAGTGTTGTGTCTTGCTCCTGTCTAAGAGAGCCTTGCTCTCCTGTCACTAATTCAGTTCTCACCTTTTTTTGCATTAATAAGTCATTTTTTAATTGAATTCTTTCTACTGCATCCCCAACCTTTTAATTTGATATAATTTTAAACTTAAGCAAAGTTTGTGGGATAGGTGCTACAGGCCTGGTTAACAGCACCTTTGAATGCCCAACATCATTTAGACCAGCGTTTCCCGAACTCTGCTCTGTGGAACACTGGCATTCCATTTAATGTTAAAGGGTTGTTCACCAAAGTGGTGTTTCATAATTAATTATCCTTAAAGAGCTGTGTTTTCACACTTTTCCAATCCATTCATCTATTAAGTGATGTATAGTGATTAAATATCTAAAATAAATGAAAGGTTTTTTAAAAAAGAAAGTAATATTTCATGATTAACTATTTTTAGGAAACATAGTTAAATAATTCAAGGTGTATTTGTTTATAATATAGCTTTATAGGTTTAATATGCTAATGTTGGATGCTGTAAATCTCTAAGGAAATGCACTATAGTGTGCTTTCCTGAAATATTTTAACCATGTGGCCCTGACTTATTTATGTATTTAGTTTTGAATACCTATTATCTTTCAAGAGCACAGATGGTGAACTAGTCTCACAACTTAAAAAAAAAAAAAATTATTAGGTCATTGAGAAAGCCATGAGCATGCTAGGTGCATGTGTGTGTGCTTGTGATCCTGTCTGGCTGGGGTCGCTAAATCAGTATGAAGAGCTTGTTGGGATGCTGTCTCTGTTTCTGTCTGTCTGTCTCATGGAGGAAATGAATAAAAAAAAAAAAAAATTTTAGAAAGGAGAAAAGTATGTAAAATAGTACGGAGAATTTACATATGTGCCTTCCCCAGATTTCCCTAACTTAAAAAATTTAAAACAAAACTATCTAATGCCTCCATTTCTCTGCTTCCTTTTATAACCAAATTCCTTCAGCATGTTTTCTTTCCTCTTTTTTTTTTTTTTTTTTTTGGAGAAGATTGTTGCTATAGGGCACGTGCGCTCACCAGACAGACAGAGAGAGAAAGAGAGACAGAAAGCGAGAACTCACCCCCCGGGGGGATGGCCACGCCGCAATCCCTTCTCCTCCATTCTCCTCTCGGGATCTTGGGCATGCACGCACACGCTCCTGGTGTGAGTTTTAAGCCTCCAGGTCCAGGACGCGAACCGCGGTCGACTACGTGGGAGTCCAGCGACATAGCCATTACGCTAACTGCTGCTCCCCCCTTCAGCATGTTTTCTGTATTACTGTTTCCCATCTCCTTTCCTTCCATTCTCTCTTAATCCCACTCTGTTCAGGCTTTTGCCCTTTCTTATCTCCAACCCCTCCAGAACATTCTTATGATCTCTAGATTGATAAATCCAGTGAACAATTCTTCTTACTTCTCGTTTTGGATGGCCTCACTTTGCTCATGGCGGCAAATACCATCTCAAATGCTGTTCACTCCCAGATTTGTATTTTTAGGCCTTGATTCTGCCCTTGAACTCCAGATTTTTATTCTCATTTTGTGTTTGACATTTTTACCTATTTACCAAACATATGTTAATAACCGAACGCTTCATTCACCACTCGGACTTCCAGAGACTGTGCTTACAGTTTGCCCTTTCTCAGAAGATGGCGTCTACATTCTTCTCATTGCCCATGTCCCAAACCTGGTAATGTCTTGACTTCTTCACTGACAACCTATATTAAATCTGTCACCAAGTCCTGTGGTTCTACCTATAAACTATATGGGAGGACTTAACTAGCATGGAAAAATGAAATTAAAGTGTGAGTTTACTTTAGTGCAAAAAATTTTGAAATCCAGGCACACTTTTTTATAACATATATGTTCCTTGAACTTTTTGAAAGCCTCCTTGTATGTATCTAAAATTTGATTACTCCTTACTGTCCTCACTGTCACTGTGATTCAGGCTATCATCAGCACTCTCAATAGCCTTTAAGGGACCAGCAGTTAGCATAATGGCTATGTTGCTGGGACCCCATGTAGTCAACTGCAGTTTGAGTCCCAGGTTCGGTGACTTAAACTCACACCGTGTGTGTGTGTGTGTGTGTGTGTGTGTGTGCGCGCGTGCGTGCCCAAGATCCCCAGAGGAGAAGGGATTGCGGTGCAACCATCCCCCCTGCGGGGTGATTTCTTGGTTTCTGTCTCTCTATCTCTATGTGTCTTTCTGATGAGCGCATGCGCCCTATGGCAAAAACCTCTCCAAAAAAGGGGGAAAAAATAGCCTTTTAATAGCTTCTTTTTTTGGTCCCAGTGTGTCAGTGTGTGTGCATATGTGTATGTGTGTTTTGTTTTGTTGTTGTTTTCTTTTATATTTTTACCATAGGGCACATGTGCTAGCAGGAGAGAGAGAGAGTAAAAATCACCCTCCAGGGGGAATGGTTATACTTCAGCCCTTCTCCATTTTCCTCTTGGTATTTTGGGCATACACACACGTGCCCAATAGGTTTTTCAAGCTACCAGGTCCAGGATTTGAATTGCGGAGTTGGCCGTGTGGAATCCATTACCTTAACCACCAAACCACTGTTGGTCCTGAGAATTCTAAATTTTAATGATATCTTTGCCATTTTGTTATACTTAAAATTACAGGAAAAGAGATTGCAGCATTGCCATCCCCCAGAAAGGTGATTTCTTGCTTTTTGTCTCTCTGTCTGTCTCTGTCTCTCTGGTAAGTGCACGTGCCCTACAGCCAAATTCTCTCTAAAGAAATATTACGGGATATAACAGAATGGGGGGGGAGAAAATGGCATGGTATCAAATCCATATGATATTTATCTAATAAAAAACCTACTTAGTATTTATATGTTGGAAGAGTAAAAGTCCTTTGTTAAGCAATTTTTTTTTCAAAATAGATATTTCACAATAAATAGAAGTCTTTGTGATGTGTTCATGATATCTAACTTTTTTCCAAAAACTTTTCATAGTATTTGTAAGTATATCCTGATAATTACAGTTTTTAATTTGTTTAACCTACAGGTGCGAAGCATCTAGTCCACACATTCATCCAGTTGGTTGGTGCAAAGAACATAGAAGAACACTTATTACTCCACCAGGTTTGTGTTTATTATGCATATAATATTATTCATAGACTTCGGGAGAGACAAACTACTTCTGCAAATGGCCAAATAATAGGTATTTCCAGCTTTGCAGACCACACAGTCTCATCACAACTACTCAGCTCAGTTGTACCCCAGAAGCAATCGCAGACACTGCTTACAGGAATGAGCTCAGCTGTGTGGCAGTAATACTTTATCTACAAAAGCAGGCAGCTGAGCAGGTGCTATTGGTTTGGTTTGCTGGCTCCTGATGTTCCTCCAAGTCAGATAAGCATTGGTTCAGTCCAGCAGAGTCTCAAATTTTGTCTTCTTTGGAAAATTAAGTTCTGTTTTGAAAGATCTTCATTTCTAAACTTGAAATTCATTTCTAGACTTAATATTAGTATACATTTAACTGTATTGTCTAACAAGAGAAGTGAATCGTCTAAGGTTGGACGAATTCATCAAAATGGGTTTGGGTGTGCTTATGGATGGAGCATAGGCTCCGCATGTCAGGGTCAGCTTTGGCAGAAGTTTGGAATTCATGTTCAAGTGAGAACTTGAGGCTTTGGGTTTTTTATGTAGTTTCAACTAGTACATTCACTTTTCCTTTTTCTGTTGTGATTCCTGGTTCTAAAATAGATTTCACACCTTTGTGCTAGAGATACCTCTCTGCTCTTTGAAGTTTTCGGGTACTTGAGCTGTCTGCCTCTGGCCATCAGCCTTCTTAGCTTACTCACTTTCTCTTTGACAGGGAACAGTGTAACTGCTGATAAACAGCATCCTTATTTTGTCATTTTGAGTTTATTTCATGTGCTAACGAACCGATTCTGTAGCTAAATCAGGGTCAAGACGCTGTAATTTTGAGCATATGCTGTTTTAAGTGCCATGGCTGCTACTGGAATGAAAAGGCAGGGTCATCAGCTGACATAAAACATGCAGTAGATGGCCGCTCAGTGGCACATACCTAAGTTGTGGGGACCACCTTTATCACAGAGACAGAACCAGCCTTTGGTTTACTTGGGGCTGTTCTGAGATGTAGCCCACAGAGTGTCAGTAGCAAAGGCTCTTCTTAGAACTACAAATACTTGTCTCGTTCCATTCTACCGGCTGGTCCCCAGTTCCTTACACAGTGTCTCATTCAGAGTGACCATTTTCCCCCTCGGGGGACCAATCTTGGGTGGGCAGGCCTAGTCCCTTCTGCTTCCTGAATTTTCTCATATGTTAAAGGAGGAAAACCTCTGTCTTGACTAGTTTACTAGTTCATGTGCTCTAGGAAGGGGTATAAGGCATTATTGCTTAATGTTTTTTGTGAAGCATGTAACCAAATCATCCATCTCTTCATGGACTTTCATAATTCAGTAGAAGAGAAAAATATATAGCTTTTTGAGGAATTTTTTTTTTAAAAGAGATTTTTGCTATAGGGTATATGTGCTCACTGGAGAGACAAAGACAGACAGAGACAGAATGTAAAAAAATCACCCCCCCAGAGGGGGAAGGCCATGCCCCAATCCTTTCTCCTCCATTCTCCTCTTGGGATTTTGGGCACACACACACATTCACCCAGTGTGAGTTTTAAGATGCCAGGTCCAGGACTTAAACTGCAGTTGACAATGTGGGATTCTAGCAACATAACCATACGCCATCTGCTGGTCCCGCTTTTTGATAATTTTTTTAAAAATACAAAATTGTATTTGAAAAGTTCCACACATAAAAATGTGAATGTACTTAATGCCATTGAACCAAATGTCAAAAAAATTGCTTAAAATGGGAACCAGCAGGTGTCAAATCACACTATTCTCCTTCATTTAGATCACCTTTTATGACCTTAATGTGTTTGAGGATTACAGATTAGTCATTTCATAGAGTGCTTCTTAATTTATTTTTGATTGGTCTTCCTCACGATTAAATCCTGGTTATGCATTTTTGTCAGGAATATCACAGAAACAATGCTGTGTTCTCATTGTCTCCTCTCTGGTGACACATGATGTCAAGATGTCTCTTTACTGGTTCATTTTAACCATTGATGGATCAAGAGGTTTACCAGTATCCTCCATTAATGTAATTATTTTTTTCTACCAGTGTCCTCCATTAATGTAGTTATTTTTTTTCTCTAATTAGTAAGTATTTACTGGAGAGATACTTGGATATTATGTAAATATGCCATATGTGATTCCCAGTGTCATTTGCTAGTTTTAGAACCTTTTGATATATCTAGTATGAATGAATTATTATGCTTACAGTTGCTAAATGGTAATTTTTCTTACTCTATCTTTTCTTGTATATAATTATTTGATAATCTCCTGCATAAATTTGCTTTCTCATCTTTCTATTTGCTCATTCAGTTAATTTGCTAATCTCAATGTGAACCCGTGGATTACTGTTTTTATCAATGAGTTATAATCCATTATGAGCTTTATTTATTTTCACGTCCAGATTTTCTCTGATTTTAGCCTATAGGAGGCTCTTTATGCTGATTTGTGTGTCCTTTTGACATATTCTTATCATTTTTTGAGGCCTTATTTTCTGGCACAACTTGGCTTACCTTCTACTTTCCCTGACCAACCCTGTCGTCGGTCATTTCTCCAAATCCATGGTTCTTTTTAGTAGGAATGATGCTTAGAAACTAAAGTCGGGATGCTAGGTGTGCTTATTGCTACTGGGGTGTAGCTGCTTCCAGTTCTCTCAGTGGTTATAGTCAGGAACTATATGAATAGTTTTAATATACATTTAAAAATTTATATTTATGTTTATTTCTGTTTCTATTTTTATATATTAAAAACCATGAATTTATGCCATTACTTCTCATTCAAACCTAGCACCACTGGCTTCATTCTGGTTTTTCATTTTTCATATTTATATCTTCATTCAGTGTGAAACCTGACTGAACCTGTCTCCGATATGTTTGCATTTTTTCTCTTTACTCTCTTTATAAAACAAATTTATTACCCTACTAGGTCACTAATAACTCCTGCTCATGCCTACCTAATGAATTTGATCTCTGAAACAAAAGTGGGTAGGAGGGAGAAAAGCATAGTTATTTCTATATATTCTATTAATAATAATGCTCTGTGATATGTGTATGTTACTTTGACCAAATCATATGAAAATATATTTGAATATTTTACATATTAGAATATATAAACCTGCTTCATTCTTTTTAAAAATGTTTTTATAATTTTTTTAAATTTAATTTTAATTTCTTTTATACATTCAGTCACATATGTCACTTAGCTTGTAAAGTGAATGTTCCAAATGAATATATTTTTTAATCAGTGTTTTCTATTTCATATGTATATTTTTTGCACATTTCTATATTGAGAGTCATCTAACTTATTTTTACATTTGCAGAACTTGTGCACATTTTTTTGTATGCATGTGTGAAATTGTCCTGGATTAGAAGAAATAAAATTACTAAATTTGAGGCTATTTGTGTGTATATGTCTGTGTCTATCTTGTGTATAAGACTTTCCTTACATGAGAATATAAGTTATATATAATTATGCATAAACTTTTCCTTTAAAAAGTAATAGAGAGCAGCCAGCAGATGGCGTAATAGTTATGTCGCTGGACTCCATGTAGCCGACCATGGTCAAGTCCTGAACCTGGTGGCTTAAAACTCATACCAGGTGCATGTGGATGTGTGCCCAAAATCCCAAGAGGAGAACAGAGAAGGGATTACAGCATGATCATCCCCCTTGGGAGTGATTTCTCACTTTCTGTATCTCTATCTCTCTGTTTCTCCCTTGAGCACATGTACCCTATAGCAAAAATATCTCAAATAAATAAATAAGTAAATAAAAGTAATAGACAAATCATGATCAAGATGAAGAAAATTTGATTATTACAAATAATTCTGAAAGTCCTCATGTGCATATTAACCTAATTCGCTAGATTCTAATGATAACAATGTCTTATCATTTTTTTTTAGTTTTTTTTTTTTTTTTCAGTATTTCTTTAAACCTCCTTGGATTTATATTCTTCTTTTCCTTTTAGGTTATCCAAATGTGAAACATTTTTCTTGGGATAAATACTTAGAAGAAACCAATTCTTTACCTGCTCCTGCAAGGGCTTTCAAAGTGGTGAGATAATACTTTTTATAGAATTTGATTAATTTGGTTGATGATATCACTTATTCATTAAAACCTGAGAACAGAAAGAGATGGTACTGGTGAACCAGAATAGAAGAGAGAAAAAGAAAAACACAAAGCCAAATAAGACGTTTTTGAATTTTTATGATTTTGAAAGTCAGAATTGCTACTGGAGTTTTGCAATTAGTGTCTAAAAAATACTTTCCTTTTGGACTTTAAAGTTTTCTTGGGAAATAATTTTGTTTGAGATTATGTGGGGTTAGTTGTTGAAATCTTTTTTTTTTTTTGGTGAGGTTTTTGTTATAGGATGTGTGCGCTCTCCAGAAAGAGAGAGACAGAGAGACAGAAACTGAGAAATCACCCCCCCTGGCATGAGTTTAAGCCACCAGGTCTGGGACTCGAACTGTGATCGACTACATGGGAGTCCAGCAACATAGTCATTATTCCAACTGCTGGTCCCATGTAGCTAGATATTCTGAAAGATCAAAACAGAGTAAGAAATATTTTGTAATAAAAATTGGTTTTGATAATTCCTTTGTAAATGCTGGGATGCTGTTTTTTATTTTATTGCTATAAATCAACATGTTTAATTTCCAAAATGTAAGGTCATCTGCCTCTATTACAGTGACTTTCTAATCTAGAGTCATTGCTTCTTGCATATAGCTTATTAAGATTCAAAGTAAATCTCATTTTAGTGCAAGGGAGGAATAAGAAATAAAATACAGTTTTTACTTTTTCATCTCTACTAGGCACGTTTTATAATTTATACTTTCCGCTGAATTTAAAGGGAAAGACAGATAATATTAAAAACGCAATTTTTCAAAATTATGATATAATTAGTCTATCATAAATATTTTTAATGATTCTTTTATGTTTAAATTGCTAGGATTTTTAATGATCGAATTAATTAGTAGATGCAGGCCCAAATATAGAAGAAAAGGATATCAAAAAAAATTTAAGAGCAAGACAGTTATATAAGTAGAAACTGTCCAAGAATGTATATAGTTAGGTCTAGCACTGGGTTCAGCAGTAATGCACTGCTCCAGAGACGCTGTTCCACCTGGTGAATGCAGTTCAAATCCCTGTCCTGGTTAGCCTAAAATATGCCAGGTATGTGACCTAGTACCCAAGATCCCACAGGCTGGAGGCCTGAAAGGAGGAGGTTGTGGCGTGCTCAGACATTGTGGAGGGTATTTATCTCTCTCTCTTTCTCTCTGTCTCACATAAATGCACATGTGCTCTATCAGGAATAAAAAAGAATGTGCATAATTCCATCTGATACTAATTCAGTTTTTTAAAAATAATCCTGTTAGAGTTATGCTATGTTTATGATTTTTTATCTGACTTCTGAGTTTGTCTGTATAAAGAACTCTATTTACATGTTGCTTTAAACTGGATAAAATGATATCAGGATCAATCTATACTTTTACTGTCTACCAGACAATTAACTAAAACTTCTCTAGTTTGGCCTTTCTCAGTCTTACACTGGTTGCCTAGTATTCTTTCTATACTTTTCACACTTAATTTATAGAGCAATTCTTCTGTTTGTTTTTTTTTTTTGTTTGTTTTGTTTTGTTTTTAGGCTTTTGCCATAGGTTGTGTGCTCTCTCCAGAGAGAAAGAGGGACTGAGAAATTACTCCCAGAGGGGAAGGCCACACCATAATCCCTTCTCCTCCCTTCTCTTCTTGGGATTTTAGACACACACACACACACACACACACATACACACGCACAGTGTGATTTTCAAGCCTTCTGGTCTGAGACTCGAACTGCGGAGTTGGCCATGTGGGAGTTCAGTGCCTTAACTACTACACCACCTACTGGTTCCATCCCCATGTGATTTTCAAGCTTCTGGGTCTGGGACTCTGACTGCTGTCAGCCATGTGAGAGTCCAGCACCTTAACCACTATGTCACCTGCTGGCCCCTAGAACAATACTTTTATTGCAGCTGTTTTATTGAAGTAGAATCCAAACCTGGGGCAATTTAAGTACTTTGCCTAAGACCATACTTCCTAGTACCTGTTATTTTGAGGTTTACACGTTTTGTTGGGTATGGAGGTGTAGGTAGCTACAGCTTCCCCTCTCTCATTTGATTGCTAATTTTATTTTCTAAAGATATCTCCCACTTTTTGCCCTCATTACCACTTCTTGGTATCTTAGCCACATTAATATTCTTTCTCTCTTTTTTTTAAAAATAAATTTCATGCTTATTGACTTTTGCCAAGAAACACCCAGCTAATGCAAGAAAATTTTTGTCTTCCCTTTGGTTAATCAAATAACTATAGTATTTTGAATTTCAACTTCATATTTTTGACTCAGGCCTTCTTATTTTCAGCTAAGCTAAGTATTCAGGATGTTTCTTTGCTTGTATGTGTGTGTATGTGTGTCTGTGTGTGTTTGTGGAGTTTTCTGATAGGTAGAGTGAGTTCCAGAGCCATTCTTGCCACTTGCAAGTTTGAAAACCTGGAAGCCTGGTTTTTGAAGCAATGCATCTCTTTCTTATTATTCTTTCTAACATCAAGCTCATTTTCTGTAAGTCTCACTGTGTAAAATTTTCTCTTCTGGCAGAAACCTCCACATGGGTTCCAGAAGAAAATGAAACTTGAGGTTGTGGATAAAAGAAACCCCATGTTTATCAGAGTAGCAACTGTTGCAGACACAGATGATCATAGGATAAAGGTAAGAGTTTCCTGTTGTCATTTAGTTTTGGTTTTTGTTACAAGATATCTTGGATGAAAACTTTGGTCGATATTTAACTTGTAAATGCCTGTAATTAAATTAGTACAACCACAGGCATGTGCAAAGTAAGTGACTCTGCATCCTTGTAAATCAGCATTCACCCAGGTTTTCCTTTAATGAGCATAAGATGTTTTCTCTTTAATTATGAGTAACTTTTAATATTTTGAGTATGTATTTGGAGAAAGTAGATATAACATATTAAGGCAAGATTCTATTTAGAATAAAACATACTTCATCATCTGATACTATGCACATTTTTAAAAAAATAAAGGTTAATTTTTTTGGTGGGGTGTTTAGATCTCTTTTCAGAAGAATAGCTTGTCTTTTAATATAGAAGGTTTAAAAATAAGTCATTTTTATAAATAAAAGCATATACTAATTAGAGGTAGATTAATAAAAGTCAAACTCTACTCAAAGTAAGCGCACATTTAAGAAAATGGGTTCGGGACTGGCCCACTGGTTAAGGGAGCTGGATCCCACATGGCTGACGGCAGTTTGAATCCTGGCACTGATGGCCTGAAAAATATGCCAGCTGTATGAGTATATCCATGCTTAAAATCCCAATAGCGAAAGAAAATGGAGAAGAAAGAATTGGGGTGTGACCACATTCATTGTGGGATGGTTTTTCTTTTTCCCTCTTGCTCTGTCTCTGTCAAGTGCATGTGCCCTCTGGCAAAATTGAAATAAAAAAGAAGACAACTCAGTCCTAAGCTATAAGAGTCTTTAAATTTATGCTCCTTCCTTCCTTCCTTCCTTCCTTCCTTCCTTCCTTCCTTTCTCTCTCTCTCTCTTTTTCTCTTTCTTTCTTTCTTTCTTAGTTTGCTATAGGGCTTATGTATTTGCTAGAGAGAGAGAAACAGAAAGAGAGGGAAAATAAGAAATTACTCCCAGGGGAGGTAACCATGCTGCAATCCCTTTTCCTCCAGTCTCCTCTTGGGATTTTGGGCACACATGCATGTACACATGGCTGATGTGTTTTTTAAGCTGCTGGGTCAGGGACATGAACCACAAAGTCAGCCATATGGGATTCAGTGCCTTAACCACCATGCCACCTGTTGACTCATGCATGCTCTTAAAAAAAAAATAAGAAAAATAACACCATAGCCATCCCTAATGCGATAATACATAAGACAATAAATCATAAAATAATATTAAAAACTGTACAAATGTGGTATTTCCATAAAATAGAAATTTTAACATTTACTATTTTTAAAGGATTATTTATTTTAATAATTATTATTTAAATTTGCTGTAGGGCATATGTTCTCTCCATTGAGAAAGAGAGACACAGAGGTGGGGGAGAAAAGTAAGAAAGTAAGCTGCCAGGTCTGGGACTCAAACCGTCGTTGGCCATGTGAGAGTCCAACACCTTAGCCATCACACCACCTGCTTGCCTCAATATTCACTGTTTTTAAAGATTATATAATCTTACAACATTTTGGAAAATTGTATAAAATACACAAAGCCCTTGGTAAGTTTATTTAAGTACATTTTCTTGCCAGTTGTACTTGGTAATAATGTAAGTCAAAGCAAACAATATTTTATATCTAAAAGTATTTTTAAATATACTATATACTAGTAATCAAAGGAGTGTATAATAAAGCACAATATTATTTTTATAAATTAAATTGCTCAGAATTGAAAATTTAGGTATGTGAAAAGCTTTTTTAATCATATATTGGTAGTATGCCTCAGCCTTTCTGAAAAGCTGTTTGGTGATAAGCATCAAAAATCTTATAATGTTGTTTATCCTTTCATGTATGAATTTCCGTTCTCAGAATATATGTTTAGAGAATCAGCAAAGGGAATATGCAAGGATAAAAGCTACAAGGGCTTTTATGTATTTATTAACAACATGGGAGTAACCACAGTAGCTGATAAGCCAAATAAATTATTGCATTTATTCATCATGTTAAAATTAAATATTTTTGAAGAATATTTAATACTGGCAAGTGAAAATTTTAGTTTTAACATTACGTATGATATCTATGTTTTTAAAGGAATAGGCTAGCAGTTCTAGAAATAAACCAAATTAATATCAGTGCTTCTCTGGGTGTTGGGACTAAAATCGGTTAGGTTTTTCTTTTTAATTGATTGTTTTCAGGAGTACATATTAATTTTATGATAGAAAATTTTAAGTTAACTTTTTAATTTTATGAGAAAATGTTGGGTCAAATACTCTGAAGTAGGTAGTTCAGTTAGTTAATGGCAAAGTTTAGACTCAAATCCAGCTCTTTACTTCCAGGTAAATTCTCTTTTCTTTTCTGTTCTAAAGATTTTTGCCTTAGGGCACTTGCTGGAGAGAGACAGAGACAGTGAGAGGGAAAGTGAAAAATCAGCCGGAGATGGGGAGGGGTGGCTATGCCGCACTCTTCTCCTTCATTCTCCTTCCTGGGTCTTGGGGATGCACGCATACCCGGGATCTTGAGCACACATACATGTTTACCTAGCATGAGTTTCAAGCCACCGAGTCCAGGACTCAAACCAAGGTCAGCCATGTGGGAGTCCAGTGACATAACCTCTATGCCGTTTGCTAACCCCTAAGCTCTCTTTCTAATCTAACGTCCTAGTTAATCCTCAACACTTGAAAAAGCTGGCTCTGTGGTATACAGTTGATCTTTTCATAACTACTGTACTGAATTTTTTTTTTTTTTTTTTTTGGAGAGGTTTTTGCTATAGGGCGCGTGCGCTCGCCAGACAGACAGAGAGAGACAGAGAGACAGAAAGCAGGAAATCACCCCCCAGGGGGGATGGCCACACCGCAATCCCTTCTCCTCCATTCTCCTCTCGGGATCTTGGGCACGCACGCACACGCGCCCAGCGTGAGTTTAAGCCACCGGGTCCGGGACTCGAACCGCGGTCGACTACGTGGGAGTCCAGCGACATAGCCATTACGCTAACTGCTGGTCCCTGTACTGAATTTTATAACTATAGATGAACATCCAAGCAGATATATGTGTGTTTTTGCAGTCCTCAAAAAGTCAGTCAACAGGTGGTAGTGTCAGTTTCAGAATTCATCAGAGACTTCTGAGGATATAAAAACCAACAATAGTAGTCATTTTTCATAATAAAATGGGAGATCATACAGCAAGAAAGCCCATTCTTCTTCTTTTAGAAAGAAGAGGAAAAGGGACTAGCAGTTGGTGTAATGACTGTGTCGCTGGACTCCCACGTAGTTGACCGTGGTTCGTGTCCCGGACCGGGTGGCTTAAAAAAAAAAAGAAAGAAGAGGAAAATATAAGACTTGAGTTATGAGCTTAATATTTTAAATTCTCCAGGGTTAAAAGACACCCATAAATACAATTAACTTTACATTATTTAATAAATAATGTAGAATATTTCACAACTTGAGTTAGTAAAGATTTTTAAAAACTTTTGTATGTTTTATCAGATGCTGTTGAAAAATAGCCAGAATATTTTTGTTCTCTTCTTTATGCTTTTGGTGACAGAAAACACAATAATTTTTTAAATTTTGTTTTTAAAATTAACATAATAATTGTACATAATTGTGGTGGTACAATGTGATTTTTGCAGTTTAAGAATGCAGTGTATAATGATTCAGTCAGGATAATCATTTTCAACCCTTTCTCGTTACTTGTGTTAGGAACTGAGTTTATGATCTTAAATATGGTTTATCTCCTTCCTGTTATGGTAGTTCACAATTTAGATCTTCCTTTCTGTTTATCTGTTCAGTAATTCTTTCACATTTGTTGTGGTTTTTTTGTTGTTGTTTTGTTTTTTTGCACTCATCTATGTTCTTTTTATAAATAAATAAATTTTGTTTACTGCTGATAAAAATAGTTTTTTCCTTATGACTTTCTGTTTTTCCTGGAGTCAGTAATTTCTTTATGTTATTTTTTTTTTAATTTTCTATCTTCTTAGGTTTTCACTAATGCTCTCATAGACCTGATGTATCTTTGAGTCATAAACTCGTGTATTTTTCAGCATTCTATTTGTATCTTTTCTTGTTGTGTTGTTTGTTTGGAGAGGTTTTAACTATAGGGCGCGTGCACTCGCCAGACAGACAGAGAGAGACAGAGAGATAGAATGGGAGAAATCAGCCCCCAGGGGGGATGGCCACGCTGCAATCCCTTCTCCTCCGTACTCCTCTCGGGATCTTGGGCACGCACGCACACGTGCCCGGCGTGAGTTTTAAGCCACCGGGTCTGGGACTGGAACTGCGGTCGACTACGTGGGAGTCCAGCGACATAACCATTACGCTAACTGCTGGTCCCTCTATTTGTATCTTCATCTTGAATTCTTTTTCCCACAGTTTAGCAGCCACCTCTTATAATATGAGTGGTTTTACTCTAAGCTTGACCTAGCTTTTAGTCTGAGACTTCTCTTTGCTGACAGACTAAATTGTATTTCGTTTTCCTGGTTCACTTTTTGTTTTTCAAAGTGTGTACTTTTATCTTGCTTAAACACATCATTTTGCATCTTTCTAAAGGTGAATGGAAAACTTTCTTTTTTTTTTTTTTTTTTAGCTTTTTTTTGACATTGGGTGCACGCACTTGCCAGGGAGACACAGTGAGTGATAGAGAGGGAAAGTGAGGCATCACCCCTCGGAGAGATGGCCATGTAGCAGTCCTTTCTTTTCCATTCTCCCTTCAGGATTTGGGCATGCAAGCCCAAAGACCCAGTGTGTATTTCAAGCTACTGGGCTTGGGAATTGAACTCATCAAGTTGGTCATGTGGGATCCAGTTCCTTAAATACTAGCATGTAATTTACTGGCCCAATGGAACATATTTTTACCCTTTTAAGATTATTTATTTAATTTTATTTATTATTACTATTATTTAAGTTGCCATTAGGCACATGCACTCACCAGAGAGAAAGAGGGAAAGTGAGGAAGCAAGCTACCAGGTCTGGTACTCGAACCACCATTGGCCATGTAAAAATCCAGTCTCTTAACCACCGTGCCACCTGCTGGCTGCCGGAGCATATTTTTTGACTGCATGCATATCTGTAAATGCCATATTCTAGCTTTACATTTGACTTGTACTATAAGTAGGTACAAAATTCCAGATAAATATTTACCCTTAGGTGTTAAAAACATTGTTCTGCCATCTTCTCACATTTCTTTGTTCTGTTTTGTTTTGCTTTGTTGTCATGTTATTTGTTGGCTTCTTACACATCTAAGACTATTGAGATTCCTTCTCTTTGAGTGATCAGCCTTTTCTTTCTGGAGGTGCTAAGGCCCATCTCTCTTTTCCTGATGTTCTGAGGTTTTGCAGTGGTGTGTCCTATTATGAGGATCTTTTTCATTTGTCTGACCAAGGACCAGTGCCTTATCACTATAGCATTTCATGTTCTTCATTTGGTAAATATTCTTGTATTGTTGCTTTGGTAACTTTCTCTTTCCTACTCTGTGTTCTCTTTCTGGAAATTTGTTAAATCTGTTATTGAGCCTGATCCCCTTGGATTGATTTTTTAATTTTTTTTTCTTATGCATCTCTGACTTAAAATTCTTGCTTCGAGATATCTGCTCTATTTTCCAAACCTTATATTGCATTTTTTAAAAGAATTATTTTTTTAACTTTGTTTATCTACTCATTTTAATTTGACCAGAGAAGGACAGAGAGAGAGAGGAGAGAGAGAGAGAGTGAGAAAGCAAGCCACCAGGTCTGGGACTCAAACCACGGTCAGCCGTGTGGGAATCCAGCAGCCTTAACCACCATGCCACTGGCTGGCCCCTTATATTTCATTTTTAACTAATTAAAAAAAAACATTTTATGATGGTTTTTCTTATTTTGTAATCCTACCCCTTTAAAATAGGATCTTCTTTTTATTTTCCAAAGTAATATTGTTTTTATCTGAAGATAATAATGATTGTTTTTGATTCTCTGCTTATTTCCTCCCAATTTCTTCCTTAATTAGCTTTACCTCTGCTTGCATGTTGGAGGTTCTCCTCATGCGTGGGGTGGTTGTCCACATTGCCAAAAAAAGGCCCCCAAAATAAGGTATTTCCATGACTGGATGTGAGACTGGTGGGCTTTACTGTAACTAACAAAACAGAGACCCAGCCTTTCTACAGCGAGTTCCACATTGTTGGCCTCTGGAGCCTTTCACTTTCTGCTGGTCTCTTTCCTCAGCCTTCCTGGGGAACGCTGAGCCTGGCCACAGCTCTGACAGTCAGGAGGAGGATCAGGTTGGAATATGCAGATGCTTTTTCCATTCCTTTACTTTCCAACCAACCCACCACCATATCCCTTTTGTCCTGGAGTTTAGAGATCTGGGATTCTATTTCTGAAGAAAGTATATGACTTTTCTACAGAGTTGCAGAAGGCATCCTTGCCTTGGGGAGAGGGGAGAGAAGAGGGAGTGGACCTAGGGGTCTCTCCTTGTTCAGACTTTGAACCAGTCCTGACGTTTTTCATACCCACCTCCTCACCCATCTGCTGCCTTCAGGTTGAGTTCTCCTTGGGTTCTGCACTGTGAACCAGTTTGCCTCTGGTCCTGGTTCCTTCTCTGGACATGTTGGCTCCAGCGCACCCACTCTCCTCAGTACATCAAAATTCTTTCACCTGTCTTTACCGTCCAAACACAGGATGGTCATTTCCCAACTGTCAGCTACTTTTCTTTTCTGTTATCCTTATACTTTTACAAATAGAACTTTAATTTCAGAACAGAATGGATAAGTACTTGGGTCTAAATAAAATGTGTTTTACTGAGTTGCCCCTGACATAAACAAAAATGCCAATCAAATGTTTTTCTTTTAAGAAATGGTGTGCTTTTAAAATATGGGTTTTTTTAAAATATATCTGTCTTAAAATTGTCAATAACAAGTGTGAAGTTTTTCTAATTAAGGGTTCAAATTATAATTGTAGGTGACATGTATTCAGTACCCTGAACTGTAAATTTAAATATTTGAACCAAGTCTTCTGTACTGAACTTTGAGCAATAGGCTTATTTTCTTAGAATTTTAGTTGAATTCAGCATTGTTGCCAAATTGCCTTTATGTATAATCATATTTATAGTGGTACAATATTGTAAATATTTTTATTTCTTTTCTGCATTTGTAAAAGCTTTAAATATTTATATTATATATATATATATATATATATATATATATATATATATCTTACTCCCTTTTTGCTCTTTATTAAGGATTTGATTTCATTTCAAAATACTACTCAGCAAAAGTAGAACTGTCATTGAAAATAACTATACTGTGAAGTTTTTGTTTAAAACCTCTGAATGCCAAGGGCTGATGTCAAAAGTTTCCAATGATGAGATGAAACCATACAAACCTTAATAAAATTATTATTTAATCTGAGCTTCTAAAATGAGAGTATTGATTAAAGAAAATATTTTTGCACATATCTCTATAATTTCATATAGCATATTTTAGAGTACATTTGCTACCTATGAGAGAGAATTTTATTATCTCTGTCTACAGTAGCTATACTAAATTTTGTGCATGAAAATTGGCCCTGTTTAAGGGTTTCAACTACTAAAAAGGTCTAAGTTACCTGTTACCTACCAGCCTTGTTTGTGGGCAATGTTAGATTTATCTGTACTGTGTAAGGTATACTAAGATAGTAATCCTAGGTAGATCCCTTTTAAATTTCCAAGCTGAAATGTTAGTTTAGATAAACTGGGAACGGGCATATTATTGTCAGATAAAATAGTGTGAGCATAAACATTCTTTGTGTTACTAGTTATACCTGAGGAATTAATTAAAAAGGAACTCTTTTGTTTGTGGTAAGACTTTTGGAGACTGTATTGCTGTACAGCACTGTCCTGCTTAGTGTCAGTGGGTCTCCTTTTTGAGTGCATATCACAGTGACCTAGAAGTTTAGTAAGTAACATCCAGGTGACAAGACCCAAGCCAGACCTAGAGATTAAGAACCTCCCATTGTGAACTCCATCTTTTTTATTTTATTTTATTTCCATAGTCTCAGGGAATTTTGGCATGTGTCTAGGATGAACAAATTTACTTGTGAGGGTTATTTATGTTATTTACTATAGCAAGATAGCTACATTTTATAAAATTTAGTTGTTTATAATAAAAGGTATATGAATTATGTGAACCTTGATTCCAGTATAAAAGAACTGAAATTCAGAGATAACAAGAGTAGAAAACGATGGCACCGGCCCCTAGCACAGCGGGTAAGCACCGCGCACTGTGCACGGTTAAGCACTGTTCATCGTTAAGCACTGAGCTGGGTCCTACATGGCCAACTGTGGTTTGAATTGTGGCCATCTTGGCTCAAAAGTCACACCAGGGATGTGTGCTAGTATGCCTAAAATCCTGACAGGATGGAGAACTGGAGGAAAAGGGATTGCAGTGTGACCACACCCCTTTGGGAGGTATTTTGTCTCTCCTCTCTCTCTGTCCTCTCTGGTGAGTGCACATGCCTTCCAGAAGTTAATAAATAAATAAGTAAAATGAAAAAGGTGACCACTTCGTGATTAGTTGAAAATTAGAATGCTTAAAACTTACTTTGGACCAACTTGGTGGCAAGTGGTAATATGCTGCCCAGGTGACGCTGTGTCCACATGAGAGAGCAAGGGCGTGATCATCTGGTGATAGGGACTAGTTGGGAAGGCTGGGGGAGGAAGGACTCATTAGGGTGCTTGTCTCCATCTCCTCTCCTTTTCTCCTTCTCGTGAGAGAAGTAAACGGGGGGAAAGGAGGAAAAAACCTGCCTTAACACTTATAAATTATGATTACCAATTTATTGATGGAATTGATTTTAAGTTGACACTGTCACAAAATTTTCATATGAATATTATTCTTGATGTTATTTTAATGTCATTTTTGAACAAGGGAAAGGAAAGGGTTATTTTAATTAACTTTTAAGTACCATTTTTATATTCAGTGTATTTGAATAGTGCATGATTTTATTTTGGAACTTGTCATTCTAGATCTGGTTACTCCTAACTAGCTTTGTGACTATCAGCTAGCCAGTTAATCTTTGTGAGTCTCTACTCTTTACAACAGCATACTTATTTTCTGTATGAATTCCGGAGGTTTTGATACTAGAATTAACTGATTTATAAGCTAGAGAAAGTGGATTCATTGCGAAGGACATTATTTCAGCCCATATATCTGTGTGTTTTTAATAACTGCACACTATTGCATCATATGAATGAATATACCATAATTTATTTAACTAGTCTCCTCACAGTGAATACTGTGATTACTGTTAGTTGTTTTCAACTACAAACAACAGATTGTTGAAATTATCAAGTCAAAGATAATTTTTTTTTGTTTTAGAATTTTGCCGTAGAGTGTGTGATTACCAGAGAGAGGGGGTAAAGTAAGAAATCACCCCCTGGGGAGATGGCCACTCCACAGTCCTTTCTCCTTCATTCTCCTCTCAGAAGTTTGGGCATACATGTACCTGGAGTGTTTTTCAAGTCACCAGGTTTGAGATTTGAACTGAGGAGCTAGCCATGTAGGATCCACTTCCTGGCCCAAAGATAATTTTTTTGAGAGAATTTTGCTATAGGGTGCAATTCTCCAGAGAGACAGTAAGCAGAAAATCACCCCCCGGGGGGATGGCCACACTGTAGTTCCTTCTTCTCCATTCTCCTCTTGGAATCTTGGGCATGCATGCACATGTGCCTGGTTTAAGTTTCATGCCGCCAGGTCCAGGACTCAAACTGCAGTCTTCTATGAGGGATCCAGTGACATAACCATTACCATCTGCTGGTCCCAAAGATAATGTATTTTAAGTGTTCATTGTTACTGCCAAATAGTGCTCCAGAAACATCTCACCAAGTAACTTTGCTATCAGTCGTCTGTGAGAATTCCCATTTATTCTCAGAAGTAACAGCTATAGGAATTACCAAATTGTGAATCTTTTTGGCAGATAGAGGAATTATATCTTTTTCATTGCATCTTGTAATTTTAATTTGTAGTTTTTCAGTTATAAATGAAATTGATTTTCTTTTTTATATGTTCATGGATTATATATATTTTCCTGGTAATAAGCCATTTGTATTTATCTTTAATCTTTCTGTTGGGTTTTTCATTTTATATTGATATATGTTTTTATAAATTAAGGAAGAGAGTCCCTTGGTACATGTGTAGCAAATGTGTTTTTATAGTTTCTTGTGGGTCATCCATTTCTTTTGTGGTAACATTTGTCACACTGAAGCTTAAGGTTTTTTTTGTTTTTGGAGAGGTTTTCATTATAGGGCGCGTGCGCTCGCCAGACAGAGAGAGACATAGAGACAGAAAGCGAGAAATCACCCCCCAGGGGGGATGGTCACGCTGCAATCCCTTCTCCTCCATTCTCCTCTCGGGATCTTGGGCACGCACGCACACGTGCCCGGCGTGAGTTTTAAGCCACCGGGTCCAGGATGCAAACCACGGTCGACTACGTGGGAGTCCAGCAACATAGCCATTACGCTAACTGCTGGTTCCCAAAAGTGCCTTTTTTCTAATTCTGTGATTTGAAATATTTTAAGTAATTTAAATGATTTATTGAACATTAACTCAATTAGAATGAAAATAATTATGCTGTGGGCAACACTTTTGCTGTGTAAATGTTTTACTGTTCATTTATACTGTTAATTTCCTTTTGTTATCTAGGTTCACTTTGATGGATGGAATAGTTGCTACGATTACTGGCTAGATGCAGATTCTCCTGATATTCATCCGGTGGGCTGGTGTTCAAAAACCGGGCATCCTCTTCAGCCTCCTTTGAGTAAGAGACACAAGGATAGCTTGAATAAATGTTGATCATTTCTTATGTAGCATGCATAATATTATTTTTATTGCTTTCCCTCCTCTTCGTACTCTTCTTTCTACTTTACATTTTTTTCTGTAGAATCCTTTTTCTCCTACTACATTTTTAATTACTGTAGTTGCAAAGATATGAAAGAAAATAAAAATGAATGCATGAGAAAGTAAAGCGTATGTGATTTTCTTTTATGGAGAAGCAGACAGTTTGTCAGACTATGAGAATTTAATGTTCAGGGATGTTAATGATGTAGTGGTTAAGGTGCTGGACTCCACATGCCTTAACCACCACACCATCTCCTGACCCAGAGTTTTAGGAATTTTTCTTCTTCCCTGTTCTGATCCTAGACATTTAATTCTCAGTCTTTTGCTTAACTTTTTGTCTCTTGTCTCTTGTTTTGCATTTACCCAGGCCCCTTAGAATTGATGGAAGCTTCAGAACATGGCGGGTGCTCAACCCCAGGATGTAAAGGAGTTGGCCATTTTAAAAGAGCCAGGCATCTGGGTCCTCACAGGTATGGTTGCTGTCCCTCACATAAATATTTCTGCACATGAAATAGATTGTACTTATCTCATGTATGTACGAGATAATACTTTCCATATATGCTATGTATGTGAACTAATTTTAAATTCAGATCCATATGAAATGCAGTTGCCATGGTGATCCTGTAAAAATGAAAGAGTGTATCTATAGTTAAATCTTCCTGGAGAAAAATACATTTACAATTTAAAATAGATTTACTCTAGCTATTAGTCTTTTCTTGGCAATCTGACTGGTTTTATAGAAACTTGGCTTCTGAGATAGTTATTTTTGAGTTGACCATTAATAATAAGAGAAGAGAAATCTTTTGGTAAAATATTATATGATTGGATAACTCAACAGTTTGAACAGTGAGACATGAGATTATTATAGATTAGCAGCAAAGATCACAAAAAACATGATATACATAGTCAAATATGAAAATAACTGGTCAGAAAGTTTTTTTAAAATATTTTCTTACCCATAAGTGACTTTAAAAAGAAACCAAAGTTGTACATTTGAAATTTGATATATTCCTTAGTTGATTTGGGGATCTTTAGACCTTTAAAAATATGATTAAATAGTAAAAAATGGGTGTGCTTTAACTGAGATTTTTAAGGCAAAACCATCACCTCCTTCTGTATATTTTGAAATAATAATCAGTTAGTTTGTAAGTTCTATTTGCATGTTAATTAGATTGCCCAATAAAAAGAATGATGCCCTGTTTATCTATTTTGTACACACTATGAATCTAGGTCTTTAAAAATTCTGAAGATTGCACTATATGTTTCTCCAAGAGTTAATAGGTTTGCAAAATTGGTCTAATAATTTTCATCTGGATATAGTTTCCTCTTTCTTTCATCTCTGCAACCCCAAATCCTGCTTATCTTCCTTTTGCAATACTCCTTCCTAATTTTTTTTTTTTTTTTGAGAGGTTTTTCGCTATAGGGCGCGTGCACTCGCCAGACAGAGAGAGAGAGAGACATAGAGACAGAAAGCGAGAAATCACCCCCCCGGGGGGATGGTCACGCTGCAATCCCTTCTCCTCCATTCTCCTCTCGGGATCTTGGGCATGCATGCACACGTGCCCGGCGTGAGTTTTAAGCCACCAGGTCCGGGACGTGAACCGCGGTTGACTACATGGGAGTCCAGCGACATAGCCATTACGCTAACTGCTGGTTCCCAGTCCTTCCTAATTTTTTAATGAGGTTTAGTATGCTGCAGAGTAAAAGGTCTGATCATAGACAGAGTGATGATTCCATTTGCAAGCACCCATTAAAAAATTCTTGTCATGGGACCAGCAGTTAGTTTAATGGCTATGTTGCTGGACTCCCATGTAGTCGACCGTGGTTCACGTCCCAGACCCGATGGCTTAAAACTCACGCCGGGCGCGTGTGCGTGCGTGCCCAAGATCCTGAGAGGAGAACAGAGGAGAAGGGATTGCGGTGTGGCCATCCCCCCTGGGAGGTGATTTCTCGCTTTTTATATCTCTGTCTCTGTCTGTCTGGCAAGCACATGTGCCCTATAGCAAAAACCTCTCCAAAAAAAAAAGAAAAAAAAATTCTTGTCATTGCTCATATGGCTGCAA
Source organism: Tupaia tana (assembly GCA_026018925.1). Lineage (NCBI taxonomy): Eukaryota > Metazoa > Chordata > Mammalia > Scandentia > Tupaiidae > Tupaia > Tupaia tana. The sequence continues at coordinate 72,122,904 of JAKSZU010000002.1, forward strand.
CCCCCAAGTTACATAATTAACTTAAGCCAAGTTTAAAATATTGCATTGTAGAATTTATTGAATATTGCATAGTGGAGGTAGCTGGATTATTTTCCAGACATTCTATGAATCTAAATGCCAGAAATAATTCATGAACATACTAAATTTCCATTATATATTCAGAAGTTCTTTCATCTAGTAAATGTTTTGGAGCAGCAGTTTTTTTGGGGGTGTGGTAAGAACAACTAACATTTATTAAGTGTTTGCTTATTCTGGGTGAGAATTGCTCTAGATGCTTTATATGTATTGGGTAACCTTCAAAACTACACTATAACATAGGAGTTGTTATTTGCCCCCAGTTTTTGACGAAGCTACCATGGCCTTGGAAAGGTTTAGTCATTGCCTTACTTAACAGCTGGTGAGGGGGAGCCAAGTAATTCAAGTGTCTAAGCTCTTGACAACTCCCCCAGCTGCCTTCTCAAAGCACCATTCAGTGAGTCAGTCACAGACTCAACCTTCAAAGACCTTCTACGCTCATGGAACTATAAAAGCTACATCATTTAATTAAAATGTAAGTTACAAAATACAGTTGATCCTTGAGCAACACAAGACTCATTTATATGCAGATTTTTTCAATAAAATTGTAAATGTGTTTTCATTATTTTCTCTTGCGCACTTGATTATAAAAATTCAGTATATAATACATTTTTTTGCCATAGGGCGGGCGCCACCACGCCCAATACATTTTTAAAAATACGTGTTGATCAGTTGTTTATGTTATTGGTAAGGCTTCCTGTCAACACAGTAGGCAATCAATAAAATTTACAGGAAGTCAAAAGGCATGCTCAGATTTTCATCGGCATGGAAGAAATGGCACCCTACCCTGTACATTGTTCAAAGATCAACGCTAATAATTAATATCAAAATTTTGGTTTCTATAAGGTGTCAAGATGTTCATTGGGCTATAGGCAATTTGCTCAAATGATGAAGTTTAGAAAAGAACCAAGAAGTGTTTGAAATGTATGAATACCGACAATATGTTGTTGGGATGCAACTGAAGACTTAAAGTTTTCATTTGGGCTCCAAGAGAAAGAAACCTCATAGTAATGTCCATCATTCCTTTAGAAGAGCTTTAGAACTGAGTGGAGAGGCTTGCAAGACTCATGGTGCAGTTCGTGTCCCCTCTCTGGTGACTCAGCCATTCATGAGGACCACCTTTCCCCAGGTGTGCAGGTGGACCTCTGAGGGTCCCTCAGCTGGGCCAGTTCCATCTCACCAAGTTTCACTGGTTATTTCTGAGGTATTGATGCAGTGTTGTACTTGTTAATAGAAAGGAGAAATTATGAGGCGCTTCATGGAAGATTTTTATGGAGAAAAGTGGTTAAAAAAAAAGAAAAAAAAAAAACTCGTTCAGTGTAAGTGGAACCATAATAAAGAATTACTCTCTTTCTTGAAAGGACAGGAAGAAATACACATTATATGGCTGAAAGACAAGTATTGATAAATAGGTCCTTTTCATTTTCTTATCACATTTAGGACATAACTAGCAGGGTCTGTGCTGTGGGCAGAGCCATTGGTTGACTCAGGCCTCTGGACGGGAGGATATGATTCACAGAGCTAGCGGGAAGGGCCAGCCTGCCCTCCTATCTTCCCTTCTCTTCAGTCTTGGAACTGGGCTTTCTTAGACTTCCTGACGATGCTGTCCTATTTACTACACTGAAAGCTCTTTTTCTCTGGCAAGATATTAATCTTTAACATGCACAGCCTGTTTTCTATTTTATTAGTAGACTTGTAGAATAGCTTGCTGCCTCATGGATATTCTTTGAAAGGTTCATTTCACTGGCACTTATTTTTGTCCTTGCCCAGAATGCTGTGTTTAGGAAAACATAATGAGAAAATTCTCTTTGGATTAATTTACTGAGAAACTGCATAAATCAAAACATGCATTCTTTGCTTAGATAATAAGGAAAGTTGCTCTTTTAGCAAGAATAGTCAGTTTTATGAACACATAAGTGAAAGACTGTGTTTTGACTAGCATTTATTTTTACCTTCTCTAAAGAGTATAATAGTTGAATTTGATTTAAGAAGTGTTGCATACAGAATATGTGTATCAACAATGAATTTTGAGAAAGTGACTTTTTGATGTTGAAATATAAATGATCAGTAAGTTGGATATGTATTATTATCTTTAGGAATACTCAGTAGGCAGATTGCTTAATTCTGCAATAAATTTCTAGTAAGGAAACATTAATATTGGTTGTGGCATGATGTTTTCCTTCTATGAGTTCATTCATTTAATTCAACAAGAAGTCAAAATGGGAAAAGATTAAAAGAGAACTACAGTTACATAAAAGTACATAGTCTATATAGCTAAGTGCCTTCAGAAGCGAATCTTTTCTATGTAAGATGTGATTTTGGAGAAATTAAACAAGAAAAGACAAAGCAGAGAGTGTTGCCCTCAACTTCTAAGGATACCTATGGTCCATGAAATGTTTTAAGAAATACTAACTCCAGGAGCCAAAGTGCAGTGATAAAATGTGACACTCCGTAAGGCTGACCTACAGGGGAGGCTAATGGTTTGAGGAGAGACCTCACTGAGTATGGCAGGCCTGAGTATGCCCATGATTCGGGCCTTGCTGAAGGTGAGGGTGGATCACAATGTCAAAATCCTGTTGGGGGTGTTGTCATTGCTATCGTGTGTCTGTTTTTCTCTCTCAGTCTCTCTGACTCATGGAAATAAACTTAAAAAAGAAAGAGAGAAAGAAAGAACTGAATATGTACCTGTAAACTGTAGACATTCTGTTGATTTACCATCTATCCACCCATTGAACAAACCCCATGGGCACCTGCTATGTGCCACATACCAGGTGAGGTGGGCTGTGCAATGGAGAGGGGCCCTGCTTCTGAGGCGGCTAGTCTGGGTTAGACACATCCTTATGGAACAGCGTTTGGAAAGAAGCAGTAGGAAGCAGAAGCCTTTATCATTTAAGCCCATTATAGGTTTTTTAATGTTGTTCATGTTTGCTGATGTTCTTTTACACCATTGGGTTAAAGTGAATTTTTCTTCTCCTTTTAAATAACAATAATTAGTAGGCATTTTAGATGATGTTCTCTGTGCCAGACCCTGTTCTAAGGACTTATATGTGTGATCTCATTTAGTTCTCACAGCCACTCTGTGAATTAGGCCCTGTTTGAACTCCTTTTTTACAGGTGAGGAGACAGATTTGGAATGATTAAGAGAGTGCCCAAGAACATACATTGGCAGAACCAGGATTCAGCCTAGGACTAGAGAGTTCTTAAGTCTCTATTTGGCTTGCTGGCTGGCTGGCTGGCTGGCTGGTTTGTTTGTTTGTTTTAATGCTAGAGGATGTGAGAGAGAAAAAGAGAAGCACCACACGAGGCCTGGTCATCCTGCAATCCCCCTTCCTCCAATTCTCTATCTGCTCAGGATCCCAGGCACATGTATACATACCCAGCATGAAACCTGTGGAGCCAGGACTCAAACCCTGGTTATCCAAATGGGATCCTGCATCCTCTGGGTGGTGCCCAGTACTTGCGGTATGGGGCTGGTCTTTAAGACTACCCCCCCCCCCATTTTATTTATTCACAAAAATCTTAATCTAACTACTTTCAATAGCAAATTCAGCTGGTATATACCTATCTGTGAACACATGTCTGACTTTAGGCATGAAACTCTGAGTGGAATGAGTATATATATGGTAGCACCTAGCTGATGCTATATAGCTTACTGTGGTCATTAAATAGATATTTAAAATTTTTTTTTTTAATTTCAAGAAAAGTAGTTTTAGCTTTAATAAATCAAAATAAAACAAATGCTAAGAGAGCTTTGCTTAAAACTTAAAGCCAGGAAACAGGTTAGAATTAGGCACTCCTATAAGGCACAGTGGTCTGATAGAGCCTGCCTCACATATATCATAACTGGTTTTTGTCAGGGCAGAGTGTGAAAATGATTATGTGAGTACTTAGAAAAATGGAGATGTTGCCTAATTTTTAAAATAAATATCATTACAGTTAAATGAGTTTTTATGGTGACAGTGCATTAGGTAGTCCCTTCACCTTACCAGTGCATTAGGTAGTCCCTTCACCTTTTCCTAGGAAAGACAGCCTTCTCAGAGGGACCTGTGCTGCAAGTATCTGTATAGATAGCTGATACAGAATAATTTGCTGGTAGAATAGGCTGCACCCTAATAAAGTCATTAATGTAGAGAACAGTGTAATCTTAATGAACCTGTCCCTCTGCTCTCTGAGGAATTGCATAACAGCAGAGGGTTATATGTATGTATATATGCATGTGTGTACCCATGACAGAATACCCACAGGTTATGTGACAAGCTGGTCTTCTAAAATTTTGTTCTAGGAACTTAGAGAAATTAGAAATGCTTAAGCCTAGGGACCAGCAACTAGCATAATGGATATGTCGCTGGACTACCATGTAGTCGACCGCGGTTCAAGTTCTGGACCCAGTGGCTTAAACTCATGCCGGGCATGTGTACATGTGTGCCCAAGATCCTGAGAGGAGAATGGAGGAGAAGAGATTCTGGTGTGGCCATCCCCCCTGGGGGGTAATTTTTCGCTTTCTGTCTCTCCGTCTCTCTCCATCTTTCTGGAGAGTGCATGTACCCTATAGCCAAAACCTCTTGAAAACAAAAAAAGAATTATTATTTTACAAAGCTCTATGATCTCACGCTGATACTTAACCTTTCTGTGCCAGGGTTTCTGTTTGAAAAATGGGCAACAATAGTATCTGCTCAATGGAAGTGATGTGATAAATACAGGGCTAGTTTATGCAAAGGGCTTGGAACAGTGCCTGACACAGTTAAGTGCACGGTGCATGTTTGCTATGTGCCATACAGAAGGCAGGCAACAGCATCTCACTCAAAGGTGGTACTGGCAGGTTGATTTTTTTTTAAAGTCTTTATTTCTTCCATGAGCAATAGAGACACACAGAGAGAAAGAGAACATTTTTATCAGGATTTACCCCTTGCCTCTGCCAGCCCCAAATCGTGGGCACACATATGCCTGGTGTATTCAGGGAGGTCTCTGGATGTGAACCCAGAACTTCCTATGTGGGTCAGCCTCAGGTTTTACTGCTGCACCACCATCTGGTCCCTAAACGGCTGCTTCGAGGGCTGCAATTATTTCTCTCTACTTTAGGTTGCGAGTTTGAAATTTCTCTCTGTCCCTGGCAATCTATTTCTTCCAAAAAACTAAATATAAGATGAGGTGTTTTGACAGGACATCTTATTTTGGTCAGCAGTCTTGCTTTTCTCTCAGCTGTCCAGGTTTATACATGGTGATCTGGAGAGACCTTTCTCCTTCATTTATTCAACAAATAGGTGAAGGTGTTGCCCTCATAGAGTTTATAACATAGGTTGTCTGCACTGTTAACTGTAACTACAGTGTTCAGTTGAAGACTCAGCTCATTGAAGAAGCCTGCCTGTCTTCCCAGCATGGGAGGTGGTTAGGGTTCTGAATAGGACCTCTCAATTTCTTCTATTTATCCATGTCCAATACAATTCCAAGGTAAATGTACAAGTAGTTATTCAATAGTCATAAAGCCAGATGTTTAATGATGAGTAAAGCACAATGATGGTTATGATGTTCCAGAGATAACAGCATATACTGTTTGTTAGAAGAAGTAAAAAAAAAAAAAAAAAAAAAAAAACACTTTGGATTTTTTTTCTGCAGTCACAAAATTCAGATAGATAAATTTGCAATAAAAATATGCACTATGAGGAACAAAGAATAGAATTGGTTCAAAGATAACTGGGATCTGAGGCTGTGTTAATATATTTCCTTTGTCTGAGACAGAATCAGGAGCAGCAGGAGGAGCTAGTTATGTTTTTTATCTTTCTCTTTGGCAGGGGGAGGGTAGGGGTGGAAGGAAGAAGGAGCAGGATTCCTTGAAAATGATCATTTTGTTTTAAACATATTTGTTTTTTTTATGATGTGACCCAAGGGCATCTGAATAGAAATGTGCAGCAGACCTTTGAAATCAAGATCAATGTTAGGTGGGGTGCCACCTCCCGTAAGGGAATGGACCCTCTTCCCTTTCTCGGGCCTTCAGCCTTTGTACTAGGAGCAGAAGACCTAAATGTACTCAGTCAGATGCCACCATCTGGGCTTTCTGTCTTGAGACGTAATGTGAAGGCAAGTCAGACTCTGTGTTCGCAGCCTCCGTGGCACTGGGGAGTAGGTCAGGGGCTGAGAGTGACTGGGGCCTGAGGACAGTGACAGGAGCGCTGGACCCCAACAGCAGCGTCCGGTGCAGACTTTCTGGGAGGGTGTGCTGGTTGTACCTTGCCTCCTCCCCATGCCTGATTTTCTAGCCTTCCTAGGGAAGTATCACATGCTCTTTCCAGAAGTTTATTTTTTTTTTCTGTTTTCCTGATCAAATGAGGTGGAATTGCTTTTGGTCACTTGTATCCATGAACTTGGATTAGTACAAGGATCACCTGGAGGATCCCCTGAAGCATTAGAAGGACTGTGTTTGAAAGAGACCCCACAGTTTGTGGTGGATTTCCCTTCACGTTATTATCAAATGGACAGAATGAGACAATGCGGGATGCCTGTGCTCAGTGCGATGAATAAAATAGTGTGCTCCTTTCTCTGAGCTGTTTCATTGCTGTGTGACCTTGGGCAAGCAGCATCTCTGTTGGGTGTCTAATAAGCATCCCGCAATTCCTGGTATTGCCCCCAGATTTACTCCCTAGCCATTTTCATCTCCTAGAAAACAATTTTTAAACTGTTACCACCCAGTTCTTTTTTTTTTTTTTTTTTTTTTTTTTTTTTGTGGAGAGGTTTTTGCTATAGGGTGCGTGCGCTCGCCAGACAGACAGAGAGAGACAAAGAGACAGAAAGCGAGAAATCACCCCCCCAGGGGGGATGGCCACACCGCAATCCCTTCTCCATTCTCCTCTCGGGATCTTGGGCACACACGCACACGTGCCCAGCGTGAGTTTAAGCCACCAGGTCCGGGACTCGAACCTCAGTCGACTACGTGGGAGTCCAGCGGCATAGCCATTACGCTAACTGCTGGTCCCACCACCCAGTTCTTCAAACGCAAAACCTAAAGTTTATTCTTGAGCCTGCCTTTCTGTCGTGTCCCATCTTCCATCTATTTGCAGGTCCTCTTGGGATCACCAGAGATAGTGTGACTGTCCTATTTCTTTTTTCTCCATTTCCGCCTCACAAATCCAAGTCACCCTGTCTTTACTCCTAAGTGACTTTTCTTTTCTGGTTCTGTCCCCTTGAAATCTTTTCTTCGCAAAGCATCCGGAGTGCTCTCTTTATATTGTTGGTCAGACCTTCTCATTCCCTTATCTGAAGGTCCTCCAGAGGCTTTAGAGCCAACCCAAACTAAAAATAGAAATTCCTAACTGTGGTGCCGCGGCCTTCCATGATCTCTCCCCACCTGCTTTTCTCGGTTCATCCAGCTGCCCTTGCCGCCACACTCTAGCTAACCTGGTCTTCCTTTCCTTCAAACATGCCAAGCTTTTCTGTGTTCATTTCGCTCCTCCCACTTTTGGAATGCCGTTCCCTTCAGGACTGACCTCAGTCTTCTTCCTGACCTTTCGGGCTCTGCTCCGGGAGGCCTTCCTCACCACTCTGTCACAGCAGCCTCACATCTTCTCTGACATTACATTGTATTTTCTTCTTCATGGCACTGATCACCAAGCAGAATCATCTGACTTATGTATTCGAGTAATTGCGTATTGTCCATCCCACTGTCAGTTCCAGGTGACCAGTGCTTGTCTCTTTATTTACCACTGTGTTTTCAGTGCGTTGACAGGTAATCAGCACTTAGCCAGATACTTGATAAATACTTGTTGAACAGATGAATGAATGATTAAAGACCAAACTTCCATAATCATTTTTAGCCTTAATTTGTCACATTAAATACCTTCCTCTTAGGGTGTTAAGATTAAATAAAACGTTACATGTGAAGCAATTAGCACAGTGTTTGATATATAATAAGTGCTCCATAAATGTCACTGGCTACAGTTTTTGTTATTATTGCTAGGTAAACTTCACATAAATTTATGTCAGCACATAGTCAAATGTTATTTACTTTCTTCTTTGGCATAAATACTTGTCTACAGTAGAATGAAGTTAAAGAAAATAAAGGTTTTTACTTTTAAGATATCTGTGATAAATTTTGTAAGCTATCATCAGAATATCTTCGGAGCATTTTCTGGCTCTTCCCTTTTCTTCCGTCCCCAGGAAGTATCAGATTCCATTGATAGAAGGTCGATAATGCACTGATAAAAAATTTTCCCTGGATGACTTTCAACATTCTGTTACCTAAATTGAAGAAAAGAGTACATATGATTCAAGTATAATTTACCTAACATCCAAGCCATTTCTGGATTTAAGAAAGCATCCCCTGAAACGAGGAAGTTAAGCAGTTAGAGAGCGTAGTGTATATTGGGGGACTGAGACAGAGAGGTTGCTGAGTAGTTCTGGAGATGAGAATGCTGAGGCCCAGGTACAGGAGAATACTAACTAATACTGAGTTGACAGTTAGTGGCCTGATTGCCTTTGCCTGGGTAATAGAAAAGTATGACCACTCAATGAGACCTGAGAGACCAAACAGTAGGCACGGATAGAACACAATGAACTAGATGGGGATTACCCAAGTTGGTCTTGGGCCCCTTTTCATATTAGGGACAGGGTTAGCTACACCTTGATGTGTGTATTTTCTAGGACTTCGGGTATAGGCTTGGACTGTAGACAAGAGTATTCCATGGGGAAACCTCCTTCCTTTGAAGGGCAATAACTGATGTAAAGGAAGTTAAATAAACTACCCTGGCTTGGAGGGCCCCCTTAAGAAGCAGATCTACTTCACATTAATCACTCTCTCTCTCTCTCACTTCTATCACCATGCCTCCTAGCATGTTTTAAGCATTTTTTCCTTGGGGCTTATATTCCCAGAGATGTGGCCGAGCCCTGCCCTTGGGCAATGCAGAGGGAATTCTTCAGTAACTATTGCTCAGTTCCAAAGAGTACAGCAGATTACTTCTTAAAAATCTAGTGCAAAGGTGTATTTTCCATCAGAATATACTTAAGTTATATTTTAAAGATGAAATATTTCATACTGTATGGTTAATCATGCATGCTACACATACATAAATATATATAATCAGTTACATTGTGGAATTTTATTTTCTATAGCCTGTCATTTTATTTGCAAGTATGTTCTAATGCAAATATTTATTTTTCTTTTAATCTGTTAGTGCTGCCAACTGTCCCTATTCAGAAATCAATTTGAACAAAGATCGCATTTTCCCAGACCGCTTAAGTGGTGAGATGCCTCCAGCTAGTCCATCATTTCCAAGAAATAAAAGGACAGACACAAATGAAAACTCTTCATCTCCTGAAATCAGGTAATTAAAGCAGCAATATTAGAATTGTTTAGAAGCAATCTGATTGAAAGAGGTAGTCTGTCTCACATATTCTGTGTACTATGGCAATGTTTTCTTGTAGATTGTTGAAAAATGTACCTGATTTAATATGCAGTGAGGGTAGGGACCAGTATTTCGTTTTTTTTAGGTAGAGGGTTTATAAAAGCATGTCCACTCAGGCAGGATTTGCCTTGTTCGTCTTTTATTTAGACTTGCCTGGTGTTAGAGGTTTGGAGATTGTAGTCATTTGTGATTACGTGTCAGTTCATATATCTACATGGATTCTCCATATTTATGTGGAGCCAACCTTTATAAGACAGACGGCAAAGTCCTTGTGGAGAATAGACGTTATTTCCTTTAGTGCTCCTTATATGCTAGGTACTAGTGTATGCACCATTTCATTTAAGGACTCATATGTTAATTGCATTATAAGCCTGCTCATTTGGTTTTAATTTCACTTGTGGAGCTGAGTTGTAATGTTTTAACAATAGTGGATTATTAAGTATAGAACTGATATGATACATCATTAAATAGTTTGTTTCTTTATGTTAACTGAAGATACCATTAAAATAAAGAGCTGATGGGGCCAGCCGTTAGCGTAATGGCTAAGTGGCTGGACTCCCATGTAGTCGACAGCGGTTCGAGTCCCGGACCCGGCAGCTTAAACTCACTCCGGGCATGTGTGCGTGCGTGCCCAAGATCCTGAGAGGAGAATGGAGGAGAAGGGATTGTGGTGTGGCCATCCCCCTGGGGGATGGTTTCTCGCTTTCTGTCTCTCTGTCTCTCTCTGTCTTTCTGGTGAGTGCACGTGCCCTATAGCAAAAACCTCTACCCCCAAAAAAAGAAAAAAATAAAAAAGAGCTGATCAGTTGCAAGATTCTCCTTAATGCATAGATTTTGGAGTTTTAAAATTTTTTGAAATCTGCCACAACATAGTTCTTTATTTTAGTATTTTATAACTTTCATTATCGTGGATGAACCAGGTGGACATTTGGATTATTAAATATGAATCCAAGTTCACAACGATTTTATTGGGTTAACGACATCTAGAATAAAGTGTCTTTATCCTTATAGAGAAACAACTGTACTCATTAGATAGAGAGAACTGTAACTTCTTCCATTATTAACACCAATTATGATTGTTTTATCCTTAAAACCATGACCAATATAAACTCATTTACCAAAACCCAGCACCCTAAAATGAGAGACAATGGAATCAATTTAAGGCAAAGGTTATTAATTTACTTGGTAACAGTTATAGATACAGAGATCATAAACTCAAAAGATGGCTAGAATTTAGATTCCAAAATTCTAGATACTGTTTATAACATCAACAGGATACTCAGGGAGGCTGGCAGTTGCTTCTTGAAGGCTTTTCAATAACTGGGCTCCTGAACCAGTTTCCTGGGGACAGCCAAAAAGTGGTGGTTGGTTTGGATGAATTCCTGGGTTCCATTTAGCTCTGAATCCATGTAAGAAAAGTTTAATTCTTTATAGTGGATCTATCCATTTCTGTGTTCTGTCTTCTGTTAAAATATGGTCATGGATTATCTGTGATTAAGGAAACAGGCTCAGGCATTTTAAGTTTTGTGTAATAACCCCTTGCACATGGTTCACATCTAAATAATTTAAAAATACTACATGTATTTAGCCAATACCATTTTTTGAGTCAGTGGATTCTGATGAACCATTCTGCTTTTCATTTTTCTGTACATATTTTGCTAAAATAGTGGGTTTGAAAGTACATATCCTGTTTCACCCAAGTGTTTACTCACTGAGACCCTGAATTGACTGTGAAATAGGATTGCCAATTCCAGCATCCAAAATAACACATATGCCCCTCCCATAGATCACTGTCCATACGCAGAGTGCAAAGCAGACTCCAATTATGGAACCTCCCCTGCTTCCACTTCTCGTTTCTCTGGCCCCTGGAGTCTAGCAAGAAATGCAATCTGAAGTAGCCTATGATCTGCTGGAATGTTTGTGCTCAGAGGGCAGTAGTGGGAGAATGTTGGGTTAATGTCGAGGTATGGGGCAAAACTGGCCTTAGGACTCTTCTCTCAGCCACTTCCACCCCATTCCAAAAGCTCCCAGTCTCCGATCCTGACTTACCTATTACCAAGAGGTCAAAGAACCTTCCTACCTCTCATTGGTGACTTCTATAGACTTTAATTCGAGAGTAACCCAAGGCTGTCAATGATGTCTTCAGAAGGTAAAGAAACAGTCTTCCACTTGTTTCCCATCAAGTTTCCCCTTTTTCAGGGAAACTCTGAACATGTTATATGTCTAGTAATATTATGATTTAAATTATGTGTCTGTGTGTCTTTAATAATTTTAATAATTTGATTATCATGAAAATGGTCAAAGGTGTCCATGTCTAACTCCTGGGAGATAGACTTTGAGAGCATCGGTGACCTGCTTCTGGACTGATGGCTGCCGGGATTTAGTGGTGGTAACACAACCTGCAATAGTTGAGAGAGGACTTGATACATAGAGGAACTTTCTCCATGGAAACCCTTGAGCCTTGTTCTGGGGCAGGGGGTGGGATGGAGAGGATGGAGCTGAAGACTCATTTGCTTTAAATGCATCTTCTTGCTGCTCATTTTCTGTGCCGCCTTTGTCTGAAGCTAAGTTTCAGTATGTAGCGAATGTCAAGCAGATACAACATAGACTTTCCAGCTATTTATATACAATTCTACATTGGTTCTTCATAACCAAGAAGCAGTGTGCCAGCTGTACCTTGGGTAAATCAGCAGTGTACCAAGAGGTTGAAGAATAAAAAGATTATGAGATTCTGATATTTTTGCTTAATTAAAAAGGATTTAATCCCTTAGAACTTGGAGGTCGTAAGTAATCTCATATTTATTAAAGTTTGTATAATTCCCCATAGAAAAGTAAAAGTAAGTTAAGGTAAATTATTACTGATATATTCAAAACAGTTTCTCGGTATTATACAAGAATGGTTCTTGTTTCTTCTAGACACGTTTCTTAGAAGTTATTTTTCTGAGAAAATGCTGTTAGTGATCCAAACCTTTTTCTGTTATACTTGTATAGTTATAATTGTAGTTTAAGAAATAGGAAGTTGATGCAACTAAACTTTTTTTTTTTTTTTTTGGAGAGGTTTTTGCTATAGAGCACGTGCATTCGCCAGAAAGACAGAGACAGAGAGCGAGAAATCACCCCCCCCCCCCCCCAGGGAGGGTGGCCACGTCACAATCCCTTCTCCATTCTCCTCTTGGGATCTTGGCCACACATGCACACGCGCCTGGCATGAGTTTAAGCCACTGGGTCCAGAACTCGAACCGTGGTCGACTACATGGAAGTCCAGCGACATAGCCATTATGCCAACTGCTGGTGCCAATGCAACTAAACTTCTGTAGGTTTTTATTTTCTTGAGCCTTACCATCCAACTTTAACACTTTATGCTATTGTTCATCTAATCTCTTAATGTTGCTCTTAAGATTAGTTATTGCTCTGGCATGCCCAGCAATATGAGAGCACATCATAGTGTTTTCTTTTCCTCTGTGGAAGAGCAGCCTAATGTGATTAAGACTGGGGAGTGCTGGGGACCAGCAGGTGGCATGATGGTTACCTCACAGGACTCCCACATAGTTGACTGCAGTTCAAGTCCTGGACCTGGTGATTTAAAACTCAAACTGGGTGCATGTTTGTATGTGCCCAAAATCCCGAGAGGAGACTGGAGGAGAAGGGATTGTGGTGTGGCCATCTCCCCAGAGGGTGATTTCTTGCTTTCTATCTCTCTGTCTTTGTCTCTCTGGCAAGATATATGCCCTATAACAAAAACCTCTCTTAGAAAAAAAAAAAAAAAAGAGTGGGGAGTACTGTTTGGATATAAATCTTTGCTCCCCATTTCTAGGTATGCAACCTTTGATGAATTACTCAATAGCTCTTTGCTTTGAATCTCATAGTTGTAAAGATTGTATGAGATGAAACCTGTAAGTATAAAGCTCTTGGTGACTAACAAGTGATAAGCTATCAAAAAACATTAGTTTTTATTAATATTGTTGAAAAGGAATAGGTTGCACATTGCTTCTAGACAGAAAAGAAAAGCTGGCCCATTTACTGACCATCCTAGGTTAATCTTTGAATAGTGTGTTCAGACAAGATGACTCTTAACAATGTCAAATTTTGTTCTTTCTTCTTTTCCCCATTGACCCGGATGTAATTTCATACTCAGATTTTAACACATTTTCTTTGCATCATTCTTAGTAATTTACTAAAATTTGATTGCTAGAGTTTACTGTTTTTATTTTTAAATGCACTTTGGCACATGAAGGGACAATTTGCATCCCGAGAAGCCAACTCAGATAACCTGGTTGCAGGTGGTCTATGTGAGAGGAAAAGAAGATATTGTAGGAGAGTGAGGACATAAGACAGGGAAAGGAAGAACCAGAAAAGCTTAGTTGTCCCACTGGTTGTCACTGTGGACGGCAGGAGCACAGTCTGCTGGGAAACTCTGGGAGTCAGTAAACCACACATCTCAGAATTAGCTCACGCAGAGATGAGGGAGCTAAATTGTTGAAGCACCAGTCCCTTTCCATCACAGAGTAAGACTGTACATGTTAATTCCTCAGCATGTCTGCCCTGCTGCCCAGAGAAACCGTGTAGGGAAGCAGCTCGGGTGAGGTCTGAGGGCATCAGGCGGCCATGTGCTGACACAGTAGTGGGTGGTAAGTGGGCTGGATAGAGGAGCTGGTAACTGCTGCAGCCACATCCCATCACCCTTACACCCACGCCATGTGCCACACAGTCCCCAGAATGACAATATGCTGGCATTGCTTTTGATCTAGGAGCTGAGGTAACAGGGCCTGAATATACTAACAACATGGGGAACATGTATGTCCATTCTATACCACATTATTCTAAGGGCCATTTACTTAGGATAGGCCCATGGGCAACTAGTGTTCTGTAGTGGTAGTTCTCAAAGTTGGCTTTACATCAGATCCCTGGACCTTCTTTAAAATTCAAACTTGGAGGGAACAGAAGATGGCATTATGGTTATGTCGCTGGACTCCCACATGGCTGACTCCAGTTCGAGTCCTTGACTCACCAACTTAAAATTCATGCTGGGTGCATATGCATATATGTTCAAAATCCCAAGAGGAAAATGGAGGAAAAGTGATTGCAGCATGCCAGCTTCCCTGGGGTGTGATATCTTGTTTTCTGTCTCTCTGTCTCTCTCTGTCTGGTGAATACACTATAGCAAAAATACCTCTCAAAAAAAAAAAAATCAAACTTGAAAACCTCTTACAACCTACCAGAATCTCCCAGGCAAGAGCTTTAGAGTCTTCATTATTTTTTTATTTTTTTGGAGAGATTTTTGCTATAGGGTACATGCACTTGCCAGAGAGAGAGAGACAGAAAGCGAGAAATCACCTCCCAGTGGGAATGGCCATGCCACAGTCTGTTCTCCTCTTGGGATTTTGGACACACATGCCCAGTGTGTTTCAAGCTACTGGGTCTGGTACTTGAACCATGGCCGACCGTGTGAAAGTTCAGCACCTTCATCACTGTCACTTGCTAGCTCCAAGTCTACATTTTTAAGTTTATTTATTTATTTTTTCCATGAATGAGAGAGCTACCGAGAGGGTCAGAAAAACAGAGAAATAGTGCCCCCAGCAGAGTCTGATTTTTACATTTTCTAGAGGACATGTGCATTCACCAGAGAAAGAGAAAGAGAGAGGAAACGTGAGGAAGCACCCTCCCATGGAGGATGAACATGCTGCAATCCCTTTCCCTTCAGCTCCCCTGTTTCAGGATTTTGGGAAGACACACACACACACACACACACACACACACACACTGCATGTTCTTCAAGAGTATGGGACAAGGGCTTGAACCACAGGGTCAGCCATTTGGGATCCAGCCATTTTAACCTCCACACTACTGACTGTCCCCATCCTAGCAGAGCCTGACTCCGTGATTCACCCCTGCCTTCAGCCAGCCCCAGATCACAGGCACATGCATGCCTGGCAGACTCAAGGAGGTCTCTAGATGCAAACCGAGAACCTTCCAGTGAGGATTAGCCTCACAGAAGATTGTGATTTACCATTGCGTGACTGATCTCCAAGACCCTAATTCTTTTTTTCTTTTTTTTTTTTTTTGCCTCCTGAGGAGTTTTTACCATCTATTTATTTATTTATTATCATCATAATCGTGTTAATATTACATTGAATTGCATATAACTTTACAGTGTATTACATTGCTTTTTCAAAAGGGAATGCCATGCATGTCAGTCAATACAGAGACATTAAAATCCCCACTTCATCATTCAATATCTTTTCATTGTCCTAATTCTTTTTTTTTAATTGCCAGAGGGTGTGTGTGGTCATCAGAGAATGGGGGAAAACAGCAACCCTCAGTGGAATGTGGTCATGCTGCAATCCCTTATTCTCCATTTCTCCTTCCCATCAGGATTTGGTCACACATACTTATACACTCAGCTTGTTTTTTTAAGATGCTAGGACTGGTATTTGAACCATCAACATCCATTTGAGATTCACCTCCTCTGGAACCACTAGGTAACAGGACTGGGCCAGGACCATAATTCTTTTTACCTAACATTTTAAAAATATTGTCACTTTTTTTTTGGGGGCGGGGGGGTTCACTATAGGGCGTGTATGCTCACCTGAAAGAGTGAGACAGAAAGTGAGAAACCACCCCCCAGGGAGGATGGCCATGCCACCCACAATCCCTTCTCCTCCATTCTCCTTTTGGGATCTTGGGCATGCATGTGCACATGCCCGGTGTGAGTTTAAGCTGCCAGGTCTGGGACTCCAACCACAGTCAACTACATGGGAGTCCAGCGACATAAACATTACACCATCTGCTGGTCCCCCAAAAATGTTATTATTTCTTACTTAACAATTATTTCACCTCTCTATAGTGCCTAATACAGTTTTTTTCAAAGTCTGCATGTAGTCCACGACAATCAAATCAAGGATATTGCCATATAGATTGTTTTCAGTAGAGAACTTTACATTCTTGTGTCTGGTAATGGGACCTACAAAGATGTGGGTCATGTGGTCCCTGCCTAACTCGCCAGGTCTTTCTCTGCCAGGCTTTCCTTTTCAATAAGTGCTCAGCCACCCTGGTCTTCAAACAGCCTTTTTTCTCTACCTTAAACCTTCTACTCTACGATCTCCTAGCTAATTTCTTATCTCCAGGCTTCAGGTTAACTGCCCTTTCCTCAGGGAAGTTTGATCTGATCTCCAGAGTGTGGATCAAGTCCCTCATTACTTGCTTTCACATCTCACATGCTGATACTTTTGATGTTTTTGTGTAAATACTTCTTTAGAGTCTGTGTACTCTGCTGGATGATAAATCCTACAGAGGCAGAGGCTATGTCTTATCTGACTCTCTGAGTTCTCCCAGCACCCAGCAGGCACAACTCATGAAGTCATGCATGCAGTAAGGATGCGATGGTGACCTTGAATCATCCCTCTATCTGCAGAGAAAACTTGTCAGTGGTGTAGCCTAAGAAATTGTCCTGTAACCTTTTTGTTCAGTTAATGTTCCTAGTTTTCAACTTTGTAAGATTGCCATACCGGTATCGAAGGAATGACGATTAAGTGATGAGGTAAATTATCCAGATACTTACCTGTATTCTTTTATTAGTTAGGGTAGTATTTTCTAAACTGTTGTTGTTTAACTTCCTGGTCCACATGGAAAAACGATTCCGCAGAAATACATTTATATGGCATACCAAGGAAATAAATGAGGCTGCCTTCCAATGACCAGAGTGGGGTTCGGAGGGCTTTGGGGATCAAAGTCTCAGAGTGCGCGCTCCCTAGGGTTCAGGGCATCCGCTGAGAAGCCCTGCCTCACATTCAGATGGCCTGTACCTCCAGTCTGTTCATGGGTGTGCTGAACGTGCCCATCTGTTTCCTGCAGAAACTTGTCAGGTGTGGGCGAGCGAATCCCCAGTGTCTGTCTAGATAGAAGCCTGAGTACACCAGTCCTCTTCCACTTACCCGTTCAGCCATCGGAAGCAGAAGGCGTGTCTGTGTTGTGCCTCGTGCTGTCCTGAGAAGATGCCCTCCTCCCTCTGACAGCGGCAGCTCATCTCTGCCCTCCCAGCACTCCCGGCAGCCAGATGGAGAGGCCGGAGTTCTATGTAGAGTCGCTTTTCCTGGAGACTGGGAACTGAAGCCCCTTCTCCATCAACTGAGTGAATGAATATGTGTGCATTTCTATATGTCTTCATGAAAGTGTTGGTCTTGAACTTTGATATGTATCAGAGTCATCTAGGATGTCTTTTAAAACTATGGCTTTCAAGGCACTACTCCCAAAGGTCCTGATTCAGGAAATGGAAGGTGTGTCCCGGGAATCTTCATTTTCAACAAGCCATCCCAGGTGACAGATGCAAGTGATCGATAACTGAGACTTGAGGCTCCCTGTTGAATGTAAACACCCTCCTCTGGAGTAGTAATTCGCAATGCAGCATCAGTTAGGAAACATCAGGCATCCGGCTCTTCCTAGTCTCATGAAATGCATCTTCCATTCCCTGTGATTGTGTTATAAATTAGGTGCTATCTCTATTAAAAATCACTTACTGTTTTAAGTTCCCATGTTGTTTAGGCCTGCTTAGACATAACCATAGAAACACAATAAAGCATCTTAGAAATGCCTGCCAACTGTGTCTATTACCTTGCAAGGCAAATGCCCACTGCTAAAGTAATCTAATGAGAGAATTCAGACTGTTCAGTTCATTATAGGCCATTAAAATGGCTTCTGAAGTCATAGGACCAGTGTTTTCACTATGAAAATTATGTGGAGCAGTTGCGGGAATTGCAGCTATCAGTCTGATTTATGTTTTTAGCACACATCCAATTTTGCCAGTCACTCCAAAAGGCATTCTGTACCCTACTTAAACAGATGGGGAAACAAACGCACAGAAAATATGAGACCATACACATATTTACATTTATTTACTTTGCAAAACTATCACATCAAGTAGAATAAAATTAGTTTAGAGCCTAAAGTTCTAAAAGATGACCAAAGTTAATAAATCTTTGAGAACTTGTTTTTTGTTTGTTTGAATTTTGTTTTTTTCCCTCCTAAGGTTTTCTGGGCTTGGGGTCTTGATGTTAAAGTTGGAGAAAGTCATTTTGAAGACTCGCGTTCTCTGGATGTTGTAAAATATCTTCTCCCTTTCTGTCAGTGGTAGGAATTAGAAGCCGTGGGAGTTTTTAAATATTCCAGCTCTTGGAAATCTACATCAAATCAGTATAGTTGTGTACTCCAGAGAGAAGCTCAGTTTTAGTTAAAACACTCACAGTTCTGATGCCAACCGCTGAGACACCAAGGCAACCATTCCAAGTGTAAGGAAAAGATGACTGTGTTATTGTTATGTGCCCGTGAAGTTGCTGGAAAAATACTGTAACAGGATCTGATTTTATCTCCTTGAGTATCACTGATCCCTGACTTAGGAGACTTCTGTATTCTACAAAAGTAGCAACATCTGTTCTCTTTAACAACAACAGAAAAGTAATACAGTCTCGCTCTTATGATACGTCTTGATGTCCCAAATCTCATCTTATTGGTTAAGGTTGCTCATTTCATAAGAGGATTAATTGCTAAATGAGTTTTTTCTGGAGGGTTTTTCCTTGGTGTCTTGATAATACCCACTGTCTTTACTCATTATATTCTTCTTATTATATACTTTCTCTGGCATATGTTCCTATGCTAAATTATAACTTAATAGGCTTATTAATCAAAATGTTTTTAGTCATTAGATAAATAGTCAACCATGTTTACCTCTCCTGGGCCATGTTTATGAAAACACCATGGGGCGGGCTCCATGCCTGGTGGTTAAGGTAGCCAGATCCCACGTGGCAGGCTGCATGATTCAAGTCTCAGACCCAGCAGCTTGAGAAACACTCATTTTGGGTGCATGCCCCCAAATCTTTTTTTAAAGAGTTATTTTATTTAACTTTATTTATTTATGTATTTTAATTTGATCAGAGAGAGAGAGAGAGAGAGAGAGAGAGGGAAAGTGAGAAAGTAAATTGCCAGGTCCAGGACTTGAACCACATGATCAGTCATGTGGGAGTCCAGCACCCGTAACTACCAGGTCACCTACCAACCAACCCCTCCCAAAATCTTTTAAAAAAAAAAAAGAAGGAAGAAGAAGAAGAAGAAGAGATGGAAGAGATGGAATTACAGCATAACCATTCCTCATAGGAAGTGCTTTTTTCTCTCCCTCTCAGTCTGCCTCTGGTGAGCGCATAACACCTTCTGACAAGCAAAACAAAACAAAACAATAACAACAAAAAAACACAATAAAATAAAACTATTCCTACTGTATCATCTCAAATAGAACTTAATTTGTAAAATGATCTGAATGTTAGCCATTAAAGTTAGTCCCGCTGGTTTGATTTGCTGTCTTTTCTGAATTCCTTTGAGGTGGTGACTTCCTTGCCCTAAAACTGTACAGTTTCCTCTTCATTTGTAGGGTGTGTTTCTAAGGCTTCTTTTAAAGTTCTAATAAAGTGTATCTCCGAGATTCTTACTCTCTGATCTTTTACCTGTGAGTGACCTCAGCCTAGAAATTAAAAAAGAAAAAAATGCTGGAACATGCAAAGGGATACCCTTTTGAAGCTCACAACAGAGAAACCTGTTATTTTTTACAGCATCGTGTGGTATTCTGTGTTTCCCCTCTTGTCAGTAGAGGTGCAGGTCCTTTTAGACCTGACAAGGCATATATTTCTGAGCTATGTCTCTGATGTGGGGCTGACAGTAACTGAAGTTCAAGGTTCCTAACCTGCATGACATGTTCCCAGCTATACTTCATATCCCTTTCTTTTTTCTTTTCTTTCCTTTTTTTTTTTTTTTTAAATATGCCAGAGGGTACATGCGCTCGCCAGAGAGAGAGAAATAAAAAGAGACAGAGAGGGAAAAAGCACCCTCCAGTGGGGCATGATCACTAAACTTCACTTCATGGTGTCTTCTTTATTTCTTCATCCTGTTGGAATTTGAGGCATGTACACACACACACACACACACACACACAGAGCATAGTTTTCATGCCACCAGGTCCAGGATTCAAACTGCACAGTTGCCATGTGTGATCCCAACCTCCCAACTACCAGGCCAAGGAGACAATCCTATTTTTCATATTCTTCTGCTCCCTTTCATGCTGGATTTAGAGAAGTGGCAGGAGTCAGTAAATCCCTCAATTGAAGTAAACTTATTGTCTTATATTTTTTTCAGTATTGTTTTTAACAGATTGGGACTGATGGAAACATAAATAGAGATTATTATTATTTTAATTATTTATTTAATTTTATTTAGTCATTCATTTACTTTAATTTTACCAGAGAGAGACATACATGGAGAGAGAGAGAGAAAGTGAGAAGGCAAGCCACCAGGTCTAGGACTTGAACCGTGGTAGGCCATGTGGGAGTATCCAGCACCTTAGCCACCACGCCACCTGCTGGTCCCAATTAGAGATTATTTTTAAATTAAAAATAAGTAAATGCAAATAAGCGTAGCTAGATGCATTCAAACACCATTCTGTTACTATACATTTCTTCTTCTAATGCTTGTTTCACGAATATTTACCATAAAGTGTAATTAGAATAAGTGAGTAAGATGTCTGAAACATGACACATAATTACAGGAAAATACAGAATGCTGACTCAGAGACAATACGTTTTCCATTTGAATGCATTCCACTGTCTGAATGAAAAGTCAAGAGTATTCTTGAGTAAGATTTTACTGTGATTGTATTTCAATTCAGGCTAAATGTTCGAGTAAATTGGTTCTCGAAAATCCTAAACTCCCAAGAGAAGCTGCTGTATTCCAGGCCCTTTCCGTGTGCTGTTTATCTGCATTTGCTCATTTAACCCTCATGGTACCTTATGCAGTGTAGGTGCTATGACTGGAACGCAGAGAACCCCTTTTGGTTACATGCCAAGCTTGAATCAAGTCCGTTCACTTTCCAGGACCGTAGGTGTAACCATGATTGCAGGGCAGTTTTCTCCGAGTTCAGACCCACGCACTCATGCCTAAACTGCTCGTATCCCCTTCCTAAGTGAAATTGTTGAAAACAAAAAACACAGATCTCAGAGACTAGTCCAGGAAGTTTTTATGTTGGGTAATTTTACAGTAGTAAAATAAAGACTAAAAATATTTCTAAGATATTTTTAATATTTAATATTAATTATTACATATGTCTAATGTTTTTAAATCTGTTAAGAATCATATTGAGAAAGGAGTTGGACCCCATTTATAGGTGGATAGGTCAGTTCTCCTTTTCCCCAGAGGAGAGCCACTGCTATGTGGCTCTTGACAATTTTTCTTCTCCCAGTCACTATATTTTCTTGACTTTAGATGTATAAATTTTGTTTTTAAATAACTTATGGCCCAAACCTTCTAGACACAAATATTTTTGACCTTTGTACCCACTCAAGTTAGGAGAATAATTGGACCTATCCAATGTATGTCCCTTTCTACCAGGTGGGGACTATATACACAAACCCTACCTAGAAGGACAAACAAAGCCCTTTTTTGACCCAAATAAAAACTTCTTGCCATTTTTTTCTTGACAACCCAATTTTTAGGACCCTTTCATTCTTGGGAGCTCTATTTTCCCTTTCCTCTCTTTTAATAAACTCCCTGCTTTGCTATACCTACTCTGTCTGCAACTCTAATTCTCTCTGAGCCTAAGACAAAAACCCATGCCTGCAAGTGTGGGCCCAATCACTCCTACACTCCCGCATTCCTGGGTCAATATCATATACTATGCTCCAGAGTACACTGTAATATTATCCCAGAGTTTTGACATTCTGATATTATCATATTTTGTCTGTAATTAGAAGACTCTCTAGTTAGAATAATTTTTTGCTTAGAATTTGAAGTTGTAGAAAAAAGATTTCATTTTTGCATCGACAAAGGAATCTATCACAGAATTCAGCCAGAATTACAATAGCGTCATGAAATTTCTAACCTTATCAGAGAGAGAAATAATGGTTGCCTGATTTAGAAAACAATGTTTATTTTAAGTAAAATGCCAAACAAATAAGAATGTGGAGTCAGATTCTTCATTGCTGACCTTATCAATGAAAACAATGTGAAAATGAGGCCATGGCACAAGACTGCATGTTCCCTTTAGCTTCAAATAACAAGGGATAGATACTTTATTTTGGGAAAAAAACACAAGTATAAAAATAAAAGAATAATGAAATCTAATTGTGGATCTTAGTTTTGAGAAGACTTGGTGCTGTACTTGCTGTGAGTTTGCCCTTAACTTCTTTATGTTTCCATAGATACTGTAATAGAAACGTCCTCCATGGCGTGTTATGGGATATTGGACATGTAGCAAGCTCAGCCAGTCTGCCTCATACTGTGTCCTTAAGAATGTTAGCTTTTCTTATTAACTACCGCATGTCTGGATGTGCTGTTAGGATTCTGCTCCCTTCAGTGGTTCTGTTCACCCAGCTATTTCATGATGCCTTTTCTACTAGACTGGACAGATTGACCTCTTCTTCTGCCTCTCTGCTCGCTGGCTAAAGGAAACAGCACAGGAGACCACAGGGGGCATAGTGACTTTTAATTTTTAAGGACTTCTTGGAGTCAGTACATCTCTCTGAAATGCAGTATGTAGTACGTATATTTTGTGGAGCTCCTTGTTTCTGGTAAAGATAAATGAGTATCCATGTGTACATAGTCCCAGGTTTATATGGGTCCAATTTAATGAAACATC
The DNA here is from genome assembly GCA_026018925.1 of Tupaia tana. Lineage (NCBI taxonomy): Eukaryota > Metazoa > Chordata > Mammalia > Scandentia > Tupaiidae > Tupaia > Tupaia tana. The sequence continues at coordinate 72,146,037 of JAKSZU010000002.1, forward strand.
ATGAGTTAAAATTGGGAATGTGGCCAACCTGCTGCAGTAGTGCAGGTGGTAAGGGCCACTGTGTGATAGGAGAGCTATGTGGGAGGTCCCGGGTTTGATCCCTATTCAACCTGAACATGCCAAGTTCTGTAAAGCTTGGGGCAGGGAGGGCATAGGAACTGCGCACTTTGGTGAGTCCTTGTCAAGGATGTCTGTGAATGTGTGTGTGTGATGAAATAAACTTTAAACAAACAAACAGTAAACTGGAAAGTGGAAACTTAACATTCATCTAAAGTTAATCAATGTAAATAACATCAGAGCACGGAGCTTCCTTTTTGCTGCTTTGGGGCATGAATTATAGCAGATTGGGGACTGTTGGGGACTGAGGAAACTGAGTCTAAGGTTTATTTCTCTTTTCTACTTCTGTTTTATTTATTTATTTATTTATTTTTGGAGAGGTTTTTGCTATAGGCACATGCACTCACCAGAAAGAGAGAGACAGAGAGACAGAAAGCGAGAAATCACCTCCCGGGGGGGATGGCCATGCTGCAATCCCTTCTCCTCCATTCTCCTCTCGGGATCTGGCCACGTACGCACACGTGCCCAGCATGAGTTTAAGCCACTGGGTCCAGGACTTGAACCGCGGTCAACTACATGGGAGTCCAGCGACATAACCATTACGCTAACTGCTGGTCCCTACCTCTGTTTTATTCTTGAAAGTAGTCCTTTTCGTACATTTTAGGAAATAACTAATTGGCATTGTTTTGGGACATAGGAACAATGAGGAAGGCACTTTTCTCATGATTAAGCCTTATAACTTATTTTAACAAAGCTCGCCTTAAAGAGATACTATGCTTTACTAAAACCACAAAAGGGAAACTGTTGATTATCAGTGGATTATTCTGGTCATGAAAATTGAAATTTACAGAAAATGCTAGGGCTTCACTTTAGCTTTTGGTCTCACTGTCTCTTTTTTTAAACCAAGTCATTCATCAAGTTTCTAGGGAAGCCATGATAACGAATACATTTCCATTTGGAAATTTATTTTCTTTGACTCTAGGAAATGCCAATTTCAAGTTATATCACTATAACACATGATTGTTGCTAATAAATATTAAATAGCCACTCACAACTTTTCATTGGTTATATATTTATTGGGATAGATTTGTAGACTTAATATTATTTCTAATTTAATATAAAACAAGCTTGAAAGTTCATATAAGTTAATTTCAGCATAGTAAACTTAGCATATTGTAATTAGCAAGTCTGACTTAACTGTTTTTGCAGAAAAGACCATTTTTTTTAAGGTTTTTGCCATAGAGCACGTGTGCTCACTGGAAAGAGAAAGAGAAAAACAATGAGAGAGGGAAAGTGAAAAATCACCTCCCCAGGGAGATGACTACACCACAACCCCTTCTCCTCCATTTTCCTCCTCAGATTTTGGACAATCATGTACACGCACTCAGCATAATTTTCAAGCTACCAGGTCTGAGACTCGAACCATGGTCACCCCATGTAGGAGTCCAGCACTGTACCCAGTACACCTGTTGGCCCCCAGAATTTTCTGTTAACACCTCAGCTAATGTCTAATCTCCAATGATCAGTGATATTCTTACATTGTTTTAAAGAATTATTTATTTACATTTTATTCATTCATTTTATTTTATTTTTTTAATTTGACCAGAGAGATACAGAGAGAGAGCAAGAGGGAAAGTGAGAAAGCAAGCCACCAGGTCCAGGACTCGAACCATGGTCAGCCATGTGGGAGTGTCCAATACCTTAACCACCATGCCACCTGCTGGTCCCCTTATATTTGTTTATTTTTATTTATTTATTTATTTATTTATTTTGAGAGGTTTTCGCTATAGAGCGCGTGCGCTTGCCAGACAGAAAGACAGAGAGACAGAAAGCGAGAAATCATCCCCCAGGGGGGATGGTCACGCTGCAATCCCTTCTCTTCCACTCTCCTCTCGGGATCTTGGGCACGCACGCACACGCGCCCAGCGTGAGTCTTAAGCCACCGGGTCCGGGACGTGAACCGCGGTCGACTACGTGGGAGTCCAGTGACATAGCCATTACACTAACTGCTGGTTCCCACCTTATATTTGTTTTTATCATCACTCCATCTCCCACTTTCTTTGGAGTAGTGCCCCTATAACCATTTAATTGTTTTTTTTGGGGGGAAAACGTACTTTTTTTAATAATTGTTTTATTTATTAATTTTAATTATTATTTATACATTTAATCTCTATACATAATTTAGATTGTAAAGAGACTTTACCTAGCGTGACACACACCTCTGTCCAGCCCAGTTGAGAATATACACATGTCCTCATCAACAAGTAATAAAAAATCATATCTGCGTCCCACAAATGCCTTATCTCTCCATTTTGGGAAAACATACTTTTATTGCATAAAACATTGTTTCTTCCCAGTTCTCAAATGAGCAAGTATTATTTAGTAGATGTGATAAGTTGTTTTTAGTATGCACTAAGCCAGGGAGCTCAGGCTCAAATGAACTTTCACATTTGCCCTTGGACATAATCTTCTAAAAAAATAATAGACATTTATTTGTTGCATGCTTTCTGTGTGAACATCCAGTTTTATATTATTACAATTTCAAATAAAGACCAAGCCAATACCTTTGTAATTAAAATTATTGAACTCTTTTTATAATATTTTGTAGGGATACTAAGTTTAAAATTTCCCTATCCTTAAAACTTAACTGTAGAAGGTCTGGAGGGTTAAGAAACTCAACATATTTGTAAGAATAGAATATCATAAATACAGAGTTTTCCAAAGTGTGTAGGCAAAGTATTGTATCGTAATTAGAGGCAGTTGGAATATAGTATTTATTTTGAACCATAAGAATGGAATACATTAAGTCAAAATTATTTTTGAGAAAGATTTTTGCTATAGGGTGAGTGTGCTCTCCAGAGAGAGAGAGAGACAGAAAGCAAGAAGGCACCCCCCCACACACACCCCAAGGTGATGGCCATATTGCAGTCTCTTCTCCATTCTTCTCTCGGGATTTTGGGCATGCATGCACACATGCCCGGTGTAAGTTTCATTTCACCAGATCCAGGACTAGAACTGCATTTGGCCATGTGGGAGTCCAGCAACATAACTGCTATGCCATCTGCTGGCTCCTGGGTTAAAATTTTTAAAACAAATTTCTGAAATTTAACTTTATAGTATAGGTAGTCCATAGCTGGTTTCTGTTTATTTTTTTCCCCCAAAGAGTTTTTTGTTTGTTTGTTTGTTTTTTGTTTTTGGTCCCTGACTTCTCGAAGGGATAAAGCTCTGAATCAGGATTATAATAGGTCCTTTCTGTTTTGTAGCTGTGCTGCTATGTTTAGTTTAGCATTAGGTCATTCTTGGCTAGAAAGACTTAGAATCAGGTCAGTCTGTGGATTTGACCTGAGCAAGCCAAGAAAAGCTGCCTAGAGTTAGGATTGATTTCCCTGGGCTGATCTCAGCTCCAAACCCAAATCCCAGTACTGAGTGGTATTTAGTGAGTTAATTAAATGGTATGGACTTTTGAACATTTTCTTTCTTTAATTTGAAGTCTTGGGGCAAACTGGCCATGTGGTGGTGGTTAAGGTGCTGGACTCACACATGGCCGATTGCTATTCGAGTCCTTTCTCACATTCTCTCTCTGTCTTTGGTGAGCCCATGTGTCCTATAGCAAATTTTAAAAACTAATAATAAATAAAATCAAATAAAAATTGATACATAAATTGAAGTCTTACCAAACCAGATATGTCTAATTCCCCATGAGCACATGTTCAAAATTGTTATTGAATTATTCAGTAGCTACATTTTCCATAATAGTTTATCTTAGTATCATTCTTAGCTTTAAAATCTCCTTTCTGAATAGTAAATGAAAATTGATAATGAAGAAAATGGTTTACAAATATTTACAAAATATTTACAAATATTACTACTATCAATTGCTTCATAGTAGAGTTACATATCTTTTCTAACATTTTAATGATTACATTTGTTTTTAAATTAACTAAAACAGTTGTTGAGATGCAGTTCTGAACTATGCTTTTAAATGCTTCATTTACAAAATACTGAAACACCTACTTTTCTCAGAGACCAGAATGCTGATGATGTCAAAGACGACTTTGAAGAGAGAACAGAAAGTGAAATGAGGACATCACATGAAGCCAGAGGTAGCCATAATATTCTAATATTATTGATTAGACATTACTACTAATATTTATATTATTATAAATACTAGTAGACATTGCTACCAATATTACACATTACTACTAATATTTATATTATCCTAAATACTATTAATATTTAGCAATCAAAAATTTCACTGGAATACAGACGTCACTTTGATATTAAAGATAAACATCATTTGGTTGGTTTATTCCTTATTGCAGACAATAAAAATTTATGACTCAGGATAAATAGAGTATGTAATTCATAATGATATGGACCCATCCATGGCCTTGTATTAAGTCTCTCTCAAACAACAGTGCAGTATTGTATATAAAGTTTGGTCAAGATAGTCTCTTTGATCCTTGTCATACTTTTTCTTTAGTACTGTTGGGTCATTTGCATCATATGTTTAGAACTCAATTCAGAATGTGTTTTGAAATCTGGATAGAATATGGTCTCAATCTAATAATACCATAAAACTAAAAGAAAATCTCTTAAATGGATGTTTGAAGTTATATTGGAAAAATATTTGTTTTACATTTTTGTTTAAAATGTTTAACTTGGTCATAGTACAGATTGTGTTTATAATTCACATATAGCTATATAATTTTTTGTGAGAAAGTAAAAGTCTGATTAAGATTTGAATGATTATATCTGGGGACTTTGCTTCTTATGCATATTTTTTGTTTAGATTGTTGTATAATATTTGAGAATGGCATCTAGTAACTATTTGCCTTCATTGACCTATTCCATAAGTTATGCTTTGATTTCCATATCTGCATTTCATAAAGGAATAACTTATGAATAATTTAGAATTTATATTCAGTGCTATCTTTCAAAATGTTTTATGGTGTTTATTTTAGCAGCATGTATAAATCCTATAGACAACCAGGGTTGAATCCCTGGTCTGCCACCTGCTGGCTATGAGATCTCAGACACATTATGGAACAACTCTCAGTGCTTCTCTTTCTTTAGCTGTTAAGGATTATGATGGGAAAACACTTTTCCTAAGGGCATATTGAGGATGAAGTACAGAAACATTTGTAACTTGCTCAGAACAGTGTGTGGCATATATTAGGCATATAATTGATACAGTAATTATCCCCACCTCATTGGGTTTTATTATGAGGGTTAATGTGTCAGTGACTGAAGTATTCACTAGGAGTAGCAGTGGTGGTGGTAGCAGTAGCAGTGTAGAATAAGTATTATTACATGGATTATTTGATCATTCAAAGTTCAGATACATTCATAATAAAATCTAAGCTTGAACGTTTTAGAGAATAATGATTTGATAACACTTTTGGTTTCTTGGTGGTCTATTTAATTTAGTGATAAATTTGATATCTTTTATTTTCTGAACCAAGTTTAATCATTTTTTTCCTAAAAATTGTCCATTTAATGGAAGTTTAGATTTATTAACATGTACATGGTATTTCCTTTGGTAGTTTTATGTCTTTTCTAATTTTGTATATTTTTTCAATTTTTCTATTGCCTGTGTTCCGTTATATATTCTTTCCAAAGAAACTTTGCTAAGATTTATGTTCAGTTCTTAATTTTGTGATTTTCAAGTCATTTATTTATTCATTCATTCATTTATATTTATTTCTTGACTTTTGTCATAGGGTATTTGTGCTCACCGGAGACAGAGAGGGAAAGTAAGAAATCACCTCCGCGGGGATGGCCACATGATAATTCTTTCTCTTCCGTTCTTCTCTTGGGATTTTGGGCATGCACACACATGTACCAGGCATGATTTTCAAGCTGTCATATCCGAGACTTGAAGTATAGTTGGTCAGTTGAGTCCAGCCCTCAACCACTATGCCCAGCCTGCTGGCCTGGGTTATTTATTTTTTTACCTGTAAAACCTGTAGGTCAAGATGCATATTTTTACTATACTGTTGCTTTACTTTTAAATCAGTGAAAGGGAGCTTCATAAAATAGGTTGTTTTAGAATTTTTGCACATAATAGACTGTGTCAAGGGCTAGCAGGTGGCACCAGATTCCTACAGAGCTGACTGCAGTGCAAATCCTGGACTTGATGTCTTGTTTCTCACTTTCTCTCTTTCTTTCTCTTTCTCATTATCACACATGCCCTATAGCAAATTAAAAAATAATAATAAATAAAATTCAATAATTCCCTTTTTTTTAAAAAAAAAGAGTACTTCAAATAGTACATGGAAAAATGGAGTTAAAATATGAGTTTATTTTTGGTGGCAAAAGTGTTGAAATCCATGCATATTTTTCACATAATACACATTTTTACATGAAATTTTGAAGATATCTTGTGAATTCATAGGTGACATTGGCCTATACTTTTCTCCTCCACCATCTCATACAGGCTTAGCCTTTTAAATGAGTTCAATAACTTTCCTTCTTTCCTTAGTTTTGAAACAATTAAGACTGTTTTTAATAGTAATTTTATCTGTAGTGAAATCATGTTAGGATTTTTAGCTTTCATTTAATATCTCTCTTAGTCTTAGATTTCTTTCAAATGCTTTTTCCAAAAAAAATTTTTAAGAGAGAATTTTGCTATAGGGCATGTGCCCTCACCAGAGAGAAAGAAAGCAAGAGATCACCCTCCCCCCCAAAGGGGATGACCATGCTGTAATCCCTTCTCCTCCTGGGATTTTGGGCACACATACACATATGCACCTGGCATGAGTTTTATGCCACCAAGTCTGGAACTCAAACAGCAGTGGACTATATGGGAGTCCAGCAACGTAACCATTACATCATCTGCTGGTCCCTCCAAAGTTATTTTGTGCAGAAGAGAAAGCTTTTTAGATTTCACTTTCTCAGCTTACCATTAGTGGTTTATTGGTTGTCTTCGACCGAACTCCAGGGCCCTTCAGTCACAAACCAGGTTTTGTAGTGTCTGTGGAGTCGCATGCATTGCTAAGACCAGGACTCTCTCAGTAGATGCCTTCTGCCTCTTAGTTCTTAACAGAACCATGACCTAGGTTCTTGGATTGGGCCCCCTGGACACAGCCACTGAGAACATTGTGTGCAGGAGGATTGCTGGTGACTATTCTTAGGAAGGACACCAACCAGAGAGCCAGAGGAGCAGGATGGGGCAGGATAAGAAGTTGAGCTGAGGCATAGGTAGAACAGGGGCCTCAGTCACTCTAATGAGTTGCTTCAGATTTATCCCAAATTTGGGCAAGGGGACCAGACCTTTCTATTTCTGAAGTTACCAATCATGGATGTTGGCAGAGAGAGGGACATGCTTTTGGGTAAAGAAGCAGTTTCTGGAGAGGGAACTAACTCTTAGCCATCAGTGCTCAACAGATAGGAGAATGAATGCCTCAGTTCTCAAGGACAGTTTGAATGCCCGTCCATAGGTTGTTATATCTAGTCAGTTGTTTGGTCTCTGTCTTTTTTTTTTTTTTTTTAAGAAAAATACAACTGGGATCCAATAGATGGCATAGCAGTTACATCACTGGACTCCTACATGGCTGACAGCAGTCCGAGCCCCGTACCTGGTGACTTAAAGCTCATACTGGGTGTGTGCATGTGCGTGTGTGTTTGTGTATGTGTAAAAGATTCTGGGAGAAGAAGGGATCACAACATGGCCATCCCCCCTAGGGGATGATTTCTCACTTTCTCTCTCACCGTCTCTGTCTCTCTCTGTCTTTCTCTCTCTCTGGGGAGCATACATGCTATAAGGCAAAAACTTATTTAAAAAAAAAAAAGAAAAAAATAGAAACTGAAAACAAGCAAACCAAATACCCTTTCCTATACGTGGGATCAGGCCAGTTCAATTCAGTCCAATTTTTGGTTTTGAAAAATATACTTGACTTTTACATTCTTTCGTGATTTTTGCCAGGGAAGTCATTGATCTGTGTGTCTTGATTTGTGTAGGCCCATGTCTTTAGATCCAGAAAGCATCCTTCAATTGTAGTTTTGATTATTACTTCTGTTCCATTTGTTTCTCTATTGACTCACAATGCCTATTATTCTTGGGTTAGATCCAAGGAGTAATAATCAAAATATTGAACAGTTAGTTTGGAAGCCAACTTTACATGGGGAAGTTAAAAACAAACTGGTGTTTGTGCTGGAGCAGGGTCCCAGAGGACTCCCCCAAGGATTTACTTTTATTAGATGCTGATCTTGGGGAAGGATACAAGGGCCCATCTTCATGGTAGGGAAGTGATTATTACCAGCCAATAGGAAGTATTTTAATATTTTTAAAACTCAAGCATTTTTGATGTTATAGACATGTTTGTCAAGTTGAAATAGGTCACTCAGCCTCTTGTCCTTTTACATCTCCTATTCATTGTCTTTAACATGGATTTTAATAGTGTTTTTTTTTTGTTTTCCTATAATTTCCTATATTGGCTTATTCTTTTCATAGCCTGATTTTTGTTTTATAGAGATTACTTCCTATGTGTTGTACTAACACCATGAAATTCTTTTGTTCATCAGTGACCCTTTTCAGATGTCTTATGGAACTTTTCATCAAAGACCACATGAGTATTGCATTCTATTTTTAATCCAAAACTCATTTTTTTTGGTTTGGTTATGGGTTTTTTTTTTTTTTTTTTCTTCTGGAGAGGTTTTTGCTATAGGGCGCGTGCACTCGCCAGAAAGAGAGAGAGAGAAACAGAAAGCAAGAAATCACTCCCTGGGGAGATGGCCACGCCACAATCCCTTTTCCTCCATTCTCCTTTTGGGATCTTGGGCATGCACGCATGCACACACACACACCCGGCGTGAGTTTAAGCCACCGGGTATTGGACTTGAACCGCAGTTGACTACATGGGAGTCCAGTGACATAGCCATTACGCTAACTGCTGGTCCCCAAAAGCTCATTTTTAAGTCTGAAGACTCTTGGATGTTTGTAAAGAACACTTACTGCTTAACACACCCACATATAAGTCCTGGCAGAATTCTACTTTCCACCCTAAGGCAGAAGATCAGGTAGATGTCCTCTATTTTGAGGCTACTTTCTTGAGTCTACTGGGTATTTACTAGGGTTCATTCACAATTCTGTTCCAATGGTGGCAGAAGCAGCTCTTCCAAATCTAGCCTGACTGGAGGATGGTGTAGGGAATGGGAAAGAAAGCCCCGTGCAGTGTGGGCAGCATTTGCTACTGAGGACACTGAAAAGGAGTCACCCTAAATTTTTTAATGGTGCCACTGGGATTCAGAACTCCATAGGGCTCATAAGTACTGTTTTGTTTAGAGTCTTGGAGCAAATTAAAGAAATGAACAAATAAACAAAAAAGAAAACCTCATTTCCTCTCACTTTTTTCAGTTAAAATGTAGGGTATGCATAATTATGAGTTGTTCGTTTGTTCATTTTGTTTTGTTTTTACCATGCTTCTGAATTTGACCTTTGGAGATATTTGCTAGATATAATTCGTCACTTGATTTTTTTTTTCCTTCTTACTCCTCTAACTAGGAGGATAAATAGCTCATTACCACTATTGTGGAAAGCCCATTTAATAAAGGATTCTATAAATTGGCCTTCAGACTTAAATTACTGCATTCCTGGGAGAGGACATGGTTTTGTTTTCTCTCCCAAAGCATGTTCTCTCATAGGTGACTCATATGTTGAAGGACTGAATTCTGTTTTGTAATGTGCCAAATTTTCACTTGGAAAACCCGGCTTACTTTTTGTTTCTGTAGCAGTTGGTTTGTTGTTGCGATCATTAACCTTGAAATGATCCTTAAATATCTTTCATGCCTGAGTTAAGGATCTCAGAAGTTAATTTTATCTATATTCCTTGAATGTCACGAATCCATTTGTTTTACTCAGGTGCTTATTATTCATCCTTTTATATTTAGTCACCAGCTAGTAACTTCATTCAAAACAAACAAACAAAAAACTGTTGAGCGATATATCCCATTTCTTTTGGCTTTATTTTTTCCTTTCACATTAACAAAACCTTTTGTAGACTCATGAAATGTTAGCTTTAAAAGGGTTACTGACTCATTTTCATTTTTGCCATTTTATATCTAATACGCTTTCAGTTACATGCTCTTCTTCCAAGATAGGAGTAATTTCTCCCATTTGCTGAGTGCTTTATGTCAAATGGAAGGAAAGGCATTTTAAAAATATCATGTAATCCTTGGAACAGTATTTTGAGTTGATTTAGCCAAGATTATAGAGCTACCCAGTGGCAGAATAGAGATTCGAATCCAGGATGATCAGACTCTGAAACTTACCCCGATCATGACCCTGTGCTTTGTATTAAGAGGCAGAAGATCCAGGTTCTGACGATGCTACCACTGTCACGGCATGGCTATGGGCGTGTCAGACCTGGGCCTGGGTGTTCTCACCGCAGGGAGAGCTCCCTGATTGCAGTGTTTTGAAGGTCACACTAGACAAGGCATTTGGAGCATCTGGTCTCACTTTTGTCACTGAGTAAAAGAACTACAAATGAGTCTGTGCAAGAGGCTAGCAGTAGCTCATGCTGTGCTGGTTGACATATTATTGTTGAGACTTGGAGATTACGAAGAAGATACCCAGGTCAATGGGGATGTGGACCTCTCCTTTTCCTGGGACTTGGCCTGCTGAGTCACCTTCCATGTGGCGGTTCTGAGGGATACTAATGGGGTGGTGTGACATAAAGCAGGTTCTCACTCTCCATAGTAGCAGTTAGTGTCTTTCTCTTTTTTTTTTTTTTGAGTTTTTTGTTTGTTTGCTATAGGGCACATGCGCTCACCAGAAAGACAGAGACGGAAAGTGAGAAATCACCCCCCAAGGGGGATGGCCATGCCACAATCCCTTCTCCTCCATTCTCCTCTCAGGATCTCGGGCATGCACACACACGCGCCTGGCTTGAGTTTAAGCGACCGTGTCCAGGACTCGAACCGCGGTCGACTACATGGGAGTCCAGAGACATAGCTATTACGCTTACTGCTGGTCCCATGTCTTTCCTTTTTTTAAATAATTATTTATTTTAATTTTATTTATTATTATTATTATTTTAAATTTCTGACAGGGCATGTGTGCTCACCAGAAAGAGACAGAGAGAGAGGAGAAGTAAAAAAACATGCCGCCAAGTCCAGGACTCAAACTGCAGTTGGTCACATGGGAATCCAGCACCTTAACCATCACTCCACCTGCTGGCCCCAGAGATCTGTATTTCTACTAGGAGAGGTATGTTACATTTGCTTGAGAAGATGTTCCTTACCATGAAGATTTTACCATCTTGATTCTTCATGAAACATGGAAGGATATTTCTTCCAGGATCATCTTTATCAGAAATGTCTTTTTACAAGGGATAATCTTTTCTGCTTTACATTCTCCTACCCTCAGCAAATGTAGAATTTTAATACCTGTACTCTCAGCAAGAATTGAAAGACATGGTGGACAAATCTGTGCTTGCATATCTCTTTTTTGGATAACTACATTATTACTTATTTAACTTCATTTTTTTTGGAGAGGTTTTTACTATAGGGTGCATGCACTCACCAGAAAGACAGAGACAGAGAGACAGAAAGCAAGAAATCACCCCCCCTGGGGGGATGGCCATACTGCAATCTCTTCTCTTACTTTTCCTCTTGGGATCTTGGGCATGCACTCACACACGCCCAGCATGAGTTTAAGCCACCGGGTCCAGGACTCGAACTGTGGTCAACTACATGAGAGTTCAGCAATGTAGCCATTACGCTATCTGCTGGTCCCTATTTAACTTCAATTTAAGAAAGTCTACCAAGTTGTACTTTATTTATGTAGCCATCACAGTTTCTGATGCCATGTAAATACTGAATAAATAGTTGCTCAGTGAATTTCATACAGCCAATAGTAAGGCAGGCCTTTTCACTCTCCATTCTCTACATATAAACATAGAGAAATATTCTTCATTTGATATTTTTCTAGAGGAATGAACTGGCAGTAAAATCATACAAAGATTCACAAAGTTATTTCTCTCAATACTACTCTCACCTACCCTTACTTCTGATGGCAAAAAGTCTAGCAATCGATGTTTTAGTAACATATTTCTCAAAATGCATCCAATTGCATCCCAAGTTACCAAAATGAGAGTCCCATTTTTTGCCATTGTATTTGAGTAACATTTAGGAGCGTACTGAATATCGCCTCTGGTTTTATGACCTTTATTGTTGAGAAAATATTTATTTATTATGAAATAATTGGAAAATACAGGGAAGCAAAAGAAGGAAGTCAAAATTACTTATAATTTTATTTTCTAACTACCACTTTCTGAATTTTTAATACCTGCTTTTTTAGACATTTTATATGTGAAATATTATACAAATATTATACAAATACAATACTTTGTAACCCATAGTATTTTAACTGAATAATATTTTGTCTGTTTTCACATAAATATTTACACTTCTTGAAACATGGTATTAAAAATTTATTTTATGCAGGAACCAGCAGTTAGCGTAATGGCTATGTCGCTGGACTCCCACATAGTCGACCGTGGTTCACGTCCCGGACCCGGTGGCTTAAAACTCACGCCAGGGCACATGTGCGTGTGTGCACAAGATCCTGAGAGGAGAGTGGAGGAGAAGGGATTGCAGCGTGACCATCCCCCCTGGGGGGTGATTTCTCACTTTCTGTCTCTATGTCTCTTTCTGTCTGTCTGGCAAGCGCACACGCCCTATAGTGAAAACCTCTCCAAAAAAAAAAAAATTATTTTATGGATGGCTATAGCATCATTTAGTCCCCTGGAGTTGGTTTATAAGCTAGAGATTAGTATCTCTCACTATTATAAATGTTAGTTCAGTAAACCTTAGTAATAATCAAGATTAGGTTTTGGGGCTGGCAGATAGCATGGTGGTTAAGGATGCTGGACTCCCACATGGTCAACCATGGTTTGAATCCTGGACCTGGTGGCTTGCTTTCTCACTCCCTCCCCCCTTCTCTCTCACTCAGCTCTGTCCCTTTCTGGTCAAATCTAATAAAATAACTTAAAAAAATTAGATTTATATGTTTGTATGTGTGTGTAACATTAACCACACAAAGTGGCTCATTTAAGATATAGGGGTTTTATTTCTCACCCATGCAAAGAAGGTTCAGAGTTTGGTGTCCAGTATTTAAATAACCATCAGCAGTCAGATTTTATCTATCTTACTGCTCTGCCTTGCAGTGCGTTTATTCCCAAGGTTATGTTGGAAATGGTTGCTGGAAGCCTAGCCATTAAATTAGTGTTCTTCCCAGTACAGAAAAGGGTCAGAGTGGTGGTGTGGTGGTTGGTATAGTCTCAGCCTTTAAGGACACGTGTCTTCTGATGATGCTAGTTTCCCTGTATATATTCTGTTAGGTTTATGACCACATCTAGGTGAATAGGGCAGGAAAAAAGTAGTCTTCATTCTGGGCATAGTTACATACTGGGCAGAGAACCTCCACTGTAACTTCATGTTATTATTAGCATTTGTGTTTACTTATTTCCTGAAGATACACTTCTGGATGTGGAATTGGTAAATCAGAGGAGGATAATTCAGAGGGAACCTTTTTTTGAGACCTTTGCTTATTCAGAGCTTCTTTGGGTGCTTTATGCTTTCTTTAGCATGCCAGTGGGTGATAGAGACAGAGTGGGAAATGTTCTTTCATCTCACTGATAGGTGTGTTCTGGTCTATACAGAGAGCTTTCTGTCGAACCTGCTAGGAGGTAGGCAGGTGCAGGTCCTGTAGAGCCACCTCTTGCTGGGACTTTAGAAATTAAATTTTGAAACTTGAATTGAGATCCTACCACAGTCCCTGTACTATGTAATCAGATTTTATCCATCTACTTTTCTCTTTCTCTTCCTTTTATGGTTTTTTGTTTTTGTTTTTTTTTTCCCTGATTTGCTAGAGGGTGTGGTTGCTCATTGGAAAGAGACAGAGAAAGAAAGGGAAAGTGAGAAACCACCTTTTATGAGGAATGGTCACACCACAATCCCTTTTCCATCTCCCTCACCTTTTGAGATTTGGGGCACACACACAAAATATGCTCCTAGTGTGTATCTCATGTCCTTTCTTTTGGGATTTTGAGCATATATGCACATGCTCTTGGTATGTTTCCCAAGGCATCAAGTCCAGGACTTGAACCACAGGGTTGGCCATGTGGGTTTCAGGCACCTTAACTGCCATGCTATGGCTGGACCCAATATTTCATTCTTATAAAGATCTTTGGTGATACTATGTTGTAAGCCCATGAGCAACTTTTTAGCTGGCCCTATTCAGACTTCTAAGTAGATTTGGTTCTTCAAATTTGATAGAAAATGTCTTTCACATAGAACATTCTGACCCTTATCCCTCAGATATATGACTAGGGTATCTTCAGTATCTGTCTCTATCATATACATATGTACATACTTCACTAAAAACATGTTTCAAGTAGAAGATTTTTATTGAATGTTGGTATAAGTAGAATGATTTGTTCATAGACATATATTAATACTATATTTTCTCTGCACTGTGCTGTGTTCTTCAGTTTACTGTATTATCAAGTTTTTCTTCATTCTTATCTTGCCACTATTGAGGATAACACCTTCAGTTCTACAAATAAAATTTATCAATTATTGGGTCAAGAATCAGGAAGAATGAACATTCCTACTCTAGAGTAATTTTGGTTATTCTTAGTCAACCTAAAATATTTTTACCTACATTTGCTTACATAGTTTTGGTCTAAGTTATTTATATTTTCCATAAACTAGAATAAATGTATTTGTCAAAGAAAAAAATATGAAAAGTAGAGTTTTTTAGAGGGGGATGATTTATGGCCATACCTGCCTAAATGTCATTTCAATTAGGAATTTCATTATCTCTCTTACTTTTGTGTATCATCCCTATCCCCCTATCCTTACATTCTCAGATTATACCAGAAATAAGTGTCCCTGATACTCAAGCAACATTAAAGTCATTTATAAATTTCTAGACAAAGTGAAAACTTCTATGTCTTGTAGTGTATTACCTTAGCAAGGGTTAATGACAGCTGGACCTGGAAACCACCTTGCTTAGTTCTGCCTCCAGTTGTACTGAATGAAATAGAACCAAAGCAGAACCATGAAAGCACAAAACCTGAACCAAAATGGGGTGAGTTAGAAGAGTTTGACCAGATAACTTTAGTAAATTTTTCAAGTCAGGAAACTTCAAAAAATACAGGAAACTCTTTTACAGGTGTTATTTTTCAGGCAGGTAGATGGTTTGAGAGCAGGGAAGTAAGAAAAGGGCCCTAGTAAAATGACAGTGTAGAATGTCTTTCAGAACAAAAGCGTGTATTTTCTGAAGCATATTGTAAACATTCAGTCCTTCTCTTCCTAACTCTTGGCACTGAACAATCTACTGGAGCCAAAGTCTATTTGCATTTATTTTTGTCTGCATCACATATTAAAATAAAAACCTGGAGTTTCTTTTTTTATGAGATTCAAGGAATCAAATACAAATTCAATCAAATGAAGTTGCTTTTCTTCATTCCTTTTGGATTGGAATCCTAGAGGATGGCATGTTTCTGTCACTGGCTGGCCCATTTATCAGAAAATAACACTGAACCTCAGAACATCAGTCAGGACAGAAAAGCTGTAAAAAAGGAGAATCTTAAAGTGAAGGGTACAAAGTTGGTGCTAGCACTGGAGTGGCATAGATGGATAGGCCTATTTACAGCATCAGATCCTTAGACATGAAAAAGCTAGTGCAAATATAGGATCTTTAGGGTTTTTAATCATTTCTTTAGGATGGCTTAGTTGTTTTGTCTAAGGAATAATGTAGAAGTATTCGAAATAAACTGTGGATAATACAACTTTTACCAGGAAATAGAATGGCAATAGAATAGAGCTAACAGAATGAACAGTTTAAAACAGTAAGGACAGTTACAGGACAGATTATGGCTTTGAAAAAGACTTGTATTGTATTATTTTAGTGTGAAATTGGAAATTTTACCACTTCATATCAACCTGTTTGTGAAATATGTATAGATATTATATTTCAGATGATTGCTGAACTTTTAGGACTATCTGAGATTAAAGGAGTGTTTCTAAGTCACTCCATATTTTGCAGAACAAAAATATCTTCAACTCTTGGCAATATTGAAAAGGAAACAATAAAAAACTACTACTGGTTTAGATGAGGATACTTCAGAAAGTTTATGGAAAAGTGGAATTAAAGTATGAATTTCTTTTTGTGGAAAATATTTTGAAATCCATGCCTAGTTTTCCAATCATACACATTTTCTGTGAACTTTCTGAAGAGCCCTTATGTATTTGATTCATAATAGATATTCAGTAAAATAAGGTGAGGACTTAAAGCCTTGAGATTGATTGAATAAGATGTGGAAAGAGGGGTTAAGGTAGGTTTAAAAAAATTGAAGATTTGAAAAGTTTCATGTGAAACAAACACTGCAATTTTTCTGTATGAGCTCGATGAAATCGAATCAGAACCAGTGAGTATTAACTCCGATAAGACAAATTTTTGACTCAGCAGAATCAATTTCTAATATCTGAAACAATTCCAAATTAAGTCAGTTTAGCTTTAGAGGAAAGTTATTAGAGAACTACAACAGAACAACAGAAAATAAGTTTTTAAAAGATGGCATAAGAAAATATCAGATACAAAGGAATACATTTAACAAAGGATGTACAAGATCTTTACATGAAAATGAGAGAATATTAATGGGAAATACTAAAGGTGTAGAGGAATGGAAGGGCACCCTTTGTTCACACACTGGAAGTTTCACTATTGTGAAGGTGTCATTTCTTGCCAAAATGATTTATAGTACATGGAAAATCTAATTTGAATGTTAGCAGTATATTTATAAGCTGATTATTAAATTTATTTGGAAATACAAAGTGATAAGGATAGCCAAAGTAGTTTGAAGAAGATTTCTACATCACAGACATTAATAAATTTACAAAGGGATGGTAATTAAAGCTGTGGATTGGGGTAAAAAGCACAATGGGACAAAATAGAGACTTGGGAAATATACATTAATATTTATGTTAAAATGATGGGACCAGCAGGTGGTGTGGTGGTTAAGTCTCTAAATTCCCACATGGTTGATTGTAGTTCAACTCCTGGACCTGGCAGCTTGTTTTCTCACTTTCTCCCTATCTCTGACTTTCTATCTCTGTCTCTTGCCCTATAGCAAATTGAAAATTTGCAGGGCTGTTCTACCTTATGGAGAACCCTTCTATCTTTCCTTCCAGGTAGTAGTTCTCCCTTTCCTCTCAAAAGGAGCAAACTGTTTACCCATGTCTGTTTACTGTTCACATGGCTACTTCATTTATAGAGTAATCCATTCTGTACACTTTGCTTAATAAACTTATTTCAGTCTCAAAAAAATTAGTAATTCTAATATGATGGGAAAAGGATGGTATTCTCAATAAATCATGGTTGGGAAGTTAGAAATCTACATGCAAAAAGAAAATGAATAATGATCCTTATACATTCACAAAAAGGGACCAACAGCTAGCATAATGGCTATGTTGCTGAACCCCCATGCAGCCGACCGCAGTTCGAGTCCCAAACCCGGTGGCTTAAACTCACACCAGGCGCATGTGTGTGCGTGCTCAAGATCCAGAGAGGAGAATGGAGGAGAAGGGATTGCAGCGTGGCCATCCCCCCTGGGAAGTGATTTCTCGCTTTCGGTCTCTCTCTCTCTGTTTTTCTGGCGAACGCACACACTCTATAACAAAAATGTCTCCAAATAAATAAATAAATTTCAGATGGAGTGTAGATCTAAACATGAAAAGTAGAACGTAAAATACTTAGAAGAAAACAGAGATGACTCTTCATGACCTGGGTAAGCAAAGATTTCTTTACTAGACATTTAAAAATCATTATCTGGGACCAGCAGATGGCATAATGATTACATCGTTGGACTCCCACATAGTCAAACACAGCTCAAGTCCTAGACCCGGCAGCTTAAAATCTCACACCACGTGCTTATGCATGTGTGCCCAAAATCCTGAGAGGAACTCAGAGGAGAAGGCATTGTAGTGGACCAGCCCCCTGGAGGTGGGGGGTGATTTCTCACTTTCTGTGACTACCTCTTTGCCTCTCCTGTGAGCACATTCGCCCTATAGCAAAAATCTCTTTCAAAAATAAATAATAAACCGCATTATCCATAAAAAAATAATAAACTGAATATTATTATGGTTGAAAACTTCCATTTTATTTTTTGAAACAACCTACTAAGAAACTATAAAAGAAATGTCGGAGTGGGGAGGAGATATTTGTAATATGTATTTCCAACCAAAGCTGTCCACCCAAGTATATATAACATTTATCAACCTGTAAGAAAAAGCGCGATAACTCAGTTTAGAAAGGGCATAAAACCTGAATAAACACTTCACAAAAGAGTCTCTCTGTTATGAACAGTAAATGCAGGAAAAGGTTGTTAACTTCCTGAGTTATCAAATGTAATTATAACCACCATGTCATACCACTATACACCCACCATGTGGTTAAAATGAAAAAAAGACTGTACCAAGCTTTGGTAAGGATGTGCAGCAAATGAACTCTCATATGCTGTTGGGTGTATATTGTACAACTGTTTTGGAAAACTGGCAGAATTTGCTGAAGCTATGACCTCATGATACCTTTGGTATATATGCAAATGAAATACATACATATGTATGAGAAAGCATGTATGAGAATCTTCATAATAGCACTGTTGGTATTAGCCAAAGGTAAAGAACAACTCAAATGCCTATTAGTGCCAAATTAGTTATAGAGTGCTCATAATCATGAAAAAGCATGCAGCAAAGAGAAGATGAATTACTCCTACATGTAGCTATTTGGTTGGATCTCACAAACATGCTGTCGAGAAGAGGAAGCCACACATCCATTTAAACACAATAAAAGAACAGGGTAGATGAATCCATGGCGTTAGTAATCAGGGAAGTGGCCGCTCTGATGGGTAGGGTGTGATGGGGGGTGTGCAGCTCATGTTCTGTTTTTTGATCCAGGAGTTGGTTACATGTGTATGTTCACTTTGTGAACATTCATTGACCTGACACTTATGATTTGTGCCCCTTTCTATAAATTGTATTCTTCAGTTGGGAGGGAAAACTTACTTTAATATATCCTTAGAAATACAAAAGGCTAAAGTAGCTATTTGGCAAGGGTTTATGACAGGATTGAAGTAGCGCTGTAGCTGAGCTAGCATATATGGGACGAATAAATGTGGAAGAGGTGCCTTTCTTCTGAGGTGCCTTGAATAAGCAATTTCCAAAAAAATGCTTTTGTTTTAAAGGATCACAAGAAGATAATTATTGTTGAACTCTTAAGTCAAAGACAGTAATCATTTGGTACAGAATGGCTGTTTAGGAAACCAGCAGTAAACAGATTTGGGTTCAGAAGAGCTAATAAATAAGTAGAATATTCCATAGTTTTAATTTTGACTTGCAAAATGACAGAAGCACTTGCTTTCCTGGTATTTTTGTTTTTGTTGTGATAATTTCATATCCCTTTTCAAAAAAAAAAAAAAATTAGCCTGGCTCTTTAAAAAGTCACTCTGATTAGTAAGTAAGAATTGAGAGACCAGCAGGGTATAACGGTTACATCACTGGACTTCCATGTAGTCTACTGCAACTTGAGTCCCAGACCTAGTGGCTTAAAATTCATGCTGGGTGCATGTGTGTGTTTGCCCAAAATCCTGGGAGGAGAATGGAGGAGAAGGGATGGCAGCATGGCCATCCCCCCAGGGAGGTGATTTCTTCCTTTCTGTCTCTCCATCTCTCTGGCAAGCACACGTGACCTACAGTAAAAACTCTCTTAAAAAAGAAAAAACAAAAAAAGAATTAAAAGAACAAACTCAGACTGAGACAAAAGGAGAGACCAAATACAGTAACTACATGTAAGCACAGTTGCTAAACGTGGGCATACAATTTGGTTTTTACCTTTAGCACATCTAAAGCAGAAAGGGGAAGAAATACACTTCCCTATAAGGAGAGTTATTGCATTAAAGAGGCAATATTGAATGACTTAATGAAGCATGTCTTTAATAATGGGAGCAATAGCAAACACGTAAGCTGAAGTTATGAGTTGTTTCTTATAATGACCTTCAGTACAGAGTGTAATGGCTCAGTGAGTATGACGTTGAACTAATGTAGTCACTACTTCCAGCCCCAATCTCATTATCTGAGGGAGATGCACATGGGTCTCTTTGCTGTTTTCAGGGGGTGATGGTCTGTTTGTTTCCATTGACCAGGTGCCCGGGAAGAACCTGCCGTACAGCAGGCACAGCGTCGGTCGGCTGTTTTTCTCTCCTTCAAGTCCCCAATTCCATGTCTGCCTTTGCGCTGGGAACAGCAGAGCAAACTTCTTCCAACTGTCGCCGGAATTCCTGCCAGTAAAGTTTCCAAGTGGAGCACAGATGAGGTATATTTTATTTTGTCAAGGGCCAGATACAGAAGTACTGGCTTAAGGCATGATAGACACATCTTGTGTATGTTTGGTTATGGTTTTTTTGTTTTTGTTTTTTGTTTTTCTTTTTTTTTTTTGGTCAGAAAGAAAATAAATTATTCTGAGGAAAACACCCCAAAAATACAGGTTAAATATTTTGAAGCTGTAGCATTTAGATTCTGACTTTTCTTTAACTGGAAATTTTGATATTATTTTGGACAGGTGTCAGAATTCATACAGAGCTTACCTGGGTGTGAAGAACATGGAAAGGTGTTTAAAGATGAAGTGAGTATTTCACTAAATTGCTGTATGTTACATAATGGGAAGAAGCACAGAAACACAGTGAATGATGGAATATATAGAACTGGCAGAATCAGGAAGAGATGGATTGTGTTGAAATTAACAAACTGCTATATAACTATCTAACAAGCAACATTAATCAGTTGCATAAAAATGTCTTTGTAAGAGTTGCTGTCTAAAGGAGGTGTTTGTAAGTACCTTTTTACAATAGTAGCACTAGATTCATTATTTTAAAAAAATACATAAAACTTAATAGCATGCATTTATTTTGTTTATAGCACAGAAAAAAAAAACAAAGACAGAAATAAGCAACATTAATTTCTTTGAAATAAAAGTTAAATTAATTCCTATTATTTTATTTTCAAACTTCACTCATACTATACTAAGATTAACTCTATTCAACTCTTAAAATAAATATTATCATTATTGCTAAATCAATCTTAGATTCTATACATTTCTAGTAATGTTCATAACAAATATTTATCACAGGCTCCTTTTTTTATTTCCTTTTTTTTTGGAGAGGTTTTTTTGTTATAGGGAGCGTGCGCTCGCCAGACAGAGAGACAGAAATCAAGAAATCACACCCCAGGGGGGATGGCCACACTGCAGTCCCTTCTCCATTCTCCTCTCGGGATCTTGGGCACGCACGCACACGCAGCCGGCGTGAGTTTTAATCCACTGGGTCCGGGACTTGAACCGCACTCGACTATGTGGGAGTCCAGCGGCATAGCCATTACATTAACTGCTGGTCTCCCAGGCTCCTTTTTGAATATTATTTTCATTAGTTATTCTCAACTACCTGTTTAGAACTTCAGTGTGAGGGTCAGTTACTAATGATATCACTACATTGAGTATTAGAAAAAAAAGGAATTCTTTTCTAGCTACCCTCTAAGTAATAGTATTAGGGGACAGCAGGAGACCTTTTCCACTAGGGACCTTTACAAATATGCCCCTGTCCTGTCATTTCTCTCAAGCAGAGCAGTCAATTATGATTGTGAGTTTGGCTCTGTTTAGGGATTTGAGAGGCAGAAAGCAGACTAAGTAATCTCAGAAGGCTTTCTCTGACATCTGCTGTCTACAGATACACACATGTACACATTGTTTGCCCCATGTATAAACCTCAAATTTTAAGAATAGCATTTTGTCAATTAGGAGAATGGCAGGAGTGTCAGGACAGCTGAGAACCCAGCCTCGGTCATCGGAGTCATCATACTGTGAGATATAATTCATGCTTTAGAGTGATGGCCTGTTGCAATGCACAGGGTCTAATTTTCACTATCCTTTTTCTGATGTATGTTCTTATTACAGAAATGTTTTATCTTCTTTATAGCTGATCTTTAATGGGAACATACTTGGATTTTGGAACTTCTTTCCCTAACTTCTAAATCCTGAGTGTCTTCAGGCATCACTCTCAGTTTGAACAGACTTCAATCTTTATAGGGAGCTGTTGCTCCTTCTTTGAATTATGTAGTCATTACCTTTAAAAATGATAACAATATTTAAAATAAATTGTAGTATAGCTACTTTATGAATTATATTTCTCTTTTGGTGATATCTAGATATATTTTTGTTCTAATGGTATCCAGATACATTTTTGTACAGATCAAGTTTGGGGCCAGCAGGTGGTGTGGTGGTTAAGGCACTGGAGTCCTATGTGGCCCACCAAGTTCCAGACCCAGCATTTGAAAAATCATGTCGGGCATGTGTGTGTGCATACATAAAATCCCAAGAAGAAAATGAAGCAGGGATTGCTTCATTTACCCCACTATCCTCTCAGGGGGTAATTTCTCACTTTCTTTCTCTCTGCCTCTTTCCAGTGAGTGCATGTACCCTATGGTAAAAACCCATAAAAGAAAAAAGTCAAGTTCAAATTCAAAATCATATGATATTTCCTTGAACAGTTCTTTTCTACAGGGCATATTGTCTTCTTTTTTTCTTTTTTTAAGGTTTTTGCCATAGAGTACATGCACTCGCCAGAGGCAGAGAGAGAGAGAGAGGAAGGTGATAAGTCACTACCCAGAGGAGATGGCCACACTACAGTCCTTTTCCGTTTTCCCCTTGGGGTTTTGGGCATGCATGCACAGACACCTGCCATGATTTTCAAGCCACCATGTCTGAGACTTGAACTGCATTTTGTCACGTGGGAATCCAGCACCTTAACAACTATGCTACGTGCTGGCTCCAGGGCATATTGTCTTTAAAGATACTCTTCAGCTACCAAATATTCTCAAAGAAATGGGACAGTTAACAGTCCCTGTCCGTATATGTCATTCAGTCATTCAGGTATTCATTCACCCCTTCATCTTGTGAACATTGCTAAATTCTTGGCATATGTATGTTATTCTTGGTAACACTCTGGTGAGAGGGATTATTCAAAGACAATAAGACATGGTCCTCCCACGTTTCTCACAAGGTCAGTGGGTATTGATTTTGAGTCATCGAAGTAAACTATAACACAGATCTAACTAAAAATATTACAAATCATCTCTAAGAGTACCGATACTGGCATAGGTTGTTATTGGAAACCATCCTTGACTTCTGCCTTACATACTCCATATACATTATGTCCTGAGGAAAGTTACGATGTATTTTTCTATGTTTTTCTATGCAAAAAGGCATCATGACTTTTCCAATGACCCAGTAGTTTGTTGAAAATTGTACTTAGGTATAAATTTAAAGCATAGAAAGATTCTGACTATCTCTCTGCACCCATCAGTACCACCCTTGTCTGGGCCACCATGTTCTCCCCTGGATTAACATAATAACTTCCTAACTTGTCTCCTCAGTTGTATCGTTTCTCCTGTGTAGTCTGTTCCCATCACTGCAAGAGGATCCTGCTAAGACCTAAGTCAAATCTTGTCACTCTCCTCTCATATCCTTCCAGTAGCTTCATATCTCAATCAGAATAAAAGCTGAAGGTCTTCCGGGGCCTGCAATGTAATACCTCATTACCTCTCTTGCCTCCCGGCCCGTATGTCTAGCTGTCCCCTTGCACTGACCTCCTTGTTATCCCTTAAGACTATCCAGGCAGCTCTGGCGCTTCCTTCTATCTGCAATGTTCTTCTGCAACGTTCATACGGCTTCTTCCCTCTGCATCTAGATGCCAACCCCTCAGTTAGTGCTGCTCTGACAATCCTACTTGAATTGCTCTGTGGCAACAGAGCAACCGCCTTCTAATTTACTGATTAATTTGCTTATTTACTATGATCATTTTTCACAGTCTGTCATCCTTTAACAGAACACAAACTCCACAAAGTTTCTGTTGGCTTGCTTGCTTGTTTGTGTTTTTAACCTGTTTTATCCTCTGCCATATGCCTAAACCTACAAAGAGTGTTTGGAATATGGTAGATGTTAGTATGACTTGCTGAGTGAATATACTCATACCTTTAGGCTCTGAGAAAGACTTATTCAGATCAAGAGCATGTCAGTGTGATCTACACTGAAAAGCCTTTGAGAAAACCGGGAGTGCATAATGGACAGAGGAATGAGGTGGGAGGCAACAGCTTCTGAGTTCCAAATCCTTCCTCCTGGTTGGAACCTTTAGCCAGACACTTAATCTGTGGAGTCTGACAAGTGTATGTGCATTACATGAGCAAACAAACAAAAAGTAAGCCTCGTAATAGATGATGATCATCACTGTTGTTCTTAGATATGTACCTTCATAAATTAAGCTTTCTTCCTTCCATCAAGGCTTCTCCTCATGCGTCCATGTGAGCAGCCCCTATGCGAAACGTTGAATTTGGGACTAGCCAAGACTTTTTCTTTCTAGTGTAAACTTATAAGTAATAATCTATCAAAATAGATTCTTCCAGCCCTATTCTTAACTTCATATCCCAGCCTCTCTCAGTTCTTGAGTTGTTCCTTTTCATCACCATGTGTCATGTTAAATTCTTAAACAGTCTCAGGAGACTCAGTGCCTGCTGTAAGCCGTCAGCAGAGTTTGCGGTAATAGCAAACCAATCAGTCCATGTAGTGAGCTTCTTGGAAGCTGGTGACATTTTCATTAATGACTGAGAAGACTTCTATCGGGCTGTCCATCCTAAGGTCTGCCTTGGTTGATTGAAGTATTAATAGATCTGCCTTTTTTCCTGGCCTTGCTTTATAAGAGGGTTGTCATAGCATGAGCAAATGAGACCCACAGCAAATGTTTCCCAAAAAGCAGTAGAACACGTCTCCTACCTGCCATTTAACTGCAGTTTGCTGGAGATTGTTTCCTTTTAGTTTATGATAATAGGATGTTTTCTTACTGAAATTAGCAGACTCTTCCACATAATTGTTACTTGAAGTTGTTTGAGATGACTTTAGTTCTTTCTGATTATTACATACAATTTAGATGTATAGGATTTTATTTTCAGAGAGAGGAAAAATCTCAGCGAGTCACTTAATTATATTGACCTTTAGTTAGGGAACTGTCTACTGAATTTAGAATTTTATTAGTGTGCTAGGGCTACTATAACGAAGTACCACAAATCAGTGGGTTCACTGGCAGAGATGTATTGTCTCACGGTTCTGGAGGTTAGATGTCTGAAGGTTGGAAGACAAGGTGTAGACAGGGTTGCTTCCTTCTGCAAGCTATGAGGAAAAAAGTTGTTCCAGCCTTCTTTCTGATTTGTGTTCTCTCTTTGCCTTCAGATGTGTGTCTGTCACTGTGTCCAAGTTCCTCTTTTAGAAGAGGACACCAATGTTGGAGTAGGGGCCTGCCCTGCTCCAGTATGACCTCATGGTAACTAAATGCATTTGCAACAGCCTCATTTCCATATACGATTACTTTCTGAGGGGGTTAGGACATCGACATAGGAATTTAGGGGGCCACAGTTCAACTATAACACAGTACATTGCTACTAAGGCTTCTCATGTACTCTGAGGTAGAGGACAAAAGTGTGTTTTACTTTTGTGCAGAGTGAGAAAACTGTGGAAGATACACAAATATTGTGTGTGTGTGTGTGTGTGTGTGTGTGTGTGTGTGTTTATTTATTTATTTATTTATGGGGTGGGAGTTTTTTGCTACAGGGCATGTACGCTCGCCAGAAAGACAGAGAGAGACAGAGAGACAGAAAGTGAGGAATCACTCCCTAGGTGTGATGGCCATGCCACAATCTCTTCTCCTCCATTCTCCTCTCAGGATCTTGGGCACACATGCACACATGCCGCGCCCAGTGTGAGTCTAAGCCACCGGATCTGGGACTTGAACCTTGGTCGACTACATGCAAGTCCAGTGATGTAGTCATTACACTATCCGCTGGTCCCCATGAATATTATTTTTTTGTTAGTGGAACTCCTCAGCAGCCTACAGAAAATTGTTTCTTTGTTCTGACCAGTAAGCCAGACATCATCTTCACAGTGTTCTTTGAACTTCAGAGTACTGTCTTTTCTAGAAGCATAGACTCTTTGTCTTAGACAAGGCTCAGAGAAAGGCAGAGTTTTTCTTTCCCACAGTTGCACAAATAATAGAATAACCAGCACAGTCTTAAGTCTGTGTTAGTAACTGTTTTTTTCTAGTATGTGACCATACAAGAAATTGTAACCATGCAAGAATAAATGCTATCTTTCTGATTTTTTATTTTTCCTTCATGGTGAAAGGCTAATTTTTTTGGAGAGATTTTTGCTATAGGATATATGTGTTCACCAGGAGGAGACACAGAGAGAAAGTGAAAAATCACCCCACCCCCAGGGGGAGGTCATAGTCCACCACAATCTCTTCTCCTCCATGCTCCTCTCCAGATTTTTGGGCATGCACGCACATGCGCCCAGCATGAGTTTCTAGCTGTCTGGTCTGGAACCCAAACCACCGTCGGCCATGTGGGAATCCAGCGCCTTAGCCACTATGCCACCTACTGGCCCCAAAAGGCCAGTTTTATAAAAACAGCATGTAGCTGATTTGCTTGAATTGTTACATTTATGTCCACAAATATTTGTGTACCTCTTATCTCCTCTAATTTAAAAAGCTACCAAGATATGAGCTGGATTTGTGGTACCCCAGAGTCTTCTATTTTCTTCTTGACTTACCATCCAATTCAGAGTAATCACCAGAAGAAGATAGGGGCACCTTCTGTTTTTTTGCAGGCTGGTTTTATAGATGAAAGAGCTTTCCTCTGCTCCCAGTGCACTTGGACTGTGCTGTTACAGCTACGAAAGATCTGTGTATCAGGAAATGTTTGACACGTCTACTCCTGTGTGGCCTTTTTAGTGCCGCTATGCAGAAGAGAACTGATGACCTATCCTTGAATATTTCCAACATTACATCCCATTAATCCACCTTCTTTTGTTTGTTTTCCTCTTTTTTAGCAAATTGATGGAGAGGCATTTCTACTTATGACCCAAACGGACATTGTTAAAATTATGAGCATTAAGTTGGGCCCTGCTCTCAAAATTTTCAATTCTATCCTGATGTTCAAAGCTGCAGAGAAGAATTCTCACAATGAACTCTGAAGATGGTGGTTCTGATACCATCAGCTTTCTGCTTTAAAGCTCATGTTTTATTCAAAGCACAAGGACGGTTCTAACTCCTAAGCGTGTGGTCTCCAAAATTCAAGAGCAACGCTGTCTGTCAGATTATTTATATTCTCAAGAGACGATATATGTGAATTCTTATGAAAGTGCTTGAGCTTTTAACCAGGTACTGTCTAACCACAGTCATCTTTTGGTTCTGTTCACTGAGCTAAATTTATCTTTGTAAATCTTTTTGAGGCCGGGGGGAGGGGGAAAGGGGAACTTCATTAATTATTTATGGTAAGGGGAGGGCAGAGTAAGAACTTTTGGCATTTTGTAAACATTGTTGAATTCTCTTTCATGTACACGGTTTCTTTTTCAGTACTTCCGGAAACCTTTTTATATAATCAGATTTCAACTCAAACCAAATTAGTCAAAACCTGGCTAAGTTTAGCCAGTTGGACTGTTACCTGTATTGTTAATTTTGTGCCATATTTTGAATTGCAACATTATGCTAAGTATAACTTTGCAAGTCACGATATTGCCTAACTGCTTGTCATGATTTGTTGGGGGATGAATAGTTGTAAACATTACTTTTCTTTGAATCAGTGTTTTTACTTTTGCACGCACTATGAAATGTTAAACAAATTACTTTTCACCAGCATCTTTACTATAATTACCAAAAACGTGTATATAAAAGAATGGAATTGAAAAAATAAAATATATGAACAGAAATAAATTAGGTAGTGTATTTGAGCGGCATCAGTCTCGTACATCGTGGTGCCCTGTGTGTTTACAAGAGTGGGATGCTATCGGAGGAACCTGCAGTACGTGTAGGGGATGTCTGTATGGATCTTGAGCTATCTGTGAGATTCTCGTGAGCTTTTCTCTCACTGCCATGGAAGTAACTACAGGGCTTTACAGAGATGAGGTGCTCGTTCTGTCCATAGAAACACTAATCCATAAAGAGCACCATCTCAGATCTTGCAGTGTCCTCTGAACCCAAAGGTTTGCTTCAGGGTTGACTGAAGAGAGAGTGGAGAGATTTTACTGCAAAGGCAATGTATGAGAGAACACCGCAGGTTGACATAGGATTCTAAATGTTCTCAGATAAGGAGGTGATTTCCCAAAGCAATCATTCAAGGACCTCCGTCTTAGAAGGATTCCTTTTCCTGTAGAACACTTTGCCTCAATATATAAGCAAACAAATGCACTTTAAATGAAAACCCTTGATTATCTATAAACTGATAGCTGGTAGTGTTCCTTTTGCAAGAATGCATTTCGAAGGCAAAAGGTAAATTATTTTGTCAGTCTTTTGATCTACGTTCTAATTCCAGGATTTGACATTTATTCAAGGACTGTTTTAAAAATAGAAAGTAAGTTTGTAGCATGCTGTCTGAATTCTGAGGGAAGTTCCACTGCTTTCCTTAGTGGCTCTCGGTTTTCCTTCTGTAGGCCTTCCTTCCCCTGTTGGAAGTCTCCTAGCAGTTCTTTGCATTTGTCAAAATTCAAGGTAAAACAGGGTCAGTGACATTTGCGGTGTCCTATTCATTTCTTTGCATGAATTCTGCTTAAATAAGTTTTTCATTGTTTTTGTTTTTTGTTCTTTTTTATATTTTGTTCAGAATTTGTACATTCAAGTTGCACTTGTTATATCTGATATGAATGAAATAAAATCTTAATTGCAGATAATTTTTATATATGTATGATTTTTAAGAAATCTTACCGAATAAAACGAGAGCAGGAAAACATCAAGCTTGTGGGCATTAGCCATGTAATAAATCTGTAGGATTCAAAATTGTTAGACTGTGCCACAACATGATATGATACACATCAACGTAACTCAAAAATTAGATCATTACGCCAAGTAGGATTTATCCTCATTGGGAATTTTCCATTCTAGTTTAAAGCATGTGTTGTAATGAAAAGGACTTTTTCATGGGCCAGCCCCATAACCATATCCCACGTGGCCAACTACACAGTTCCAGTTCTGGGCCTAGCACTTGAAAATGGCACTAGACGCATGTGCATCCAAGCCCTAAAATCTGGACAAGATGGAGAAATGGACAAGAAGGGATTGCAGCATGATCACACTTCATTGGGGGAATGCTTTCTTATTCTCCCTCTCCATCGCTGTCTCTGGAGAGTGTATGCATCTGCTAGCAGATTTTAAAAAAATAATAGAACAGAATGTTTACATCTTATTGAAAACTTTGTGTGTGTGTGTGTGTGTGTGTGTGTGTGCGCGCGCACACACAGAAGGTATATGCACTCACTAGAGAAAAAGAGAGTGAGTGAGAAAGCAGCCCCCATGGGGAATAGTTACAATGCAGTGGGCAAGCATGCACAAACACTTCCTCATGCTCTCGTGCTCCATAAGCCAAGCAGGTCAGAGACTAGAGCCGCATGGTTGACTCTCTGGGACCCAACCACCACCACATCATGGGCTGGCCCTATCCACTCATTCTAAGTAGCATGTTGTTCTATGTCAAAGGCAAGGCATTAGGCATCCTTCTGTGGGTACAGAATTCAGTGTACATCAAAAGGGGGAAAACCCTATCTCTCTGCCCCTAAGATATAGTCTAAGTTGTTTTTTTTTTTTTTCTTTTTTTGGAGAGGTTTTCTCTATAGGGCGCGTGCGCTCGCCAGACAGACAGAGAGAGACAGAGAGATAGAAAGTGAGAAATCACCCCCCAGGGGGGATGGCCACACTGCGATCCCTTCTCCTCCATTCTCCTCTTGGGATATTGGGCACGCACGCACACACGTCTGGCGTAAGTTTAAGCCACCGGCTCCAGGACTCGAACCACAGTCAACTACATGGGAGTCCAGCGACATAGCCATTACGCTAACTGCTGGTCCCGATATAGTCTAAGTTTTAACAGAAGAAATAGGGAGCCATGATGGTAGGGAGATTCCTAAAGTGAGAGAACCAGGCTTGGAGTAAGACGAAAGAGAGGGATGAGAAATGTGGATCTGGTGGGCCTTTCCCATATGTAGGCTTTTTCCTTTTTAGGTTTGTTTCTTTGATAAGTGAGAGACAAAGAAGTACAGAGACAGGCAGAGGAAGCTCAGACAAGATCTTCAGCTCACCATCTATCCCCAGGCTCGACCTCTAGGATCATGGGCACACATGCATGTGCCCAGAGGGCACGGGACACTTTGGGCCATGAGCCCAGGACCTTCCCATGTGAGTTCAGCATTGAGGAGCATTGCGTTACCACTGCACCACTACAGCTGACCTAAGCGCACTTTGAAAGCACCATATGAGCTGAACAAAACCTGTCTGCAGGTTACTTAATATTTGCCATTCTACAACTTCTGGGTTGTAGAAGAACTTGTGGACTCGGCGTTCAAAGAAAATATGGAGCCAGGGGACCAGCAGTTAGCGTAATGGCTATGTCGCTGGACTCGCATGTAGTCAACCGCGGTTTGTGTCCCGGACCCGGTGGCTTAAAGCTCATGCCAGGCACATGTGTGTGCGTGCCCAAGATCCCAAGAGGAGAACGGAAGAGAAGGGATTGCGGTGTGGCCATCCCCCCTGGGGGGTGATTTCTCACTTTCTGTCTCTCTGTCTCTGTCTGTCTGGCGAGCGCACGCACCCTATAGTAAAAACCTCTCCCCAAAAAAAAAAAAAAAAAAAAAAGAAAGAAAGAAAGAAAAATATGGAGCCAGAAGGTAGCATGATGGTTAAGGTGCTATATCCTCACTTGGCTGACTGCAGTTCAAGTCCCAGACCTGGCAGCTTAAAAATCATACTAGATGCCTGTGCATGTGTGCTCAAAGCCCAGGAGGAGAATGGAAGAGAAGGGATTATGGTGTGTCTCTCCCCCTCCCCCAGCCCCAGGGAGGGTGAGTACTGAGTAATACTGAGTATTTAGCAAATGGCAGGACCACATCGGGCACTGGGAATAGATACACAGTTGTAAAACGTGACTCTGCCCTCCAAGTCTGCTCATGCCTGGGTCATGTTTGGAGCTGGGATTCAGTGCAGTGTCCCTACAGAGCCAGCCACATCATTCTGCCCCAGCTGAAAAGAGGCTGCCATTGAACTTCACTGCAAAGATCCTGTCCCTCATAGGAATGCATTTAAGTTGGTGAATTCATTTGGGAGAAGAGGAGGAAGACATTGTAGAACTAAAACAGGGAAGGTGGAAGGTAATTTGGGGAGCTAAATGAGTTTCTAAGAAACCATAATAAATTTATAATTCTAGTGAAAGGGAAGAAATGGGGACTGTGGCATAGGGACTGGTTTATGCAAAAATTACAGGTGCCCAATTATTTACTCTGGACATTCTGGTATTGGTAGTTAATGAGTTGTCAATGTAGCATGGGCAGCTGATCTTCCATTTCTTTTTATCTCAGCATTTTAATGACTAGTTCTGAGAAAGGTGTCTAACAGGCTGTTATTTCAGTGATAGATTAAAAACTGCAATATTTCCAGACATGTGTATTATAAAAATATTTCATCACTAATTTCTACAAATCCTTTCTTAAACTTAAAAAAAAAAAAATAGAGGGAACCAGCAGTTAGCGTAATGGCTATGTCGCTGGACTCCCACGTAGTCGACCGTGGTTCGCGTCTCGGACCCGGTGGCTTACAACTCACGCCGGGCGCGTGTGCGTGCGTGCCCAAGATCCCGAGAGGAGAATGGAGGAGAAGGGATTGCGGCGTGACCATCCCCCCTGGGGGGTGATTTCTCGCTTTCTGTCTCTATGTCTCTCTCTGTCTGTCTGGCGAGCGCAAATAGATTGCCAGAGGACATGTGCATTCACCAGAGACATGGTGGGTGTGAGGGAAGTGAGAATCCACCTTCTATGGGAAATGATCACACCACTATCCCTTCTCTGTTTCTCCCTCCTTTCAGGATTTTGGGCATGCATGCAATATGCACCCAGCATGGTTTTGCTGCTGGGTCTGAGACGAACCATGCTGTTGGCCATGTGGGATCCCACCACCTTCACCACCACATCATAGACTAGGCTCTTCTTAAACTTTCTGAAAAAGGAAAAGAATTAATTAGACAAAGTAACTCAGGAAATTCACATCCCATTGTGTTGCTGGTATTAACACTTAAATCTCTCTTCTGTTCCATCTTGCAGAACTAACATTATATTTTGATGATAACATCAAGGGACACCTTAAAGCTGTGGTTTTGTAGTTCTTCCTTATGAAATACGTGGGGAAGAGTGAATGTACTCTGAATTTTATTGGACCTGAAAAGTGCCTGTGTGCCATTGTCGTGAATGGAACAAGCAGAAATATAACACGGGTCTTAGGCAGTGGCCAGCTGGGCATGCAAGGTGAGCCACTGAATCTCCAGGGAGGGACGTAGTGAGCACAGGTCACAGGTCCCACACCATGCCAGCAAGATTGGCCAGCAATGAGGGGACCTCAAGAATGCAGCACCCCTTGTTCTCAACAAGTGATAAAAACCAAAATGCCTGGGGCTGGCCAGGCCGTCTGGGGAAAAGAGGAACTGGGTTGTATGTGCCCCTTCTTAAAATGCTCCAAGTTCAAAATGTTAACAAATGATGTTCAGATCAGAGAGGGAGCCCATTGGCCACAAATGTGCATCTCCTGGTATTAAATCTTCCAAAAGAGGGCACATTGAGTTAAGTGCAAAGTCTTACCCTCATCTGAAAGAGTTGAGTCAATCTGAAATATAATATCTTTTGAAAACTAATGTACCTTTAAAGGTATATAACACTGACCATGGAACTCCCAAGAATTCAAATAAACAACTCTTTAATAATATTTTATTACAGAATTTCACCAAGAACTTAAGCATCTAGGCGTAAAGATAGAAGGCATTGAAGTTTATTATCATCTTTGATACTAGATGACTTCTGATACATACCTCTAGCACAGCCTAAGTCAGAACAGTTTTGTATACAGTTTCAGCTGGCCCAGGGGTCAATTCTGACGGAGGATTTGGCATGCTATTAAGTGACTGGCTGTTGAGATCCTACTTCCTTTTCCTTTTCTTTCAAACAAGGAAAATAGGGACTGTGCATATCAAAAATCAAGGTCTCTAGGAAGTGGAGGGTTTGGGACAGTCTTCTTGGACACTCAATTGCAAACACATGAAAGGTGGCAACTAAAGCAGCCACGGCTGTCACACAATCGTCCACCTTCGTAAGCCTCTCTTTCTCCAAAAATAAAGAAAATTCGCAAACATCGATGTTGAAAGGGTTTTTCACTTCTAACACGGGCGTGGACACTTGCACCTGAAAAAAAAAAAAAAGGATGCAATCACGACTCCACGATATATAAAACAGCTCAATGTTGCCGAACTCAGTTACGATTTTACAGTAAAGGAGCTTGTTGCAATTTGGCCTGTTTGTACATAGGGTAAAACAAACAGACTGCCATCCTGCTTGTAATAAATTATTGTATGAATGTGTAAAAGGCAAACTAGTGCCCGTTGACATACTGCCTACCTTCTCGTTCACAACGACAAAGAGGCTGGGATCATCTCCAAAAACATCTGGGAGGAGTAAACACGTGGCTGTCATTTTCATATCTGTCAAAGCAAACATGGTTACAGGCCAAGTAAAAATGAGCTTTTATCAGTTGTAAACAAAGCTAGTATTAAAACATCTGGAGCTTTGGCTTTTCAGTTGTTCAACTTACACAGAAAACATGCTAGCCTCTTTAGGTCAGTGTTTCAAAAATTTTTTTTTTTTTTAGGTTTCTGCCATAGGGTATGTGCACTCAACAGAGAGAGACAGCGACAGTGAGAGGGAAAGTGAGAAATTACCTCCAGGGGAATGACTATGTCACAATCCCTTTTCTTCCATTCTCCTCTCATGATCTTGGGCATACATGCACACATGCCCAATGAGATTTTTCAAGCTGCCAGGGCCAGGACTTGAACCATAGTTGTCCATGTTGGGGCCATATGGGTCCATTGCCTTAACCATCACACCACCTGCTGGCCTTTTCACAAATTTTTTTAACTAATGTATTTTCTAATAAAATATTCCAAATTCTCATGACCGCCCTCCACATCACTACCAGGAAAGAATCTGTATCCTATAAATTAGGCAAGATAATGATTACCTTGTGATTGATGTTATAAAATTAAGAGATCACCAGTTCCCTGAGTATAATTTTATAATATCAAATGTACTTTTAAAAATCTATACCTTTATTCCTCCCCCCTATTTTTTTCTTTTAAACATTTGTTAGATGTTCCATGCACTCACTGGAGAGAGAGAAAGAGAGAGGGAAAGTGAGAAAGACAGCACTCCCCATGAGAGATGGCCATATTACAACCCCTTCACCATTTCCACTTTCAGGATTTTGGGCCCACCCGCACAGGTGCCTGGTGTGTTTTTCAAGCAGTCAGCCATGTGGGATCCATTTACCTTAACCTCCATACCACAGACTGGCTGCTTCTCTTTATTTGATTTTCTTTTTCCTTTCCCAGTTGTTTTAAGTGAATCTCACTTATTACCAAAGCAGAACTTCCTCTAAACACAGTATCCCCCAATGATACAGATAACAGAGCAGATCACCCCACCCTGTTTTACTAACATTTCAACATGTCTTCATCTGTGTACTCTTTCATCTTTGCTTGCAATGCAATATTGATTGGATTATCTGCCACCGAAAAAGAAGTCAGTATATTTTCTGAATAGGATTCCAAAATGTGCCTTGTTTTCTTATAAATATCTGTTCTTGTAAGAAGTTGGAATTCTCTGAACATCTGATAAAAGAAAGAAGCCGTAACTATGTTAGATCACAAGAAAAGTTAATGCATACAATGTACAGAAATAACTAGAACTACAGTAGGCTTTGGATGCTACATACTAGCTATTTTAATAGCTTTATTAGAAAAGTAAAGACTTAGCTTGGGAGAGGAGAAAAATAATGAGAGCCTAAAGTAAATAGGAAAAGATAAAGGACATGAAAAAATTCAAGACCCATTGAATTAAAACACTGGATGTAGCCTCAACTGAATGGGGACTCCAAAGTCTGTATGCCTATGCTGGCTCCTTAGGTTTCCTACCCAAGATTCTAGCACATACATCTGTTACTGTATTTTGTTCATTTGTTTTCTTTTTCTTTCTTAGGTAGATTCTCTCTGTGCCAGTCCTGTCTCAGCCTCCTGAGAAGCTAGGACTATAGCATGCACACCATGCCTGGCTCTTTCTGACAGAGTCTTGCTGTGTTGGCCAGGCCAGCCTCAGCCTTCCCACGTCACTGTGATTACTGGTGCACATGGCAGTGCCTAGCCTTTAAAGTGAACTGGGAACTAAACCTGGGCCTTCCATGTGGTCCCAGTGTGGGGGGCACAGCATTTTATCAGTGATACCACTGCAGCTGCATCTTAGGCTCTTAATTTCTTTAGGTAAATTACATTGAAATTACATTGTTGGGACCAGCAGATGGCATAATGGTTACATCACTGGACTCCCACATAGTCAAACACAGTTTGAGTCATGAATCAGAGCCTTGAAACACAGCAGGTGCGTGTGCGTGCGTGCCCAAGATCCCAAGAAGAGAATGGAGGAGAAGGGATTGCAGCATGGCCATCCCCCATCCCCCAGGACCGAGGGGCGATTTCTCTCTTTCTGTATCTCTGTCTCCCTTTGTCTCTCTGGCAAGTATGTATGCCATATAGTAAACATCTCTCTTAAAAAAGAAAATAGAAGAAATTGCATTGTTATGTTTTAGCAGGCCAATACAAAATAAAAAAATAAAAACCTATTAGATTTTAAGAAGCAACTCTTGAAAAATAACTAGCCATAGTATCCTTTTTTTTTAGAGGTTTTTTTTTTTTTGCTACAGGGCGCATGCGCTCCTCAGAGAGACAGAGAGACAGAAAGCAAGAAATTACCCCCCAGGGTGGATGGCCACGCCGCAACCCCTTCTCCTCTATTCTCCTCTCAGGATCTTAGGCACGCATGCACACGCACCCAGCGTGAGTTTAAGCCACCGGGTCCGGAACTCAAACTGCGGTCGACTACTTGGGAGTTCAGCGACATAGCCATTACACTAACTGCTGGTCCCTAGCCATAATATCCTAAAGAGGAAATGGGGGGTGATTAGAGACTATAAAATCAGATGGAGGTTAACAGTGAAAGAAAAGCAATGTTTAAATGCAGATTAGGCAAATATCTTTGGCTAAGTCAAAGAAAAACCAATTTACCTTTATAGAAGCCCTTTAACTTAAAACCACCTTTTTCTAACACTGCTTGAATTCTCCCTCTCAGAGAATTCCATCACTGCTGTATTCTCCCCCCTGTTTTGACAGATTGGCATTATGAGGTTACAAGTCAGTCATCCTAGTAGGGATTAAGTTAATCATGGCTTTCCCAAAACTGTAAAGAACAGCTACATACTACCCACTGGGACTCACTGTTCACTGAGTATTTTGGTAGAGCATAAGTTGCCCTAAGATTAGGTCCAAAAGTTAAATGTCAAAAAGTTGGAATGGGGGAACCAGCAGTTAGCGTAATGGCTATGTCGCTGGACTCCCATGTAGTCGACCGCGGTTCGCGTCCCGGACCCAGTGGCTTAAAACTCACGCCGGGCGCGTGTGCGTGCGTGCCCAAGATTCCGAGAGGAGAATGGAGGAGAAGGGATTGCAGCATGGCCATCCTCCCTGGGGGGTGATGTCTCGCTTTCTATCTCTCTGTCTCTGTCTGGCGAACACACGTGCCCTATAGCAAAAACCTCTCCAAAAAAAAAAAAAAAAAAAAAAAAAAAAAGTTGGAATGGGGACCCACAGATGGCATAATGGTTATTTCGCGTGACTTCCACATAGTCGACTATGGTTTGAGTCCAGACTGGCAGCTTGAAACTCATGAAGAGCATGTGTGTGTGTGCCCAAAATCCCAAGACGAGAATAGAGGAGAATGGATTGCAGTGTGGCCATCGGCTCTGGGTGGTTGATTTCTCACTTTTGGAGAGCACACATGCCTTACAGCAAAAATCTCTCTTAAGAAAAAACAAAAGCTGGAATGCTCATTTTCATAAAGGTATAGTGGCATAGTGGCTCTGTTGTCAGGCAGCTCTCAGGGGACCGCTCATCTAGATGGGTATCCTTAGGAAATGGTTTGCTCAGCAGGAAGACATGAAGTGAAGCATGAAGAAGGTGAAATTCTGCTATTGAGGGTCCATCACCTAGGAACTTCCTTTTAACTTTTTATTTTGAAATAGTTTCAAATTTACATTAAAATTGCCAAAGTAGTCAATAAAATTCACAGATGCCCTCATGCAACTTCCCCAATTTCTGATCCGCTGGAGATGTGATTTCTCCTTAATTCTTCATTGTGCATTTGCAAAGCACACGGATGCTCCAAATCAAGAAAATCAAATCAATAGATCCTATTCAAATTTGCCAGTTGCTCCAATCATGTTCTTTAGAGGTTCAGGATCTGACTCAGGATCGTGTATGAGGTTTTGATACTGTGTCTCTTTAGTCTCAGTCTGAAACAGCATCTAGTTTCCTTGACATTTTTGAAAAGCGAAGGTCAATTATTTTGTAAATGTCTCTTAGTCTAGGCTTGGGTGATATTTCCTTATGATTACGCATTTTTGCCAATGATGCTGGCATTTCTCACTTTATCAGAAAGCACAGATGGTACTGCTCTCAATATTGGAGATGTTAAGTTTTATCACTTGGTTAAGATGGAACCTGCCAAATTTCCCCTCTGTAAACTTAATTATTATGTGTTGTAAGTATTTTATGGGTAGATAACTTGAAGTATGTAAATATCATGCTCCTCATGTAACAGTCATTTAACAGAGTTAGCATCTATTAGTGATTCTTGCTAAAATCAGCTCTCACTATGGTCGTTGCCAAATGGTGACTTCTCTAATTCTACCCTTCCTAAACTTTAATTGATTAGCTTCCTACTTTAGGATAGAGCTGTCTCTTCTCCCACATTTATTTACTTATCATTTATTCAAGATAAATTCCTATTTTATTCAAATGGCTACCAATCTGATCCTTTCATTATTTTTACTGATGCTCAAGTTGTCCAGATTTGGCCAATGGAAGTCACTTCAACCTGACTCCCATGTCCTCCTCACATTTTTTTCCCTTTTTCCTGGAGGGTAAATACACTTGCCACAGAGAGACGGAGAGGAGAAACCACCCTTCCCATGGAAAATGATCACACTATAATCCCTTCTCCTCTATGTCTCTCTCCTTTTGGGATTTTAGGCCTGCATGCACACATGCCTGGTGTGTTTCTCAGGCCACTGGATCTGAGACTCAAACCATGTACTTGGTCATGTGAGATCTGGCTGCCTGGACCATGAGGCCAAGGAGCCAGCCCCTCTTGACATACCTTATTGATCTGTAAGCTTCTCGTTAATTTCTGGCATTACACAATATTTCAGGTTCATCTTGGGTTTGTTTTTGGTTTTGCCTCTCCCTATAGTCAGCTATTTCTCTAATAGCCCTTGTTTTGTTTAATGGAGAATGGCATTTAGAAACAGAGTTCAGTCCTGGATGTGTTTCTTTCTACAGAGTTTATTTCTCTAGGCTTTCTCATAGAACAAAGCAAGGAAATACATATTTACAGAGCCATGAACTCAGACCTAGATTGACAAACATCATAACTTCATATATCTATATATAAATAATTTTTATTATGTTTTATTTTATACATTTAATCACTATATATCACTTTGCTTCTAAGTTGAATTTACCCAATATGAATACACTTCACACCAGTCCAGTTGAGGATACTAAACACATTATCAGCAACAGATAACCCACTTCTGTGTCCCATAAATGTCCTGCCAAAAACTGTGCATTTACATTGCTACCTTCAGTTCCATACTCACACCACAGGGCTTTTCCTAACCTCCTCCCTTTGCATGCTTCTAAGTCTTCAGCAGTGAGAACCCTGGCTCCCATTATCCTTAGTGTCTTTACTTATTAGTAAAATCTCTCCGATGTCCTTGTAACCCAACTCCCTGCTGTGAACGGTCAACCACAGAATAGCAGCCTTCTCCCAGGTTTTATACCACCAGTTATTAATCTATTTTTTAAGAATTGTTTATTTAATTTTATTATTGTTATTTTTTAATTTGCTATAGAGCATGTATGCTCATCAGAGAGAGACAGAAAGTGAGAAAGCAAGTCGCCAGGTCCAAGACTCAAATTGTGGTCAGCCATGTGGGAGTCCAGCACCATAACCACCATGCCACCAACTGGCCCCAACCCATTACTAATCTTAATCCTTTTTCACTATACTACTCAGATTGGATAATTTCTATTATCTATCTTCAAGAACATAGACTATTTTATATTCCAATATGCTGTTAAGACTATCCAGTGATGGGGAACCAGCTGGTGGCGTGGTGGTTAAGGCTCTGGACACTTCCATGTGGCCAACCATGGTTTGAGTCCTGGACCTGGTGGCTTACTTTCTCACTTTCCCTCTCTCTCTCTCTCTGGTAAAATAAAAATAAATGAATGAATAAATAAATAATAAAAAGACTATCCAGTGATGTTTTAATTTTGGTCAATGTTCTTTCCTGTTCTGAATTTCAGTTTGGTTCTTTATATATATATCCCGTTTCTCTGCTAAGATTCCCTACAGTGATAATACATGGAATTCACCAAACTTGCCATGTTCTCCATCCTGAAGCTGCTGGTTCAATAGAACAGAGGAATGGCCTTTTGAAGACTCGGCTGGGTGGCACTACCTTACAGGGCTAGGCAAGGTCTGTAGGGCTGTATTTGCTCTGAATCAGCATTCAGTCTGTGGCACCATTTCTTCCACAGCCAGAATTCACAGGACCAAAAATCAAGGTGTGAAAACTGGAGTGATACCACTCACCATTACTGGTGAGCCACCACTGAGGAATCTGTATTAAATTATGTTTCTTCAAAGGGTGTTAAATTTTGTTTTGGCAGGTAGTGAAATTACTACCTGCCAATACCTATTTGGCAATTGCTTTTAGGCATAAGATAACAGGCATCATAGGACTCTGATCCTTGGTCAAAGGGAAACACGTAAGATGTGTCTTAACTTTTTACTTTAGGATTAATTTTCTAGGTCAGTGGCCAATCAGTCAATCCTCCGGTCCTATCATCTTGATTTTATCATTGGTTTCAGTTCTATTTTAGTTTTTGTCTTTAGTCCTAGAGGATGGTGCTGGCTCAAGGGTAGGCATGGGTCTCACTCATGGAATTTCTGGAGTCTCAAGTGGATGTCCAAG
Source organism: Tupaia tana (assembly GCA_026018925.1). Lineage (NCBI taxonomy): Eukaryota > Metazoa > Chordata > Mammalia > Scandentia > Tupaiidae > Tupaia > Tupaia tana. Next base: position 72,186,422 of record JAKSZU010000002.1, read on the forward strand.
GTGCTCAGCATAGTCTCTCCACTCCAGATCAGAATTCTTACTATTGGGGCCAGTAGGTGTTCATGGTGCTGAACTCCCACATGGTGACGGCAGTTTGAGTCCCAGACCTGGTGGCTTGTTTTCTCACTTTCTTTCCTTCTCTCTCTCTCTCTCTCTCTCTCTCTCGAGAGAGAGAGAGAGAGAGAGAGAGAGAGAACATGCTCTATAGCAAATTTTAAAAAATAATCATTTAGGGGGACCAGCAGTTGGCATAATGGCTATGTTGCTGGACTGCCATGTAGTCAACCACAGTTCGAGTACCAGACTTGGTGGCTTAAACTCACGCTAGGCACATGTGCATGCATGTCCAAGATCCCGAGAGGGGAGTGGAGGAGAAGGGATTGCGGTGTGGCCATTTCCTCTAAGGGGTGATTTCTCGTTCTATGTCTCTTTCTGTTTTTCTGGTGAGCGCAAGCACCCTATAGCAAAAAAACTCTCCAAAAAACAAAAATAATTTAATTAAAGTATTCTTACAATTAACACTGTATGAAATACCAGCTTTCAGTTTAGTAGCACCTTCTCTGTAAGCTTTATTTATTTCTTCAGAGTAAGACAAAGTCAGAGAGAGCCACCCCAACAGGGTCTTCACAACGTGATCCTCCCCGTACTCAGCTGACTCAGGTCACAGGCATGCACATACCTGGAGTACTGAGGAAAGTCCCGGAACATACACCCAGGACCTTTCCTAGTCATGGTCCACTATGCCACCGGTTGATTCCACATTCTCTCTCTTTAAGGCATTACGGAGTTCTCATTCCAGGTGATCCAGTCTTCAGTCAAGGACTTCTGGGGGACCCCTATGTAGACTTCTGCCCCACCCCCACCCCCGCACTCTGTCCTGCAAATACCGACTGCTTCCTCATTCTCACACTCCCATCTCTCTCTGGTCAGCTCAGCAAGATCATTGTATTCTGCTTAGTTTCCATCTTTCTGAAATACATTTTTTCTATGTGATGACCTAGAAAATTAATCCTGAAGCAGAAAGCTAAGACAGATCTTATATGTTTCCCTTTGACCAAAGACCAGAGTCCTGCGATGCCTGTTATCTCATGCCTAAAAATAGTTGCCAAGTAGGTATTTTTTTCTAGCTTTACCTGTGTTAATGGTGAAGGACCAGTCAAATACCAATTATTCCATTATGGTCAAAGCTAAACTCATATTCTTTATACATATATATATATATATATATAGAGAGAGAGAGAGAGAGACTTTAGTAGCTGATAATTCTTATGTGTTTCACTTAAATTTTAAAAGATGGTCAAAATAATTTCTCAGGAAGTAAAACTAACATCTCGAAGGATTTATTGGAAACTTGTGATCTGTTTAAATATTTGTTGCTTATTTTCCTCCTCTCTTCTCAATTTCCTACTTGTCTTATGCCACATCCAATAGAGTCCAGTAATCAATTCCTAGTTGAGAATATCTTGGATAGTGTAATGAAGTGAATGTAAATTTTTTTAATTTTCAAATTTTCTGTGGATAATTCTTTAAGGGGAGGATATTACTGATTGAGGAGGTGATGGAGGGTCAGTGTTAACCTGGGACCACTCTCATCAGCTGCTTCTCTTTACAACTGCAGCCACAGCTTCCCAGCTCGGAGCATTTTCATCACGACAGTACCGGTGAGTGGTGGGGGCAGTTGGATAAAAAGCAACTGTCCTACTACAGGAAAAGTTAGTGGGGTATTTGTAAGTAAGCTCAAACTTAGTTTTATTTTAGGAAGCACAAGAGTTTTATAAACGGTCAATCCCAGACACAGGACTAAGTTCAGGAGGTACTTCTGGAGAAACTAGAAATGTTTTATTCTTTTGTTTAAAACAGTAGGTGGTAACTTACAGTCATAAAAACCATACTCCGATTGATATTTTGGTATAAAGGGTGAAATACCTAAGGAAATGGGGGATGAGAAAGATGCCAGATGCAAGACACAGAGCAAGCAGGGCAGACAGCGTTAGCTCTCAAATCCCTCTGCTCCTCACTCAGGCAATGGTGGCTTACTATCATGTATGGTTCTAGAAAGGCCACTTAACCACAGCTTATCTGTGTTAATCACTGAGCTTCTATAGGCTGCCCTCCAAAGAAAACTCCTAAGCCTAAACATCAGTGACCACGGCAGCCTGATCAGCCTTCTACTAATTCATTCAGCATTCAAAAAAAAAGTCAACATTGCAGGGCCTGATGGTGGTGCAGTGGTACTGCCATGCTCTTCAAGGCTGATTCACGTGGGAAGGTTCTGAGTTTGCTTCCAGAGACTCCTATGACAGGCACATGTGTGCCTAGGATCCAGGCTGGCTGACAGCTGGATTCTGCATACCCAGGATATTGCACTGTTAAGGGAAGCTGCCTGTTAGGGAAGCTGCCTCTCCCTTTCTCTTATGAAAGAAACAACTAGAAAAAGGAATGTTGCTTTACAGAAACATTGCATTTCAGAGCCAGGAGATGGAGTAAGTGGTTATATCACTGTACTCCCACATGGCCGACTACAGTGCAAATCCCAAACCCAGTGGCTTGAAAATCATACTAGGCGTGTGTGCGCACATGCCCAGGACCCCAGGAGGAGAGTGGAGAGAAGGGATTGTGGCGTGGCCATCTCCGAGTGATTTCTTATTTTCCCTCTCACTGTCTCTGTCTCTCTCTCTCAGGCAAGTGCACATGTCCAAAGACAAAAAAAAACCTCTTAAGAACAAAAGCAAAAACATTGTACTTCTGTTTCACATTTAGTGCCTGCAAGGCACTTTGGAAACTACTGAGACTCAGAACATACTCCCTACATTTAAAGCATGTATACAATATTAAACAGGTTTTGCTTTAAAACTATATAATAGTAGGTGTGCCAATCTGGCATTACCTTTCTAATAGTCAAGAGACTGCTGGCTGTTACTGTTACCAACAACCCAAAAATTAAGAGAAAACAAGAAAAAATGAGGTAGTGTTGCTGAGAGGTTTGGTTAATTGACCCACATAAAGCCTGAGAATGTGCCTATCACGTAGCAAGGGCTCAGGTGTTTGCCATTAATTTTATTACTAAACTAAAACACATAGGCCCATTTTAATTTCAATTTTTTTGGAGCAAGAGAAATATGCCAAAATTTTTATTTTTGGTTTGGTTGATTGCAGCCACAGAATTCTTCCCTTCTCAGGCAAAAGCTTGGATAAATCTTTCATTATATATAATCCAGATAAAAATCATACTAAAATTGGATAAGACACCTGAATGACTCCTGTAAACTAAATGGGATGGTATTTGATTTACCCATTAAATTTTATTTAAAGATTTATTAATTTAAGTTAACTATTACTATTTTTTAATTTGACCAGAGAGAGACAGACAGTGAGAGAGAGAGAAGAAAGTGAGAAAGCAAGCTGCCAGGTCCAGGCCTCAAACTGTGGTTGACCACGTGGGGAGTTCAGCATCTTAACCACTATACCACCTGCTGACCTCCAAATATCATTTATGTTTAAGACCACTTTGTGAAATGACCTGGGGGTCATAAAGGAAATAGATTTTTCAGTACTGTTCCATACTAACAGTTCCTTAATAAGCGATATATTCTTTTTCTTTTTTAATTTCTTCCATGAGTGAGTGTGAGAACAGCATCCTCAACAGAGTCTTCTCTCTCTCTCTCTCTTTTTTTTAAAGAGATGTTTGCTATAGGGTACATGTGCTTGCTGGAGAGACAGAGAGACAGAAGTGAGAAATCATATCCCAGGGGGATGGCCAAGCTGCAATCCCTTCACATTCTCCTCTTAAGATAGTGGGCACTCACGCACACATACCCAGCATGGGTTTCAAGCCACAAGGTCCAGGCCTTGAACCATGGTCAACCATGTGTGAGTCCACTGATGTAAGCATATGCCATCTGCTGATCCCAACAAGATCTTGATGCCGCAATCCACTCCCACCTGTGGCCAGATCAGGATTATGAACACGCATGTGCTGGGCATGTTGAGGGAGATCTCCAGATGCAAACCTGGAACTTTCCCACATGAGTCAGTCGCAAGGAGCATCTATTTTATTGCCGTGACCCATTTAGCCTCAAACTACCTTGATTATCTAAAAGCATACAAAGGAACGTGAGGTACACTGTCAAAATACCCCTAAGTATGACCCCAGAGCATCCACAGAAATGTCCAATGACAGGGAACTCAATCCTGGAGGCAGCCAGTGCCTGTTGAAATATGCCTGCTGAAATTCTTACCAAATGGTCTTAGTTGTAACCCTTGGGCCTCATTTGCCTACTGAGATTCACACTCACTGCCATGCTGCATTATTCCAGTAATCACTCCAAGAGGAAAGGGAAAAGTCAAGTTGGACACCGTATTCAGAAAGTATTGTGAGTAGCGATACCTGATAAGGGCACTTCAGAAACGGAAACATTTTAAGAATATCTTTCAGAGGAGTTCTGCTGCCAATCATTTTTCTTCTTATTTCCAAAGTCTGGCTCATCCTCTTGTCGATCTCTTTCCAGTCCTTTTCTGTTTTTACATATTCTTGCTGGAGCCAGTTAATATGTTCATCTACTTCAGAATCTAAACCAACAGCTTCTTCCTGAAAAGTGTTTTCAAAATACCAATGAATTCCATGTTTCAAGTGGCAGTTTGATATTTCATGAAAACTGAAATGACAGGCATTTTGCATGCTCTTAATAATGCATTCCTAAGTGAGCATCATCAAGTGTAACTACATTTGCTTTTGAATGTGGTCAAAAAATGGACGGTCTTGAATGAAGGCTAATTACTTACCATGAGTTTATAGTATGTCTTCTTTTTTTTTTTTTTTTCTTTTTTTTTTTTTTTGGAGAGGTTTTTGCTACAGGGCGCGTGCGCTCGCCAGACAGACAGAGAGAGACAGAGAGACAGAAAGCAGGAAATCACCCCCCAGGGGGGATGGCCACGCCGCAATCCCTTCTCCTCCTTTCTCCTCCTGGGATCTTGGGCACGCACGCACACGCGCCCGGCGTGAGTTTAAGCCACCGGGTCCGGGATGCGAACTGCGGTCGACTACGTGGGAGTCCAGCGACATAGCCATTACGCTAACTGCTGGTCCCAGTATGTCTTCTTGACAAACTAACAAGGGTTATTTTAATTCTTTTTTTAAAAATAATTATTCATTTAATTTTATCATTATTATTTTAATTTGCTATAGAGCATGTGTGCTCACCAGAGAGAGAGAGAAAGAGAGAAAGAGATTACAGAGATAGAGAGGGAAAATGAGAAAGTAAGTCCCAGGCCTGGTACTCCAACAACTGTTGGTCATGTGGGAATCCAGTGCCTCAACTACCATGCCACTTGCTGGCCCCCAAAGTTACTTTTTTTTTCAATGAATGATTTAATTTTTATTTGTTTCTCCCTCTTCTTCTTCTTCTTCTTCTTCTTCTTCTTCTTCTTCTTCTTCTTCTTTTCTTCTTCTTCTTCTACTTCTTCTTTTTTAATTTGACCAGAGAGAGAGAGGGAAAGTGAAAAAGTAAGCTACCAGGTCCAGGACTTGAACCACGGTTGGCCATGTGGGAGTGTCCAGCACCATAACCACCTCGCCACCTGTTGGTCCCCCACCCCCAAAGTTACTTTAATTCTTATATTACCTTAGAATAAGAAAATTTAGAAAGTGTGCATTTTATTTCCATGTACTTAATGTTTAAAAGAGAAAGCATTGAAAAGAGAGAAAAAGTTTTTAAATTAAGGTTTCATTATTGCTATTGTCTGTCTTTCTATTTAAGGACTTTTTTAATAGCTGTAGTATCATGCCAAGTACTCCAAATTTGGAGTATTAATTCAAATAAAATTCAATAAAATAATAATAGGTATTTTGTGATGCTAAATAATTATCATGTCATTTTTACTCACTGCACATTTGGCAGGATAGAGATGCTAGGAAATATTTCACATATTCTTGTGAAAATCTAAGACAATCAGTCTTTAGGAAACAAGAAAAATATTATTTCCTAGAACAACTAGTTAAGTGGAAACTTGGCTGAATTGACCTCACATTCACCAACATCTCTCCGTCCAGAATGTGAACAGATGTTACCTGTCAAAAGATGAGGAACCAAAAGTTAAGCTTCAGGTAGACCAACTTTCTATAAATACTGGGTGACTAACCAGACATAGATTAAGGGAACAAATTCCTGAAAATAGATTAAAAAGAAATTGCTGGGGTCTGGAGGTAGTGCAGTAGTAGCACAACTGGACCCACATGGGAAAGGTCTTTGGTTCAAGTCTTGAGGCCTCCATAAGCCCACTGGTGTATGAATACTCAGGACTCTGCCTGCTGAGACTGGGAACAGATCATGGCATGAGACCCTACAGGGGTTCTTGCCTCTCTCTCTCTTTCAGTGCGTCTCTAACTCTCATAAACTAAATAAATTTAAAAGAAAATAAATTATTTTAAACGTACATAAATCTTAATCTTTGTAAAATTGGAAGGTAAAAATCTTTCCATGAAGAAAATAACTAGACCTGAGATTTTTACAAATTCTACTTTTGAAACAGAGACTGTTTCAAATTTATGCAAATGCTTTTAGTACTTTATTTATTTATTTATTTATTTTTTATTTAGAAAGGAGTGCTCTCCAACCAATTCTATGAAGGTTCCATGACATCAATCCCCAAACTGAAAGAAAAGAGCAGGTTACTTTTCCTGATAAACAAAGTTGCAAATACGAGGAACAAGGAATAACTGCCTTACATTTACCCAGAAATGCAAAGATATTTTGATATTAGTAAGAGAACTACATAGTAAACTAAAAGGAAATATGACTGATTTACCCAGTACATTTTATACACTGAAATTTCAGTTTGGGATCACTGTTTCAGAAATATTTGGGACAGAAAAGGAGATTTTTGAGAAACATTAAGTAACAGTTCTGTGATTGACTCTGATCATATACATATGTGTAAATACCATATTAATGATACTACATTAACTAATGAAAGATAAAAAATACAATTTTTCCCAAATAATTCAGAAAAAGGCATTTTATACAATTTAACATCCCTCTATGATTAATGGAAAGCAATACTGTCAAGGACTGACCCTCTGGCCCAGTGATTAAGGGAGCCGGATCCTACATAACTGACTACACTATTCAAATCCTGGTCCCAGTGGCTTTTTTTTTTTTTTTTTTTTTTTTGAGAGGCTTTTGCTATAGTGTGTGTGTGCTCGCCAGACAGAGAGACAGAGAGATAGAAAGATAGAAAGCGAAAAATCACCCCCCGGGGGGATGGCCATACCGCAATCCCTTCTCCTCCATTCTCCTCTTGGGATTTGGGCACGTACGCACACGTGCCTGGCATGAGTTTTAAGCCACCGGGTCCGGGACGCGAACTATGGTCGACTACATGGGAGTTCAGCGACATAGCCATTACGCTAACTGCTGGTCCCGAAATCCTGGTCCCAGTGGCTTGAAAAACATGTTAGGTACATGTGTGAGCATGCCCCAAATTCTGACAATATGAAGCAATGGAGGAGTAGGGATTGTAGTATGACCATGCCCACCAGGGAGTGTTTTATCTCTCTTTCTCTGTCTCTGTCTGTCTCTGACAAGTACACACACCCTCAGGCAAGTTTTTAAAAAAGTCATTGTCAAAACAAAAAGAATATTGATTTATTTTTTAACCGCCGAAGGGTGTGTGCACTTATCCAAGAGACAGAGAGATAGGACGAGGAGGGAGCACACCTCAGCAGGGTGTGACTACTGCAGCCCCTCTGCTTTCTCAGTGTTATTGGGATTTGGTGCATGCTCATGTGTTCAGCAGGTCTTTCAAGCCACCAGGGGCCAAGGTTGTCAAACCATGTGATTGACTGAATATGTGGTATCTAGTTCCATTAACCACTAGACTATGGGCCAGACCCCAAAATGGAATTTTTAAAACGTATATAACTAACTATAAAATTAATATAATTTCTAATGGTGGAGTTATAAAAGAATTTTCTTTAAAGTCAGAAACTAGACAAGGATGCTCTATTAAATTTCTATAAGTCTTGCCTGGAGATTTTAGCCAGAGTAGAAAATGAGAGCCATAAAAGGTACAAATATTAGAAGGACAGGAACACATATTTTATTATTCATAGATGATGTGGTTGTTTAACATAAAACTCAAAATGATGCACATACGATTTGTCTTAACAGAGAGTTTTTCAGAGCAATTGAATAAAAGATCAATACATAAAAATATATAATGAACAAAAAGTATAATTTTTTTTTTTGCAATTGCCAAAAAAGCACCTATCAGATACCTAGAAATAAAACTAACAAAAGATGTGAAGACCTTTATGGAGAAACTTATAAAATTATTAGAAAATATTAATGAGTCCTAAATAAGTGGATAGTTCTGCCTTCTTCACAGTTAAAAAGACTCAATATCATAAGGAAGTCACCCTTCTCCAAATGGGACTACAAATTCAGCAATATTTTTACCAAAATCTATAAAAACCTAGCTATTTTTTTTAAGAACTTGACAGGCTGATTCTAAAATGTATGTATATGAAAGATTAAAAAGCTCTAGAATAACCAAGGCACTTCTAAAGAATACTATTAAGGCAATGAGAAAGCATCAGGCCATTTGACAGTTATGTATATAAGGGAAGTTGGTATTCATGCAGGGATGGATAACTTTACTAATGGAACTTAAAAGAGCTTCTAGACACAGCACCATGGAAGCAACAGAGAAAACATCACATGCTCCTGGGGGAAGAGAAGGACGAGTTTAGGAAAGGTGCAAGAAATTGTTTAATCCACAAGAAAAAGAAAATTCCACGTGACTTAAGAACCTACATGTTACAAGCAAAACTTTAAACTAAAATTTAAAGGAAATATAAGAATACCTTATTATCTTATCATTTCAAGGTAGGAAAGCATTTCAAAACTCATGAGAAAACGATTGACAAACCTGACTACATGAGTGCTACAAATTTGTCTTTGTCAAAAGACATTAGAAAAAGACTTAAACGACACGAACTGGAAGATATTTAGTTGGTAAAGGAGTAGGATATGGAATATATAAAGCATTTTTACAAACAAAAAAAAAGGTCAGCTTCATAGAAAAATAGGCAAAAAGACACAAATAGGCATTTTAAAAAGGTGGAAACATGAAAAAATGTATCTCACAAGTAGTTAAATATTAGGATCAATTAAGAAGCTGTTTATTCCAGTGCATTTGGTATGGGGTTGGGAGATAGCTGGTATTAACAAGTGCCGCTCGGGGAACTTACACTCATCTAGGAAAACAATCTGGCAGTGCCTGATGAAGATGAATATTTACATAACCCCAGAGCCAGCATTTCCACCTCGAAATATAAATCCTTGAAAAAAATCTTGCACGTATGTACCAAGGCATACATATGAGAAGGATCAGAGCAGCATGGTTTATAACAGCCCAGACTAGAAACATATCAAATGTCTGTTGACAGAATAGCCACATAAACTGTGGCTTTCTGTCGCAATAAATTATTAAGTCAATGTGAAAATGAATAAACTGCCCAGTTGAACTTAATAGACTGGATGAATCCCAGAGACACTGCACTAGGAGAAAGGAAGGAAGTCTTCAAAGAGCGAACAGTTTTCACATTATTCTGAAAACCTTAAAAACAGCAATGTAGAAATGAAACAATCTATTCCTCAAGAATTCTCACAGAGATGACAAAACCATTTATTTAAAAAGCAGGTTGGGGGGCCAGCAGATGGCATAGCGGTTGCATGACTGGACTCACACAGGACCGACCGCAATTCTAGTACTGAACCTGTTAGCTTGAAAATTCACACCAGGCCCACCTCAGATCCCAGGAGAATGGAGAAGGGATTGCAGTGTGGCCATCCTCCCCCAGGAGTAATTTCTCACTTTCCCTCTCACTGTCTCTGTGTCTCTCTTTCTCTGGTGAGCACATACACTCTACGGCAAAAACTTCTTAAAATGAATAAGTAACTAATGAAATAAAATAAAAAGCAGGTTGGATGATAAACATAAAATTCAGAGTAGTGATAACTTTAGCAGGCTGGTGATGGACATGCAGGCGGTGGGTAGGCGGTCAAGGAGAACACGGGGTAACAGTCCACAGTGTTCTGATACTAAAGCTACATGATGGGTTCACAGTGTTCCTCTTGCATAAAAACTACATATATGCCACGTGCACATGCACACGCACACGCATGTGCATTAGGGGGCCTTCAAAAAGTTCATGGGAGGGAACCAGCAGTTAGCGTAATGGCTATGTCACTGGACTCCCATGTAGTTGACCACGGTTCGCGTCTCGGACCCGGTGGCTTACAACTCACGCCGGGCGCGTGTGCGTGCGTGCCCAAGATCCTGAGAGGAGAATGGAGGAGAAGGGATTGCGGCGTGACCATCCCCCCTGGGGGGTAATTTCTCGCTTTCTGTCTCTATGTCCCTCTCTGTCTGTCTGGCAAGCGCACACGCCCTATAGTGAAAAACCTCTCCAAAAAAAAAAAAAAAAAAGGGAAAAAATAAAAAGTTCATGGGAGATGTGTATTATGAAAAACCTATGCATGGAGTTCAAAAGGTTCTTGTACCAAAATAAACTCATACTTTAATTCCGTTTTTCACAAACTTTTTGAAGTACCCTTGTGTGTGTGTGTGTGTGTGTGTGTGTGTTCTTTTATATATCTCAAATGTATAGAATGACAATTTTGTAAATTAAAAAAATTTAAAGTGAGAGAGAGAGAGTGGGCGGAGAGAGAAAGTTTTGATAGGATAGTGTCACGTCACACTCCTTCCTGCCAAACCTCCCTGTTTAGCCAAGTCTGCAGGCAGGCACCACCACCCTGGCTGTTTAAGGTGGGCTACAAACAGAAACAGGCCTCCCATATGGCCTCAACCATCACACAGTAGCACCTAGCACAACGTCGGTGGCTCGTATTCTAGACTGAAGGCATCTTCCTTATTAGAAGGCTGCAGCAGAATTTAAAATTTACTTTTCATGATTGATACAGTGTTAGACTTGTATATTGTTATACACATTGTTAATCATTTAGATATTTTTATAGCCCAGAGGAACACAGAACCTGCCTGGTCCATGCCTCTCACTTTACTGATGAGCAAATCGAGATCCTCAAAGGGGAAGTGACTTTTTCCAGCATGGAGATGGCCTGATGTGGGGATTCCTGCCGGTGTAGCCCCCTGCTCCTCTAAGGAAAAGGATGGCCTTGTTCTGACAGGCCAATTTCCTCGAGTGCACATTGAAATGAGGGAACCGGGGGATGAGAAATGTCTGAATCTTACAGAGCAGCAGCTGTAGCAGAGCTGACTACTTGGCATCTGTGGCAGCAGGCAGACCCTGGGAGTGCCTGCTCAGGAACGAATCAAAGGAAGACGGTATAATTGGGGAACTGTTCACTTCTGGCCAAGGAATGCATGGAAAGGAAGTGTAGGTATCACCTATGGATCTGTGATTTCAAAGGATCTGGCCTAAATTAACCAGCACCTTATCTTCAGCTGGATCTGTACAACTGGATATAGAACTGCCACACCAGTGCCGGCAACACGAGTGGCTCTGCGTTCCCACACTGCAGAACCTCCAGCTCCCAGAGAGCTGGCTGGGACAGCACAGCCCAGTTCTAGCTGGCCATTAGTCTAAACCGACAGCTGAAACACAAATGAACTGAATCTTTCTTTTTCTTTAAGTACAAAAATTTTTTTTAAATGATAGAGCACATGCACAGGTAAAACAGGGAGATAAGGAGAGAGAGGGATGAGCCCTTCCACAGAGTGGTCGTGCCATGATCCACTTTCTCCAGTCACTCTTGTGAGCATGTCTAGCACGTTAGGCTGACCGGGCTGGGCATTTGAACTGTGGTCCCCAGGTAGGGGTCTGGTTTCGCTTGAGCAGTTTATTACTGCTGTGCCATGGAGCTGGACCAGTAGAATATTTTTCAGTTAGACTTTTGTTTCAGACAGGGTCTTGCTATGTCATAATCTTCCTTCCTTAGCTGGGAGCACAGGCCACCATGCCCGGTTACTTTATTTATTTATTTGGTTAGTTAGTTTTTGCTATAGGTCATATGTGCTTGCCAGAGAGAGTGAGAACCCCCTTTCCCCCCGGAGAAATGACTATGCCACAATCTTCTCTCCTTCAGTTTCCTCTCAGGATTTTGGGCATGCACACACACACGCCCAGGGCTATCCTCAAGCCGCTAGGTCCAGAACTTGAACAAAAAAGCTAGCTATGTGGGATCCAGCAGCTTGATCTCCATGCCACCTGCTGGCTCATGCATACCTGCTTTTAGGGTGGGCCAGGAATAGAACCCAGGGCTTTCATGTGGCCTCATTCTGCCAAATAGTGGAGTCTACTGGCATGTGCTAATTCTATTCTATTCTATATACTATTCTATTCTGTTCTATTCTATTCTATTCTATTCTATTCTATTCTATTCTATTCTATTCTATTCAAATCATGTAATCTGAATAAGTTTTCAAAGAAAGCATCTTGTCATGAAAATTTACTTCATATATGTATACTATTAAATATCTACTTTTATAGACACCATTAAATAAAGCCCTATACTTAGGATCTGGGGACTCTAGCTTCTGAATATCATCCACAAATAACTAGTCATGTTCCTTCCTAACTATGGTGCTTTCTTACGGAGTCATCTCTATTATCTACTCTCTCACAGGGTGTAATTATGTAAAATATTCAGTGTCGTAGCCTCTAACCACGAGTGGCTTCTAATCACTTTCAGTATGGCTAGTCCAAATTCACATGTATGCAGGCATGGTAGCGCTCACCTTATGGCAGAAAACAAATTCATATGTATGCTGGAATCACTGGATTTCAAAGATTTAATATGCAAAAAAGTAAAATAACTCATTGATAATTTTTATGATGATTTTATGTTGCAATGGTAATATCATGGATATACTGAGTTAATAAATATATTAACATTGATTTCACCTGCTTCCTTTTATTGTTTTAAGTGTGGCTACCCTAAAATTAAAAATGAGGGCCAACTCTGTGGCATAATGGTGATGCGATACTCAAGAGAAGCAAGAATCCACATGGTGACCACAGTTCAAATTCCCATTCTGGTCAGCCTCATGCTGGGCGTAGGTGCAAGTGTCCATGGTCTGACAGCTTGGGGGATTGGAAAAAGTGGATTTTGGCATAACTAGACCCTGTGGAAGGTTCTCTTTTCTCTCACTCATGCATGTATGTGCATGCTCTGTCATAAGTAAGAAACAAGAACAAAAAAATAAATTAAAAATTAGGTCACAGCAGTAAAGTGTGATTCTTTGCAAGACTGACCCAAATGGGAAGGTTATGGGTTTGCATCCATAGACCTCCCAGAATAGGCTGGGCATGTGTGTGCCCATGACCTGGGGCTGGCTGAGGATGGAGGTGAATTATGGCATCAGGACTCTATTGGATCATTATCTCTCTGACTCTCTCACTGTATCTCCCTCACTTGTGGAATAAATAAATACATAAACTTTCAAAAGTTCTTTAAGAATATTACAAATAAGTTTTATGTTTTATTTCTATTGGACAGTGTTGATAGATGTTCATAAGAACCCATTTTCAATTCTATTGTCATCAAATCAACTTGAGAAATGATGTTTCTCCTTTCTGGAACTTGAAAAGGCTCTTAGCTTAACATTCAAGCCTATGTCTAGGTCAATCAGCAAAGTCTCACCCATGCCACCTTGCCCCATGCTTCCCAGTGCACAGCTGACTTGTAAAACTTCACAGTACCAGTAAATTTGCCACCTGCTGGTGGCAATAATTGCTTTTATTTAGATGCAATTAACTGTCAACATTTTTCTTGAGCTTTTGCTGTTTTGTTCAGTTTTACATGATGAGGGAAACATCTGTGGAAAAGGCTATGAAAATGATTAGTATTCATACAATAAATCCTTATGTGTCAGGTGCAATGAGAAGCAAACAGTAAATGCCACAAGATAAATCCAAATGAAATTAGTAAATATTCTTTACATTTGACTCTCTAGGCAGTTTTTGCACAACTTTCAATTCCATTTTATTACAAGTCAAAGAAAGCTAAGACTACCTCATGACTTTTAAAGCTATGAGTTCATGTATATACCCAATAAGCAGGAAAAGAAGATGTTTTAAGAAAGAAACAAATTATAAGTACAGTGTTAGTAATTTAACATCTGGTGTGTAGATTATTTGTTTATTCAGCAAATATTTGTAAGACTCTCGGATACAAGGATTTCTAAAAGCACTTAGTAAATCCCTGCATCGTAGTTCTATATAACATGTAGGTTAAAAAAAAGAAGCGCAACTTGCCCTCTCTAAAGAAACTGTCATGATCTTCCAGCAAATGTTTAATAAGACATTTTATACCAGAATGGGGCCAAATGTTAGAGTTTTTTCCCTCTATGTTTCAGACTCTGAAAAATGTCCTGAAAATCAAGGTCACAATGGAGACAATGTATTCCTAATATTGAGGGCTTATAAATCATTTTTAAACTTTAAAACTTTTGCTTTTTAATTTAATTTTTTAATTTAAAATTAATTAGCTAAAAAATGAAACTAAGTATTATTACTTAAAAATAAAATAATTTTCCCTTGTGTTTTAAAAGATTTTTTTTTCACATAGTGCAATCCTTCTCATAGATCTCCCCACCTTAGATATACAAGAACACACATTGTGAAATCCCTTGAGGGAAGGATGACATGGTCAGTCAGACTCTGAAAATCCCTCCATCACTTCATGAGACCTGCACAGGGACAGAAGCATCATGCAAATGTAGATCCAAAGCCTGACATACTGTGCTTAGAATCCCTGATACTACTCAAGATTATGCTGTTGTACCTAGCAGCCCCCAGGCCTTGCAGCAGCAAAAGTTGATCAGTCAGGTGCCATGTCCATCTTAGGTACCATGTCTATCTTGGGGCTCTGCTCCTGAGGACATGGCTATATCATCTAGAATGTCAGTCATCACTCAAAAACCAAGCAGGGAGGGGGAGGAAGATGGTGTGGTGGTTAAGACACTGGACTTTCACATGACTGACAATGGTTCAAGTCCCAGACCTGGCAGCTTGCTTTCTCAATCTCCCTTTCCCTCTCCCTCTCCTTCTTTCCCAGATGAACATAGGTACCCTATAGCAAATTTAAAATAATAATAATAAATAAAGTTAAGTAAAATAAATAATTATTTTTCAAATGGGAGGGAAAATGGGGAATTTCATACCAGATCTTCAATGCATGTGTTACTCCTACTCATGTATTATTGGTCAAAGCCAATCTCATAGCCATACTTAAAGTCAAGGGAATAGAAAAGTACAATCCTGCTGATTATCCAGAGAAAAAGAACTGGTTAGATTGGTGAGCAGCAGCAAGGTTCACACTCATGATTTTCCTATTTTCTTATTAGGTGAAAACATAGTATTTTCATAGTTTTGACCAGCTTAATTTCAGCCAAAAACTATATTGAGACACTATAAAACCCAATTCTCCAATAAGAAATGTTTCTGAAATTATTTCTATATCTAGCAAAATCACTTTTGAAAAACAAAGGAGAAATGAACATTTCCAGATAGAAAAAATAAACTAAGAGAATTGTTCACTAGCAGACTTGCCCTACCAGAAAAACTAGTCAGCCTTTCAAGTTGAAATGAAAAAATATTAGGTAGTAACGCAGATTCACATGGAAAAATAAAAAGCACTAGCATAAGTTTTTTGTATGTAACCCTTTTGTTTTCTATCTTACTTAAAAGACAATTGCATGAATCAATAATTAGGAATCTATGTTTACAGTTATACAATGCATAAAAATGTAATTTATGTCATAATAACAACACAAGAGGAGAAATTATATAGAAGTATAGTTTCTGTATGATATTGTAAATAAAACTAGATTATTATAAATTAAGATGTTAATTGCAATACCCAAGGCAACTGCTAAGAAAGTAATTTGAAAAAATATATAGTTAAAAAATAAACTAACAAACAATGAGGGAAAGTGAAACAGTACACTAGAGGATATCCATTTCTGTAAAAGATGGCCATCATAAAAGAACAAAAAGAGAGATGGTAGATAGAAAAGAAACAGTAAAATAGCAAACCTAAGTCCTAGCTCATCAGTAATTACGTTAAACTGATGGGTTGAATCTTAAAATAATACAACTCTTAGTTGTCTACAAGAGACAGACATCAATAAAGTAAAAAGATGGAAAGATAAATATGGCAGACAACCAAGAGAGATTGAGTGGCTACCTAATATCAGATAAGGTAAAATTTAAGAAAAAAAATTGTTTCTAGAGACAGGGAAGATATTTTATAAGGAGAAAAGGGCTAATCTATCAAAAAGATAAAATAATTATAAACTTATAATAGAGTCCCAATGATAGAGTCCCAAAAATCATTAGGCAAAAACTGACATAATTGAAGGGAGGAACACAAAATTCAACAATATAGACTGGAGACATTGATATCTCATTTTCAATAATGACTAGTACAACTAGAGAGATGACAAAGAATGATAAAACCTGAATAATCACTGCTCCTACAGACTATTACATGGATTGTAAGAACTTGAAATTGCATATAATTGGGGCCAGCAGGTGGTGTAGTGGTTAAGACACTGGACTCCCACATGGCCCACTGAGGTTGGAGTCCTAGATCCATTGGCTTAAAACTCACACTGGGTGTATTTGTGTGTATGCCCAGAATTCCAAAAGGAGGATGAAGAAGGGATTGTGGTGTGGCAATTTCCCCTATGAGGGTACTTTCTCATTTTATCTCTCACTGTCTCTCTCTGTCTCTGTGGTCAGTGTACATCCCTATGGCAAAAACCTTTAAAACATTTGCATATAATTAATACATAATAAAATAAAGACCTCTTAGCAGATGAAATCAAAAGAAGCTTGCTAATTATGGACTTCTCAGCAGAAACTATGCAAGCCTAGAGAGAATGAAATGATGTATTCGAAATACTAAAAGGAAAAAAAAAAAAACACTCCCAACCAAGACTACTAAACCCAACAAACCATTCTTCAGACTAGATGGAAAAATAGTCTTCCTCAGACAAGCCCTAACTGAGGGAGTTTACCTGCACTAGATAGACTTCACAGGAAATCCTTAAGGGAGTTCTATATTTGGCACAAAAGAGCAATAACTATGGGCATTAAAAAAATTATGAAAATATAAAATGCACAGATAGATTACATTGACTGATGTGAAACAGAAAAAAGTTAAATCCTATTACTACAGCAAACCACCAAACCACAATCATAGACAATAAAAGAGGAAGAAAGAAACAAAGAGCACACAAAACAACCGGCAAATACCTTTTAAAAAAATAGCAAGGGTGAGTTCTAATCTACCTAAAAAATACCTTTTAAAAAAATAGCAAGGGTGAGTTCTAATAACCCTAAATGTCAATGTATTAAACTTCCCGTTGAAAAGAGATAGACTGAATATATAAGCCAATAAAACTTATCTAAATGTTGTCTACAAGAAAATCACCTCACCTAAAACACACAGACTAAAAGTCAAAGGATGGAAAAAGATATTCCATGCAAATGGAAGCCAAAAGCAAGCAAGAGTAATTGAGCAAGAGATGTCAGTCTACTGACATAAAATAAAATAAAATATAAATACACACACACACACACACACATACACGCAATGGAATGCTACTCAGCCATGAAAAAGAATGAAATCCTGCCATTTGACATTAAATGGGCAAGACTGGAGGACATTATATTAAGTGAAATAAGCTAGGCACAGAAGGAAAAATAGCATATGTTCTCCCTCATAGGTAGAAATTGGGGGGTGGGGAAAGGCCTCATAGAGGCAGAGAGATGGAGAATGACTGCTAGTAGCTGGAAAAGATGTATGGAGGTGGGGGAAGGAGGTAGAGGGCTATTGATGAATAGAAATAAAATTACAGATAGATAGGAAGAACAACACCTAGTGTTATAAGACACAGTTGGGTGAATATAAATGACAACTCGTTATGTATCTCCAAGTAACTAAAAGGGAGGATTTTGAATGCTTCCAACACAAGTAATGGCAAATGGACGGGAGGATGTCTGTGCACTAAGTGCTATGGATACCAAGTAACAAACACTGAGTCATAAAAGCAATGTGGTAACCATAAGAACACATTGATAGACCAAGGAAATAAGAGAGTTCCCAGAGCCCACCCAAGTCTATTTAGGAATTTAATATACAGTAAAGGTGGCCTGAAATCAATGAGAAAAGGATGAGTTGTTTAGGAATTTAGGGGTTAAGAATTGGCTCATTACCTGGAATCTCTACATAAAAGCATATACAAAGATGGCCTCCATATGATTTAACGATCTACACATGAAAACTAAACATACAAACTTCACAGGAGAAAGAGTAGGAGAATATCTTCATGACTTGGGGATTATTTCCTACAAATGAACAAGATAAAGATGCCAACCTATTAAAAAATGGGCAATGGATCTAAAGAGGCAAATTTCCAAAAGAAACTCAAAAGACTAACAAAATATGTGAAGAGCTGCTCAAACTCATTAGTGATCCAGGGAAATGCAAATCACAAGAATGAGATTACACTTTATACCTAATAGACTTGGCAAAATTTAGAAGGCTGGATAACGCCAAGGGTTGGCGGCAGTACAGGGACAGGCACTGTTGTGGGAGTGCGACTAACGAAGTCATCCTGGAGAGAAATTGGTCAACTCACATACATGCATGCCTTGGGCCCATCAGTTATACTTCTGCATACTCAACCCAAAGAAATCACACACAGCTCTCTAACCAATCCCATATAAGGGTACTCTCTGCAGTGCAATCTGACTGAGGAGAGACAGGCTCTACATGGTCAGAATCAAAGGACTAGGAATACACATAGCAACATGAACGATAGTGTCCATTGAAAAGGTGAAACATAAATAAAGTATAGAATACCATTTATGTTAAATGTAAACCCCAAATTTTGGAGCACGTATGAACAAAAAGACCCAGTGAAATGCTGTATATGGCTGCCCATATACAGAAAGGCACATGGAAACAGGGAGATTAAACGGGGAGATTAAAAGGAATTGATAAAATGAGAGAGGGGCCTAGCACAGAGCTATGCTCCATAAAGTTAATATTTCATAAAGTGAGGTGTTTCATTCACTTAAGTTTAATACCTGAGTTTTTTTTTTTTTTTTTTTTGGTCAGACAATACTATACAGTATAATCTAATACACTGTGATGCAATTCCAAACAATTCCTATAGCTGTAACACCAGTGTTTTTGTCATTGAAATGAGGTACTATCAGCAATTTCATGAAATGACTCGGTTAAGTCCTTGTTTGGAAAAGGACTAATTACATCTCTGTTACTCAATACAGGATGAAGTAAATAACAGTGAAGAAAAGGAAACATGGCTGACTTCATGGCGGTATGGTACAGTGCTACTCAAAAGAAAGCCTGATTCTTGGGACCAGCAGTTAGCATAATGGCTATGTTGCTGGACTCCCATGTACTCGACTGCAGTTCGAGTCCTGGACCCGATGGCTTAAGCTCATGCCAGGTGCATGGGCAGGCCTGCCCAAGATCCTGAGATGAAAATGGAGGAGAAGGGATTGCAGCGTGGCCACCCCCCCTAGGGGGCGATTTCTTGCTTTCTGTCTGTCTCTGTCTGTTTGGCCAGCGCACGCGCCCTTTAGCAAAAAACCTCTCCAAAAGAAAACCCGATTCCACTTGGCAATCACAGTTGGAATCCTGGGCCCTGTCAACCTAAAATATACCAGGCATGTGCACAAGTTTCCAGGATCCAAAGAGCTGGAGAGTTAGAGAAAGTGAATTGGGGAGTTACCAGATCCTGTTAAGGGTGCCCTCTCTTTCTCTCATATGTGTGTGTACATGCTCTATCATGAATAAAAGAAAAAAAATACTTAAAAAGAAATAAAAGGAAGCAAATTTACCAATTCGTGGGGCAACAAATTATTTGGATCTAAAACTAAAAGACGCATAAGAAATGAGAATACCTACAGCAGGGACTGCGATGAGGTCTTGAGGTTGGAAATACTGAAAAATACCCAACATTTGCAGGTCTAGTCCAGAAACATAATCTGGGATTCTGATAAGGCTACCCATTCATGTAACATGATGATACCTCTTTTTTAGTAGTAGAACATGAGGAACCCAGGCATATTTGACTCACAAGCTATGGTTTTGTATTCCTGATGAGTTGGGTTTTGTAGCCAAAAAGAATGCAGTTTAAGCCAAACAATACTGGCAGAAGAGACTGCGGTAGGTAGAGGGTTAGGACAAGAGATCTACGGTCTCTGCTCAGACTGCCACGGGTTCTGCAGCTGCCTGGGCTATCTGCAGAAGCCCAAGTGACAGAACTAAGAAATCCACCCTTCAACTCTTTGGTAAATTCCATCCACCACCAAAGGGGAAAAATAACAGAAACAATACATAGACAATGAAAATCTATTCTCCCTTATGCCTTCCCCAGCTCTTCTTCCAGCTTGGCCAAACCCACTTCCTTGCCTTTGAGTGCATGACTGGGTTCCTGTTTCTTGTCAGCACCAACGTCTTCCTTCTTTGCACCACATGAAAAGATTTTCCTTTATATTTTGGAAATATTTTATCCAGTCCATAAATTGTAAATGATGTGAGAGTAACCCCAGGGTATTTTAATCCAAACATCTTTAATTTTCAGAAATCTTAAAGACATTAAAAAAGAGTTTTCAGAAGAAGTTCAAAATGCAAACTGATACAATTTTGGCAACTGGTCTGAAGGACTGGATTCCAAGAGATAAATTTAATCATTTCATGTATGGGAGTCTAGCAATCTACTCTTCTTAGCATTTGCTTAATCAACATGGAGGGCACTAACACAGAGACACATTGTTTCTGTAATATCGTCTTTAAAACTTTTGGCTTAACAAAATGAGATCATAAATAGGCCAGTTAAGATCTTTGACGAATCAGCATTTTGCAGTTCCCTTTGGAAGGGGGAAATAGTAAATCCTTACCAGCAGAGTTATTTGCCAGAAAAAAATGTCTCTTCAGATGTGCACAATGACTACTCTCTGATGTGTTTTAGCCCCAGCCAGCAGGAAGGTCAAAACTAAACTCTGTTGCAACTTAAATAACTCCTAACTCCAGTACATTCAATTCCCCGTTCTTTTTGCAGCGAAGACTGCTGTGGAGTTTAGCTGGATTCATCGTAGGATTTCAGTGTGCCAGGACACTAGAAGACGAGAGCCCAGAGCAGTGATCTCCATGGAGAACCAAGGTGCTTTTGAGAAGGCACAGGGAGTGTGAATGGATGAACTGGCTCAGAGACAACGTGTCAACAAAAGAGCAGATCTTCAATTTGGCCTGGTGTCCCTTGGACTGACCTATGATCCCATGGGCTTCTCTTAAGTTCTAGTGCTGGGGACAACTGCTAATTGTCTGTTTTTATTATTCAATTCTAGTTAGTTTTGGTGGGATATGCATCATAGAAAGAAGAGAAAACTGAGTTTGTAAAACTTTAATACATTTATAAGGGAACTCCATTTTTAGTGTACTAAAAATAAAATTTTTTTGAGAAACTTATACATAATGGAACTATGTTCTTATATGAAGTGTTTTATTTTAAGAATAGAAAAGATATTTTAAAATAAATATTATAATTTTTATTTTAATTTATAATTGGAATTTTTGCAGTCAAAATTTCCAAAAAGTCACACCTCTGAATATAGGGCACTTGTTAGCTGTCTTGTCTTTTCCTCAAAAAGCAGTTATAGGCCCACCCATGGTGACAAAAAACAGTAAGAGGCTGCTTTTAGGTAGGCTGGGGCCATGTGGGAGGCCCAGCTTTGACTTCCAGACCACCCTAAGAAGTCAGGTACAGAGGCACATGCTGGCAGTCTCAGCTACTCAAGAGGTGGAAGCAAGAGAATTATGACACAGCATGACCCTGTCTAAAACACCCCCCACCACACACACACCACAAAAAAAAAAAAAAAAAAAAAAAAAAAAAAAAAAAAAAAAAAAAAAAGTCTCCTGGGACTTTTAACTGGTTTTTATGAAGAGGCTGCACAATTGTTGTAAAGTAAATACACAGGATGAAAAAGAAAATAGACTATTTACACCAAGTACATTCACTAACACAAAGATGTTTGGGTGAAGAGTTTGCATTTACATATTCATGTTGGACTAAGGTGGAAGTAGAATCCAGAGGACAGGAGACGTAGCTTCTATACTTGGTAGTTTGGACATCCTTTTTTAGGAGTTCAGTCTAGGCTATTGACAGGAAATTTGTTCCTGAGTGGCTCTGAGCTGGATAAGGAATATTTATGGGATCTCAGACAATTGGGACCAAAGATCCACATGGCCTCCATGCTGCTGAGGGAGGAATCTGTAGGTTATGCCTGGGATTTCTGTCTGAGTTCCCTGCAGGGAATTCTGGGTAGGGGTTAGGCAGGGGAAGAACAATATGGAGTCTGTGTCCATGCCTGTGCAGTATTTCCTTCTTAAAACTTCAGACTGGAGGCTACCTAGCTCCCACAAGGTGAATATTAAAAACTTCTTTCTGTAGCAATAAAGACATCAAGAATATGAGATGCATTTTAAGATGAGAAGAAGATAAATTATGCAAGGATCATAAGGGGTTTTCCAGGTTCATTGAAGATTGTGGAAAAAATGAACATGAGATGTTCAATAACACTTTCACCTCCAACTATTTTTAGAAACCTTTTTTTGAAACATTATTCAAAATCTATGCTGTATATAGTAATATCTAGCTATATACAGCATAGATTTTCTTGGTTTCTGAATTCTCAAATTTTGCAAAGGAGGGTTTATTTTATTTGAATTATTTTAAATGTTATATTTCTCTCTTACCCAGTAAAATGATCAATCAAGTTGTCATAACATTTAAAAGATTTCAATCTTACTTTTATCTGGACAATTTTAATTTCATCGAATCTCATATCAGCAAGAGTTTTCCTTGTCTGGCCTCTTCGGTGTCCAAATTTACACTTATTTCTCATCACTTGCTCATCATCTTCAATGGGTCTTCGAACATATTTAAAGCGATCTTTGAGAGCTCGTTTCCATGAAAACTGCGAAAATGACAGAACAGGCCAGTTAAACTCCCAAAAAGATTGTAATCATTTTTCCTACGATTCAGGAAGCACCTTAGCCTAAGCTGGGGGGGCCAATGGTCTTAGTACTAGTCTGAATACATGTTAGTCAAGTAACCTTCAACTAGTTACTTGGCCTTAGTGTCTTCAACTATAAAACAGAAGGAAAAGATGTAACTGCACTGGGCTTAGGATACTCAAATAAGTAGCTACTCACAGAAGCTATTTGTAAACTCTAGTGCTGTTCACAAAAGCCCTTGATGGCGCTGGTGAGGAGAGCAGCAGGCTGAGGTCTGAGGGCTGGGGGCAGCCTTGGCCCTGACTCGTCTTCCGGAAGAAGGATGACTCAGCAGTGCTTTGTTGCCTCCCACAGTTCTGGGGGCCTGGATTCTGCCATTATTGTTTTAAGACAGCACAGAAATAATGTATGACTTATATTTGTCTTAGTTCCCAAATATGAACTTGTACAAATAGCTATGTTTTTTTCACATGTTTCCTACAGTTCTGAAAGGCTTTTAAACCTGCAGAGCCTGCTGGGAGGTATTATGACAATCAACTGCTAGGACAATTTTAAATTGCCAATTTCATCTTCCTACCTTTTCTTATCTGTCTTTATTAACTGATAGGAATAGAAAAAGGACAAATCAAATTCAGTCTCCTTCATGATTATTCAGTCAATGAGTATTTACTGAGCATTTGTGAGATTCTTACACAGTCACCTCAGATAGATACTCAGTGGATATCTTCATTACAGAAAAGTCAGCCCCCTTCTCCATATTTTTTCTAGTTGGTAGGAGTGTGGAAAGTTCTTATGACTACAGCCCTCCTCCAGTCACTCTGAAATAAAAAACAGCCCTGAAATTATGAGCCTCCTGCTGAGACACATCAAGTCCACAGCATCACCAACAGATCTCTGACCTGCATTTTAAACCCAGATATAATCACGAAGAAACATTCAGATGAACACAGAATATAGATCATCTTATGCAGCAACTGGGCTAGACTTACACAAAAAGTACTTGTCAGGAAAAAGGATAAAAAAGCTGAGAGGCTATTCTAGACAAAAATTAGAGACGTATCAATAACAAGTCCTGTGCATAATCCTTGATTACATTTTATCACAAAAAATATTTTCAAATGTTTCTTTTTTGTCTTCATTTTTTTACATCCTTAATAATTAGAGAAATGTGAACATACTGGGTTGTCAGAAAAGTCATGAAACATTTTTGCATAGAAAACCAGGAAAGATACATCATAACTTTTCCAACAACCCAATATGTTGTATACAATATTATGCAATTTTTGTTTACGTAGTTATAGAAATGGTATTGTGGTTACATGAGTTCTTCAAAAAGTTCATGGAAAATGCATGTTATGAAAAAACTATGCATGGATTTAAAATAAATTCATATTTTCATTTTTCTACAAAATGTTTGAGGTACCTTCATATAGGAGAGCATTCTTATTTTTGTAAGATAGATGCTTAGGTATTTAGGAATGACGTCTGTAACTTGCTTTCAAACGTTCATCCAAAACAAATCAATATGAGAAAAGAGGGATGCATGTGGTAAATGTACCTAGTGAATCTATAATAGATCAGAGATCCTCAACCAGTGCAGTGGCGTTGTCCCCTCTACCCTCCTAGGAGATGTTTGGTTATGTTTAAGGACATCTTTGGTTGTTATGACTGGGTGTATAGAATAGGGGTTGCTACTCAACACCTAGTGGGTGCCGAGGATGCTGCTAAATATTCTACAATATACAGGAAAGCCCCAACCGCAAAGAATTCTGCAGTCCCAAATGTAAACAGTGTAGAGGTTGAGAAACCTCTGACTAGGTGAAGGTTATAGGAGTATCACTATAGCTCTCTTTCAACTTGAGAGCAAATTTAGAATTTTTCAAAATAAAAAGTTGAAAAATAAGAATAGCCCTAAAAATAATCAAACATTCTTCTTCTCTCTCTCTCTCTCTCTCTCTCTCTCTCTCTCTCTCTCTCTCTCTCACACACAAACACACACACACATTAACGTTCTAAGAAATTTTCTACATCTCCCATTTTAACAATAGGAATTCAAACTTATATAAGCTTTCAGGGAGAATTTGGGTAAACATTTGTCTACGTGCCAGCGTTGTCCCTTCTACTCTGTGTGTGCAAACATGGCTATAACTTGCTAAGCACTTTTCCATGTTTCTTTATCAGTTAATCATCTTTAGTTAATCCCTCTGGGAACAGATGTGGGTAAAATGCACTAAGAGCAAAGTAAGCATTATTCAGTACTTTGTATGTGTCGTATTTTGATAACCATGAAACTAAAAGTCAAAATATTTTTGGATGGATATAGATTTGCGTGCGCACGCACACACACACACACACACACACACAAAACACTATGCAAAGATTCTCTGAAAGGCATCTTAATAACATAACATTGGTTACTTTTTGGAGGCAAATTAGGTGACTCGAGGACAGGGGTGGGAGGGAGATTTTTCTTAGTACACCTGTTTGTAGCTTTTGGATTTTGAGCTACAAAATGTGTAACTTATTCAAATAATTTTCTTTTTTTAAATTTTAAGTGTAATTAGCTTTATACGCACTAACACTGATTAGTTGGCAAATAATATATCCTGAGTACAGAAAGAAGCCTGAGAATCAATTTGTCACCCCTATGGGCATGATGATCACTGTTGGAGCCTTAGCTTTGTTTGTTATTGTTTTGTTGCTTTTAGAGAATATTTTATTTATTTTATAGTGTGCTTTATATGCAGCATATTTTAGACAGGATGTCAGCCTAGAAACAAGGATATATGAATTCTAGCTTTGGCTTCAATTATAACTATTTCTAGTCATAAGATACAAGTCTGATAGTTTAAAAAAGAATCTTTTAGGCCCTCTCCCTTTCTGAAAGTTCTATAATTCTATCCATATATAATGAACTTTTTCTTAGAAATATGAACAGAAGAAAAGAAAGGAGGAAAGAAAGAAGGAAAAATAGAGGCTTTAAATGTTTTTACATTGACAGATATTGGCATTTATCTTTTGTTGCTCAAATTGGAGATAATTGCTTAAATTCTATATCTGCAAGAAAAGATAACATAATATTTTATTATATATACTTTAAATGTCAAATACAATGGGGTCTTCAAAAATTCCATGAAAAATGGAATTATAATATGATGTGTTTCTGATGCAAAAGGGCTTTGAAATCCATGCATAGTGTTTTTCAAAATATGGATTTTTCATGAAATTTTTGCATTATACAAAACTACATCTATCTTACTTAGTGATGTCTACCAAAATGTATGCATTTGGCACATGAAGATACAAGGAATAAAGACAGCATATCTTACATCTACATAACTATTGTTCTTCATATTTATGTCTTAAATCATATAGTTGTGTTGTCATAAACACCCAGATTTTTATTGCTCTCTTAACTATTTTTAAATGTATATCTCAAGGGACCAGCAGTTAGTGTAATGGCTATGTAACTAACCTCCCACGTAGTTGACCATGGTTTGAGTCCCGGACCCTGTGGCTTAAAGCCATGCCGGGCACGTGTGCGTGCGTACCCAAGATCCCAAGAGGAGAATGGAGGAGAAGGGATTGCAGTGTGGCCATAGCCCCTGGGGCGTGATTTCTCGCTTTCTGTCTCTCTGTCTTTCTGGCAAGGGCACGTGCTCTATAGCAAAAACCTCTAGATATAAAAGTAAAAAAAAAAAAAAAAAAATTAAAAAATGTATAACTCAACGTATTAAATATATATACATTATTGTGTTAAATATATGCACATTATTGTGTAATGAAACCATCAGTCTTTTAATCCCAAGAGCTGGGCAGGTCCAAATAGCACAGTTGTATCGAACCCTCCCAAGCAGAAATCCTGAACTCTGGCTGCACAGTAGAATCATTCTGAGAACTTCTAAAACTACTAGTGCTCCAATTAATTAAACCAGAACCTCTGGGAATCGTAATATGCACCCAGAGTTTAGAACTGCTGCCCCTAAACATCATTAGGATCTGTTTTAACATGACAGTAGAGACATAAGTGGTCCAGGAGAGACTAGAGGCCAAGACCTCAAACTCCTTCACTTGTCTGCTCGGAGGCGAGGAACACTCGACTGATGACAGCCCTAGCACAGCTGCAGCCTCGTTCCTCTATGTACCACGTTCCCTAAAGACCCTTCTTAGGGACTCATCATTACTCATCGGCCTCCAAAGCAATTTTGAGAGACAGAAAGATGACAACAGACGGAGACAAAGGGGACAAATGAGCACCAGGAAGAGAGTGACAGATAAGGTGTCACAAAGAAGAAAGACAGAGAGTATAAATCAAAGAAAGAGGCAAAGAAGGACGAGCCGATGGTATAATAGTTATGTTGATGGACTCCCACCTAGTCAACTGTTGTTTGAGTCCCAGACCCAGAGGCTTCAAACTCACACCAGACAGGTGTATGCATGTGCCCAAAATTCTGAGAGGAGAATGGAGGAGAAGGGATTGTGGCATGGCCATCCGTATTGGGGATGATTTCTCACTTTCTATCTCTCTGTCTCTCTCTCTGGTGAGTACACCCACTCTATAACAAAAATCTTTCACAAAAAGAAGAAAGAACAAAGCAGAGAAACAGAACAAAAAAAAAAAAAAAAAACAAACCCAGAAAGACACCGAGCAGAGACAAAAAAGAAAAAAAAGGTAACAGGGAGAGAAATGGAGAAATGGACAAAGAGAATCAGACAGAACTAGATTTACAGACCAAGGTAGAGAAATAGATTTAGGAGAAAGGGGTGAGGCCCCAAATTACTGGACAATAACACATGGCTATTATTTTTAAATGGGCCTAGATTAGCAGGGTGGTGACGCATGGTCACTTACAAAGCCACAGCCGTCCTCATCCAGGAAAGGGTATGCTTGCAGTAGGGCATTGACCACATCATTGTACTGCTGGGTCGTGGGATACCTGTTCACCATGACAAAGAGGATACGTTTCACATCAAGCAGCCCACATTCCTTCCTTTAAGATGACTCTAAATTACACTCATTCACCTTCACATCTTTCTTTATAACAAAATAGCATTCAAATATTGGGCAACATTGGACGTATTATCAATATGGCATGTAAAATCTGAAGACTGTTGATCCAAAAGAATTCTACTTTGAAAACATACCCTCTCCCGAAGTGGTAAGTCTGTCCTGTTATTACTTACAGTGAACCTTCCAGATACTTAGTCATGTCAGCCTGGAGAAGCTCAATGATTCTTATCCTCATGCTGTGATCAGGACACTTCTGCTCTGCTAACATGCATTTGACATCATAGGGGAACTCTGGTAAAGTATAGGACTTTGTCCACTGTAATACTTTATTCCTTGCTAGGACATGTTTCACCTTTCTTCTGTGAAATAAAAGCATACAAAAAGTGATATTTGACTTCAAATATATGCAACTTAATAATTCCTTATCCTGGAGAGCTTATATAAACCAGTTTCCTGAGACCTAAATATATAGACGTCATCAGTCTGTCTTCCATTCCTTCATCCATTCATTCACAATGTTTGATGATTCATTAAGTGACTGATTTCTTTCCCCTTGCACATACACAAGTATTTGTATTCTGAAAAAAAGTGCAGTACTAATGTAGACTTTGGAATAAAGCCTGAGGTTAGAAAGAATACTAGTCTGTATCTCTTGAAGGGGTAATATGTAACACATACCTCCAAACAAAATCAGATACCTAAACAACAAAAAACAGCAAATAAAATAAGTGACAGATCAGCAAAGCAAATGAGATACACCACAAAACCTTAGTACCTGCTCAAGAAAATAAATAATTAATTCCTCTAATTTATTTATTTTGCTCCTGTTTAAAATGAAATACAAGATCCACTTAATTCAGTTAGTCTTCGGCTGTTTTAATTAGGCAATTGTAGTTTTTAAGTTAAAAACAAATATCAGAGATGCTTATTTCATTCAGGTGAAGGTTCTACTCTACACAGGCTACAGAAAGCAATAACTACAGAAAGCAGATCAGGGAGAGGGTAGCCAAAATGAATTGTGCTGATGGCTGGACAACCATATAAATTTGCTGAGATGAACTGAGCTGTACACTTTAAAGAGGTGAATTTTATGTTATATAAATCGTCAATAAGGCTGTTTACAAAATTAAGTAACAGAACCACTTTAAAACCTTAAAGTGAGTGAGTGATCGTTGGGTATGTAAAAAGAAAAATCTAAAATAAAATTTCTATGCAGCAGTGAATCAAAGGCCCTTGGTAGCTTTCAACGTCTTTCACTAATGGGATTGATTGGGATGAAGTGGAAGAAGGAACAGAGGCCAGGCAAGTAGAAGAACAGAAAGATTTCCTAAATTAGCTTAAGTCAGTTAATTTTCTGACAACCATAGAATCCTTAGTGGTTCAAGCAAAATCCCGATGAGTTTTGCAAGGCCAAGCTTCTTTATCATTTTAGGTAATTCTGTATGAGAATGCATGACTGCATTAGAATAAGCAGAATAAAGCAAGCAGGAAAAAGCACTCTCATCTCTTTTAATGATAAGCTCCCTTTGCTTTTTCAGTGAAAATAGGTTCTGGGTCAAATGAGTGTACCACGAATAATTTAATCCTTTTTTAAAATAATTTTTTCTTTATTTATGATAGACTGTATGCACATGAATGTAAGAGAGGGAGAGAGGAAAGGGAAGGAGAAGAGAAAGAGAGAGAAGCAGATAAGCATCTTCCACAGGGTCTGTGATGCTGGGATTCCCTTTCTCCTAGTCCCCATTTTGTTGGACCTTGGGCACTTGCACATGTGCCTGTATTTTAGGCTGACCGGGCCAGGTATTCAGACTGTGATCACAGTGTGAGATCTAGCTTCTCTTGAGCATAGTGTGAATACTTCATTCATGACAGTACCAGACAACGTTCATACATAAATCTCTGCTTCAGCCTGAACTATTTTTCTCACTCATTCATTCATTCAACAATAACTACTGGGGGTCTATCAATACCAATTACTGCTCTACAATCTCCATTGCCTTCTACATTCCATTACTTGTTTCTTTTAGCCATAGCCAAGTTATCTCTATCTAAAGAACCAAAGGTTATGAAGTAACGGTAAGTTTTGTTGGCTGTGTTTTGTGCCTTTCCAGGATTTAAAAAATGAAAATGTAATGTAATTGGGCAGATGCTAAGTTTTATTTTGAAATATTTTAGTATCCGGTTTGTTTTCTCCTTGAGTTTCAAGGTAGCTAAGCTAGCTACATGCTCCCTTCAGGTGTCTGAGGTTGTGTCAACACATCAATGATAACTTCAATTTTCCAATGCTATAAAATAGGGCTTAGCACAACTTTTGACTTCTTGTTCTACATATTTTTTTCTATATATCTTCTTTTTCTTCAAGGGTGGTGACTACATAGCATGGTATTATTTCTTTGCAATACCCAGAATATAGCTAGACACATGTAGGATCTATCAAAGCCAGATACTTCAGGGAACCAGAAGTTAGTGTAATGGCTATGTCGCTGGACTCCCACGTAGTCGACCGCGGTTCGCATCCTGGACCCGGTGGCTTAAAACTCACGCCAGGCGCATGTGCGTGCGTGCCCAGGATCCCGAGAGGAGAATGGAGGAGAAGGGATTGTGGTGTGACCATCCCCCCTGGGGGGTGATTTCTCGCTTTCTCTCTCTGTCTGGCGAGCGCACGCACCCTATAGCGAAAACCTTTCCAAAAAAAAAAAAATGCCAGATACTTCAAATAGAGTTATTAAGCAGAATCAGAGGCCTCAGATTTTCCTTTACTTTGCATTAAAACAATATAACAAGGTACTATGGGAGTGACTAGAAACTCAAGTTATGACAACCAGTACGAGACAAAATGAGTATTACACAAGAAAAGTGACTCATCAGAAATTAAAAGTACATTCTAATTTGAGAGTAGGTAACTGTAGGCACAATCATTTCCCATCTGCAAATTATATTTGCAATGGATTAAAGAATACTGTGAGATCAAGATAGCTTATAATATCTTTATTAAGCTGGAATTGGGCAGATCACCAGTAGAAATCAACCTAAAGCAAGGGCACGAAGCAGATAACACTCCCAGATTAAGAGGACACTAAAATTTCTGTTCCCATCTCAATGCCAGGGCTCTCCAACAAAGTAAGTACCATGAAACCACGGATCTCTAATCCAGTGAATCTCAATCCTGGGTGCACAGTAAGATTCACTGGAAAGCTTGTTAATATGGTAATAGCTTGGACTGGCCCCAGCCATTTGAATTAGAATCTACCGCTTACTAAACACTCGGTTTATATGTAGAGATTGTATTTGTAATAAAATATAACTTAAAACGAAGTCAGAATGAGGTGTTTGATAATTGACAGTACACATTGAGCATATTTAATCTGAAAATTGAAATCCTATGTGCTCCAAAGTTTCACCTTTTAAGTGCAACCAGAAAGTAAAAGCAGAAAATTTCACACCTGACCTCATGTGATGAGTTGCGGTCAAAATACAGCAATACAATAATATTATATAAAATTACCTTCAGGTGTATACAGTATACATGAGACATAAATGTATTTTGTGTTTAGACTTGGGTACTGTCTCCGAGATATTTCATTATACATATTCAGATATTCCAAAAATCTAAAAATCCAAAATCCAAAACACTTTTGGTACCAAACATTGGGACCTGTATCATTACTTCATTATGTGCTAATATTTTTTAGAGATATTTTTGCTACAGAGCATATGTGCTCACTGGAGAGACCAAGAGACAGAAAGGGAGAAATCACCCCGCAGGGGGAATGGCTACACCACAACCTCTTCTCCTCCATTCTCTGCTTGGTATTTTGGGCATGCATGCATGAGTGCCTTGAATGAGTTTTAAGCCACCAGATCCAGGACTGGAACTGTGGTAGACTACTTGGGAGTCCAGTGATGTAACCATTATGCCATCTGCTAGTCCCACATCATGTGCTAATTCTAAAAAATGATGCAATGCACATTTTGATGAAAAAGCTGATTGATTCCAATTTGTCTACCTTTAATAAAAGAGGAAGATAATCAAATTATTCTCTTGCTTCCAAAGAAAAGACAACATGCCCTGATAGGGCTCCACAGGGCAAGGAAGATGGCCTTATTTAGAATGGGTCCAGGTGAGCACCAGCTCTCTATGGACAAATCTGCACAGAAGATCAGCAGTTTGTCCCTGGTAGAAGTGGAAGAGGTATAGATGGTATGTGAGGACAGGGAACTTTTGTTTTATCTCCAGTGAACATGACATTGCCTAGCAGAGTTGATGCACAATGATTTCTGTTGAAAGAATGCACAGGGTCAGCTGGAAGAAGTAGCTATCTGAGCAGGGCTGAATTCAATTTTTTGGGCACTTTAGTGGCTCTTTAATGCATTCACTACCTTTGTAATCCAACTCCCCATTTATGCTCCAACCATGTACTTCATATCAGCCCATCCTGCTTTTTTTTGTTTTAAACCTGTCGTCTTAATCTCTTTCCAATCACATTACTGAGACTATACCTTCACAAGTCAATAATGATTTCCTAATCTACAAATCCAGGAGTCTAGACAATGATACGGCATAAAACACCACAATCTGTGAGGCAATCCCTCTTAGGAAGATTGATGGTTCAAGTCCAAAGACCTCCCTGAGAATGCTGGGCCATCAAGAGCCTATGATCCAGGGCTGACAGAAGGCTGGGGATAGATCATAGCATCGAGACCCAGTTAGGGATGCTGTCTTTGTCTCTCTCTCATAAAAGAAGTAACAAACATAAAAATCCAGGGCCTTTGGATGATGGCCTTCTTAAGACCTCTCTGTTGACCACTTCCTCACAACCTTTTTCTCATTCTTGTCTTTCTTGACACTATTTTACTTCCTATCTCTCTGACAACTTGTTTACCTGCTGACTTATTCCTCTTTCACCTCCATGAGTATTTTCAGAGGACGTGGTCCTTGTCCCCTTAATTCTCTGTATCAATTCATGCTTTCTCCTTCAGAGAACTCACCCAGCCCCATGGCCTCAGCTTTGAGAGCTGTGTTGAGAGTTTATAAATCTATCTTCTATAATCTTTTCTTTTCATAATCTTCTCTTTTCCACGTTCCAACCCAGACCTCTAACGGCAACTATACATCATTCATTGCATACTCACCATGTTCAAAATAATTCATTGTCTTGTTTTACAATATCAGGTTCTCATTTATTTCTTCTAAATTTTGCATATTGAAACCCTAACCTCCAATATGACTATATGTTTATTTTATTTTATTATTTACATTTAATCACTATATATCACTTAGCATATGAATTAAATTTACCCGACATGACTACACTTCACACCAGTCCAGTTGAGGATACAAAACATGTTATCATCCACAGATAATAATTCATTTCTGTGTCCCATAAATGTCTTGCTTCTCTGTTTTCTTCAATTTATTTTCTTACACTATCCCCCCTGATACAGGCTTTATAGAAGTAATTTAGATTAAATGAGGTCACAAAGGTGGAGCTCTGATATGATAGGATTAATATTCTTATAAGAAGAGACAGCAGAGTGCTCTCCCTCTGCTCTGTGTGAGGACACAGGGAGCAGGAAAACATCGACAAGCCAGGAAGAGGGCTCTCATCGGAAACCAAACTGCTCAGCACCTTGACCTTGATCTTATAGCCTCCAAAACTGTGAGAAAATGCACTTCCATTGTTTAAGCCATCTTCTCCATGGTATTATGTTATTGCAGCCTGCGCTGACTAGAAGCATGCTAATCACTCTTTTTCTTTTGTTCTATTTCTTTCTCTTAGAAACTTGGGCTCAATATCTTAATGTTCTTTTATCTTTATTCTCAGGTGTCATTAAAAATTTCTCTACACATTATTATCTGTATCAGTCTAATTCTCTCCATGGTTCATGCTACCCCCACTAGAACAGACCTTCACTTTTCAAGTGTGGACGACTTTAAGAGTCTGAGAGCAGAGTGAGCAGGGTTCTGTTTCTGCAATGGCCTAATAAGCTCACACTGAACCAGCTAACCCCGATGCATTAACCCATAAACATTGGGAAAAAAATTAAATGAAAACATTAGAGAGTGAAAAGAGAAATCAGATGTGAAAAGGAGCCTATATTTTGGAAGTATTTGAAATTATAGAAGATGTAGGGCATTATATAAGTTTCCTTTTGCATGGCTTTGGTCTGAAGGCAGGCCTCGGGCAGGGTGCTAAAACTGAAAGAACACTTGCACTCCTTCTGGACTACAAAATCAAAGGACAGAGTTTGGGGCAACCACATCTATAGAAAAGGAAAGGAGAATCCCAGAAAAAAAAGAGCTAATGAGAAACTACAAATTTTGTAGATGAAACATTCACTTTTCTGGTTGATTCTGAACCACTCATGTGTATTGCCCCAAAAGATAGAACTGAGATTTAAGCTGATTCTCAAAGCACAGTTTTTAGCTTAAGTCCAACCAATTTTGCTGCTTACTAAAACAAACTAAAAATCAATACTCTTAAGTGAATCAAGAGTCTCTGCATGTGCTATATTCACAATGCCAAGAATATAATCCAAAATTTGTAACAACTCCCCACCCCCCAAAAAAAGACAAAAAGCCAGAAAAATGTGATTCATTCTCAAAAGTAAGGATCAATTGAGTGTAATGCTGAGATAATCCAGATGTTGGCAAGGATTTTAAAGCAGCTATTATAGCAATGTTCAGTGACTTCAAAGAAAACACACTAAAATGATTTAAAGGATGAGCTGTAATTTTCTTTTATTAATTATTTTTTGGGAGAGGTCTTTTTATTTTTTTAGCTTGCTACAGGGTGCATACATTCTCTAGAGAAAGAAAGAAAAGGAAAAAGAGAAGGAAAGTGAGAAATCATCCCTCTTTTCGGGAGGGGGGTGATAATGTCACTGCAATCCCTTCTTGCCATCCTCCTCTCGGGATTTTGTATATATATATATATATATATATATATATATATATATGTATATATATATATATATATATACACATGCCTGATGTGTTTTTCAAGCTGCCAGGTCTAGGACTTGAAGCATACTGTCAGCCATGTGGGATCATGTCACCTTAACCACCATACTACCTTGCTGACCCTGGGCTGTAATTTTCTACTTGGTTGAAAGTGTTTAGCTGACTATGAAATTTAAGGCAATTTTTTAAATCCTCTTTTCACTCTTTTCCACAAATAATACAGGTGATAGGATTTTCAAATTTTATGAGAAAAAATAAAAGTAAGTATGTAACTTCTTTTTTCAGAGGTCTTTTATTTTTATTTTTATTTTTTTCCTTAGGGCACACGTGCTCACCTGAGAGAGGCAGACAGTGAGAGGGAAAGTAAGAAATTGCCATTTTTCCTTCAGGGAAGATGGGCACACCACCAAATTTCAGAGACACAAATGATACCTTTCTCCAAGGGCAATCATTTGGAGATTACATGCTACCTTGAGGAATTGTGATGCTTTTCTAGTATTGTAAAGGACATAGCTTTCCGGTCTCCAGAGAGAAAAGCAAAGGACAAGTAGAATGTTTCAGAAAGGACTGTTATTCTGTCTACAGGGCTTGGTCTTCACATCCGAAGTTCTACTTATGGCAAAGCTCCCACTATTACAAGAGAAAGCAGTGACAAATACCATGCTTTCCAGGGACTGAACCGAAAGATTGTGTTCCCACAAGCCACTCCATTTTGTCATCCCATTTTCATTGCATCTCTCTGTACACCAAAGCCTGTGGACTTCATGGACAAAAATATCGTATACATTGGTACGCTCAGTTTTTTTTTTTTTGTTTTGTTTTTTTTGAGAGGTTTTTGCTATAGAGTGTGTGCACTCGACAGAAAGAGACAGAGCGACAGAAAGCAAGAAATCACACCCCAGGGGTGATGGCCACGCTGCAATCCCTTTTCCTCTATTCTCCTCTTGGGATCTTGGGCACGCACGCACATGTACCTGGCGTGAGTTTAAGCTACTGGGTCCAGGACTTGAACTGCAGCCGACTAATTGGGCGTCCAGTGACATAGCCATGATGCCAGTTGCTGGTCCCAGAATGCTCAGTTTTTATTATCAACTCTGAAACTAAATGGCATGTAATCTTAGCAACATCTAAAAGTCTAAATGTTCTTTAAACATAGAAAAAGAGTACTAAATCAGGGAAGGTTTAGATATTTGTATAAAGAATTAACTGTCATCTCACTCCAGGACAGAAAAGGATGTTATGGTACGTATCTTCAAAATAAGGAACAAACTTTCCCAAACTACAAGTGAAGCAGAAATGCAGCTTCTGTGTTGTGCCAGTAACCTAGAAATCACCTGCTTTACTTCAACTTTGGCAAGAGTCTTCTACTGCTAAGAAACAAAGTAAGCAAGCTGTGAAAAACTCCATAAAGAGAGAGATGTCAATGAGCAAGGCCAGATGCCATCTCTGAAAACACTGAATGATGTCACTGCAAGGCACACATAGATCATGAAAGAAATGATGTTTTGTTATTACCACTGAGGGTATCGGCCACCAATTCAGGAAATGTTTGCTCTACATTCTCAAAATTCTTTTTTTATTTTATTTTTTTAATTAATTAATTTACATTCATTCATTGAGCATTGTCACAGCATACAAAATGTGGTTTCCCATCCAGAATATACTGTGTAATGGCTTAATCATACTTGTTATCATCAATAATTTTCCATTTCTAGTTTCATATATATATATATTTTTCCCCCATATCTCACCCTCTGTCATTTCCCACCCTCCTCCCACACTGTCTCGTGTTTTCCATTCCCTTTTCCCCTCACGTTGTGTTGATTCACAAAATTTCTTAAATACTCTAACTACTTTCAATAGCAAGTTCAGCTGGTACATACATATCTGTGAATACATGTCTGCCTTTAGGCGTGAAACTGAGTAGAATGAATATACTATAAGCACCTAGCTGATGCTATATAGCTGACTACAGTCATTAAATAGGTATTTTAATATATTTTTTAATTTCAAGAAAAGCGGTTTTAGCTTTAATAAATCAAAGAAATGCTAACGTTTGCTTTTAATTTAGGTTTTAAAGCTCTAGGGTTTCACATCTGCCAATCAATCTATGAGACTTGGAGAGGAATGTAGTTTCTGAAATGCGTGTATGAACACATAGTCAAGCACAAAGGACAGGGGTGATGTGAACAGTGTCAGGCACTACAGTATGGCATAGACAGACAGACACCTCTCAGCCTCCCCCGCCCACTGGTGTTCTTGGTTGCCAGCATGATTTTCCAGGGCTCAGAGGTCTTTGAGGCCCTGACTCGTCAAGAAAAGAAGGAAAAGCAAATAAATTTCCTATATTCTTCTATTGTGCTATTCTTCCTGGTATTGAAAAAATGCAATGTTCCTGAAATGTAGCATTTTTCTTCAATATTTACACTTACTACAATGGCATTCCCATAAACAGGTCTCACAGGGCTATTACATCAGGGTCCCTCCTTTTCTTTTGTCTTCCTCATTCATACATGAGAAAAAGCAATAAGACATGACCTACTCACTTGCTGCAAAATGGTTCAGTTCTACTCTTTTGTAGTTCAAATGTATTAAAATCTATCAGGTCAGGGTTGAATGGATCTGGGGCAGATTTTCTTTTTATCCACCTTTGCACTATTAGGCTTTGTATCCTGACCTCACAGAAAATAGCATATGTCCTCACAGCACCTTTAAAAACTTTTTTTTGAGGGAGCAGAAGTGGAGTAGAAAGGTCACTATTCACATCTGGTCCAGATGCCGATTTTATATATCTCCTCTGGAAAACCTTCAATAACTTGGTCTTTTCCATCCCCATGTTTCCTTATCTGTGGTTTTTCTGTCCCTCCATGAGGCAGCTTCATAATAATTGAAGTCTTCCATTTGTAAGGATTCAAATAACCCAGTTTATCACCAATTATCACAGAGGGCAAGGACATTGAGTAGCTAAATGTATTACACCATTGGCGCATTTTTGCATAGAAAAATACATCACGACTTTTCTTTCTTCTTTCTCTCTCTCTCTCTCTTCCTTCCTCCTTTCCTTCCTTCCTTTCTTCCTTCCTTCCTTCCTTCCTACCTTCCTTCCTTCCTTCCTTCCTTTTTTTTTTTTTTTAGAGGTTTTAGCTGTAGGACACGTGCGCTCGCCAGACAGAGAGAGACAGAGAGACAGAAAGCGAGAAATCACCCCCCAGGGGGGATGGCCACGCCACAATCCCTTCTCCTCCATTCTCCTCTGGGGATCTTGGGCACACACGCACATGCGCCCGACGTGAGTTTTAAGTCACCCGGTCCAGGATGCAAACCGTGGTCGACTACGTGGGAGTTCAGAGACATAGCCATTACGCTAACTGCTGGTCCCATACATCATGACTTTTCTGACGACCCAATAGAAAATTGACCTTTGAACAAAAATGGTGAGGTCCTCTCATTGAGAGTTTATGTTATTGAACTTTTGTTCCTCTGACTCCCTGTTGAGTGTTTATTTACATGCAATATTAGTATGTAGAGAGAAGAAGCCCTTGCTTTATCAGACTCTCTAGTTTTCCATCCCACTAAGTTCTACTGAGTGAGCCCACAGACAATCCTTCAGAGTGCTGTTGTCACATTTAGGAAATAGAAGGGAAAATTTACCACCTAGCAAACCCTCCCTCTCACCTATTAACAGGACCAGCAAGTTCTGATTTTATATGTAAGTACCCTTCTATGTCCATTACCGCCAGCTTAGTTCCGACCTGACCATTTCTTATGTGGACATTAGTCTAGCATCTTTGTAAGTCTTGCTCATCTCACTTTTCTCTAGTCCATTCTCTACTGCCACACAGTAAGTGACAAAAACTGCATATGCCTCATCAAATCACTTGACTGCTTCGATCTCTTTGATTACTTCCTATCACCTATA
This sequence comes from Tupaia tana, assembly GCA_026018925.1. Lineage (NCBI taxonomy): Eukaryota > Metazoa > Chordata > Mammalia > Scandentia > Tupaiidae > Tupaia > Tupaia tana. The sequence continues at coordinate 72,225,421 of JAKSZU010000002.1, forward strand.
GTAGCATTTCTCTGTTCTCACTGAACATAAAAATTATTTGTGGAACTTAAAAAAAAAAAGTGGTGCACAGCCCCCACCCCCAGAAGTCCTCATTGCTCTATTGCCTAGTTACTCAAAGTATCCTAGAATAGTGCTGGTAGTGAGAAATGCAGAATCCCAGGCCCCATTCCTGACCACCTAAATCAGAATTTGCATTTTACCAAGATTCCTGAGTGAGTTTTAAGTGCATGAGAATGGGAGAAGTACTAGGTCTAAGGCATTGGTATTTCTTCTTTTAAGTTTCCCAGGTGAATCTAATGTGCAGTCGAAGATCAGAAGTACTGCCCTGGGGACCAGCAAGTGGCGTGGTGGTTAAGGCGCTGGACACTCCCACATGGCTGACCAGGGTTCGAGTCCTGAATCTGGTGGTTTGCTTTTTTGCTTCCTCTCTCTTTCTCACTCTCAATGTCTGTCTCTCTCTGGTCAAATTAAAAAATAAATGAATGAATAAATAAAATAAAATAAAAAATAATTATAAAAAAAAAGAAGTACTGCCCTACTCGTTAGCATAGCTTAGGAGTCACCTCCTTACCTCTCTCACAGTTTACAGAAACTCCATTTACTCTACCTCTGTCTCTCACAGTCCCCAAATACTCCAAAGTTCTGTGTTACAAGCATTTGCACCTTTGCATATACTGGAAAGGTTCTCTTCTGTCCTATTTTCTTTCAGATGAATTTTCTAATCATCTTTCAAAATCTTCCCTCTGTATTTTTAAAGCTTTCCCCAAAGGCTATGTAATACCCACTTCCCTCCCTCTGTGCTACTGGGGGACTTGTGCATTTCTATTTCTGCATGTTTTTCTCAGAGTTGCAGTTAAGCACTTAAGTATCTATTCTGTCCATTAGCCTCTGCTAGACTCTGAGATCCCCAAGGCAAGAACTAAATTATCCCCTATCCATCCCATTTCTTTACTTTCTTTCTTTCTTTTTGCCTTTCAATAAAAAAAAAAAAAAAAAAACAACTTTATTTTCCAAACTGCATGGAAATGTCTGAAAGCCATATCAGGATTATTAGCAGAGTAATTGATATACCTTGTATTTTCATACCACCTTATGCATATTTCAAAGTCCTTTCTTTTTTATTTTTATTTATTTATTTATTTTAATTTTTTATATACATTCAATCACATTATTTAGCTTACAAAGTGAACATTTCAATATGTGAACATTTCTCCCCAATCCAGTTAATCAAAATATCCATCCCATTTCTAAATAACACCCCACTCAGGATATGTATTTAGTAACCGGGACTCAACAAAAGAGAAAAAGTCGATTAAAAAGGAAGCTTACTGTGGATCTCTGCAAAGACTTTACCAGAAATTTAATGGGAATGGCCAGAGTATTACTTATCAGTCATGTCAGCCTGATTTCTGCTGATTCTGCAATTCCTGTTTGTATCTTGCACTGAAGGAAAGTTTCCTTGTAGTGAGTGAGCCAATATTCTCACTTCACTTGGGTCTTTGCTTAAATGTCACATGGTTGAAGCTGAAGGACCTCCCTGAAAACCTCATCTGAAGCAGAACCCCCTTGAACATTGACACATACGTGCACCTGTGCACACCTTTCACTCTCTGTCCCCTCGGCTCTGTTTTGAATGATTAATTCTCATAACATTTAAACAATTTAATCTTCTATTTATTTTCCATTTCCTCCCCCATTAGAATGTGAGCTCTGTGAAGTGGGAGACTTTACTCTCTACTGCATCCTACTGCCTGCTGCAGTGCCTAGCAAGTAATAAGCACTTAAATAGTTACACACTAAATGAATGAATGAATGAATGAATGAATCCTGACTTAGGTAAGAAATCTTGAAATCAAGATTTCCAGATTTCCTAAAGTGTCTTCTATAATGTTAACAGATAGGACATATAGACAGTTCTGTGTTAAACAAAGTTAAGTGAGTTTTCTTACTGCATGCCTCCTCATAGTCTCGATCACGTTACTGTTCACTGGGAAACTCTAATCAAGGCATGGAGTAAGTATGTAGCACATGCTTCCAAAACACAGAGCGTTAGTGTGGTTCCCTGCACCCACGTGCTAGGAAATGGTGGGAGCCTGCATTTCACCCTGAGACCCTTGTTGCCCCACTGACCTGAGAGTCAGCATCGAAACTTGACAGTTGGTCAGCTGTGTTGTCTCTGATGTGCCTCTCAGTGGTACCTGGGTTCACTGCTCAAGTTCTTGAAGCTTTCCTGGCCCCACCCCATCACAGTACATGCAGGTTCATAGGACATGTTTCTGTTTTGTATTCTGTAACAACAATCAATTGATTGGTGGGCCTTTTGGGGGATGTAAGCATCTCCCTCTTGCCTGGAGCCCAGAGCCCTGGGAACACTTCCTAGTGCAATCCCACTGCTTCTACTTTGGGGCCACTTGTTAGCATTGAGACCAAATTTTCTTGATTCTCTTTGTATTCTCTGTCATGAGGACTTGCCAAATCTAAAAATATTAGTAGCTAAAAATTTATTTTTATTTTATCATTTTTTTAGAGAGATTTTTTTCTATAGGATGCATGTGCTCACTAGTGAAAAGAGAGATGGAAAGCAAGAAATCACGGGGGAATGGCCATGCCGTAATCCCTTCTCCTCCATTCTCCTATTGGGATTTTGAGCACACACACACACGTCCTGGCATTAGTTTCAAGCTGCTGGGTTCAGGACTTAAACCGTGGTTGACTATGTGGGAGTTCAGCGACATAACCGTTATGCCATATGCTGGTCCCAGTAGTAGCTAAAATTTATGAACTCCTACTACGTGCCAGGCACTAAGAATGGTTCATATATTCACTAATTCTTCTGCTCATTTTGCTACTTGCTTATTCTGCTTTTCCAAAGTTCATAAACTAACCAGATTTAATACCTATACTTACCCCTCTATTACCCCATCCCTCTCAGGATTTTGGGCATGCATGCACACATACCCACCATAAGTTTCAAGTTGCCAAGTCTGAGACTTGAACCATGGTCAACCATGGGAAAGTCTAACACCTTAACCACTATGTCTCCTTCTGGCCCCAACATATTTGTTCTTTGATGTAATGAACATCTGTCAGTTCCTACTCCATGTCAGGTACTGCAAAGGTAAATAAGACTGACCCTAGATAACCTCTCACTGTCCTGCTAACTCCCATTCTCTTCTTGAGCTCTTGGTCTATAGAGGACACAGACATGTGAGAACTTCAAAGGCTAAGCACACGCCTAACTGAAACTTGCAATAAGGGACTGTGGCTGGGCTGGCACATTTCCTTGACCCTTCCCTTTATTATATACTGGGACAAAATGCACACACTGCTGACTACTCCTTGTCTGATTTACACTTGTGAGAGTGCTTGCTAACAACACTATGGAAGTGTCGACGACCCACTGATATTTGCGTAGGCAAAAGATAAGCTCATTCTACACCATTTCATAGCAGTAGCCTGACCAGGGGGGAAAAACTGTCATTAAAATAATTTTTAAATATGTGTGAAACCATGACTAATTTATAATTATACCCCAAAGCAAACTCGAAACATCTGCACACATATTTTAAGTTCAAGTAAAGTGTCTTTAAAAGTAACATTTAGGAAACCTCAACCTCTTTGGAGCCTGTAGGTGGTGTGGAGGTTAAGGGCTCTGGAGTCCCACATGGCTGACCACGGTTCTAGACCTGGACCTGGTGGCTTGCTTTCTCACTTTCACTTTCTCTCTCTCTCTCTCTCTCCCTCTCAGGTCAAGTTAAAATAATTTTTTTAAAAAAGGAAACCTCTACCTCTTTATCAGATTTCATGCCATATTAAGTACTAGGAGAGGAACAGAGTTTCAAGCAGTATATATATATATATATATATATATATATATATATGTGCAGAAAACAAAACAAAACTCTTCTCAAATGAGGAGATGAGACCTAATAATCTTTCCACTTAGAAAGGGCATTTAAGCAATCAGTAAAGAGCATGGTGTCACCCGTCGCTGAAGATCACCACATTGCGCCTGAACATCCTAGTGCTTCCTTGTGACACCCAATTCATTCACTGGAACACACACACACACCTTGTCTTCGCTACAGCTAGAAATCTTTCAGGAGCTAACGTCAGGTGAACTGCCAGCTTCTAGAGCCTTCTTTTTCTTTTTGCCTGAAAACAACCTGAATGGAAAGCATATGTTCATTTTAGGAAATAATATCCCAAGATTAGTGACTACCACCTTGTATCATGTGGTAATATCTGCCAAGTATTTTAATATGTCATCTCATTCACACCTCATGAGCTACAAAGTGGGTGTTTCTACTTGGTGGGCAAGTGGAAGAGTCAGAGCTTGAACCCAGAATGTGAGACTATAAAACCAGTACTTGTTCTCCACTCCTCCCTATCTCTTGAAAGCAGATGTTTTCATGAAAGCCCTGCATACCAACACCTTCAGCTTTCTAGATACATTGTTGGTGGGAATGTAAATCGGTCCAGATGCTGTGGAGAACAATACGGAGGTTCCTTAAAGGCCTTCAAACAGAACTACCATATGATCCAGCAATTCCACTTCTGGGTATCTTCTCAAAGGACAGGAGAACATTCAGTCAGAAAAGCACTTGCATAGCTATATTTGTTGCAGCATTATTCACCATTGCTAAGACATGGAACCAACCCAAATGTCCACAAACAGATGAATGGATTGAAAAAGTGTGGCACATATATTCCATGGAATACTATTCAGCCATAAAAAACAAGACCCTGGTATTTGATAGAAAGTGTCCAAACATGGAAGATCTATTGCTAAGTGAAGCAAGTCAGGCTATGAAACAGAGACATCGTATGTCTCCACTTAACGTATACAGATTGTCTACACTCTCCCACAGAGACTGAAAGATTGGAGGACATAAAAGCATTAAAAATTATTACAGACACTGGGGACAATGTGGAGGGAGAGTGGGAGAGGGGAAGAGTGCAGAAAGGGAAATTTGGAAAAAATATGAAGTAAGGCATTTGTGTTACACAGACATGGTTTGTTGCCTGTTGGTGGTGTCATGTATAGTAGTATCACCTCGTTTATTGTGTGGCATATATCATGTTGGGTAAAATCTCTTTACAAACTAAATGATATTTAATGACCGAATGTATAAAGGTAATAAATAATACTAAAAAAAGAAAGAAAAAGAAAAAAAAGGAAGAAAGAAAGAAAGAAAGATAGAAAGAAAGACAGAAAGAAAGACAGAAAGAAAGACGAAAGAAAGAAAGAAAGAAAGAAAGAAAGAAAGAAAGAAAGAAAGAAAGAAAGAAAGAAAGAAAGAAAGAAAGAGAAACACAGAAAGACTGAGTCAGTTGCTGGGAGGACCAGAGTTGTTTTTAGGGAGAATTTCCATTGGAGTTGGTCTGAAGGGGAGCAGAGGAACCATGAGAACTAGGATAAATCTGTCCTCATAGGAACAGGCGAGAAAATGAGAGAGAGATGTTGACTATGTGACTCATAGGAAAAGGAGGGACAGCTTCATTTCCTGGTGCATAGAGAATTTATATGTTCTGCCTTCAGATATTATGGAAGACCTTCTAACAATGACCTCCCCTTGTCTTTCATTTGAGTGGATTTTTGTTTGCTACACCCCAATATGCAGTAAGCAGGGGCGATGTGTTCTATTTCAGACATTCAGACTCTGAGGAGCTTGTGCCCAGAAATGGGCAGCAGATGGCCAAAATGCACAAGTCCTAGGCCTAGGAGGGATTTTACAATTAGAGGTGAAGACGGGGGTATCGTTCTGGTTTCCAACTCTCCTGTTTCTCTCAATTCTAAGCCAGTTCTATTGTTTGTTTGTTTGTTTGTTTTTTTCCTTCCTTTTTTGACAGGTTTTATCTGTAATGAGAAAGCCTCTGAGGCATGGGGTTGTTCTTTTGACTAACCATGTGAAAAAATGGGAATAATAACCTGCTCTGCCAGTGTTTCAGGACCATTATGCACATTGAATGTCATCAGAGGCCTTAGCAGAGAGAAAAGGCTGGCACGCATGGATGGTTATATCCTCATCTTCCACTGACAGCAGGCAGGGAGGAGGAAAGAGGTCTAAGGAGGGTAGAGGACTCTAGAGCAGGTGGAGACCCAGGTACAGAGAGCACTTTCCATGTTCTTCCACTCCACTCAGCACACAGCTGGTATTTTCAACACTCACAAGAGCATCTTGGAAAGTATTATTACTACTGCTTTGCAGATGAGGATACTGAGACACAGTGATACTAAGTAGATACCACTGGAATTAGTTGTCTTTCTCCTACCTTAACTCACACTTCTCCAGTGTGCAAGCAACTGGCTGCATTTAGTAGGTTCACATTGGAAGAGGTAACTGAGAAACTCTTGGCCTATTCCATGCATCTAGAGCAACATTGATAGCAAGCCCTGGTAATCAACAAGCACTCGTGAACAGAAGGAGGAGGGGAAAAAAGCCACTTTCAACATGTTTTTACATTTTCTGGATAATAGTCCAAACCAGGATGACCAAGAAAACCTATTTCCCTCCTAGGACCTCCTCTTTCACCTCCGTGCTCTCTACTCTGAGTCAATGGCATGAGGAAGATGATGGGAGATCTTGAGAAACTGAGGCCTTTGATCCCAGGGAGAGACACAAGGTTGAAGACAGTAGAGAGAGAAAGAGGAAAGGGAGCACAAAGCACATTTGCAAGAGCCCCTCCTTAAAGGCGCTGCACGTCCCTGCAAGCCCTGGCTGCTCGGGCCTCTCACGTCCAGGTCTAAGGCCGTTGTCTTCAGTTCCCTGGGCTCTTGCCTTGATGGTAGTGGACCCTGTTCTGAGATGACAAGGGCCTGTTCAGAAAACCTTGACTTCTCTAAATGTCTATTCATTTAAAAAAAATGAGAAAATAAGACCCACCTTTCAGGATTGCCAAACGAGGAAATGAAATAATAATGTAAAGGGTTTGTGCCAACTGGGGAAAAAAAAAAAAAAAAAAAAAACACAGCCTCACTTGGCTATTGCCTGAGTATTGGCTCTGTGCAAGCTGACAGTCTCCCCGTTCAATGATAATTTCATTCATTATCATCATTATTTTTTTATTTTGAACAGAGAGACAGAGAAAGTGAGAAAGCAAGCTGCCCGGTCCAGGACTCAGACCATGGTCAGCCATGTGGGAGTCCAGCACCTTAACCACCACGTCACCTGCTGGCCCCACAAGTTGAGTATCTCTTACCTAAACAGATTGGGACTAGAAGTGTTTTAGATTTTGGAATCTTTTGAATTTCAGAATATTTTCATATACAAAATGAGATATTCTGGGAGATGGGACCCACGTCTAAAAACAAAATTCATTTAATTTAGTTAGGTTTTATATACATCTTACAACCATAGTCTCAAGATGTTTGTACACAATGTTTTGTATTTGAAGTCTTTCACTGTGACTCATCATATGAGGACATCCCCTAACATCATGTTAGCTCTTACAAAGTTCCAGATTTTGGAGCATTCCGATTTTCAGATCAGTAACACTCAACATGTAGTATATTTAAGGATAAGCATTTGCTTGTTAGCCACTAAAGACATTATTTATTATGAGTGATAGATGCAAGGATCACTTGGGTGGGCTGGCTACAAAATGTTTCAGAAGTTTCCACGTTTTCTTTGCCAGATCTTACTGACAGTTACCCTCAGGGTTTTTTGCATCATATTCCTGTGTGTGGTTCTCTAAGTTTATAGCTTTCCTGTGTTTCAATGTAACTTATATATTTAAATATTATACCACATTATATCCACTATAGGAACCTAAAGGAAATGTTTTCTACAGCAATGCCTCAATTCAGAACAGTCAAGTTAAAGCAACAACTATGAAACTTAAAACGAAAACAAAGACTTCACCAAGTTCATATTTTATAGGATATTATTCACTGAATAAATTCCACCTTTGTGACTACTGCTAATAACCCTGGGAAATTCATGACAGATGCATCTTTTTTCTTAAGAGTGCATATTTGAAGGATGTATAATATCATTTCAAAACTTTTCCAGTACAGAGATCAGAAATTTTAACCTGTATCTTGTGTTAATATCTTTATCATCTGCTAAAAAAAATGAACTTCCAGGAAAACAAAAAGGTTTAAATTATAAATACATTTAAACATAATATCTCTTTAAAAATAAAAAGGGAAGGACATTATCATTTAGCTTTAAAACATCTTAAAAGTTGGCACCCCCACCTCTGTTTCAGTACTCTTTGGTCAATGAATCCATTATCCAGGTTTTCAGCTGGATAGAAAAATGGCAACTGCTCCCCATGTCTGGCTAGACTGGAGGACTGTTCATCCCTGAAACCAAGAAAGAAAAGGTGGGTCAGGGCTGATTCGACAGGAGCCATGACCATTGGTTTCACAGGAACTCTAAGGGTGAGGGCCAGCCCACATTATATTCACATAGTATGTGATCTATTTTCACATGAGACCAATGACTACAGAATGGAAAGAAGGACCCTCTGGAGTCATCTCACTCAGTGCTAGGAGATATGTTGATGCCAGTTCAAGACGCTGTTTTCACCAACTATTTTGTTTGTTTGGGTTTTTTTTTTTTAAACAAAGCATCATTGTCACCATCCTCTTGCCTTAGCCTTCTGAGAAGGTGGGCCTACAGACACATGCCACTACCCTGAGCCTTTAGGTTGGACCAGGAATTGAACCAAGGCTCCCCACATGGTCCCAGTGTGTGGAGCACTGCAGCTGGGCCCAACCCATTGTTTTTTTATTGACAGAGGGCACATGACAGAGAGGCTCACTAGAGAGAGACAATGAAAGAGGGAGAGGGAGTCTCAGTGGGGCATGGTCATGTCACCATCCCTTCTCCATTTCTCCATCCCTTCGATTTTGGGCATGCATGTACACTTGGCATGTTTCTCAAGCCTCCAGGACCAGGATTCTAACTGCAGTCAACCGTGAGGGATCAGGCTCCCTTAACCACTAGGTTACCGCGTCAGCCCTCTGTTGTATTTTTAAATGATGTTAAGATAATCCTTTCCTTTATAAAATGATGGTAATAACAAAATGTATCCTTTTTTAGTTAAAATCTTTTTTTGGCATCTACTTCCTGACACTTGGGGGATAATTTTATTATCTGTAAAATCTCATGGTCTTAAACCACACTCCACAAACTCCCTCATTTTCTAAGTGATGTAACTAAAGTCCAGAAAGGAAAATAACTCAGAAGCAGGGCCAGGATTTGATTCAGTTTTTCCAACTTCCTGTCCAGTGGCTTTTCTATCAGCTTCAGCAAAAATAATAACTGAAGAGCAACTGCAAATACTCTGCCCTATTGCATTGTCATTTGATTAGGGCTGAATACGATGCCAAATATCCTACCAAGATGTGGCCTACAAAACCTTTTCGAAAATAACGTACCATGTAACCATTAGCCATTAAATAGAATTTGCAATCCAGTTAAAACTCGTCTACCATCTCTGATCTATATTTTTACAGTATAATACCATTATACTCTTTAGAAGGGACCTTAGAATTTAGCTTCATTTAATCTACCCACATAATTTTTTTTTTCTTGGAGAGGTTTTTGCTATAGGACATGTGTGCTTGCTAGAAAGAGAAAGACAAGAGATACATAAAGTGAGAAATCACCCCCCCGGGGGGATGACCACACCACAATCCCTTCTCCTCTATCCTCCTCTCAGGATATTGGGCAAGCACCCACATGCGCCCAGCATGAGATTAAGCCACTGGGTCTGGGACTTGAACTGTGGTCGACTACATGGGAGTCCAGTGGCATAGCCATTATGCCCACTGTTGGCCCCGCTACTCACATAATTTTGCAACTGAAAAGCCTAACACTAAAAAAACATCAAACAAATCTCTAGGGTTAGATGACTAGTTAATATTGCAAAGAACTTTTAAAATTTATTTTTAAATTATTAATTTAATTTAATTTATTACTATTATTTTTTAAAGTTCACTATAGGGAATATGTACTTGCCAGAGAGAGAAAGAGAAGGAAAGTGAGAAAGCAAGCCACCAGGTCCAGAACTTGAACCACTGTCTCCCATGTGAGAATCCAGCATCTTAACTGCCATACTACTTGCTGGCCCCTCATAAAGAATTTTAAATGAACTGTTTTGATACCTGGCTTCAGGGTTCTTTTTGATATCAAGTTTCCTATTTTTATTTGGCATTTCTAAAAGGATTTAATTAAATAGTCTGTTCTCATGCCTCTCTTTGCTATCATTTCCACTTAACAATATATTTGTCAAGTGACAATGTATTTGACAAATATACTTGACACTAAGCAAATATAACCAGATATAAGTGATAAGCATTTTCTTCTCAGAGGCAATTATGATTTTGCCACAGAACAATGTAACCTAAATACAAGATAGTCCAATCCTTAAAGTGAGTCAGCTGCTTCCTGGGTAGAGTTAAAAGCTCCCATTCATAAACAATCAGAATTCCCAGTCTGGACTACATTTGAAACTAGCTTTCTGAACCAGGTTAACAAAGCATCATATCTAACATAGGACTAATTAGGTCTGGGAGAGAGACGAGATTTGCTTAAGATCAAGATACTCCTAACACTGGTGTGAATTAACAAGGGGTTGGGTACCATATTACTTGCCACAATGTACAGAAGAAATAGGAATGGCAACATTTCACATAACCAGTCCCAGTTAGCGGTAGAACCAGGAGGGAAGCCCAGACCTCCTGGTGGCTGTCTAGCCAGTTCTCATTTTCTAGAGATCATTATAAACTGATTTGCAGTGAAAAGAAAGCTGCCTGTTTCTTCTAAGCTGTGCCTTCAGCAGTGTCAGGGTTCTTTTGGTCAGTTGATGGGACTTACAGCTCAAAACTCTTACTCATCCTAAAATGCCTGGAAATTATTTCAAATTCTCTTTGAGGTTTTCCTGCCCCTTTTTTGCTGGAAAGGAGTAAAAGCTTGTAATGGGATCTTTATCAAAAGTCCCATGTCTGACAGTGTTTTTTATGTAGTTATAGCAATACAGTTTTAGGAGAAATCCTTCCAATACATCAGCTGGTAGAATTTCCAGGCCAATCATAGATTACTCTTTGAAAGTTACCTGCACCCCTCCATGTCCCAAATTTTTAGGTATTTTAGACATCAAATCACTTAGGTCTCTCTCTAACACTATATTGCTTATCAAGCAGAAGTAAGAAATCTGTGTGATTAAAGATCCAATCACAAAAGGAAAGTAAAAAAATAGAACAAATTTCAACACACATTATAATCTTTAGAAATTAATGAGTAATTGGTCTGCAGTAAATAATGACTTAATCTTAGAAGTATTACAAATAGTCTTGACTATGGAAAAATAAAATGGTACTGGGGAATAGATTTATAAAACAAATCTTTACTTTCATAAATTCTGTTATTATTCTTTTTATTTAAAAGCCCATGATAAAAAAGCAAACTAATAAAATCATCTCTGAACCTCAGGGCTTTATTTGCCACCATAAATTTTTCTTCATTTTTATAAAATGCTGTCATAGCATTCATTATTCTAAAGATACCCTAAACAATTAAAAACAACTCACTGTAAAAGTATTTAGCAAATTATATTGTGATACTCTCTAGAGAATGCATAAATTAGGTACTATAAGAAATCTTGGGCAAATGAATAAATACAGAAATAAATAAGTAGTTTCAGGAAAAGCAATGGGGCAGCTAAAGATGATTTTCCCAAATCCTAATTTAAAGCCTGAGTTACAGGAGTCTGTTTCCATTTTTATTACATGTACATTTTGACCACTTGTTCCACAGCATTTTATATATTCCTTGCCTATAAAACTCCCTAACTATTGGAATCAATGTTTAGAAAGTGGTGAATAAAATAAAATTCATCTTGATTCATGAAAGTTTGCAAAGCATTTCCCTTGCTCAAATAGTAGAAATAATTCTACACACAATCTAGCTGAAAAAGGTCACAGTTTTCAAAGAGCCTTGACCTTCAAACATCAGGCTATATCCGTTCTTAGGAAAGCTGGAATCAAAAACAAGGCCACTCATGAATGAACTCACTCAGAGGGTGCTTCTGTGTGCAGGACCGGGGCTGCCTCTCTGGGGCTTCCAGGTGACTTCCACCCTTGACTGTTCTGCTTATATTTTTTAATTAAATCCATCAGAACCGCCTGATGCCCAATTTTCTTTACCAGCTGTTGAACCATCCGATCATTAAGTGCTAGAAGAGCGGCCCCACTTACTTCTTCCTCTGGAAAAAATGATAATTATTATTTCATATGGCTTCTTGCAAACCACTGTACAATGCAGACATTCTGACCAGGTAAAATTGTTTCTGGTCTTAAAAGAATCATTTAAACTTATCCTCTGTGGTTGTGACATGATCTATATTCTTATAAATCATTACAAGAGGTCTTCTGAAAGTTCATAGAAAATGTATATTATGAAAAACTGTGCATGGATTTTAAAAAATTTTTCACGAAATTGAATTCACATTTTAATTCCATTTCCATGACCTTTTTAAATTCTTTCGAAGAACTCTGAGGATTACATAATTCTAAATCAATATCTACTCATTAAGAAGTACTAAAACATGGAGAAAATGAAAACTGCTTATTTCCACATTAATGCCCTCTCCCATTCTAATTCTAAGGAGGATTATTTCTATAAGGAGAAAAAAATCTTCAGAAATTATTCTTAGTCACCCCTCCTAGCCACTATTCAATACTTGTAAATCCAACACGGCACAAAACACACACTGTGTGCTACAAGGACAAAAGCAATATACAATGCATATATCAAATATATATTTTAAATAGCTCTTAGATTTTGAGTTCCTGAGATATATTTATCCATGGTTAAATGGAAACTGCTACAACCTATAAAGAAATAAAAAGTTGTCTACAGCAGCTACTGCACATCCACATTTACAAGCACACAGACATTTAACGACAAAAGTTATTTTCAAAACAGAGGACACAAGAGTATTAGACTGCTTAGTTAACATTTTTTTGGAAGTGTAAAGAGCTCACCTTGAAACCTGTGCACTAGCTCTCCTAAGTTTTTCTCCATCAACCAACTGCAGACCTGGTCAACTGACCAAGTTTCCATCGCTGTCTTGGGTAAATACACCTGTAGAATAAAAAGTCAGGGAAGGTTTAGGTTTTCTTCCTGACTGTTCTTTACTTAAACAAAAACAAAAACAAAAACAAACCTGCTCAGTCCTTTGCTACACTCTTTTAGGTTCTTAATGTTAAGTTTTAAAAAAATTACTGTTTTTATAATACACAAAGGAAAGTTGCTAATAAACATTCATTTAAAAAATGAGATCTATTTTAGCCAATTTCCTAGTCTCAGTTTTTTAAATTTCTTCACCTTCTCTTGCTGTTTTTCCACAGGCATCCCTCAGCTTTACTAACAGACAGCCAAAGATGTACAATGGTACCCAATCCTGTACCATTAACACCCAGGTTTCTTCACAAAGAAAAGAAAGGTGTGAAATTCACCACGACCAGGCTCATCAGGAAGTGGTTGACATTTACAAAAGAGGTAGGCACAGGGAAAAAAAGTATAGATCAGATAAAAGCTTGACAAAGATACTTAGTAGACCAAGTCTGGTTAACCCCTTGCTGCTCCGAGCTAAGAGAGACAACTAGTAACTTCTTACTGCTTTGGTTTAGAGGGAGAAAGATGTAGAAACCAAATTTCTCAGGATGATCTGAATGTTTCTTTCCTTCTTTCCAATGATTCTCTTACATATTCTATTCTAGAACTTTATTGAACACCTTTATGATTGGTAAGATAATTAGGATAAATTAGCATGTTAATTGAAAACTTTTTGATTTAGTTGGGCAAATTCAAAATTGGGAAGTAAGTACAATAGTTGTTTAAGTGAAAGGAGCATAGAAAGAATTTGCAGGATATATTCTTTAGCTCTTGAGTTATTTCTGCATGTCACTATTTTGCAATCACTTAGAAAACTTAAAACAATATGCCAATTTCGATTTTCCCTATTTCCCTTTAGGTGGCTTGTTTCTTGCTTTTATAATTAAATCCAAAGAATTTCTAATGGGCTAGGGGGAGAGGATCACTGAAAGAAACTTTAAATATTTTAATCTGCTAACATGACTTTCAGTTTCAACATTCAATCTAAATGATATAGATTTTCTTGTATAGTAACATTCTGATGATTCTATAAAGACAGAGGAAACAGCTATTTTTGGAAAAAATGGTATCATAAGGAACTAGTGTATATATCATATCATGTAGTTAAATTTTATGGTTAGAAATTTTAAAAATAAATATCGCATTTTTTATTTCTGTGTATTTACAGAAGTTACAATTACCAACATTACAGAATGGTGGAAAAGGAAAAGATGTTTACCTTTCATGCTTGACAATCTGAAAAGATAACAACCTTCAAAAATAATTTCCTAGAAAACCGGTACACTTCAAAGTAAAAAGCCACATACTCAAGTATTCACAAACACTGAGCAGAGAAATTGAAAACAAGGGTTAAATATAGAAGGCCATCTTTCTGAATTACAGCAATGGATTTAATTTGCTATGACAAACAGTAGCCACAGAACTCCTCCCTTAGGCTAAGCAGCAATAGCAGGGTGTGAAAAGTCATTATTTGCGAGACTCTGGTGTAAATTAAAAATCACACCTTTCTGTCACACTTCTGGCTTTCTTGTGAAGAGTAGGACTTAGAAAAAATAGAAAAGAAAGGAAAAAAAGAAAACAGTTCTTTAAACTCCAAGATGAAAAGGTATGCAGAGCAGAAGATACAGCCTTGCAGCCATCAATGGGTAAAAAGAAATTTGAAAATAAAATGAGTACTTGGAAATGCTCACATAAATTTTTAGTATACATATTTTTACTCCAATTCTGTTTCTGGGAAAAACAAAATAGACATCAAATTGTAACTTCATACAAACATAATAAAATTTAAAAACATATGGTTTTTGTCTATTAGTTTTTCTGAATATTCAAGTAGCATTGCCTAGACAATGTAACATCTTTAAGTAGAAACCTTACAACTTCCTTTCACATAAATAATGGATGTATTATTTAGGATCTTCTATACCAGGAAGGAATATATAACATGTTAAATTTAAAAAGATGTGTCTTGTAGCTTAATTCCAAGTCTCAAAGACATCTCAAAAGATTTCAAAATGTAAGGGAAAGTTTTAATCTCTAAATAGTTTAAAATATAATAGTAGCAAGAAAAAAGAATTAATAATAACATGTCAATGCTCCAATCAAACCATCTTCATGACTTGATTAAATCATACTTCAATGAAAGAAATTTATAATAATTAAAGAGCTTTATCTAATTAAAACTAGAGAAGTAAAATGTAAGGCACCCAAAATATACATAAGTTATATTTTTAAATTCTGTTAAAACTAAAGGAAGATAATGTATAAACTTTTGTGACTATGATTTATAATCTTCAGAAGCAATGTGACATATAAAAACATCAGCCATGAAGAAGCAATTTTAAAGAATATATAAATGCATTTGTCACTTTACTTTTTGTTTTCATTTTTATTTTCCCGAAGTTCAAAAGCTGAGTCAACGAAATGGTTCCTAAAAGCTTTGCTGGCAACATATACCCTCTCATGGATTAATACTTCATCCTGCACTGGGAAAGGTATCTGAAGTACCATGGTTGTATTTCAACAGACAAGCCATTGAGCAAACATTAGGGCCTATTGGCAAAAAGCGAGGAAAATTGAGAATAGGGATGTGGCTGTGGCATAGAGAAAAGTCTGGGCAATTCTATTGGGGTAGCAGCTTTACTATGTCAAGAGACAAAGGTATCAAGATATTGCAATGGAGCAAAATCTCCCATTCACTTGAGCTGATGTTTATTCCAAACTTTGTCAGAGCAGGTGGAATGAAAACTGGAGCAGTCAACTAAAATATTTTGCATCTGCTCATCATCAAGATGTCTACCACCAGGATAGCCTGGACCTGGGTAAGTGGTGATACGCAAAGAAGTCAGAAATCCCACCAGGAAAATAAGACACCTAGAAAAGTAGACTCAGAGCCAGTTATGATTAGGTACTTTAGAAAGAACTGGGTTTTCCCACAGTTCTTGAAAATTAATGAATCTTGCTTTGGAATCTGAATGATACAGTTTAGATAGAGAACAAACTGGAGCAAGAGGGATCAATGTAACAAATTAAAAGCAAAATGTCAGAAAAAGACAAATTATGCTTTGAGACCTGAAAGTAGACCACGCTGGAAAGGTGACCTCATAGTAGAGAATATCAAGAGACATTGAAGATCATCAAAGAGCTTGGAATATGGAGCTAAGAGTCTTAAGACACAACATATGCTTAAACTTGGGAGAATCGTTGAATTGAGAGTATGCTCCATGTTTTATTTGCATAGCTGAGTCAGAAAAACTACAGGAAAATAGTCTTTCTTGAAATAAATTGTGTATGAGATGGAAGAGTTTAGCCTTTACCAAATGTCATATTCATGCCCATTTTCCTTCACTTTAGAAAACATAGATGTTTATATTCATCTCTCAAGCACTTAGGGAAACAGAACTTTTCATTTTGTCCAATCATCATGTGAGATTTACAAGCAAGCTGGCACCAAGCAGGTGAAATGCACCAAAAGGGGCTGTCAGTAGACATTAAGCAGAACCATATGAAACTGCCATTTTTGTAAATACAAGAGTCTAAAATCAGTAGTTTCCATTTTTGCATTTACAAAGATACTAAAGAGCAATTTATATGATATGATTTTAACTAAATTAATAAACGAAAATAGCAATGAATCAGAGTCCAAAGTCTTTGGGGACTTCTGAGTCACAAACTCCTAGGTTCTTTGGCCATTGAGTCAAACTTTTGGCTCATTCTTCCTTCTGCCTAGTGGGTTGTCAAAGCTTATGGATCAGAAACACAGATTACATCCTCTACATGCTTTCCAGATATAGGAACTGTGAGCTGTGCTGTTAATTATCAAAGTATGCTTGAAGCAGGCTGGATCTCAGATAGCTCATGTTTGCTACTTTTGAAGAAGGAAGATTCTGAGAGTGTGACAAATACCCATATATATGCAAGTGTGTGTGTATGTGCATTAACTTTGCATAAACTTAATTCTTTATTAACTTTTTAAAACTCCAATCAAAATGATACTAATCAGAAAAACATTTGCCATAGTAACTTTAAGACAGACATGGTAGCCCATATGTTAGTATTTAGGTGTTGAATCCAAGGTCAAGGACTCAGAGCTTTGTGTCTCAGAAAGCTCTAATGCCCTGGATCTTTCATTTTCCTGGTTAATACATTCGTGATCCAAGATGCACAAACATTTGTTCTGTGCATACCAGGGTATGCACTGGCTTAATGTAATTCTTGTTATATAGCTCAATGTGTGCGTGATAGTGCACGTGAGAATCATTTGGTTTATAGCTCTGAATGGTGGCAAGAACTTGTTATTAAAATATGATGGCTATTAAACTGTTTCTTCAGAACCACTCATGTGTTGGAACACTTGAGAGCTGATTTTTACATTCTGAGCTGGTAGTGTTCTAATCTGTTATACTAAGCTTTGGTCTGACTTTGTAGATCTCTTTGGGAAGGTAAAGACACAAAGTAGTGGGTTTCCTTAACGCAGTAGGATTCAAACCATGGATGGGAGGTATGGGGACAAAAAAGGCATGGGACCTTGTAGTTCTTCTTCAAGATGAGCACAGGAGAGTGACAGATGCTCATGCTTCTGCCAGCCCTGAATTCCTCTGAAGACAGGACTTGTGGTTCAAACCTTTTGTTGATAAAGGATCACTTTTTTTTTTTTTAAAGGACATTTGTTTCTTTCATGAGCACAAGAGAGAAACAGAGAGATGCAAAGAGACAGCGCCCCCAAGAAGTCACAATGCCACCATCTATCCTAAGCTTCAGCCAGCCCCAGACCTTGGGCACCTACCTGCATGCCCAGTGTACTCAGTGAGGGCTCCGAATCTGAACCTGGAACTCTCCCATGTGGATCAGCCTTGTGGAGCATCACACCCTTCTGCTATTCTTTTTTAAAAACTTGGCCAAAAAAACAAATTGGTACCAATTGCTAGGCTATTATGTAGTCTAAATGTGTGTGTTTTTCACAAACACATATGAGAGAAAGAGAGAGAGCATGCAGGACCCAGTAAGTGATCAAGCGAGCATAGGGAAGAGAGAAAGGAGGAGAGGAAAAGGTTATTGTGAATGATAACACATAAATGGTAAGATAATCATATTGGAATAAAAACTGTAAAAATTGCAATAAAATATATCTTTTCCTCTTCATATTTTTTTTAAATGGAAAACTATTTTTTAAAAATTCTCCACATTTCTGTCTTTTCTCTTATCCTACTCACTTCTGCTATCCTTTGATTGCAACTGGAAACAAATGTGGCATACCAGAATAAAGGTGAGGATAGGTTAGAAGAAAAAAATAATAAATTTGATTAATAGTTTTGGTGTTTTAAACAGATTGTGTGTGTGTGTGTGTGTGTGTGTGTGTATGTGTGTTTCCATGATCAGCTGAAATCTAACTTGTCATTTTGAACTCCTTGGCACTTAGAAGGCAGCTTGAAAAATGCTTCTCTGGGTGCTTGTTCCTGGTAAAATGCTAGGAGAGTGTCTAAAGGAATTAAGCCACCAGCCTGTTATAACTTAATCCTGGCTTCATTGTCTACTGATTTCATCATCATTTTAATCCAATTGCCTAATCCCTCCTTGGATTATTCCCATCAGGTTGTTCTTTTCCTGGTAACAGTTTTCTATCCATGGTTGTAGAAGTATTTGCAGCAATTCAGGGCAGCACTGGACTTCCCAGGGAAAGGCATTAGGGAAGCTGTCATCCTGCATTTCTGATGAAGCTTGTTGGACAGACCCAGGTGTGCCAGGAGTAAGAGGTGTTACTGAAGGTGGAGGGGTTGCTTCCCATCTCTCGCTTTTCTCACTGTTGAACTCAGAATTCAGCATTTTATTTTAAATAATGTATTAGAATTCCAACTTACCTAGTGCAGTAGTCCATCAGGTATACATCATAAAAATATTGATTCCAAGAGCTTCCCCAGAAGATTATGATTCAGGTGTCATAAGTGAGTCCCCAGTACATATTTCTAATCATGCCTAGTGATTCTTACAATTAGCCAAATTTTAAAAACAATTGAAAGACTCATTATTATTTATTTCCAATTTACAGAGCCCAATAGGTCAAAATACACAAATCATCCCAAAGCATCATTATGTACAAGTCATGCTATTGAGAAATTTTTATAGCACTTTATAAAAATAGTCACTGAAATTAAAGCAGTAATATTATGAGGTTTTTCATAAAGCTAAAAATGTAAAAAAAATGTAGTAGCCTGGGACCAGCACTTAGCATAATGGCTATGTTGCTGGACTCCCATGTAACCAACCGCGGTTCGAGTCCTACACTTGGTGGCTTAAACTCACGCCGGGCGTGTGTGCGTGGGTGCCCAAGATCCCAAGAGGAGAATGGAGGAAAAGGGATTGCAGCGTGGCCATCCCCCCCGGGGGGTGATTTCTCGCTTTCTGTCTCTCTGTCTCTCTCTGTCTGTCTGGCGAGTGCACATGCCCTATAGCAAAAACCTCTCCAAAAAAAAAAGTAAAAAAAAAAAATGTAGTAGCCTGATATTTTTACATTTAAAAAATTATGATAAAATATATATAAAATGAAATTGATCATTTTAACTCCGAGTGTGCAAATCAGTGGTATTAAGTATTCACATTGTTTTGCCATCATCACTACAATACGTGCCCAAAACTTTTTCAGCATCTGGAAATAAAAATCTCTACCTATTCAATAATGACTTCCACACTCAATTTCTGTCCCTAGTAACCTGTAGTCTACTTGCTGTCTCTATGCATCTGACTATTCTAGGTACCTCATGTAAGTGGAATTATATAATATTAGTCCATTTGTGTCTAGTGTATTTCACCTAGCATAGTATTTTCAAGGTCCATCTATGTTGTTGCACATGTCAGAATCTTCTTCCTTTTTAAGGCTGAATAATATTCCATTGTATGTATGTACCACATTCTGTTTCTCCATTCACTTATTAGCAGGCATTTGGGTTGTTTCTACCTTCTGGCTATTTTGAATAATACTGCCATAAACATGAGTGTACAAATATCTGCTTGAATTTCTGTTTCTATAGTCTGAGTTTGATAATTATAAAAATCAAAGAACTCATTGAATATACTCTGATTTTCTGCTGCGTCATTAGCAGATCTTGCAGACCTGCTAAAATCTTTTCATATCCTAGATGGGAAATAGAATTTCAGAAATTCTGAGAGGCTTGCCCAAGGACACGCAAGTAGTTGAAAAAGGATGCACTTTTTATCAGGCCCAGGAAAAGAAGTAAAATGAGTTGTATTTAGTGACACCAGCCTATAAGGCACTATTATCCTAATATAAACTAGAAGCTTGTGTGTGAGGACAGCCATGTCTTTTCGTCTTTGTATTCTCTCCCCTGAGCGCTACAACACACAGCAGGACTTCAGAGATCATTGGTTAAACATTTCAGTGTGTGGACACATGTGCAATTACTGCATGAATATGTTTGGAAAGAAATGACATACATGCACATAAATGACCTACATGTGTACCGGAGTCACATGCCTATCTTAACCTGGAGTTGCCTGACTGCAGTGCTTCAGCACACTGGTTGCCACCAACATATTGATGGGCTGAAAACTGGGTCCTTCTGTCTGCTACAGCTAAAGCTTCTTCCAGGTTCCCAGAGACTTCAAGCAGAAAAATTTTTTTTTCTCTGAGTGCCATGATGTAAAAAATTTTGAAAAGTGCAGGGCTGGGCTAGCGGAATGGCACATTGGGAGAACTAGAAGTGCATGGATACAGCAATGGTGTGACTCTTCTCTCTGACTGCATGTTAATCCTCAAAGGAGCTTCAAAAAATAAGCTGGTGGACCAGCAGTTAGCGTAATGGCTATGTCGCTGGACTCCCACATAGTCGACCGCGGTTGGCGTCCCGGACCCGGTAGCTTAAAATTCACACTGGGCGCGTGTGCGTGCGTGCCCAAGATCCCGAGAGGAGAATGGAGGAGAAGGGATTGCGGTGTGACCATCCCCCCTGGGAGGTGATTTCTCGCTTTCTCTCTCTATGTCTCTCTCTGTTTGTCTGGCGAGCGCACGCGCCCTATAGCAAAAATCTCTCCAAAAAAATAAATAAATAAATAAGCTGGAGGGCCTGGCAGGTGGCATGGTGGTTGGGGTGTTGGACCCCATATGGCTGATCGGCTGACCGCAGTTTGAGTTACAGATCTGGATGCTTGCTTTCTCACTTTCCCTTTCTCTCTCTCTCTGGAAAGCACACATGAAATATAACAAAAAATTTTTAAAAAATGAATAAAATGAAATAAATAATTATTAAAATATTTTAGAATAAATAAGTGACAAAGTGGTGTCCAGCTTCCATGCCTATTCATAAAATAAAGATTTCTGGAGGGTGAATCACTGGCATTAGTATTTTTAAAAATCCTCTTCTAGGTGATCACAAAGGGCAGCTAGGGCTCAGAACTGCTGCATTTGGAAAGGCAAATAGAAGAACAGACACACAGAAACAAAAACAGACTTTGCCATGGAAGCTCCTCTTTCTAGAGCCTCCTCTTGAGCTGTATGATAGTAACTCAAGAAGGATGATCTTGGATGTAAGCAGGTGGGAAGTGAGCAGACAGTACTGCAAGGCATTTCCCTGTGTGACCAGGGTAATTCCAGAGCCTGTGTTTCTTCCCTCTTATGCCCACTCCTCTCCTGGTGGGCTCGGGGTGCATTGCCACTGGGGAGGAACATGGCAACGTGGAAACTAGAAACCATTTTGGTTGTTTCTTTTATAATCATAAACTGAGCTCTAAGAGAAGTTTAGGTCCTTATCAGGCTTAGAGAGAGTGTTTAGGTGAAACCTAAGGATGGGGACTTTACAAGACTGGAGGGAGTCCTCTGGAAGAGGAGAACCTGGGCTTTCCTTCTCACCAGCATTGCCAAGGCGACTGCAACACCAAGAGAGCAAGACTGTGCTCAGTCTACAGAGGTGTTCCCTGGAGGCCTCGGCTAAGTCTCTTATGTGCTTATGTCCAGGCATGGCCCAGACATCAGTGAGACTTTAGACCTAAGGACCATGTGGACAGGGACAGTGGATATTTTGTTGGAAGACTATGTGCCCAATGACCAAAGGCCAAATTGCCCCTTGTGCCTGTCCTCTATTCCCAATACCTTAGAAGTGCTCATGCCATGAAATTCACAACATGGCCCTAGGGAACTAAAGTTAGGGGACCCCAAAAGAGCTTAATTGTTATTTCTCTCCTTACTCTGGTTGAACTGGGTCTCAGGGCCTACTATTAAATTGCTTTAAAGTAATGAAAGATTTATGCCTCTGCCCCTGAGTTATTGGACTGAAATTTATACCTGAGTGCTGATACTCTTTAAAAAATTAAGTAAGTCATAGGTTTTAAGAGGAATTGAAGGTGACAAAACATGAATTATGTGTACCATAGAATTATGCTATGTTTCTATTAGGACATTCATCACTTAGAAATCAGATTGATTATAGGCCTGTGTTTTTTTTCCTGGACATTGAGTTCTTTGAGCATAAGGACTGTTTCTTATCCAGCACTATATTTCTAGTACTTAGTGCAATGCTCGGCAAAGAGGAAGCCATCAATTAATGACGAGTAAATGAACTGCATAGGAAGGAGTCAGTAGAGGAAGCTCAAAATGAAAGAATCTGCACATCTCACCAAGTGACAGTTTTTTTTTTTTTTAAAGTTCATTTGTTTTAAGAGAAAGTATGTGAGAGAGAGTGCATGAGAGAGGGGGGGGGCACCTTCCGTAAGGTCTTACCATACCGTGTAAGAATAAATTTAAATTGTGCCTTTTTGCTCTGTAGAGATAAAATTTAACCTTTGCTTTTGCCGGACGCCCTTGTGATAAACTGCCCTGACAAACTTAATTATGCAAACCTCCAGGAGCTGAGCAAATGGAATGTGGACAAGGAACTAGAAAGACAACCCATGCACCTGTGTAGCAAGAACTGCCGCTCCTCCCCCTAGAAATAAACTACCTGTTAAACTTCCGCATACCTTCTCCTGCTTATAAAAAGACCTATAACCCTAAAAATGGGGTCCTCACTCAGGCCTGCTGCGTCAGCTGTTTGCTTGGACCCCAGACAGCTGGAAAAATAAAACCTCTTGCATTTTGCATCAATAACTGACTCTTGTGGTTGATTGGGGGTCGCGTATCCTCTGGACAGAAAGCGCGCCGAGCCAGGCGTCCGAAAGCCTTTCAACCGTAATGCCTTTCCCACAGTCCTCCTGTTAGTGGAGATCTTGAGCAGGCCTGTCCTCATGAGCTTCACGTCAACTTGGGATCGAAACCTGTGGTCAGTCCTGTGTCTTCCAGCATTACTGCTCAGCACATGACCACCTATGCTCCTGAGGCTGGGCAGGGACCCTTTACAAGGGCTTGGCTCTGACTTTTCTCATCCACTGAGGAAAAAGAAAATTAGCATGGAGAACAATTGTGGATACTAGAGACTATAGGAGGGAAGATGGGAAATGGGGAAAGATGAGAGGAAGGGAATCAAGGGGAAAAAGAAAGAAGCAAAACATTTAAGGGATACAAAAATGTTAAAGTATCTGTTGATGATAATGTGTAGGGAAATATCTTTAATTGGACTAATGTACAGGGTATTCATGTGGGGAAAGGTCATTTCACAAGCTGTAATGATATACAGTGATTGAATTTATTTCTTTAAAAAGGGAAAAATAAAAGAAAATTAGCTACATTGTACATGAAACATCTAAGCTACTTAAGAATGTGAGGTCCATTTAAATTTTAATGGTCCAAAGTAAGGCTTGAGACTTCAGACTTTGGTTATGCCCACCCCATATCTGGAGTGATTTTTATGTGAAACCCAAAAGGTAGAAATTAATTATTTAAGGTTCGGCTAGTCAATCAAGTCCTCAAGAGGATCATACCCTGCCTTGTTAGCCAACCGTTGAGCTGATCATGGACCTGAGACTTATTTTTAAGTTTACCCTTAAAAAGCGTACTTGAGATTCCTTAGGTAGCTCTGCCTTTACAGGAACAGCTGCCTGCTCTCCTTACCACCTGCATTGTAAGGAAGTTGTACTTTCCTTTCCTATACTGTCTCTGCAGGTTACTTTGTGGCCCATGGACATGTAAGTCAGGTTTAAATTCAGTTCCAGATAACCTCCCCAAAATCATCAAAGTTGGCCACATTACATACACTGGGACTTTAAAAATTTCCTGGAAAATGAAATTTAAGTATAAATTTATATTTTGGTGAAAAAAATTGCAATTAATGCATGGTTTTTACATAATACACATTTTCACTTCTTGACAATCCCCTCACAGGACTGGGCTGTCGAATGCAGGACAGGAGATGTAAGAAACTTTTTTATATTACGACCCAATTTTCTTTTTTCTTTTTATTTATTTATTTTTTGGGAGAAGTTTTTGCTATAGGGCGTATGTGCTTGCCAGAAAGACAGAGAGATACAGAGAGACAGAAAGCAAGAAATCACCATACAGGGGGGATGGTCACACTGCTATCCCTTCTCCTCCATTCTCCTTTTGGGATCTTGGGCACACATGCACATGCACCGGCATGAGTTTAAGCCACTGGGTCCGGGACTTGAACCTTGTTTGACTACATGGGAGTCCAATGACATAGCCATTACACCAACTGCTGGTCCCTAGAACCCAATTTTCACGTGAGCTTTTCTACATCCAAGGAAGGACAACAGACACATGAAGCACAGGCAAGGTAGAGAGCACAGTTGAAATATTTTCTTTCCCTTGGTTTCTTTTGAAGAAACAAAATACATACAACCAAAATCTATCTATTTCGGGAACCAGCAGTTAGCGTAGTGCCTATGTCGCTGGACTCCCACGTAGTCGACCGCGGTTCGCGTCCTGGACCCGGTGGCTTAGAACTCACGCCGGGCGCGTGTGCGTGTGTGCCCAGGATCCCGAGAGGAGAGTGGAGGAGAAGGGATTGCGGCGTGACCATCCCCCCTGGGGGGTGATTGCTCGCTTTCTGTCTCTGTCTTTCTCTCTGTCTGTCTGGCGAGCACACGCGCCCTATAGCGAAAACCTCTCCAAAAAAAAAAAAAAAAAAAAAAAAAAAAAAAAAAAAAAAAAACTATCTATTTCTAAAATCAAACCGGGATTTAAGCTGAGTTAATGGGCAATTGACTTCATATGACACCTAGAGTTCACCTTTCTTTCTTGGGATATAGTTATATTGGCACACAAAAAACTATTTTTGGTCCATTTTTGTCCAGAATGGATATAGTACAGGCTGATTTACCCTGCAAAAGCTGATAGAAAAGAGAAATTGCCCTGAAATCAATTTGTCATTTTGGTACAAAGACCTTGAGTATTATTATAGATAATCTTAAATCTCTGTCTTGATTCCTAATGATCAGTGATACTTTAAATTTCAAGCTAAAAGTGGAAAGGATTTGATCTACATTTCAGATTAATGAAAGCTTCACACTGTCATTTCAGCAATCTAGCAGAGTGAAAAACAAAGGAGGCCGTCAAGGATCCCAAGTTGAATGGAAGAACGAATGTCAAGCATCTGGTTGAGTTTCTTCTAGTCATCAGAGATTTCTTAGGAAGAAATCACTTTAAGGAACAAAGCTGACTGAAAAGTGACATTTGGTTTTTCGTTTAAATCAAAACTCTGAAGTAAAATCATTTGATTTATATCACCATGGAAGCTGACTTGCTGAATATATGATTATTCTAGTGTTCAAAATGTAAAAATCAACTATTTAAAAATTTAACTTTATGAAACATTACTGCTTAATACAAGCTAATTGCTGTTGCAGTTAGGATCAATTTCTTAAAGTGGGGTTGAGTCAGCTGGTGGCATGGTGGTTAAGACAGCTGGATCCCAAATGGCCAACTGCATGATTTTGAGTCCCAGACCCAGTAGTTTGGGAAACATGCTGGGCATGTGTGCATGTGTGCCCAAAATCTGGAAAGGAGGCAGACATGGAGGGGAAAAGGCTGCAGTGTGATCTTCTCCCATAGAGGTTGCTTTCTCACTCCCTCTCTTCTCTCTGCAATGAATGCACATGCTCTCTGGCATACAATAAAATAAAAATGGGGTTTGTGAGTGATCTTCTCATGCTTCTAAAACATGAATATAACTCCACAGATTCACAAGGACATTCTAGAATTGTTGGATAGACATTTTGGAATGAAGTCTATAGCTCTCAAAATACCTAAATTCCTTAATTGTATTTAAGATAGAAAGCTTTTATTTTAAGATTACAATTACATGAATTTTGAGTCATTACAGGGATCAAATAATATTTCCTAGTGACTAAAAAACTCACATAACAAACATTTGACATAAGTTGAACCTTGTTTTTTTTTTAATAAATACCAAACACATTTTAATATTTTAGAATGATAAATACCTCTACTTTATTAAAAAGTTGAAACCATTTCAGAAGAAATGTTCTCATTCTTGTCTCCATCTACCTAATTTCCCCTCTTTGCAAGTAACGCTTTATTCTACTACCCTTTCACTATTTCTATGTGCAAATATAAGATATAGTAAATATATATTCTTATGTTTCTTCATTCTGTTAAAGTAGTGCACTGGAATATATTATTATCTTTTTATTTTTATTTTTGCTGTAGGGCGCTCGCCAGACAGACAGAGAGAGACAGAGAGACAGAAAGCGAGAAATCACCCGCCCCAGAGGGGATGGCCATGCCGCAATCCCTTCTCCAACATTCTCCTCTCGGGGTCTTGGGCACGCACGCACACATGCCTGGCATTAGTTTTAAGCCACCGGGTCTGGGACTTGTACCGCAGTCGACTACATGGGAGTCCGGTGACATAGCCATTACACTAACTGCTGGTCCCTATTATTATCTTTATTAAAAATAAGCTTTAGTGGTATTTTCCCATCAGAACAGAGAGCATCTTTATTGTTTTCTGCATCTATGTAGTGCTTTGTATAAATGTACCACTGTGACATTAACCTGTGTCCTAGTGATCTGCCTGCATTGTTTCTGAGCTCGTTTTAATAGAAACAATGCCTGTACCGGCCTATGTCCTTCTTTGCAAATTCGTAGAATGAATTCTCCAAAGAATGACTACGGGATCAAAATAAAATGCATTTGTCATTTTGGTAGAAGTTTTTGTAGAAATTGTCCTTTATAAGCTTTTATTTGTTTCTTTGTTTATTTTTAGCAATGTGGGAGAGTAGTTCCTCACTCTCACCCTTCCATGCCATTTTAGGTTAAACTATGGGATTTTGGTTTCTCTTACATATAAAGTTAATCATTTCTTTATATGTTCAAAATCCATTTATGTTTATTCTAATATGGAGTTTATATATATTTTTAATTAGGCTGTGTATTTTTTTTCCTAATAGCAAAGAGATTTGGGGTTTCTCCTTTTTCTCCCCCTATCCCCAGTTTGGAGAGAGAGACAGAGAAAGAGAGAGAAGAGAGAGAAAGAGAGAGAGAAAGAGAGAGAGAGAGAGCCCCAATAGAATTTTTATGCCATAATCCAGCCCTAATACAGCACCTAATGTGTTCAGAGAGGTCTCTGGATGCACACCTGGAGCCTTCCCAGCTGAGTCATCCTCACAGAATGTCCTATACTATTACGCCACCATATGGCACTACTTTTTTTTTTTTATGTTTCCCAGGCTTTGAACCCATAATCTTTTTACCTCAGCCTCCCTAGCAACTGGGACTACCAGCACAAGTCACTGTGCCTGGTTTCAAAGAGACTTTTTAAAAATTATTTTATTAAAATTTAAATGATATACAATAAACCACAAATATTTAAAAGGACATTGAAAGCATGATTGTTGACATAGCACAGACACACATATCATTAAATTCATGGGTATTCCTCCATATCTATTTTTATTTGTGTCTCCTTGAAACCATGACCATAATCAAGATAATGGGACTAGTGCTTGTGTAGTGTGTAAAGCAGCTGGATCCCACATCGTCAAGTGAGAGGTTTGAGTCTTGGACCTGATGGCCTGAACAACATGTCAGGAGCATGTGCATGCATACCCCAAATCCAGAAATGAGGAAGAAATGAAGGAGAAGGGATTGTGGCATGACCATTCCCCATTGGGGTTGCTTTCTCATTTTCCCTCTTTCAATCTCTGTCTATCTCATGAGCATATGTGCCCTCTGGCAAGAATTAAAAAAAAAAAAAAAAAACACAACTTTTTTATAGTCCAAAAAATTACATGTTCAAGATTGTGACTAAGTCTGCATTACAAAATGTAACTAGGCTGTGAGATGGCTGCTCTTAGTTACACACTCGTCTCGGAGTTTCCTGCCCTCTAGGTGGGGAATAGGTAGTTCAAGTCTCAAAAGTCACTCATTGTCATTGTCCAAGATCGGAAAGTCTTTCCTTGAACTGTAATCCTTACATATTTTTAAAACTATTTGAAATTACAATTGAGTTTAATTTTATTTTTTGAGAAGTTTTCGCTATAGGGTGCGTGCGCTCGCCAGAAAGACAGAAAGAGAAAGAGAGACAGAAAGCAAGAAATCACCCCCCCCCCCCCCCCCGAGGGGGGATAGCCACACCGCAATCCCTTCTCCTCCATTCTCCTCTCGAGATCTTGGGCACGCTTGCACATGCGCCCGGCATGAGTTTAAGTCACCGGGTCGGGGACACGAACTGCGGTCGACTAAATGGGAGTCCAACAACATAGCCATTACACTAACTGTTGGTCTCTGATTTTAATTTCCAAGTTACATTTTGTTTTGTTTTGTTTTGCCATAGGGTGCATGTGTTTTCCAGAGAGAGAGACAGAGAGAGAGAAAGAGAGAGGGAAAGTGAGAACTCACCAGCTAGAGGGGATGGCCATGCTGCAGTCCCTTCTCCTCCAGTCTCTTGGGTCTTTGGGCATGTGTGTACAAATACCTGGCATGATTTTCAAGCTGCCGGGTGGAGGACTCAAGCAGCAGCTGGCCATGTGGGAGTCCAGTACTTTAACTACCATATCTCCTGCTGACTCCCAAATTATGTTTTTTAAATTGACTAATTGAATTTCTATTTTTACTTTATAGTAATAATATGGAAACAACTAAGTTATCGCTGATGAATTTAATAAGCTACTAATGAAAAAAACTGAGTATGTATTATTTTTATATGTATAATATATGTATTTATGTCTAGGGGCATTGTATATGATGCCATAAAATGCATTTTTATACAAGCTATATAATCTGCTAATGTGTAATCTTGTTGCATTCTGGCAGAGCTAAATAATATTATATGTAGTACTCTCATCATTCAACTCTAACATAGAGCTGTTGTTTTTGCATGTGCTTTTTGCAAATCAATTCCAAGTCTTTGTGTTGAGATTGAAAACTATAATTTGATTTCCTACTGAGCTTGAAAATGGTAGTGAGTTTTGAATTCAATAACAGCTTCTTTAGTGATGTAATTTTTCTTTTAAATTTCTGCCCATTCATCTGAAATCTAGATCTTTAAGTATAAGGTCATTGTTAGATTGAAAACAAAATATCTCTAGTCAAGGAAAATGAAAAGGAAGATTTTTCCATCTGGACTATGGCCTGAGGTTTGCAAAACATATTGCTATAACTATGTACTTTCAAACTCTAAAGCAGTAAAACAAAGAAAGAAAGAAACAAAACAAACAAATCCCAACACAGTTAAAATGAATCTAAGTCACCTGCTTCCCTGAAAATGAAAAGATAGAACAATCTCTAACTCACAAGTGTAACATAAGGTTATATGCTCCAATTTTACAACAGAGGCTAATATTTTTCAATTTTTATTTAAAAACGATAATAACAGCAACAGGAATAACATTTACTGAGCAACTTCTATGACCCAAGAACTGTGTTCTAGTACTATTTATTATGTTTATCTCATGGTTGAGATGTAGCGATGGAAACAACTTAATAGCCAATACATAAGGGTACCATATATATCTATATAGAACCTAATCCAATATATAATACATTTTTATTCTAAAATAAAATATAGAGTATGTACTCTAATCCAAATTAGTGATTAGGTACAGCTCTTCAAGATTTTTAGATGAATGTATTCATTTTCTTTTCTCTAGTCTTCATATACAAGTTAATTTATGAATTTTACTTAACAGCAAAACACTTTCAACTATTAGCTATGAAAATTATGTTGCAGAACTTTCAGTTAAACATAGTGGATTACACATGTATGTTCATCTTTGCAAAGTAGTCAACAGAAGCAGAAGTTAGACCTCAGATGTCTTTGTTCACCCCAAGCAAATTATAGCCAAGAGAGAAGCACTGGGACCAGCAGTTGGCGTAATGGCTATGTTGCTGGACTCCCATGTAGTCAACCATGGTTTGAGTCCTGGGCCCGGTGGCTTAAATTCATGCTGGGCGTGTGTGCGTGCATGCCCAAGATTCAGAGAGGAGAATGGAGAAGGGATTGCGACCATTTCCCCTGGGGGGTGATTTCTCGTTTTCTGTCTCTCTGTCTCTCTCTCTCTGGCAAATGCATGCGCCCTGTAGCAAAAACCTCTCTTAAGAAAAAAAAAAGGGACCAGCAGTTAGCGTAATGGCTATGTCGCTGGACTCCCATGTAGTCTACCGCAGTTCGCATCCCGGACCCGGTGGCTTAAAAACTCACACTGGGCACGTGTGTGTGCGTGCCCAAGATCCCGAGAGGAGAATGGAGGAGAAGGGATTGCGGCGTGGCCATCCCCCCTGGGGGGTGATTTCTCGCTTTCTATCTCTCTGTCTCTCTCTGTCTGTCTAGCGAGCGCACGTGCCCTAAAGCAAAAACCTCCCCCCCCCAAAAAAAGAGGGAAGCACTAAAATGATTGACTTTTTAAATTACCCAAATTCTTATGGTCAGTTAATATTGTTAGTTTAATATTTCTGGTTAACTCTCTATTTTATTAAATAAAAAAAAAAGATATTGTATCATTTGCATAATCAATAATTTTAGCCTGTTATTTTTAATACATTTTTCGTTATGCTTTGCAATTTTTCTTTTGCTTGTAGAATTACTATTTTGAGAGAATTTCTTTTTTTATAACTTGATATGGACACAAATAAGAAACTATGAAAAGATATAGTATTTGTATTATGTTGTAATCAATAAAATATCACCAGATTTTTTTTTCTCAGTTTGCCAACAGTAGGAAACAAACTTAATATTTAAAAAAATACCTCATCATTATTCATGTTTATTTTAGAGAGATTTTTGCTATGGGGCTCATGTGCTAGTTGGAGAAACAGAAAGCAAGAAATCACACCCCGGGAGTGGTGGCCACACCATAAGCCTTTTTCTTCCAGTCTCCTCTTGGGATTAGTTTCAAGCCACCGGGTTCAGGACTCGAACTGCAGTTGACTACACAAGAGTCCAGCAATGTAACCATTATGCCATCTGCTAGTCTCTTACCATTGTTCTTAATTTTGTTATGGATTTATATGACTAACAAGTACCCCATTAAATAAAAAGTAAGTTATGTTTAACTTTTTTGTTTTTTAATTTTCTGTCATAGGGTGTATGCACTCACTGGAGAAAGACAGAGAGAGTCAGAGAGAAAAAATGAAAAATCACCCCACTCCCCCACACCCAGAGGGGGGAATGGCCATGTCACGATCCCTTTTCCTCCATTCTCTTCTCAGGATTTTGGGCATGCATGCACATTTGCCTGGTATGATCTTCAAGCCACTGTGTCTTAACTCGAACTGCGTTCGGCCATGTGGGAATCCAGTGTCTTGACCACCATGCCACCTACTGACCGTAAGCTATGTCCATATTAAAAAATCTTTTTCTATCTCCAGCAGTTCAGCATGATCTGCTGGTTATAAACAGATGAGGACTGAAAATCAAGAGGTCTATGTAATAAAGATAAAGTAAAATAACATATGTGAAGTGTCTACTACTCTGACAAGAAATATGTCTCAATTAATGGTAACATATACTGCCATTATAATTATTTTTGAATACATATATTAGTTGTATGTTTTAGGGGACCTCTCCATTCTGTTGTATTGTGGAATCCCCTGCATATAGTTACTTCTAGCTGTTTCTCATCTTGGCATCCCTACTATTTTGCAAAGCACTTGGCATTTAGGACATGGTAAATTTTGAATTAATCTAAACTTCTAAGCTGTCTTGAATAATTTACTTTTACCCAAAGCTGCTGACCAATGACCACACAGGAAATAGAAATGATAGAGATGTATTTTGATAAGGATCAGACTTTTATTTCTGTTTTAAAAATCACTGTAATTAAACAGTAAGAATAATAGTTGTCATCATTGACTACTAGGCACATCTATCATTTATCTATCTCTATCTATATATTTACTAATTTATTCTTTGTGTGGATTAAGTGATTTAATGTTTACAAAGTGCTCATTAAAAGGAATGCAAGGATAGGTCAGTGGCCTAGAGTTTAAGGTGGCTGGATTCCTCATGGCCAACTGCACAGTTTGAGTCTTGGACCTGTTAGGTTGAAAACCACACTGGACGTCTGTGCATATGTGCCCAAAGTTCTGAAAGGAAGAAGAAATGCTTCCAACGGGTGTGCTTTCTCCCTTTTCCTCTCTCTGTTTCTCTCCATTAAGCACATACATCCTCTGGTACATTTAAAAACAAACAAACAAACAAACAAAAAACCCAAAACCTAGTATAATTGCTGACTCTGTCAATTTAAGTCCCAATAAAAATCATTTAAGTTAAAAGTGAATAATCTAAATCACCACTTTTTTTGTTTTATAGTTCAGTTTAAAATTAATATGTATGGGGACCAGCAGATGGCATAATGGTTGCATCATTGGACTCCCACGTAGTCGATGTGGTTGAAGTCATGGACCCAGGTCACATTTGTGTGCATGCCCAAAATTCTGAGAGGAAAATGGAGGAGAAAGGATTGCTGCATGGACATTCCTCTGGGGAGTGATTTCCCCCTTTTTGTCGCTCTCTGTCTCTCCAGCAAGGGCATGAGCCCTATAGCAAAAATCTCTCTCTAAAAGAAAAAAATATATATATACTATGTATGTATATGTAATTGTCAGTATTCTTAATAATTTATAAAATTAACTTTATTGAACTAAAATCATATGCATGGAAACAAAACCACAATGGTCTTATAATTGACGATTTCATACTTAAAGATTTCAAAGTTGACAGCTTGGCTTACAAATAACTGATGTGGGGACCAGCAGGTGGCATGGTGGTTAGGGAACTGGACACTCCCACATGGCTGACCATTGTTCAAGTCTCAGACCTGGTGGATTATTTTCTCTTTCCCTCTTTCTTTCTCTGTGTCTCTCTGGTCAAACTAAAAATAAATGAATGAATACAATTAAATAAATAATTTAAAAAACAAAAACAAATAATTGATGTGTTAAAATGGAATTTGTTGATTGCTGTATCACTCTATTGTTTCCTTTGTTGTATAGAAGCTTTATAGTTTAATACAGTCTTACTTATCTCCTTTTTCTTTATCTTTTTTTTTTGTTCTGTGCTTTTAAGGTTGCATTATTAATTTTTTGCCTAGACCTATGTCCTGAAGCATTTACTCTATGTTTTCTTCTAATGGTCAAGGATAGGTGATCAAAGATATCTAAGGGATCAGAGGCAAAGGAAAATTCTTTCTATCATTTACGAATTCCTTTTAAAAACGTTTTAATTAATTAATTCATTGTAATTGCTAGAGGGCACTTGCACTCACCAGAAAGAGAGGGAGAAAGCACGCCTCCCACCCCCAAGTGAGGCATAGTCATACCACAATTCTTTTTCCTCTATTTTCCATTCCATTATGATTTGGAGCACTTTAGCACATGCGCTTTTCAAACTGCTGGGGCCAGAATTCAAATCCCAATTGGCCATGTGGAATCTGGCTCGATAGACAGTGCTCAGCTACTACGCTACAGAGCCAGACCTCTTTCCTTAATTTTAAATAACTGAATCTTACATCAGTTTCAAAAATAACCTAAACTTATTAATGAAGAGTTAATATTAACTGTGTTGTAGTAGATGTTATGGTTTGAATATGTCCCTCAAAATTAATGAGTTGGGGGAACCAGCAGTTAGCGTAATGGCTATGTCGCTGGACTCCCACGTAGTCGACCGCGGTTCGCGTCTCGGACCCGGTGGCTTACAACTCACGCCGGGCGCGTATGCGTGCGTGCCCAAGATCCCGAGAGGAGAATGGAGGAGAAGGGATTGCGGCGTGACCATCCCCCCTGGGGGGTGATTTCTCGCTTTCTGTCTCTATGTCTCTCTCTGTCTGTCTGGCGAGCGCACGCGCCCTATAGCGAAAAAAACCTCTCCAAAAAAAAAAAAAAAAAAAATTAATGAGTTGGTAACTTAATCCTTAGTACAATATTGTTAAGAAGTGGGGCTTTTTGGAGGGTGTTTAGGACTTCATCCCTGAAGGCTTCATCCTTGTGAATGAAGTTCATTGTTGGGGTTGAAGCTTGTGAACGGATTAAAAAGGGTGTACAGGGCCAGCAGGTGGCACAAAAGTTTAAGGTGGCTGGATCCCATAGGGTCAACTGTGCGGTTCAAGGCCCAGACCCAGTGGCTTGAAAATCACTCTGGGCATTGTGTGTATGTGTGTGCCCAAAATCCCAAGAGAAGATTGAAGGAGAAGGGATTGTGGTGTGGCCATCCCCCCTGGGGGGTGATTTCTCATTTTCTGTCTCTCTCCTGCAAATGCATGTGCCCTATGGCAAAAACCTAAAAAATAAAACCAACCCCCCCCCCCAAAAAAAAAAAAAAACAGGGCTTGTTAGATGGGGTTTGCTTTCTTTTACTTTTCTGTTGTGTGAGGTTACAGTAAGAAGTTCCATGCCAAGCTCAGCCACTGTGTTCAAACAATAACATTCTGCCCCTCAAGGCTGGAAGCACATAGCCACCTATGGATTCAGATCCCTGCATGGTCCCAAAAACACCAGGAGTGCACACAGACCCCTAGGATACTGAGGAGATAGAGAGCTGGGGAAAGGAGATCTCTGTGTGATGAGACCCTGTCAAGAGCACTTCTCTCTCTTTCTCTGTTTCTCTCATGTGTTGTTCCACACACGTTCTGTCATTAAACTAAAAGAAGGCCCACATCAGATGCCAGTGCCTTGATCTTGGGCTTCCCAGACTCTGAAACTGAGAGAATAAGTATCTGTTCTTTACAAATTACTCCATCTCAAACATTCTGTTATAGCAACACAAAGACAGGGGCTATCTGTCTTTGCCTGTACTCAGTTCTTTCCTTCTACTGCTAACATCATCTCAGCATTTTTTTTTTTGGTTCGTTTTGTAATTTTATTTGAAAATCAGCAGTTAGTTCTCATCCACATTGACTGTTTGTAGATTTTTGAAAGTGGTAACAGGTACATAGGTCACCAGAGTGTAGAGCTTGTTGGGTGAATCTTCATCCTCGTTTCGTTTTCTGGACAATGGCACATGAATTTGATATGGGGCGTTCCTTATTCCTTTGGCCCAGACATCTTTGTTGAGCCTGGTATCAATGCACACATCTGGAGTCCCCATCTCTTTCGTGGCAAATTTCTGAATTTCTTTGAGCGCCCAAGGGGCATGTTTCTTGAAGCCCACGCCATGGATGCACTTGTGAATGTTGATGGCGTATTCCTGGGTCACCACCTAGTCGATGGCAGAACGGCCCTTCTTCTCACCACCCTTCTTTGTGGGAGTCATTCTGCTGGGCCTAAGCTGGAAGGAATGCTCATCTCAATATTTAGGAGCATTCTCCCTTTTTAATTTTTTAAAATTTTGCTGGAGGGTGTATGTGCTCACTGGAGAGAGACTGAAGTAGGGAGGTGGGAGTGTTGAAAAAACATCCCCCCATAGGGCATGTTCACACTGCAATCCTTTCTCCTCCATTTCTCCCTCCTTTTGTGATTTTGGGCTGTTATGCACACATGCCCAACATGTTTCTCAAGCCGCTAGATCTGGGACTGAAGTGCTTGTCTGGCCATGTGGGATTTAGCCACCTTAACCAGTATGTCATGGGCTTTTGTCCTTTCTCCTATTGCATTTGTCCTTGGTGGACTGTAAATCAAGATGCCCCAAGATCCCTTGGCCAATGGAAGGCCATTGGATCCTTGCTAGGCAGGACTCTACTTACCAAAAAAGTTTGATTATTGATCACAGTAATACTATGCTAGAAGCAGTAGCAACTGATCTGTTCTGTTGGTTCCTAGAGAACCTGTTCATCTACTTAAATGCCCCTTTGATTCCATTTGCTAACTTTTCTATTTTTTAAAAAACTTTTCTATTTTTTTAATTGCCAGAGTGTATGTGTATTTGCCAGAGAAAGAGAGACAGAGAGCAAAAAAAAAAAAAAAAAAAAAAAAAATCCTACAAGTAGGGGGCTATGGTAATGCTGTAATCTCTTCTCCATCATTTTCCATCAGAATTTTGGGCACACATGCACACACACACACACACCTAGCATGTTTTTGAGCCTCCAGAGCCAGGATTTGAAATGTAATCAACCATGTGGAATTCAGTTCCCTAAACTTCTAGGCTGCTGGGCAGGCCTCATTTACTCTCTTTTTAATAAAATTGTTTTTTTTGCTTAACATCTTCTGTTTATATGAATTGCCACTAATAAACCCTTGAAAATTAATATATACAAAAAATATATATATATTTTTTTAGATTTTTGCTATAGGGTGCATGTGCTTGCTGGATAGACAGAGAGAGACAGAGAGACAGAAAGTAAGAAATCATCCCCAAGGGGGATGGCCATGATGCAATCTCTTCTCCTCCAATCTCCTCTTGGGATTTTAGGCAGGCATGCACACTCACCAGGCATGAGTTTCAAGTCGCTGAATCCAGGACTGGAACTGCGATCAACCATGTGGGAGCCCAGCGCCTTAACCACTATGCCACTTGCTGGCTCTTGTATGTTAAATTTAAAAAATAAAAAAAAATTCCGTACTAGTATGAATATAACTTACGAAATTTTCCTATATTTGGAATAAAGATTAAAATGGAAAATATTGATATTATCATCACCTGTCCCTGAGAAATGGAATGGAGGTTATTTTTCTCTTTGGCATTTTCAGTAATAGATATGTATTGTTTTAAAAAATAAACTGTAGAGGAATATAATTATGCTTAAGGAAACTGATACATTCCTGGATCAAATTAATTTAATGTAGCTCTGAAAATGTAGTAGAAAATTCAAACCTGACTCCTGCCAAACATACCACCATAACCAGCAACCAAAAAACAGCAAAAAAGATCCATGAAAAAATGTTAATATTATGTCACAATTTTCAGCTACTCATGTTAACATACAATAGAATCTAAAACCTATGAAGAAGAAAATTTTCCTTGATGGAGGTGACCTCACTTTTATGTCTAATGCTTATTTATTTATTCTTCGAATGTGATTTAGTGCCTGCTATGTACCAAGTATTGTTCTACTGCTAGAGCAAGGAATTTGACCACAAGTTAGCATTTTCAAAAATAATTTTTAAAATTTAATTTATTATTATTATTATTTAATTTCCTACAGGGCACATGCATTTGCCAGAGACAGATAAACAGAGAGAGAAAGAGAGAGTGTGAAAGTGAGAAACAAGCTGTCAGGTCCAGGACTCAAACCGCTGTCAGTCATGTGGAAGTCCAGTGCCTTAACCACTATGCTACCACTTGCTGGCCCCAGCAAACTTGTTTATAATGGACCATATAATAAATATTTTAAGCTTTGGGAGTCAGTGTCTGTCTCAACAACTTGACTTTGCTGTTGTAGTACAAAAGCCCCTTTGGATGGTATGTCAATAAATGGGTACAGATATGTCCCAATAAAACTTTATTGACAAAAAAGGGCAGGAGGCCTGATTTGGCCTACCATAGTTTGCCAGTCCCTAAATTATACAGGCAAAATTTCTATTATTCTTTCAGGTGAGTGAAAAAATGCTCATAAATAAGTAAACAAGAGATCTTGAACAGTTATAAGTGCTATAAGGAAAATCAACAACAGCTTTTCAAGTGAGCAGAGCTGATTGAAGCCAAAGGTGAGGACGTGAACATGGAACACAGGGACCTAGAATTTATATTCATTAAAATGACATTCAAAAAGGGGTTACATTCATAGGGAAAATGAGGAAGAGGAGGATTATGATAATTCATTTTTTCCTTAGGAACTCATATTGGTTTAAAAGAATAGGACCAGCCTCTGATCGACAATCTGATGTTTTATACATTCCAGTAACATAGCTACAGGTAGGAGGTGGAGTTACAGTGAACAACATGCAGTTTGTGGTAACCTGAGCAGTTTGATTTCAACGTCAACCAGCCAGGGAATTCTTTGTTAAGGATTACTTCAGACAAGTGTTGGGGGACATAACTGATTACATGCACTTATCCCTTGAAAATAGTTTTAGCAAACCTCCTCATTCCATAGACTGTTTCAAGCCATTTTTTTCTCACCAGGTTTGCAGGGAGTGGCTCTTCAAATATGAGCAAACTAGCCAGGTAAAGATTTAGGAAGACAGGCTCAAGGCTGAGATTTCAGCCATCATTTGTAGAACAATGTGGAGAGCTGGTCTTTTGTCTCCTCCAACGGGTAACCTGGGGCATATTAATCACCCTGTAGATCACTGTGAGAAGTAGGATGCTGGGAAATGCAACCAGCCTTTGGCTTAGGCAGTAGTTAGCTCTGGAGGTTGAGCCAGTGTCCACTCAGATAACCAGAGTCTGGCATTCCGAAGTAAGGGGAGCAGGTCTTGGAGTCAACAGGATGCCAGCTATGGCACTAGGTTGGCTTCTGCATGGCCTAAGTGTCTCAGGGATTCTGCATGCAGCTTCATGGTGCAGAGGTGCTTACCACTGGTCTCATATTTTAGACATAAAGAGCAACTGTCTCTTGCCCTAGTTGTTCCTACCTACAATACCAGGAAATTCATCTTTGTTTCACAGCTCCTCACGTGATGATGGCCACATGACTAAAGGGGGCATGTGCTTGTCATGTATGTCTCCAGCAGAACACCTGCTTACTTTGCTGTCCTGAGGGGTGAGTTGGATTCGTAGAAAAGAATTTTCAGCCCTTCTTTTCCCTTTTCCTTAAAACTTTGAATCTGAGCTCTCTGCTCTTTGTTTCTTCTTCTCTGGTCTCACCAAGCCATTGCCGGGTCTTTCAGGCAAAGGCTTCTCCCTAGGAGATAGCACCTCCACTTCTTAACTTGACCTACCCAAATCTTACCACTTCTTTCCTAAGTGAGGAGAGAGTACAGATAGAGGGAAACAGGGACTTGCAACTGACACTTACAGTGCTAGACACTGCATTTTACATTCATTATCTCACTAAATCTTACCAGCCTCCTCATAAGACAGTTTCCATTTTTCTGGGTTAAGGCGTGTAAGACTCAGCAAGGTTTAATAATGTGCAGAAAGTCACATAACTATTAAGTACAGAACTAGGATTTGAACTGAGTTTTTACCAAAATTGAGCTCTTTCAGCTATGCAAAATATTGTCTGTGTGCTATACTTATAAACCCTTTTAATATTTTCAGAAACCATGAGGCTTGATGGATTTTGTAATTTCCCTAAAGACCCAATATTTGGGGAGAATGGTGTCTCTTATCTACTTTACACGCAGATACATGGAGACTCTGAACACACACACCACTATACAGTAAAAAGTGAAAAATTTGGGCCAGCAAGTGGCATGGTGGTTAAGAGCGCTGGACTCCCA
Organism: Tupaia tana; assembly: GCA_026018925.1. Classification (NCBI taxonomy): domain Eukaryota; kingdom Metazoa; phylum Chordata; class Mammalia; order Scandentia; family Tupaiidae; genus Tupaia; species Tupaia tana. The sequence goes on from JAKSZU010000002.1 coordinate 72,265,174, forward strand.
CATGGCTGACAGTGGTTTGAGTCCAGGACCTGGCGGCTTTCTTTCTCACTTTCTCTCTTGCTCTCGCTCTTGCTCTCGCTCTCACTCTCCCTCTGTCTCTCTCTAATCAAATTAAAATGAATAAATTGGGACCAGCAGTTAGCGTAATGGCTATGTCGCTGGACTCCCATGTAGTCTACCGTGGTGCGTGTCCCGGACCTGGTGGCTTAAAACTCACGCTGGGCGCGTGTGCGTGTGTGCCCAAGATCCTGAGAGGAGAACAGAGGAGAAGGGATTGCGGCCTGGCCATCCCCCCTGGGGGGTGATTTCTTGCTTTCTGTCCCTCTGTCTCTCTCTGTCTGTCTGGTGAGTGCATGCGCCCTGTAGCAAAAACCTCTCAAAAAACATAAAAATAAAAAATTTTTTTAAAAAATGAATAAATAAATAAATAAAAGTTAGGTAAAATTTTAAAAATTAAAAGAAAAAAATTCCTTTGCTGCTACCTGTATGCTTCCTTGTTCTCTGACAGTCTCATGGATGTTTATTGTCTGCAACTTGATTTTGGATATTTTGTTCATGACTGAATAAAAAGAGTAGGTAACCATTAAATTCTCATGACATAAATGACTGACAGAATTTTAATCAGTTTACAAATACAAAGTAGAAGATAGATTTCAAATAATTATTCTTTTCCTGTATAAATAAGGCCATTAAATTTGTTCCTAGTAAGTTGGAAGTATACTTTAATTGGATGATAAAATTTAGTTTTAGTAGATGATTTGATTTAGTGGAAAATATTTCATGCCTCTGACAAAGACAAATAAAACTATACAAAAGACAATTTGCAGCCTCATCAACCTTGTAAAATGTGTCATAAAAGCATATAAATGATTGTGCTACTTCTCTGCCAGTATTTTCCATTCGGAAGGTATCAAGTCTAATAGAATGGACTTCAAAATCATGAAGTCTAGGTTAGATTCCCGGCTACTTCATTTCCTAGCTATGTAATCTGTAACAAAGAACTTAGTTTCCCGTGTCTTAGTTTTTTTCATCTGTAAAATAGCACCATAGTACATAGCCTTTATTGATTTGTTCTCATGATGAACTGAGATAATACTATAGAATGCTGTAGAAAACAAGCTGTAAAATGGTGCCTGGTACTAGTAATCCCTCAGTGAATGTTTGCTATTTTTATTACCAAGACACATTCTAGGGAAATGCTGGTAAGAATATTAGGGTACATGCTTGGAATGTTTTATATTGTGATAAAAATGTTCTAACACGCTCACGGGCTGTATGAACTCCCATATATGGTCACCTCTTTGTATCTGAATTCATTTGACTTTGAAACATTTTGAGTGCACACCTATAAATGTCTCTAGGAAAATATTGCACAGAACACTGGGAATTACAGCCTCAGCCATCGACATCTTCTGTAAGATCTAAAGTTGTGTGGAAAGTACTAGACTAATTTATATGATGGTTAAAATTATGATTGGAAATGTCTAAGTGTCTGCAGGATTCTTAGCATGGGAATGTAAATAGTATGGCTATTTTAATATGCATCTATATTTAATCACCAGATCTAATTCAGAGTGTTCAAAACTTCCACTCTTTTCAAGGTACCATGTATTCCCAAGTATGAATGAGAGAAAATGGACTCTCTCACAACTTCCCTATGATAACACTGTCAGTCCAGACTTACCCTAGACACAAAGAACTGACAGTCTACTTCGTTTGGAGGTCACTGGCACCTGCCAAGAGTAAGGGTACAATTGCACTGCATGTTTTCTGATCCAATAAAAGAAAACTCTCTGAGAGCACATTGGTGTTCACAACACAATAAGTGGGAACTCTTGGTGGAAATAAACCTCTCAACCTTCCTTTGAGCAGAACCATGAGTAGTCCTTGGGGAGTATATTGAACCTCCTAAAATGTATATACAACTGCACGTATCAGGAAAAGACAGAAATTATATGAGGTGTCAACTGAGGCAGATACCTAAAATTTATTCCAACCTTCCCAATGTCTAGAGGTGAGTGTCAAGTACTGTCTTTAAACATTAAAAAAAATATTTTGTGGCAAATCATTTGTATGCTCTCCTTTAGTTACATGAATGTAAGACAAGTAGGGGGGAGGTAAAGGCATAATAGAAACTTTAATTACTATCTGATCAGTCACTTACTGAAATTTTGTTCATGCAAAAAAAAAAAAAAGTTGATCAATATGCAAATAGAGTTGGTTGCCCACCTAGCAGCCATTCTCCCAGTATCAGTCAAGGTTCTTAGTTGCAAGCCACAGAAGCCAATTCTAGCGCATGAAGAAAAAAAAGGAGAGTTTATTAAAAAGACATTCAGTGGCCCATGGAGTTATTGAGAATACTAGAGAACCAAGATCAATGCTAAACCTCCAGAACATACATTAAAAATCATGACATACAAACATATAAAAAAATGACAAAAATCTATACTTTGTTTTGCAGATTCAAGTTTGAAACCACATAAACATGTTACATAATTATAGAACAAAATAAAATGTTTATAAAGCTATTCCTAAAAACCAAAAAAAAAAAAAATTTTAAAACAAAGAAATACAACAGTGTATCAGATTGATAGCATAACCACCCAGAAATGGAATAATTGCAAATGGCTTTAAAACACCTTAATTTGACTGTAAATTATTAGTGGATATACTATGAGGATATCTACACTCTATCACCAAAATGTAAGCTGTTTACAGTAACAATAGCAATAATTGTGTCTTTGGTGGTGGTGTTGGTGTTTTGTTTTGAGATAGTTATGTGTGTATTAGATAGGCAATTATGTTGATGTTGAAAAAGGGAATTTTAGTTGTAGGAAAGAGCAGATAAAAATGAGAGATGGATAAACCTAAGTAAAATTCCTCTATTGTAGATGTTAACGGGAAATACTGTTTTGAACTCATGATTTAATTTAACCCTTAAAAGGCCCAGAAACAACGAGTAGTCCTAGAACCCAGATTGTTATTTCTAAATACTGTTTCCCGAGGAACCAGTTCTCCTTGGAGAAATGACTGATTCCTGGCCTAAAGCAAGAAAGAAATAGAATGAACCTGAGACTTCCTGTCATAATAGACTTCAAAAGTGCTACTCAAGATTATAGTTGTCATGTCAAAGGGACTGTAGAATCAACCTGAAAATACTTGCACTAGACAAAGACGGGACAAGTCAGCATGAAAGTGAATGGAGATAATACATCAACCACATTAAAACCACTAATTCATAAGGATAAAAAGACAACCATGGAGGCATCATTGGAAGATGCTTAGTGAAAAATCATAATTTTAACAACTCGTAAACAGAACACAAAGTCAGGTAGTCCTCCTGTCTTTCTTGCGTGAAAGATACTTCAGGGTAACCACAGAGTTGATGAGAAGTATTTTTATTTATTTATTTATTTTTATTTTTATTTTTTTATGGATGTATTCCGAAAAAGGAATAGTAGTATTACATTATTATTAGATCAACATTGTTACTGAGTTACATAATACTTGTATACCCTGTTTTTGATCATTATATCCATCTGAAGTACATTACAATCATCTCTATTGTGCTTCTGTGTATTTCTGCTTATATCTCTTGTTTTCTCTTTATGATTGTTGTTGTATCACTTAGTTCATAACTGTTTATCAATATAATATATTTAGTGTGAAATACACCTTACCATTGCAAACTGCCCTTCATCATGGTGTTTGATATTTCTGGCCAGATTTCAACTTTGCTAATATTAAGATTTACACATCTGCTTTCCCTTCATAAACATTAATCTGGTATATGTATTTTTTATCACCTTGCTATTTCATATAGAAATCCCTTTAAGTGTCTTTTGTAATCCAACATGAAAAAATTCAGTTGTTTGCTTATTTCCTTTTACTAATAAAAAGTCAATTACAGCATTTCAAAATTTATTCAAACACGAACTGTGACCAGTGGTCCTAACAAATGATCGTATCTGGATCATAGTCATACCATTGAGTTTTGTGTTTCTGTAACTCATTTTTTTTTCTTTTTTTTTGAGAGGTTTTTGCTATAGGGCATGTGTGCTCACCAGAAAGACAGAGAGACAGAGAGATAGAAAGCGAGAAATCACCCCCAGGGGGGATGGCCACACCGCAATCCCTTCTTCATTCTCCTCTTGAGATCTTGGGCATGCATGCACACGTGCCCAACGTGAGTTTAAGCCACCAGGTCCAGGACTTGAACCGTGGTCGACTACATGGGAGTCCAGTGACATAGCCATTACGCTAACTGCTGGTCCCTCTGTTTCTGTAACTTTTAGGTTATTAATTAGTGGCTTTTGTTCTAGAATAAAGGATTATACCTTGCTTTTCATCGCCCTTTTCTGATATTGTTATAGTAATGTCAGCTTCCTTATTCTTATCATTTTAATGGTATATTCTTCTCCATCTTTTTACTTTCTATCTCATCTTTCTCTGAATATTTAACCTTGGTTTTTTATCGAGAGCATATAGTAGCTCTTCCTGTTTTGTCCAGTCTAATAAGCTCTGCCTTTTCATTGATATGTCTAGTCTATTTATATTTGTGTAATTAGCGATATGAATAATTTGAATCTGCCCTTACTAATTATCATTCACTTGCCTCTTCTGTTTATTGACTATCCTGTCTTCTCTTAGGTAAATTGATTATTTAAAAATAACTTTTTTGAAGTCAAATTGACATACATTAAACTATATTTATTAAAACACACAATTTAATAAGTCTTGATGTATCAAGACAATAAATATATCCATCCATCTTAGTTCATTTGAGCTGCTATAGAAAATAACTTAACCTGAGTATTTTCTACATGATAGAAAATTTTTTCTCACAGTTCTGGAGGATGGAAAGTCCAAGACTAAGGCACTAGCAGACTCTGCAAGTGGGGAACACTTGCCCTCTTCTTCACAGAGGGCTCCTCTTGCTGTGTCCTTACTTAGCAGCAGATGAATCACTTCAAGATGAATCACACTTTCAGTCCCACCCACTTCTGATTTAGAGGGGACTTTAGGCTTTGACTTTAAAGCTGATGCTAGAACAAGTTAAGACTTTTGTGGCTATTGAGATGGATTGACTATATTTCATGTGAAAGAAGGCCATAAATTGTGGGGTCCAGAGGAGAAATGCTATGGTTTTATCTATGTGTCTTTTTATTTTTTCAAAGCAAACAACCTGCTTTTAACTTATTTAAGGCTAGGTGTTTACAATTAATTTTTTAATGAAAATTTTAGGCCAAAAAGTAACTCCTTTGAGCATGCATGACCATAATTTACTCATTTTCTCCAGTTATTCTGTAAGTTTATGACAGGAAGAGATGCCATAACAAGGAAATACTAAATAGCAGAAATACTTAAAACATTTACTAAAAGCAATTTAAATGGAACATAAGAAAGACATTAAATAAATCATTTTAAGAATATAATACTGTTATAATAAACACTTATTGACAGCTTTTTTACTTTTTTTTTTTAATCGTAGGGCATATGCACTTGCCAGAGACAGAGAGAGAGAGAGACAGAGAGAGGGAAAGTGAAAAATCACCACCCCCCCCAGTCCCCCGGGGAGATGGCCATGCTCCAATCCCTTCTCTTTCATTATCCTCCTGGGATTTCAGGCATGCACGCACATGCACCCAGTGCGATTTTCAAGCTGCCAGGTCCAGGATTTGAACTGTGGTTGGCCATGTAAGAGTCCAGTGCCTTAACTACTATGCCACCTACTGGTCCTTATTGATTGCTTTCAGTGTATCATAAATTGTATTAAAATCCCAAAAATGTTATTAAGAAGGTTTTTAAGACATTCCCACAATCTTATAATTTGAATATTTCCATGGGTATTCTGTGTTTAATGAGGATTTCACTTCAAATGCAAACTGTCTACAATTATATCTGGCACAAAATAGCAAACACATTGTATAAGCCAATGAAACTGTATTTTTATGGAGGCTGAAGTGTGCTTTAGAAGAAATAACTTCCCAAAGGAAGAAGTATATTAATCTGGATTCTCCAGAGCAACAGAACCAATAGAATATATAGAGAGACATAGACAAAAAAAAAGAAGAAGAAGAAGGTTTGGCGCACACATTATGGAGGCTGTGAAGTCCCATAATTTGCCATCTGCAAGCTGGTTTTATAGCTCCAGTCAAAACCCAATGGCCTGAGAACCTGGTGTAAGTCCCGGTCTGAGTCTGAAAGCCTGAGAATTTGGAATGAAAAATCACAGCGATCAGTAGCTGATAGGTTTCCCAGTTCAAGCAGAGAGAAAATTAATGCTTCCTCTGCCTTTTTGTTTTATTTGGGCCCTCAGTAGATTGGCTAATGCCTACATGCATTGAAGACGGTAGATTTTCCTTAGTTGGTCAATTGATGAAACGTTAATCTCTTCTAGACACACCTTCACAGTCTCACACACACACACACGGAAATAATGTTTCACCAGCTATCTGGGCATCTCTTAGCCCAGCCAAGCTGAAGCATTAAATTAACCCTCATGAGGAGACAGGCATATGAAGCTGAACCAGAATGAAGTTAGCTGGGAGAAGAAACGAGTTTCAATGTGATATGAGATCCATCATTTCACATCAACGTTTAGCACAACATCTACTGAGGACAAACTTAGTCTTACAGAAAACAGTAGTCTCATAAATTATAAAGGAAAGGAAGAAAGGTGGGGGCAAGGAAGGAAAGACAGAAAGAACTCTGGCAGTGGCACACACAAAATATGTTTGGGGGAACTTGGTACCAGAAGGCACTGCACCTGGGAAGGGGTATCTCTCCCCAACAAATCGCTACACAGCTTTGAGACCCTTACTGCAGTTGTTTGGGGGGATGGCACCTAAGAAACAGGGGAGGTTGCCAGGAGAATTAGAGGTAGAGTTGCAATGGGTAGATTCCACCTGATCCTGGTCCAACAACGGTGTTGCTGAGTCCCTGGTGCTGAGGGAAGCAGGTCTGGCATCTAATGGAGTAGGAAGAACCGTAGTGTCTGTGGACCAAGGCAGGACCCTGAAGGGGTTAACTTGATGTGTGAGTGCCCTTTTAGATTCTAGAAATACTTGTGGAAAATAGCATAATGTACTGAGGTTATAAGATTTGCATGTGTGGGGAACCAGCAGTTAGCGTAATGGCTATGTCGCTGGACTCCCATGCAGTCGACCACGGTTCACATCCCGGACCCGGTGGCTTAAAACTCACGCCGGGCGCGTGTGCGTGCGTGCCCAAGATCCCGAGAGGAGAATGGAGGAGAAGGAATTGCGACGTGACCATCCCCCCTGGGGAGTGATTTCTCGCATTCTGTCTCTATGTCTCTCTCTGTCTGTCTGGTGAGCGCACGCGCCCTATAGCGAAAAACCTCTTCCCCCCCCCCAAAAAAAAAAGATTTGCATGTGTGAAAAATGAGCCAGTGAAATTTGAGTGATTCTTGCCCAAAAAGACTTCATTTGTGCCAAAGATGACACAGAAAAGTGTTGGCAAAGCCTAGGGAAATCTACTTTATTGATAGATAAGAAGCCTGAATTACTATAAGTCACATAGTTAGTGAGTAAAAGAGCCAGGATTGGAATACAGTCTGTCTCATTCCAAAAATCAATCTCTTTCCACTTGATTTAGTCTCCTCTAAAAATGAATCATTGCTCAGGCCAGCAGGTGGCATGGTGGTTAAGTATTGGACTCTCACATGGCTGACCGCAGTTGAGTCCCAGACCTGATGGCTTGCTTTCTCACTTTGTCTCTCTCTGATGAACTTATGTACCCTATAGCAAATTTAATAATATTAATAACAATAATAATAAATAATAATAATTCTTTTTAAAAAGTGAATTGTTCTAGTATTTACTGAGCACCTACTACGTGTAAAATTGTGTAATATACTCTGTGAGAAAAGTCCTTGTCTTCAAGGAATAGAAAATCTGTGTTGTGATTTTGAAGGTCTAGTTATGGTCCTGAATGGAAACAGATACTTACTCTAGAATGAACAATTATTATTATTTTTTAAAGAAATTTTTGGTATAGGGAACGTGTGCTCACTAGAGAGACAGAAAGAGACAGAGAGACAGAAAGTGAGAAATCCTCTCCTAGGGGGATGGCCATGCGGCAGTCCTTTCTCCTCCATTCTGCTCTCTGGATTTTGGACATGCATGCATACATGCCCAGCATGAGTTTCAAGCTCCTGGGTCTGGGACTTGAACCATGCTCGACTATGTGGGAGTCCAATGACATAACCGTTTCACCATCTGCTGGTCCCAAGAATGAATTATTTCTATAAATACTTTCAAAGCACAGGTTTTTGCATTTGTGTATATGTGTGTATATATATGTATATGTATATATATATGTGTATATACATATATATATTTTTTCTTTTTGGTGATTTTTTTCCACAGTTAACTTTTTATTATCCACATGATGGGATTACTTGTGGTTAATTTTTTAAAACATTTTAAAAGCTTTATTAAAAAAATAATTCATACACCTTATAAAACATTCATATTATACAGAGAACAAAACGGAAACTAAAAACTTAATATCAAATTTCTATACCTAAAGATAACCACTGTTAATGTTTGAGAAAAGCTCTCCTAATCTATATTTATATACACAGATATACATATAACTATATGTACAGTTTTACATAAGTAATATTCTTTTTCATATTAAAACTTTTTTATTCATTTCTTTTCAGGAATACATCTTTATAGTTATAACCTTGGTGACAAGGCAATACATTAACTAGAATTTTAACCTTTAGCAACTTTAACTTTTAGCACATACTAGTAGCTTTCAAGCATATATTTCATAAATAATAACAGTAAAAACTGTTTAATAAACTTAATATAGAACAAAACAATCTTAATAGATTCAATATTTTTTAGTTTTGTAAAATTTAAAAGACTGACAATAGGAATAATTAAAGCATGTGATTTTGTTAAAATATTTTCTGACTTAAAAAAATTTAATTTATTTTATACATTCAATCACTATACATCACTTAGCTTGTAAAGTGAATTTACCCAACATGAATACTCCTCACACCAGTACAGTTGAGGATACTATACACATTATCATCAACAGACAATTCATTTGTGTGTCCCGTAAATGTCTTGTCTCTCTATTTTGCTCCTCAATTTCTTTCCTCACACTCTGCTCCTTCTTCCCCACTATTCCACACTGTCTCCAGTATCCATAACCATTTTCCATGTTTCTATATTCTCTAATCTTTCAGTTTCCACCAGAGAGTGCAGAGAGTTGACATATATTAAGTGGAGTCATGCCATGTCTCTCTTTCATAGCCTGGCTTGCTTCACTCAGCATTAAATCTTTCATATTCATCTATTTTATATTAAATGCCAGGATCTTGTTGGTTTTTATGGCTAAGTAGTATTCCATAGAGTATATGTACCATGCTTTTTCAATCCATTCTTCTGTGATGGACATTTGGGTTGGTTCCATGTCTTAGCAATTGTGAACAATGCTGCAATAAACATAGATGTGCAAGCAATTTTCCAACTGAGCATTCTGCTATCCTATGGGTATTTAGGAGTGGGATTGCTGTATCATATGGTAGCTCTATCTGTAGATCTTTGAGGATTGTTCTCCACAGTGTCTGGACAATTTACATTCCCACCAACAGTGAAAGAGAGTTCCTAGGGAACCAGCAGTTAGCGCAATGGCTATGTCGCTGGACTTCCACGTAGTCGACCGCGGTTCGCGTCCCGGACCCGGTGGCTTAAAACTCACGCCGGGCGCGTGTGCGTGCGTGCCCAAGATCCCGAGAGGAGAATGGAGGAGAAGGGATTGTGGCATGACCATCCCCTCTGGGGGGTGATTTCTTTCTGTCTCTCTGTCTCTCTCTGTCTGGCGAGCGCACGCGCCCTATAGCGAAAACCTCTCAAAAAAAAAAAAAAAAAAAAAAAAAAAAAAAAAAAAAGAAAAAGAAAGAAAGTTCCTTTTTCACCACAGTCCCACTAGCACTTATCTTTTCTTTTTTTTTTTTGTAATCTTTGCCATTCTGACTGGGGTTAGGTGGTATCTCATTGTGGTTTCTATTTGCATCTGTCTTATGATGAGGGATGCTGAACAATTTTTCATATGCTTTTTGGCTGTTTGTATGTCTTCCTTAGAGAGTTGTTTGTTCAGCTCATTTTCCCATCTTTTAATTGAGTTAATCATTTTTTTTTTTCCAGGTAAGCCACTTGAGTTCTCCACGTATTCTGGTTATTAGTCCCTAATCTGAGGCATAGTTCACAAAAGTATTCTCCCATTCTGAGGATTGTCAATTCACACTAATTACTCTGTCTTTTGCTATGAAGTATTTTTTGGTGATCTTAAGATTCACCTTTCTCACTGTGATTCATAGGAAAAGATTTTTTTCACAAAAAAAACCATAGCAACCTGGACAGAGCACAGAAAGTTGTCTTTTTGTTTCAAATAACCTATAATCATGAGCAATATGTCTGATAATTTAAGCAGCTCTTTTTCAAAGTGTTAATATCGTTACATAGCAAAATGCAAATAATATCATGAATTATACATGCTAATTATCTATGTTAAAATTAAAGCATATATCCTTTAAAATTTGTTAACACCATATGTATTATGCTTATAAGCACTAAATATTACTGGTTCCGTACATATTCTTAAATCTCTAGTTCTACATCTGCAAAGCCTGAGGGTATAGTTGAGTATCTTAATAATTCACATGAAACTATGACTCAAGTATACGGTTAACTCCAGATCTCATGACATTTTCTGAGACTTCAGTGACTTGAAGCAATCTCTTTTTTTCTGTTTCAACTTCAACCTCAGTTCCGGCAATTTTAGGTAATAGGATTTTTAAAAATAAGAATTTTCCTATATAGATAAACATAAACCAAGATGTGGTAGCTTACAAATATAAACCAAAGATGGCTAAAATTCATTTTTCCATTTATTTCCTCCTCAAAATATTTTATATGGCCCTCATGTGCTCATATAGATACATTAACACATAGACCTAAATATTCTATTGTTTGAATAAGTAATACATTTAGTCAATCTCTTACTAGTGGACTTCAAATAATATTAGATGTTTAAATGTATCAATATTATGACAAATAATGTAGGAAATATTCACACACATATTTCTTGGAGCATGTGTATGAATATATATTCATATATTCAATATATATTCATATCTGTTGAAAAATCCTAGAAGTGGAATTGCTGACTCAAAGGATAAGAGCATCATAAATATGGGTAACTTCTGCCAATTTCCTCCAAAATTATTTTGTACCCACTGTTTTCAACTGACTGGTGGAATTCCTGTTTCACCTCAATTTTCCTAACCCTGTGTACTATCAAACTATTTGATGCTTACACATTTGCTTAGGTTAAAAATTTTTTTTTCATATTGATTTTAATTAACATTTTAAAGAGTGTGAACAAACACCTTTCTGTTTTGTTTTTAGAGTTTTTTGCTATAGGCTGTGTGTTCACCAGAGACAGAAAATGAGAAATCACTCCCCGGGGGGATGGTCGTGCCCCAATTCCTTCTCCAATCTCCTCTTGGGGTTTTAGGCACGTATGCACATGTGCCCAGCATGAGTTTCAAGTCACCAGGTCCAGGCCTTGAACTGTGGTCTACTATCTGGGAGTCTAGCAATGTAACCATTACACCATCTGCTGGTCCCCTTTTTGTATATTTTTTTTTGTTTGTTTGTTTTTTTTGTTTTTGTTTTTTTGTTTTTTTTGGAGAGGTTTTTTTGCTATAGGGCGCGTGCGCTCGCCAGACAGACAGAGAGAGACAGAGAGACAGAAAGCGAGAAATCACCCCCCAGGGGGGATGGTCACGCCGCAATCCCTTCTCCTCCATTCTCCTCTCGGGATCTTGGGCACGCACGCACACGCGCCCGGCGTGAGTTGTAAGCCACCGGGTCCGAGACGCGAACCGCGGTCGACTACGTGGGAGTCCAGCGACATAGCCATTACGCTAACTGCTGGTTCCCCCCTTTTTGTATATTTTTAAGACCTTCTAATGTTTATGTCCTTTGCTCTTTTTTTTTTTTTTTTTTTTTTTTTTTTGAGAGTGATTTTTTGCTATAGGCCATGTGTACTCTCCAGAAAGACAGAGACAGAGAGACAGAAAGTGAGAAATCACCCCCCAGGGAGAATGGTCATGCTGAAATGCCTTCTCTTCCATTCTCCTCTTGGTATTTTGGACATGAATGCACATGTGTCCGGCGAGTTTTAAGTCACTAGGTCCAGGCCTTGAACTATGATCAACTATGTGGGAGAGCAACAGCGTAACTATTAGGCCATCTGCTGGTCCTCTTTTGCTAATTTTCTATTGGGTGGTTGGTTTGAAAGTGTTTATTGTATATTTAGAAAGTAGCCTGTACTTTGTCATATGTGTTGCAAGTATTCTTTCACTTTTTGTCATTTATGTTTAACTTCATGTTTTGGGTTTCTTTTCTTTTTTTTTGTATTTTTTTTTCCTTGCAGCAGAATTTACACATTTTACATAGATAAAGTTTATTCATTATTTTCTTTATAGTTTGTTGAGTTTTGTGTTTGGCCTTAAAAATTCTTATCCTTTCTAAGATTGTCAATAATTCTCTTCTCCTTTCTTCTTTCACTTTAAAAAATATATTTATTATTTATTTTTTTTATTTGACCAGAGAGAAAGAAAAAAATAAGAAAGCAAGCTGCCAGATCCAGGACTCAAACCACAGTGGGCTATGTGGGATTTAACACCACGCCACCTGCTGGCCCCATCATTTTTTTTTCTGTAAGGTTTTTGCTGTAGTGTGTGTATACTCACCATCGAGAAATAGAGACAGTTAGAAGGAAAGTGAGAAATCACTTCCTGGAGGAGATGGCCACACCACAATTCCTTCTCCTCCATACTCCTGGAATTTTGGGCATGCATACACACATGTCCAGCATGTTTTTTTAAGCCACTGGGTCTGGGACTCAAGCTGTGGTTGGCCATATGGAACTCCAGTGCCTTAATCACTATATCACCTGCTCACTCTGATTTACCTTTTGATTTATTCTTTGATCCATGAGTTGTTTAGTTTCCATGATTCATGAATTTTCCAGTTTTTCTTCTGTTACTGATTTTTAAGTGTCACCAAATTGTGGTTGGAAAAGATATTTGGTCTTATTTCAACCTTATTGAAATTATTCAAACTTGTTTTGTGGCCTATGTTATGATCTGTCCTAGAGAATTATTTTGCATGAATTTAAAAAGAATGTATGTTCTTCAGCTGTTGGATCAAATGTTCTGTTAGAGCCATTTGTTTCTTTATTGATTTTTTTTTCCTGCTGTTTCTTTGATTTTTTTGTGAAGATGTTCTAGCCATTGTTGAGACTGAGGAATGAAAAAGATCTTATAATTTTTGTATTTCTGAGTATTTCTTCCTTAAGCTATGTTAATATTTTCTTTATATATTTAGTGCACCAATGTATGTACAATTATTATATATTTCTGATGAATTGATGTTTTTATTATATTTTATAGTTTTTTGTGTGTGGCAGTTTTGACTTAAAACCTATCTTGTTTTATGTAAGTACAGCAACCCCTGCTCTTCTTTGTTTACTATCTTCTGGAGTAACTTTTCTCCTTCCTTTCACTTTCAGGCTAAGTATGTCCTTAAATCTAAAGTGAGTCTTTTATCGACAATGTACACTTAGGTCTTTTATTAATCATTTATTCAGTCTATGTACTTTTATGGGGAGAGCAATCCATTTGTGTTTAAAGTAGTTATCGATAAGAAAGGACTTAACAATTGCCATTTTGTTCATTGTTTCCTGTTTTGTAGCTCTTTGTTTCTCTTTTCTTCTCTTGCTATTTTCCTTGGCATTTTATTGATTTTTTGGTAGTAACATTATTTGTTTCCTTTCTCTTTTTATTTTGTGTATCTTCTGTATGTATTTTGTGTGTGTGTTTGTGTGATTACCATAAAGCTTACATAAAACATCTTACAGTTGTAACACTTTATTGTAAGTTGATAACTACTTAACTCCAATAGCATATAAAAACCACACTTTTACTTCCCTGTACACTTTTAAAAATTAATTTTGTACCTTATACCTTTTATAATTTGAATCCATTAATGAATTTTTGCAGTTGCATTTATTCTTAATGTTGTCATCCTTCAACTTCCTTACTAAAATTATGGGATTTATACACTACCATTATAATATTTTAATATTTTATGTTTGTTTATACATTTACCTTTACATGATTCTGTGTTACTCTTTAGCACCGTTTCATTACAACTTGAAGAACTCTCTTTAACATTTATTGTAAATTGGGTCTAGTAGAAATGTATTCCCTCAGATTTTGTTTGTTTGGGAAAGTCTTCATCACTCCTTCATTTACTGGGCACAGAATTCTTGTTGGGCAGGTATTTTGTTGTTCTTTTCTTTCTGCATCTTGAATACATCATCTCACTTCTTTCTGGCTTGCAAGGTTTCTTCTGAAAACTTCACTATTCATTGATAGTCTTATGGAACTCCTCTGTGCCCAAAAGTTATTAAGAATAATTATAGAATGTGCCAGGAATATAACATCCTGAGATAGGGAGGGATTGGCTGAAGGAGCTCAGGCTCTGTTCCAGTCCCCTCCAGTATTGGATGTCCCTGAATGCATTAGTTCAATGAGTCCTGTGACTCTGGGATAGAGCCCAGGCTGGGCTGTTTTCAAGGCCTCTCAGCTATGGTGTTAAGAGAAGCATGTGCAGACTGTTCTTCATTCATCATGGACAACGTTCCTGAGACTTGGTGGGGAAAGTTGTTCCAAACAAATAAGAGTTTTCTGTTGTTTCTTGATGCCTGCCTATGTATAATAACCTGTTACATATGATCTCTGTACGGGTGTTTTGTCTCACCAGACTCAGACAAGTTAGTAACTAGTATGCAATGAACTTGCTTCGCCTTGTATTACACATAATACATTCCTTTTCTCTTGGTGCTTTCAGATTCTTTGTTTTTGGTTTTGGTAATTTGATCATAATGTGTCTTGGTGTGAACCTATTCAGATTCATCCTATTTAAAAATATTTTTGATGTAATAAATCTAAATATCCATCCCTTTCTCCCCCCAGATTTGTATTTTTTAATATATTATTTCTTTAAATAAGCTTTTCGGCCCTTTACCTAGCTTTGTATCCTATTACTTTGATATAGTATTGGTTCCCTTGATTGTATCCTATAATTCCCTTATGCTTTCTTTACTTTTTTAAAATTCTTTATTCTGTTTGTTCTTCTAACTGAATACTTTTAAGTGACCTCTCTTTGAGCTCTTTGATTCTTTCTTCTGTTTGATCAAATATTGTGTTGAAACCATTAAAATTTAAATTAAGTTATTGCATTTTTTTTGAAGTTTTTCTACAGTGTATGTGCACTTGCTAGAGAAAGAGAGATAAAAAGAGGGGAAGTGAGAAATCTGTCCCCAGAGGGATGGCTGTGCTGCAGTCTTTTCTCTTCCATTCTCCTCTTGAAATTTTGGGCATGGGCACACACATACCTAGTGGCCTAGCATAACTTTCAGGCAGTCAGCGCTGGGACTCGAAATACGTCGTTGGCCATGTGGGATCAAGTCGCCTTAACCTCCTTCCTACCTGCTGGCCCAAGTTATTGTACTCTTTATCAAGAAAAATTTTTGTTTTTATGTTTTAAAATGTTTGTTGATATTTTCATTTAGTTTAGATATTGTTTTTATGATATAATTGAGCTTCATGTTTTCTCTTATAGACTCACTGAGCTTATTTAAGATGACTACTTTGTATTTTTTTTTAAATTATTTATTTAATTTTATTTAGTCATTCATTTATTTTAATTTTACCAGAGAGAGACATACACGGAGAGAGAGAGAGAGAAAGTGAGAAGGCAAGCCACCAGGTCTAGGACTTGAACCATGGTAGGCCATGTGGGAGTGTCCAGCACCTTAGCCACCATGCCACCTGCTGGTCCCAACTACTTTGTATTTTTTTTTGTCATGTAATTCATAGATCTCTGTTTCTCTAGAGCCAGTTACTAGAAGTTTATTTGTTCCTTTAGTATTGTCATATTTCTTAATTCTTTTTTATTCTTCATAGTGTTGTATTTGTATCTGTATGTGTGAAGAAGTGGCACCTCTTTCAGTATTTAGGGACTGTTTTAACAAGATAAAAAAATTTTGCCAATCAGCCTAGGTAGAGATTTTGAGGGCCTCTTGAATATGTTCCAAAGATATGCATACTCCATTCTTCTTCCTTTCAACTGAGGGAGAAGTTTCAGGATTGTGTACCTTTTTTCAGTTTTACAGACATATACAGGCTGCCTTAAACCACTCTTCCCTTTTATCTAGAGAAGCACACTGATAGGTTTAGGAGTTGGGTGCACCATCTTCTGCACCGTCTCCTTTCTGTATGGGAAATCCCAGGGCTGTACATCTTCAAATCTTGCAGAGCTCCATGGGCTACTGTAGAATTCTCATCCCTTTATCTATAGCAGTGCACTAAAATGCAGAGATGTTGGGTGCAAGCTCCACTTTCTTCCCTTCTCTTAAAAGTGAACATTCTAGATTACTTACTTTCTCCCTATCCTGCAAAGTGTTCAAGTTGCTGAGAGCTGCTCATCTTTTTTCCTTGGAGGTGTACACTAGAAAGTCAGGAAATTGGCTGCAGGTCTCACTTCCACCCTTTTTTTCTGTAGAATGCTCAGGGTTGAGCACCTTCACTAAGTCCCACAGTACTATTTAGGCTGTTGAAATCCTTGCCTCCTTTTCTTTGTTCTTAGCTGCCCTCTGGTGTCTAACTATACCAGTTGCCTGAGCACCTTGAGTTAGAACGAACAGAATTAAATCTTCAGACAGCACGCTGAGAGGCTGGTGGTATCATGCACACTTCACTCACTCTTTCTCTTGAGTGAACATTTTCGTGCCAAATGGATCTCTCTTGGTGCTGAGCTATGTTGGTTTGGGAGCAGGCCTTTGTAGGGACAAAATGAAATTGCTTCTCTCACTCAAGTCAAAGTGACTTATTTCAGTTTCATGCTATCAGAGCCGTGATGACTTCTTAACTGGAATCTGGAATTTCGGTAAAGGTATTTTAGCCCAAATACCAGTTTATCAGTATTTCTGTGGGCAGTGCAAGGACTGGGATTTCCTATTGCGTTATCTGGCTGACATCACTCCCCTGTTACCTTTGACTGCAATGTCTCTTAGTTCTCAAGCCCAGAATTTACAGCTCTCATCCTGCTGTGTTTTTAAATTTGTACCATTGAATTGTTGGAGAAATCAAGTTAGACATTTTTTGGACCCTGGCTACTCAAACAATAGTCCCACTGAGCAGTAGTACTAGTATCACCTAAGATCTTACTTACTTGAAATGCTGAAATGTGGGGGCTCGTTCCAGACCTCCTGGATCTGAAGCTGCATTTTGATAAGACTCTAGGTGAATTGTATGTTTATTAAATGTGGAAAACAGTATAAAGAAATACCTTTCATTTTATTTCTCTCTTTACTTCCTCATAGCATCATTTACTTGTTTCCTTGCTTCCATATTACCTATAAACAAGTTATATCTTTTCTTCTTCTTCTTTTTTTTTTGGGGGGGGGGGAGAAATTTTTGCTATAGGGCATGTGCACTTGCCAGACAGACAGACAGAGAGACAGAAAGTGAGAAATCACCCCCCCCCCAGGGGGGAATGGCCATGCCGCAATCCCTTCTCCTCTCAGGATCTTGGGCACGCACGCACACATGCCCGGCGTGAGTTTAAGCCACCGGGTCCGGGACTCAAACCGCGGTTGGCTACATGGAAGTCCAGCGACATAGCTATTACACCAACTGCAGGTCCCAACAAGTTAAACCTTTACCAGTAGTTCTCAACTATAACTGCAAAGGCTCACTTGCCAGTCTCTTTTGCTCTTTCAGTCACCCTTAGTCTTATTATTGACATATCTTTTCCTGACATATGATAAGAAAAGCTAAGGGAAAAATCAAAGGAAATTTTACCTAATTAATCTGTCAGTTCTGGATTTTAAAATCTTGACCAAAATATCAGACCAAGCTCAAAGTGTTTATAAATCTTCTTGTCTCAATTTCTAGTAGGTTTATATTGAACTGGATTTTAGAATAACAATAAACATATGTTTAGTTTATAATGACCAATTCCACACTATGTAATTTCACTAGAGTACATGATTAAATTATAATTTTATTCAGTAGTCTATTCATGATAGAAATTTGGGTTTGTTTATTGATTTAATAATCCTCTTCCCTTAATAATATGGGGAAAATATCAGTCTTTAGTATAATAACTTATACTCAGGAAATGATCTATTTGATCCTGATTTGAATTTTTCTTCCCCTGATCTTTAGATCTTGCCTTTCTCTTCTCTGTGCATCATTTTCTCTCTCTTTTCTCATTCTTTTAACGATTGCCTTTCTGGTCCTCTTCAGTATGGTTGTGTTCTTATTTTAAGGCTTTCTTTCTTTCTCAACTTTATCTTATGATCTTGTTCAAATCTTTTTTAAATACCATGGTAGAATACATAATGGTGGCCTAAAGATGCCCATTTCTAATCTCTGGGACCTGTGAATATGTCCCCTTGCTTGGTAAAAGGGATTGAATACGTGAGTTAAGTCAAACATTTCGAGAAGAGTAGGCTTCCCTGTATCATCTGGGTGGGCTCAATGTATTGAGACAACCCAATAATTCACAAGGGTCCTTATAAGACAGAGTTAGGAGAATCAGAGACGGAACAGAAACATAGCTTGGAATGAAGTGCTTTGATGATAAGAGAAAGAGTCGTAAACTGAGCACTAGGTCCCTCTAGAATCTGAAATAGATGAGGACAGATTTTCCCCTAGAGCCTCTGAAAGAAACTCAGGCCAGTCAGCACTTTTCTTTTAGCTCAGAGAAACTGATTGCAGGCTCCAGACAGTAAGATAAATTCATGTTATTTTAAATCACTAACTTTGTAGTAACTTATAGCAGCAGAAGTAGGAAACTAATACAAGTATAATGCTTTCATCAGTTTAATAGTTTTAATTCCTAAAATTTCTCTGGAAGAAAAAAGTAAGAAAGTATAGCTACATAAAAAGTGAGTAGAATAATAAAGGAAGATGTCTCATAACAGATATTAGACATATCATCAAACTACAATAATGAAAGCAGTATTTTATTTAAGCAAGCTTGGATACTAGAGGAAATGGAATAGGTAAGAGAACAGAAACCTATATGTGTGTACACATTTACTTTATGATAAAGGTCATTGACCCTAATTGAACTGCCATGCTTTTCTTTGAACATGCCATCTTGTTTCTGTAAACATATATATAGTATGCATAGATATATACATATTATATGCACACACACATATAAAAAATAATTTTCTTGTTCTGTTTGTTCTCCTTTTTAATTTAAGGTCATCTTATTTCTTCTGAGAGAGAAAGAAAGAGAGAAAGATGGTCATTCCCAATAAGGTCTTCATACTACAATCCATCCTCCACCTCAGTCAGTTTGCATTATGGGCATGCAAGCACCTGGTATGTACAGGGAGACCTCTGGGCACAAACCCAGGACCTTCCCATATGAGTCAAGCATCACAGAATGTTGTCTTACTGCTGTGCCACTGCTGCCAGCCCTGTTCTTCTTGTTGCCTATGTAACTCCTATTCGTCCTGAGGGATTAGTTGTTACCACTTATATTTATATATATATATGTGTGTGTGTGTGTGTGTGTGTGTGTGTGTATATATATATATATATATATATATATTTTTTTTTTTTTTTTTTTTTTTTTTTTTTTTTTTTTTTTTGCTATGGGGTGTGTGTACTTACTGAAGAGACAGAAAGAAATGGAGAAACAGAACAGAAAGTGAGAAATCACCCTCCCAGTGGGATGGTCACACTACAATTCATTCTCCTCCATTCTCCTCTTGGAATTTTGGACATGCACACACACATGCCTGGTTTGAGTTTTAAGTCACAGAGTCTGGGACCTAAACCACAGTTGGCCACATGGGAGTCCAGTGACATAGCTATTACACCAATTGTTGGTCCCAATATGCTTAGTTTATAGTATGATGGAGAGCAATCCCCAAATATTAGTGACCAATAAAAGAATATTTCTTGCCTGCACAAAGTCTACTACAGATCCTGGCCCACTCTTCAGAGCTGTTTTCCTCCATGCAGTGACTCAGGAATCTAGTCTGCTTCAGTCTTTTGGCATTGCCATCCCAATTCAAGGCCTCCTCTGGCACAGGGAGGACGTTGGAAGATCATGATTTTCAATGTCTCAGTTCAAAAGTGGCACGTTACTTTTCCTCACACTTTACCAACTTGAAATATTCAGACAACCCTCCTAATGAAGGGCTGAAGAGTAAAATTTTTTAAAAGGAATTATTTATTCAATTTTATTTACTAGTATTATTTTTTTTAATTTGCTTTAGGGATTATGTACTCACCAGAGAGAAAGAGGGAGAGAGGAGAGAGAGAAAGAGAAAATGAGAGAGAGTAATCTGCAAGGTCTGGGACTCAAACCATAGTCTGCTATGTGGGAGTCTAGTGCTTTAACCACCACGCCACCTGTTGATCCAAGAAGCACATTCTTCTGGATGCCTGGAAAGGAAGGAGATCTGGACAGTGGTGAACCACAATAATATCTTTGATTTTAGCATGAAGATTTCACTTACACAGTGCACCAAGTTAGACAAAAGGTGAGGAAACATAGGCATAATCACACTGCAATTTTATTGAACATTTTCCCATGTGATGATCAAACTAGTTATAAGACCTAAAGAATGGATCTGGGAGTCGAGTTAGATCTGAATTTACTTCTTTGCCTACACTCTTTCCTTATTCTAGGACCTTGGTTAGTTATTTCACCAGCTTGAGTCTCAGAATCCTAAATCATAAAGTAAGCTTCATATTATCTGTCAAATATTATTGTAAAGACTACATTATTTAATGCGTGTAATGTTCCTGGCACTCCACCTGGCACACAGTGAGCATTAAATAAAAGGCAGCTTTTATTATCTGAGTCTTTAAGCTGCCATCCGTCTGGCATCTTCTCTCGTTCTCCCTTTCCCTCTCGAGTTTCAATCTTTCTCCCTTTTGACTCTCATCTTCACAAGCAAACCATAGCTCTTTTCCCTAAATTAAAAATAAAATCAAGCCAACCCAAACAAACTTAAAAGCCTTGTCCTTATAGCCACTGTTCCTTTATGCCATTTTTCCATTGCTCTCTTTCTTACTTCTTTTCTTTCATATCTCTTTCTTTCCCATTGGTCACTCTCTTTCAGACTTCTCAAATCTTTGTTTTGTGTTGTGTTTCCTTGCGAGTTGTTTCTACATTTTACGTTCTTATCCCTTGCTAGTCCATCATGATCTTCATTTCCCTTTAGTATGCACTGAAGCCACTCTCTTGCAGATTGCAAACCAGTCTGATCATGACCAAGTTATTAAACTTCATGTACATTTCACATTGCAAGTCGTTTTTGTGGTTTGACACTCTCATTTCCTTTTTTTTTTTTTTTTGAGAGGTTTTTGCTATAGGGTGCATGTGCAAGCCAGATAGACAGAGAGAGACAGAGAAGCAGAGAGCAAGAAATCACTCCCCCCCCCCGGGGGGATGGCCACACCGCAATCCCTTCTCCATGCTCCTCTTGGGATCTTGGGCAAACACGCACATGGGCCCGGTGTGAGTTTAAGCCACTGGGTCTGGGACTCGAACCACGGTCGACTACATGGGAGTTCAGTGACATAGCCATTACGCTAACTGCTGGCCCCACATTTCCTTTGCTTTTGAAGATGGTCCATAATCTCATGCTGCTTCTCCTTTTCACCATTCTTAAACCTCTTTTCAGAAGGTTCAACTTTTGCTCTTTTTCTTTCTCACATGCTTCCTCTTGGCACTCAAGTCCACTCCCAAAGATTCAAAACATCATTTCTAAACAGGCAACTCTCAAGTTTGCCTTCAACACCAACCTCTCATCTGAGCTCTGTTCCAGCTTCCCAGTTGCCTAATCAAAATTTCACATGAATTTTGTTCCTGCACCTCAAGTTCAGTGCATCTCAAATTGGATTCGTGCCCACTGGCACTTGTTCACTTCTTATCTTGGCACATACACATCATGTCTTGTATGTTAGTTATTTGAGACATTGCATGGCAGATTTCAAGTTCCTTAGGATGGTAGCTCTATACTCTTATCTGCTTGCCTTTTCTTTTGACTCCTTTTTTTAATATTAAAATTTAGTAATCACTCATCTCTAGAACTGTCAAGAGTCTATTAGATAATTATAAAATGTGCAAAGTGTACTTCAATATAACTGTTCACATTAAAAATGTGTTATAATGTAATCATGCACTCGAGGAATGACCAGAGTTCAAAGTGATAGAAAAAGGGAAACTCTCCCACGTATTGATTTTTAGAGTATAAAGCTATTCTTTCTCACTTATGTGAATTTTGGAGCCATCAGGCTCGCACCGCTGTGGGTATTTAAATGGGTTAGAGGTGCACCACTGCCAAGATGGGGAAGACACAGTCTGCATTTCCCAAAAGAGCATGAAAGCTCAATCGCAGCAGTTGCTTCCCTGGAACATCACCAGTTAGAGCTCATCATCTGGGATAAAGTGAGCTTTGTTTTAAATTTGGAACACCACATCATCATGCTGTTTCTCTCCCTTTGGAGTAAGAATAAAAAGATAAACACCTGCTGGGTATCTAGAGGTTTGCCATATTCCTCTTAGAAAAAAAAAAAGAACTCTGGAATTGAGACAACCCAGATTGTTTCTTCTGGCAGGAATACTGAAGTCTTATCCCATGTGATAGTTATCTCTATACCCATAAAGATGCAGTTATAGCTACATGAAGAATTATTTCTCCTGAGTCAAAGCACTGTGATATGTTATTTCACATCATTATGTTTGTTTGCCTTTTTTTTGTTGTTGTTAATTGTTGATTGTATTAAAGAATGAATTTTTGGTAATGCTAATTGATCAAATAGACCCAGTCAGAAAAGCAGTAGCAATAAACAGCAGCCACATCTTCTATTATGTGAATGAGCAAAACCAGATGTGTCTAAAAGCTTTCCCAGTACTGAGCACAATGCACCATAACTGACCTTACCAACCTTTCATTCCTGCTACTCCCATTAATTTAGGTTGGTCTGCATCTTCCCGACATGGATTTCTTAGCTCTGTGATCAGACTGGGTCACCAGTTTTTGCTGTGAATTACCTTCTGGCTCTCTTAAACTTCAGAGCTTCTGTCCAGCTTCCCACCTGAGTTTTCCTTCAGTTTTTATGTCTTTAGTTTCAGGTATCTATCCTTGGAGCCCTTTCTCTGCATCTCCAACCATGCTGACATCACCTGCCCTCAAATGACCCTTCATCACATGAAGAATCTGATATGTGGATTTAGTGCAATGGCTTCTAGTCTCCCTGCATCTGGTTTTCATATGGGCACATTTTTTTTTCTTTTTTTAAAAAGAGATTTTTGCAGTAGGGTGCATGCGCACACTGGAGAGACAAACAGAGAGAGATATAGAGAATCAGAAAGCAAGAAATCACCCCCTGAGGGGATGGTCACACCGCAATCCCTTCTCCATTCTCTTCTCAGGATTTTGGGTACATGTGCACACACATCCTGTATGAGTTTCAAAGTGGTCGACCATGGGGCAGTTCAGTGATGTAACCATTATCTCATCTGCTGGTCCCATCACATATGCACTCTATGAAAGAAATCTAATCATTCTTCTGCTGTAAATCTTTCAAGAGCCTTTGATTGTCTTTAGAATAAAATATAAGCTGCTTCTGATGGAATTAAATGGACTTTTATGATCCAGTCCTCAACTCTAGCCATTTCTCCATGTTAAGCTTAGGCTTTTGTTGAATGGCCCTACTTACAGATCTCTGAATAATCTATGTTCTCTTAAATCTTTGAGCATTTGTATTGCCGTGTCCTCTGCCTGGAATAGGTATCTTTTGTCTCTATAGCAGCTCTCCTCCCTGAATACTGGGCTCCCCAGGAAAGTCTTCCTTGCCTGAGGTCTGCCATCACATATTGAACACATTCACACAAAGCCATACTTGTGTGTGTATACACACATGAAAACACACCTACACACATGTTTGGCTTTGCTCTTTATCTTACAGTTTGCTTCTATAACTTGGAAAATGATCATTTTTTTTTATGGCCTTAAGGAGATGACAGTAGACTTAAAGAGAATTGACAAATAGAGGACAAAGAGAAGTAGAAATTGTTCAACTATCAACACCTATTAAATATATGTTATATGTACAAGCAACTCTAATTGCATAGTTGAACACAAGAGAGACTGCTCTGGTGGAAGAATTAAGTGTGTGAATCATGAACTACTGAGGCTGCTCCAAGGTATTCTTTCTTGGTTTCAGTAGCCCAGGGGCTCAGAGTATAACATCCCCATGGGTTCAGAAACCAAAGATTTGTATTCAAAAGGAAAGACTGGGAAAGGAGGAGGGATTTAAACTGAGACCTCTAAATAAATGTTGGAATGTCAACGTACATTTTAGAGAGAGTATTTTTATTTAATTTTTTCTCTTAAAATATTTATTGTAATTTATTTTTATTTAATCATTACACATCATTGTAGGGTGCAGAATGTTCCTTAAAAGCATGTGTATGGTGTGTAATAAACAAGTTGGTGATATAAACATTCACAACCTTCAACATTTAACATTATGTGATGAACATTAGAAACCCACTCCATTAGTTACTCGGCAAGTATGTGCTGAATACTCTATGACATTCTTTTTTTTTTTTTTTTTTGGAGAGGTTTTTGCTATAGGGCACGTGTGCTCGCCAGACAGACAGAGAGAGACATAGAGACAGAAAGTGAGAAATCACCCCCCAGGGGGAATGGTCACGCCGCAATCCCTTCTCTTCCATTCTCCTCTTGGGATCTTGGGCACGCATGCATAAGAGCCCAGTGTGAGTTTTAAGCCACTGGGTCTGGGACATGAACCGCGGTCGACTACGTGGGAGTCCAGCGACATAGCCATTATGCTAACTGCTGGTTCCCTCTATGACATTCTTTACTGTGAGATACAGGTCTGAAGAAAACCATATTTATTAAAAAATCAGGCAACAGACAATCCCATAAATTAACAAACGTAGTCTTAACATAGTCAATGAAAGAAGAATTTGTAATTTTCATGTAGAGGACTCTACAAGATAAGAATTTATAATCTGAAAAAAATCTGTGGCTATCAATTACAGGTGCAATTAGGGATAGGCAAATTGTACATAACAATAGATCATTAGGAAGAGACAGAAAAAAAATACTTTTACTCACACACTGTGAATTCTTGTAAGACCACAGCACTATACCGTGCATAAAGAAATAAGTCCTCAAAAAATGATAAAAAAATATCGGAAAGAGATGTTTAAAATTTAAGACATGGTTAAACCAGTGATTTGATGATTTATAAGTTCTACAAAGTTCTTGAGTTTAGCCTTTTTAAAAATTGATTCCAAAGAAAGACTCAATTGTAACATTTTGGATTATTATCTGGTTTTATACAATAAGCAATTATTATAATAAATATATAAATTGAAACCTGTGGAGACAACTGTGTATCAAATAATTGGTGGATTTGTAGTTAAACCTGCTTGGGTGTAAAATTGTTGAATCTACATTTAGTCCCCACGTTCAATGTTATTACCAATATATGTGGACTTACCATTCCCTTTTATTCCCCTAGTTTTTTTTGTGTTCTCTTACTTCTATTTGTCTCTCTTTAGCTTTCTTGATATAGTACTCCCTTAAGTATTTCCTGAAGAGCTGGTTTTGTTTTGGTGAATTCTTTCACTGTTTACTTATCTAAGAATAATTTTATTTCTTCTTCCCATTTGAAGGATAATCTTGCTGGGTATAGTACTCTTGACTGAAATAGCTTTTCTTTTTTTTTGAGAGGTTTTTGCTATAGGGTGCGTGTGCTCGCCAGACAGACAGAGAGAGACAGAGAGACAGAAAGTGAGAAATCACCCCCCAGGGGGGATGGCCACGCCGCAATCCCTTCTCCTCCATTCTCCTCTTGGAATCTTGGGCACGCACACACATGTGCCCGGCGTGAGTTTTAAGCCACCGGGTCCAGGACACGAACCACGGTGGATTACGTGGGAGTCCAGCGACATAGCCATTACACTAACTGCTGGTCCCGAAATAGCTTTTCTTTCAGAGTTTTAAACATGTTTTCCCATTCTTTTCTTGCCTGAATTATGTTAGCTGAGAGATTCAATGTTATTCTAATGGAATAACCTTTGTAATTAACTTGGTGTTTCTCTCTTGCCATTTTTAGAATTTTGTTTTTGTCTGATTTTTACCAGTTTGGTTATAATATGCCTTGGAGAGGTTCTTCTTGTTATATCTATTTGGTGTCCTTTGTATTTCCTAGATTTAGATGTTCTCATGCCACTCTAAATATGGAAAATATTCAGCTAACATATTATAAAAGATGTTGTCTACCCCTTTTCCTGTCTCTTCAACTTCCAGAATACCTATTATGCAGATATTTGGCATTTGTTTTTTTTTTTGTTTGTTTTTTTTTTTTTTTTTTTTTTTTTTTAGTTGCTTGGGCTAAATCAGAGGTTTTGTCTTTAATGTCAGATATTCTTTCTTCTGCATGGTCTAATCTGCTATTGATACTTTTGAGGGAAGTTTTGATTTTTTGCAATGTATTCATTATCTCCAGAAGTTCTGTTTGATTTTTTTTTTCAGTGTGTCTCTTTATGAAGTTCCTCCTTCATGTCATAGAAGGATTTCTCATCTGCAATTGATTCTCTGTTTTCTCGTGCATCTCGTTGAGTATGCTGAATTCTTTTTCTGACATTTCTGCAATCTCCTGTATTTTACCCATTGTTGGTGAAGGGTGTTGATCCTTTGAGGGGGAGATATTTCCTGAATTTTTTTTTCCTTTGAGCTCTGCTTTGATTTTTAGCCATCTGGTGGTACACTCACTCCTCCCTACTTCCGTGGAGTATGTTTCTATAGCTGTTGTCTCCTGCATTTCTTTATATGTGTAAGCTCTGTGCCAATTTCCCTCTTCTACTATGGCTGGGAGTATGGAATCCACAGTAGGAGTTTAAGATTTATGGATTCAAAGGAAAATTTCTCTCCTTTTATTCCTGAGGGAGTTATGGGGAAAGAATTCTACTAGAGTGCCCTGTTTTCAGGTATTTGGTTCTTGTATACCCAAACCTAATTGCTCCCAAAGTGGATAGAGATTGCACTGACAGGTAGAATGTAAGATTGTAGAGCACTTTGCACAGTGCACTTGCAAAACACATGGGCTGGAGAGTCCCTCTTCTCTCACAGCAGGCTGGTGGGGTTCTTGATGATGAGCGCCAGCAGAGCAGCTTGGCTTCGGCCTTCCTGTTGGTCCTGAATGGGTGAAGGGCAGAATGGCATCAGCACACATGGGGCAGCAGATCCTACTTTCTACCTTTGAGATTGCAGTGTCTTCCTGTTGTTCCCTCTTGCTCTGAGATCATAAGAACCAGAGATTTATTCTTGAAGGTTGGTGGGCCCCTCCTCCTCCATAGCAGGCTTGGTGGGGTCCCTGCTGATAAATTTAAGCCCAGCAACTTGGCTTGGGCCTTCTTGTTAGCCCTTCTATCTCTGGGATTGCAGGGTTTCCTGTTGCTCCTTCTTTCTCTTGAGAAAGAATGTTTTAAAAATAATTACTTTATTTAATTTTATTAATTATTATTCAATTTGATCAGAGAGAGACAGAGGGAGAAAGGGAGAGTGAAAAAACGAGCTACCAGGTCCAGGACTCAAACTGTGGTCAGTCATGTGGGAGTCCAGCACCTTAATCATGATGGCCCCTGCCTGCCTTGAAAGGATATATTTTTAAAAAATAATCTACCTACTGTATAGAGAGAAGACTAGGAAGATCAAAGTACTTGGTGAAACAAAAGAGAATTTTTTAAGAATCCAATTTGCGTTTTATGCAGGTTTATGGGCCAAAATAATCACTTCTCATAAAGCCTGTGAGTCTTGAAGAAAAATTCTTATATAAAAATTGAACCTGATGGGAACCAGCAGTTAGCGTAATGGCTATGTCGCTGGGCTCCCACATAGTCAACCGCGGTTCACGTCCCGGACCCGGTGCCTTAAAACTCACGCCGGGCGCGTGTGCGTGCGTGACCAAGATCCTGAGAAGAGAATGGAGGAGAAGGGATTGTGGCGTGACCATCCCCCCTGGGGAGTGATTTCTCGCTTTCTATCTCTCTGTTTCTCTCTGTCTGTCTGGCAAGCGCACGCGCCCTATAGCGAAAATCTCTCAAAAAAAAAAAAAAAAAAATGAACCTGATACTCTAGGGGAAATGCAAAACTTTTCCACTTTTATCACTTGTAATTTAGCAACAGTTTATAAGCTAATGTATGCAACATTGAGGAGTACTGGAACTTCAAGAATTTCAGCTCTTGGAACACTCTAATAGAACCTATGAAATGGAATTGTCCAAAATGAAGGCATCATAAAATGCAGAATTTTGATTTAAAAAAAGACACTGGGGCCAGCTGGTGGTTAAGTCACTAGACTCCCACATGGCCAGCTGCAGTTTGAGTCCCAGACCTAATAGCTGGAAAATCACACTAAGCACATGTGCATGCATGTCCCAAATCCCATGAGGAGAATGGAGCAGAAGGTACTGTGGCGTCGCCATCCCCCAGGGGGGAGGTGATTTTTCACTTTCCCTCTCACTGTCTCTCTCTCTGGTGGAGTGCACATGCCCTATGGCAAGAACTTTAAAAGAACAAACAGAAAAGACACTATAAAAAAGGGCGTATTCGAAAAACAATGAAGGGAACTAGCAGCTTCCTTTCTCATATTCTCTCTCTCTCTGACTCTCCCTGGTCAAATAAAAAATAATAGCAATTAAATTAAATATTAAATAATTCTTAAAAAAAAGAGATTTTTTTTTAAAATAAAAAGTCAATAGCTAGAGTCCTGGACCCAGCAGTTTGCTACTCATGCCAGGCATGTATGCATGTGTCCCCGAGATCCTGAGAGAAAAAATGGAGACGAGATTGCGATGTGGCCGTCCTTCCTGGGGTGTGATTTCTCGCTTTCTGTTATTCTGTCTCTCCGGCGAGTACATGCACCCTATAGCAAAAATCTCTAAAATAAATAAAAAGAAAGAAATGGTCAAAAAGAACAACTTCAAATTGCAATGGTGAGCAAGGAAATTAGTAAACAGTGAGTCAAGATAAAGAATATATTAAAGATACCTATTTAGTGACCTATTTATAGCATCAGCTAGGTGCTACCTCATAGTTTATTCATTCTACTCAAAGTTTCACACCTAAAGTCAGACATGTATTCACTGATATGTACATATCAGCTAAATTTGCTATCGAAAGTAGTTAGGTTACTTAAGAAATTTTGTGAATCAATAAAATGTGGGAAAAAATGAAATAAAAAACAACTGTAGACCCCTAAGATAGTGTGAGAGGAGAGTGGGAAATGGCAGAGGGTGAGAAATAGGGGTAAAAAAAAAAAAATACACACACACACACACACACACACACATATATGAAACTAGAAATGGAATGGTGTTAATGATGATAACATGTATGATTAGCCCCTATGCAGTATATTTTTGGATGGGAAATCACATTTTGTATGCTGTGACAATGCTCAGTGAATTAAAGTAAATTAATAAATGAATTTAAAATGTTTCAGAAGAAAATTACAGTGCTTTTGTAATTAGAAAAAAAAACATTTCTTACACACAAAAATTTTAAAAATGATTGTTAATATCAGTAATAGAACACAAGATGTAATAAAACTCCGAACAACTACAACATTGAATGAGAAAAATGGGTAATTGTTTAAGAGAAGGTTAGAATTATTGATGAACTTTTATCCCTGTTTAATCAAGTATATACACTAATAATTTCAACATAATCAAGCCGAGTGTATAATAGAATTATAGAAATTATAATAAATTACAATTATAATTAATTATAATTATAATAAACTACAATTAAGAGAAATTGATTGTGTAATATCTAAATCACCAAAGAATAAAGGTGATAAAGATATCTTGGTCAATATTGTAGAAGGCAGGAAAAGATAAAAGTATTTAAAAAAATACATAGACGATAGGGATATATTTATTTCAGTAATTACAAGAATGTCAATGGACAGCATTCTCTAATTAAAGGACAAAGGCTACAAATTGGGCTGTAAGCACCTAATAATATTATCTTCATATAGACACATAAAAAATAAACATAATAGCACAATATAACTCAACGTGAGAGTATGAGAAAAAGTGGACCAGGTAAATAATTGAAAGTATGTCAGGGCACCAGCAGTTGGTGTAATGGCTATGTCGCTGGACTCTCATGTAGTCTACTGCAGTTCAAGTCCCAGACTCAGTGGCTTAAACTCACACTGGGCACGTCTGTGTGCGTGCCCAAGATCTCAAGAGCAGAATGGAGAAGAAGGGATTGTGGCATGGTCAACCCCTCTGGGGGGTGATTTCTTGCTTTCTGTCTCTCTCTGTCTTTCTGGTGAGTGCACACTCCTTATAGCAAAAACTTCTCCAAAAAAGAGTAGTAATAATAATAATAATAGGTCAGTGTAGCTATATAAGGAGACTTCAAAGTTTGTGGAAAAACATACCTAAACTACTAGTTTACTTTGGTAAAAAAAATTTTTAAATCTATACAAAGTTTTTTACAATACTCATTTTACATGAGCTTTTTGAAAACCCCTTGTAGTACTGTAAAAAAATACACTTTGAAGAAAAAAAAAAACATTATTAGAGACATAGAAGGTTGCTACTTATTGACAAAAGATTCAATTCACAAGGAAGTAATACTATTTCAAAATGTATATGCCTCCACCAACACATGTAAAGATTAATTTACACAATTAGACAGAGAAGCACACAAATCTGTAATTATGCCTGGAGATAGACAAGTGTTTTGCTTACTATAACAGTAGATCATGCAGATATGTAAAAGTTATTTATTTCAAGTTCTGTTTGTGTTAGCAAAAAATTGAAACAACTGTCGTAAGTCAAGGAAATGAATAGCTAAACTAGGCTTTTAAAAATGCACTATACTAGTATTCAACAGATGTTCTTTAAAAATGCACTAGATCTCATGGATAACACTGATAGTTCTCAAAAATGTGATGCCAAATGACGAGAGGTAGCTGCAAAATGTTTTTTACAGCAGGGCATCAGTGGAGGTATGAATCAGATTTAGTATAAACATGGAGCTTTGAGAAAAGATTTGGGCTACAAATCTATACTTGGTAGTTGTCTGAATGTATCTTTGTGAAACATGAGAATGTGTAGTCATCAAGGATAGTTGAGACTGAAAAAGAGTCCAACATAGAGCCCTGGGGCTTTCCAATAGTAACACACCAAATTGAGAGAAAGACCCAAGCAAATGAAATCCAGGAAAGGAGCCTCATTGGTGAAGTAAAATGAGAGACAAATAAGAGGTCATGCCGCTCTTCTTTGCTTCCTGTTTTGAGTGTGATCATATGAGGTCTTATGATTTTTAAAGCTATCACAATCATTTTGGAACCATGAGGGAGCAGACTTGAGGATGAAAAGCTAGTATGCTGAGAATGGTGGATTAGAAGGAGAAAAAGAAGTTGACAGTATTGCGTCACTTAACTAGTCAATCCAAAATCAGCTACTTTTGGAATTTTGTTAGATGAGATACACATCTATTATGTAAAGTCACTGCTTGTTGGAGTCTCTTGTGACTTGAAGCCAAAAGTATCTTTTTCTGTCCCAGTGACAATTTAACAAGTTTATCTGTTTCCAAGATAAGGACATTGTTATTGAATAAATGTATTAAGCTGTTTGCTGGGGTTGCAAAGATATTCGCTGGGGTTGCAAAGATGACTAAGACAAGCTCCTAGACTCAGAGCACATTGTCTAAAAGAAATTTCCATTTTAAAGTCATGAGGTATGACAGGGTCTTGAAGACTTTTGATCACAGATATGAGATAATGAAGGTGGAGTTTCAGGAGTATTATTTTGGTATCATGATAAAAATGACTGAGCACCTTATATGGTATATCGCTCTGTAGGGCAGTTTCATTCATTTGAATCGTATAACAAAGCCATGTTTTATAGATGAAGAAACTGAGGCTTACGCTATTTAAACAATTTGTTTGGGATCAGACAGTCATAAGGTTGAAACCAGGTTTTCTTCATTGCAGAGGCTAGGGTCTTATTTGCTTGCTTTCATGTTCCACTCTCCCTCCTGTGGCACCTGCTGCACCTTTATATTCCACATTTCATTGAACCAACACAGGATGGCTTGGAGGGAAAAGAAATGAGATTCAAGGAGACCAATTAAGGCAAAAGAGAGGAAGTGAGGAGAAGAAAAGGAAAGATCCAGATGGGAGCTATCTATAAGAAAATAGCGAGCCTTAATACAGGCTGGAAACATGAGATATAAGATAGTGATGCATCAACATTCCTGCTGAGTTCTTCTTCCTTGAAAGAGTACTTATTCATTGCTTTCATTCCTTCATATTCTCCTTAAAACACACTAACCTAATGTCTGTCTTAACCGCTCAAGTGTTTTGTTTTGTCATTTGGGAAACTGTTTTCTATGCATTCATCATTAATCCGTTAACTAATAATTACATAGGTACAGAAATTTATGTATCTTATTTTCTATTTTCTATTCTCCCTGGTGCTTTTGTATTTCTTTTTAAAATGTCTCTCTCAAATGACTACTGGAGGTTAGGAAGAATGGGGAGGGGAATAAAGATGTGTTGGTTAAAGAAGCAACATCACAGATGGATAAGAGGAACAATGTCTACTGTTATAAAATGCAATAGGAAGGAGGTGGTTAATAACAACTCACTGTATATCTCCGAAAAGCTAAAAAGGGAGAATTTTGCATGTCCCCAATGCAAAGTCATGACAAATGCTTGAGAAGAGAGATATACTAATTACCTTGATTTAAATCATTATGCATGCCTTTGTGTGTTGTAAAATCACATTATACCTTCACAAATATGTACGATTGTTATACGTTAATAACAAATTAAAAAGTTAAGGAACCAGCAGGTGGTGTGATGGTTAAGGCACAGGACTCCCACGTGGGTGACTGTGGTTTCAGGCCCAAACCTGGAGGCTTGAAACTGATGCCAGGTGCATGTGCATGCATGCCCAAACTCCAGAGAGGAGAATGAAGAAACTGCAGTGTGGCCATCTGCCCTGGGGCAGGTGATTTATTATTTTCCTCCTTTCTGTTTCTCTCTCTCTGGTGAGTGCATGTGCCCTATGGCAAAAAAAAAAAAATAATAATAATAATAAATAAATAAATAAATAAATAAATCTTAAAAAATATATAACTCAGGGAGTTAGGAGATTGAAGACGATCAATTAATTAACCAATTAATAAAAATGTTTGTGGAACATCCCCATACTTTTTTCTCCTTCACTTGCTTCTCAAAAAAAATGAATTTATCCTCAGAAAAACTCATTCTCTCTTTAAAAATATCTCCTCTCCCAACTTTTTGCTTACCATCAGAATTATTTTGAATGCCTTACTTCTTACCTATCTTACCTTACCTGTCCTCTAAATGAGCTCAGAACATATGTCCTTTACTTTAGTAAACTTTAGGTTTTGTGTTTTTGAAATCTTGTGGACGATTCCTATCCTTTCATCCCATCCCTTGCTTTCTGCAATCGTATGTAGCACATAGCATTTTATACAAATGCTTTTTGTACTACTATATCCTTATTTGTTTAAGGTATAATTTTTATGTCTCTGAATAATCCCCATAGTGTCTAGCAGTCTTGCACCTGGTAGGCTAACCATTTAGTCCCTTCTTTCTGCATTCAACAAATATATAAAAAAGAGGCACAAAAAATGAGAAAATCAGAATAAATTTTTATAAAAATGTGTGAAGCAGGGAAGAGAAGTAAGGTAGTTATTTGATGAGGATGTGGAAGTTCTTATTGTATTATATTTTAAGCTGATCACTTTAGACTTGTTCTAAATATACAATGGAGAAAGGTAAGCTAAGAGTCAGGCATGGATTCCCTAGGAAGGTTTGCCAGTGTAAAGAATTACAGGTGTATTGAAGTCACGATGTCTTCAACTCCTGGTGGCTGGAGCTTCAGTCCATAAGTACACACTGTATTATACAAATACTGTTTTAAGTATTTTTTTTTCTGTAAAATAGTATTGGGAAGCCCTGGCATGTGGTTCCCAAGAAAGTATATGGGTAAATGTATTAACGTTTTCCACAGAAACAAAACCAGTATGATCTGTGCATGTAAATAACAGAGAATGGAAGATTTACTTATTTATTTAAAGGAGTTGGCTCGCTCAACTTGGGTTTGCAACTCTGATATTTGTAAGGCATGACATCAGCAGGCTAGAAATTTTGGCAGGTGCCAGTTTTGCAATCCTGAGTCCAAAGATAGTGTGAATGCAGGGTTCTGCTTCTGTGAACTTCGGTCTTTTCTCCTTAAGGCCAACGGATGAGTCTTCCCCAATTACTGAGGGTAATTATTTTTACTCAGAATCTATTGATTTAATATTAATAGATCTAAAAAATGCCTTCATAGCAATATATAGACTAGTTTGACAAACACCTGGGTCCCATAGCCTAGCCAAGTTGATACATGAAATTAATCATCACAAGACGAAAGCCAAACATCAGGTGACAGTTTAGCTTTAGGTAGAAGGATGATCAGCTCCTCCAATGTAAACGGGAAAATGAAATGAGTACTGACATGAGTTGTAAGGGAGTTCCAAGCCCATGACAGAGCTCAGGACTGGTGATTACAATTTTATGAATGGCATGATCTGATTAAGAAATGTTCGTGTGGGGCCAGGAGATGATGTAGCACTTATGTCACTGAACTCCCAAATGGCTGACCACGGTTTGAGTCCCGGACCCTGTGGCTTGAAAATCATGCTGGGTGCATGTGAATGTGTGACTAAGATCCTGGGAGGAGAATAGAGAAGAAGGGAATGTGGCATGGCCATACTTCCTGGGGGGTGATTTATCACTTTCCCTCTCACTGTCTCTGTCTCTGTCTCTCTCCAGCAATTGCACATACCCAACGGGAAAAACCTCTTAATAAAAAAAGAAAAGAAAAGATATGTTCATTGCATAGCTATTTCATTTTACTTAAGATGGTTTCTTTTTAAATATTTACACAGTATTTATTGCTCTTTATTTTCTTCTGACAAACACCACTCTTCTGTTAACTACTACTACCCTTCTGTAATTTCTTATTTCATTATTAGACCTAAGTAGTAAGTAGTATTAACTGTGGTGTACTTATCGGTGAACCATATTATCACTTGCCTTTTAACACGAACAACATATATAATAAATAATAAAATTTAAGGTGGTGCACATGTGAATTAGCTTAAAAAGGAGGATACTGTTGGAACTACTTTAAATTCTAGAAGAACTTTATAGGCTTTTAGTATAGACCCACTGCTTTGTCACTCACTTCTTTTGCCATCTTTTAAAGGACACATTTATACACTGTGAAACAGGTAAGACATATGTATTTAAATAAACAAATAAAGATGTTGATTTTCTTATTTTATTTTCGACATCTGCCTATTTTTACATTATATTAGCCCAAGGAAATGACTAAGAGGCAGAACTTATCTACAGCTTTCAATGAAGTTTGTTCCTAAGTTTATTTGAATTATCTAGTAGGTAGTATTTATTTATTTAAGAGGTAATAAGATGTAAAAAAAAATAACTTTTAAGAGATTTTTGCTATAGGGTGTGTGCACTTGCTGGAGAGACAGAGAGACAGAAAGTGAGAAATCATCACCCAGGGGGGAATGGCTACACCACAGTCCCTTCTCCATTCTCCTCTTGGGATTGGGGCATGCACATACACACACCTTGTGTGAGTTTCAAACCACCAATTTTGGGACTCTAACAGTGGTCAAACACATGGGAGTCCAGTGCCTTAACCACTATGCCACCTGCTAAACCCAAGAAAAGAGTTTTAAGCTGTGGAGTCAGAAGATCCAGATAGATGGTGCCAAACTCAAATCCCTACAGGAATAGAGTGAACACACTAGCTGTAGACAAACATAGCACATGGGCTAGCAGATCTGTAACCATGGGCCTATGCTTTAGTTCAGACTTTGTTACTTACTGAAGTTATGATTTGGATAAATA
Organism: Tupaia tana; assembly: GCA_026018925.1. NCBI lineage: Eukaryota > Metazoa > Chordata > Mammalia > Scandentia > Tupaiidae > Tupaia > Tupaia tana. The sequence goes on from JAKSZU010000002.1 coordinate 72,301,361, forward strand.
ATCTACTTTGTGTTGACTTTGTTTCTTTTATCTGTAAAATGTTAATAATATTAGTTGGAGGGGTTCTCCATAGAAACAGAACCAGTAGGATATACCCTCACATACAACATACACACATGTGCATGCATGAATGAGATGGGGAAGTCTTCCAAAAGTTCATGGAAACGTATTTTATGAAAAAAGCATGTAAAGATTTACACATTTTTTACACCAAAATAAACATGTACTTAAATTTTTCCGTGAATTTTTTGAAGTCCCCCTCGTGTGTGTGTGTGTGTGTGTGTGTGTGTGTGTGTGCATGTAGTAAGTGAGACAGATTTATTTGAAGGAATTGGCTCATGTGACTAGCAAGCCTCAAATCCATAGAACAGACTGGCAGGCTGGCATTCAAGGAAGAGGTGGTGTTGCAGTTGAGTCCCAAACCTGCAAGCTTAGGCAGTCTTCTGTGTCCCACTCTTGACACAGAATTGCTTCTTTTTTGGGAAAACCTCAGTCATTTCTCTTAAGGCCTTCAACCTATTGGATGCTTCATGATAAATGATAATCACATCTATATAAAGTACCTTCACGGTAACATCTAAATAAGTGTTTGACCAAAAATCGGTGTATAGTTGCCTAACCAAGTAGACACATAACATTAACTACCACAATATAGCATTATGATTAATACTGGGGCTCTTGAGTTAGGCTACCTGGATTTAATCTTAGCTCTGCCTTTTGGAACTCATAGGCCTTAAGCAAGTACTGTACCCTCTCTGTGATTTGGCTTCCTTAAGCCACTTTACGGAATTGTTGTGAGATTAAAGCATACATGTAGCATGTTCAAAATAAGGTAGCACAGAGTTCGTGTGCAGGAAATGATAACTAAGTGCTCATCTTTGTTATTAGTGCTTTTAAGTCTGAAAACATAACAACATAAGCATTTTCAATACAAAGAACATGTTCTATAAGCACTGTTTCCCTTCTCTTTCCTTTCTTCTTTGTACTCTGGGTACAACGACAGTAACCTGTCACTCTGTGGAACACTCAGCATCTCAGTATTCAGCCCCGTTGTCCCTATTAGTACACTCTATTTGTCCAAACATACATTCTGATGTTTGGCTCATAAACCATGCATGCCATAAATACTTAAGACAATTGACCTTTTTAAGATGATAGTTAGGTTTTACTACTCAGACTCATGGTTTATTCTGCAGTTTGATAGAGAGGTAGCAATTAGTTAGCCATCTGTCAGCTACGAAAGCCTTGCTGCTTGGTTGGCAACATCTTGATGATGGATTCCTAATATCATGCAAAGTTATTCATGAAATCTTTGCCGTAATCTCAAAGGATTAAAGTTTATTTTCCCATACCTCTGAACATATTGGCACCATCTGAAACAATTTCTGGATATATGATTTCATTTGCTAATACTCATACGGTTCTACCATTTCAAATTCTTACTTTTTGTTTTTTAGAATTACTTGATTTTAACTTTGTTTTTATTCCTTCAGTCATGTAAGTATATATTTAATAAGTTCTCAATTTCATTACAGTCACTGTCTGTCAGCAGGTCTATGAGTTCTTAATGTGTCTCTGAACTAGATTTGTTTACATAAGAAGTAATTTAGCTTGGATTAGAAAAATAAAATAGAAATTAAAAAAGGAAGTAAGGTTTTGAAAGATTGGTTTGGTGATCTTCATAATAAAAGTAATAAAATAAAAGTAATCTAATACTTTTTTTTTTTTGGAAAGATGTTTGCTATAGGGCGCGTGCGCTCGCCAGACAGACAGAGAGAGACATAGAGACAGAAAGCTAGAAATCACCCCCCAGGGGTCACGCCGCAATCCCTTCTCCTCCATTCTCCTCTCGGGATCTTGGGCACGCACGCACATGCGCCTGGCATGAGTTTTAAGCCACCAGGTCGGGGACGAGAACTGCGGTCGACTATGTGGGAGCCCAGCGACATAGCCATTACGCTAACTGCTGGTTCCCATACTTATTATTTTTGAGATAAGATTTTTTTAAAGTTTATTTGTTTCTTCCAAAAGTGACAGAAACAGAGAAGAGAGAGAGGGAAGGAGGAAGAGAGAGAGAGACAGCACCTCCAACAGCTTCTTGATGCCCCAATCTAACCCCAGCCTTCATGGGTAACCATGCACCCAGTGAGTGTACTCAGGGCGACCTCCAGGCATGAACTTGGAACCTTACTATATGGCTCAGCTCAACAGTGCATCATTTTTTAGCACCATCCCAATGTACAGTCTCTGAGACAAAATTTTAGCATGGACTTACTAAATGATGAATAAATAGGAAGTCAGTTGTTGTATTTATAGATGAGGTGAAGAATTAGTCACCACAGCAGGCTCTCACAGGTTGGCAGACCTAGGCTGTGGATCCAGGGTTTTCACACTTAGAAACTTAATTTCATCAGATTCTGAACTGATTTGCTTTCCAAGAATGACTTTTAAGTACCAACCTTGAAAGGACTGCTGTATAATTCAGAATGTTGGTTTATATTATACACAGGAGGATATTTCTATTCAGAAATTAATAGAGAGTGCTGCCTCTGGTATCAAACTATCCCCAAATCTTCATTAGTATTTAAAATTGTTTAGAGTCCACAGTTTGGAAAAGGGATGTGAAAAGTTGCATCAGTGCTGGAAGAGTAATTTGGCTTGATAATATAGACGATTCTATTTTGGGGAGTGCTGAGTTGAAAGGTATTTTTTATGACATTTTAGGCTAATGAAAACAGTCAAATGGCAGCATTTTATATTTGCCCAAGATTACTGGTGTCAGCTGAGCATTCATTCAACTGCCATTTTTTAGCTAGTCCTTTGGAAAAATCTCACTAGTATCCCTGACCCCAGAACCACTCTGGACACCTCACTCTACTCATTAGAACAGAGATGTCTTCTGGATACACTGCCTTTCTCCCTTAGACAAAGATGGAAGCAGTATGATTATCCTATGAATTATTCTTTTCTACAGATAACCGCCTTTGCATGACTGTTTTTCTGGCAGGTGACACCTTCCTTAGGTAAGATATAATAGCTTCCTTTAGATCTATTATATCCTAAGTGAAGGCTCAGAATCGTGACACTTCCCTTATTTCCATAAACATTTTTTAAAATCCATTCCATAGGGGTATAGGATTAATATCTGATGTTGACATGTTATTAATTCAATAACTGTCTTTTATTGTCAAAAGCAAGTTGACTGGATCTTCAAGTTTTGGGGGACTCCATGCCACTTTAGGCTGAAAACTTGTTTTTAGTATTCCACACTACAAAAAATTTATAGTTTGCCTCTAACATATTCAAGATTTTCTAGGTACGGATAGATTTTTGTTTCAGAAGTCTTCTGTTAGATGGTTCAGGAGAGACACTCACAGCCTGAACCTTCTGCACATAGGATGGTAGCAGTGGGAGCAGAGCCTGGTTAGGCTTCAAGACTGACCAGAAGAGGGCAGTCAACCTCTGGGTTCCTCTAAGTAAGTGATTATCCTTAGTCTGTTAGAATACAGATTTCACTCCTAAGACATTTTTTTGGTAGTGGCAGTAGTGATTTGAAGAACTGATAAGCAAGAGTAAACTTAATTTTTAAATCATAGTTTATTTTTTTAAGTACTGCTTAGTTGAGAGAATAATTCTTTTTCTACTTTTCTCCTTCCATTTCAAATTGGATTAGCTGAGAATGCCATGATTCTCTCTCTCTCTCTCTCTCTCTCTCTCTCTCACACACACACACACACACACAGACACACACACACACACACACACTTCAAAGCATTTGAGCATTCTACACAACTCAGAAAATCACATCAGAGAGCTTGAATAAACTTCTTCAGTGTATTTTAGACTAATCTGTTGAAGAAAATCTTTGACTAAACAGTCACATTATGTGTGCTCTTTAAAAAGAGAATTCTATTCAGCCCCAAGTTATTAATGTTTATTTATTTATGAAACTCTTCAGACTTTCCAGGGATGAGAATTAATGACTAGGAACCAAGGTTAAAATGTTATTTTTCCTTTTTTATCCATGTATTGCATCCAACTAAAGAAGATATTAATCGTTAGCATTACAAATTTATTAACGTTTCTAATTCCAAGGATTTATTTTTGATTTGGCAATGATTTATTTATTTATTTATTTATTTATTTATTTATTTATTTATTTTTGCACTATGAATGTTGGATGCTCTCAAAATTATGTAACTCCTGCTTATTGGCTGTGTAGAAATTTGTACATGATTTAATATTCTGAATGTCCTCAAACCCTTCACTTTTAGGGTCAGTTTTTCCTTTGGTATCCAAAAACTACAGTCCATTGATTTATTTAGAATATCCATGGGTGATTTTATTTATCTCGTCTTATTGGATATCCTTTCTTTAATATTTTTGAGCTCCGGGAATGTTTAACTTTTTCATAAATCCTTTTGATTGTTTTGTATGAAAGTTTAAAAGTCAAAAACGTTTTCAGCTTCAACTAGCATAAAACCCAACCCAAAGTGAGCTTAATACAGAATATTTTGACTCATGTCATGGAGCTCCAGGAGAAGGCATGCTTTGGAGGTGATGGTTTGATTAATTAGACATACCTGCCTTCTTCCTGTCTCTCTCCCACTATGTCCATTGAGTAGTTTCATCCCAAATTTCTCTTGCAGTCGTAGGGCAGTGGTTAGTAGCAATTGGAATGGTGGAATCCCATTTTCAAGTCTAGAAAGAAGGAACTTGACTGTTTGTAGGTTTTTCATAAGAGCTGAAGCATTTATTTCTCAGGAGACGATAGAGAAACTCTCTTAACTTCTCATAGATGTGGACAAGCTTAGGCCTTTCCACCAACAATCTACAGCAAGGGAAACAGGATGGTCATAGTTAGTCTGTAATAACCAGTGCTTCTTGTCCCCTCTCTTAACCCTTGCTCAAAATGGAATAGGATAAAATGGACATTGAAAAGGTAATTATCCTGTAGCATCCTGGCCTTGTTCTAGGCTTTCCTACTGGTTGTCCTTTGTTGCATTATATTTGCTTGGCCAGGTTGTAGCCACTTCCTGGGTCTACTTGACCATAGCTTAGGACATGTAACAAAGTTCACTCTCCGACACACAGGCACATCACTGAAGACCTTAGGGGATTACAATGTGGAAATAAAACTCAATACTAACCATCATAAAGTACTATTCCTGGAGGTAATCAATGTGAGTGCCTTCCCTGGGAGACACTTACTGCCTCCATTTTTCCGGGCAGCATGTCTCCCAAAGCTAGGGGTCTTCTTCACTTTGTCTCTCTTCTCTAGACTCAAAGGTCACAAGCTTCTCTGTTTTGAGTCACAGACCAGGGGAAAAACAGATGCTCTTATACTGTATAAGACCAATGACCTCCAAATTAATCTTTTAAGCCTGATCTCTCTGGTGATGCCTGAACTAAAGCAGCCAATGTCTATTTTTACTGGATCCAGTATCTCTATTTAGATACCTTATAGGCAACTCCAACTTAATATGGACACAAGGCACTTCTTGATTCTTCCTCAACCCTGTTTCTTCTCCCAGTCTTTTCCAAAACAGAAATAAATTTATTTATTTAAAAAAAATTAACCTATCATTTAGATATTGGATCAACATCCAAACAGGAAAATATAGAAAAATCCTAGATATTACAAAATATTTTTTAAATTTTTCTTCAAAACCTGTGATTCATCAGTAAATTCTGTTGGTCACATGTGAAAAAAATACTCGAAAATATTCAACACTATTTACTTCTCTTTTCTCCACTACCACTACCCCAGTGCAAAATTCCATCATCATTCACCTAACTTACTTCTTAACTGTTTTCCTAGTTTTCACTTCTGCACCTATACAGCTTATTGACCAAACTATATACAGAATTACATCACTCCCCCCGTGAATACACACTAGATTTTAATTTTTTATTACTTGTATATGTTGCAAGTATATTCTTACAGTTTGTCTGCCTTTTCATCTTTTTAATATGTTTTGACTAGCATAAGGATTTAATTTTCAAGTACTGGGATTTATCAGTCATTTTTAAAAAATCTTGCCACAGGGCACATGCACTCACCAAAGAGAGAGAGAGAGAGAGAGACAGAGGGAGAGAAAGCAAGCCCTTTGCCTTGCCCCTGCCTCCCCCCTCCCCCATGGGAGATGGTAATGCCACAATCCCTTCTCCCTCCTTTCTCCTTTTAGGATTTGGGGTATGCATGCATATGTGCCCAGTGTGTTTTTCAAACCACCAGGTTTAGGACTTGAACCACATGGTTGGCCATGTAAGATACAGCTGTCTTAACTACCACGCCACTGGTCCAATCCCTTTTTCTTTTTTTTTTTTTTTAATTTGTTATTTGTTTCTTTTTTTTTTTTTTTTTAATAAATTCTAACTTAAACATCTAAACTTAATTCCTCCACATTTTCTCCTGAAGGTTTTAATGTTTTTTTTCTTTTAAACTTAAGTTCCTAAACCTTCTGGAGTTTACTTTTGTGTATCATAATAGGTATGTATCATTTTTTTTTCTCATATGGTTAAACAGTTTTTTCACCAGCAAGGCACTCTCTGAGGCTTCTTTTAGCAGGACACTAATCATATTCCAAAGAGGCCCCACTCCCTAATGTCATGCCTTTGGTGATTAGATTTCAACATAGACATTTCATAGGAACACAAACATTCAGCATAGTGCAGGATTTTTGCATTGATGCAAAAACATTTCATTCTTTTCTAACTGTTCTTTTATAGTTTAAGCACTGAGTCAATGTCCAGGCAGGAAAATATAGATACCATTTAGATATTACAAGAAGAGGAAATTTAAAATAGGGAGTTAAATTTATTACCAAGTTATTAGAAGAGAAGGACAGAAAGGAAAAAACTAGTCATCTAACAACTGGTAAATAAGAACTAGAGAAACAAAAGAAAATGGTGTTATCTACTGTCTATGATTGCTATAGTCTGAGGCCCCTGCAGTTGGATGGGTGTTAACTAACCAGTTAACATTCTCTCATAGGTGGTTACTGCAGCAGCAGCTGAAGCTACCACTTCTGGTGAAGCTGCCAGAAATTAGAAAAAAATTACTTCCATTTCCTTCTGATTTTTCAGTCTCTTTTCAGTGCCTCATATTAGCAGAAACTAACAGAGAGCCAGAAGACAAGGAGACTATAAAATATAGTTTGTAGGCTTCCAGTTCCAAAGGTATAAAAAATGTATAGAGGGCAAGTGTGAAATAGAGAATGTTATCTATCACAAGTATCAAGATTGATGCTAACCTTATAGAATAAGCAAGAGGTTACTCTTCATTTCTTCTTCTTCTTTTTGTTCCCTCATTTTCTGGAAGAGTTCATGAACATGGAATCATTTATTCATTTAATATTTGGTAGAGCCAGAGATGATGCTAGATATGATTTATATTCCTTTAAATTTGTAGAGGCTTGTTTTGTGCCCTGTAATATGGTCAATCTAGAAACTGTTCCATTTGCCTTTGGGAAAAAATGTATATTCTGTATTTCTTGGATGAAATGCTCTAAATGTCTGTCAGGTCCATTTGATTTATGGCATCACTTAATTTCAGTGTTTCTATGTTTATTTTTTTGTTTAGGTGATCTACCCAATCATGAGACTGGGGGGGCGTTTGAAATCCTAAACAACTAATGTGTTAGAGTAGATGTCTCTTTTTAGGTCTAACAGTTTTTTTTATGTATTTAGGTACCTTGGTAACAGTTGTGTAAATATTTGTAATTGTTTTATCTTCTTGGTGTGTTGATCTTTTTAATACAATGTAATGATCCTTGTTTTTTTTTTTTTTTTTTTTTACAGATTTTATCTTGACACATTTTGTTTGATATTAGATTGACTACACCTGCTTTTTATTGGCTTTTCATGTGAATGGAATGGCATTTTCCAGTCTTTCACTCTCACTCTGTGTGTATCTTTACCAGTGAAGTGTGTTTCTTGCGAGCAACATATGGAGTGCTCCTTTTATTTTCCTTATCTATTCAGCCAATTTATATATATTTTATGAAGGGTTTAATTTATTTTCATTCAATTATATTACTGACATATACACATTTATAGCTGCCTTTTTTTCTTTTTCTTTTTTCCTGAGTTTTATGTGTATTTTTACTTCTTTTTTTTCTTGTCATTGTTTATCTTTACCATTTGCTAAATTTCCATAGTGGAAGTGACTTAATAATTTCTTTTTCTTTTCTTTTCTTTTCTTTCTTTTTTTTTTTTTTTTTTTTAAAGAGAGATGATAAGGTGCATGTGCTCACCAGACAGAGAGACAGAGAGACAGAAAGTGAGAAGTCACCCCCCAGGGGTGATGGCCATGCAGCAATCCCTTCTCCTTTATTCTCCTCTCAGGATTTTGGGCATGCAAGCGCATGAACCCGGCATGAGTTTGAAGCTGCCATCTGGGACTTCAACTGCAGTTGGCCGTATGGGAGTCCAGCGATATACTCATTATGACATCTGCTGGTACCAATTTGATCATTTCTGTTTCTTTTTTATGTGGTTGCTTTATTTTTTTTTTTAAGTTTTTCTGTTGGGTGCATGTACTCATCAGAGAGAGGCAGACAGCAAGAGAGAGAAAGAGACTAAAAGTGAGAAATCACCCCCAGGAGATGGCCACACCATAATCCCTCTTCATTCTTCTCTCAGGATTTTGGGCATGTACACACATATGACTGGTATGTTTCTCAAGTCACTGGGTCTGGGACTCAAAAGATAAAGTCGACCTTGTGGGATACAGCCACTTTAATCACCATGCCACCAGTTGGACCTCTGCCTTGGATGGGTTGTGCACAGGAAGGATGTAGGAGTTGGGTGAAGTGTTGTAACTCAGCTGGTGGCTAGTTAATTAGTTGACCATTTGTATGCAATTCTGAGAGAGGAAGCTGTCTGCTCTAGTACCTGATTGTCTCCATATCTGTGGTACTCCTCTGCAAGTGGTTCCATGCAGGCCAGAAGTGGCAGGAATTGTTTTGGTATACAAGGAGGCTGGGCACTCCCTTTTGTAAGGCTCTGAGGCTGGATGAGAACTATGTACCATTGTTATGTACTTGTGGAGTAGGGCTAGAGCAGCATCCTTCTGCTCATTGGGTCCTAGGGCCAGGCAGGAACCCTGACCACAAGGCTGTGGGGAAACTATGAAACATGTTGAATGGTTCTGGCAGTGCAAGCCATGTGGGTGAGGGTGCACAGTATGCTTGAGTCTGCTGGACTGCTCAGGCTTTTGCATCTGGGGGGGGGCAAAGCTGGGCTACATGCTCCTGTGGAACTGTGTGCATCCATCCATTGGTCCTCCTGTGTGCTCACAGGTGGAAGCTGTGCAGGTCTGGCAGCACAAGCTGCTTAGAGCTGCCAGAATCCACAAGTCTGCAGTCAGAGAGAGGGCCTGGAATTGTGCCAGTTTGCAGCCCAGTGGGAGCTTCTGCTAACCTACGGGACTAGGCCTTTGGGGCTGGCAAGCAGGCAGATTGATGCTGTGTCTTGTTTTTCCCCATTTCCTGCAAAGAGGAGATCCTTGGCTCCCTCCTCTTTGTCAACTGCTTCTCCCCACTCCTCTACTTGCATTAACTATTGAGGGAGGTCTGGAGAAGCTACCCTGTGGAAGGCAACAGAAGGGGCTGTTTCTGGTGTCTTGGGGAAGAGAGAGGACGAGTGATAGTGCATTCCTGCCAGTCTTGATTTAGCTCCCTAGGTGGTGCTGTGTGCCTAGGTTTTGAGTGGGAGTTCAGTATTCTCTGTGAAATGGCAGTTCCTTCTGGTTCCCCGAGATCTCCTTGGCCTCCTGTGGTTGAGAAGCATTGTGGTTCAAGGTGGAAGCAGAAAACTTAGGGATGGAGTCCCACTCATCTGCCTGGCTGTTGTGGGAGACTTTAGTCATCTCCAATTCCTTCCGGTGTTTGGACAATTCATCTATTTTTTTGTCTTCCACTTAAGACTTGGCACCCACCCTCCCCAAAACTCCCACAATCCTGCTCTTTTGTTCTGTCACTCTCACCTCACTCTTCTGTTCTAGGTGCTAACATCTTTTTACGGTTTTCCTACTGGAGAGATAGCAGGCTGGATGTCCTTAGTTGGCCCATTTTACCCCTCCTTTGGAATTATTTATTTATTTACTCCTTTATTTAAATTTCCTTAATGACAGCTAGAGACAGAAAGAGAGAGAGAAAAAAAAAAAAAAACAAGTATCCTTAACAGGGTTTCATGCTCTGATCCCCTCCCACCCTGGCTTTTCCAGCCAGCCAAGATCAAAGGCACATGTACCTTCTGTGCATAGGTTGACCAGAGAACCAGACCTACGCTTCCATTTGGATCCAGTATTGCTTGAGCAGTGTGCTACCTGTGTACCGCTAAGCCTGTCCTGCAATTATTTTTCATCCATTTTTTTCTTATAATATTGGGACCCATTTTCATGTATGTATTCTGTGATATTTAGAGATTTACAAAGATCAAATTGTATACCTGTATCTAAACTTACAGAAACAGTGAAAAAGTATTTATTAAAGGTAAGAGATCAGATGTGGGATGCATGCAGCTGTGAGTGGGGCTCACACGGGCTGGAGATCTGGCCAGGTGCACAAGGTCCCATCTCAGAAGGGTCTTCTTAGTTTAATGCTCTGCTGTCACTGTCCTGACATTCTTAACAAGTCTTGAACAAGGAGCCGCACATTTTCACTTGTGATAGTCCCTGCAAATTCTGTAGTCAGTCTGGTAGTGAGTACAGGGAAAATGACTTGGAGTTAAGTTTTTTCCTTTCTTTCTGGGTAATTACTATTAAGCGTTCATTCACTGTGAAAAGAAGCATTGTTCTAAGACCTTATTAAAAATATTCACAGATTCTTTAATGAAGTAATTAGAGTATTAATTTAGGAAACTCGGGTTTACAATTTAATAAAAAGGAAATAGGCTTAATATTTAGGGGGAATGTTCTAAAAATAGTGGAGGAAATAGGAAATTTATTTTTGAGAATTAAGTAACTATAATCCTCAGTTTATTTTCATAGTATTTTACCACAGAATTAATTTAAGTCAACTAACTGTTAGTGATTATGTCTGCAAGTTAGAATAAGTTTTAAATAGCTTTGTCTATAAAATGTGGCAGGTCAATAATGTATTTAGATTAATCATTCTAATCAATATTTTTATATGAGTAGATAGATACTGGCTTAAAAGGGCTGAGCATTTATCATTTAAGACAGTTATTTTAAAATTAAAGAGTTGTAAAAATCAGTTTTCATGTCACCAATTAAGACCTGTGTTTTTGTAATGTATTTGATGGAGATTATTTCACCAATTATAAGAAAGAAGGTTTCCATCTAATAGATAGTCCAAAGGGCATTCAATCAAATATTTCAAACTCATATTTTTAGAAAGCATAATGAATGTGTTATATATAATGTATTCCTGGAAAATTTCTCTCATGCTCTGTTCCACATTTGTTCTCTCTGATCAAACAAGGTTTTATTTGTTTTTTACTTTCTTTGTTTAGGTTTGTTTTGTTATACTCTATGTGAGTCTTACAAAGCCAGGAGCTAGTGTGTATAACCAACAATTGCTGGGGTATTAGGAAAACCTCTCTTCAGAAATTATAAAAAACCTCGGAAGGTGTTTATCAACCTATACATCTCAAGGCAAGTCATGAGGCCCTCATTATGCCTCACCCTCCTTATTCTGACAAGCTCAAAGGTTGATCTTACTTTATTTTATATTTATTTATTTTATAGTAAAGGCTTGCGGGGGAGAATCTTCATTTGCAAACCAACCTAGGAGCTTTGGGCACTGTGGAAAGATTCCAAGATCTCTCCTCTTTTTTTTTTTTTTTTTTTTTGAGAGCTTTTCTCTTGCTATAGGGTGCGTGCACTTACCAGAAAGATACACAGAGAGAGACAGAAAGTGAGAAATCACCCCCCAGGGGGGATGGTCATGCTGCAATCACTTCTCCATTCTCTTCTCAGGATCTTGGGCACACATGCACATGCACCTGGCATGAATTTAAGCCACCAGGTCCGGGACTTGAACCGTGGTTGACTACTTGGGAATCCAACAACATAGCCATTATACCAACTGCTGGTCCCGATCCGATATTTTTAATTTATTTATTATCATAATAGTTTTTATATTACATTGAATCACATAAATCTTTACAGTGTATTACATTTCCTTTTCCAGCATGATTACCATGTATATCAGATAAGACAAAGACATTACTATTCACATCATTAGCTTTTCATAATTTTTTTCAGATTATTATTATTATTTATTCTCATTATTTTTTAAGCATTCAATCACTATATGTCATTTGCCTTGTGTAAAGAACTTACTCAACATAAAATATTTCTTAGACCAGTCCAGTTGAGAATACTATACATGTTATCATCAACAGGTAACGAACCATTTCCATGTCCCGCTAATGTCATGCCTCTCTATTTGCTCTCTTGCTATCCTTCTCTATACTCTTCCCTTTTCCCCCTGCCCATTCCACACTGTCTTCAGCATCCATAACTATTTTCACTGCTTTTACGCCCTCCAATATTTTGATTTCTACCATAAAGTATGGTTAATTGGTTCATGTTAAGTGGCCACATAATAGTTGGTTCATATTAAGTGGACACATACACTATCTTTTTTTCAAATCCTGGCTTGCTTCACTCAGTAATAGATCCTCCATATTTGACCACTTTCTATCGAATGCCAGGGTCTTGTTTTTTATGGCTGATTAGTATTCCATAGAGTATATGTGCCACACTTTTTCCAACCATTCGTCTGTTTGTGGACATTTGGGTTGGTTTCATGTCTTAGCAATCAGGAATAATGCTGCAATAAACATTGAAGTGCAAATGCTTTTCCGACTGAGCATTCTCCTGTCCTTTAGGGAGATACTCGGAAGTGCGATTGCTGGATCAAGTGGTAGTTCTATTTGTAGATCTTTGAGGAACCTCCATATTGTTCTCTAAAGTGGCTGAACCAGTTTACATTCCCACAACAGTGTAGGAGAGTTCTCCTTTCACCACATCCCTGCCAACACTTATTACATTTTGTATTTTTGATCTTTGCCATTCTGACAGGGGTTAGGTGGTATCTCATTGTGGTTTTAATCTGCATCTCCCTTATGATGAAGGATGTTGAGCACTTTCTCATACTTTTTTTGGATTTTTATATGTCTTCCTTAGAGAGATTTTTGTTCAGCTCATTTTCCCATCTTTTAGTTGGGTTAATCTTTCTTTTTTTTTTCAAGTAAGCCACTTGAGTTCCCTGTGTATTATGGTTATCAGTCCTTTGTCTGAGGCATATTTTACAAAAATGTTGTCCCATGCTGAGGGTTGTTGATTCACACTTGTTACTGTGTCCTTTGCTGTGCAGAAACTTCTTAGTCTGATATAGTCCCACTTGTCTATTTTAGGGATTATTATCTGTGCTTTGGGAGTCTTATTTAAGAAGTATTTGCCCTCCCCGATGTTTCCCAGACTTTCCCTAGTGTTTTCAACCAGTAGTTTTATAGTTTGAGGTTTTAGGTTAAGATCTCTGATCTACTTTGAGTTGATTTTTGTTAATAGTGAAATATGGGGATTCAGTTTCATCTTTCTGCAGGTGGATATCCAGTTTTTCCAGCACCATTTGTTATAAAGGTTTTCCTTTTCCCAATGGATTGACTGGTATCCTTTGTCAAAAATCAGTTGGCTGTAAGCTTTGGAGTTTATTTCTGGGGTCTCTATTCTATTCCATTGGTCCTCCTATCTGTTATTTTGCCAATACCATGCTGTTTTGATTATGACAGCTTTATAGTATATTTTTGGGCTAGGGAGTAATATGCTACCCACTCCATTCTTCTAGTGCAGGATTGCTTTGGCAATACGAGGGCTTTTATGATTCCAGACAATTCTATGATGTCTTTTCTAGATCTGTAAAGAATGTCTCTGGTATTTTGATTGGAATTGCATTAAATACGTAAACTTGCATAGAATTGCCATTTTGATTATGTTAATTCTTCCAATCCAGGAGCATGGGATGTCCTTCCACTTTTTTTTTTTTTTTTTGGAGAGGTTTTTCGCTATAGGGCGCGTGCGCTCGCCAGACAGACAGAGAGAGACATAGAGACAGAAAGCGAGAAATCATCCCCCAGGGGGGATGGTCACGCCGAAATCCCTTCTCCTCCATTCTCCTCTCGGGATCTTGGGCACGCACGCACACGCGCCCGGCGTGAGTTGTAAGCCACCGGGTCCGAGACGTGAACCGCGGTCGACTACGTGGGAGTCCAGCGACATAGCCATTACGCTAACTGCTGGTTCCCCCCTTCCACTTTTTTATGTCATTATCAATACTTTTTTTAAGATTTTAATAGTTTTCTTTGTAAAGGTCTTTGACTTCCTTAGTTAGGTTTACCCCTAAGTATCTTACACTTTTTGTGGCTATGGTAAAAGTGATTCCTTTCTTCAGCTCTACTTCAACTTGTTGTTTGTACATAGAAATGCTGTAGATTTTTGGATGTTGATTTTGTATCCTGCCACTGTACTGTATTCATTTACTACTTTGAGAAGTTTTTTCATGGAAACCTTTGGGTCTTCTAAGTATACCATCATGTCATCTGCAAATGGAGATAATTTCAGGTCTTCTTTGCCTATTTGAATGCCTTTTATATTGTTCTCTTTTCTGATTGCATTGGCTAAGACTTTCAACATTATATTAAAAAGTAGTTGAGAAAATGGGCAGCCTTGTCTAGTACCAGTTTTTAGTGGAAAATCTTTTACCTTTTCCCCGTTTAGTATGTTAGCTATATGTTTTTCATAGATGGCTTTTATTGTGTTGAGAAATGACCCTTCTATACCAGTCTTACTGAGAGTCTTAATCACAAAAGGATGTTGTATTTTATCAAATGCTTTCTTTTGAAATGATCATATAGTTTTCATCTTTCTTTCTGTTAATATGGTTTATTATATTTATGGTATTGCATATGTTGAACCACCACCCTGGGAAAAAGCCTACCTGATCGTGATGAATAATCTTTGCTATATATATATATTTTTTTTTTTTGAGAGGTTTTTGCTATAGGGCGCTTGCACTTGCCAGGCAGACAGAGAGGGACAGAGAGACAGAAAGCGAGAAATCACCCCCCAGGGGGGATGGCCACGCCGCAATCCCTTCTCCTCCATTCTCCTCTCGGGATCTTGGGCATGCACGCACACATGCCTGGTGTGAGTTTTAAGCCACCGGGTCTGGGACTCGAACCGCGGTTGACTACATGGGAGTCCAGTGACATAGCATTATGCTAACTGCTGGTCCCATCTTTGTTATATGTTGTTGGATAAGATTTGCAAGTATCTTGTTGAGAATTTTTGCATCTATATTCATCAGAGATATTGGTCTGTAGTTTTCCTTTTTTGTCATGTGTTTATCTGTTTTGTGAAAGAGGATAATGGACGCTTTGTAAAATGAATTTGGAAGGTTTCCTTCCTTTTGGATGTTTAGAAATAATTTGAGTAGGACAGGGGTTAACTCTTCCTTAAAAGTTTTGTAGAATTCAGAAGTGGAACCACCTGGACATGGGCTTTTATTTGTCAGGTTATTTATTACTGATTGAATCTCATGACGTGTTATGGGTCTATTCAGGTTTTCTATGTCCTTCTGGTTCAATCTTGGTAGATTACATGCATCCAGGAATTTTGTCCATCTCCTCCATGTCTCTTGTTTGTTGGCATATAGTCGCTCACGGTATCCTCTTATGATGTTTCGTATTTCTATTGTGTCTGTTGTAATGTTGCCTGTTTCATCACATATTTGATTTATCTAGTTTCTTTCTTTCTTCTTCTTTATCAGTCTAGCTAATGGTGTGTAAACAGAAAATATTATTTCCTTTTTTTTTTTTTTTTTTTTTTTTTGGGAGAGGTTTTTGCTATAGGGCGCGTGCGCTCGCCAGACAGACAGAGAGAGACAGAGAGATAGAAAGCAGGAAATCACCCCCCCAGGGGGGATGGCCACGCCGCAATCCCTTCTCCTCCATTCTCCTCTCGGGATCTTGGGCACGCACGCACACGCGCCCGGCGTGAGTTTAAGCCACCGGGTCCGGGACGCGAACCGCGGTCGACTACGTGGGAGTCCAGCGACATAGCCATTACGCTAACTGCTGGTCCCTAGAAAATATTATTTCCTATGATGTGTGAAACCAGAATTTAAGGAATAAGAACTTAAGTGTAAAATTCTAGATTCTGGATTTGTAGTAGCTTGTGTGACTTTTAGCAGTTTCATTTTCTTTACTTGTAAAATGAGGACAATAATATTCTCAACTTTATAAGGTTGTTCTAGTTATCAGATAAGATGGTGCTCTATTTATTATGCTTGGCACCCAGAAAAAGCCTCAATAAATTGTTGATATTGAATTTATTATTGTTGTTGATGCTTTTAGTACTGTGACCACAACATTAGTGTTAGTGCATTTAAAATTACTGACATCAGAAGCTCACAGAGTAAACCAATCAGAACAAGAATCCTAGCTGTGGTCCTCATGAAGTACTCAAGCCATAGCTCATGCAACCTTAAGCAGTGGAATTGAAAACGAGCAGCAAAAAGCTTAAAAGTCACCAGGAATGATTAGCCTTGCCAGAGGAAAAAAAGACCTGAGAATTTAGGACACCAATTGCTGTGTTGAGTGGGGAGCTGAAATCCATTTTCATTGCCATTGCATTTGCTAACCAATGTCCTTGGTTGTCCTCTGCTAAACTCCTGAGCCATCCAGGGCAAAAGCTCCATACCTAATGCTTTTTTAATTATATACTTCAGTCCTCCCAGATTTTCCCTTCCAGCTCAGAAAGCAATCACCTAATAATATTATATAAAGGAAAGTAAACTTTCTCCAATTTACAAAATTGCAGGTAATTCTGCCATTCAATTAAGATAATACCTGTTTCTGAGCATAGACTCCCATCCTAAATCCAGATCTAAAATGAGCTGCAGATACTTAGAAAAATGAGAGAGGATTTATGTACTCATGGTTTCTCTAGTCTTACATTAGGGGATAATATTCTCCCAGAATTTTCTGGTATGGCTATCTATTTGGGACACAGAAGCAATTTCAGTGTGTTTCATTGTTTCCAATGAATGTAAAACATCATCACCATAATTGCTTCCATATCTTTAAGAATATTGTTATATCTGTAATGTGAATGTAATCTTAGTAAAACCTATATTGCCATTTGAGAAGATTTTATTTCATATTTAGTGAATTTTAGGACATTTCATGGGTAAAATTTTTACGGATAGAGATACTTTACATATTTTATTTCATCACTAATGAAAGAAATGATTTGCTTTTCAAGGTTAATCATCTTTGTGTTCTAAAAATACTTTTTAAGTTAATGAAAATATTTAAATTCTTCTTGCTTAAAAGAGCAAGGCACATACCACAGTATAACAAAATTTCAATACATTGTGCATAGCTGTCGTTTTGGTTATGAGCCAGGGAACACAATTTCCTTGAACATTATAGTTTTTATATTCTATTTTAGTGTTATATTTTTTTCCTGGCAATAAATAACCTGCTTCGGTTGAATTCAAAATTGCAGTAAATGTGCTCTATGGAGATAATTTAACACCTGTGAATTCCCATGCTCTACAATTGTAGATTGCATCTCTCAGAGACTTAAGGATGTGAATTATATTGCAAAAATAATGAGCTGAAGATTGATTGCAAATATATACCTATTAACATAGCCACTAATTTTTTCTATGCCATTGAATCAATGGGTCTTCCAGTGTGAGGCTTTAAATAACCACAGCAATAGGTTGAATTTAGCAGACTTAGATCTTTAAAAACAGACTAATATCACAGTTAATGTTCTTCCCATGGGAATTGAGAAGTAGGACTCTTGTCAGTGCTAAGGCAATGCTAGGGCACTAGTAAGGGATACCTGGAAATATAATCCAAGACTGAGTGGTTCTCAGGGTGAAGGAAACAAAGAGAGGGAGTTCTGAGAGGCCCCCACTCAGGGATCAGGATCACCAAAGACCCTCTGTCCAGACTTCACCCTCCTGCTCCTTAGACCTCGTCAAGGAACCAGGATAAGCCAATCAGCAGCCATCTATATTTGAGTTCTGTGCGGCCCTCTTCAGGGACTGGGACCACTGAAGACACTCTGCACAGGCTTCTCCCTCCTGCCCCCCAGAACTAGCCAAGGAGCCGGGTTAGAGCACCCTACTTATTTTCTCTGTCTCTCTCCATCTCTCTCTCTCTTTTTTGAGTTTTTTTTTAATTTAAACTTTTTAGCTCTCTGCCACTCTTTTTAATTCTTACCTTTCCCTCTTCACCCATAAGATAAGCCAATCAGCAGCCATCTATATTTGAGTTCTGAGTGGCCCCATTCCATTTTCATTTTTTTGTCAAATTATTTTCTTCTTTTTTAGTTTTAGTCTTTTTTTTTTTTCTTTCACACTTTTCTGCTCAGCCTCCACAAGGTCAGTAGCCAAATATCTGAATACTTTTAGGGTCAGATTAATTAAAAATTGAGGAATTTTTGTTGAATCATTTGGGCAAAGGGAAAAAAATGGTACTGTTCAGATACTGCATGTCACATCCTCCTGCATTCTTCTGAAAGCTCAGATTTAACTCCAGGAACTGGGAAAAGGCATATAATCCATCAGATGACCAGAAACCACTGCAGAGGCACAAGAATTATGAGAAACCAAGACAATATCTCCCCTCTAAGGGAAAATAACAACTCCTCTTCCTTCATATACAATAAAAGGAAACTCATGGAAATGTCAGATAGAGAATTTAAAATATTCATAGTGACAAAGCTAACAGAGATGCAAGAGAAGAAAGACAATGAACTCCAGAAAGTGCAGGAGAAAAGAGATGAGTTCCAGGAAGTGAGAAAGTTTCTGCATGATCTGAAAGAGGAAATTCACATCATAAAAAAAAGAAAGTCAAACGGAATTGTTAGAGATGAAGGCTGTAATGTGAGAAATCAAAATCTCCCTTGAAAATTTACAAAGCAAATTAGATCATGCAGAAGACTGAATCTCAGATGTAGAAGAGAGAACCTCTGACCTAGAAAAATTCCCCCAAAAGACTGAGACAATAACCCTCAAAATGAGAATAACATACGAGTAATACTAAATACCATTAAATGCCCAAACATATGGGTCATCAGTATCCCAGAAGGTGAAGAAACTAATAAGGGCATTGATAATCTGTTCCATGAAATCCTGGAAGAAAACTTTCCAGGTCTAAAGAAGCACTCAAATATCCAGACCCAAGAAATACAAAGGACTCCACATCGTTTCAACCCACGAGGGTCTTCTCCAAGGCCCATCAAAGCCAGACTGACCAAAACCAGACAGAGACAAGATACTAAAATTGTCAAGAGAGAAATGTCAAGTTACTTTCAAAGGATATCCCATCAAGCTAACATCGTACCTCTCATCAGAAACAATGCAAGCAAGGAGAGAATGGGAAAATATATTCAAAGTGTTAAGTGAAAAACAATTTCAACTAAAAATACTATATCTGGCAAGATTATCCTTCATAATCTTGGGAAGAAAAGCCTGAAGCATTCTAAGATAAACAAAACCTGAAAGAATTTATCAACACCAGACCAGCTCTTTAAGAAGTGCTAAAGGGAATGCTATACCAGGAAAAAGTTATATGTCCTTCCCAAGGCCAGTGGCAAGTGTCCATTAGTTACATCAACACACAGACAGAAATAAAAGACCAAAAAATGACCAAGAAAAATGTCAACTTGACGGTAGGGACAAGTTCAGAAATATCAATAGTATGTTGAATGTTAATTTCCAGGATTTAAATGGAAAGATCAGACCACAGTGACGCTGGAAATTAAATAGAAGAGATATTAATTACATGAGTCTGAACTAGTGAAATAGAATTTTTTGACTTTAAATTAAAGCATTACTAGTTTTCTTCAATGCTTTGATTTCCATATTTAAGGATGTTTATTTTCCCTTGAACAGTTAATAGGTCCATCTACCTATTATTTGAACTGAATCTTAACCTTTTTCCTGGCTTTAAGTTTTAAGCAAATTTCTCTTAACATTTTTTTATTTTGATTTATTAAAACTAACACTGTTTTTCTTAAAATTAAAAAAAATCCATTAAAAATACCTATTAATACCTATTTAATGACTGCAGTAAGCTATATAGCCCCAGCCAGGTGCCGTTTTTTAGCATGCTCACTGTACTCACTGAGGTTTATGCCTAAAGTCAGACATGTATTCATATATATATATATATATATATATATATATATATATATAAATAATATATATACACATATATATATATCTCACCTGTGCTTGCTATTGAACGTTCTTAACTTAATTAAGATCTTTAGTGAATCAATAAAATGTGAAAAAAAAAAAAAGGCATGGAAAGCAACTGTAGATACCAGAGACAGGGATAAGGAGGGGAATTGGTAGAGGGTGAGGGGAATTGGTAGAGGGTGAGAGGAATCAAGGGGAAAAAAAAGCAAAATATATGAGAAACAAGAATAGAAAATTATTTGTCGATGATAACATGTATGGTAATATCTTTGATTGAGCCAATATACAATGTATTCTGGATGGAAAATCTCATTTTGTATACGGTACTGATGTACAATGAATGACTGTAAATAAATAAATAAAAAGAGAGTAAAGCTGAGCAAGGGAGCTCTCTGACAAAGAGCCATACAGACTGCGCTAACTCACCTCCTCTCCCAGATCATGTAGCTATGAACCCAAGGAGCTATATTTTAAAAAAAAACTCTTGAATCTTTTATTATAATTAAGTTTTTCTTATTGCAAATATAGATTTTCTCTTTCCAGTTTCCCAAATAATGTTTTATTATTTATGGCCAGAATCACAACTTACTAGGACCTGAAATTTATTTAGAATTCATTACAGTTTTGTGAAAGACGTATTTTATGAAAAATGTATGAATAGGGGCCTGGAGAAGTTATATGTCCTCCCAAAGGCCGGTGGCAAGTGTTCATTAGTCACATCAACCCATCGTCCTTTGCTGGGCACTGCTGCAGCCACTCTCATGGTTCTGCATGACCACAGGGCAGGAATCTGAGCTGTCCTGAAACAGTGAAGGGACTGATCATCCTCTACTTTTATTTATTTATTTATTTATTTATTTATTTATTTATTTATTTACTACCAGACACAATGTGGGAGGAGGGTGGGAGATGGCAGAGGGTGAGATAGGGAATCAAGGATGAGAAAAAAGGCAAAATACACAGAAAACAGAAAATGGAAAATCATCCTCTACTTTTTTAAGTTGGCTGAGACTTAGAGCAAGAGAAACACCTGACATGTTGAAAACAAAATTTGTAGCATTGGTCCCTAACCTGGTGGTTGAGGGAGCTGGATCCTACATGCCCAACCAGAGTTTGAATCCCAGGCCTGGACGCTTGCAAAATACATGGGAAACATGTGTAGGCATGACCCAAATCCTGACAGGATGGAGAAATGGAGAAGGGACTACATTATGAACATCATTCTTGTTTGGGAGTGATTTTTTCCCTTCTTTCTCTGGCCAGTGCACTGGCTCTCTGACAATTAGAAAATAATATTTGGGAAAACATCTTTGGACTACTGCTTTCTGTTCGTCTCTTTCCCAGTTTCTTTCCTAGGTTCCGATTTAGAAACATCTCATTGAAAGAGTAAAACAGATTTAAAAGGAAACACTTTACTCAATACAAATTTCTTATCCTAAGATCTAGGTTGGGTCACAGAGGCTGATCCAGTGGTTAAGACACCCAGGCCTAAGTCCTTTTTCTCCCCTAACTGTGACTGAGTTTTTTGCTTTTTGTTTTATGTTTTTTGTTTGAGAGATTTTTGCTATAGGGCACGTGCGCTTGCCAGACAGACAGAGAGAGACATAGAGACAGAAAGCGAGAAATCACCCCCCAGGGGGGATGGTCACGCCGCAATCCCTTCTCCTCCATTCTCCTCTCAGGATCTTGGGCACGCACGCACACGCGCCCGGCATGAGTTTTAAGCCACCGGGTCCAGGACGCGAACCACGGTTGACTACGTGGGAGTCCAGCAACATAGCCATTACGCTAACTGCTGGTTCCCTGTGACTGAGTTTTTATAAAGACTGCTCAGTCTTTCATCAGGGAAGCTGAGTCAAATGAGCCAAAACTGTGGGAGGGGATTTTTTTGTTTTTAATTTTTTTGGTTGACATACCATACATTTCCTAATTTGAGCTAAATACTTTTTTCCTATCCGTATAGTTGAACAAGGCACTAAGATAGGACATCTTGCCCTTCTCTCATGAAACATCAATACACTAGATGTAAGATTTCAAAATGGGAGTGAGACAAACCCTCAAATGAAGAACTTGATAAGGAAATGTTTGAGAACCGAGTCCACATATTTTAACTTCTTCACCAACTTGAACTGTAAAAGCGCTGCACATAGGGAGAGTGAGGAGTGTTTACAAAAAAAAATTTTTTTTTTTGAGAAGTTTTTGCTATAGGGCTTGTGTGCTCGCCAGACAAACATAGAGAGACAGAGAGGTAGAAAGCGAGAAATCACCCCCCAGAGGGGATGGCCACGCTGCAACCCCTTCTCCTCCATTCTCCTCTCAGGATCTTGGGCACACACGCACACGCGCCCAGCGTGAGTTTAAGCCACCGGGTCCGGGACTCGAACCGCGGTTGACTACATAGGAGTCCAGCGACATAGCCATTATGCTAACTGCTGGTCCCTATAAGATGTTTTTGAGAAAGCTGTTATGCTTTGAGTCCTCGTATCCCTATCTAAAAAGAGAAGAGGAGGAGCTGACTTCTAACCCAATCCTTATTGTGAGAGTGACCATGCAGGGAGCTTGGTTTTAGTGCTTAAATCAAGACTGAGAAAGTTTTAGAAGCAGATGCACCAAAATGGAGTTAGCTGGGCTGAGAGTTCTATGCACCTGGATTTATCAGGCCAAAGTATATGTAAGAGTTCTCTGTGACTAGGTGACAACCATACTAGAGAGAGGGGGAAGAAGAACCAAAGTGATTTGTGCTGAAGCAAATCTTGTCCTAGAAGAACTTCCAAAGGACAGGGACAACCAGAGAACTAGAAACCAAAGGCAGAGGTGGAAACTAACAGGATAGGTTTCATTGCCCAATGTCAGAAACAGAAACCAGTCCAGGCTTGAGAGAGAGCCAGAGAGGGCGAATGCAGGAGGGAGTTGAAGGCAACCCCATTCCCGGACCAAATGCTGCAGGGACTACATGGTCAACCCATGGAGCTCCAGGCATGGGCTGTGTCTCAAGATGTTGGACGACATTGCTCAAGCCAAGCTGTCTAAATACTAAGTTAATGATAGTTATTGACATTGTACCAGGCATGTAACCTACAAAGAATGTCATGTATATTGCACAATATTCTTTATAGCTGAATTCACCCACTGCTTATCTGATTTAATCTGTAATAAATGGGCTCTGCTCTGGCGCAGTTTTGCATCTGCCCCAAGAGATCTTTAGCCCCCTGCTTTAACCCTTCCCTCACCCCTTTTCTCAATCCTTTGTGACACCCTATTTTCAAGCCTTGAATTTCTCACTCCCCATCAGGGAAGGGTTTGTGGTGAACCAAAGGAAATACTCCATGAGAGGAGGCATCTTCTGGAAACATCCATCAAGCCCAGAGAACATCCCTTCCCCTGTCTCCTCCCCATTTCCTAGGCATGCAAGGCTGAAATCACAGTTAGCAAAGATGAAAAAAACAGAGTGAAAAAGGGAGAAGACATCACTAACAAACAGCTCTTCTTAATGAGCACGTTCTTGCCTCTATAGGCTATAACCGAAAGGTGGAGAGGAGACACCTTACCACAGTTAGAGAAGTATTTGATATATTGAACTGGCACATTTAATGTGTGAGTTGAGACCTTGCTTTGTGACTTCAGTGATGGTGGAACTTTATTACTTAAGAGAGATGAGTCATAAAACAGTCAAAACTATTACCAAAAAGCAGAAGTCAATTTCAACTCAAGAAATTTTATTATAAAACAACAGTGGAAAACAAACAAACAACAAGCAGTGCATAGATTCTCTCTTGTACTTGCTCAACTTACTGAAATGACAAAGTGCTCTTTCCTTGTCTGGCCCTTCTTGGTCCCTAACAGTTACAGTTTCCATCAGCCAGAGCTCAAGTCTTGCCTAATTCTAACCACTTGTGTGTCCAATAAGAGATAGTGAAGTAATCCTACTCCACTTATTCTGGAATCAGCATCAAGTTATTCCTGTTGGAAATTGAGCCCTGATTTTGAATCTCCTGTTCTGGTTTTGTGCCTTGTTATTAAAAAACACCTTGTTTTGTTGAAAATATTAATTATAGGCTTTAAACACGCACACACACACACACACACACACACACACACATCGTTTTTGTTTGTTTTGGTCCCTGACTTCCCTGTTAGATAGTTCTTAGAAACCTGTTGATTCACTCGGCTGATTGTTCTTTGTTAAGTATTAATAAGCTGATGGCAATCCTCTGGGATTTAGCATGTGATGAGAATGAGAGGCCTGAGGGACTCATGCTACAGTGGAGGATCACCAGCTCTCAGTATCAATAGGGCTTCTCCCTTCGGTTGTAGTTTCCTTAGAAATGTAGTTCTCAAACCGCAGCTTCATCAGAATCACTCAAATGTCCTGTGTGATTTGGTAGGTCTAGGGAGGGGCCTGGGAGAATCTGCATTTCTACCAGGTTCCCATGTGATGCAGATATTTTTTGAGTGGGGAATACACTTTGAAAATCACTGCCTTAGTGCAGGATTTCTTAACACTAACATTTTGTGCTGTTAGGTTGTCAGGAAAGTCATGACGTATTTTTCTGTTTTTCTATGTAGAAGTTCGTCATGACTTTCCTGATAACCCAGTAGGTAATTCATTGTTGATGTTGCTGGGCTGTGCATTTGTTTGTTTGTTTGTTTGTTTGTTTTGAGAGGTTTTTGCTATAGGGCACATGCGCTCACCAGACAGACAGTGAGAGACAAAGAGATAGAAAGCAAGAAATCACCCCATAGGGGGGATGGCCACGCCGCAATCCCTCCTCCTCCATTCTCCTCTCGTGATCTTGGGCACGCACGCACACGCGCCCGGCGTGAGTTTTAAGCCACCGAGTCTGGGACGTGAACCGCGGTCGAGTACATGGGAGTCCAGCGACTTAGCCATTACGCTAACTGCTGGTCCCTGGTCTGTGCATTTGTAAGATGGTTAGCAGTATCCCTGGCATCAAACCACTAGATACGATCCCTCAACACAAACACTAGTTGTGGGAATAGAGCATATTTTGAGATAGTGCCAAATGTTTCCAGGGGACAAAATCACCCTGGATGGAGAACCACCGGGGATTACCTTAAGAAATTCTGTCTTCAGCCAGGAAAGTAAAAGCCCAGCTGTAAGTAATCTCTGAGACAAAGGAAAAGGGAGTTTGAGAGTCTCACGTTCAAAATAGACCCTATTTAATCTTCCTTTTCTGTATTGTCTTATATCAATACCATCTCACCCTCCATTTTCAGCTGTGAATTTCTAGGAAGGTGAATCTTTTCAGTAGAGGTAGAGAAAAACTAGGAAAGGAATCTGGAGTTCTGACACTCACTCACACTTTTCATCTGTCCTCCACTTTGTGGTTTGGTCCTGAAGTGCTGTTCACTGAGGTATGTACTATCCCTAAGATTTAAGTCTTTTTGAGATTCAGCAGAACTAAGCAGCTTCCTTTGCTGCAAGCTCAAAGTTTCATTTTTCTCTGATCTGCTAAATCAATCACTATTCATTCCATTTGTTTCCCTGAGTCCAAAGTTTTGTTGACATATCTCATCTGCTGTTACGCACTCTCCCATTCTTCTTGTTCTTGGAGATTTATGCTTTTTTATGCCTTTACTTTCATTTTGGAGTGTTACAAAGGAGCAACAATAAACATGTGTGTTTAATCTGATGTAGACAGCCAGAATTCCCAGTTGCTTTTTTGAAATTAGGTTTTGGTAAGACAGACTGTGGAAAGGTCATAAAAGTATGTAAGTTGGACACATGTTATTAATGGGTTTGGTTAAAGATTAAGATCAGAAATTTGAAGGTACAAAATACATTCTTTACATACTTCATTTTCTTGCCTACAGCTCTGATTGTCATACTATCATTATCTATTCCAAAAAAGCAATATTTGAAGCTAAAAATGTAGCTCTCACGAGACTCGGAAATAAAAGAAACTCCAGAATCGATATCTTTGAGCAAGACAGTATTTATTAAAAATCTCTATAAAGTGCAAATATATACCTATGTTGGGCTATGTTTCTTAAAAATGTAAAGATCATAGGTCTTAGTTTCACCTACAAAATCAAAGGTATATGTTTTTTTCCAGAAAGGTTCACTATCTACTTGGGAAATAACACTGGCATTAATCCAAGAAGATAGTTCATTTTGTTGAACAAAATAGTTCAAATTGTTCATTTTTGTTGAACAATTTGAAAATCCCTTGTATAACTCCCATTACCGTCGAGGTAGCTCAACTTGTAACTTTAGGGGTTCAGGTAGGATTTAACCCAAATATGTAACCAAAGATCATAATGGATTCCCATTCATTAATGAATAAAATGACAGGTTGGAATTTTTCTGGCTCTAAGAAAAATCATCAGATTTTGAGGGACGAAAGCCCCCTGAACTGGCAAGTTATATAAAACATCATAGCTGATATGAGCTAAGTGTCATGTGTATGAAATTTTGACCTGGTATTGCTTTAAGAAATAGTCCTGTACAAGTATAGCCATATAAGATTTTTTTAAGAATTATTTTATTTAACTTTATTTATTTATTTATCTATTTATTTTTGACCAGAGAGGAACAGAGCAAGAGAGAGAGAAAGCAAGTCACCAGGTCTGGGACTCGAACCACAGTCAGCTATGTGGGAGTCCAGCATCCTTAACCACCACGCCACCTGCTGGTCCTGTCATATTAGATTTTTAAAAGACAATCACTCCAGTTTCCTCTAGGAATATTCAGTGCTTTTTTAATACTAGGACTTTAAAATTTATTGCTTATCACATACTCACTATGTATATAAACAAGTATTTTCACTGTATTAGGACTTATTTGAATCCCAATATATGGGTAGGCCACGAGGTCTCAGCTAAAGTGATGTTCTACATTATGCTTTCAAGCTAATGAGCATTGGGAATAATATGGTGTTCTTTTCTTTGATTTTTACAGAGTTATAGGTTGACTTACCATGCTATGAAACCTAAATGTGCTAAAAGAGAAAGCCAGTGGAAAATGTAGGAGGGGAGAGACGAGAGGAGAGATGACAGCTATAATCTTACAGAATAATGGATAAAAGATAACATGAATGTGTGTGTGTGTGTGTGTGTGTGTGTGTGTATATATATATGTGTGTGTGTGTATATATATATATATATAAATCAAATGCCAATACCTAGAGTGTCAGTGAAAATTTGGAATGGAGAAGGTGTATGTGAGAATAATTTTCAAAAGAATCAGTGAAATGCGATGGCATAATCAGTGGATTAGACATTTGGAGATCCAGTTATGTGACCTTAAATAAAAGTTATTTGGCCTCTCTGAAATGATGTACTTTTTAATCTATAAAATAAAGACAATATTTGTTTTTTCCAGCTCTCATGAGGTTTACAAAAATTTATTGAGATAATAGATATGAAAGCACTTTATAAGCTACATGTGAGTGCTACATGAATTTAAGTCATAAAGAACAGAATCATAGATAAGTAAGATTAATGATGATAGAGAGGTTGTTTGGTTCACCCTTCTGCTTAAGCCATTCAGGATAGTTATCTATTATTCCTTTAATTTATTGAGATGATATGTCCATTTTCCCCAAACATTTAAAATTTTACATAGTATTTTTTAGTATGAAATAATTTTGAAAATAATTAAAAATTATTAGTGAACAATAATATATCAGGTAAATGGTATTTTTATTACACATATGCTATTTTTCCATAAAGATGATCCTCCCGAAGTAGAATCTCTTGTAGAACTTGAGGGAATTTGTAACTTTCCTTAAAGTGCATGTGAAAGTGCATGTATCTGTGCTATGGAGAGGTTTTTCTGAGGAGAAGAGCCATTTCTTTTATCACATACCCAGAGAAATTGAAAAATGGGATATGAGGAGAAGGAGGGATATGGAAATGTGAGAAAAGATAAAAGAAGAGAAAGAGGCTAAAATATTTGAGCACCTTTCTGGGAAGAGTGTAATTGCTAGAAGTCATTTGTGATCAACCAGAAGGACTTAGAAAATGTCTTTATTTGGGGCCAGCAGGTGGCATAGTGGCTAAGGTGCTAAACTTCCTCATGGCCCATAACAACCTGGCTCCAGACATGGTAATTTGAAGATTATGCTGGATGCATGTACAAACTTGCTTAAAATCCTGCAAGGAGAAGGAATTACAATGTGACCATCCCCCCTGGAGGGGTGATTTCTCACTTTCCCCCTCTCTGTGTCTCTGTGTCTCTGTGTCTCTTTCTCTCGAGCAAGTGTGCATGCCCTGTAGTAAACACCTAAAAAAAAAGAGCATGTTTTTATTTTTTGGTGAAAAGAGTTATAATTTTGGGCTAGCAGATGGTGTGGAGGTTAAAGTGCTGGATCCCACATGGCTAACCACATTTGAGTCCTGGACCTGGCAGTTTGAATATCATGCTAGGCATGTGTGCATGCATGCCCAAAGTCCCAGAGATTGGAGGAGGGGTGAATTCTTACTTTCCTTTCTCTCTCTCTCTCTCTGTCTGTCTCTGGCTAGCTTACGTGCCCCACAGCAAAAGCAAAAAAAGAAAGAGTTATGATTTTATAATAATAATTTACATTCGCTGAAGGTTTAATGAACCCAGGCACTGTGATAACAACTTTCATTCATAAGATCATTACACCTCACAACACTCCAATGTAGGAGAAGACCCACAGGCTATTATAGGAAATGCTTGGCTCAAGTGTATGCTACATTAAGGTGTGTACATTGGGGCCAGATTTGGGAATTCAGAATTTTTTAGGCCTTATAAAGATAAATTGGTGTCTTTACCATAAACATAACAATATTCTCAGGAAAGTCTGAAAGATCATGATTGGATTAATAAAAGTTTCAAAGAACTTCATATTAGCTCATTCTATCCAGGTCAGATTTCAATGTCAAATGAGTTACAGAAAAGCATTAGGTTTACTTAGCTTTTATTTATCAACTGCAGATAAGAGATTGTAAACCTGTATTATGAGGAAATGGCTTCAGAAGGTGAGTTAGTGGCTTTGGTTTGTAGGTGACAGAGCAGACTGCACCTCTAGGTTTTCTAACTTCTGGTCAATGTAGATGAACTAATGAGAAATCTTAAGAGACAAGATGTGGTTCTACTCCATAGTCACCATCAGGTACCTGCCTTACTGTTTTTACTGTTACTATGGGCTATCATTTTCCCTAGCAACCATGAACAGCTAGATGACAGCAAAGTGGGAGACCGAAACAGTGGCAGAGCCCAACACTTTTCTAGTATCCTGAAAGGCTGATGGGAAGGCTGACACTCCAGAGTTACATGGATTGGTGACTAGTCCATACGCCAACAATTTTCTATCAAAGTACTAAAAGGGAGGATTTCAAATGTTCCTAACAGAAGTAATGATAAATATTTGAGATGATGGGCATGCTAATTTATACTGGATGAGTCATTACACATTGCATTCTTATACTATAAAATAACATTGTATCCCCACAAATATGTGCAATTATTATATATTAATAGAAATATTTTTAAAAAGAAATTAGCTCAGAAATGATGAGAACAATTAGTAATTGAGCAACTTAAGAGTTATCAATGTGGACACTAATACTTTTATTGAGACAGTACATATATATTCTATATGCTTAAGGAACTACAGGGAAAATTGAACATGTTAGATATGGGGATACGAGATACACACACACATGCATACATACGCACACACACACACACACACAAACAAATGTAATTCCTGGAGATGAAACTATAATGTATGAGAGAAGAGATATGAATGAGATCAATGGCAGATTATACATTGCAGAAAAAAAGATTAGTGAACTTAAATGCTTAGTAACAGGACCTCTCTGAAATAAAACTCCAGGACAACGAGGAAAACTATGAAACACGTAAAAAAAAAATGATACTAAAAAGCAGAAAACCATTCCTGGACTAGAAAATTAATATAATCAAGATGTCAATCCTACTCAGATTAATCTACAAATCTACAAATGCAACTGAATTACAATCAAACTACCAGAGGTATTTCTTACAGAAATTTAAAAAAAAATCATAAAATTTGTCTGAAATCATAAAAGATCTTATATCACCAAAGTAATACTATGCAAGAAGAATAAAGTAGGAGGCATCTCACTTCCTGACCTCAAAACATATTACAAAGCTGTGATAGTTAAAATGGCATGGTATTGGCACAAATGCAGACAGGTAGACCACTGGAACAGAATTAGAATCCCCAGATAAACCCCAAAACATACAGCCAACTGATTCTTGACAAAGGGTACAATGCAATCCAGTGGGAAAAAGAAATCTCT
Source organism: Tupaia tana (assembly GCA_026018925.1). Taxonomy (NCBI): domain Eukaryota; kingdom Metazoa; phylum Chordata; class Mammalia; order Scandentia; family Tupaiidae; genus Tupaia; species Tupaia tana. The sequence goes on from JAKSZU010000002.1 coordinate 72,331,897, forward strand.
TCAGCAAATGATACAGGGAGAACTGGATATCCACCTGCAGAAGAATGAAACTAGACCCTTATCTCTCACCACTAACAAAAATCAGCTCAAAATAGATTGATGATCTAGGGAACCAGCAGTTAGCGTAATGGCTATGTCGCTGGACTCCCACGTAGTCTACCGCGGTTTGCGTCCCGGACCCAGTGGCTTAAAACTCATGCTGGGCGCGTGTGCGTGCGTGCCCAAGATCCCAAGAGGAGAATGGAGGAGAAGGGATTGCGGTGTGACCATCCCTCCCTGGAGGGTGATTTCTCGCTTTCTGTCTCTATGTCTCTCTCTGTCTGTGTGGCGAGCGCACGCGCCCTATAGTGAAAACCTCTCAAAAAAAAAAAAAATAGATTGATGATCTAAACATAAAACTTCAAACTATATTTAGGGGAAAACTATTGAAGACCTTGGAGTAGGCCAAGACATCTTTAAAAAGACCCCAAAAGCACAGGTAATAGTCCCAAAAATAGACAAATGGGACTATATTAGGCTGAGAAGCATCTGTACAGCAAAATAAACAATAATTAGAGTGAGAATACAACCCTCAGAGTGGGAGAATATATTTGCAAAGTATACCTCAGATAACAAACTGATAATCAGAATATACAGGGAACTCAAACATCTTACCTCCAAAAAGTTAATCAATCCTATTAAATGATGGGAAAATGAGCTGAACAGACAACTCCCCAAAGAAGTCCAAAAGGCATATGAAAACATGCTCTACATCTCTTATCACAAGGAAATGTAAATCATGAACACAGTGAGATACCCCTTAACCCCAGTCAGAATGACTAAAATTTTAAAAATAAATAATTATAAGTGGTGGTGAGGCTGTGGTCAAAAGGGAACTCTCATACAGTGCTGGTGAAAATGCAAATTAGTACAACCACTGTGAAGAATGATATGAAGATTCCTCAGAAACCTGCAAATAGCACTATCATACAATCCAATAACTCCATTCTTAGGTATTTATCCAAAGGATAGATAAACCCTTAACTGGAAAAGCACTTGGACATCCATGTTTATTGCTGCATTATTTACTATTGCTAGGACATGGAATCAACCCAAATGTCCAAAAATAGATGAGTGGATTGAAAAACTGTGGCATATGTACTCTATGGAATACTACTGAACCATAAAAACAAGACCCTGACATTTGACTCAATATATACCAAATATCTGCATTCCATAGCTGAAAACTGAAAGTTTGGAAGGAATAGAAGCAGGGAGGGCAACTGTAGATACTAGAGATTGTAAGGATAGGGACAACACAAGGGTTGTTAATAGAGGGAGGAGAAAGGAAGGGTAACGGGGGAAATACAAGAAGAAAAGTCATTTGTTGATAATATATATGGTAATGTCATTGTCTTGACTAATATGCACCATATTCATGCTGGAAAAAGCAATGTTGTACACTATAAAGATATATAGTGATAAAATGTAAATTTGAAAGATAATAGTAAGGAGAGAAAAACCTCCAAGATACAAAAATTCTAAACAAATTAACAGAGCATCAGTGAACTGTGGGGTAACTTCAAGTACATGAGAATTTGGAACTCCCAAAGGAGAGGAGAAAGAGAAAGGGCTAAAAAAAAATTTTAAGAAATAATAACTGAAAAATTTCCAAATTTGATAAAAAAACTACAAACCCTCAAGTCTAAAACTCTTAAAGAACTCCAAGCACAAGAAACATGAAGGAAAATACATGTCAGATCATAATTGCTTGAAACCAGTGAAAAAGAGAACATTTTAAAAGAGATAAAAGACACATTACATACAATAGAATACAGACAAGATGAGAGCAGAATTCTTGATGGAAACTGAAAGCTGGAAGATAGGGGCAGCAGAAGGCCTAGTGGTTAAGGCAGCTGAACTTCCACATGACCCACTGTGGTTCAAGTCCTGGATCCAGTGGTTTGATGGGTATGCTAATTACCCTGATTAGATCATTACACATTGTGTTCTTATACTGTAAAATCATATCGTACCCCTAAAAATATGTACAATTATTATATGCTAATTACTCAGGAAAAACATCTTGCACAAATGAAAGCAGATTAATTGAAGGTTTTAATCATCAGCAGATCCTGCACTACAACAAATATTGAAGGAAGTCTTTCAAGGAGAATGTAAATGATACCAGATGGAAATTTGGTTCTACACCAAGGAATGAAGAGAATTGAAAATGGCAACTATGTAGATAAATATAATCACTTTTTCCTTTTTATTTAAACATCTTTAAAATAGAATTGTTTTAAGGAAAGATTAATAACAAAATATTGTGGGATTAAATATGTGAAGAGTAAAATGTAGGACAAAACATATGAAGCAAACAAGTATTTCTATTTCTCCTTTTCTCATAGACGTGGCATGGCTAAGAAAACAAGCAGTGACCTCGAAGTAGGACAATAGATACTTTCCAAGCTGAAATGCAAAGAGAAAAACTTAACATAACACCCCCTCTCCAAATATTAAAGAACCATGAGAGAGAATCAAAATGAAATAATCAAAAATATTGACTTAATCCAGAGGGAAGTAAAAGGAAAAAAGTAATAAAGAACAAATGGAAAAAAATAGAAAATAAATATTGGAACATATATCTGATAAAGGACTCGAATCCAGAACAATATCTATTAGAATGGCTAAAATTAAAAAGACCAACCATGCTGTGTGGGGGAGAATATGGTACTTCACACATTTAATGGTGGGAATGTAAAATGATCCTGGCACTTTGGGAAACAGTTCAGTAGTTTTTAAGAAGATAAATATATCTGCCCTATGATCCAGCTATATTCACTCCCTGTATCCAAAATAAATTAAAATATGTCCACACAAATATTTATATGTGAATGTTTACAGCAGCTTCATTTGTAGTAGCCAAACACTTAAAACAATCTAAATGTCTATCAACAGGTGAATGGATAAACAAACTGTGATACAATTATAGAATGAAGTAAAGAGAAATTAATTCTTTATATACTTATTAACATGGATAAAATACCAAAATAATATGGGTCATTATTTATATAAATGTATTGTTTCATTTATATGAAACTCTAGAAAACTTAAATTTATCTTCAGTGACTGAAAGCAGATCAGTGTCTACACTTCAGGAATATCTAATTTTATCTTCCATGCTTCTCTCCCGTGCTTCCTGGTCTCCTTGATGTTCTTTGAACAGCTAAGTATGGTCCTGTCTTGGGGTTTACGTATTTGTTATGGATCCACTCTCCTGGAGAGCTTGCTTCCTACTTCGTTCTGATCTCTTATGTAGTATTACCTTATCCAATATGACCCAAAATTATCTCTGCCTTCTTGTATTTACACCCTTGTGTGGTCCCCTCTTAAAAGTGGGCTGGAACTGATGACTCCCTTCTAGCAAGTAGACTATGGTAAAATGATAGGATGTTTTCTCCAAGATGAGGTTTCGAAGAGACTCTGGCTTCCATCTTACATGTCCTCTGCCATGTCCTCTTAGTGAGTTATTGCATAGCTTACAGAAATACCTAAGACTGGGTGATTTATGAACAAATAGAGGTTTCTTCAGCTCACAGTTTGGAAGTTCAAGGTCAAAGGAGCATCTTCTGGAGAGGCTACAGATGGCAGAGGGCAGGATCTTAAGCAGCTGTCCGTAAGTTTCTGTCTTCTCTGGTCTTTTTTCTCCTTTTATAAACCCTCTAGAACTCATGTATAGGGCCCCACTCTAATGGCTTTGTCACATCCAAAGGCCCCACCCTGAGATAGCATGAAGAAATTAAATTTTTACTTAACATCTTTACAATACAACCAGTACCCAGTGCACAAACCTTAAGGGGACAATTATCCAAACCATAATACTCTCATTCTGCCTTTCTTAAAGTAAGTGTGAGCTGCCCCATGGAGAGGCTTACAAGACAGATGTCTCCAACCACGACCAGTGAACACCTAGGGTCTGCTTCATGTGAGTGAATGTGGAAGAATGTTGTTAACTGGGTGGAGTGTGGCTGGACTCTTAGCCTAGTGGTTAAGGGATCTGAGTTCCACATGGTCAACCATGGTTTGCATCCTGACCTTGGAGGCTTACATAATGTTGACAACGTGTGCATGCACGCCCCAAATCCTGACAGTAAGAAGGAATGAAGGGAAAAGAACTACAGTGTGATTATGCCTTATTGCAGGGGGCAGGGGGTGGGGGAGTGGGGAAGCAAACACACATGCTCTCTCTGGCAAACACATATACTCTTATGGGGAAATTATACATATATATATATATTCATAAATAAATATATATATTTATAAATATATATAAATAAACACTCACATGGGAAGGATCTGAGTTCATGTCCAGAGACCTCCTGAATATACTGGGGACATGAGTGCTGACTGAGATCAGGGTGTGGCGGGGGTGAATCACAGCATGAAGACTCTGTGAGGGTGCTCTCTGTCTCTGTCTCTCTCTTGCACATGGAAGGAAGAAAGAGATAAATGATTTTTTCTTTAAAAAAAGGAAGAGTAAGAGCAGGAGGAACACGTGAGGGGATATAAGGAGATGCCATGAAACTATGAGTATAGATGGGTCAACATAAATGGAAAAGTGCTCATTCAAAGCATTTTACAAGAAAGAGTGATTCTGTGAACAAGCTGGAAATCTAACAACCACTCATGATATCATTTCTATATTAAAATGAGTTAGATATTCAGAACAACCAAGGCAAAACCTGACATTTTGAAAAATCATAAATTTGAGATACTTGAATTACAATTTGTCACCTGTGGAGGCTGCGGCCAGACCCACTAGGTGGCAGTGTAGCCGCGATTTGCTGGTAAACAGAAACTGGAATGACGAGCTGAATCACAGACTACTACCAGTTTTGTTCTAACATAGAAGTTTACAACAGAAAATATTCATGAAATAATAGAAGGAAAGTCAAACAATGACCATTATGTGAACAATTATAGACATATAAAACAATTTTACAGGCAGTGTTGTGGAGCACTTAATAAAAGTCAAAACAGCAAATAATGTCTGCTATTCAAAATAAACATAATGTTATTAAATGATACCTGTGATAGGTGAATGCTAGACATATCTAAAATATAGACAGACGAGAGACTAGGACAATGTGTACCTCCTTCCCCCCGATGCCTATTCGTTGGGATTTGCTGTTCCCACACTCCTCTTTCCTTATTACAAATTCACATTGTTTTCTTTCAGAATGCTACTGGAAACAAACTCTTACCATATCACTTCATCCAGCTGTCTTCACTGTCTTTATTTGTATTTTTCTGAAATTATGTTCAAAGACACACCAATAGTTTGAATTGTAATATTTCACTGTTTTTTTCTTGTTTCTGAGACTACCAATTAACAGCTGTGTTACTTAGGCAAATTATTGGGTCGTTGGAAAAGTCATGTTACATTTTTGCATAGAAAACCAGAAAAAATAAGTTGTAGTTTTTCCAGTGACCTCTGTGCTTCATTTTTTTTTTCAATAGGTAAAATGAAATAAGAATACTACTGACTTCATATGTAGGATTATTGTGAAGCTTAAATGAGTTAATGGATGAAGAGCAGTTAGACTATTGTTATATGAGAGAATTTCAAAAAGCATGTGAAAAAATGGAATTAAAGTACAAATTTGTTCTTATCCAAAAATTTTGAAATCTGTGCATTCTCTTTTTTATTTTATGATTTTTATTTCTAGTACATTATTGTACATCTTCATTGCATACAATATGGTTTTTCAAATATGTATGAATTATGTGACAATCAAATCAAGGATATTACCATATACATGATAACAGAGAACTTTATATTCTTTTGTTTGTTCAATGTTTCTTCCCTGAGCCCCTCCCATTCATCTTCTACTGTCTACCTTTCCCATATGGTCTCTGATATCTACAGTTGTCATCTGTACTATCGTGTGTTTAGATCTTTCCATTTCTGCCGTAGAGTATAGACATTTGGCATATATTGAGTGAGGATATATAGTGTTTGTCTCTCATAGTTCCGCTTACTTAGTTTAGCATGAAATCTTCTATGTTCATCGATTTTGTACTAAATAACAGGGTCTAATTGTTCCTTCTGGCTGTATAGTATTTCATAGGGTAAATGTGCCAAATTTTTTCAATCCAGTCTTAGATCGATTCCATGTCTTAGCAATTGTGAATAATGCTGCAATAAACATGGATATAGAAGCGTCTTTCTAACTGTGTGTTTTCCTAACCTTCAGGTAAATACCAAGGAGTGGGATTACTGGGCCATATGGTAGGTCTATTTGCAGGTTTTTGAAGAACCTCCATGTTGTTTCCCATATGACTGTACTAATGTACATTCCCAGCAACAGTGTAAGAGGGTTCTCTTTTCACCACAGCTTTGCCAGCACTTGTCCTTTATTTCATTCTTATTTTTTTTAAATGTACATTTTCTATGAACTTTCTGCAGACCATTTGAATAGACCATGTAAGAGTTTTTTTTTTATCAGGATCAGGCCATGACAGGATAGTTAAGGAGACTGAATCACACCTGGCTGACTAGGTGGTTTGAATTTTGGACTCAATGCCTTGAACACACCAGATGCATTTATGCCTGTGGCCAAAATCATGAGAAGAGAAAAGAGAAGGGACTGTGGCATAGCCATCCCCCCGTGGGGTACTTTCTCACTTTTTGTCTTTCTCTCTGTCTCTCTCTGGTGAGTGTATGTATACTACAGCAAATTAAAAAAAAAAAGTTTGCTCTCCAATCAGATTGTAAGGGGAAAAGAAAGAATATATGCATTCTAGTTCCCTTTCATTAAAGCTTTTTAAGTGCCAGATATATAGCACATACTCAATAAATATTTAAATCAATGAATGAATAAATGAATGGCTAAAATACGTTGGTGCACATGAGATACACAAGGGATGAATTATATTAAACTCTGGTCTTTAACATTTTGGAACATTTTAATGACTATATTATTTTTTAAAAATAATTGCCAGAGGGCATGTGTGCTCACCAGAGAGAGAGAGAGAGAGAGGAAGAGAGAGAGGGAGAAAGAGAAAGTATCTCCTTCCCCAGCAATGCGATGTGGTCATACAGCAATCCTTTTTTCCTCCATTTCTCCATCTCATCAGGATTTTGGGCACACAGATCCAGTGTGATTTTCAAGCCCCTGAGTCAGGATTCAAATCATAGTTGACCATGTAGAATCTGGCTCCCTATATAGAGAGCTTAACCACTGTGCTAGAGTGGCCTTGAGTATGTTAATCTTGTATGATTAAAAAATATAACATTTTAATTATAAATAAATCTTATAAACAAAACTTTATAATATGTTTAGATAGGACCATAATTTAAATAGTAGTTTAGAAAGGATAGGATAATAGTTTAGAAAGACTAGTTGAATGCCAACGTATTGATTTAGAGTAGCAAACTTTCTTACTTAGAAGTTATGAGATAGATTAACCCTCCTATTTTCATATTAGAAATCTGGCCTTTAAATACAGTGCTTCTCTCTTTTTTTTTAAACGTATTTGACAAAAACCCCAATTTGACAAAAGGCATGTGTATGGCAAGTATATTATTTGTGGTTGACTTCACTGTAAGAAATGTATGAGATTAAGAATTGTATGAATTAAGAAATGTATGAGACTCTTGACATTCTATGTTTTTGCATGGTTGTATCAATTTATACAATATGAAAGCATAATTGTTTTATAACTAGCCTTTTTACCATCAAAATATAAAACTTGATTCTTAGATCTGTTTTAAATTATGAAGCACTTTTTGGACTGCTTGTACCAATTTACTGTGTACTTTCATGCCCCTTGAAATGATTTCTTTCTTTGAAGAAAGTAGGTTAAAACTCTGCTTATCAGGAAAATTAGACTCAGAGGAAGGCAGAGGATCTGTTAAATAGATCACACAGAGTCCTAAATTCAAAAGATCTGAACATCATCTTTGAAATTAGCTGAAACTAAAATAACAAAAACTACCTTTTGGAGAAAAAAGTTTGGAATAGGAAAATATTAATTCATGCCCAGAACTTGCCCAGATGCAATCACCTTATGGTCTGGGACCAGTCTACACATAACTAAGCTTACCTAACCCTGTGAGGCTCCAGTGCAAGCTTGCCAAAGAATCAGGGGGTCTTATGTTTTGTTCTGCTTTAATTCTTTTAAGTGAGAATCTCGTTATTTTAAAAATTCAATAAGTATTTATCCTGTAGGTATCAGTGTAGCCTTAAATGACATATTTCAGGTACAGTTCAGTCTTGAAAAATTGTATCCATTCATAAACAAGAGCAGTACCTAGGAGGTTTTTAGTTTAGCAGAAATCTCATTGTGGTTTAGTGTATTGATGTATGTGTCTGTATTAGTCAGGGTTCTCCAGAGAAACAGAACTGATAGGGTATCTAAATCTCTTTATCTATCTATCCATAACTATACTCGGGGAGAGGGGATTTATCATGGGAATTGGCTCACATGATTATGGAAGTTGAGATGTCCCCTAAAATGCTACCTTTGAGATAAAGAACCAGGAAAGCTGGTGGTATAATTAAGTCCAAGTTCAAAGGTCTGAGAACAAGGACAGCAGCTGGTGCAACTCTCACTGCAAAGATGAAAACAGGAGGCCTCTGGTTCAAGTCCTAGAGTCTAAAATCGAAAGACATGGAGTTCTGACTTGCAACAGCAAGAGAAAATGGGTGTCCCAGCTCTAGAAGAGCAGGAAAATTTGCATTTTTCCTGCCTTTTTGTTCTATTATGACCCTCAACAAATTGGATGATACCTCCACCCCCCCCCCCCCCACACACACACATCAGTGAGACTTTACTCAATCTACTGATTCAAATGTCAATCTCTTCAGGAAATACCATGATAGGTACATGCAGAAACAATCTTTACCAGCTATCTGGGCATTCCTCAGTCCAGTTGAGTTGACGCTTCAAATTAACCATCATGGTATATATGGTTTATGTATTTCTTTGTCATTTTGGCACAATTCAGTACTGAAATTATTCTTTACATGTTAAAGTTTACATGCTTCAATCTCAATGTGTTCATTATGGAACTTGTCATCATCCCTTTTGTTCCCAGTATTACTTATTTCAGAGAATGAACCATATCTACCTAAATGCCCATTCAGAAACCTGGAAGATACCTGTAAACTTCTTTTACTTACTCACTTAGCAAATCTGTTGGACAACAAATCCTTGAGTTAATCTCCTGTATATCCCCCTTATGCGACTGCAGCTGCCATGTGGAGAGGAACTTGCTCTATAAACTTAGAGGTCACCAGAGTCCCTAAAGGTGGATAAATATCTGAAGAATGAATGAATAACGAAAAGTTAGCTCATCTGTCCTCTTCTATCCACTTCTGCCATCTCACCCTTAATTTCAACATTCAGCATCTCTTCTCTGGACTATTGCAATAGTTGCTCATTTAGATTTTCTGTGTTCATCTCTCACCCTGCCTGCCTTAGATCTAGCTTCATTTTCCTTTACTCATGACCTTACATCTTATGCTTAAATGATATTGAACTGATTATATCTCCTGCATTCATCTCAGTATTTTGTGACTCTATTACTTTATCTAGGATGCTTCCCTCTAAAAATGATGGGTCACTTTTTGTTGTTGTTTTTTGTTTTGTTTTGTTTTTGAGAGGTTTTTGCTATAGGGCACGTGCGCTCACCAGAAAGACAGAGAGAGACAGAGAGATAGAAAGCGAGAAATCACCCCCTCAGGGGTATGACCATGCCACAGTCCCTTCTCCTCCATTCTCCTCTCGGGATCTTGGGCACGCATGCACATGTGCCTGGCATGAGTTTAAGCCACCAGGTCCAGGACTTGAACCATGGTCAACTACATAAGAGTCCAGCAACATAGCCATGTGCCAACAGCTGATCCCATGGGTCACTTTTTTAGAATGTGTAAACTCCTCATTGCTCATGTGACATATTTTCCAGTAATTATTTTCTGAAGTCCTGGGCTACATTAAATATCCTTATTCTCTTATCCCATTGTGCCATGGGCTGTTGCCTAGTCAAATATTTGCTATAACATATTCTATTTTTTTGTGTATCTGTCCGACATTCTCTCTATGTTCCTTTTTGGTAGAAGTTCTTTCTTAGGTATTGTTGTCATTTCAATGATATTCAGAAGGCAGTCCATAAATACTTGCATTTCTTTTGTGGAATAATCAAACGATTTGAATGAGATAGGAATTTAGAATTTCCACTAATTATGAATATACCAACCATTTCTAGGGCACTGAAGAGAGCTGTGCACATTGTGTGCTGAATTAATCAGGAATTCTAACCCAGTTTCATGGGTTATCAGGGGAACATTCACTTCTTGATTTGTAAATTGTACAGTCATCCAACACAAGTACTGCCCTAATGGATGTCGAGGAGATATTATAATAACTGCAGTCTTTAACTGTAAGATAGTTATAAATTTTAATTTATTTCAGGTTCTTACCACTCAGGTATATATATTACTCATTAAACAAATAATTATATTCTAATTTGTCTGATATATAAAACATTTGTTTTAGCATTGTATGTTTCTTTACAGTATGTACCTCATAAATTGTGAACTGTTCTACCCATGTTCCTGGACTATGTCTTCATTTCCTCAATTGTATTTACAATCACTGGAACATAAAGTTTATAGAGCTGGACAGATATAAATAAATGGATTTTACGCTCTGAGAAGATTCCTCATGGAAACTGGGAACTAGATATTTCAGGGCACAGGAGAAATGAAGATTTTCTACTCATAATTCAGCCTCCAGCAAGCAAAGCTAGTGTGGCAGGAGAGTTGAGCCATTCTCTGAGAAGATTCCTCATGGAAACTGGGAACTAGATATTTCAGGGCACAGGAGAAATGAAGATTTTCTACTCATAATTCAGCCTCCAGCAAGCAAAGCTAGTGTGGCAGGAGAGTTGAGCCATTCTCTGAGAAGATTCCTCATGGAAACTGGGAACTAGATATTTCAGGGCACAGGAGAAATGAAGATTTTCTACTCATAATTCAGCCTCCAGCAAGCAAAGCTAGTGTGGTAGGGAGCCCCTCTGGCCTTCTATCTCTGTCTCTGTGTCTCTGAGGTCTCTGTCTCCCTCTGCTCCCATCTCCTCATTTTTTTTTTTTGGTAATTTTTCCTTTTTACGATTTTTTTAAAGGTAGAGTTTCTCTCTGGCTCTCAGCTCCATCTTTTGTTTTGTTAATAATCCCTTCTGCTCCTTTCTCCCAGGCAGGAGAGTTGAGCCATTCTCTGAGAAGATTCCTCATGGAAACTGGGAACTAGATATTTCTCGCGGTGCGCAAGCGCGCCGCGTGGTTTTCTATTTTGTGATTTTTTTCTCTTAAAAAAAAAAGAAAAGCAATTATAATTTTTTATTTTTTTGTCTTTTTTCTCTCTTTTTGTTGTTGTTTCTCTCTCTCTTTTTCATTTTCCTTTTTCTTGTCTCTCCATCCAATATCTACTGAATCTGCTGCACCAGCGATCAAAACAGAACGGCAATCAGATTCTAGAACACCTCTGTCTGCTTGCTCCTGAACATTGAGGCTTAACTTCAAGAATTTGAAAGAAACACGCCATTCATCAGATGACAAGAAATCACCGTCGGATCACGAGAAATATGGGAAAACGAGAAAATACCTCTCCTCCAATGGAAAAGAGTAACTCTCCTTCATCCACAAGCAGTTCGGTGAAAGTCATGGAAATGTCTGATAAGGAATTTAGAACATTCGTAATGTCGAAGCTAACAGAGATGGAAGAAAAGAGAGATAATGAACTGCTAAAGAGAAAGGAGAAAGAAGTTGCCGAGTTCCAGGAGATGAGGAAATTCTTGCAAGATCTAAAAGAGGAATTACACACTTTACAAAAGACTCAAACGGAACTGCTAGAGATGAAGTCTATAATACAAGAAGTCAAAATCTCCCTTGAAAGTATTAAAAGCAGACTAGATCATTCAGAAAATAGAATCTCAGATGTAGAAGAGAAAATGGCTGGCTTAGAAAAGTCCACCACGAAGACTGAGAAAATGGCTCAAAAATTTGAGAATGATATGCGAGAAGTACTGGATACCATCAAACGTCCAAATATCCGGATAATTGGCATTCCAGAAGGTGAAGAGACCCATAAGGGCATTGATAATCTATTCCATGAAATCCTGCAAGAAAACTTTCCAAACCTAGAGAGGCATTTGAAGATCCAGTCCCAGGAAATACAAAGGACCCCAAATAGAATCAACCCAAGGAGATCTTCTCCAAGACACATTATAGCCAGGTTGACCAAAACCGCAGACAAAGACAAGATACTAAGATTGGCAAGAGAGAAACATCAAGTTACCTACAAAGGACATCCCATCAGGCTAACAGCAGATCTCTCATCAGAAACAATGCAAGCGAGGAGAGAATGGGAAAATATATTCAAAGTGTTACGAGAGAAGCAATTTCAGCCAAGAATACTGTACCCGGCAAGATTATCTTTCAGGTGGGAAGAAAAGACAAGAACATTCTCAGATAAACAAAACCTGAAAGAATTTACCAGCACCAGACCAGATATCCAAGAAGTTCTCAAGGGTGTGCTGTATCAAGAAAATTAAACACAGACACACGGAAATAAGAGTCAAAAAACTATGAAAGTGGCCAACTTAATCAGAGGGACAAGTCTGGAGCTGAATACTATATCCCAGAATTTAATCAGGAAAATTGAACCAGAACAGAAGATAAAAGTACATGAGACTGATAGGTTCATGCACCTTCCATTTGAACAGAATCCTAACTTGTTTCCTGGCTTTAAGCAAAGTTCCTTGGCATTTCTTTGAGTTAAGTTAAAACTGGTTTTCTTAGTAGTAATGAGTGAACTCACCATGGAAAGTAGTTAGATTATGTAGGAAATTGTGTGATCAATGCAACGTGGGTGGGAAGGGAATGAAGGACAATTGTAGACACCGGAGGTGGTGTGAGAGGAGGGTGGGAAGGGACAGAGGGTCAGAAAGAGGGGTGGAAGTAATTCTAGGAACTAGTAATGGAAAATTTTTTGTAATGTGCATGATTGTATCACTATGCAGTGTGTACTGGATGGGAGATTGCATTTTGTATGCTGTGATGAAGCTTAGGGAAGGAATGTAAATTGAGTTACAAAAAAAAAAGTTTCAGAAAAAAAATATATATCTATTCAATGACTGCAGTAGGATATGTAGCCACAGCTAGGTACTACTTTATAAGATGCGTAAAGTAAGACTTGTGTTCATGGAAATGTGGGTATCACCTGTGTTTGCTATGAGGGTATTTGGATTGATTAGGGTCTTTGGCGTTACAATAAAATGTGAGGAGAAAACAGTATAGAAAGCAAACATAGTTACCAGAGACTGTGGGAGGAGAGTGGGAGATGGCAGAGGGTAAGAGATAGAGAATCTAGGATGGAGGGAAAAAAGCAAAACATACAGAAGACAAGAAATGGAAGATCATTTGCTGACAATAACATGTTTGTTGATGTGCTTGATTGAGACAATATATAGTGTAATTTGGATGGAAAATCTCATTTTGTATGCTGTAATGATGTTCAGAGAATGAATGCAAATAAATAAATTGAAAAAAAAAATAAATGGATTTTACTATGAACAATAAGCATTGAATTGTAAAATTGCTATTCTCATGAAAGGAATCATCAAAATTAGAACTTAAAAAAATCTTAGATTGAATTTTATTCCAAGGAAAGCTAGCAGTAAACAGACATTACCATTCTACAGATTTCAAAACTAGACAAGATGAATTAATTACTAAATGCCAAATATATAGCTTTTAAAGAGACATTAAATTTCCCTAGGAAATCAGAAATCTTAAATCTTAGAGAATTCAGGGAAGAAAAACATAAAATCCTATCTTCATTAACTAGGAAATTACAAATTCATAAAAAAATAAGCCAAACAACTATTTCAATTGAACGAATCAAGTAAAAATAGCCACTAGACTTGATTTAAAAAGTATCAAAATGGAAACTAGATAAATAGTCAACTCAGCAAGAGGCCTAGTACAGCCTTCTTAAATTGACAGCTGGTATTTATAATCTGTCTGGAATAGGTATTGATGTTAATATTTATTACAACCACTGTATTGAGGATTATGTATCAGTCACTATGCTAAATGTTAAGCATTTTTAACATTTTGTCATTTTCATACTCAAAAGAATTTATAAGGTAGAAATGATTAGAATACCAGCACTTTGACTGAAGAAACATATATGTAGACAGAAACAAAAAAAAATAAGGAAAAAGTAAATGAATAATTAAAAGGTAAGTATTTTAAAATCAATAGTGGAAATTGATGAGAATAGCATTGTCTAACCCTAGAAATTAGATGAAATATGGACCAGCTCAGAAAGCTCTAATTCTCTAGCTATGGTCCATACTACCCTCTCTGTCCCTCACTGTCTTCCACTGAGTTTTTCATAGAAATTGAGGTTTGAAATTTTTCTGCAGCTCTACGGTATGAACCCTGGAGTGAGCCCATGGGATAATTGACTGATATCCCTTCCACAACTTCTACTGGTAAAAACAAACAAACAAGCAAGCCAAACCAAAACCAAAACCAAAACCAAAGAACTTCTACTGGTAAGCCTATTATGTGATGGGACTCATGCCCCAATTTTCTCATAGTACTGGGCCTGGTGGGCCCGGAGCTATGTGCCCTAGACTGGGGCTGCTGCCTTCATACACACAACTGCCTTGTCCTTGCTAATCCGATCTCCTGGTGGGCAGAATTCTGTTTCCTACCTAATAGCACTAGGTGGGGTCCTGCTTCAATCCCAATTCCCTTTCTTCCACCTCTCTTAGGATTAAGATGCTACCACTTACATACTACCAATACTCAGGAAATACTGATCCCATAACTCACCTGAAAGAGTAGACCTTCTAGATATTCATGTTAGTTTAGAAGAGAACTAAAGTCATCAAATTGTCTTAGAGTTTGTGGTTTTACTCCTGGATGACTACACACAATATCAACCCCAAATCAAGTTTGGTCCTCTCAGCTTCTATCCTGCACACACCCAGCTCACCTCTGTCAGCCAACCATGTGGTGAATAGGGTTACAGATGCATCAAGGATGATGACAATTTCTGCACCTTGAGTTTGCACTTCAAACCACAGCAGAGGGTGTCTGTATACATGAATCTGGAGCACAGATCATATGAAGTGTCCTGGGCAGGACATTATTTAAGATTAGCCAGAGAATGACCTGGAGGAGGGGGACCTAGAAGAAGCACCAGCTGAGATGCCTGGAGAATATGGAAGTGAGATGATTCAGGACCCATACTCAACTGTGTTGAATAACATACTCAGAGATCAAGAAAAGAGTGGCAGAGACATGACAACTGGCTTTGGCAACACGGGGGACATTTGTGATTTTTTTTTTAAAAGAGGCTTCTGCCTCAGGGAATGCACACTTGCCAGACAAAGAGAGAGAGACAGTGAGAGGGAAAGTGAGAAATCCCCCTCCAGAGAGTATGGTTATGCCACAAACCCTTCTCCTCCATTCTCTTCCTGTGATCTTGGACATGCACGCATGACTTTTCAAGACGCTGGGTCTGTGACTTGAACCATAGTTGACAATGTGAGAGTCCAGCGATGTAACTGCTATGCCATCTGCTGGCCTGGCATTTGTGATCTCGACACAAATATTTGAGGGGAGATATGCAGCCAAGGAGTTTGAGAAGAAACTAGGAGATGAAAATGTGTGGGTTATGAAGTGAACAGGTTTTTAGAAAGCAGTTTTGGTTTGTGGGAACCAGCAGTTAGCGTAATGGCTATGTCGCTGGACTCCCACGTAGTCGACTGCGGTTCGCGTCTCGGACCCGGTGGCTTACAACTCACGCCAGGCGCGTGTGCGTGCGTGCCCAAGATCCCGAGAGGAGAATGGAGGAGAAGGGATTGCGGCGTGACCATCCCCCCTGGGGGGTGATTTCTCGCTTTCTATGTCTCTATGTCTCTCTCTGTCTGTCTGGCGAGCGCACGCGCCCTATAGCGAAAAACCTCTCCAAAAAAAAAAAAAAAAAAAAAAAAAAAAGAAAGCAGTTTTGGTTTGAGGGGGAAAAACAATTACTGAGGGGAACCTGAGGTTCTGGAAGGCTGGTTATGGTACTTTTACTAGGGAGAGATACTTGCAGCATTGCCAGCTGATACAAGGAAACATCTTTGTGTGCTTGAAATGGTAGGATTCAGATCTACGAAGGAACTGTCACAGTTTTTCCATCATTGCTCGGAAGAAAGAAAGTAAAAGGTCAAAGGTAAGCATCTTGGTAGACTTTGTGATTGGGACATAATCATTGTGCTTATTTCCTCAGTGAAGCCCAAGATATAGCCCCAGTTGAGTGAGAGAATTTAGGGGTGACAGGTTTGAGGAGTGATAAGATATGATACGGCCTTCCGGTAGAGTATTGAAACAAACCTGCTGAGGATAAGCATTGGGATTATGACGTGGGTTTTGCTAAAGGTTTTTATCATTACAAATATTTTACTGTATTATTTTATACACATGAAAAGGTATTTTTTTATGCATATGCAGGGTATAAAGAATATATGGTCTTTAAAAAGTTTATGGACAATTCATGTTAGGAAAAAACTATACATGAATTTCAACATTTTTTGCATGAAAATAAGTTCATACTTTAGATCCACTTTTCAACAGACTTTTGAAGTCTCCGTGTTTAATAAAGCAAAGCTTGGTGCTTCCACCAATCACTTAAGATCTAGATTTTGAAGCTGAATTTGACTACAGCCACTTACGTGCCTGGGTGCTCCCATATGATCCTACTGTTCTCTCTCCTTCCCAGATGTAACCAAGATGTTGAACTTTGCACCATGACTGAAGTATGAACCCGTGGTCTAGTACAACCCAATCCCTTTCTGCATAACTGTTTCCTGAGTGATTACTAGCAATCATATTATTAAATAGATTCAGATCGTTTAGTGATTCTTCCAGAAGCTGAGTCTAATTTAGAATAGAATTTTGAGTAGCTCTTACTTAATTCTCTTAAAATTACACCTTGAAAAAGGGGCCTTAGAGAGATTATAAATAGAAGGAAGGTAGATTTCAGTAAAGCTTCCACACTGCACCTGACACAGGCTTGAGTCACATCCAATATTGTACAGCAGGTATAATGCAGTCTACAAATTCTGATGGCAGTAAAGATCATGTTTATTTATTATTTTATTTTAAATGAAAAGAAATCTAGTATAAACTCTTGTAATGTCAAATGCGGGGAGAAATTCCCTCTTGGTCACTAGGACTACATATGAATAAAGGAAGTGTGCCTGGTACTCTACACATCAAGAAGTGTATTTCGTCTGAGGCTCATCATGTTGGTCTATAGTCAGGCTTCAGGCCTAAGTACTCTGCTTCCATGCCATAGGGAGGCCCAGAAATAATTCCAAGGCTGAAGTCTATGCATGGGACCCAGCTTTTTGGGGCTCAGAGGGCCCATTCCTCTGAAGGCTGCCGCTCTCTTAGACTTTGTCCTTGAGCTATGCTCAGGTTCCTGGTGGAGTACTCCATTCTTTTCCTTCTCTGTAGAAATCTTTCCATCTTCCTCAGTGACCAAAGGTCCTACTTTCTCTTTCCTCACTCTCTATCACACTCGCCAAATAACATCAAAGAGTTAGGCTTTCACTCCAAACTGTAAACATTTTCCAATTTTAAGTGGCTTCTGCTTTTCATCCTTCCACAACTATCCAAGGAGAAGGAGCGCAGCCCTGTCCACTGCTTGAAATTGATGGCAAGAGGGGAGGGGAAAGGGAAACATATTTAAACAAATTACTACCTCAGTAAAAAATTCTGCAACACTTCTACACAATTTATGAGTGTGTTACTAAAGACAAAAAAATAAGAAAAGGAACAAAGAAGGTTGTGGCCAACAAGGCGTTGATTCTGATCTTGTGTAATCCTCTACTGAAAAACAAAACAAAACAAACAAGCAAACAAAGACATGGTTCCCCATCTAGCTCACCCCCTTCAGTTCATGGATGAAGCAAATGAGTTCCAGAGGAACCAGGGATTTAGTAAAACCAGAAAATGCTTTAAAACTAGCAGCACTAAGTTGGCTTCCCAGCTCTGCTACTTATCAATTTGGTAATCTTGGGCAATTTACATAATCTCTCTGAGATTCAACTTTTTTGTCTGTAAAATGGCAATCACTGTACTTACCATTAATGATATGGGGAAAGGTTTAAAGAGGTTGTATCTTATCCACAAACTGGCATGTAGAAGACATTTAATATTGCTAGTTTCTTTCCTTTTGCTCAAAGTCAGATATGCAATGTGTGGCAGATCCAGGATGGAAGCCCAGGCTCTGTTGCTTCTGGTGGAGTTCTTTTCTCATTGCACCATCAGTTGTGGTCATCTGAGAAAGGCAGAGAAACATGGATGACCAGGCTGTATTTACAACAAACAAATATGTTACCAGTAGACCAAAGCATGCCTGCCCTGTGTGAAAAGGACAACATATCATTTATCAATCAACCTTTTTCATTGAAAAGATTTATAATATTCATAAAAGCACTTGGCAACACCAGTCGCCTTTGTCTCTGAGTTGCAAGGGATGGCTCAAGGCTATACTATAGCAAAAGGTCAGGCTCTCAGCTGCTATTTTTCTCAAGTTGACTTTTCTATTCCCAAAGATGAACCAAGTGGTCAGCTGGCAGTTGATTAGCATATTTGCCATGCTTCAAGGATGGAAATCAGGCCAAGGTTGTGGATTTTCTCCCTTTATGGGTAAATATATTCCAAAAATGGAAGCAGATGTGCCAAGACTGATGCGTTCAGCCCTGATCCCAACCAACCAACCCTCCATGTGAATGACCTGCAACCAGGATAATCACCTTAAGGAACGTGATGACTCAACCCAACCCAATCCCTACCAATGAGAAAATTAGATTAGCAAATCTACCTGATAAAAGACCAACTGAGTCCTGCTAAGTGAAGGGCCCTGTATTCATTTTTAATACATACATATTTAAACAAATTAGATATACTTTTATTAATTCATTTATTCACTCAACTAGCATTATCAAACCTAAGGTTTTGTAAACCAACATTTTCAAACTCATAAGCTGTGTCAGTGGATTAAAAGAAAAGCTAACAGTTATTAATACAATGTATTAAGTACTTCCCATGCATTATTTCTTTAATTATAAAGATAATCAACTTAGGAGATATTTTCTAGTATCCCTGCTTTATAGATGAGAAAAATGAGATTCAGATACCTAAAGTCACACAGTAACAGAATCAGAATTTTGATTCCAATTTTTCTGTTTGGCTATCATATTGTACTACCTTTAAGGGTGCCAACCTAGTATATGAGACCATCTTCAGGAAATTCCTTTATAAAAAAGAAAGGAAGAATACTAATTGCAGTTACAGAGGATATACTGGGGGTAACATTCTTGAAACCAAGCTTCGTATTTATGTGTTTCCCATAAGTGAAAGGGGAACCTCACAGTGATCTATTTAGAAATACTCAGAGGAAAAAAAAAAATCACCGTATTTTCCTGCATACTGCAAAGTCCTGGCCTTACAGCAGTACCTATTATAGTATAGTCATTTCCTATCTGAAAATGTAGTCATCAATCTTGCTACAGGAGTAGTGCTCTGTAAGTGCTTTAAAATGCAAATGTATTAAATCGCAAGCTGAAAAACTCATTATCTAAAATGGTGGTCATTGTTCAGTGAATGTAGCATCTAAAAATCCACCTCTTCACAAGAGTAATGGGGATCATCTGTCGTCACCATTCCTCAAGCCTGTATATCTTGCCCAAATGGCTGGCAGAAAGCCAGTGGGCAATTTTTTGAGTCTCTATGGCAGAAGGGAAAGATAATTGCTATAAAGTATGATGCTTGGGGGGAGGGTAGCACTTCCTTGTACTTAGGTTAGTATCTGAATGTGCAAAGTGCTCATTTTCTAATCTTAACCTTTCCGTGCATTTAGAATTTGCTCCTCACTAAACAGTCCTGCAAAGATCTTCTCACAGGCCTGGTTTCCAGCTTCCTCACATGTGAGGCAATGTTTATACTCATGAAAGGCATATATGAAAAGTTATGATTTAGTTATAAAGTCCTAAATATAGATAATAAAACCTTAGATTATGAGATGTTCACACCCCCAACAAAGACTGTGAACCCCACCTGATGCAAACCACAGCATCCCCCCTCTGCAGCTTGCATTCCCCTTCTACAGCTTGCATTGAGTATACCTGGGCACCTAGAACCACAATGACTTTTCCTTTCTTCTTTTTATTTCGCTTTCTCCTTTTCAAATTTTTCAATTCATACTGTTAACTTTCTTTTTATTTTTTTTTAGAGAGAGATTTTTGCTGGTGCATGCACTCTACAGAGAGACAAAGAGAGATGGAAAGTGAGAAATCACCCCCCAGGGGGATGGCCACAACACAATTCATTTTTCTCCATTATCCTCTTGGGATTATGGGCACATAGGCACATGCACCAGGCATGAGTTTAAGCCACCGGGTCCAGGACTCAAATTATGGTTGACTATGTGAGAGTCCAGTGACTTAACCATTATGCCACCTGCTGGTCTCCATACTGTTACTTTCTTTTTTTTTTTTTTTTTTTTTTGGAGAGGTTTTTCGCTATAGGGCGCGTGCGCTCGCCGGACAGACAGAGAGAGACAGAGAGACAGAAAGCGAGAAATCACCCCCCAGGGGGGATGGTCACGCCGCAATCCCTTCTCCTCCATTCTCCTCTCGGGATCTTGGGCACGCACGCACACGCGCCCGGCGTGAGTTGTAAGCCACCGGGTCCGAGACGCGAACCGCGGTCGACTACGTGGGAATCCAGCGACATAGCCATTACGCTAACTGCCGGTTCCCCATACTGTTACTTTCTGTAGGCAGTATTGTGGTATAGAAGAGATAATGATAGCAGTCTGTATACCAGGGTACAAATTTTTATTCAGGGTAAGGTGATGGGTTTTCTAGTTTGAATACTCTATATACATTTTTAGTTGCTCTCTCTTAGTTGTTTATGTTCCAAGTATAGTCTCCTAATACAGTCTTCAAAGATGGAGGACATGTAACATGATCAAAGTCTCCCTATAGGCCTGATTCAATGATATGCAGAGAAGATAATCTTATCCTCCATTAAATCTATTGAGGTTAGAGATCATCACTTTAAATCTAATGTAAAATGCAGAAAATGGTTACAAAATAAGCAATAATATTGTGTTAGCATTCTCTTGCTGCTATAACAAATTACCACACACTTAGTGGGTTAAACAACACAAATTTATTATTTGTAGCTCTGGAACCAGAAGTCCAAAATGAGTCTCACTGGGCTAAAATCCAGGTATCTGTAGGACTAATTCATTTTGAAGTTCTAGGGAAGAATGTGTTTCCCTACCTTTTCCAGCATTTCTTGGTCCCTTCTTTAATATTCAAAGCCAATAATATGGCCTCCTCAAATTTCTTACTGACTCTGAGTGTCCTGCCTCCTTCTTTTACTTATAATAGTTATTGAGCCCCTCAGATAATCCAGGGTCAACCTTAATTTCATCTACAACCTTACTTTCCTGTTGTCATATAACGCAACATTTTCACAGCTTCTGAGGATTGGGGTTGAACATCTTTGGGAAGCCATTGGTCTGATTACCACAAATACTATTCAATTATGTCAAATAAGAATTAAGATAAAATCAGGATGGAGTCTCACAAGGTCGTTTTTTTTTTTTTTAATTCTATAAAAATTCCTTGGCAGATCTAAAAGGGAGAAAATACTAGGTCTGACCATTGTACATTCTGGTCATTCTGGTCACATTTGAATCATTTGAGACTTTTTTCACAGACATCTTAGTGTGAGGTTTTCTGCTAGTGTAGCTAGTTTTCTGGCATTCTTTATGATGAAGTTGTGCTTCAGTCTCTAGAACAATTTTGGTGGGGGATGGGGATTGTTTGCTGATTTGTCTGACAATGTTTGATGCAGCTAGGCCTCTAGTGAGGGAGTGTCATCAATGAGTGAAATTTGTCCAGAAGTAAAATAAAAAAAAGGTGCAAGAAACATTAAAATGTTTTTAGGGCATTTAGGGCATATAAAATTTCACGTACCTCTAGTATTATACCTTATTGACACAGGGTTCCACAAACTTTGCTTTAATATTTGTGCATTGGTTGATAATTTATTGTCATGAAATGAAAAAAGGCAACGATAATATCTATGTGGTCTATCACTCTATCCTCCTTTAAAACATACAATAGAATTCCTCAGCAAATTGATTGTTGAAACTATCCCACGGACAATGCAAAATAGTCAAATTTTAATGACTTTTAGGGGAAAGCTGCATAGGAATGCCTAGTTCTTATGTACTTTGTAAAAAATAATTCAGACTTCTTTTAAAAAAATAACTATTTAATTCTATTTAGTATCATTATTTTTTATTTTGCAAATAAAAATAGGGCATGTGTGCTTATCAGAGAGAGAGAGAGAGAGAAAGCAAGAAAGCAAGCTGCCAGGTCTGCAACTTGAACCATGTGGGAATCCAGTGCATTAACCACCATGCCATCTGCTGGTCCCCTATTTACTGTTTTAAATGATTTCTCTCTCATAACTTGCTGAGCATATTTGCTGAATAAAAAATAGAATAAAATTAGCAAAATCTTATGAAGTATACTCTAGTTAGTTTTGAAGCCCACTTTGACTTAAAATTCAAATAATATTTAAATTATATAAACCCAAAGAAGAGTCCAGATTGTGGTACAGCAGTAATGTAATTGGATCTACATGGAAGGATCCTGGGTTTGGGTCCCAGGACCACCCTCTTCACGTGCTGGGCAGGAGTGCGTGCCTGTGATCTGAGACTGGGGATAGATCACAGCATGAGGACCCTATTGGAAGTGCTTGCCTCTCTCTTCATCTCTTGCTCTTTCTCATGGAAGAAATAAAAATATAAGGAGAATATTATGTGTCAGTAAAGTTCAGGGTCTTCACAGTGTGGGTTTATTTGCAGTGAGAACTTGGTCAGGGAGGAGCAGCTTTCATCTGTCGATGCATGAAGACCTGGATACCGTCTCAGAATAGACACACGAGGGGTGGTGCTGATGGCGGCACTGGAGAGCGGGAAGCTTGTTACTGTACCAGGTTGTTAAACATATGGAAATGTGCCCTGGAGGCCTTTCAGGCAAAAGGATGATACTTCACTGTGTCTTCTCTCTACTTTTCTCTGATATTGCCAACTGGCTAAAATATTGAGATGTATCACATGCTTTCCAAATCCAAACACCTTTGTAAATTTAGCTCAGTTAATTTTGAATCCTCATATACTGTTCTCATTATTCCATTAATGGAGTCAACTTGGAAAGGCAATAGAGAGGCCTGCAAAGCAAACACCTAGACATGTCTCTTGACATTAATGTAAATTATTTACCTGGCCTTTGGAAGTGCTTCTTAACATCGAATTTATGGGTAATTGGGTGGTCCATGGAAAGATATCAGTTTGTCAAGGACGCCTCTAGAAACACAGAAAAAAAAATATGGGTATGATCACATCTGTCTTTTACTGGGGAGAGCAACTATGGTTTTCACTGATTCTCAAAGCACTCCTGTGTCTAATAAATAACAAATAAAATAGAATTCTTAAAGACCAGAGATTTGGAACATTTTTATAAACAAGATGTTGCTTATAAACTTCAAAAAATTGCTTTGGAATTATAATGAGTTGTTTTTGGCTATCATGCATAAACTAAGCAGAAGCTTTTTGGAAAATTAATGTGAAAACATAAAAATATAATTGCTAAGCAACCTGTGCATTCAGCATAATTTTCAATTAATTTTAGCTAAGAATTGGGCTATTAGTTTTAATATCTTACAATTACATTTATAATTCATTAAAGTCAATCTGTTTAAAACTCACTTTAGAGAGTCCACAAACCATAGCATGCTTTTGTTTTTTGAAGATTTACCTTCCTTTAAAAATGAGAAACATTGGACCAGCAATTAACATAATGGCTATGTCACTGAACTCCCATGTAGCCGACCGCAGTTCAAGTCCCGGACCCGGTGGCTTAAACTCACGCCGGGCACGAGTGCGTGAGTACCCAAGATCCCGAGAGGAGAATGGAGGAGAAGGGATTGCGGCATGGCCATCCCCCCTGGGGGGTGATTTCTCGCTTTCCCTCTGTCTCTCTCTGTCTTTCTGGTGAGTGCACACGCCCTATAGCAAAAACAAACCTCTCCAAAAAAAAAAAAAAACCAGGGAAACATCATATCACCCAGACAGGCTTCCATAATGCTGCAAACAATCACCTCTTTTTCTTTAATGATAGCTAAACAAGTGAAACATTTAAGAAAAAGAATTAAAGGAAAAAATTCTGTAACCTGATAATATTATAGTAAATTCCATATGTTACTCAAAATTGTAAAGGATTTTACTGTTCTTGACCTACAGTAAGAAGCTGAATAGCTTTGAGATCTCCTTGGCATGCACAGTAATGCTTTGATAAAGCAAGGCTGGACAGATGTGGAAAATCTCAGGTTTGGTTCATCGGTCAAACCCTACATACTGGGCTGCAGGGAAGGTGGTGTGTGTTGGGGGTAGGGACTGTGGAGTAAAGACCCTGTTGAGGGTCCTTCTCTCTGTCTCTCTATGTGTTTCTTGCTCTCATGAAACAGATAAGCAGCTTTAAAGAAGAAGCTAAATAGCTTTCTTGAAAGGCAGTAGTAAGAAATATTATATATTATAGTACTAGCTTATAAGTTATCAAAGGCTAGGGACCAGCAGTCAGCATAGAAGTTATGGACTTTCACATGGCTGAATGCCATTTGAGTCCCAGACTTGGAGGCTTCAAAATCATGCAGGGCACATGTGCTTGCATGCCCAAGATCCTGGGAGAAGATGGAGGAAAAGGGATTGCAGCATGGCCATTTCCCTGGGGGGGGCGGGGGGGGGGTGTGATTTCTTACTTTCCTTCTCACTGTCTCTGTCTCTCTCCAGTGAGCACATAGTTCACTAAGGCAAAAACTTCTTTAAAAAATTATGAAAGGCTTTGTCTATAGAGTATGAAAGGAAAGGAAAGACTGAACATGATTTTGTAAGCAGTGTTAAAAGGCAAACCTAGAAAATTCAGACTGTATTGGGGGGGGGGGTGTCTTGATTCAACCATACTAGGAAAAAAAAAAAAAAAAAAAAAAAAACAAGACATTTCTAGAGGCGGTCAAGTAAGCCATTTAGTAAACTTATGAAAAAAAGATAACTTTGGGAAATTAAAGTGGAATGTAATCATATCTAAGAATATTGTTATTAATTTTCAAGTATTTTTATTCCTTTCGTGTAATTTTACATTCAATCTGGTATGAAGGGCAATTTTAGGGATACATTATCAGTAGTACTGAGACTCTTTTTTTCAAATCACATTTCAAACTTAGAAAAGATTTCATTTCTCTGAAAGCTCAGTCATTCTTCTTGAGGCCCCCTCGGCCAGCCCAGGTCTCTACAACGCCAGATCTTAACTGAACTATGGCACAGCTTACGACTAAGGCAACAAAAGAATGCTTTCTTATCTCAGAGGACTTCGTTGGAAACTTCATGGCCAGTACATAATAACATACCAGTACAAGGTGAAGAAATACTTGGGTAATGAAAGTGATGTCTCTGTAGGCTTGTAGCAAAGCCATATGTGTCCTGTAATGCCCCACTGTAGTCCTGATTCAAACGTTGTCCACACACTCCTTGCCTTGGAGTGAAGTTATGAGAGCTGATTCTCCGTGGGAACAGCTGAGTCCCAAGTGCAAAAGAATGTAGCTCAGTACCTGCTGGTGAGTGAGGAGCTGGGAGCACTCAGAAGCAGCCTTGAAGTGAAAGGAAATGGGAGGAGGGCAGGTGCCAGTCCTAGGAGAAATCACTGACAAAGAGACAAGGACACTACCTTCTACCATTAGCTCTCCTGAGAGAGGAGCCCTCTAGACACCCCCAAGGCAGCAGGCAACCCTGAGGGACGAAAGCTTTTCAAGTTTTTGTTTTCTTTGCCTTCCTAACAATTTATTTTTCAAATTATAGAGTAAGAAATGTTTATTGTAGAAAATTTGGTGATAGGTAAAAAGAAAACTCTCCCTCATTATCATCCCAACCAGTAAGAGCAACCATTAACATCTTATTATTTTTTTCTCCTAGTGTTTTTACTAATGTATGCCTCTATATGTTTCTGTGTTTGTACACTGACAACACCCTGGAATCTAACTTTCAAAAAATCCAAATTTATTCTCTTAATGCATGCTTAAATATTTGTCTGAGGGACCAGAAGATGGCATAATGGCTACATTGCTGAACTCCCATGTAGTCAACCGCAGTTCAAGTTCCAGAATCAGTGGCTTAAAACTCCCTCTGGCTGCATGTGCATTCATGCCCAAGATCCTGAGAGGAGAATGAAGTAGAAGGAATTGTGGCATGGCCATCCCCATGGGAGGGGGGATTTCTCACTTGCTGTTGCTGTCTCTCTGTTTCTCTCTCTGTGTCTCTCTGGCAAGCACATACACCCTATAGTAAAAATCTCTCTCAAAAAAAAAAATTGTCCAAAGATATTGACTTTTGACTTTCTCTGGCTCTTGACAGGCAATCCATTCCCATAGATGCCTTCCACCCATATGTGTTTTCCAAAAAGAGAGGAAGAAAAAGAGGAAGGAGAAAAAGGAGGAGCAGAAAGGGAAGGAAGAGGGGTTAGGGAGAGGAGAGGAGGACATAGAAAGAAATAAGAGGCTATACTAGTTTCACTTTGGCCCAGGAAATTTTGCTTCTGTCACTGCACAACCTCCTCCCGCTCTGCCCAAGTCACTCCCTCTAGCTTCTCTACCAAAATTTCTGCATGACCTGTTTAGATCCAAAACACATAGAATAATACACAAATGGAGGAAAATGGGATGCTTGACTGACCGTAAATACATTTCTGGAAAATTTATCAAGCTACTTAAAACCTCTTAAGGTGGAGCAAGGAGCTAGTGGCTCAGGGTTAATATGTCCTTAACACACGAGTGCTGAATTGTGCTGACCTTGACGTTGGCGTGAAGGTGGAGGATTGCCAGAGAGAACAGGAAGGCATGAGGTGGATGGAGGTCCAGGGAAGGATGCTCTACTCAAGAGGGTGCTCTACTCAATGTTAGAAAATGGAGTTAGAAAAGGCAGACTTCAAAAATTCACCACTCCTTTTCTTCAATCAAGCAGACAGAAGCAGATGCCATCCTCTGAGGTATTTCCTGTCAGGCAGCTGTGTAAACACCTCCTCAGCTTCCCCGCTTCTGAGGGTGTTTCTCATCCAAAAGGAGCGCTTTGGGTAAAGAGAAAAAGCTGTGTTAATCTAGATAAAACTGTGTTTGCATTGAGGAAAAAGAATTCCCCAGGCTAAGACAAGCCTTAGGCAAAATTGTGACTAAGATTTGTTTAGGGAGTTGTGGGTAGGAAGAGTTTCCAAGGTTCCTGGAACACCCTTGAGAGATAGTAAGATTTGGAATGCCTTTGAATCTTTCCGACTACCTGGCACAGGGCAAACCTTTGGCACCTGTTTATTGAATGAGTAAATACAGGAATGGAGCTTCTAAGCCTTGCTTCAAGCAGAGAGGTGAGATTGGTCAGCCATCCGCAAGGGATACAAAATAATCCAGCTGCCTATCTTCTCATCTGAACACAGAGAATTGAAGAAGAAAGAACAGAGTCTCTCACTTGGGATTAGAAAATCTTGATGTCTGCCATGGATCATGTCATTGTACCCTGTTGCCAAGTCAGCTGTTAGGACATCCAGGAAGGGTACTTCTATTAGTTCCAATGAGAGCAGTTATTAGTGATAACACACAAGGTTGTGGAGCCAACCTGAATATTTTGCACCTAATCTTGCTGCAATAGGCAGACGTAGAAGTTTTTCAAGTAGAGAAGGTGACTTGATTAAAAGTTAATATGGTTATTTTATGTAAGAAAGGGGGGTCAACTTGAGCCAAGGAGCAATATTGGTGAATAAAAATATTAAAGCTTTACAAGTAAATGCCCATCAAAATTATTTCAGTAGTTTCCCTTATCATACCTTGAAACCCAGTGATGACTCACAACTTAAGGGGCTTAGAACTGAAATCTCTTCACTTTATGATTTTTCTTACTATTAATAAAAATCTCACCTCTGTCATTGGTAACCACCAATTTTCATAGTTATGATTATGAATTATCCCCAATCAAAGGGACCCCAAATACCCACCCCACCCTATTAACACAAGTGGTAATTCGAAGTCAAGGACAGGACAACTCTGTTCATGGTACTACCGTATTTAGAAGGAAGATCATGGAAGAAGATGAAAACTTTCTCAGAACAGACCCTTTTGGTGTGGACAGAGTTTCCATGCTGAGTTAGAAATTAAATGTTTTGAAGAGCAGACCTAAATTTTGAATAGAGCTCAGTTTTTCTGAGGAACAATAAAACACATGCTGTTCTGGGGAGCTTTACCTGTAACCTATGTCTTCCTCTTGAGGTTCTCAGGGCTTTTATTTATTAATTTATTTATAAATTATTTATTTAACTATTTATTATTATTTTTAAAAATTTGTTATTGGACATGTGTGCTCACCAGAGAGACACACAGAGAGAGAGAGAGAAGGCAAGTCACCAGGTTCCATATTTAAACTGCGGTCAGCCGTGTGGGAGTCCAGTGCCTCAACCACCATGCCACCGGCTGGCTCTATCAAGACTTTCATATGAATGAATTGTGGCCAAAAGAATTATTTGTGATATAGGCTGTTTATATATTTTTTGGTTTTACCAAGTTAACAAGTGCCTAAAGCCATAATGTTAGAAAAAGTAGAAACATTTATTTTTGATTTCCTCATGTTTCTATCGGCAATGAGCACAGAGTAAAGCACTGGAGTTGGGCTAGCCAGGGCCTGCAAGTTAAGGTGGCTGAGTCCTACATGGCTTACAGCATGGTTTGAATCCTGGACCCAGTGGCTTGAAAAATACACAGAATGTGTGTGTATACATGTTCAAAGTCCTGAAAGGAGGGAGAGATGGAAGAGAAGGGATTGTGGTGTGACCATGCCCCATGGGGGTGCTTTCTTCCTTCCCTCTCTCTCTCTCTCTCTGTCCAGTGAGCACATGCACATGCACATGCTCACAAATTAAAAATAAAATAAGTTATGAGAAAGTTCTGGAGTAAATATTTCTTATTTTTTCTCTTGATTTTCTTTTGGCTCTTGTGCTAGAGGTTCCTTTGGTCCGCATCCTTTCAACTTCGAAATGTTTGACTCACCACCACTTGGAAAGGCCAGTACTCTGCTCAGCTTCCAGAATTCACCTCTGCCCCATCAAAGAGAAAGGATCCAGGGATAGAGAGAGGGAGTAGAGGGTCTGAGTCATAGTGCCATCTCCAGCCCAGCTTCCATTAGATAGCTCTGCATTGTGAAGATTACTTAAGGTATTTGCATAACCATTTATAAAACCCATACTCTGGTCCCTATTTGCCTATCAGTTCTTCCTAGGTACGTGCAATTGGTCAAACTCCAAGTAGAGGATAACAGCCTTTCAGGACATAAGCATCTAATACATAGCTTGTTTTGTTTTATTTATATTATTAATTTTAATTTTGATATTTTTATAGTCCGAAATGAGCTTCCAAAAATAAAGTCCCAGTTTCTATCATTGCATTTATCACAAGAAATAA
The DNA here is from genome assembly GCA_026018925.1 of Tupaia tana. Lineage (NCBI taxonomy): Eukaryota > Metazoa > Chordata > Mammalia > Scandentia > Tupaiidae > Tupaia > Tupaia tana. The sequence continues at coordinate 72,361,584 of JAKSZU010000002.1, forward strand.
AAGTCCAATTTAAAATGATGGGACCAGCAGTTAGCTTAATGGCTATGTCACTGGACTCCCACGTAGTCGACCCCGGTTCGCGTCCCGGACCCAGTGGCTTAAAACTCACACTGGGCGCGTGTGCATGTGTGCCCAAGATCCCGAGAGGAGAATGGAGGAGAAGGGATTGCGGCATGGCCATCCCCCCTGGGGGGTGATTTCTCATTTTCTGTCTCTCTGTCTCTCTCTGTCTGGAGAGCACATGCACCCTTTAGCAAAAACCTCTAAAAAAAAAGTAAAATGATGAAATTTGCAAGCACCTTTCGGCAACAAATTTGGAATTTGGATATCAGTTGGGATTTCTGGCCCTCATTAATTCAGATTTTATAGTCCTCAAATTTATTATGCTGATAACCCTGACTTACACATGACATATTATATGCGAATATTGAAAGTCACACTGTAAGCCATAAATGTGTACAATTATTACATCAATTAAAAACAATGCTAAAATTTCTAAAAATTGAAAAATCAGTTCTCATAAGTGACCTTTGACTACTCATACAACAGCCATCTCAAACATGATATCTCAGGGAGTAAAAGGATAAAAACTAGAGTAAGCAAATGAGGCCAGAGAAAGAATCAGAATAACCATCCTTAGACTCACTGAGGCTCATCAAATTCACCAGCACATCCATGTCCAAAGGTTGAAATTTGTCTCCCAGACATGAGTTCTTCTTAAAATCATGGTATTCTAGAACCACACCTCCCTTGAGAATTAAACAGATTATCAAAAACCTATAGGTTTACTCTTCGACTCTCCTCAGAGTCAGCCAGACAGTAGATTCCCCGACTGGCTACATCTTGGAATTTCACACTCTCCATGCTATTGGCAGCAGCTCCCACAGGGTATGGATGTCTCCAAAAGTGTGTACAGCCTGCGATCTCCCACTTTCTCAACTTCAATGGTGTATCTAAGTCTTCCTTATCCCACTCTCCTTGTTTGCACTTGTGGTTTCAAAGACACCGGAAAGACATAATTTCTTTACTGGAGAAAGCTGGTGGTCACTTGCTGTTACTCTCAAGAAATTCTGTTTTCAAAAAGAAAAATACCAAAACCAACAGGCAATGAAAGGAGGTAGTGCTTCCATGGGGCAGCACAGAGGTCCATCCTTAGTGAGGCTACAGGGTATGACAGATATGATGGGAAAGTATGAGTCAGAAGGGCCATACAAGACGGGTGACACCTGAATGCCATGAGGAGATGTGAGAAAACCTTAGCCTGGTGGTGATTAGAAAAATACCTTATGGGGCCAACAGGTAGTGGTGGTTGAGGCTCTGGACTCCCACATGATTGACTGTAGTTTGAGTCTGGGAAGCAGCCACTTAAAACACACTGAACACATGTGTGTGCATGCCCCAAATCCCAAGAAGAAAATGGGGGAGAAAGGATTGCAGCGTTGTCATCCCCCCGCCCCAGGGGATGACTTCCCACCTTCTGTCTCTCTCTGTGTCTCCAGTGAGCACAAGTGCTTTATAGCAAAAATTCTCTATAACAAAAGAAGAAGAAGAAGAAGAAGAAGAAGAAGAAGAAGAAGAAGAAGAAGAAGAAGAAGAAGAAGAAAAGAAGAAGAAGAAGAAGAAGGAGAAAAAGATCTTGCCAAGGTATAGAGCAGCACCATGTGGTGAATTTTTGGAGAAACCACAAAAGATTTATGCCAATTAAAATTCAGCTATCTTCTCCATTCTGGAACACTTTCTCATCTATTCCACTTTTTTTCTATGCCACAGCCTTCCAGAAGTGCAGACTGTTTTCTTTTCCTTTTTTTTCATTAAGTTACCATCATTGTTCAAAACCCTTCCTAAATTCTCAGAATTGTGATGATGCAAATCGGTTTGTAAAGCATATAAATAAGATCATGCCATTCATCTGTTTTAAACTTTTGTTAGTTTCCTATCATACCTAAAATCAAAGCTTGAGGTCCTGCAAAGCCCTAGATAGACAAGCCCCTGACTCCTCCTCCTCTCTCATCTCTTTTCATTCTCCTTTCCCCTCACCTGCTCAGCTGAGCTGGCCACCTGGTTGGTTCCCCGAATAGTGTACCTGAGAATTTCTGCATTTGCTGCTCCCTCAGCCTGCTCTGCGCTTCTGAAGATCTTTGTAAGGTTCCTTCCCTTTTCCATGCAGACATCACCTTGTAGGGAAGACTTCTCTGATGCTTCTACATAAAACCGCACTCTGGGCCAGCCTGTGCCTAGTGGTTAAGGTGGCTGGATTCCCTAGCAAAGTGTGCAGTTCAAGTCCCACACCTGGTGGGTTGAAAAAGTGTATGTGTGCCCAAAATCCCAAAGGAGGGGAGAGTTGGAGGAGAAAGGATTGCAGCAGGACCATGCCCCATGAGGGGGGATGTCTCACTATCTTTCTCTTTCTGTCTCTCTCCAGCAAGCACATGTGTCTCCTGGAAAATTAAAAACAAAAACAAAATAATGGCAATAAAAAATTAAATTAAAAAACCTCACAGTCTTAGCCTGAGATCCTTGTCTGACTTCCTACCCTACTTTATTTTTCTTCATGGCACATATTAATTCCAGAAGTGACCTATGTAATTTATTGGCTTTCTGGGATCCAAGATATTAAAGGTAAAGATGCTTGCTTGGTCTGGACCACAGTAGGAACTCATAATAAGTGTGCTGAATAAAGGAAAAAATAGTTTTTATAAATTATATGCTTATTGTTTCTGACATGCCCATACACAGTACTGGAGGCTTCAGCAGCTTTATTTTCCTCTTATTTTCCACTGAGGGTGGAGTCCACTGAAATGAGTTCTGTCCTCAATCCTTTGTTCTCTTTTGCACCTAGTATTATAGATTCTCTTTTCTTTGGAAAGCCCTCTCACTTTTTTTTTTTTTTTTTGAGAGATTTTTGCAATGGGGCACATGTGGTCGGAGAGATAGAGAGAAATAGAGAGACAGAAAGAGAGAAATCACCCCCCCAGAGGGTTGGCCATGCTGCAATCCCTTCTCCTCCATTCTCCTTTCAGGAAAATGCATTCATTTGTTGGAACTATAGGGGAACAATAAAAAGTGAACAGATAGCCATTGGTTTGCATTTAACTTTTATTTCATAGATTCCCAAATCTCAGGGACTCATTGCAGCATTGCTTAGCTCCTATTTTGCTAGTGATTAGCAAACAATTTCTTCAAATACTTCCCCTTTTTTATGAGGAAATTGGACTTTACCCTTGTGTGTACTATGCTGTGAACCAGGCAAGTAGGTCAAACCATGAGATGAGAAGGCAGGATTTCTCTGATAGCTTGCTTTTATCTTTAAAAATCCATATGATTTAAAAAATACTTTGGTAAGTCCTCTTTTTACTTCAGTTAAAAGAATTCTCTTTTGGGGGGGCCAGCAGGTGGCATGGTGGTTGAGGTGCTGGACTCCCACATGGCCAAACATGTGGCAGCTTGCTTCCTCACTCCCCCAACCCTGTCATTTCTCTCTGATGGGCATGTGTGCCCTGTAGCAAATTTAAAAATTATAATTAATAAAATTAAATAGATAACTATTTTTTAAAAAATCTTTCTTATCCAGGAAATTTACTTTCCTACATTAACTCTTAACTTGCCTAAGCGGTTGAAACCTACACACCCATTATAACGGTTTTCCAGGAGAGAGTATACTTACATAGGAAAGGATTGAGCAAGAAGACAGGAAACCTATGTTCTCGTCATTGCCCTAACATTTATTAGGTCATAAATTCCAAGTAAGTTAAATTCTTTGAGCTCCAACATAACACTGAGTATCTTTTTCCCAAAGTTAAAAGAATAATTTCATTGTGGTGTATCCATGCGACAGATTATTACTTAGCAACTTAAAAGAAAGAACTGCTGGCATGTAGGGAAATATGGAGAAATCTCAGAATAATTATGTTGAATGAAATAGGCAAGACAGGCCTGGCCACTGTGGTGCAGTGGTAAGCCAGTGCCTTGTAAGGCTGGGAGCCATATGGTCAACCACAGGTTTGAATTCCCAGGTCAGCATGAGAGCATGCCAAGTGCAATGTGTAGGTGACCCCCAGAATCTTGAGGAGCTAGAGAGCTGAGGAAAAGGGGTTGTGACATGACAAAACCCTACCTAGGGTGATTTCTCTTTCTTCTATGTGAGTGGATGCACTCTCTATCATTTGAAAAAGACCCACAAATTTGAAAACAACCCAGCATACACTGATTCCATTTATATAAATCTCCAGACAACAAAACCTAATATACAGAGTCAGAAAACAGATCAGTAGTGTGGAGGCTGAGCATAAGAAGGGGATGGGTAGGAGGGTGGAATAATAATAGGATTCTAGAAAACTTTTGGTGACTGGTATATATCTTTATTATCTCAAATACTGTGATAGTAGTTATATCAAAACTTATGAAATAGTACATTTAAATATGTGCAATTTATTATGGTTCAATTATACATCAAAAAAATTATGAAAATATTTAACAATGTATTTGACTAAATAAAAATGTTAAACAGACAGAAATTAATATGAAAAAAGTAATTTCAAATCCTCTACTAGGCAATTGATCAATCTGAAGGAAAAACCCCCTGGTACACTTCACATTTTATGAAACATTGCAGAAGAGCAGGGCTCATGCGTGTGGATGGGTACACTTAGTGAAAGCACAGTTCTCAAATTTTGTTGTTGGCACATGTCAAAGTTTTGTTTAAGTAATTAATGAGGAAGGTGACAGGAAGACAAAGAAGCTGATTTGACAAGCACTTAAGGAATGGAGATTTATCCTGTCAGTAGGAAAAGGAATGCTAAATTAGATATGAGATTAGCTAGTGGGATTAATTTTTCTAATAGAAATAACTTATTATTCTATATCGTTCTCTTATCAGTCATAGGTTGCTTATCAAATACACTGTGGCCAAAAGTTGCAGTTTTTTTTTCTATCACAGAGCAGAAGATGCTAAGCAGATAAAATTTACCAGAGGACATGTATACTAGAGAGAGAGAGAGAGAGAGAGAGAGAGAGAGAGAGAGAGAGAGAGAAGGTACCCCTCAAGGGGAATAGTAAAGGGTGGGTTATGATTGGTTGTAAACGGTGGGCCATGATTGGTTGTAAACGGTGGGCCGTGATTGGTTGTAAACGGTGGGTTACGATTGGTTGCTTTTGGACCAATCATGAGGTGCCGGATATGGAAATCTGAGGGATTCTAGTGGCCAATCATGAAAATTGTTTGCTCTCTGAGAAACCTCGGCAGACTCGCTTTTGCACAGCCTCCCACAAAAATTTACCAGAGGACATGTATACTAGAGAGAGAGAGAGAGAGAGAGAGAGAGAGAGAGAGAGAGAGAGAGAAGGCACCCCTCAAGGGGAATGGTCATGTTGCAATCCCTTCTCCTCCATTTCTCTCTCCTTTCAGGATTTTGGCCACATATGCACACCTGCTCAGACAGCATTTCTCAGCTGATGTATTTCTCAAGCTCGCAGGCAGGATTCCATTCCTGGGGTTGGACATGTGGGATCCAGTTGCTTTAACCACCATGTCATGGGCTGGCCCCACATTTAAAGTAAATTGTTCTTTCATGTGTCTATAAGAAGGAAAAATAATAAAGCTGAAGATTGATTGCATTTGCCAGAAGATCCCTTAAACCCTTCTAATAGATACAATAAAAATCAGGAAGCTCTCAATTTCAATTGCAGTTCTCAGCAGGGATTCCAGAAATTTTGTATTTTAGCTGATGAATTATAAGTGAAATCGAGTCTTTAAATTTGTTGTTTTTACAACTTGTAGGACAGTTTTCAGTGCTACACATTTGAAAGAAAAAGTAATCTGGAAGCTGAGGACTGTCCCATAATATTCACAAGTGCCAGAATTTTGACTCCGGTCGATTAGTGGAACATAATAGCCAAAGTGTACTTTTCCTTATTGGCTCGTTCCAAGCAAATAATGAGCTTAGTCAATTCAATATTTTCAAGTAAATTCAATGTAGGTGTAATTACTAAATTTAGCTCCTTTGCTTTATCTAGGAAATAATTTTCCAGATCTAACATCCTTCATCAACAAAAAAGAAACTTACATATCTTTGTTTAAAATCTCACTTCTAAAAATATGAATCAAGTGGGGAAAAACACACACACACACATGCAGACACATACACACACACACACACACACACACACACATTTCTTTTATTACATAGTCTTAGTGTGATACATCTAGGACTTTCCCAAAAGATTTCAATTCACACAGGATTACGGCCACACCTTTAGGATCCCAGGTGCTATTTTTAAGTATATAGAAAGCGAAAACACAGGTATTGCATCCAACAATCACAACGGAGGAAATGTAAAACCCACACTTGAACATGAAAATGACATATACATACGTAGTGAGACCTAAGAAAAACATAAAGGTCTTCAGAAACAGTGATGGTACATCTTATGAGGTGGCCAGTGCTGCGATTGGAATGAGTAGAGTGAAATGGGGCCAACCTGGGGAGCCTTCAACCTACCAGAAGTTTTAAACTATCAATTATATCTTTCATTTCTTGTTTAAACATAAAAATGATCATCATAATGCACTGCTGTGGAACTACTATAGAAGAAATAGCATAATTTGATTCTACTTAGTTTGTGTAGAATTACTGCATCTCACTGGTTACTCGAAGAAGACAAATAGGGTATCTAAGCCAGAAACTTGGGAATTGTCCCACATACTTCCAAATCAGCAAATATTAAATATTTCTCTTCACCAGCAGTTAGTGTAATGGCTATGTCGCTGAACTCTCAGGTAGTCAACCGCAGTTCAAGTCCTGGACCTGGTGGCTTAAGCTCACACCAGGCACATGTGCGTGCGTGACCAAGATCCCGAGAGGAGAATGGAGGAGAAGGTATTGTGGCATGGCCATCCCCCCCGGGGGGTGATTTCTCATTTTCTGTCTCTTTGTTTCTTCCTGTCTTTCTGGTGAGCACACATAACCTATAGCAAAAAACTCTTCGAAGAAGAAAATTCTCTTCTATAATTCTTATTTTCTTTTTTTAAAAATATTTCATTTAATTTCATTTATTCACTCATTTATTTTAATTTGAACAGAGAAAGAGACAGAGACAGAGAGAGAGAGAGAGGGAAAGTGAGAAAGCAAGCCACCAGATCTGGGACTCAAACTATGGTCGTCCATGTGGGTGTGTCTAGCACCTGCTGGTCCCCATATTCTTAATTTCTATTCCCAATGTCCTAGCAGAGTTGCCATCTTCCCTCACCTAGGCTGTTGCAAATATCTTCTACCATTTTTGCCTGCCTGCTGCCGAGTACCCCCACCAACACCACCCACTTCCATCCACCCTCTATCACTGCTGCCCAAGGAGCATTTAATGGTTTCCTAATTTCTTCAAGTTAAATCCTAAACTCCTTAACCTGAAATGAAAGGCCCTTGTGAGCTAGTTCCTGCCTATCTCTCAATCTCATTTTGGAGCTCCCAACTTAACTTCTCACGCTCCAGTCATACTGACTTTATCTACACTTCTCTTTATGTACCAGTTTTCTTTTTTCTCTTCTGGAAATCACAATGCAGATTTCTTCCTCTGTGTATTCTATAAATTTCTTGTCACCTTTTGAAGCCTTATCTTTTGATTTTTTTTGTTTATTTTGTTTGTTTGTTTCTTTGTTTTTAGGAGAGATTTTTGCTATTGGGTGCTTGTGCTCACCAAAGAGACAGAAAGACAGAAAGTGAGAAATCACCTTCCCTAGGGGGAATGGCCATGCCCTGATCCATTTTCCTCCATTCTCTTCTCAGGATTTTGGAAATGCATGCACTCGTACCTGAGCTTTAAGCTGCCAGTCCAGGACTTGAACTGCAATCAGCTACATGGAAGTCCAGCAACGCAACCATTACGCCATCTGCTGATCATCTTTGAAAGCCAGTGTCTTGTATATGCATGCCTTTGAAGTCTCCTTTGACTCTCCAAAGGATTTCTAATGACTTCCACTTTATATCACCATTTTGTATTCCTAGTAGGGTACTTTCCATACTGTAGATTTTGCTTATGAAATTGCCGAACACACCAGACCACAGCATATATGAGGGAAGGAACTCTGACTCATTCATTTCTACATGGTTCTAATTAAATATAATCTCTAATACATTGCATTATATGAATACTTTCTGAATTAATGAATGGACAATCTAAAAACAAAACTCTACCTATAGTTTATCACGAGGTTCACTGCTACAGCGCAGAGGTGTGATAAGGCTGGGAAATACATATACTTCTGGGGATAAGCTAAAACCTTTCAATCACCTGGGGTTTTTAGAGCAGTCTAATATGATTTATGAGTATTGAATAAACACTAAAATAGGAATAGAAAGGCAGGGTTCTAGTCATAGTTCAACCATCCCCTGGTTATGTGATCTTGAGCCAGACACTTAGCTTGTGCCATAAACTAAAAATGAAGGAGCAGAAAAGAATAGTACATAAGGTATTTTAAAGGTTATTTTCCAATAACTTCAAAAGCTGAATGTAGGCACAACTGCAATGACTCAGGCTGTAGGGTGCTTCTTTGTAGTACTGGAGCCACATGGAGGCCCAGGTTTAGATCCTGGGAGTGACATGAACACATCTGGCACTCTCATGGGCGCCTGTGAATCAGCTGGCTGGGAGGCTGGAGATCACAGTGTGGTGAGATCCTGTCAAGGGTACCTCTTTCTTTCTCATATAAAAGAAAGAAAGAAACTTGGGGGGGGGGGGAACTGAATGTAGTGCCAGAGAAGATCTGGCATGTTCAATGTCAGTGTAGCTCATTTTCTTCTAAAAACAGGTGTTCTCAAGATCAGCAGCAACACAGTGAACAATGATCCCTAGTGTCAGAATGCATTAAGTGAAAGAATTTATAACATAACGATATATGAAAGAATTTATAACATAAAATAACCTGGACTTTTCCAGCATTGTAATCAGTAGAGATTGCAAAAGAGCAACCACACCAGAGGATTATCTTGAGAAAGACTTTGAAGGAAGAAAAAGAGACTGATCTTTGCTAGCAGATGGTATATCACAGAATACACTTGGGCAGGGCTGAATTGAGAAGGTTTATGTGTGACTAGTGTGCTGGGTATTTGCTTTTCAACAATTTGAGTAGCTGACATGTAAATATTTTCTCAAATATTTAAAATCATACCATTTCTGCTGTTACAGAGTCACAAACAAAATTATACAAAATTATAAGAAATCTTTTGAACATTATCTTTGAAATTCAGTATTTTGAAATTTTGAAAGTTGCTTATTAACTGTCAAGAACTGGAGTATGAGCAAAAAATGTTTGGTATGTAAAGTAAATGTGGAAAAATGTAAAAATAAATAATTAAAAAAGAATGCATGAAATGACTATTGAAATAAAAGAGATGATCAAATTTGAATTTTTTTGAAATTGATATGTCAACATTTCCCCATATTCTAAAATAAATGTGTGAAAGGGTATTCCTGGGGTTTTGGACTAGAATAGTTTAAACTCCATTATTTTTTTTTAACCAATGTCATGGCTTACTTACGGTCTATACATAAATGTTAATGATTACTGTTTACAAATTCCACTGTATGTGGGTACAAACAATTCTTCTGGTTGTAGAATTAAGACATCTAGGGACCAGCAGTTGACATAATTGATATGTCGCTGGACTCCCATGTAGTCGACCACGGTTTGAGTCCCAGACCCAGTGGCTTAAACTCCAGCTGGTGCGTATGCGTGCGTGCCCAAGATCCCAAGAGGAAATGGAGGAGAAGGGATTGCAGTGTGGCCATCCTCCCTGGGGGGGGGGGGTGATTCCTCGCTTTCTGTCTCTCTGTCTTTCTGGTGAGCACACACGCCCTATAGCAAAAACATCTCCAAAAAAAGAAAAAAAAATTAAGACATCTAGATATTTATAAAATTTTAGAATTCAAAATGCCAAGTCATCTTATAATTTAGTAAAAACAGATAGACTATAATTGTCAAGAGACTTCTTATCTTTCCTTATTCCAGATCATAATTACAGGCAGAGTAACCCCAAACTGACTGAAAGGAGATTAGGTGAGTTTAAATTTTTCTTTTATTAATTTAAAGAGGCTATACTGTTGATTTTATTAAGCATAAATTGGAGACTCATTTTTTTACAATAATTTTTCACCACACCTGAGAGTGTTATGCTGAGAAGGTACCCCTCCTTGTTTGGGAATAGCACTCACACAGTGGTTGAGATTTTCGTAGAGTATTTACTACCTGCCAGGCTAAGTGCTTTACCACTATCATTTTATTATTGAATACTTGAAGCAGTGTTGTGAAGACCAATTGTAATTATTTTATGGCTGAGAACAATAAAGTCAGAAAGGACAGTATGAATTGAGATTTTTTTTTTCTTAATACAAAACGTGTTTATTGGGATGGTTTCCCACTCTCCTTGAGTCAGGATGTTTTGTGTGCTGCTTCCTCCTGAAGGAACATCCTTCTGTAAGCCTCGCTTTTCTTTCTGTAAGCCTCGCTTTTCCTTCTGTAGGCTGGCAGAGGATAGTGGAGCCGTCGACGCACAAAACTACCATTTGTGCATGGTGGAGACTGTGGTGGTTTTATAGCATCCTGGGCACTTCACATACATGAAGCAGTAATTTGGGCTCTGCACCAGGTGCTGCTTCTCGTGTTTCCTCTTCTCTTCTAGGGAGGGATGAAGGAGGTCCGTTTTGAGAGGCATGGTCTTGTGGGGAGGTCATCCCCGCCAGAAAGACTCTATTGAGAGTTCCAGGGAAGTCACCATGTAATGGGGTCTGATTCAAAGGCTGTGCTCTCTGTGTGGTATGCACACTGCCATCATCAGGTGAAATATGGCTAGGAAGGCAGCATTCAAATCATGCCTCCCTCTGAACAGGCACTGAGGTGAGGTGATATAGAAGCAGAGTTCCAGGGAAGTCACCATGTAATGGTGACTGCCTCTGCCCTTGTATGGCATTTCTCAAATAATAAGGTGCAAAGGAATCACTCGAGGATGCTGTTGAATTGCAGAGTACGATCCAATAGGTTTGGATTGGAGCCTGAGATTCTACTATTCTAATATTGATGGTAATATTACCAATCCTCAGACCACACTTTGAGTAGCCAGTCACTCATGACTAATAAGCGGTTCAGTACCATGGACAGTGGAACAGGTAGGCCACCATCGCTGCCATTTCACTCACGGCTCTTGCGGTAAACTCAGGCAACAATACACAGTCAGAATCATTTTTAAAAGTATTTCTTGGATTGGTATCAGCTATGCGGTGATCTTCCCCTTCATATAGGTACAAACCGTCCAGAGGAAAAAGAAAATTAAGGTTTTAAAAGGAAAAAGTGTGCCTTTTTTTTGCGTTTTTAAAATGGTATTATGTTGCCAAGCGCCCCTCAGGCAAAAAAAAAAATCTAATCAGGTCCATTTATCTCATGAGGAGGTTAATATAAAATTTATAAAATATTTAAGTAGTAGTATCAACTTCAACATTAAAAGACATCTATTTGAAAGGGGTTAACACTCCTACTTGTACATCTGATGGGCAGAAAAAAAATGAACATCTTTCTGCTACTAAATCCACTGAACTGTTATTAGCCAATTACACATAATGAGCAAGAAAAAATTAAAATACAGTAGGGTGATATTCAAAACTATAGTGAAATAAAAGTGACCTTAAATTTATTTTAAAATATATTTTGGGTCCAGGAGATGGCATAATGGCTATGTTACTGGACTCCCACGTACTTGACCGTGGTTTGAGTCCCAGACCCTGTGGCTTAAAACTTGTACCAGGTGTGTGTGTGTGTGTGTGTGCTTGTGTGCCCAAAATCCTGAGAAAGAAATGGAGGAGAAGGGATTGCGGCATGGCCATTCCTCTACGAGGTGATTTCTCACAGAAATTTCTGTCCCTCTCCCTCTCTCTGTCTCTTCAGTGAGCATGCACATCCTATAGCAAAAATCTCTCTCTCAAAAAAAAAGAAACAATGGGAACCAGCAGTTAGCATAATGGCTATGTCGCTGGACTCCCACGTAGTCGACCGTGGTTCGCATCCCGGACCCGGTGGCTTAAAACTCACGCCGGGCGCGTGTGTGTGCTTGCCCAAGATCCCGAGAGGAGAATGGAGGAGAAGGGATTGCGGCGTGATCATCCCCCCCTGGGGGGTGATTTCTCGCTTTCTGTCTCTAATGTCTCTTTCTGTCTGGCGAGTACACGCGCCCTATAGTGAAAAAAATCTCTCCAAAAAAAAAAAAAAAGAAACAAAAATAAATAAATTTTTAAAAATATATTTCTGCTACCTGTTTCTTTACTTGGTATTTCTTATTTCTATTTCCTTACTTTAAGGATAATATCAGAAAGATCATCCTCTTAGTGAGTTTGTTCTTGTTTACCCCCTACTTTGAAACAACAACTATGGCTGCTACCAGAAAGACTTCAGGGCTTTGAGACTGTCGATCTACTTCACAGGAGAGGAAAGTACTGCAGATGAAAGTCCAGCAAACAATTTCACTTGTTTTGTTTTGTTTTGTTTAGAAAGACTTTTGCTTTAGGGAGTGTGTGCTCGCCAGAGAGACAGAAAGACAGAAAATGAGAAACAACTCCCCAGGAGGCATAGCCATGTCACAATCCCTTCTTCTCCATTCTCTTCTTTGAATCTTGGACACATATGCACATGTGCCTGGAATGAGGTTTAAGCCACCGAGTCTGGGACTTCAACTGCAGTCAACTATATGGGAGTCCAGCGATGTAGCCATTATGCCATCTGCTGGTTCCTTTTACTTTATTTTAAAAAATATTTTTAAGGATTATTTTATTTAAATTTATTTATTTATTATAATTTTACCAGAGAGGGACAGAGTGAGAGGGAACAAGAACCGGAAAGTGAGAAAGCAAGCCTTCAGTTCTGGGACTCTATCTGTGGTAGGTCATGTGAGAGTCCAGCACCTTTAACCACCAAGCCACCTGGAGGCCCCACCTTTCACTTGTTTTTTAAATGAAGGCATTTTTGTTTCTCTGGTTAAGAACCACTTCTCATGACTGATGATGCTGTAAGCTACATTTATGGTAACAGAAAATGGGTATAATCCTGCACAAACTCATTCTTTTTCATTCCAATGTATTTTTCTGAAATTAATTAATTGCCATTCATAAGCTTACATTTATAGTGTACCAAGAGTTAAAATGTTGTTCATATTTCAGCATTCTTCTCAAATTAGTTCTTGATTCCAAAGAAAAATTTCATTTTTGACTATGTTTAGAGCATTAAAACAAATTTGGTGTTGTATATGTTCAACTAAATATGTGGTGAGGATCTATGCGCCAGCTAAGTCTATATATATATATATATATACATATACATATACATATACATACATACACACACACACACACACACACACGTATATATAAATAATTTCATTTGATTTTCACAACATTTTGAAATAGATTCCGTGTTCTTATGTAAGTGATGGCAAAGGTGAAGTTCAAAGTCTCTCCATTAGTAGGTGATTGGGCTTTGATTACAGGAAGGAGTGGTTTCTTTCATTATACTCTTTTATACTGGGCTAGTTCTAGTGGAAATTTATACCTCTCAGAAGGACACAGCAAAAATATTAAGTGTGAAGTGCAGTGCAGTTTGACGGTGAGAGGTAGAAAATAGATGGTTCTCATCCATTATTTCAAAAGTGGATATGCAGCTAAATTCAACATCCATTACTGGCATAGTATATTGGGTGGGCTCTTTTCAGATAGAAAGATATTAGCCATTAGTAAAGATTAACTAATTTACCCGAGCTTGCCTGGAGCACTCAATGCCAGAATAGAATTTATAACTAACATCTTGGCAGTTGCTTGGACTACCAAACTGCAGATAATTCTCTGTAGAATATTTTGCCCCAGCCTTTTTGAGTCTAATAGTAATTAATTTAAGAGAAAAATTTTAAAAATTATATTGTGGTGATCTTAGTTCATCCTTCTTATTCTTCTGGTTGTATCACTGAAACCTAAGTTCAGAAATGAGGAATCATTATCCATGACCTTAAGAATGTGCATATTCTGGGACCACTAGATGACATAATGGATATGTCACTGGACTCCCACATAGTCGACCATAGTTCGAGTCTCAGATTTGGCAGCTTAAAACACACTGGGCATGTGTGCGTGTTTGCCCAAGATCCCAAGAGAGGAATGTAGGAGAAGGGACTGTGTGGCATGGCCATCTCCCCTGGGATAGGGGAGTGATTTCTCGCTTTCTGTCTCTCTGTCTCTTTCTGTCTTTCCAGCCAGTGCATACCCCCTATAGCAAAAATCTCTCTTCCAAAAAAAAAAAAAATGTACTTATTCCTTCTTTTCTGGCCTTCATTATCCTATTTGGCGGAAGGCTCAGTCACTGAATGCCTGAACTGGTGAGATGATCACCGTAAACATTTTATCACTAGTCTTAGATAAGATGTCATATATGCACTATGAAGCTTACTCATTCCTTAAGCTAACCAGTAACCAGCAGGTGTCCACGCTCCAGAGATGTGGAGCACTGCTGGCTTCAGTGTGTTGTGATTCTTTACAAAGTTAGGGACAACAGCAAGGAGGAAGATCCTGAGGGATCACCATCTCTTAATGGAGTGCCTTGGCAGCAAGGGAACCTAAGGGAACCTAAGAGAACAGAGCAGGTGGCTCCGGGCTAGAGAGCACTAGGTGCAGGTAGGGTAAAAATAAAACTACAGATGATTTATAAGACTGACTCATCTCCCTGCCCCCCCCCCTTCCTTTAGTTTCCTTCTCTTTGCTCTTTCTCTGTCTCTGTCTTCCTTTCTTGCTCATTTTGATTTTGAAAATTCTACTAAAAGTGCTGGATCTCCATTTTTTTAGTCAAGATGAAGATTGTACCACAGGAAAGCCATTTCTACAATCTTTCTTTATTGTCATAGCAGTTTTCAAATTTCTTTTTAATGTGAATTTTTTTGTGCAGAATTCTCTCTCTTTCTCTCTCTCTCTCTCTCTCTCTCTCTCTCTCTCTCTCACACACACACACACACACACACACACGTTTTTTAATCCCCAGAAAAACTTTCCTTGAAAATGAGAATAAGCAGATCAGACACTGAAATGTTCAAATACACTGCAGAATACATACTTGCTTCTTAAATCCAACCCTTAAACACCCCGGGGACACACAGGTATGCCCGTTCCCAGAGCACCGGTTGTTTGCTCGGTACCTGCCGGTGCGGTGGTTGAAATACTCGGTAACCAGAGTTTGACATGAAACTCTGCTTAGCGCATTGACCTTCACGTATGATCACTTCTGTCTCTGCGGAGCTGGCGGAGGTCCCTATTGTATTTTACCAGTCTCTACTCACGGCGTGCTGCGGAGCTAGGAAGAGCAACCTGAAACCCTCTTTGGCTTTGACATTTGAGGTGGAACCCTCAGCGCTGCTGAGAAGCCCTCGGCGATCCAGTTCGCTCGATCCCTTCCACACCTCACGATCTTCGCCCCCCAAGCCGCCCTCCTGGAATCCCTTTCCAGGGCAGGCGGGCTGCTAGTGTAGACAAAGTGGGCGTCAGCAGCGCCTGCTCGGAGCCTGGTTTGGTTCTGCTCGCGCAGCGCCCGCGCAGCCCGCCAGGGGGATCCCGACCCGCCAGGCGGCTTCAGATAAGAAAGCGTCCGAGGGGCGTGGAGCCCAGGGTCCTGAAGCGCCTGCTCCGAGGAAACCCCGAACAGGCCGGGCTCGCTCTCTACGCCCGGGGTCTGGTGAGGCTCCAGTTCCTGGCTCCGGAACCTGAGGTCCCACTTTAGTGAGGGGCGTGCCCCGCGAGTGGGTGTGTCCGTTTCCGTCCGCCGGCCTTCCAGCCCAGAGAAGAGCTCCTGAAAGCGGGTACTTTGTTTTCCCAGATGGGTTTTATCTGCGGGTGATCCCGGCTCTAGGAGGGCAACTTTGTGCCGGGGCGCTGATCTGCTGCCTTGGGCGTCCAGGAGAGGAAGAAGCGGATTCCGGCTACATCCGCAGGAGGAAGTGCGGCAGGGTTGGGGGAGTTCCCACGGGGGGTGGGTGACAGGGAGATTGGCACCGTTCGCGTCCCGATCGCGTGGCGACGCTCTTGGAAACCCGCTCGGTATCCCGCTTTCAATTTGTCTCTTCAGGGATTAGGGCGTGAGGTTGGGGCCAGGATCCGTCTGGAGCCGAGCAGAAAACTTTTCCCTTCCCAGCCCCAGGTCCCCTTTGTCTTTCCGGGCAGCGGTGGCGACGACGCCTGAGCTGCGGGTCCCTTGTCCTGCCCGGGTCCCCGCACCCGGTGCCCTCCGAGGGTAGGAGCGCCCGGACCCTGCGCGCGCGCATGGCGGCGGCCCGTGGCCCCGCAGCCCGGGGCGGGCATAAGCAGCGGCGCCCCCCACGCCCGGAGGCCGCGGGCGCCCACCCGGCGCGGAGGTAGGGGCGCCCCCACTCCTCCACCCGCCGCACCCCTCGCCACCCGCCCCCTCGCCTGACTCATCTGCCAGCGGTGGCCGCGCCGCGTCGGCTGCCCGGGCCCCGGATGGGGAAGGAGACCGCAGCTGCCCGCGGCTGCCGAGATTCCTGCTGACGCCCCCGACCCCGCGGCTTCCTGCGCTGGGCTCTCCAGGCGCCAGACGTCCCGACAGCTCCTGGACCGAGAGCCGGGAGTGAGAACCCCGAGAGGCTACCGGACCCCGCGGCCCCGCGCTCTGGACGGGTGAGGGGAAGGGAAGGGTGCTCCTGGGCGTGGGGAGGTGGGTGGGCCACCGCGGCAGCCGAAAGCCGGCGCTTCTTGAGACCCTCCGCTCCCCTCGGCTTACGCCTCCAGAGTTAGGGTAAACAGTATCTCCTGAAGTTGGGGAAATAAACCAAGTCCGCCATCAGTTCTCACTCCTCAGTCCCTGGAGCGCCAGAAAAGCCGCGCAGGGCATCCCCGAGAACCTGGAGTCTTGGAGTGCCTGGCTGGGTTTGTCCAAGCTACACCCTCCTTTGTCTAGGTTCCAGAGAGTCAGCATTCTCTGCAAAGATGTCCACAGCGTTAATTTATAAGCAGAGTAAAGTGTGGCCGGGGGTTCCTAAAGAGGCATCCGTATGTGATAGTAGCAACGTAGGCAAAATGGAGAGGTGAAACTATTATTTGCCAAATTCGGCACCACACTTCTCCCTGTATAGGCTGTGCTTAAGGGAAGGTCCGAGGGCTTACGAGATTTGCTTCATTAATCATTCTTTTGCAATAATTAATTGTTCAAGCCAGACTTCACATTGTGTAGGTGCAAGCTCTGTGTGTTTGTGCTCTTTGATTTAGAGAAGTGTGTGTGTGTGTGTGTGTGTGTGTGTAGTAAAACCAATTCATTGTTCAGAATCAGGCATCAGTCAAGTCAGAGACAGGCAGATGTTTTACGTACATGTAATCAACTAATTGGAGTCAATCCTTGTACACCTTAGGCAGGTGTATTTCAAAACTAAATACGTTACACTAAAGTACAATATATCTTACCTTGTCTTTTCTTCCGAAGACCTTCAAAAGTAATTATGGACAACTGTATAGAAAACATCTCCAGAATTGATCAAAAATCCTTATTTTCCACTAACAATATCAAACTCTTGGGTTTGCAGTTAAATCAAGTTGAGGGGTATACTTTCTGTAGCACTTTCTGCATAAATATCACCAGTGCTTGTGAAAGCTATTTACTTTGCTATTTCTTGCATGGTGGAGATTCTTATAGGATGACCTTCAGTGTGTTATTTGACGACTGATCCTAGAACTTATTATCAATTGGTGAAAAGTAAGCTCAATTTTGAAACTTTTAAGATCTTATTTTATTTTCCCATTGTTTTATTTTCCCACTATTGTTTACCCATACAGAAGCATCTGATTGTAGTTTTATGCTTTTCAAACATCTGAAGTAAACAAATTCTTTTAAACGGAAATAATGCTTCCATTAAGGGGAAACTAGTCAAATGGCTTAGTTGTACATTATGAGAATTTTTTACTCTTAAAAATGTATACTGAGGTATTAATGATTTTTCTCTAATGAAGTCCTACTAGAGAGCTTATAATTATGAGATAATTTAGCTATAATTTGTAACCCTGGTTATAATTAGCTCTGTATCTAGGCTGGGAAAGCCTTCGGAAAGAGGGAGCTGCTGCGTGGGAAGTCTCTGTATGTAATTTCCAGGCAGTTAGCACGGGGACGCTTCACCTGTTGCTTCTGAGGCAGGGCTAGATAAAGGTACGTAGTACCCAAAGGGTACCCATGATCAGAAGGGATTCTTCACAAAGAAGGATGGCTGCACTTGTTATTTTAACTTAGAGGAATTTTTAGTGACGCTTTTGAATGCTCCTAGAGTTCGATTGCTATATTTGGACTTGTGTAGTTTTAGCATTTTGACAACAGCTCGCTGGAGAGAGAAAAATGATTACTGACATACAGAGTGAGTGAATCTGAGCCAATTGGTTAAATCCTCTTCTTCTCATGATGGCGCTTAGTGTAAGGGGGAAAATTTCATACTTAGCTGAGGAAGATAGATAAGAACAAAGATAAATGCAAATGTCACCTTTTATATTTCTTAAAAAAATTAGTAGAGAATAAAGAATATAAGTCCTCATAGTAATGCACATCACTGATCAAACAATGTGGAATTTAAAAGAGAAAGGAGTTTAAAAATAAATTTCAAATAATGTTACTCTCTCTAAATAGGAGACAACATGGAGAATCTTTGTCAAGCAAATCACATTTGAAAAAAGAAATTGTGGAGAAATAGAAAAATAAGCCTGTGATGAAATGGACCCTTCATTTTTTTATTTAATTTGCCAAAGGATGTATGTATTGGCTGGAGAAAGACAAAGAGAAAGAGAGGGAAGTGAGAAAGCATTCCCCCAATGGGGGTGGTCACACTGAAATACCATTGTATCCAATTCTCTCTGCTTTTGGAATTTGGCATGCATGCACATGTGCTTAGTATGTTTTTCAAGCCTCTGGGTCTAGGACTCAAACTGCACAGTTGGCCATGTGGACTCCAGCCACCTTAACCACAATACCCTCCAACTGGTTCTGGACCCTTCATTTTATTAAGAAATATGTGATTCACAGTCGTAGTGAGTGTATCCACTTGTTCCTGGATTTAGGATGCAGTTTGTACACTAAGGTTTAGTATGTGTGCCGGCACTCAGAGAATTCTGGTGAGCCCTTGTCTGGGAGCCATGCTGGCCCCTGGATACCCATCCAGCCTCTCTTGTGGGAGCTTATATGTTGGTGGGGAGAGGACTGGTGCCACAGATCACCTCGAATCTGAAATGGTCTGGGAGCACCAGAGAATTGATACAGAGTGGGAGCAGTATGGCAGGTTACAAAAGACCCTGGATGGGGATTTGTCATCTTGATTACATGGCCCTGGATAAATTCCTTGGCCTTTCGGGTGTTTAGTGCCTTCAGCTGCAGAAGGAAGACTTGAAACTGGTGATCCCTGTTCTTTTTTAAATGTTGTGTGATGAGTTCTGGCAGAATTATGGAAAGGAAGAAATTAAAATGTGTGTGTGGGGGGGGTATGGTTTATAGGATTTGGGTCAGAGGAAGGCAGGCTAGAGGTTATGCTTATGCAGGGAAAGGGTGATGACTATGATGACAGAAAGTGGAGGAGACTTGGCCAGAGGCAACTGGCCCACCATTGATTATCCAACTTGACAGTACAAAATAAAATAATAAATACTGACTTTCGCTAAGTACTTGATGGTTTTGCATGAATTTGTACAAATAGTGGCGATTGATTTTCCTAACGGCCCTCAGAGGTAATTAGAGCAGAAAGGTGATGAAACCAAGGCTAAAACCACACGGCACGTGTGCTCTGTATGCTCCATTGCCTTTCTGCAGGATTTGTAGAGCTAGGAGAAGTTAAAGCACACTTTGAAAGCTGAGTAAAATGAGAGAGAAAGTTGGTGTTCGATTTTCATGGAAGATGAATTTCTGAGTAAAAATTTAGGCTACATTCTGGAAGATGAGAGTCTCTGTTTATGAGACTCAGACCTTCCCAAATGCCTTGAATTCCAATTATTGATGTGTAGTCTGATTGCTCCTGTTCTGTGCTTCCTCCCTACCTTACATCCCTCACCCCCAGCAGGAATTCTGGGGATTTGACTATCACAGAGTCATTGATAAGACTCTTCCAAGAGCTTTGAGTGTAACTGGAAAAGGAAATCTCTACATCTCGTATAAAGGTGAGGATGCTTGGGTCATTATACTGTTGTTCATTGGTTGACGGGATGTGTTGTAGTAGCACGTTGTGCTGTGGAAACTTTGTCACCAGAAGTGAACTTAAACAGAAGGCATAGGAATGTTGCAAAGTGGGAAGATGTGGATCGAGACCTTCTTCCTGTAGCACCTTCATCTCTGCCCTGAACATTAAGTGTACCTGGGATAGACAAGTCCCCCTCCCACCACTCACCTGTTTTCCTGTGGAAACGAGTTGGTCAGGATTTATTTTATTGCACATGTGAAGAACCTACATCTAATTAGGTTAAACGAAATGATTTTTTAGCTCATGTGACTGGAAATTTAAAAGGTAGATCTTGTTTCAATCATACCTGGAACCCAGAGACTCACAAGATTTTGTCAGAGTTCTCTCTCTCTCCCCACTTCTCAGCTCCACTTGTCTTTGGCTCAGCTTTATTCTGAGGCCCTCTTTCCACCATTGGTAGTTCTAAGCCTACATTCCTGGGCTATGATCCATAGAAAGACAAGTCCTGTCTCTTCTAGATCCCATGTATATAAATCTATGTGAAAGGCTCTGACTAGCTCTACTTGAAGGTCATTGAATCAGTTTCTGTGTCCAACAGGAAGTGCTACTATGATAGTCTTAGACCGGATTCTGTGCCCAACCCTGTGTGTATGTGGTTTTGGTGGTGAGATAAGGACAAGGAGGCTGGTAGGGTGCCGTCATGGACAAATTCTATTGGGGGTCACATAGAGGTGTGGTTCACCCAAGCAAGAGATGCTGCCAATCAAAAATCATATGTTTGTTACTGAAAATAATTGCTCCCTCTTTCTTTGGGACAGCCTCCCGGACAATGATGTGGAGTTTGCACAAGGAGGCAACTCAGGTGCCCAAGGCCATGCACATTACAGAAGTGGGACCTTCCTCCCAACCAAGGTGAAGCCCAGTGATGGAAAAATGCTCTCATGTCTAGACTTCATGGAAACAAGAGTGGTTTCCAGAATATTATTGAATGGAGGAGCCCACTATTTACCCATATCTGAGTATTTTTAGCAGATACCTCTGCATTTTTTTTTATTCGTTTGTTTGCCTAAGGATTTCATTTCTAAAAGTCCTAGACATTAGTGATTGGGCATTGTAGAGCCAGTGAAAGTTTGAAGAGAAGTGAAGTGATGAATACGGAACTATTGTTTATGCAAATTCATTGAATTGACTGGATACAGACCAAGGGAATAGCAAGCAAAGAATAAGATTATCACTTAGGAGACATAAAATAATAAATTACAAGTCAGATTATTGGCAATATGGATATGTGAGCAGTGTTAGGAAGATGGTGAAATTCACAGGATGAAGAAGCATCTGCGTTGACAAAAGTATGTAGAAAGAAATGGATCAGAAAGGACCAGGCTAGGAAGATAGGTTGGGCCAGTGGGTGAAATGGCTGAATGTGGTGGACAGGTTAACAGCGACTGGATTACATAGAAAGGAGACCTGTGGACACCATAAATCCTAGGGGCATATGTAGAACTGATATTTATTGAGAACTTTCCTAATATTGCAGATTTCATGTTGCATGCTTTCAGTTCATTCTATGAGGAGATTCAAACCTTTGTGGGAAAAGGGAGTTAAAGTATGAGTTTATTTTGGTGCAGAAAAATCTTGAAATTCATGCATGGTCTTTTCATAATATACTTCTTCCATGAGCTTTGTGAAGGTCTTCATTATTATCATCCAGGTCAGAGAGAAGGAACAGAATAGAGGGTTATTAAGGCAAAGGTGCAGAGCATCTCTGCTTGAAGGCAAGCTGACAAGAGTGTCAAGGTGAGACCTTAGGAGAGAATACTATATGCAGATTCTGGGTTTGGGGTCTAACAAGGAAAGGGGATGGAAACAGAATCAGAAAGCTGAACAGGTGAGCAGATCAATACAGCAACTAGGGCTGTTTGTTGATCTGAGAACAGGAACTCTACCATCTGCATTGCCTTTACATATTCTTCCAGCTATGAATCAATCAGAATATGGAATGGGCAGTCTCTGAGAGAGAAACAGGACTCTATTTGTTATCAGGTACTATTAGGGCAAGAAGGACTGACGTTTGTAGACCCTCTGCCATGTGCCTTAGATATATAAGCTCTCTAAATCTTCATTACAGTCATGAAAGGGTAAATATTATGTCCTTTTGAAGCTAGAAAATGGAGGCTAGGAGAGGTTAAATGACTTAGCTGAGCTCCTGAAGCCTGACTGGAGGGTGAAGGAGCTGGCACAGAATCTCAGATCTGTCTGAATCTAGACCTTATCCTGGACTGTCAGGGGAGCCACCCTGGTCCTAGCAGGGCAAGGGCAATTTCGAGTCTGAGTGATTAGTAATAAGGAGGTCAGCAGGGCAGAGGGTTATGAAGGAAGACAGCAAGCTAACTTTCAGACATCGAGTGTGAGAAAAGAGCAGGCCATCAGAGGAGAGTTGTTAAGCAGGATGATATCTGGTTTTGGCGGAAAACTTAATAATCCGTTACCCCCCCTCCCCCTCAGTGTATGGGCTCTGTCATTATGCAGGATAGATACATCAGCAAGTCAGATGTTTGGAAAGTTTAATTTTAGTTGCTGATTTCAGTTAAATAGAAGGACCTTTGCCAACTACCATGGCCTATTTTTACCTTTATGCATACAGGTACTTTGCTCTGAAATATGAAAAATAAGAAATGCATACATATAGGGAGGGAGAGAGAGAACTAGCAGGTGCTGACTTCAGTAGGTACATAGAACACACTCTAGTTCTAAAAGTCTATACTTCAAGATGCTCCAAATGAAACTATCATTCTCCAACAAAAGAAAGGGCAATTTATATCTGCTTAGATGTATATTTATATACATATAATAGACTGTGTAGGAGTAGGAGGCTACTTCAAAAAGTTCATGGAAAATGTAATCAGAGTGTGATCTTTTATTTTGGTGCAGTTTATAAAAATTCATGCATAATTGCATAATGCACACTTCATGAATCTTTCTTTCTTTTTTTTTTTTTTTTTTTTTTTCCCTAGTCTGCTATAGAGTCCTTGTACTTGCCAGGGAAAGACAGAGAGGAAAAAAGTGAAAAAGCACCCCGTAGGGAGGTGGCCACATTTTCTCAGGATTTTGGTCATGTGCCCAGTGTGCTTTTGAGCCACTGAGTCTGGAACCCCATGCAATGGGTGTGTGGGATTCAGCTGCTTTACCCCCCATACCAGTGGCTGGTGCTTCATGAGTTTTTGAAGACACCAGTGTGTATGTGTGTATGTCTGATAGGAAAAAAGGAAATAAACAGGCATATTAAAATTGATTATCTTTTGTGACCTCATAGCTTATTCAGGGAGGTAAAACAGCCATGCATAAAGTTTTAAAACAATACTGTCATGTGATTTTAGAATTCAAAGGCTATTTCAGAGACTAATCAACATCACGAAGCTAGCTAGAGTTATAAAATACCAGGTCATTAGAAAAGTCACTTATATTTTTCTCTGTTTTTCTCTGCAAAATATGTTGTGACTTTTCCGACCACTCCACTCAGTACAAAATTTAATGGTAGCAGCTGAACATAATTTTTTAAGAAGTATTTTATTTATTTATTTGTCTATTTTTTAAATTTGATCAGAGAGAAACAGAGACAGAGAGAAGGAGAGAGTGGGAAAGCAAGCTGCCAGGTCCAGGACTTGAACCTTGGTCTACCAAGTGGCAGTTCAGTGCCTTCAGCACCATGCTATCTGCCAGACCCCAAACATAAATATTATGGATACTAAAAGGAATGGGACCACCTAAAATGCAAAAGACCAATTAAGGAAGGCTTCCAGGAGAAGATGGGTTCTGATAATTATGTATGGGTGAAGCGAAGGAAGGACATTGTGTTGTAGGTAGAACATTCTCAGTGCTTCCAACCAGAGAGCACCTGTAGCTGAACAAGCTGCAGTCACTTCTCATTACACCAAAGGAAGATGTACAGCATAGTGAAATGTGGGTTATCTCAATAAGAGAGTGTTAAAACTTCATTTTAGGATTTGGGCTTGTGTTCAGTGATTTGGAAGAGTTTAAAGAAACAGGGCTTTGCTATGGATTGAAGCAGGGCTAATCCTATGACTTTGTCTCTTAATAAATGTTATCTGCAAGGAGGCAAAGACTTGAGGGCCTAATGTATAGTTGATAAAGAAGCACCAGTCACTCACACTAGCCATATTCAGGGGCTGTTAAGTCATTTTGGGATCAGACGATGTTTATACTTTTGTTCTCATTAGATTATGAGATCCTCGAGGATAGGGATTAAGTCTCGTAATCTAATAAGAGAACTAGATACAAGAAAAATGACTGCAGTGCATTGAAAGAAAGCTGGCAGAGAATGGAAAAGAATATTAGAGGCTCATGAAACAAAAGTAATTCTCAAAAGGAGCAGGCTCTTTTGCAAATGGTGAACTAATCACAGAGATACTGATGGGTTATTAGCTGCTGGGGTAATAAGAAAACACTTTTCTTTTGAGAATCAGTGTCTTTGGGCCAAAATACAGAATGAATCTGAAGGGTCTCTGTACAACTCTCTCTCTAAGATGACTTTGGCATAGGAGAGACACAGATTTTGTCTCCCACAATAAAGTGAGTGAGATCGGCTCAGTGAACGTGTGTGTACAAATATTCATAATGAATTAGAGTTACTTTGCATTTCTGAGGAGACATATTACTTCCAATCATAGGAACAATGCACATTCCCAATAAAAACTTGAGAAAATACATCAATTATAAAAAAAAAAAATCAGGGAGAAAATTTGCCTGTATTCCTGACTCATAGGTGCCCTAATATGTTGGTATTTCCTCCTCATTTTTAATGATTTTTTCCATAGTTAATGCCATACTTGTTGTGTTTGCTTAACCTTATGTCCTCAATATTTCTCGACTTCTAGGCAAACTTTATTAGTGTCTGTATATTATTTGGATTATGTGGATCTACCTCAACTTATTAACTAGTCCCTTAAAATCGAACCTTTAGGCTGTTTCCAAATATTTGGTATTATACATGGCACTTTGATGAATAATTGTTAAGATTTCATATCACTTTTTTGGACAAAATTTACAAATATTCTTTATATTCCATTATATATATATGATAAAGAAGCACCAGTCACTCACACTAGCCATATTCAGGGGTTATTAAGTCATTTTTAAAATATATATATATATATATATATATATGTGTGTGTGTGTGTATATATATATATATATATATATGTGTGTGTGTGTGTATATATATATATATATATATATATATATATATACACACATATATATATATTTGTATCAGGTGATTTATTTAAGCAGGATCCATGGAAGGTAATTTCTTGATCAAAAAACATGAATGTTTTAAGACTCTTGATATTTAATGCCATGATGATTTTCAGAAAAAGAGAACTTGTGATTGAAACATGCATAAAGTACCCCTCACCATGCCCTCACCAGGTGTTTTTGTTATTTTGCTTATTTTAACTAAGAAAAGTTATCATTTCTTTTTTTAAGAGTTTTTTGCCTTAGGGCATGTGCACTTGTTGAGAGAGAGACACACAGACAGTGAGAGAGAAAATGAGAAATCACTCCCCACGGGGGATGTCCATGCTGCAATCCCTTCTCGTCCATTTTCCTCCTGGGATCTTGGGCAAGCACACACACACACACCTAGTGTGATTTTCATCCACCAGGTCTTGAGTCGTGGTTGGTCATGTGGGAGTCCAGTGACTTAACTGTTGTGCCATCTGCTGGCCCCCAAAAGTTATCATTTCAAAAGGAGTAAGAGTTTATACTAACTGCTGCTCTTTGTTACCAAAAATTCATCAAAAATGTAGATTAGTAACATGTTGTGATCCATCCATTAAAAATAAATTATTTACAAGTGTTCTTGAACATGCACATAGGGGCCCTTTCCAGTGAGAAAATTAGCTGTGAATGGTTTTCTGAAAAGCCTCATCCTACAGCAGAGGACAAACCATGACTGAGAATAATTCAGGAGAAGCCCGCTTTAGAGCCAACCCTTGGACTAGACTGCCTCTATAGCCCAAATGGTCCAAAATCATGCAGTTACAGAATATTCTAACTGTATTTACCTGCGTTGTGCTCAGGGTCCTGTGCTGTTGGGCTGCAGTCCAAGCAAGTGCCGGTTTCTATCTGTTCTGTTCATGTGACCCAGGACCAGGTTTTACTGGGAGGCAGGATGTGAAAACACTTGAGGTTTTTCCCCAGGTTAAAAAAAAATCTGTGTGTTGGGACCAGCAGTTAGCGTAATGGCTATGTCGTTGGACTCCCACGTAGTCGACCGCGGTTTGTGTCCTGGACCCGGTGGCTTAAAACTCACGGCAGGCGTGTGTGCGTGTGTGCCCAAGATCCCGAGAACAGAATGGAGGAGAAGGGATTGCAGTGTGGCCATCCCCCCTGGGGGGTGATTTCTCGCATTCTGTCTCTCTGTGTCTCTGTCTGTCTGGCGAGCACACGCGCCTTATAGCGAAAACCTCTCCAAAAAAAAGAGAGAAAAAAAAATGTGTGTGTGTGTGTGTGTGTGTGTGTGTGTGTGTTTACATAAGGCAGGTACAGTTGCAAGAAAGGAGAGAGACAGAGAGATACTGAGAAAGGGAAAGTGAGAAATCACCCCCAGTTGAGATGGTCACGCCACAATCCCTTCTCCTCTTGGGATTTTGAGCATGTGTGCACACGTACCTGGCATGATTTTCAAACTGCCAGGTCTAAGACTCAAACCATGGTCAGTCATGTGAGAGTCCAGTGCCTTAGCCGCCACACCACCTGTTGATCTTGAGAACCTCTGCTCTTTCAGTCACTGAGTTCCCAAAACAAATCAAAGATCCTTGAATTTTGAATCTTCTCTTTATCAAAGAATAGAATATTCTATAAGAAACGCTGCAAGAAGGAGGAATTTGGCTCTTTAAAAAGTTTCTTTCTTTCTTCCATGAATGAGACAGAAAGAGGGGGAAAAAAAACAAAAAAGACAGAGAGAGAACCCTCAACAGCGTCCTGATGCTGTGATCTACCTCCAGCTTCAGCCAGGCCACAGTGTGGGTATACTTGTGTACGTGGGTCAGCCTCACGGATTGTCTTGTTTTACTGCCATGCCACTGTCTGGGCCCAGGAATTTGGATCTTACTTAAATCTTTGTAGGGTTTTTGCTGTTATCCAAAAATGTTTGCTTGAGACTACAAAGAAATTATTAAATTTATCATAGAAGTCAATTTGAGATGGTTTTGAATGCCAATTTCAGTTTTTCCACAACTATTTTCCTACAAAAATAATTCACAACTAAAATAAAAATGATTTTTTCTAGATGTTGAGGGAGAACATGATATTATGATAACCCTACTTTCTTTTATATTTCTCAGTAATTTTGAACAAAACTATTTTATTCATTGAATAAAAAATATTTTTATTCAACCCACAATCATTTAGAAAGGTTCTTTCAGTATCGCCATTAAATTAGACTTGTGACCCATTTTGTCAAATGTGAGACTCATCTCCTTACACAATGACATAGAAAACTGAGTAGGAAAGCATGACTAATACATTTATTATTTGCTTACTGATCAGACATGTACGAGTTCTCATAACTTGCATAAATAGTAAATGAGCTTGGTAGGAAGTTTATAAATTAATAAGTGATTTAATAAATATTGTGTGCTGGCAGCTAGGGATTGGGTAGGCATCAAAGCAAAGTCTGTGGTAGAGCTTATATTGTAGATGGTAGAGACAAGCTATAAACACATAAATAAGTGAGGCAGTTTGAGGTGAGTGGAAAGTGCTGTAAGGAAACTCAAGGGATCTGATGTCATAGAGAATGCCTGGGCTTTTTTAGATCAGATGGTCAAGGAAGACCTGAAGCATTTGAGCTGAGACCTGTGGGACAATGAGCTAGCCTTGCACATTTGGGGAGGAAACAGGGTAGATTTTCTACTCAGTGCACTGGGAAGCCATTAGAAGATTTGGAGCATGAAGTTTGAGATCGTATATTAAAAATAGGAACTGTGGTTAAGTTGATGATGGTTATTTAGGATGAGAACAAAACAACATTTAAAAATTTATTATTATTATTTTTTAATTTGCTATAGGACATATGTGCTCACCAGAGAGAGACAGAGACAGGCAGAGGAAAAGTGAGAAAGCAAGCCGTTAGATCAGGGACTTGAACTGTTGTTGGACATGTGGGAGTCCATTGCCTTAACCACCATGCCACCTGCTAGCCCACATAAAACAACATTTATGATAAAAACTCCCCATGAATTTATGCTCAAGATGTGCAATATGGTTTAAGACACTCCTTATACAGCATTCCTACCTTCGATAGTGTTTAAGATATGTAAAAATATTTAAAATGAATATGATATATGAAGAAACATGTAAATATATAAATCAGTGTAAGTAAGTATAATCTTATGTGAAACTTGTTTCTCAACTCTATTTAGTATGGCAACTTGAACATTGAATGAATTTAGTACATGTTTGTTGAAATAATTACATCAGATATTTTATATTGTGAGAAAAATAAATGACCCCAGGATATAAAATCACACTTAAGATGCTGTGGTTTTCTGAAAAGACCAAATTTTTTAAATTCTTAAAAAAATTAGATAATATATTAACTGTACTCTGAATGCTAATCGTCATTTTAAATGGTATTCATAAGTTAAAAATTTAAAGATTGAAAGTAAAAATTTAATGCACAAGTATGATTTTCTTCCTCACGTATCTTTTTTTTCTCTCTGTATGGGTAAAAATCTCTAGAAAGTTCAATTTTAGAGAAAGGTTTTATTAGCATCTCTTGGTCTTATCATACCTTACTTGACATGAGAAAATTCATGATTTATTTTGTGACTCTCCAAATCCTTGAACAAACCTCTACTCAGAACTCTTCTGTTGAATATGAAATGGAAAAAGCATGTAAGTAATGA
Source organism: Tupaia tana (assembly GCA_026018925.1). Lineage (NCBI taxonomy): Eukaryota > Metazoa > Chordata > Mammalia > Scandentia > Tupaiidae > Tupaia > Tupaia tana. Next base: position 72,390,730 of record JAKSZU010000002.1, read on the forward strand.
TACTTGTTAATGAATATTTACCCCAATATTTTCTGAGAGATCTATTTCAAAATGAACTTATTCAGTCATGAGACGTTTATTGAGAATGTACTAAGTGCTGGCAATTTGGTACTGGGTGCATAACACGCTTCTCTCAAGGGACTCATTGGCTAAAGAACCGTTAGGTAAGACTACAAGTCCTTAGTGTGAATATAAGAGTTTTGAAGTAAGATGATTATGGGGCTATCCGGGTCTTAAGTTTGGGAAGTAGGGGGTGGTAGTCAGTGAAATTGTGAATTGATTCACAGATGCCTGTGAATTCACTTACGTGATTTTAAAGGGCACATTATGAAAAGAAGACAGACAAAAAAGGCAGCATTTACCATCCATCTCCAGGTAACAAGGCCCCCTGTGTCTGATTCTCATTCCTGTTGATACCCTGGGGACTTCCTGTTCTCTCTGACTGTGAGAGGCTCATCTGCTCATTTGACAGGAGACTGGGCTGACTGGCAGGCCCCTAGGACTCATCCCCACCAGGACTCACCCCACCTGCCCCCATGGGCCCAGCCCTCCTTCTTCAGTCCTCTGCATACAGGGCTACATCTTGGCTCCCCTGCTTTGGGGTATTGTACCCTAAACTGCCCTCCTCCAAGTCCTCACTGGCACCACCCTGCCCCGTCATAGACTCCTACAGGAAGACTCTCAAATCTCTGCCTGGCTGCCTTTTTAGTCTCCAGGAGAACATCACTTATTCATTCCTTTGTTTATTCAGTCAGTGCTTATTTTCTGAGTACTTATCATGTACTATTTTAGATGCTGCAAATGTAATAGGAAACAAAACAAAGTTCAAGTCTTTATAACCCTCGTGTTCCAGCTGGAGGAGACACACAGTATACTTATAATTTGTTGTGACAAATAAGAAGAAAAATAGAGCGAGGCCCAGGGCAGGAGCAATTGGGATAGGGACAATTAGCATAGCCAAATAAGGTCCCTTTGATAAGGTCTGACATTTGAGCAAAGACCCAAGCAAAGTAAGAGAAGAACTCATTAGAATGTCTTGGGGAGGAGTGTGCTAGGCATAGGAGGCAATGTGTGAGTGGAAGTTGGCTTGGAGTGTTTGAGTAGCATAGAGGCCAGCATGCATAGAATGAAGAGGGCGTCCATAGAGAGCATCGAGACCACAGGGAACTTGGGACTTTACTTTAGTAACATGGAAAGCATCTGCTACAATCCTATCCTGTTGTGGGGGCTTTGCTGGGCCCCATCCTCAAAGTCATTATCAGCCTCAGAAGGAAATATGCAGTGAGGGAAAGCCCAGGTGTCCACATTGCTCAGCTGTTGGGCCTGAACCCTAAGAGTAGACTCTTAGAAATTACATGGCAAAGTGACACTAGTAAAACCCTGAAGTAAGAATAGCTCAGAGAATTCAAAAGTCCCATGGGAGATGTTTTACTATGTTCAAAAATTTGAAAAAAAAAACTTGTGTATTTGAAGAATTAAAGTATGAGAGCTGTGAAGAGAATTTTTCAGATGACAGTGAAAAATCTGAAGTCCAGAGAGGCAGTTCACTTTTCTACAGTGCATTTACTAAACTAGGTGTATGAACAGGATTAAAATCCAGGCCTTTCTCTAACCTAACAAGGCCCTTGAGTAATGTGGATGACTTATATGTGCTAAGAAAAAAAAAGAAAACCTGTGAAATAATGGACTCTATTAGCCTTTTGTTGAGAAGTTTGGAGCATGCCCAGAAAGCCTCCTCAGAATCAGCATTCATTTGGTCACCAGATACTCATGGAGATCTACTGTATCCCAGGCACTGACTGAGTGTGATATTTGAGAGGCTATGAGAAGGGTGGGCAGGGAATGACTCTAAGTGTAATTAGTGCCATGATTATGGTTAGAGAAGTCTTCCCCGGGAAATACCATCTAAAATGGGATAAGAGACCAGGATCTAGTCTGGAAGAGATAAATGCTCAAGGAAAAACCCCCATAGGAAGGTGAGGGAAGGAAGAAATTTAATACTTTCTAGGAGCAGAAGGAAAGTCCTATTACTAAATCATAATGAGCAGGGGAGGAAGTAAAGAAGGGGAGGGTATAGCCTGGGCAGTAACCCATCAGTAATGTTGGAGAGAAGTGGACAGAGTAGATAGGCATTGAAGGCAACACTGGCAGACGTTGATAACCAATACTTTGTGGGAAGTTGAGGTCCAGGAGACTTCAAGATTTTGATGCAAGTATTATAGGTGATAGCATTTGTATAGAAGAGGAAGACTTTTCCTGAGTTCAGTTCATGAGTTGAATGCATTAAATGTGACATGCCTCAGGACCAGCAGATGGCATAATGGTTATGTTGCTGGACTCGCATATGGCCAACCTCAGTTTGAATCCCAGACCCTGTTACTTGAAACTCATGCTGGGCGTGTAAGCATGTGTGGCTAAGATCCTGGGAGGAGAATGAAAGAGAAGGGATTGCAGTGTGGCCATCCCCCCAGTCAGTGATCTCTATCTTTCAGTTGCTCTGTCTCTTCATTGAGCATACACACCCTATCTTTAGCAAAAACCTCTCTCTTTAAAAAAAAATGTGAGATGCCTCTGAGACACCCTAGAGGAAAGAGCAAGTACATTTTTGTACAGATGAGTTTGGAGCTTAGAAAAAATTTGAAAAGGCAACATAAATTTGAGAGTCATTAATATATAGTTGGTAATAAATCCACGGAGAGAATAGAGACTAAGTAAAGAAAGTAGTTTAGGAGTGTGCTTTTGGGATTTCCACATTTCAAGGAGTTAGAGAAGCTAACTAAGAAGTAGCTGTCTGTTTTTGTCTTAACACCTGAATACCACACTGGGTAATTTATAAAGAACAGAGGTTTATTTAACTTATGCTTGTGGAGGCCCAAGGTCAAGGGGTTGCATCTAGTGAGGATCTTCTTGTTGGTGGGAACTTTTTAGAGTCCTGAAGCACCACAGGGCATCACGTGGTGAGATGGCAAAAGTAGAGCAGCTGGGCCTGCGTTCATGTCTGCTTTTCTTATAGAGCTCCCGGGAGTTAATTGTGGGGCCTTCTCCTGATCACTTCATCCAGTCCCAATCACCTCCCAAAGGTCCATCTTTCAACACCATAACTGAATTGTCTTCACCCTCTCCTATCACCAAATTTTGACATATGAATTTTTAGGGAATACATTCAAACCATAGCACAACTCTACAGGTAATTAAAAAGCCAGATTATAGTGTTATTTATGAAAGAAACATACTATTAGCAATATAGCTTTTTTTTGGTATGTGGCTCATACTGTGTCCTTTCTGAAGGTTTAGGTTCAGTTTTTTTCTTCAACTTAATCTACCAGCAACCCTGATGTAGTATAGCCTTCAAACTTTGGGGTGAAATGTGATTAGAATTATTGAAAATCATTTTTTTTAAATGTCAGAGGATGTGTGTATGTGTGTATGTGTATTAGAAAGAGTGAGTGAGAGCAAGCAACTCCCCTCCCCCAGTGTGGCCTGGTCATGCTACAGCCCCTTTTACTCCAGTTCTCTATCCTGTTGGGATCCTGGACACATGTGCATGCACATACCTGAAATGTTTTTTCAAGCCACCGTGGCTGGGACTTGAACCATGGTTGGTCTTGTGGAATCCAGCTTCCTCTATGCAGCTCTTACCTGCTATGCTATAGGGCTAGCTCTGAAAAATCCTTTTTGAATTTTACATCATAGTAGTTGATAGTGTTAAAACATAATAGACACATAAGTCATATAATACAATAAAATGGTCGAATAGCATATCCTGAGGTCTCAATATCTATATTGTGCTGAATACACTTCTCTTCCTACTATTAACTCCACTGCTGTCTTTCAATTTAGTCTTCATACTTTTTAAAACAGTGGCAGGTTTATTACCAGGTCATATATTATTTTTGTGATCGATATTTTTTAAACCACAAATAGAAGTTAAAGCTCTTAAACCTAGAATAAAGTAGTCTTTTCCAGGACACTGTAAGGAAAGTATATGATTTGAAAGAGAAGTGCTTGAACACATAGAAGACCAAGGAGGGTTATCCTGGATTTTACAGTGGATACATTTTAGGTAATTAAAATTGAAGAAAAAATAAACCTGTTATGGAGGTTCTGTTTGGCCTCTCCTTTTGGGAACTAAGCCGGCCCATTCTTAATGTGATCATTCCCACCCCTGCCGAGGGATCAGCACATCCTTGCTATTTCTCCTGGGAAAGGCAAACTGGAGAGTAACTAATAGTACATAAAACTAATGTCCAAGAAATGTAAAGTCAGTTTTGTGTGAGCATTGTCAAATTGGAGGTGATTATTTACATTTACTTCTCATTTTTTCTAATCTTCCTATGTAGTCTTTTCATTTAGCTTTCATTATATTCAGAGAATATGATTCAGAAATAGCCTAATTTAGAAGTCCAACATGCTATCCATTGCACCACAGAGAAATAGCCTAATTTATAAAGTGAAGATACAAAAGCATTTAGTAGTGCTTATTATGTCTATAATACTCTCTTAAGTTACAATTTAAAGGGACCAGCAGTTAGCATAATGGCTATGTTGCTGGACTCCCATGTAGTTGACTGCGGTTCACGTCCCGGATCCGGTGGCTTAAAACTCACGCCGGGCGCGTGTGCGTGCGTGCCCAAGATCCCTAGAGGAGAATGGAGGAGAAGGGATTACGGCATGACCATCCCCCCTGGGGGGTGATTTCTCGCTTTCTGTCTCTATGTCTGTCTCTGTCTGTCTGGCGAGCGCACGCGCCCTATAGTGAAAACCTCTCCAAAAAAAAAAAAAAGTTACAACTTAAAAGTGTAAAAGAACAACTGTCCTGGACTTTAAGTCCTTTGGGAGTTAGAATCATGTTGCCCATGGTCTCCTGTTTAATAAGAAATCTCCAGTCAACCTTTTTCCACCTTTCTCTTCCTATAAAAAGGCTTAGAGGGGACACTTACCAGTGGTCTTACTTGTCTTGGCATGTGTCCACAGATGGAAGCTATTCCAGATATTGCTCACTGCTGGATGATCCCCCCTCTTACCTGCCCCCAACTGGAAAAAAAATATATTTTTCCCCCAAATCTTTGTCTTTGGATTAACCACTTTAAAAAATGTCCAGGAAGAGGGGAGTAGAACTGTTTTCCTGTTTAGAGAGAAGTTTTACAAGTCTTGCCCTTGGACTGATATGTCTGTTGTAGAAATTGAATGAAGAACAACTCTCAGCCTAGGGCTACTGAGATGGAGACCCACTGACCTTTCTCCAGGTGCAGTGCTCTGAGAATGTGTCACCTTTCTGCAGTAACTGCAGAATATTGAGGGACAGTCCCTAAGCTGTCTGCTATTATTCCTGGACAGTGGCAGTTTAAGTGTATATGTATATATGTGTGTGTATGTACGTGTGTGTTGAGATAAACAAATAAAAAAGTTTGTGAGAAGAGAATGTCATTTGAAAACTTAGTTATAGGAACCAGAAATGTTTATGTGGTTTTTATCATTTAGTCCAATTTATCTAGTAGGATTCGAGGCATTGTTCCGTGAAGGTTAACCTTTGAAAGGCTGTTTAGCCAACCTGCCTGGAGCTTCTCTGAGTGGGATCCCATTTCTGATCATCTATCACTTCCTCTTCCATTGTCTCCAGAACCCACTGCCATGTGACTGCCTTGGTGAAGTGGTTCTCTTTCAAAGATATTTATAAAAATGTATGTCCCAGGGGTTAGCAGGTGGCATGGTAGTTGAGGTACTGGACTTCCCACATGGCCAACCATGGTCTGAGTCCTGGACCTGGTGGCTTGCTTTCTCACTGTCTCTTTCTCTCTCTTTTTCTCTGGTGAACTCATGTGAAAAGCAAATAATAAATTAAATGTGTTTTTAAAGTATGGCCCAGTTGTGGCAATGTGGATGAGAGGCCTGGGTTCAATTCCCTGTCCACCTTCAAAGCTGGGTGTAGTGACAAACGCCTGTGGTTTCAGCTACTGAAAGACTGAGGAAGGAAGATAATGACATAGTGAGACCCTGTCTTAAAAAAAATGTGTGTGTGTGTGTGTGTGTATGCATTTACACGTACACACACACACACACAGAGTACTTATATAAGTGAGATTTGTTTGAGGAGTTCCTGTGCCAAGGATAATTTGAAAGTCGTTGGAAATTTTGCGCATTGACATCTAAGAGCTACGAGACCTTGGGCAAATTACTTCACCTCGCTTAGCCCCAGTTTAACGTGGAGCTGCACGACCTGACCTCCTTAGAGGGTTGCTGAGGGGTTATAAAGGGCCCTGTCAGTAAAGGACCTGGCACAGCATGTGGCACAGAGGACACTGCCCAGTGCTGGTTGTGTCCCTTTTCTGGCTCCTACTGCTTCTCTCCATTCATTCCCACCTGAATGTGCTTGCTCCACACACGTGCTGTATGTGAGACAGCGCTTAGCTCTGATGGCAACTCCTGGGAACGCACTTTTCATTCTTCCAGATCCGCCTTGAATTCAAGCACCTCTTTGGTAGAGTCTTTGCCCACTTCTCCTGGAAGAGTTGGCCACACCCTCTGTCACTTTCGAGGTCCTTTGTCTGGCCAGTGTTAAGTCTGTGTGCCTTGGTAATGACTCATCTACCTTCTGCCTCTATCCTAGACCAAAGGGTACACGTAATGAGAATTATGTGTATGTTTGTTGTCCTTATGTCTTACTCAGGAGAACAAAAAGGGTTGAGTGGATAGTGGAAAGGGAATAATTTTGTTTTTCCTTTTAGTGAAGTTGCCTAGCAATGTTATTTAAAAAATGGAGCCTGCCTCAGCTCCACAATGTAAAATCAAGTGCTTGCTTTTTGGAGTCCAGTGGGTGGATTTAGAAGAAAGACTGCAACCCCGCAAAAGTATCCCTCTTCCCCTCTTCCAAGAATTTCTACCTCCTTCTCTGATTAAGGGCCCAGTAGCTGCACTTAGCAGGAATGTCTCTGCGGCTGTTCAGTCATTGTCTGTGGCCAGGCTCTTCAAGGCACCTGCTCCAATCTCGTTGTACCTGGAAGCCAGGAGGCAAACCCTAGCGTCTGGGGAATTGTATGATTGCCTACAAGCCAGTGAGTGTGGTATTGTGCTCATGAGTCCTCCTTATGTTCCCGTATCTTTGCTCAGGGGTTATTGGACTTGTTAAATTACATTGAATTAGAACAGCAACTCCAAGGGATTCATCAGGTGCCTGCAGCATCAGGCAGGTCAGTGTCACCTCAACCCAGGAATACATTATGTCAAGCCAAGGGCATTAACAGTCCAGAGGAGGAGTCGGTGGTGGGATTCTGGAGACAAGGAAGCACTGTGAGATAGCAATTCTGGGCATCCCCATGCTTCTCACCACGGCCAGGTAGGGAGTATTCAATGGTAGCAGAGAATCCAGCCCTTCCTTAGCCTTACTCATTCTGATGTTTTGAAACATCTCTAAGACCATCTTGATAAAATTAAAGGTTTAACACTTGAATGCCTAACAGTGGCAAGTAACTTGGTTCCCTCAACCATCGTAACTCAGCCCAGCCAGTTAGCTCGGTGCTGCTTTCTGGGTCTCCCCAAAAATACAGTCAATAAATTATGAGCTGCCATGCTTCAAATCCAACAAGTATTTCCAGTCTTCTTGTATTTTTTAGTGTTTTAGTACATCACATTTGGTTGTCATAGAGATAAAAATGAAAGGAAAATGATAAAAAAGAAGTGATAAGTACTGTCTTCATTACAAGTACAAAGGATTCCCCCCCCCCCTTTTTGTATTTTTGGAATAATTCTTAACAAATATTAAACTTTTAAGGCCTAGGGACCAAAACAGTCTATAGAAATAATTTATTCAAATAATATGAGTAAAGGAGTAACTTCTTAACTACTTTCTCAACATCATAAGTTGTTTTTAATCAGTATTTTATGCTAAATAAATTTACCCTTTATGAAAGCTTTTTGTGGGGTAGCTTATTATAAGTATTTGTCAGGTTACTGAAATATTTGTCAGCATTCCTCTCTCTAAAGGTTGCATAACATTTTATTACCTCGGTATTCAGTGATTTTTTTTTTTTAAGAAGTTTTTGCCATGGGGCAAATGTGCTCACCAGAGAGAGAGAGACAGACAGACAGCGACAGTGAGAGGGAAAATGAGAAATCACCCCCCCAGGGAGGATGGCCACACCACAACCCCTTCTCCTCCATTCTTCTTCTGAGATCTTGGGCACACACGCACACGTGCCTGGCATGATTTACAAGTCACCAAGTCTAGGACTTGAGCTGCAGTTGACCATGTGGGAGTCCAGCAATGTAACCACTATTCCATCTGCTGGCTCTGGTGATAGTTTTTAAGTAATAGAAGAGAAAATACTAGATTTGGATGGCGGTGCAGCCATAAAACACAATGTGCTGTGAGGCAGACCCGCACGAGAAAGTTGCTGGTTACATCTAGCGACCTCCCCGAGGAACTGAACACGTGTGGGCCCGTGATCTGGGCTGATTGAAGCTAGACTGTGGTTTTAAGACCCTTTGGAGGTGCTGTCTCGCTGTCTCTGTCTCTCAGTCTCTTTTTTCACTTGAAGAAGTAGTAAATAAGTTTTTAAAATGTGTTTTTAAAAGGAAATTTTAATTCTTGTGACATTTAGAATTTACCTTTGTAATTTTCTTGACTCAGAATAGCTTTTTCCCAGATGTGTTATTAGATATTTTGGTGTTTCCTATCAAGCTTAACCTTTGCAATGATGCTCAAATCACTCTGCAGTAACTTGTCAATGTGTGGATAACACTTCTATAAATTTTTCTGATGAAATACTTTTCTTTTTTTAAGAAGCTTGAGAATATTAGAGATTGGCCTTGCTTTTCTTCCAATGGTATAACAAAAGTTATACTTGGAATACGTTTGTTTATTATCTTTTTGCAAAATGATCGATCTTTGTCACAGCACCTCATCCAGCGGTAGAGAAAAATACATAAAGAAAACTAAGTCATTTTTTTTCTTTTTCTTTTTTTAAAGAGATTTTTATTATAGGGTACATGCACTCGCCAGAGAGACAGAAAGAGACAGAGAGGCAAAAAGTGATAAATCACCTCCCAGGAAGAATGGCCACACTAGAATCCCTTCTCCTCCAGTCTCCTCTCGGGATTTTGGGCACACAAGTGCACGCACCCAGTATGTTTCAAGCTGCTGGGTCCAAGACTCGAACCGTGGTCAACTATGTAGGAGTCCAGCGACATAACCATTATGCCATCTGCTGGTTCTCAATTCAGTCATTTTTTTTTATTACTTAATTAATTTATTTTTGTATATACTTTCAATCATATTGTTTGGCTTACAATGAGACCATTTCGATATGTGAACATTTCTCCTCAGACCAGTTGATCGAAATATCTTCAACAGATAACACCACACCTCCCCATCCCGTCAATGCTCTACCTCTGTATCCCTTCTCCAAATGTCTTTCGTTGGGCCCCACTCCTCCACATACACCTCATCTGACATTCACACCCATCTCTTGTGTTTGTTCAACTGTTAGTCAATCAGTTTCAGACATAGAATGCAGACAAACGGTATATGTTAAGTGGGGACATACAATGTCTCTCCTTCATAGCCTGGCTTGCCTCACTCAGCAGTACATCTTCCATAATCTTCCACTTTCTGTCAAAAGCCAGGGCTCTGTTGGTTTTTATGGCTGAGTAGTATTCCATAGAGTATATGTGCCACAGTTTTTCAATCCATTCCTCCATACGGGGGCATCTGGGTTGGTTCCATGACTTAGAAATTGTGAATAGTGCCGCAATAAACATCGATGTGCAAGCACTTTTCCAATGAAGAATTCTTCTGTCCTTTGGGTAGATACCGAGGAGTGGGATCTCTGGATCATATGGCAGATCTATCTGTAGATTTTTGAGGAATCTCCAAATTATTCTCCACAGTGGTTGGACCAATCTACATTCCCACCAGCAGTGTAAAAGAGTTCCCCTTTCACCACACCCCCGCCAACACTTATCATTTTTTGTTTTTTTAATATTAGACAATCTGACTGGGGTTAGGTGGTACCTCATTGTTGTTTTTATCTGCATTTCCCTTACGATGAGGGAGGTTGAACATTTTTTCATATGCCTTTTGGCCATTCGTATGTCATCTTTAGAGAGTGTTTTCTAGATCTCCTTCTCCCATCTTTTAATAGGGTTGATCATCTTTTTTCCAAACACCTTTTTTAGTTCCTTGTGTATTCTGGTTATCAGTCCCTTATCTGATGCAACATTTACAAAAATATTTTCCCATTCTGAGGGCTGTCGATTCACACTAACTACTGTGTCTTTGGCCATGCAGAAACTTCTTAGTCTGATGTAATCCCACTTGTCTATTTTGTGGACGATGGACTCTGCTTTGAGGGTCTTCTTTAGGAAGTCTTTCCCTACACCAATGTCTCCCAGAGTTTCCCCAGCATTCTCCAGGAGCAGCTTTATAGTTTGAGGTCTTAGATTTAGATCCTTGATCCACCTTGACTTGATTCTTGTCAAAGGAGAGAGGTAGGGGTTCAGATTCATCTTTCTGCAAGTGGAAGTCCAGTTTCTCCAGCACCACTTGCTGAAGAGGCTTTCATTTTCCCACTGGATTGACTGGTACCCCTTGTCAAAGATCAGTTGACTGTATGTTTGGGCACTTATTTCTGGGGACTCTATTCTGTTCCATTGGTCCACATGTCTGTTTCTGTGCCAATACCATGCTGTCTTTATTACCACAGCTTTGTAATATATTTTTGGATCGGGGATTGAGATGCCACCCACTCCATTCTTCTTGTGTAGAAGTCCTTTGGCAATACGGGGTCTTTTATGATTCCAGACAAATTTTAAGATTGTCTTTTCTAGATCTGTGAAGAATGTGTCTGGTACTTTGATTGGCATTGCATTAAATAGGTAGATTAATTTGGGTAGAATTGCCATTTTGATTATATTAACTCTTCCAATCCATGAACATGGGATGTCCTTCCATTTTTTTGTGTCATTTTCAATTTCTTTTTTTACCTTCTCATAGTTTTCCTTGTGGAGGTATTTAACTTCTTTGGTTAGATTTATTCCTAAATATCTTATACTTTTAGTGGCTATGGTAAACGGAATAAGTTTTTTCAGTTCTATCTCAGTCTGCCTGTTATTCGTATATAGAAATGCTATCGATTTCTGTGTATTGATTTTATATCCTGCAACTTTACTGAATTCGTGTATTACTTCCAGTAGTTTTTCGATGGAGACCATTGGGTCTTCTATGTATACAATCATGTCATCTGCAAATAGAGAGAGTTTCACCTCTTCTTTTCCTATTCGAATGCCCTTTATTTTTTCCTCTTTTCTGATTGCGTTGGCGAGGACTTTCAGTACTATATTGAAAAGGAGAGGAGAAAGTGGGCATCCTTGTCTTGTTCCTGTGTTTAGTGGGAAAGCTTTCAGCTTTTCTCCATTCAGGATGATGTTCGCTATGGGTTTTTCATAGATGGCTTTTATTGTATTGAGAAATGGCCCTTCTATGCCAATTTTGTTAAGAGTCTTGATCATGAAGGGATGTTGTATCTTATCAAATGCTTTTTCTGCGTCAATCGATATGACCATATGGTTTTTGTCTTTCTTCCTATTAATATGGTGTATTACATTTATGGTTTTGCGTATGTTGAACCAACCTTGCATTCCTGGAATAAAGCCTACCTGATCATGGTGTATGATCTTTTGTATAAGTTGTTGAATATGATTTGCTAGTATCTTGTTGAGAATCTTTGAGTCTATGTTCATCAGAGATATTGGTCTATAGTTTTCCTTCCTTGTCCTGTCCTTATCTGTTTTGAGGATGAGGGTGACAGAGGCTTCATAGAATGAATTAGGGAGAGATTCACCCTTTTGGATCTTTAGAAATAATTTGAGCAGAATGGGAGTTAACTCTTCTTTGAAAGTTTTGTAGAATTCAGAGGTGAATCCATCGGGGCCAGGGCTTTTCTTTGTTGGGAGGTTACTTATTACTGATTCAATCTCCTGGCTTGTTATGGGCCTATTCAGACTTTCTATTTCTTCCTGGCTCATTCTTGGTAGATTATATTTGTCCAGGAATTTGTCCATCTCATCCAGATTATCTTGTTTCTTAGCGTATAGATGTTCAAAGTATCCTCTAATGATGTTTTGAATTTCGACTATGTCTGTTGTTATGTTACCAGCCTCATTGCAGATTTGATTCACCTGGTTCCTTTCTCTCTTCTTCTTAATAAGTCTCGCTAGTGGGGTATCAATTTTGTTTATCCTTTCAAAGAACCAGCTTTTGCTTTCACTTACTTTCTGTATAGTACGTTTATTTTCTATTTCATTTATTTCTGCTCGGATCTTTATTATTTCCTTTCTCCTGTAATTTTTTGGATTTTTTTGCTGTTGCTTTTCCAATTCTCTAAGGCTTGATGTTAGGTGATCCATTAGCCTTTTCTCTGTCTTCCTCTTATGTGCACTAATTGCTATGAACTTTTCTCTTATGACTGCTTTGGCAGTGTCCCAAAGATTATGGAAAATTGTATCTTCATTGTCATTGGCTTCCATGAATCTTTTGATTTCGGACTTTATTTCTTTGGTAATAGTGGAGTCATTCAGGAGTAGGTTATTTAGTTTCCATGTTTTTAGGTATTTTTGAGGATTTCTCTTAAAATTAAACTCGAGTTTAATTCCATCATGGTCAGAGAAGATGCTGGAAATAGTTTCTATGCCTCTGAATCTGCAGAGGCTTGCTTTGTGTCCTATGATGTGGTCAATCTTCGAGAAAGTTCCATGTCGGGGTGAGAAAAAACTATATCTTGTGGTTTTTGGGTGGAAAGTTCTATAGATGTCTGTTAAGTCCAATTGATTTATGGTATCATTTAGATCCTTGATCTCTCTACCTATTTTTTGCCTAGATGATCTGTCCAGAGGGGATAATGCGGTGTTGAGATCTCCAACAATTAGTGTGTTGCAGTCTATCTCCCCTTTCAGATCTAACAATCTTTCCTTCACATATTTGGGTGCTTCTGTGTTAGGAGCATAGATATTAATAAGCATTATATCTTCTCGATCTATAGAGCCTTTTACTATGATATAGTGCCCTTCTTTGTCTCTTCGGACACTTTCTGTTTTAAAGCCTATTTTGTCAGAAATTAGTATCGCAACTCCAGCTCTTTTTTGGTTCCCAACTGCATGGAAAACCTTTTTCCAACCCTTCACTTTCAGTCTATGTATGTCTTTTTCCATGAGGTGGGTTTCTTGTAGGCAACAGATAGAGGGTTTCTGTTTTTTTATCCATTCAGCCAGTCTGTGTCTCTTGATTGGAGAATTTAACCCATTAACATTCAATGTTATTATCAATGTTACAGGACCTGTACCGACATTTAAGTTAGCCATTGTCTTAGTTGCCTGTTATTTCTTTGTTTCTGGCTGTTGCGTCTTTAGTTTTCCTGGAACAGTACTTCAGGATTTCTTGAAGAGCTGGTCTGGTGTTGGCAAATTCTTTCAGGTTTTGTTTGTCTGAGAAGATTTTAATCTTTTTTTCCCAAATGAAGGATAATCTTGCAGGGTATAATAGTCTTGGCTGAAATTGTTTCTCTCTTAACACTTTCAGTATGTCTTCCCATTCTTTTCTTGCTTGCATTGTTTCTGATGAGAGGTCTGGTGTTAGTCTTATGGGATGGCCTTTGTAAGTTATTTCTCGTTTCTCTCTTGCCAGTTTTAGTATCATGTCTTTTTCTGTGACGTTAGACACCCTGGCTAAGATGTGCCTTGGGGAAGATCTTCTGGGGTTGATTCTATTTGGAGTCCTTTGTATTTCTTGGGTCTGGATGGTTCGGTGCCTCTCTAGGCTTGGGAAATTTTCTTCCAAGATGTCATGGAATAGATTTTCCATTCTGCTATTAGTTTCTTCACCTTCTGGGATGCCGATTATTCTGATGTTTGGGCGTCTAATAGAGTCTAGTATTTCTCGTATATTATCCTCATGTTTTTTAGTTATTTTCTCGATCTTTTTGTAGTTTTTTTCTAGATCAGAGGTTTTATCTTCTACATCAGAGATTCGATCTTCAGCATGGTCTAATCGGCTCTTAATACTTTCCAGAGAGTTTTTGATTTCTTGTATTATAGACTTTATCTCTAATAGTTCCACCTGATTCTTTCTCAGAGTATCCATTTCTTCTTTCATATCCTGGAAGGACTTCCTAATTTCCTGTAGTTCGTTGTCTCTTTTTTTTTTTTTTCCAATTCACAGAATTTGGTCATCATGAATGTTTGAAATTCTGTGTCTGTCATTTTGGTAACGTCCTCCATATTTACGAGACATGGAGGGGCATTTTCCTTTGTTGGAGACATATTTTCTTGTTTGTTCAGACCTGAGGCTCTTTTTCTATCTTTAGCCATTGGAAGATTACTTCCCTTTTAAAGACCTCTTGGGAGAACTTTTGTCCCACGAGAAGTAAGAGTCTTTCCTTTTTGATGGGAATAGCTGTTTGTTGAAGTCTCTCTTCTGTTGTTTTTACCAATGTGTTTTCAGGAGGGGAACTCTACAGACGTGTCTAACAAGCAGTATCTCCTTTTTCAAAGGGGATCAGTACTAGGGAGGATCCCAGAGCCACTTACCTTCCTAGGAAATTTCAGATATATGATTCTATACCTGTCTAGTCTGTCTGGCCCGGTAAAAAATAAGGAGGAGAGGACAATATGCAACGAAAGGAAAGACAACACAGAAAAATAAAGAAAAAGTCGCACGCCGCGCGTTAGCACAGCGCGTGATTTTGCCAGAGGCTTGCAGGAGAGCCTATTGCCTGCTGGCAGGCACAGAAAGTCTGGGGAGAGAAGGAGAGCTAGGTATTAACAAGAGAATGCAGGGGGTTCAAGAGAAAAAAAAAAAAAAACGCCTCAAGGAGATCCTGGCTACCTACCTAGAAGGTGGAGTCTGGGGCCTGGGGGTCTGGAAGTGGGGTGGGGGTCAGAGGTGACCCTCCCTCAGTATCCCTTGCTGGCCAGAGGCTTGCAGGAGAGCCTATTGCCTGCTGGCAGGCACAGAAAGTCTGGGGGGAGAAGGAGAGCTAAGTATTAACAAGAGAATGCAGGGGGTTCCAGAGGGGGAAAAAAAAAAAAAAAAAAAACGCCTCAAGGAGATCCTGGCTACCTACCTAGAAGGTGGAGTCTGGGGCCTGGGGGTCTGGAAGTGGGGTGGGGGTCAGAGGTGACCCTCCCTCAGTATCCCTTGCTGGCCAGAGGCTTGCAGGAGAGCCTATTGCCTGCTGGCAGGCACAGAAAGTCTAGAAGGTGGAGTCTGGGGCCTGGGGGTCTGGAAGTGGGGTGGGGGTCAGAGGTAACCCTCCCTCAGTATCCCTTGCTGGCCAGAGGCTTGCAGGAGAGCCTATTGCCTGCTGGCAGGCACGGAAAGTCTCAATTCAGTCATTTTTAATACTTTCTTTTACATTTAAATGTGGAAGACCATAGGAACAAAAGCCACTTTTATCCAGAAAGGATTTACTGTGTTAACATTGTGTTCCATGCATGTGTGTTTGGGACATTATCAGTTGTGGAGATCACATAATAAAAATTCTTAATTTCTTAGCACACACAGCCACCATTAAAGGACTGAAGGGAGCCAGGGCTCCTCACTGGGACGCCTGGCCCAGGAGGTAAGTGACAGCTGGGCATGACCTCAGGGCCTTGGGAGACTGAAAGCCACCTACTGGTGACTTTTTATAATCATTTTTATGTTTATTCTTCCAGTGATCTAGCAGAGTTTGTTGAAACTCTAAACAGAGCTTATTGTCAGGAATTTGTCAGGCTGTTTCTTTTGTTAACTTGGTTAAATAAAGCAGATGCCTTATTTTGCTGATAGAAGTCCTTGGCAATAAGTGTTTTTAAGTTGACAGAGATGGGTCACCTGTCCTGGTAAAACTTACTGTAAAAATAAGTTTAGAGTTGAAGTATGCTATTTCAGAAGAATAGCTGCCCATTCCTCCAGTTTTCTCCTCTCCACCCAGATCCTTAGAAGAAAAGACCTTAATTAGAAGCTCATTGTTTAAAAAATAGAAAAAAATGAACAATTTTATCTACTCTTCAGTAATTTTACTTTTTAAAAAAATTTGCTATAGAGCATGTGAGCAGGCTGGAGAGAGCCAGAGAGAGAATGTTAGAAAACAAGCTTCAGGGGTGTGGCCACTCCGCAATCCTTTCTCCTCTATTCTCCTCATGGGACTTTGGGCATACATGCATAGGCATCTGGCATGATTTTTCAGGCCTCCAGGTTCAGGACTCGAACCACAGTCAGTCATAGGGAGTCAGTGCCTTCAATACTACTCCACCTGCTGGCCCCAACCAATGTGTTTTTCAAACTGCCAGGTCTGGGACTCGAATTACACAGTTGGCCATGTGTGATCTAGCTGCCTTAACCACTAGGCCATCTGGCTGGCCCTCTTCTGTCATTTTAAAGTTACACTGTGTTCTTGAAATAAAATTACACTGTGTTCTTTATAACTTTGGACTCTATGATCGTTCATGCCACTTTTCTTTTCTCAGACATTCTCTAAGAGTTTGAACCTCAACCAACTCATAATGCCATGTAATTTCACATTGTTATAAATAAGTTACAGGAAGAATTTTCAGGTTGAATTTTTCAGGGTTACCTTTTGCTCTTTGGTCATTCTTTGAAATAAAAAATGGACAGATGAGAAAATTGTCCTTCATTTGAGAAAGAAAATCTCATTTTTTCTGAAATCATATTTGTATTCTGAACAAAATTGTGTCTGTAAGGGGGCTCTTAAGCTTGAATGATCTAGAATTTCTTTCTATATTTTACTTTGTGTGTGTGTGTGTGTGTGTGTGTGTGTGTGTGTGTGTGTTTGTGTGTGTATGTAAGTATGGATCTGGGTTTATAAAACAACTAACATTCAGTATTGGAGAAAAAACTGTAGTGTTGGAAGAGCTTGTTGATTCTCAATCGCTGAGCTAATCCCAGCCCCATCAGTGTAAGGTAAATGATCACTCATGTGATGAAACCAGGAACCTGGACGGGGACTGAGACTGAGAGGAAGGATAATGGGTACCTGGGAGGAACTTCATGTGGCAGGACTTGAGTGTTTTAAAATCTTGGGCTGGCCTCACTGCTTACTGGTTCAGGGAGGTGGATCCCACACAGCTGACTGGTTTGAATCTTGACCCTGGCAGGTAGAAAAGCATGCCAGGCAGTGTGTCTGCATGCCCCAAATCCCAACGGGATGGAAAAATGGAGAAGAGATTGCAGAGTGACCACGCCTCACTGGGGGTGCTTTCTCCCTGTCCCTGTCTCTCTCTCTCTCTGTTTCTAACTAATGCTCATGCCCTCTGGTATTTACAAAATAGTCTTCTCTGTTGAGAGGGGAAGCTACTGAGTGTGATCAGGTCAGGGCTGAAACCTACTGTGGACCAAGATTCCACCTGTGAGAGTGAGATATGATTGCCTAAATGTGCACCTTTTACAAGCTATTTAAAAAAAAACTTTTTTGCCGTAGGGCACGTGGGCTTGCTGGAGAGAGACAGTGAGAGGAAAAATAAGAAATCACTCCTCCCCAGGGGAGTGGCCATGCAGCAATCTCTTCTCCATTCTCCTCTTGGGATTTTGGGCACACATGCATGCAAACTTACGTGCCTGGTGTGATTTTCAGGCCACCAGGTCTGTGACTCAAACTGCAACTGGTTTGTGGGAGTCTGGAGTCTTAGCCACTACACCACCTGTTGGCCCCTACAAGTTACACTTTTTAGAATCACTGAGAGAAACTGTCTCATTGTCTGTCATAAAGACTGGCACCCAGCAATCAATGCTCTTTTCAGAGTAGTAGAGAGGATCTAAGGCAGTGATTGGGGGACCTTCTAACCTCATCTTCCATGTTTGTATTGTTCCCCACATGGGTGTAAAATTGGCCCAATTCTTACTCCTTTCAAACATCAACCTCTTGTGTGAAAAGGAAATCATGGGTCTTTAAATCTACTCTAAGTGACTTGCTCTCAGACTTTTTTCACCCCAATACAAAAAAGAAATTAGTAAGAAGGTCATCTCAACAGATAGGAACTTGAAACACTTTCAAGTAAAACAAATTTGCCTTGCATTAAGATATTATTTTAGAACTGTGCTTAAAAGCAATTTTCCTTTTCCTTTCCTGGCAGTAAACTTAGACCCTTGTGTATACCCTTGTGTAGGTCCCCCTGCAGGACTCCTAAGCACTCCTTTACAGAGAACCTAATTCTGAATCTGAAGCCTTCAAGCTGTGGTGCAGCTTATTCATCAATAAAGAGTGGGTAGAAAAGGGTTCGTCCTTAAATTATCCATTCTAACAGGACTTGACCTTTAAGATGTTTTCCAATGAAGCATTTTCTGACAGTATACCCTTTTAATACAAAGGTGATAGTGCAAGAAACGGAAATGCTCAAAAAGAATGGGTGATTACCTGCCTGTAATTGTCCCTGTACCCTCCTGTGTTTAGAGTAAAGATAATAAAACAACATTAATGGCCTTGCAGAAATTCCCGTAATTCCTTTGTAGCAGGATGGATGATCTTATTTGAACAAAAGTCCTTTTTTTATTTAATTTTTCAGTTTTTTTCTTCCTCTTGTGAGGCACACACATACACATACACACACACACACACCCCCAACAGTTTCTCCAGCCTGAATCATGGATTCACACACACCTGCATGCATGTGCATATGTATGTGCAGGCACCACACACATATATGCATATACAGAGATGCCATTTGTGGGTGTACAGAGATCCCATGGGACAGTGAACCTAGGATCCTCCCGGATGGCCTCAGCATCCCTGAATACTGTGTTACCATGGGTGGTTTGAATAGGGTTCTTAAAAAGATAGATAACTTCGTATCTTTCTTGTTTCAGTGTGATTACTGGACTTGGCCATGTGGCTTCTCAAGTTTCTTTGCCATTGTTTGAGTCAACTGAACTCTGGTCTGTAGATGGAATTCTGGACCGAAATCATGACATAGTTTCCATACCCTTAAGTATGTTTCCTGGAAACCGTCATGCATGAGGCTCTTTGGCAGTTAGACTTGGGAATATTTAGGTTTAAACTTTCTCATTAGAGTGGTTTAGAGCCCTCCTCAATTTTTTATTTTCTCTTGAGAAGCTTTTTAAATCCTGTTAGTCTTCGTAAAAGTAGGAATAAAACATGTGAGGCTTTGTATTCCTATGTCTTAGAGACCTGTAAATTTACAGTTAGTTTCTGAGCCTCAAAATAGTTTTCCTTTCACAGGTGGAAGTTTTATAATGAGTGACATGGGAGTTGAAGGGAGAAGGACAAGTACCACTCAGGAAAGGGGAGAACAATGTTTCAAAATTCAATACCTTTATTATATATTGTATTAGTAGAAACCTTTGGAGAGTACCATGTCTCTTTAACTAATGCACAAAAAAAAAAGAAGAAATTGTAAGAGTTAAAGTTGTAGGCAAGCAATAAGGCTTAATTAAGAAGTCAGAAAATATAAAAGTAAGTAGGATTATTCTGGAGAAGAGAAAGTTTGTATTATTGGCTTTCAAATGTAGAAATAGATAGCTTCCTCTCTAGGTAAAGCCAGTTAAAAAGGCAATGTGCTTAAAGTATGCTAGGTTATTACCTATGAAGGTATTTCCTAAATTGATAACTCACAGAATAAATTGCCAGGAGAGGTGTTATATCTGTCTTTGGTTAGAGGGCAGATGACCTATCTATCCTCAGGCTGAGCCAATTCTTTGTTTAGGTAGGTTCTGTTTTTGTTGATGTTACAGGTGCATTCTTATATATGTTTCACTCTCATAATACTTTATAACCTAAATTCATATTTTCTTTTTTCCTTTTTTTTGAGAGGTTTTTGCTATAGGGTGCATGTGCTCACCAGAAAGACAGAGAGAAACAGAGAGACAGAAAGTGAGAAAACACCCCCCAGGGGGCATGGCCACACCACAATCCCTTCTCCTCCATTCTCCTCTCGGGAATTTGGGCATGTACGTACACAAGCCCAGTGTGAGTTTAAGTCACTGTGTCTGGGACTTGAACCATGGTGGACTACATGAGAGTCCAGCCACATAGCCATCATGCCACCTGCTGGTCCCTATATATTATATTTTTTCTATTTCTGATGAGGAAATTGATTCATTGGATGAGTAATATAATTAGATAATTATGCTTTCTCAACTTTGTCACCAGAAAGAATGAGTATTAACTTTTATATTTGTAAGTGTATTTGGTGTTTTGTTTTGTTTTGTTTTTGAGAGGTTTTTGCTGTAGGGTACATGCACTCACCAGAAAGAGAGACAGAGAGACAGAAAGCAAGAAACCACTCCTTGGGGGAATGGCCACACCCCGATCCCTTCTCCTCCATTTTCCTCTAGGGATCTTGGGCATGCACACACACGTGCCTGGCGTGAGTGTAAACCACTGGGTCCGGACTTGAACTGTGGTCAACTAATGGGAGTTCAGCAACATAGCCATCATGCCAACTGCTGGTCCCTGTATTTGATTTTTAAAAATAATTTTACTACTTAAAAAAATACATGCCTCACTCAACTATAAATGCTAAAATAACCAAGATTGAAAAAAGAGAGCATTAGACTATCCTTACAGAAAGGTAAATTCCCTCTAGTTTATGAGAATTTCATCAGCCAATACAGATATATGTGCTGTAAAATCAGCTAACTCATAACATCACTAAACAGCAAGAATTTTAACATCAAATATTACATTTAAGGAGAAGCCTAACCTACAAAAAGTCATTATTTTCAAATGATGTTTGATTGTAAGATAAAATAGATTTTACATAAGATATAAAATAGATATATGAAAATATTACTGTGCTCTATCTTTATTATCTTTAGATAAGTTCATTGTATTTTCATTATTTCTCAACAAATGAGAATCATAAAATATGATTTTAGATTAGAACTAGCAATTGTTGAATAGGGATAGACTAGAAGATCTTGTAATACACTGCCCTGGTCTTACCGATGAAGAAAAAAGATATAGATTGGTACCCAGTCACACTGTTGGATATTGGTGGGAGCAGAACCAGATGGACCTCTCTTAATTTTCAGCCCAGGGCATATTCTACTGTGGTGCACTTGTCAGAACGCCATGTGGAGATTTTGAGAAGGGACATGAGGCACTTGCTGGGAATAATGATGAAGGAGTAGACACTTCACTCTGCTTGTATCATTAGGTAAAGGGAAGAAGCTAGTACGGACCTTGCACAAAAGTATTGAGGAGAACTGGACCAGAAACTGCAATTCAGGAAGCCAACTCTACTGTACCTGTGTGACAACTGTGCAAGGTGGCCTTTTCAATATAAAGGGCTGTACGGGTGAATATTACTTCAGAACTTTGTGTAAAGAATGACTTACATTTGTTAGAGTGTGTCTTAATCTGTGGTGGTGCTGTGACAAAATACCTGAGTCAGGGATTTACAAAGAATAGAGGTTTACTTAGCTCAAGCATTTGGAAGAACAAGGTCAGTAGGTCATATCTGGTGAGGTGTCCATGTTCGTAGGCACTTTTCTGCAGAGTTCCAGGGTAGCATATTGCATCACATGGCAAGAGCTTACTATATCTATGTGTTGTTGTCTTCTCTGGTCTTTCTTGCCCTTCTTAGAAAGTTACCAGGATTTAATCATGAAATTCCCACCTCATTGACCTTATCTAATCCTAATTGCCTTTTGAAAGCTTAACATCTTTATACACATAGTCAGATTAAGTTTCTACCCTCTTTATTGCATCAGAATAGCAGTTATATTTCCAACAAATGAACTTTTGGGGGATACATTTCAAACCATAGTAGTGTGTACTTTATGTTCTTTGCTAAGTGCTTTGTCTATGCCTTCTCATTTGATTCTCACTGTACTATATGTGCGGACAATACTCCATGTGCGAGTATTCTAGATAGGTGATGGAACTCGACCTTGATTGCTTACCAGGTGGTGTCTATCACCCGATGTCTTGCTCTTTTAGTGATACCGTGTTGCTTTTTCTCTCAACTCACGACTCTATCATCATATTAGTAAAAAGGTGCTATAAACTTGAAAGTGTTATATAAAGTTAATATAAACCCCAAGACCCTCTACCAAAAAATTGTATAAGAGGAAAACAATGATGTGGTTCTTTAAAATTTTGAGAAACCATTTTTAGATACTGAAGATCACAGGCCAGATTGTCACACCAGCAGTTGATTGGAAGTGATTCACTGAATTTCAAATTTTAAATTCTGAGTGATTCACAGAACTTCAGACTTTCTCAAATCTCTATAAAATATCCAGCTCCATTGTACTAAGTAAAAGACTTATTTCAAGACTCATGTCATTACACGGACTTTCACTGTTACAATAGAGTTCTAGGATTCCCATCCAGTTTTATGTTAATATACCATGGTTTAACCATGTAAAAGTTACAGGTTGACAGCTAAAAGTTAATAATAATAAAAATTATTTTGCTTACAAATGCATTAAGCATTTATCAATAATGACCAGTAACTATGATGTCTTAGATGTTGTGGTTAGCTAAGAATTACTATCAATGCTGTATAGGTTCCTAAGAAGGTATAAAAAATAAAATACCCAATAGCCTCCACACTGTTTTTGCTGTTATTTATACTTTTTTGTTTTTGTTTTGTTTTCTTCTTTTTTTTTTTCCTTTTTTTTTTTTTTTTTTTTTTTTTTTTGAGGAGCTTTTGAGCATGCGCTTGCCAGAAAGGCAGAGAGAGAATGAGAGACAGAAAGCAAGAAATCACTCCCCAGGGGGAATGGCCACGCCACAATCCCTTCTCCATTCTCCTCTTGGGATCTTGGGTACACACACACGCCCGGTGTGAGTTGACTACACGGGAGTCCAGCGAAATAGCCATTATGCCAACTACTGGTTCCTATTTATACTTTTTAAAATTTTAAAATCTCAAGGCCTGATAGTTACGTATATAAATCATACAGTATTTAAAATTTTATGTTACTCGTTTGGATCCTGGCAACATGGAATCTCATTGTATTTCTTAGCCTTCTAGTTCTAACCAAGAAGTATTCTGAAGCTCTCTAACTATAGCTGTAGAGAAAATATGAATGTGTCACATTTTAGTGAAATGACCGCTACCTTTTACCGTATCGTGTGACTGTGACATACATTATGTAGGAGGCCACTACGCAAAGAGCAGGAGGATGAGAGTGTTTTGGGTTCAGTACAGCTCTGTGTGATCTCAATTTATGTTATTTAATCTCGGCAAACTATTTCTGAATTTACAAAGTGAGACCAGTACTGTCTACATTATAGGATTGCTGAGGTTTAAATGGTGAATTATGTGGAAAAGCTTGACAAGTGTTAGTATTCTTTATACTCTTAGAAGTGTGAACCTTGTCTTTTTCATGAATATTTCTCTCCCATAGCAGGCAGAGTAATGCATTGCATATAATGGTATTATTGCTTAATAAATGCTGATAGTGGATTGAGACTATAAAAAAGAAATACCACCCAGCAAGGAGCAGGTATCCTCTGAAATCAAACATCAGCTTATTAACCTGGCAAGTGGCTTCTTCTGGATTCAGCTTCAATGTTTGTGAGGCTGCAGTGATCCTCCAAGGCGACCTTAAGATTTTTGTCTCCTGCTCTGGTCTTTGTGGACTTGCCTTCATTAAAGCAGGATTTCTCACCTTCCACACTCTTTTTTTTTTTTTTTCTTTTTGGAGAGGTTTTGCTATAGGGCACGTGCACTCGCCAGAAAGACAGAGAGAAACAGAGAGACAGAAAGCAAGAAATCACCCCCCTTCTCCTCCATTCTCCTCTCGGAATCTTGGGCACGCACGCACACACGCCTGGTGTGAGTTTAAGCCACCGGATCCAGGACTTGAACCACGGTCGACTACATGGGAGTCCAGTGATGTAGCTATTATGGCATCTGCTGGTCCTTCACCCTCCACACTCTTAACTGGATAATTGCTTGTTGTGAGGGACTGTCCTCTGTATCGTAGGGTGTTTGGCACCGTCTGTACCCTCTACCTACTAGATGCCAGTAGTGCCCACACCAAGTTGTAGCAATAGAAAATGTCTCCAGACATTACCTCATGTCGTCTGGGGGATAAAATTGCCCCAGGCTGAAAAACGTTGCCTATAGCAGTCACTGCTTTGTGAGGTGATCGTGGGTTTGCCTGGGCCCTTCCCACCAGACTGCCAGCTCCTTTCTCTGCCTTATAGCATTGGCTCCCACACATGGCAAAAGTGCAGTAAATGCCAAAAGAGGAAAAGGAAGAAATACTTACAGAAATAATTGGTTATAATGATTGTGTTGGCCAATTATATGCAGTGTTTTTATTTTCTCCTGGACCAAAAGAGCAAGGACTGGATATACTCCAAGGTTTCTTTCCTGAAACCACTCATGCTACCTTCTGCTCAGCTCCTTCTCTCCCCATGGACCCATTATTGACAGATGATGCAGTGCGTTCACTCAAAGTAGACAGTAACCTGGGATTGGATGCCTGACACTTAAGGCTTCAAGGATCACGTAGAGATTAAAAGCATCTCTCTCTCTCTCTTCCTCCCTCTTAAGCTCCGTAACACCTTCCAGTCCCAGGCTCCAGCAACCACCTACACCCTGAAGATTTTCAAATATGTATCTCCTAGTCTTACTAGAGGTTTTTCTTTTATATTCCACCAACTCCAAAGACTGAAACCCAGTGCGTGTTAACGTAAACTCACCATTTTACTTTCTTGCTCTTTTTAAATTTCCTTCAAAGTTCTTATTTTTTTCCCCCTCTAGGAGTTCTGAAGTCAGAATCTTATTTTGCCAGTCGATGACTCAGTAACCTCATGCAGATTATTTATCTTGTCTGCCTCATTTCCTTTATCTGTCCAATAGATACTGATCTCCCAAGGTTGTTGCAAAGATCAAATTAGGTAATGCACGTAAATCACTTGGAAAACAATGCCTGGCCTGCTGAATAAATGGGATATGCTATTATTATTTAAAAACGCTTTAACCAGATATTGAGAGCCATCGCTTACTCCTGCCTTTACCATTTCTCTGTTTCTACTTAAGTCTTTACATTTTCCTCATCCTCTCCCCCATTTCAAGGCTATGTGGTCCATACGTACCCAGTTCAAGTGCCATGGCTTCCATGTAGGCTTTGGTCTTTTCTTGCTCAGATGATTACAGTAGCCTTTAAGCAGCCTCTCTCCCTCCAGTTTCACCTTTAGCCTATTTGGCCATTGTCTGGCTGCCTGGACAGAGATATTCTTTAGTGTCTCCTTTGCCTTTGATTAGGGTTAACTTATTAAGCATGATGCACTTGGCCCTCTCACCTGCATCTGGCTTGCCTTTCAGTCTTACCATTGATAGTATCCTAACTAAAGCTTTAGCAACCCAAATTCCAGCAGGCCTGTCCCACTCATACTGTTCTGCCTTTACACTGGCTTTTAGTTTCCCTCTAATTTTTCTACTTTCTTCTTTGTTGGGTTGATGGCTACACATCTTTGTTTTTAGTTTTTCTTTCTTTTTTTTTTTAAAAAAGATTTATTTATTTAATTCCATTTGTTATTATTATTTTTCAATTTGACCAGATAGATAAAGAGAGCAAGGGAAAGCAAGAAAGCAAGCTGCCAGGTCCGGGACTCAAACCGTGGCCAGCTGTGGGGGAATTCAGCACCCTTAACTACCACACCACCTGCTGGTCCCTGTTTTTAGTTTTTTAAGTTTATTTATTTATCTGTTTTATGAGTGAGGGAAATAAGGCGTCTGTGAGGGAGAGAGTCAGCACCCCCAACAAGAGTCTTAATGCCTCAGTCCATTCTTACCTTCAGTCAACCCCTCATCATGGACAAGTGCATGCCTGGCATACGCAGGGAGTTCTGACTCGAACCAAGAAACTTTCTACGTGGGATTGCCTCACAGAATCTCACATTTTCCTCTGTACCCCCATCTGTTCCCAACAGCTACTCATCTTTTATTTTTTCTTTAGAATTATTTATTTAATTTTATTATTATTATTATTGACTTTGCTATAGGGCATGTGCACTCACCAGAGAGAGACAGAGAAAGAGAGAAAGCAAGCCACTAGGTCTGGGACTCAAACAGCAGTCAGCCATGTGGGAGTCCAGCAGCTTAACCACCATGCCACTTACCAGCCCCCAGCTGCTCATCTTTAATACAAGTCTCCATCACCTCTTCTTGTTAGAGGCAATACCTAACCACTCTTTATTGAGCTCATTGTCACACTTTACCCCTGTCTTCTTTCTGTGCTATCACTGTCTGCATATGCATTTTCTAGCACTTACCTATATAACTTATGTTTCTTGGTTGGCTCTCTCACTGTGGTGAGTAGCCCATTTCTTGACACTTATTAGGTGTTTAATGACTATTCATAATTGAATAAATCTCAGTTTTCTAAGATTGAATCAGGCAATATAGACTGACATAGTTGTAGGAACAAAATTAAATCATAATAAATTGACAGAATTAACCAGCAAAATGAAGAATGAAGAAACATGCAGTCATTTCTGTTGGATAGAACCAGGAGACCTACATAAACAGAGCCTAAAAGCTGAGATTCAGTTAGAGGTCCTGGCTGAATAAAAGAATCTGTAACAGATAGGAAATAGAGGTAAGGAGAGTATTAAGTCATGTGGTTTCCTTTTATTGTTCCTGACTTTAAGGAACTTGATCTCATTATGGAGGAACACTAGAAGGAAAGAAAAATCAATTCTAACAATAGAGTGTTACTTGGAAAGGTATGCACCCATTGTCACGGCAATAGAAAAGAAGTAATTTTTCACCAACAGAGTCACGTCCTAGCCCGTGAGCCAGAAATGACCAGCTCAGGCATCAGGGGTGGGTGTGCGGTGAGCAGGCATTTTACATCAGTCTCAAGGCTTCCGTTCTCAACATAGCTTCACATACAGAGTCTGACCAAAGATCAAGTTCACTGGTCCAGACTGCCTAGGGACCACTTTGCCTCAGCTGCAAAAGGTGCCAGTGTTCTGTCATGTTCTGTATAAACATACTTTTTAGGCTAGCTTGCCGATAACAAGTCTCAAGAGTCCATTTTTCAGGAAGATTACTTTTTAGGCCTGTCATGCAAAGCAGAGAAATAGTATAAAGTTTTTTTCAGCAACTAAGGAGATGACCAAAACATCATTTAGTAGCATCATTAACCATTTTAAATCATGACTTCTTCAAAGGAACCATGCTGTTCTCTTTGATACATTTTCCAAAGGTGAGTGCTTTAAAATTACATTCCAAACATTTCTAACCATGGTTAAGCTATCAGAACTTCATCCCACTTCCTGAATAAGGACTTTTCTTCCTGCCTTGAGCTTGCAGATTGAATATCGCATATGGCTCTTTGATTAGAATAATGAATGAGTTTCTGTTCCCACCATTTGTACACCACTTCGCTCTTCAGGCGAGATGGCAATGAATCACATCCTCGTTGTGTTTTGTAATTCAATAAACTGTACTTGTGATTTAGTCGTTAGGGTTTGAAGTCCTTATTTGTCCATTTCTCAAAAACCTTATACCAGCCTGGGATAATTTGAATATTGACTATTCTGTATCAAAGGAGCTGTCACCCTTCCCCTAATCCTAACTAGAGTCTGTAAGCCCGAGAGCACTTTAAAGGGAAAGAACCTTTCTTGAGGTTTGATATGATTTTGCTGCTTCACGACTGTCAGATTGAAATTCCCTTCCTCTCCCAGGGAAGGGAATACTTACCTCTGCCAGTAGCTTCCTGCTGGGAACTGGAATGCATCCTGTAAATACTCAGAGTAGCAGGGGTGGAAGAGCTTTCTTTTCTCCCCACGCTACTTCTGCTTCTGGCAAAGTCTTGGATATTGGCAGGGGCACCCGCCTCTGCACAGTCTGCTCTAGGAGGTGGGGGATTCCTCTTACATCCAATTACCAATTTCTTCATGTGGGGGAGGACATTTTTTGGCATGGAGTATCCGCTTCTCTCCGTGTCTGGCTGACAGCACCCTTGCCAATTTATTTATTGGCATCCCTTATGCATTTGTTAAGATGTCAAAAGGTAAATACAGAGCATCGAAGTGAAGATTGAATTTGCATTCTGGAGCTTCCAATGGGCATGGGATTGTTAGAAGTTCTTCCAAAGAATAGACAGCATGGTGGGCATGGTGGAGGGTCAGTAGAGAATGATAGTCATCCTTTACTTGCAAGCTTGAAAAAGTCTCAAGGCCTTTTAGTAAACAGTGATTCACAGAATCTGAAACTTGGAAAGATTTGAAAGTTCATGCGATCTATTGCCTTCATTTCCCAGCCATAGAAATTAAGACCAGGAATAGTTAAATGACTTGCTTAAGGCCAGGGCCACCCAGTTGGCCAATGATAGAGCCTAAGCCGAGATTCTGGTCTTCTCTCTTTGTCCTGTATTATTTTCATTGGATTGCAATGTCTTGACTGTAGTAAGCACTCAGAGGAAATAAGCATTAGGTATATTGACTCTCTGTTTTCATAGTTCCTTTCTTCATAGAGGATGGAAAAAGAAAATATCTTCCCTTGCTCCCTCCAAAAATATTTGATAAGGTACATAGCTAGGTCAGTTGTATTGGTTATAATTCTTGCAGCTAGATTGAGTTGCCTTATAAAAAGGGGTCACTTCAGTAGTTTTCCTTTTCCTCAAATGGATGGTACCCATCGTTGAAATGCCAACCAGCTGAAATGTGTCAAAATCAATCTGTATTTTCAGAGGCAGTGGAAAGGCAGTTCCAATCGCCTGCCCTGGACATTCTGTTCTATTACACTATCTGAAATATTCATAGCAGATTTGTGAAGGCACACTCAGGAAGAACAGATCATAAATTGTTTCTTTTTTTTTTTTTTTTTTTTTTCCCAGAGAGAATGATTATATAAACAACTAATTTGAGTGAAGTAGCCCTGAAATTGTTCAGGTTCTGGTTTAAAATCCTAAGTGTTTAATCAAGGGATTTTTTTTTTTTTTCCCAGTTTATCTTACCTATTTTCTTTTTAAGAGAGAGAGAGAGCGAGAAACACACCACACGCTCAGTAAGGTCTCACCATGCCCCGATCTTTAGCCTTCTAGCCAGCCAGGCTCTTGGGCATGCGTGCGTGAACCCAGAGCGTTCAGGTCAACTCCAAATTCAAACCCAGGCCTCCTGTGTGGTGCCAGTGTTATGCAGTGGTACTCCTACCTCCTACACCACCACAGTTAGCCCGTTTTCTTTTACATGCCCTTATGAAACCTGATATTAGGAAGTGATTATTAAAAGTAAAATGGTAACTCAATTTCTCTTTACAATTGTTTTCAGCTTTACTGGTCAGATGAAGGTTTTGCTGGTGGTAATGGTAGAAAAGGCTCACTACACACTTCTATGATCATATTGTGTGATGCATCCAAGGTCACTCAAGCTGGATCAAAGTCCCATTGAACTGAAAGCAAGAATTACAGTTAATGACAGTTTGAAATATGGAATAATGCTGTGGTCATTGAAGATACCTGTTTTGCAATGGCACTTCCCAAGAGGGCAAGAATATTCAGCATGACGTGGTGCCTTGAGTGGCAAAAACACTTTTTCTTTTTTCATGGTAGAGCTTATGTACACATGCTATCATGAGAGAAAGAGAGAGACACTCTCCACAGGGTCTGGTCACACCACGATTCCTTTCCTCCGTCTTCCCGCCCATCAGATCTTGGGCACTGACAGAGGTGTGTAGTGTGTCTCAGGCCAACCAGACCAGGGATCCAAACCGCAGCCTCCATATGGGATCCAGCTTCCCTTGAGCAGTGCATTACTGCTATGCCATGCAGCCTGCCAGTATGGCTGAAACTTAAAACTTTAACAGCTACAGCTTCCTTCTTGGAATAAATATTAAAACAGTGAGAAGGAACATTTGGTGTCAGAATTATTTTCTATGAAAAGTATTAGACACGCTTTTAATCTCTTTGGTTTTGTTATGATTACTGGTACATTCAGATTTATTTCACATCCTACTTTATGTTCTCTTTCACCAGGCTTTTCATATGCTTCCTTGTTATATTGGTTGCCTTTTCATAGGTTTTTATTTATTTTTTTTCCGTCTGCTGCTTTGGAAGGTACATGTTTTTATTATTATAAAAAATAAAAACTGTGTTATGTTATTATTTTAGTGGGTATCCTTTCATTTAAATTTGTTAACTAAACAGCCTAAAGTTAGCATCACCTGATAGAACTTCCTTCCTCCTAAATAATCAAATGACTTTACAACATTTTTTTGGAGAGATTTTTGCTATAGGGCGCAAGCGCTCGCCAGAAAGACAGAGAGAGACAGAGAGACAGAAAGCAAGAAATCACACCCCCCCCCCCCCCCGGGATGGATGGCCAAACTGTAATCCCTTCTCCTCCATTCTCTTCTTGGGATCTTGGGCACACACGCACACGCGCCTGGCGTGAGTTTAAGCTAGGACTCAAACCATGGTCAACTACATGGGAGTCCAGCAACATAGCCATTACACCATCTGCTGGCCCCAGACTTTGAAACTTTTTATTTTATTTATATATTTATATTTAGGTTTTTGCTATAGGTAATGTGGGCTCTCCCAGAAAGAAACCGAGACTGGGAAAGTGAGAACTCACTATCCAGGGGGGTGACTATGCCACAGTCCCTTCTTCTCCATTCTCCTCTCAGGATTTTGGGCACGTAAGCATATATGCCCAGTGTGATTTTCAAACCACCAGGTCCAGGGCTTGAACTGCAGTCAGTCATG
The DNA here is from genome assembly GCA_026018925.1 of Tupaia tana. NCBI lineage: Eukaryota > Metazoa > Chordata > Mammalia > Scandentia > Tupaiidae > Tupaia > Tupaia tana. Next base: position 72,421,418 of record JAKSZU010000002.1, read on the forward strand.
TGGGAGTTAAGCGCCTTAACCATTATGCTACCTATTCACTCCAAGACTTTGCAACAATTTAACTCTGATTATTCCCTCCCATCTTTTCTATTATTGCTTTGGTAAGTTTATTTTATTTATGTGTGCACGAGAGAGAAAGACAGAGAGGTGGAGGGAAAGAGAGGGCGAATACTCTCTGTAGCAGGGATTCCAAGCCCTGAGCAATGGATCAGTACCAGTCTGAGGATGAGCAGCAAGCGAGTGAGCAATGAGCAAAACTTTGTATTTACAGCCGCTCCCCCATAACTTGCATTACTGCCTGAACTCTGCCTCCTGTCAGATCAGCAGTGGTGTTAGATTCTCACTGGAATGCAAACTCTTGTGAGCTGTGTATGTGAAGGATCTAGGCTGCATGCTTCTTATGGGAATCTGATGCCTGATGATCTGAGCTGGAGCTAAGGTGATGATACTATCATAAACAGCTGAAACAAATATTGCAGTAGGGTGAGTTGTATAACTATTTAGTTACATATTACAATGTAATAATAATAAAAATGAAGTGGGCTGTAAATGTAATGTGCTTGGATCATTCCAAAACCATCCTTACCCACCACCCTGGTTCATGGCAAAATTGTCTTCCATGAAACCAGTCTCTGGTACCAAAAAGGTTGGAAACTGCTGCTCTACGGGGTCTCATCATGCCACAATCCCCCTCCCCCAGCCCTCCAGCTCATCACGTTCTTGGCCTGTGTACATGTACCCAGTCTGTTTTCAAGCTGGTTTGGAGATGTGGCTTCCAGTGCCCCAGTTCAGCTTGCTGCTGATTACACACTTGGCTGAGTCCTTTGCTTTCTCTTATTTTCAATTATTATTTTTTTAAATCATGATATAGCACATGTTTGTACACAAAAGAGAGAATGAGAGGGAAAGACAGAAAAAGAACGAGAGACAGGGTGAAAGAGGGAGAAAAAAAGAAATACCTTACGGAAGGCGCAGTAATCCCTTAGTCTAGCCTGCCAGGTCCTGGGTACATGTGTGAACACCTGGTGTGTTTTCAGGCTTATCAGTCTGGGATCTGAACCATGGTCAGCATATGGCTTCCAGATCCTCATTTCAGATGCTACTGCCTTCTCCACAGAGGCCAGGCATTTTTATAATCAATTTTTTACTGCTATTTAGGCATTTAATGACAATATTCTTAGTTACCAGTTGCCTCTCATATTTCATTTTTTTCTTTCATGGTTCAACTTCCTTCTAACTGAAGTGTCTTTATTAGATATTTCACTGATGATCCATGATCTAGTTTATCTGCAAATACCTTTATTTTTCCTTTTCCTTGGATGATATGTTAGTTGGGCATGTAATTGTTGTAATAGTTATTTTATCTTTACATCTTGAATATTTCATTTCCTTGAACTTTTTAATTTGCCAGAGGGTGTGTGAACTCACCAGAGAAAGGCAGAGAGAAAGAGAAAGAGAGAGAAAGAGGGAAAGCACCCCTCATAGGGCATGATCACTCCACAAGGCCTTCTTCTCGGTTCTTTCTTGAGACTTTGGGTACGCACATGCACACTCCCAGAATACTTCTCAGGCTTCCAGATGTGGCAGTTGAACCACACCGTTGGCCATGTGGGATCCAGCTCCCCCACACACCAGGCCACAGTCTAGCCCTCCATCATTTTCCCCCCACTTTTATATTGTATCTATTAACATTTTTTAAAATTGATTTTAAAAAAAAAATTTTTAATTTATTTTTTGTGTTTCCTGTATATTTTACTTCTTTTGTAAAAACCATCATTTCTTATAAGAAACTGTTTTCAGTCTCATTGTTTTTCCTTTGTATTTAATCTTTTTTAATTCACATTTTTCACAGCTCTGGAAGTTTGCGATCACTATCTTTTTAAATTTCCTTTTCCCCATCTTTCTATTATTACTTCAGAAACTTTTATTTATTTATTATTTACTTCTCCCATGTAAGAGAGAGAGAGAGACACTCCGGGCACATGTGCATGTGTGCCCAAGATCCCAAGAGGAGAATGGAGGAGAAGAGATTGTGGTGTGGTCATCCCCTCTGGCGGTTGACTTCTTGTTTTCTGTCTCTCTGTCTCTCTCTGTCTTTCTGGCGAGTGCACATGCCCTATAGCAAAACCTCTCCAAAAAAAAAAAAAAAAAAAAAAAGAATATGAGAGAGAGAGATATCCCAACAAGGTTTTCATACTACAGTCGCCACTCCTAGGTCCAGCCATCCCAGGTCACAGATGTGCATGCATGCCCAACATGCAGAGGGAGACCTCAGGACACAAACATGGGACCTTTTCACATGACTTTAGCATCAGAGTGCTTCATTAACTGCCCTGGCTGCCCTTTTGGTAATAGTTACTAGATGAATTTGAGCTCTTTAATTCTACCCACTGTGTCTCTTTCATACTTTACAATTCTTTATTCTTGCCCTTTTCCTCAAAAGCATCTTTCAGCACACCACTTCCCTCCCTAGCAGTAACTAAGGAGCAGCTTGACTTGGACACCAAGTTTTAAATTTAGCGTTATCTTTTAATTGTATGAATTCTGTCTAAATGGAGCAGTTCTTTTTTCATAGCATTCTTTGCCTATATTTTCTAATTCTTCTTTTATTTCTGTATTAATAATTAGGGTTATAAGTCCTCCTGTCTAGGGAATCTTCTGACATAGTGACAGCTTAGCTTCTAGGCCCTTTTTTTTTTTTTTTTTTTTTTTTTTTTAATTTTTACTCTCTAAAAAAATTTGCCAGGGGCACATGTGCTCACTTGAGAGAGACATAAAGAGGAAAAGAGAATGAGGGGGTGAAGCAAAGAAAGCACCTCTTATGGGACATAATCATGCTGCAATTCCTTCTCTTCTGTCTCTTTCCCCTTTAGGGATTTTGGGCACCCACACACAGGCACTCAATGTATTTTTCAAGCCACAGGGTCCAGAACTAGAATGCTACAGTTGGCCATGGGTGATCAGCTGCCTTAACCCGGGCCAGAGCTGACCCTCACGATACATCTTTGTGAGTATTTTCTAACATGAGCCCTGAGTTATGGCTGTTTGAGCAGAGCTATCGTGTATTTCTACTCAGTTTTTAGGGGCTCTACCAGTCCGAGATCAGGTTTTTTACTTTAATTTTGTGACGTAAGATTTTTGTAATTTATGGAGAGTTTAATTTGGATTCTGTCCAGCCGCACACTTGGAGCCCCTAGGCAGAGCTGTGCTTCCCTGTGTCATCTCACTGAGCTAGTGACTGAAGTTTTCTTGCTTTTCAGCATGACTGACCTTCCAGGGCCCAGACTATATTCAAGAATTCTGACCCTAGCCCTCTACCTTGTGTGGTCTTCCACTCACACTACCCAACTCACATGTGGTATTATAGAAGCAAAAATAACTTTAGAGTCTGAGATGTCCCTGGAGTGCCTTTCCATTAACTGAAATTTTCTGGATCCCTTCATTTATAGAGGGACCTGAAAAATCTTTCTTTCATTGAAGGCAGCTACACATTAACCTTTTGGTTGTTATCATTTATTCAAGATTTCTAGGTATTTCTAACAAGAAGGTCTATCTTAACTCAGTGTACTACCTTGCTGTATATAGGTGTCATTTGTTTAATATCTTGTTTTTTCATTTACCTATATGATAGGCATCTTTTGTTTTTTGATTTTGGAGAGGTTTTTGCTATAGGGTGCGTGCACTCACCAGAAAGACAGAGAGAGACAGAGAGACAAAAACCAACAAATCACTCTCCCAGGGGGATGGCTACACCGCAATCCCTTCTGCCCCATTCTCCTTTCGGGATCTTGGGCATGCACACACACGTGCCCGGCATGAGTCTAAGGCACCGGATCTGGGACTCAAACTGCGGTCGACTACACGGAGTCTAGCGACATAGCATTACGCCAACTGCTGTTCCCAATGATAGGCATCTTTTAATGTCTATCCATTATTATTTTTGTTGGCCTCGTAATATTCCATTGTTTGTCTGAATTATAAATTATTTAATCAGTCTCTGTTTTGGATTATTTAAATTGTTTCTCTCTCTCTCTTTTTACTGTATTAAACAATGTTGCAACCAGCTATCCTTGTACATATATATTTTGTGTTTCCATCATATAATTTGTATACTAAATGCCCAAAAAGGGAATCCCTAGATCTAGGGCATATGCACTTTTAAAAGCAGTAGATAAGTGTTGCAAGTTGTTCTCCTGAGTGTCCGCATGCTTGTACTCCCTGCACTACACTTCTTCCACATTTTGCCACCTCTAGATCATTTGAGTTGCTTAAATGTGTAGATTGTATAGGTTAAAATGCTTTACTTTACGTGCTTTACATTTCTTTATTAATAAGGTATTTTGTGTCAGCTTATGAGCTTTTTCAACTTTTCTCTTTTATAAATTGCCTGTTTTTTTTTTTTTTTTTTTTTAAACCATTGACTTCTAAGAACTGTATATAGAAGGGACAGTGTCCCTTTCATCTGTCATAAAGCTTGCTCTTTGTGTTCTAGATTTGACTGTAGTGGCTTTGCTTCACAGGAGTTTAAATTATATGTGTTCATAACTACCTTTTAAAAAATCCTAATTGTTTTTATTACTATGACTAAAAAAAATCAAAGAAAGGAATATATGAAATGCTTTGTTGGGAAGGGATTCTTATTTACCATCAGAGTAATTCATATAAGAAGCAAATGGAGCATTATGCAAAAATAACATTTCCCAGAATGAAAAAGGAATAAGCTTATACTTGAAATAATTTTAAATGTTGAGAACTTTAAAGTAGAACACAACAAACAGTTTCTAAGGAATAAAAATGGAAATGATATGCATCTGGTAGAGAGACCACAACACCGTCATGGAAAATGGGAATCAGTTGAGGGATAAACAGAAAAAAGTTAGTCTCTGTAGATCTAAATGAGTTTGGTATAGAAGCTACAATTAGTTTTTCTATTTATGTATCACTAGGGATTTATTTATTTATTTTAAAATTAAGTTATTTATTTACATTTAATCACATCTTTACGTGTACAACATTTCTTTTTCCAGCACAAATACCATGCATGTCAGTCAAGCCAAAGATATTACTCTGTAACTTATCAGCAAATAGCTTCTCATTTTTTTTTTGTCAATTAAGCATATTTTTACTTGTTTCTTTTTCCTTCTTTCCATTTCATATTAAACTTTTTTTCCACATTGTACTGATTCACAAAATACCTTAAGCTAAAAATATGGACAAAACTAGAGTCTAGTGACAAGTGCACTGTAATTTTCTTGGAATTCATTATTAATTAGATAAGGTATACAAAGAAACTTTTTAGACCCACAGAGATACTTGGGAGTCTTTTCAACCTTAAATAAACTTGATTTATTATTCAGTAAACGTGGTCTAATTACCTACTGTGATCCAAAAATAATTTGTGGCTGATTTGGGCTTATTAGATTGCTACATATAAAATTACTGATGTTTGGTCACTTTTGATCTGCAGTATGAGCAATTTCTTTAGTTCAACCTAATACCAGTTTACCTTCATCCTTCCCTCCTCCTACCCACTCCATGGTACTAGAAGATAAGGTTCATTTATCCACCTCAAGATTCCATAATTCCTCCCCCCCTTTTTTTTCCCAGAACCTGAGACTCCATCAATGACTTCTTGTCTTTCTAGATCTTCAATTTTTCCCTTTCCTCTTGGCCCCTGTCTCTCAGCATATAAAACAGCCAATACTTTTCTTTCTTTCTTCCTGTACCTGTCTGTTCATCTGCTGATCTGTGGACACATACTTCAGAAGCAAAAAAGAACTATCACATGTGCGATTAACGATTCATCACAACTCGAGGAATTTCTATAAATCCTAGGCATTCCATCTATCTAATTTTACAGAAAGTTAGCATACTAAGTTTATTAAAAATACATGTGTTAGATGAAGTAAAATAGTCCTATATTCCATTAGGAATTTTGTCGATGTACTATCTTTTGAAGTTACTGTAAAATGAAAGAGAACTTCCTTTCTTTTTTCTATTTCCCCACATAATTTTTACTGTAATTTTTGCATCTTAGTCCTAGTTACCACCTTTCACCCTCAGGATCTTCTCTTTCAAGTTGTTTTTGTCGGTGGCAGGTCTACTTCTCTCTTCATACGTCCAAGCAGCAGCTCCAGGTTAAACCATTTTGAAAAGCCTATGTATAGATGCTAAAGGCCCCCTCCATTTTCCGAGGTACTTGACATATGATGGCATTAATGATCACTAATTCCTAACTTGAACTCTGTTGATAAATGCAGCAAGACGTTCATAAGAAGCCATTTTACAATTAATTTTAGTGACAGCAGGTCACAGGTTTTCTTTCCGCATGTTCAAACTGAATGTACAACCAGAGAAGAGAACATTTTCATCCCTAGTAGATTCTAGATACTGTAAGGATGAAATCATCTTTATTAGTGTTACTACTTTAATAAATGGTATTTCAAGTAATTATTTTTTAATCATTGAACTATTTTTTTCTTAGTAAATTTACTTGAGTGATAGCTTATATAATCAGAGTGTTGTTAAAAGAAATTAATTATATGCTTAATTGCAGAATTTTTGAACAAAAAATGTAATCTTTGGTTACACGTATTTTTACAGTAGAAAAGCATGGATCATTCTATGGTTTTTGAGTAAATGCTTATTATTTCAGAAACTTTTCAAGAATTACTCTTACCATTATATCTGACCACTGCAGCCTTTCTTTTTTTTCTTTTTTAAGTTTATTTATTCTATGAGAAACAGGGACGTAAAGGCGCTTTCAACAGGGTTTTTATGTCACAATCCACCTTCTGACTCAGCCAGCCTGGATCATGGGCACATGTACACCCTTTGTATATATAGAAGGAGGTCCTGGGGGGCAAACCCAAAGCCTTTACATGTAAGCTCACTTATGTTACTACTATGCCACTGTCTGACCCCACAGCAGTTTTATTGTCATTTCTTTATTTTGAAAAGTTTCTGCTATAGGGCGCATGTACTCGCCAGAAGGACAGAGAGAGATAGAAAGACAGAAAGTGAGAAATCACCCCCTGGGGGGATGGCTGTGCTGCAGTCCCTTCTCCTCCATTCTCCTCTCTGGATCTTGGGCACACATGCACGCCCAGCATGAGTTTAAGCCACCGGGTCCAGGACTCGAACCGCAGTTGACTATATTGGAGTCCAGCGACATAGCCATTATGCCAACTGCTGGTCCCAGTCATTTCTTCTTATAGTTCACTGGCAACTGGCTGCTCAGCACTGCTGGAGTCAATGGTGAAACTTCGCAGATTGGTGCCAAGACAGTCAAGGTTCCCAGCGCCTGTTGAGTAGTCCTCTCGTGCACACTCATCCTCTCCCTCTGCTGGCCCTCTCTGCCTTCCCCAGGTCTGCTGGCTCACTGCTGACTCACGGAGGAAGGGCTGCTTCCCAACTCAGATGACGGACTGCACGCGGTTAACACTGGATGATTCTTTTCCGTGCGTTGAGCAGAATCCTATGACATTGCTGGTGTTTGACTAGAAAATCAGCAATTTTTTCTACTTCAGCCCAGTACAAGCTTATCTTCATTCCGTGTCCTTTCTTGATTTCTGAGAATAGATGACCTTCTTCTCTACAGTTCATTTTTCCCCTTAGGAATGCATAAATCATTTCTATTCCAGGCCTTGGCTCCATCAGATCCTTGTTTTTTCCATATCTGCAGTGTCTAACATTTCCTCTTGGCTTCTTTCCACTAATATATAACATAACCAAGTCTTGTGTTGACTTATTTATTTTTGGCTTTTAAAGTATGCCCCATGTATAAAAAGATACAAAATGTATATACAATTTGAAAAATACTATAAACAGCACTCGTTAAACTAGACCATTTCCAATACATCTGAAACCCTCTTATACTCTGATCTCTCCTTCCTCTCTCCCCTTAAACATATCTTCCATTTAATATTTAGTCCCCCTTGCCTTTTTTTATAGATTAATTGTGTGCATACATCCCTTAAAAATCTTTTGTCTAGTCTCATTTTTTTTTAGTAAATGGAATTTAAAGATGAGAAGGGATTTACAAAATTAATGGAAAATTAGATTAAAGTATGAGTTTATTTTGGTGCAAAAAGTTTCAAAATCTATGAATAGGTTTTTCATAATATACATGTCCATGAACTTTTTGAAGACTCCCCTTGTGTATGTAATCTTTCAAGCTCTATCATGACCCATTATGTTTTTGAGACTCGTTTTTGTTAACATGTACAACAGTGATTTCCTCTTAATTGGTTCCTATATTCCAGGCACACTGTGGTAGGCTTTATATCTGATGCATGATGTCCTGATATACTACTTGCAAATAGTGTATTTGGTTTCACTTTCTCAGCCTTGTTGCCAGGAACAAAATTCTTGTGTCTTAAACAGAAAACCATTTTTCCCTTCTTAATTGTGTATCCATTTCTTTCTTTTGTGTATATATATATACATATTATACATATATGTATATATATACACATACATATATACATATTATACATATATGTATATATATACACATACACACACACGTATATATAATTTTCTTTTTTTTCTTTTTAAATTTAATCACTGCACATCTCTACAGCATACAAAATGATTTTTGCCACCTTGAATGCACTGCATATTGGTCTGATCAAAGATATTGTCATATACGTTATTTTCAGCATTTTCATCAATTTTCCATTTTTGTGTCCATTAAATTTTTGCTTTTTTTTCCTCCCTTTGACTCCCTTCTCCTCCCCATTGTCCACCCTTCTTCTGTACTGTCTTTAGTTTGCTATTATTTATTTATTTTTTAATTTCAAGAAAAGTAGTTTTAGCTTTAATGAAATAAAATAAAATAAACGTTAAGAAAATTTGCTTAAGACTGACATTTGTGGGACACAGAAATGGTTTATTACCCATTAATGATAACATGTATAGTATTCTTACCGGTCTGAGAATTATTTCATGTTGAGTAAATTCTCTTTACAAGCCAAATGATGTAAAGTAATGAAATGTTAAAAAAATAAAAATAAAAATAGTAACAACAATAACAAAAAAAGACTTAAAGCCAGGAAAAAGGTTAGGATTCTGTCTAAACAGTAGGTAGATACTAAAAATTCTAAAAACAAATATGGATAGAGCTAAAACCTAGTAACAAAGGCACTATAGTTTTCTCTGAAACTTTTTTCTTTCTATTTCCCTTTTTACCAAAGAGAAGCATAAACTAACCTATTTGCAAAAAAAATAAGTTTAGTCTCAGTTTGATCTGTTATTTGCACAAAGCCCAATAAGAATACTAATTGATTTAGTTGGCTTTGCTAGAACCTTTTAACTTCAGATTAGACTCTTCAAAAAGCCTCCCAAGGGGCTGGCAGGTGGTATAGTGGTTAGGGCACTGGACTTCCATATGGTTGACTTTGGTTCAGGTCCCAGACCTGGTGGCTTGCTTTCTCACTTTTCCTCTCTCTCTCTCTCTGACTCTGGACAAATTAAAAACAGCAAATTAAAAAATAAAATAAAATTATTCTTTTTAAAAAAGCCTCCCAAGGCTACTGAGCCATCAGGAATTCACCATCTGACTGTGCCTTTAAGTACCTGTACTTACAAGTTTTTGGACCTGTGGTGAAGTCACATTCTTTACTTGTGTATCCATTTCTAATGCTTGTCTTTCTCCTTTCCTTTAAGACAAATCTTAGGGAGCTCTGACTGTCTGTCTGGGTACCTTAGCTTCACATCTAGGCCTAGTTTGATCTCTGGATGGGTGTCCTCTTTGATTTGTTTTGTTTTGTTTTGTTTTACATTTTCTTCTTTAGTGTCTGTAACAAAGCTCCAGACATGCTCTTTTTTCCTCCTCTGCTAAATGTTAAACATAAGCCTCAAAGAGTTTTAATCTGTTTTTTTTTTTTTGTTTTTTTTTTTTTTTTGGTTTGGAGCACCTTGTGCCCAATTTTAATGTAACGTTCCTTTTATTTTTACATGGCTGGAGTGAAGACTCCATTATATAATGTAAAAGGCGTCTGGAATTATAATTGTGCTCTGGAAGTCTCATGGCACTGTATTAAGCCTGTGTGGATGAGAGCATAAAGGGAGGTGGAGAATCTTGACCTTGTATCTGAAAATGCCTAAATGCATTTTAAGCACCTTCTGAAATACAGTCTTAGAAGCAAAATTAATTGGAAGAAATCTAATGTCTTCTTTTATTCAGGGACTCAGTTCACATTGGAATATGGTTCAGGCATCAAGACTATAAAATGTCACACTTGCTTTGCAGCAGGATTAACAGCTTCTTGTTTGGCCAAGGATTTTGCTACAGCGGGATTTTTAATAGCCAGAAGATATATTTTGTCTGCCTTTCCAAAGTTTAACAAGGAGAATTTAAATAGTGACCTAGGCAATTTTAAAACCAAACCTTTGTTGCCTCAATGATCTCTCTTTAGAATAACTGTCTCAGTAATTTAACATTTACCCATGTCTCTCTATGCCTGTGTCCATGAAGATACCTGATTTGGTCACTGTCATGAATGCCTGCTATGTTTCAGACCTGATCACTGCTGCAGGAAATTCAGAGATGAACAGGAGATACAGCCCTCAAGTTGCCCCTAATGTATAGGAAAACAAAACAAATAGACAAATAATTTACATTGCAAATGAGGCTACAAATGACATGTAAGAAACAGAAAAGATACATAAAGGGTTATAAGAAAGCAACTCAATCCTCACAAATTTTAAAATGTATTCACTTTTTAAAAAAAATTTTTTTGAGAGGTTTTCACTATAGCATGTGTGTGCTCGCCAGGAAGACAGAGAGAAACAGAGAGACAGAAAGTGAGAAATCACCCCCCCGGGGGGATGGACACGCCACAATCCCTTCTCCATTCTCCTCTCGGGATCTTGGGCACGCACACACATGTGCCTGGCATGAGTGCATGAGTTTAAGCCACCAGGTTCGGGGCTTGAATCGTGGTTGACTACCTGGGAGTTCAGCAACATAGCCATTACACCAATTGCTGGTCCCAAAATGTATTCACTTTTTTTTTTTTTTTTTTTTTGAGAGGTTTTTGCTATAGGGCGCGTGCATTCGCCAGACAGACAGAGAGAGACAGAGAGATAGAAAAAGAGAAATCATTCCCCAGGGGGGATGGCCACACCGCAATCCCTTCTCCTCCATTCTCCTCTTGGGATCTTGGGCACGCACGCACGCACACGCACCCGGCTTGAGTTTAAGCCACTGGGTCCAGGACGCAAACCGCGGTCGACTGCGTAGGAGTCCAGCAACATAGCCATTACGCTAACTGCTGGTCCCAAAATGTATTCATTTTTAAAGGAGGTTAAGAGACCACATCTCAGACCTGACTTCTGGATTTCCTATCCTCTCTATCTGTTTTTATTTTTATATAACAATGTATTGATATTATTTACAAGCCACCTGTATCCTAACATTTGCGATAAATGCAGGTCATTCATTAAATCTGTATTGAATTTTTACTATGCTTCAGGTATATATTTTGGAGCATGCAAAGATTTGTAAGACATGGTTGAAGAGTTCAGAGCAGTAAGGAGGTGGATATGTAAACAGTCTTCCCAGGGGAGTACTGAAAGTGTCCCAAAGTACATAATACTATAGTGGCCAAAGAAGAAGTGTGGACCCTGACCGACTAGGCAGAACAGACTGCACAGGCTTTAGAACCTAGTGGGTGTCTTGAAGAGTGAATAAGAATTTACAAGGGACCCAGAAGAGGAGCATTCAGATTTTCTGCCCATATATGCATCTTTCTGGGATTTTTTTTTTCCAAACCACACCTAGATTCAGAGAATGTCTATGGTAAACCTCTTCCCAGACTCTGTGAGATTTCAGACATTGCCTGTGGCACTATTCTTCATCCCTTGATCCTGATCTATTCCTTATCTACTTCCTGTGATTACAGTTTCTAGCCTCCAGATGACCTAGAGACCAGAATGGATTTGGCAGGTGTTGCAGCTTAAGAGGGGTTGGGGAATCAGGTATGCACAGACAAAGGAGCATGTGAAAGGCCAGGGAAGAAACAATACCATGAGGCATGTGGGAAGCTTGAGGAAATACACGTGGCTTGAGTATGACTAGGTGCTAATGGAGAAGTAGGCGATGGAGTTGACCAGAAAAGCAGAGTCCAGATCATGGGAAGTTGTATGGGCTTTGCTGAAGGATTTGGTCATTATTTTATGTGGGAAATGGGGAACCTTGAAAGGCTTTCCAGTAGTAGAGTGATATGAAAGGATTTGTATAGTTTACACATACTGTCTTGCTCATTTGAATGTTTCTGCATGGAAACCATTGATGAGGAGCATCGCTCAGATCTCTGTTTAGAAGTGAGCCTACTATTGTAGTAGTTGGCCTACAGCTTGCAGGGGCTACCTCTTCTGATCTGCCATGACATTTGCACCAGGCCACACTCTCCTTGGGCTGGTTTCAGCCAGGGACTGAGCATGGTGGGGTACTAGGGCAGATCAGTTCTGTCCCACACAGGACTCCTTTTTGGGCAGTCTTTGTTTTAGATTTTATCAGAACCACATGTACCTAACACTCCTCCTACTCAAGCCTTCATGGTGGTCTAAGGCATTCTCTACCTTTTCTTGTACCCTCTCTCCTTTATCTACCGCAGGTGTTTTCCCCCAAGATACTTCTATATTTAATTCTGTCTTGACATCTGCTTCCAGTAAGACATGCACTCACACATGATATCCTCAGGTTTATTTTTAAATGTTTAAATACGTCCTTAACTTGACACGGTTATTTGTTTTACCCTTTGAACTAGCATCCTTCCTTTATATAAAATGGACTTCCCTGTGAAGTTGAAAATAATCTTAAATAAATGATCTCAGGAAAGATAAGACCCCAGGGCCACGCCAACCCTCTAAATCCAGTGATAGGTTTATAGCTATAACTTTCTGTGATCTGGCAGGCTTCTGGAGCACAGTGTGGAGGGGCCAGCCTTGCTTAGCTCTATTTAGTGGTACATTTCCCTTAGCCCATCCGAGGCAGGGTTGGCTCCACTTCACAGAGTTGATGGACAGGAAGTGCTTTGGACAGATAGTAAATTTTTTTCTACTGTCATTCTTATGATACATAGCATTTTGATATCTCATGACTAGCAGGTGGTTAGATAAATAAGGAGAATTCAGCATCTTGAAAGTCTGTGACCCAGCGTTTGGAAGGCCAGGATTAATTATAGCAAATCATTGTGCAATTTTTTTCCTCCAAATTTATTTATTTATTTCTGCCATGCATGAGAGAAACAGAAAGAGAGAGAAAGACAGCACCCTCAACAGGGTCCTGTTGCTGTGATTCACCTCCAGCCTTCAGCAGGCCTGGATCCTGGGAATGCACGTGCCCAGCATATTCAGGAAGGTCTCCAGATGTGAACTAGGAACCTTCCATGTGGAATTGTCTTGCAGAGTTTCCTGATTGACTGCTACATCAAGGTCTAGCTTCCACTAGGTGATTTTTTTCAAGCTGTTTTTCTTTATGGAACATCATGCCTTATATGTGAAAGGCACCCCCTCCCCTGATCTGTTTTTCTTTTTTTTTTTCTTTAAAAGTTTTTGCCATGGGGTACTTGTAGTCACTGGAGAGAGACAGTGAGAGGGAAAGTGAGAAATCACCCTGTGGGGGGATGGCCAAGCTGCAATCCCTTCTCCACCAGCCTCCTCTTAGGATTTTGGGCATGCACGCATACACACCCAGTATTTCAAGCTGCCAGGTCTGGGACTTGAACTGCAGCTGGCCGTGTGGGAGTCCAGAGCTTTAACCATCATACCTCCTGCTGGTCTCTGGTCTTTCGTTTTTTAATAAAAATTCACCATTTAAGTAGAAATGATAAATTATGTTCTTGCAATCCTCAAATATCAGAAAAACTAAAAGTTAACTTTCAGTTTTTACAGGGTCTCTTGTGTTTACTGCAGTTTGTATGATATAACACCAAAACTGCATGCTATACTTATTTGAAATAAAATGCTGAATCAAATATCATGTATTTTGAAACTAAAGTAAATGTGCTTGAGTTAAGTTGTGGAATTGAGTTTCATTTTATCTCCTGGACAGGCTTTGGGGATTTCCTGTGATCAGAGTTCCTTTGTGAGTTCTCTGTGAGCAGAAATTCCCTGTGTGGTCCAGATAATTTAGGGAGGGACTGAAGACTAACCACAGAGCTTTGGCTTTGCTGTTTTGCTCTCATCTTACACATTAGGAACTCTTCAGTAAGAGAACTGAAAGGCTGACAAAAGTTGAAGTGGATTCAAAAGCCATGGAGTGAATATAAGGGCCTTTAACATCAACTTTCTGTTTTAAAAGAATCTTTTAAATCCAAATGGTCTCATGGTAATTGTGGGTCCTTTTTAGACAGTTTTTATTTTAAAGGACTATGTAGCAGTTGCTTCTGTGTTGAAAGTCTGTTTGGTGAGAGGATTTCATGTAATAACATAATTCTAGAACCCATGCATGAATGAGGCGTTACCCTGGTCTCTGAGGCACTCTGTTTAAACAAAGCTGAGTAATAATCAGCAAACATGACAAGAATGATTACTTCCAAAGCCCAAGTGAAATGTTAATGAACTTTAGTCTTGATTCTGACTAGATTGACTTTGGGGGCATGACCTTCTTATTTAATTAAGAATAATTTACCAGTGTTATTGTAAATCACAGTGGATTGTAATCTTGGCTGCTACCTGGAGGCTGCCTGCCTTAAGTGGAAGTTTTGGAAAATCAATATGACATCTCGCATTGACACCCAGAATTTGTTTCACACCAGTTGTTGGCTATGTTAGGATGAGTGAGACAGGGCACTAAAGCAAATCAACATCAGTTTTTTAAACTCTCTTTTGTTTTCTTGTTTTGTTTTTAAATTGGATGCTCACAGAATATTTATAAGTGTAGCACAAAGAACTGTTTTTCTAAACCACTTGAAAGTAATTCGTCCCCACTTAATATACCAAGTGTCTGCACTCTAAATATATATATATATATATATATATATATATATATATATATATATATATATTTGAAACCATACTGCTTCTGTTGTTGTAGAGTTATAAAATTATACAAAATTATGAGACATATTTTTAACATTATCTTTAAAATTCAGTATTTTGAAATTTTGAAAGTTGTTTGTAAACTGTCAAGAATTATGGAATATGAGCTAAAATTTTTTGCTATGTAAAGTAAATGTTTGTGGAGAAATGTAAAAATAAATAAATGAAAGAAAAAAAAAAGAAAGCAATTAGCCTTTACATCCAGGTAATTTAATGTGTATTTCTACAAAGATATTCTCTACATGACTACAATATAACTGTCAAATTCAAAACACTAACGTTGGTACATTATTTTTTTTTTAATTTTTATTTTTTTATTTATTTGCATTCATTCTCTGAACATCATTACAGCATACAAAATGAGATTTTCCATCCAAATTACACTATATATTATCTCAATCAAGCACATCAACAAGCATGTTATTGTCAGCAAATGATCTTCCATTTCTTGTCTTCTGTATGTTTTGCTTTTTTCCCCCCATCCTAGATTCTCTATCTCTTACCCTCTGCCATCTCCCACTCTCCTCCCACAGTCTCTGGTATCTATGTTTGCTTTCTATACTGTTTTCTGCTCACATTTTATTGTAACGCCAAAGACCCTAATCAATCCAAATACCCTCATAGCAAACACAGGTGATACCCACATTTCCATGAACACAAGTCTTACTTTACGCATCCTATAAAGTAGCACCTAGCTGTGGCTACATATCCTACTGCAGTCATTGAATATATATATTTTTTTTTCTGAAACTTTTTTTTTGTAACTCAATTTACATTCCTTCCCTAAGCTTCATCACAGCATACAAAATGCAATCTCCCATCCAGTACACACTGCATAGTGATACAATCATGAACATTATAAAAAAATTTTCCATTACTAGTTCCTAGAATTACTTCCACCCCTCTTTCTGACCCTCTGTCCCTTCCCACCCTCCTCTCACACCACCTCCGGTGTCTACAATTGTCCTTCATTCCCTTCCCACCCACGTTGCATTGATCACACAATTTCCTACATAATCTAACTACTTTCAATGGTGAGTTCACTCATTACTACTAAGAAAACCAGTTATAACTTAACTCAAAGAAATGCCAAGGAACTTTGCTTAAAGCCAGGAAACAAATTAAGATTCTGTTCAAATGGAAGGTGCATGAACCTATCAGTCTCATGTACTTTTATCTTCTGTTCTGGTTCAATTTTCCTGATTAAATTCTGGGATATAATATTCAAATTCAGACTTGTCCCTCTGATTAAGTTGGCCACTTTCATAGTTTTTGGACTCTTATTTCCGTGTGTCTGTGTTTAATTTTCTTGATACAGCACACCCTTGAGAACTTCTTGGATATCTGGTCTGGTGCTGGTAAATTCTTTCAGGTTTTGTTTATCTGAGAATGTTCTTGTCTTTTCTTCCCACCTGAAAGATAATCTTGCCGGGTACAGTATTCTTGGCTGAAATTGCTTCTCTCGTAACACTTTGAATATATTTTCCCATTCTCTCCTCGCTCGCATTGTTTCCGATGAGAGATCTGCTGTTAGCCTGATGGGATGTCCTTTGTAGGTAACTTGATGTTTCTCTCTTGCCAATCTTAGTATCTTGTCTTTGTCTGCGGTTTTGGTCAACCTGGCTATAATGTGTCTTGGAGAAGATCTCCTTGGGTTGATTCTATTTGGGGTCCTTTGTATTTCCTGGGACTGGATCTTCGAATGCCTCTCTAGGTTTGGAAAGTTTTCTTGCAGGATTTCATGGAATAGATTATCAATGCCCTTATGGGTCTCTTCACCTTCTGGAATGCCAATTATCCGGATATTTGGACGTTTGATGGTATCCAGTACTTCTCGCATATCATTCTCAAATTTTTGAGCCATTTTCTCAGTCTTCGTGGTGGACTTTTCTAAGCCAGCCATTTTCTCTTCTACATCTGAGATTCTATTTTCTGAATGATCTAGTCTGCTTTTAATACTTTCAAGGGAGATTTTGACTTCTTGTATTATAGACTTGATCTCTAGCAGTTCCGTTTGAGTCTTTTGTAAAGTGTGTAATTCCTCTTTTAGATCTTGCAAGAATTTCCTCATCTCCTGGAACTCGGCAACTTCTTTCTCCTTTCTCTTTAGCAGTTCATTATCTCTCTTTTCTTCCATCTCTGTTAGCTTCGACATTACGAATGCTCTAAATTCCTTATCAGACATTTCCATGACTTTCACCGAACTGCTTGTGGGTGAAGGAGAGTTACTCTTTTCCATTGGAGGAGAGGTATTTTCTCGTTTTCCCATATTTCTCGTGATCCGACGGTGATTTCTTGTCATCTGATGAATGGCGTGTTTCTTTCAAATTCTTGAAGTTAAGCCTCAATGTTCAGGAGTAAGCAGACAGAGGTGTTCTAGAATCGGATTGCCGTTCTGTAGTGATAGCACACTAGCTTTGCTTGCTGGAGGCTGAATTATGAGTAGAAAATCTTCATTTCTCCTGTGCCTGAAATATCTAGTTCCCAGTATCCATGTGGATTCTTCTCAGAGAATGGCTCAACTCTCCTCACGTTGGTACATTATTAACATCTAATTGTCAGATCCCATTCAAGTTGGCCAATTTTCCCAATAATGTCTTTTTTAGCAAAAGGATCCAGTTTAGAATCATCTGTTGGATTTAGTGGTCATGTCTCTATATTCTCCTTTAATTTTCAATGTTTCCTTAGTGTCTTAGTCTGTTTCATCCTGTTTCACCAGGATACCACGAAAATGGCCTCAACCCATCCATGAGGACAGCACCCTTCAGACTTAATCATCTCTTTTTAAACATCTTTAAAGAAGGACAGAATGAGAAGGAGAGAGAGAGAAAGCCACCAGGTCTGGGACTTAAACTGTAGTTGGCCATGTGGGAGTCCAGTGCCCTTAACCACCATGCCACCTGCTGGCCCCATAAGATCTCATTATTTCTTCTTCTTCTTCTTCTTCTTCTTCTTCTTCTTCTTCTTCTTCTTCTTCTTCAGAGGTTTTTGCTATGGGGCGCATGCACTCACCAGAAAGACAGAAAGCGAGAAATCACCCCCTAGGGGGGATGACCACGCCACAATCCCTTCTCCATTCTCCTCTTGGGATCTTGGGCACGCACACACACACACACCCAGCATGAGTTTAAGCCACTGGGTCCAGGACTTGAACTGCAGCCGACTACATGGGAGTCCAGTGACATAGCCATTACGCCAACTGCTGGTCCCAGGACCTAATTATCTTTTAAAGGCCGCAGCTATTAATAACATCCCGATGGCAATTAAATTTCAAAATGAGTTTTGGAGGGGGTATTCAAACTACAGCATGTGTCTTTTCTTGACTTTCATGAACGTGAAAGACAACTTATTTTGTGCGACGTCTCTCAGTGTGGGTTTTCCTGATGCCTCCTTGTCAAATTCAGGTTTAGCAGGAGTATCACAGAAGCAGTGCTGTATTCTCATTGTGCCAGCGAGTGCACAGTTTCATGTTGTATCACTTAAGTGTGTTGTCCTACGGTAAAATTTTAGATTGTTTTCTATTTTAATTACTAAGTATTTTGTGAGGGGGAGGTACTTTGAATTTATCTACGTATCTAATTTCTTCTTAAATCTTCAATTTATACATTGTAGGTTTATATTATTATGAGCTCATGGTTAATGGGTTATAATCATCATTTGTTTTGATGTTTATTTGTTCCATTTTGGGCCAGTGGAGTTTGTTCAAGTTGGCCTCTGGGTCCTTTTTACATTCCCTATTATTCTTTGGACATTTTCTTTTATTTTTCTCTTGGAGACACAAGTCATTGTTATCTTATTCTTTTGCTGTTCTAGGTTTAAAATTAGATCTAGAAACCTTTTCTTTTCTCCCAGAAACCTTGTTCCTTTTAGCGGACAATGGGATTTAGAAACCAAGATCTACATGATAGGTATGTTCATTGCTGTTGGGATGTTGCTACTACACACCTGCCTCTCAGTAAGTGAACAGTCTCTCATCACTGTTGCCTTCACCTCATGCTGCCCTATTACTCCTTTCTCAGTGCTAGTGTTCTGATTTCCTGCACTGGCTGCTCTTCAGTACCTCTTTCCTCATGCTGCTCAGTTCTCAACACCCACTTTGGGCCATCTTGCTATCTCCCAGAGGAAGTCTCATCCTATCTCCTTTATCTAATACCTGTGCTCGGCCCATGGCTCCATGTGGAAGTGTTCCTCACTCAGCTTGGGTTCTGAAACTCTGTACTTTGGGCACCCCACCTCCCCACTATAGAGATGCCCTCTTTACCCCACTCATACTTGGACACCCCAGTTAAGGTCACTCTTCTTTTAGTGAACACCCTCCTTGCACTGACCAGGCTCTGATACCCCATTTTTAGCCACCAGGACTCCCCTACTCTGGCTCAATTTCTATCTTGCCCAACTCCGTCAAATGGCTTTAGGTAAGAATTGTTCTTGAAGGATCATAGAGCTCAATGTCAGTTTCAACTGTTGATTAAAAAGTTGTGTAGGGGCCAGGAGGTGGCAGGGAGTTTAAGGTGGCTAGATCCCACATGACTGACCATGTGGTTCAGGTCCCAGAGTCGGAGTCTTAAAAATCAAACTGGGCCTATGTGTGTGCCCAAAATCCCAAGAGGAGAATGGAGAAGAAGAGATTGTGTGTAACCATCACCCCTGGTATGAGAGGTTATTTCTCACTTTCCCTCTCTCCATTCGTTTCTCTTCACTGAGAGCATGCATTCTATAGCCAAAATCTAAAACAAACAAACAAAAAACCCCAAAAAACAAAACAAAAAAAAGTTGTGCTTAACAACTTGCCAAACTCAAAAGATCTATAATCACATTTTTAAACTGAAATTTTGAACGTAAAAATTGAAGAGAAATTCTTTTCTAAGTTTCCTTAGAAACTTTGTTTGATTAATTCTGCACTCAGTGCAAGATTAACACATATTTACAGTTTATATGTTCTAAAAATACATGCTTATCAATTACTCAAGAGAAAGTTGTCTTCAGATGATATGGGAGAGATCAAGGACCAGCAGTTCTCATTTACATTCTACCATACATGTGGTCTTTTAAATCACACCAGAAGCCTAAAGTACTTGCCGTTCTACACATGGATTATATACTGATGGCCTTGAGTTTATATTCTATCTCAAATCTTGGCCTTGAAACAGTCCTCAAAACTTCCTCTTTGGATTGCTCTTTTGTCTCAACTGTGTTGAAATTTTGTCATTGAGATGCCCATGAGATGTCAAAACAGATGTCAATAGATGTTCCCGGGTTTTATGCTTATAAGCCAGCACCTACATGACATCTCTATTCTGACACTTTGTCGGCATCTCAAACTCAGATGAGAGGCATTGGCACACCTGAACTCTTCGTTCCTAATACTGCCTTCCTAGCACACCTTTTTTTTTCCCACCGTTCAGTCTCTCCTATCCCAATAAATGGCATGACCACCTTTCCAGCCAGAGATCTGGAAATGTCCTTTATCCATTCTTAATCTTCGCCTCTTTCACTGTGTAAAATTAGTGCATCTCATGGTCTTTTAGTGGGGAGGGCAGGTTTTTGCCATAGGGTGCATGCATTCACCAGAGAGAGAGAGAGAAACAAAGAGAGGGAAGTGAGAAATCACCCCCTAGGGGGGATGACCGCACCACAAACCCTTCTCCATTATCTTCTTGTGATTTTGGATATGCATGCAGATGCTCCTGGCATGATTTTAAACCACCAGGTCCAGGACTCAAACCATGGTTGGCCATGTGGGAGTTCAGCACCTTAACCACCATGCCACCTACTGGTCTGAGTCTGTTCTCTTCTTTTCAGCATCTGTCACAACTCTAGTCCAAGCAACTAACATCCCTTACCTGGTTTACATCTTGCTTCCATCCTTGTCACTTTGTGATCCGTGATCCTCACAGTTGCAGAGTGGTATGTGCACATCAAATCATGTCACTAACCTGCGTAGAGACTAACAAATCACGCAGTTCTCATGTTGTCTACATGACCACCCCTGTTGGTCTCGCAAATCTCATCTTGAGCCATTCTGCCCCACACTCTTGTTTCAGCCATTTTGACCTTCTTTGTGTTTCTGGAACATATCAAACTTTTTTGTTTCCTTAGAGCTTTTGGCTATCATCTGTTTAGAAGATAATATCATTATCTTCTCTCTTCTACATAGAAGCTTTTAATCATGCTGAGTATGATTTGGACCTAATTTCTATTCTCTTATAGTCATTTATTTTATACTTGAAGGAGAATCTCAATGGCAATTAGTAGGGAATAACTGTTAAACTTAATTTACTATTAAGAAAACAACAAAAAAATCTCTGCTTCCCACTGTTTTCATAATAAAAGTCATAATAAAAATCAATATAACTATGACATTGAAAATATAAAAAGAGAAAAAGCTGCAATATCTAGAAAATATTTGGGTATGAAACACTTTGGGGTAAGAGGGAATTCAAAATGTTATTGTTACCAAATTATTACTAGTTTAATTTCCACATGACTTGTTTCGGTACAGATGATAAATTTACATTAGTAGGGCTTGTAAATACTACACTTCCCCACATTTACATAAAACACAACAAAATGTGTGCATACATTGTCTTTCTTAAAACTTAAAACCTCACGAACACAGAAAAGTTAAATGGCTTGTGTAAGATCACTTGGCTAAGTCCAGTTCTCTGTACTCCACCTTCATTCAATAAATATTACCTGGGAGCATACTGTGTGTCAGGCACTGAGCTAGGAACTTGTGAATAAAATGTTCCCTAAGAGTTTATAATCGAATGGAGTAGACATGAGCAAATATTGGACTGTCGGAAAAATCATGATTCATTTTTCAATAGGAAAACATGAAAAAATACATCATGACTTTTCCGATGACCCAGTATACATGTATGATTGGAGGGATATTTTCCCTCGTTCCACATGCACTGTTCTTCTGGAGCCAGGAACTTCTAAATCAACTTTTGGATATGAAATACAAAAGAAAGGAAGACTCAGAGACTCTTTAGCATATTTGTTCACAAGATGTAAATTATTTGGGGCAGTATGAAAGATTTTGTTTTATAGATAATGTACCCAGGGAAACTGAAAGTCATTCCCTGCCACCCCAAACAGAATACAATTCAGTGGAATAGAAAAGATGGCATATTTAGCCTCAAGGGAAGTAGGAAAAAAGGGTTACTCTGAAGAAAATCAGAGACCATGAGGGGGAGGGAAAGAAGAAAGTTTGACCTACATGGGAGGGTTTTATTTTCTCCTGCTGAGCAAATAATAAGGTTGTGTCCAGAACTGGAGGAGTCTGGAGGGTGAGCAGAGGGAGCATGTCACATCCCCTCATACCGCGTACCCTGCGGAGACTAGAAGATAAAGTTCAAAACCGAAGGGATGTACTGTTTAATATGTTTTCCTCCACTCTGCATGCTTGACTTGCTGGAAGCAAGCTTCATTAGTAATGAATTCCATCATTCCTTAGTATAGAAAGCAATTTTTTATAATGAAAAGAGATCTGTATGTCAGTAGTTAGAAAATATCTATGATACCCACAACATGACAGATTTTTACCTTTGGAAGGGACATGAGGACCCCTTTGCATCCCATTTTCATAGTTTACTAAAATGACAGTAAATCTGCCCACATTCTCCTATTTATGAGTTGTCTTTCCTTCAACCCAAGGGTCATGAAACCTTTCTATCCCTGCCACCCACAAGATGGTTCTGGGAGGGTGTCTTACATGGCCGTATCTAAATGAAAAACTTCAGTCTGAGGTTTAGATGAGTTACTGTGCTATATATATATATTGGGTGGTTGGAAAAGCCATGACCTTTTTTTTTTTTTTTGACGTTTTTCTTAACTTTTTTTTTTTTTAGAAAGAGTTTTGGTCTAAGGTGCAGGCATTTCCCGGAGAGCTAGAGACAGACTGACAGACAGGAAGAGAGAACTCACCCCAGTGTGGGGATGGCCATGCTGCAATCCCTTCTCCTCCATTGTGCTCTGGATTGTGGGCGTGCATGCACATGCATACAGCATGAGTTTCAAGCCACTGGGTCTGGGACTCAAACTGCGGCCAACAACATGGGAGTCCAGAGACATAACCAATAAACCATCTGCTGATTCCTATTTTGTCTATGTTTTTCTGAGTAAAAATGCATCATGACTTTTTTGACAATCCAATATAAGGAAGTGTCATAGTATTTATAAGCATCATTAGTGAAAAACCCACCATCTTTATTGAAACAAATCTCTTGAAAATTAAATTAGAGGGAACCAGCAGTTAGCGTAATGGCTATGTTGCTGGACTCCCACGTAGTCGACCGCAGTTCGTGTCCCGGACCCGGTGGCTTAAAACTCACGCCGGGCGCCTGTGTGTGCGTGCCCAAGATCCCAGGAGGAGAATGGAGGAGAAGGGATTGCGGTGTGACCATCCCCCCTGGGGGGTGATTTCTCGCTTTCTGTCTTTATGTTTCTCTCTGTGTGTCTGGGGAGCGCACAAGCCCTATAGCGAAAACCTCTCCAAAAAAAAAAAAAAAAGAAAAAGAAAAAAGAAAATTAAATTAGAAATAGTTTAGTAACAATAACACCTAGAATTTCCTTTCTTTCCAGGATTTCTAGGTGTTTCATATGCTAAATATTTTATACATATTTTTGGTCTTTTTTCCTTTTTACATTTTAAATGTCATGATTACATTGATTTTCATGAAGACTTTTATTTAGGGAACAGGATTTTTTTAATTGATTTTTTTTAACAGTAAGTTAATCATTATTTCATAGTAATTGCTGCTGTGATTTTTTTTCAAGTTATAAAATAGTATTGAGAAAACAGAAATGAACTTTAAAATCACATTCATCAGTTATTATAGGGTGAAGATTCAAAAATTGCATTTCATTAAGAAAAACAACATTATTATCAGTAAGCCTCATGCTTATTTTGTATGTCTGTGGTCAATTAATGGTAAGTCTCTAGGAATATGAGAAACCAATAACTTATTATAAACTCTATAAACAACTTTCTTTCATTTTTAAAAGAATTATTTAATTTTTAATTTTCATTTATTATTATTTTAATCTGCCAGAGAGAGGGAGAGAAGTAAAGTCAAAAAACAAATCACCAATCACCAGATCTAGGACTCAAACTGCAGGTGGCCAGGTGAGAGTCCAGCGCCCCAACCACCAGGCCACCTGCTGGTCCCATATTTGTTCTTTTCTCAGTAAAAGTTGCTGTCATCCATTGCTCAAGTCAGCAACTGACCATCATGTTGACAGCTCCCCCTTCCCTTACTCACACATCTAATGTCAAGGTCTCTTTATTCTTGCTTCTAAGTAGCAATCTGTTCTGTCTGCTCTGTTCACTCCTGTGACTAACACCCTAGGTCAAACTGCCATCATCTCTTGTCTGGAATGTAGGGATTCCTTAAACAATTCTCCTATACCTATTTTTGTCCCTTCCTGTACAACAGCAAGAGTTTTGTAAAAACACAAATCCCAGTATTAAGGATTAAGTCTGGGTGTCTGGGTTTGTTATTGTTTTTCATTTATTCCTAATCCCTTGGCAGAGTGCTTGACACATAGTGGACACTCAGTAACTATGTATTAGATGAATGAAAATAAATAAAACACATGAGTAAATGAATGAATTAAAGACTGATTTTTTTTTTTTTTTTTTTTGAGAGAGAGATTTTTGCTCTAGGGCGCGTGTGCTTGCCAGAAAGACAGAGAGAGACAGAGAGACAGAAAGCGAGAAATCCCTCCCCGGGGGGGATGGCCAGGCCGCAATCCCTTCTCCTCCATTCTCCTCTCGGGATCTTGGGCACGCATGCACACGTGCCTGGTGTGAGTTTAAGCCACCGGGTCCGGGACTCGAACTGCAGCCGACTACATGGGAGTCCAGCAGCATAGCCATTACACCAACTTCTGGTCCCTAAAGACTGATTTTAATGTCACTCAAATACTCAATTTTGGTGTTGAATTATTTTGATACTCTGCTTGAAAAAGTAAAATTAAGAAAATTTGAACACAAATAGGTAGTGCTGCTAAAGAATTAGTTCAAAAGTGTCATGAACAGTTTTGTCTCCCAAGTTGAAAGTGATTTGGCAATATATGAGTGCTTATGGAAAGACTCTTTCTGGTCAAGAAATTCATTTAAGTATATTGATAAGGCTTAATAAGTGCACTAGAGTTCTTAATGAAATGTATATGGGATGGAGAACCAGCAGTTAGCGTAATGGCTATGTCGCTGGACTCCCACGTAGTCAACCGCGGTTCAAGTCCCGGACCCGGTGGCTTAAAACTCACACCGAGTGCGTGTGCGTGCGTGCTCAAGATCCTGAGAGGAGAATGGAGGAGAAGGGATTGCGGCGTGACCATCCCCCGGGGGGGTGATTTCTCGCTTTCTGTATCTATGTCTCTCTTTGTCTGTCTGGCGAGCGCATGCGCCCTATAGCGAAAACCTCTCCAAAAAAAGAAAAAAAAAATGTATATGGGATGTAAACTCCAGAAAAGATTTTTTTTTTTCTTGTACTCATTCTGCAGTGTATCAAAACAGTTCTCTTATCATTTGGAGGCCAATCCAGAGGCCAGCAGGTGGTGTGGTAATTAGGGTGCTGAACTCCCACGTGGTCGCTGGTGGTCCAAGTCCTGGATCCGGCAGCTCAAACATTTTCTCTCTCTTTCTCCAGCAAGTACATGTGCCTTATGGCTAAAACTAAAATAAACAAAGAAAATAAATTTAACTAAAGGCTAATCTAACACCATAACTTTATACTCGATGGAAATTTATGAACTGTGTGTGTGCATGCACACACGTGTGTGGGGGGTGATTTTATTTATTTACTTTTTAGGTAGTCTCACTATGTTGTCATCATCCTACCTCACCATCCTGAGTAGTTGAAACAGGTGCATGCCACCGTGCCCAGCTTTTTAGGGTGGGCCAGAAACTGAACCAGGGTCTTCTCTCTGGCCTCATCCTGCTGCTCCACTACAGCTGGGCCTGTAAACTTGTTAAGGATGGAGAAAAATCAGGAAATATGGAGCCAACAAGTAGTGCGGAGGTTAAGGCAGCTAGGGCCCACATGGCTGACTCTTAGCCAGCGGCTTGGAAATTACGCCAGGCGCCTATGCATGCATGCCTAAAATCCTGACAGGAGCCAGGAGAAGAAGGGAGTGCAGTGTGGCCAGTCCCCCTGAGGGAGGATTGTTTTCTTTTCCTTTCTGTATCTGTCTCTTTCTGTCTTTGATGAGTACACTTGCACTAAAGCAAACAAATAAATAAATCAGGAAGTAGACACATACACAAGAAGTAAAAAACGTCAGAGCCCAGAGCATATGTAGATCCAAAGTGTTCACATCAACTTTGCTTGCTCTTAATTTGCATACAGTATCAATAAGACTGCCTACTTATCTTATTTCTAAGACCATAGCAAATTAAAACTTTCAATCAAAAACTGGATAGGGAAGGACTGTTGCAGTAGCCCAGTAATATCCATGGTAGCATTATCCTTATAGAGTCATGTCTTCCTCCTCCAGACCCCTGTGGACATTGACTACGGGAGCTCACCAACCACACTCACCTGGTGACTTGATTATGCTTTTAAAAAGTCATCCCAGTTCTTGATTGTAAGTTTCTTAGGAAAAGACTTTGACTTTTCACACTGTTCTTAGAGTATTGCATAAAACCCTATCATGATTATTACTCATAAACGAAACAAAGCACAACTCTGAGCCATCAAGGAAAAATTAAATTATGTTTAATATTGTTCGAAGAGCCTGGAGTGAAGCAGTATATTTTAGAAATATTTTTATCACAAATAATGAAAGAAAAAAATCTTTTTTTCTAAGAGAGGTGAGTACGAAGTTATTTCTTTTGTCTACAGTTACTTGTAAACCAGAAAGTGCCCCAAAGCTGGCTTTACTATTTACTAGTTCTAATTCTAAAAATGCATCATTTGCAAACCCTTTAAATTCAGCCCAGCTCATAGCAACCTGTGAGGAAGGGAGGATAAATATTCCCAGTTTACAAATAAAAACCTTAAGTCACAGCTTACCTTTTATTAGCTCAAGGTTATAATTATTAAGGGTGGAGTTGGGACCAGAACTTTTGGTAAGCTTAGGGTACATTTAGTCTTATGGTGTATATCATGGTAAAATCTCTTTACAATCTAAACACTGTATAGTGATTGAATGTTTAATAATAAATGCTAACAATTAAAAAAAAAGACTAAGTACACAAAAAAAGCAATGTAGCATTGTGATAAAACCACAGCTTTGGAGTCAAAAAGACCTGGATTTGGGTCCTTCCTATGGCATGTATCAGGCCATATTGGGCAATTTAATTTAAATTTTTAGATGAAGGCACTCTAGAGCAATTCTTATTCATGTGATCCTATGACATATGAACATGGAGAAGTATGTACTGGAACCACAGGGAGGAATCCTTTTGGAATCAGCTAATTAAATTTCCTTTGGCTCCTAAAGCAAAATAATCGAGCATTAAAAAGACTTTTATTTGACCAGTGATACCACCTGTCAGACCATTTTTACTGCTATTACAAAATACCATGAGTAGGAAAGCTTATAGACAGTAAATGTATTTCTCTTAGTTCCAGAAGCCAGGAAGGCCAGTATCAAAGCCCTGACCAATCTGATACTTGGCAAAGGCTAGCTCTCTGCTTACACGATGGTGTCATGTTACTGTGTGCTCACGTGGTGGAGCAAGGAAGGACAGAAGGGACAAAATGCTGCGTGAAGCCCTTTTCCCCTTTTATAAAGGCATTAATTCTACTATGAGGGCAGAACCCTCATGACCTGATTACGCCCTAAACGCTATCCGTCACATGGGTGATTACATTTCAGTGTATGAATTTGAGGGTGGAGGACACATTTGAGCCATAACCCTACCTCTCTGTATTTTAGTGAGGTATCATTATACTTTTAAGTTTATTTTTTTCTTTTGTTCATGAAAGAGATAAACAGAGACAGACAGACAGAGACAGGTACTCCCAAAAGTTTTCATGCTGTCATCCATCCCTGGCGCTAGCCAGCCTGTATGTTCAGAGGTCCTAGGGTGGGACCTGACCTGCGTAGTCAGCCATGTGGGATCCAACCATGTTAACTATTACTCTGCTGACTGGCTCTTCTTTTCTATCCAGATGGGAAATGTGTGATTTATAAACTGCTAAAGAACAGAGAGTTAGACTTATGCTTTTTATTTTATGGAGCCAAATTTATTATTTTGGAGCATCCACCTCTGTTTCTACATCTTCCTTTGTACCATGTTAAGGACACAGTTCTCTAGGCAGCACAATTGCTAGGTTTAGGCCTTAAGTATTCCGTGGTTTCTTGTAGGTTGATAGTAAGCAGGTCAGATGGTAGCAAATCAGTTCAGGCAAAAGTAGATCATCTTCATATTAAGAGTCCTCTCTCTACACGGTTTTTCTCCTGAGAGGAAAACTTTCTGATGCTTTATTCCTTCATTCTCACTTTCCTTCCAAAAATGAAAAAATAATTGTTGACTGTAATTTATTGGTTGATTACATTTTATCACAAAGGACTTTGAATATGTCACTTCAGTCGGCACTTTCAGCTTTATGTATTACTCTGGTCTGTGAGCTCCTCAGGAGTGAAGATTCTGTTGTCCCCTTGCCTTTGCATTCCCAGCACCCACAGTGCCTAGAATTTGGTCTTCAAGTAATAGTGACTAAAGAACTGAGTCCATCATCAAAAACAACAGGACACTATTTTCATGTACATGTCTTCCAGGCACAGGAAAAGCACAAGGGTACATTTTTCTCAGTGAAGGAGCCCCTGAAATCCTATGCTTTTCCTTCCCACTAATTTCTTCTTCCATTCTTCGTGGCCAGCCCATGACTGCGTGGAAGAAATCAGGAGTTTCCCTAATCCTGTAGCATGGCTGGAGACCATTGCCTTGAGCCATATTACTCTAAAAATAGCATTCTTTGTTTCACTTCCTTCCAACACCAAAGAGAACTCTTCCCGTTATAGAAGAAATGTAGTCTGCTGCCCCCTCTCCCTCCATTTCATCCGAGTAGGGGCTGGATCAGTGGCAGAAATTCTTCCAGCTCAGTAGCTTTCAAACCTCTGAAGACATCGGAATCACCTGGAGGGCTTATTAAAACAATTTGCTGGTCCTGTAGCTCATAGGTTAAAGGAACCACACCACATGGTCAACCACAGTTCAAATCCAAACCCAGGCAGCTTGAAAAACATGCCAGGGATATGTGTGTGCATGCCCAAAATCCAGATGGTAAGAAGGAATGAAGGAAAAAGGACTATGATGTGACATGCTTCATTGGGGGTGCTTTCTCTCTTTGTCTATTGAGCACACACATCCTCCGATAATAATAATAAAATAATTTGCTAGACCCACCCGGTCTAAGGGGTCTGATTCAGTGGGTAGACGTGGGCCCCGTGCATTAATGTTTCTGATAAGCTCACAGGTTCTGCCTCTATTGTGGGCCCCAGGACTGTACTTGGAGCCACGCTGCTCTGGCAGGGCTCTTCTTGTTCTCTGTCCTCCTTGTGTCCCAAGACTTTCTTCCGCTTGTGTCTTTTCATGACTTGATTTTCCTTAGTTTTTGTTTGTTTCTAAAATTAAAATGTATACAGACAAATCGCTAACTTTCCATGATTTGACTTTACAGATCAACTGGAACTGGATATAATCCCATCATAAGTGGAGGGGCAGCTGTATTTTTTATGGTGCACAGCATGCTGTTTTCATATATAGTAATATATTTCTTTACATAGTTGTGTGTATGTGGCGGGGAAGGTAAGACTACTTACAGTCTATTCCCATAGCAAATTTCAAGTGTACAATAGACTATATGAGTATACAATTAACCATAATCCTCATGTTATACATTAGAGGTCTAGAACTTACTCCTCCTACATGATTAAAATATTGTATATTTTGGGCATCTCCCATTGCCCCCTTCTTTACCTTGTCCTTAGTAATCACTTTTCTATTCTGCTTCTGTAAATTTCACATGTAAGTGAACTTGTACAGTATTTTTTCTCTATATGTCTGGCTTATTCCACTTAGCATCATCCTTCAGGTTCAGGTTCATCTATGCTGTCACAAATGGCAGGATTTCCTTAAAAAAATTATTTCATTTTATTTGTTATTATTTAAGTTGACCAGAAAGAGAGATTAAAAAGAGGAAAAGTGAGAGAGCAAGCCACTAGGGACATGAACTGTGGTTGGCTGTGTGGGAGTCCAGTGCCTTAACCATCACACCACCTACCATCCCAGATTTCCTTCTTTTTAAAGGTTGACTAATATTTCATTCTGTGTGTGTGTGTTTGTATAATCACATATTCTTTAACCATTAATGTGTCAGTGGACATTTATTGATAGCTTGTTTCTGTATTTGGGCTATTGTGATTAATGTTGTAGTGAACATGAGCATGTAGATCTCTCTTTGATATACTATTTAATTTCTTTTGGATATCTACCTAGAAGAGGGATTGCTGGATCACATGGTAGTTTTTATTCATTGATTTTTTTTTAAGGCTTTTGCTATAGAATGCATGCATTTGCCAGAAAAAGAGAGAGAGACAGTGAGAGGAAAATGAAGAATCACCTCTCGAAGGGGATGGCCACACTGCAATCCCTTCTCCTCTATTCTCCTCTTGGGATTTTGGACACACATGCACACGTGCCCAGCATGATTTTCAAGTTGCCAGGTCTGGGACTTAAACTGTGGTTAGGCAGAGCCTTAGTCACTACACCACCTGCTGGCCCCAGTTGTATGGTTAATTTTTTGAAGACCCTCCATACTTTTCCCAGAATGTCTGTACTGATTTACATTCCCATTCATAATGTACAAGGGCTTCCTTTCTTTTTTCACATCCTTGCCAACACTATCTTTTATCTTTTTGATAATAGTCACCCTAACAGGCATAAGGTGGTATCTCCCTGTAGTTTTTAATGTTTCTTTTAATGTTCAAGTAACTGTTGGAATGATCTTATTTCTTCTTCTGACATCATAATGCTAGTGTTGTCTTTTATGGGCCACAATGTGATTTTCTGTTTTGGTTTTGTTTTTGTTCTTTGAGACATTTTTGCAATAGGGCACATGCACTCATCAGCGAGACAGAAAGTGAAAAATTCCCCCACCCCCAGGGGACGTTGCCCATGCTGTAATCCCTTCTCTTCCATTCTCCTCTCAGGACTTTGGGTATGCACGCACAGGTGACAAAGGTGAGTTTCAAGCTGCTGGGTCTGGTACTGCAGTCGATCACATGAGTCCAAAGCCTTAACCACTATGCCACCTGCTGACCCCCAGAATGTGGTTTTGGTGGTTACATATTATAAATTCCTTCACATACCAGTTGTCTTATGCCAGAAAAACTTAACAGAGAAAGCTGAGAGGGCTGCCTATCCAGCATTTATGAAGGCTGTATTTTGGTAAGTGAAAAGATACTTATAGGTTAGTGGTTAAGGAATCCAGATCCCACATGGCTGACAGCTCTTTGAATCTTTGCCTCAGTAGCTAGAAAAACACATCAACAAGTGTGTGTGTGCCTCAGATCCTGATAGGACGGAGAAATAGAGGAGCTGGAATTGCAGCATGACCACATCCCATTGGGGATTGGGGTACTTTCTCCCTCTTCCTATCTTTTTCTCTGTATCTCTTTGGTAAACTGTACATGCCCTCAGACAATTTTTTTAAAAAAAGTAAAAGGATAATTTCCTTTGTAACAAACATTTGGACCTTTTTAACAAACTATTTTTAAAAAACTATGAGTGTTTTTATTATACACCTGGTATCTAGCTAATTAGCCAGTTGGCCTTTTTGAAAACATTAAAAAGAACTACTTCAGTTGTATTGGTGGGATATAAAATTAATGTTCCTGTAATTTTGCACAAAGAATTTTATTATTTACTTGACTGATTCAAGCTATAAATTCATAGTCATGGCTATTAAATTTATCCTGACAAAACAACAAAGTAATTTGACTCTTGAGAATAAAATATACATTACCTTGAAGACATTAAAAGCTATATTTTCAATGATCTTCTGTTGTGGTTGATTATATATATAAACAAAATTAGAATTATATTTAGTTAGATCATAGAATGAGCTCTTTTTCAAATGGCTTATCTGGGTATTTTTTTTCTACTTAAATCTTTTCTCCTTGTACCTCAGGTTATAACAGGAGCATTTGTGTTGTTGAGTCAGCAATAGAAGTATAGATAGCTGTGTGTATTTTAATGTCTATTCACTAGCTGTGTGTATGTGTGTAAAAAATCCCAAATGAGATTCCTTAACACATTGTTTTCATATTTGATTAACATTTTTATTGAATGTTTCTTCCTGTTATTAAATTATTTCCTACAGTTTTTAAACAGTTACTAATTTTTTTTGTTTGTTTGTTTGAATATACCTAATTAGTGGACTAATTCAGCAGAAAGAAAAAAATATACATGTCAAATTATTCTCTAGAAATGGAGTAAAAACTTGGGAACCAGCAGTTAGTGTAATGGCTATGTTGCTGGACTCCCACGTAGTCGACCGCGGTTTGCATCCCAGACCCGGTGGCTTAAAACTCACGCCGGGCGCATGGGCGTGCGTGCCCAAGATCGCGAGAGGAGAATGGAGGAGAAGGGATTGCAGCGTGACCATCCCCCCTGGAGGGTGATTTCTCGCTTTCTGTCTCTATGTCTCTCTCTCTCTCTGGCAAGTGCATGCGCCCTATAGTGAAAACCTCTCCAAAAAAAAAAAAAAAGAAAAAGAAATGGAGTAAAAACTTTCATACAAATGTTGCTAACTTTGTTTTTATTTAAATCTTTTGTTGATGTTGCCTTAGGTTATACTTCTCATATGATCCTTTAGTGTAAAATGAAATATTTAAACTGATTAGTTTTTAAAATATTATCAATCAGTTTGGAAGCGATAGAAATTACTTTTGCATATCCTCTTAGTTTTGAAGACAGATGGTTCAGTCTATAACAATAAAGAGATGAAATGCTGAAAATTATGCCTCAAGGTTGTAAGAGACATAAGAAACTAAATAGATTATGTGCTTCCACCATTCCTTGCTTTTTGAAATATTTTATATTTATCTATGCATTGGGTGGTGTGTGTTTGTTTTCATTTGATTTTTTTCTCAGGTACAGTGTTCATAATTTTCATAGAAGTTAGTTCCTATAGAAATAAGAAGTTCAGCTCACTTTGTCGTCACCGGCAGTCACAAGTCATTGAGGCCTTGCGTGGTGCTGTGCAAGCCACAGATGAGTATGGTTTCTTTTTTTAAGTCAGGGGTCCCCAATCCCCAGACTGCAAACTGGTGCTGGTCATCAGAGCAGGGCAGCAGGAGTGGGAGAGCCAGGCTTCCTCTGTTTTTGCAGTCACTCCCCATTGCTTGCCTTGCCACCTGGGCTCCACATCCTGTTGGATTAGTGGTGATATAAGATTGTCATGGGAGTGTGAACCCTGTTGCTGTGTGAGTTTTTTCACTGTATATTGCAATGTGATAGGGTGAAGATGGGGTACACACTGGATGTGGTGCACTTGGGTCATCCTAGGACCAAAGTCACACCTGTATTTACCAGAGACAGGAAAAAGCAAGAGAGAGAGAGAGAGCGCTCCTCAATAAAGAGTGGTTATACTACAGTCCTTTTTACCTCCATTTCTCCATCCTGTCAGGATTTGGGGCATGTATGCACATGGGTCCTGCATGTTTTCCAAGCAGGCATGTGGAGTCCAGTTCCCAATATACAGTGTTTAAGCACTGAGCCATTGGCCTGGCCCTTATTCACTAAACTTTTAATTCATCATCATAAGTTCTTCTTTCTCACTCTCATCTCTTTGGCACTCTCAATATTTTCAATTGTGCTTCCTTTCCCTAATTCTGTCTCTGTAATGTGCAGTCTGACGAAGGAAAGATCACTCATTCTTTCAGCTGAACAGAGTTGGATTTAAAACTTTATTCTTCCAACTTCTGGTTGTGTGATATTGAACAAATTATGGACCTTCACTAAACTTTTGTGAAATGGAACTGTTTTCCTCCCTCATTTTTCTGAAGACTAAATGCAGTCATGCATATTGACTTCCCCCAAAATAGTCAGGGCTCAATAAATACTAGTACCCTTTTCATTTCTCATTTCCCACTCTTCCATCTCAGTTTTTATTCTTTCTCCTCAAATCTCTAGATGAATACTTTGAACTTCATGGCAGTTCTCTGGGGAAAGACTCCAGATGAAATGCTTTGTTTTCCTTTCTTTTTTGGAGTTCATCATTATTAAAAAGTCACTACTTAACTAATATTGACTTTGATCTCAGTAAGGCTGTAAAGTGCAGTTTATTCCATTTCAACCTGACAAGTCCTAAAGTGACCTTCTAAGCTGTGGATAGTCCTCAGTTTATTTGATAGGAGGGCATGACTATCTAGAGATCACTGAGTGAGCAAGCAAGGTCTGATATTTTACCACTGAAGTTTGCCTTGTGCTTGGAGATTACTGAGAGGAAGTTATGTTTCAGAGATCTGGACCCCAAACAGTCTGAATGCACCTAAGTTGGTTTGTGCTATACTTGTCGTTCATCCGTCTGTTTACCTGCTGACAATTGCTCTTTACCTGTTCTCCTTCTCTCTTCTTTGAACACAGCTGGAGAGTCAAATTCTTTATGAAGTCTCTTCTGTTCATTCCCTCCCCTAAGTCCCATCCCCAGAAATCACTGTTTCTCTTTGGCCTTTCCTGTACCCCGTGGATGCTTCTGTCATTGTGCCCAGAATGCTTTGTAGTGCTTGCTTGTCTCCCTGCTCTGCTTCTAGAGGCTCAGCCCAGATGACAGAGGATGTCTGATTCAATGTGGAGCTCTGGCACGTGGTCTTCCACAGACAACTTTTGAATATAGAAGCAAATGTCCAATATCAGTAGATTTTAAAATAAAAATCAGGGACCTCTCAGATACAGGAGTATAGCAGGGTGAAATTATTTTAATTGTAGTCTGGATAGAAAACAACCAGCAGAGTTAAACAGGGATGAGTTGGACTCTGCGTTCCAGAGTGAACTAGAAATTTGGATCAATCATCACATTGCTTTGCAAGAATTAGGCATGTTATTTGCTTTACTTAATTACTTGATTTCATTATGTTATGCAGATTTAGGAAGAAAGAAGTGTTCTCTTCATTACTCAAAAATTAATACAAAATAATCCAGACAGCCTATTAATAATACAGCTTAAAGCAAAGAATATTTAAGGCTGAAAGAAGCTGAGCAAATACGTCAGTGCTCAACATTAATTTCATTTGAAGATAAAGCCAGTTCAGAAGTAATGTAGTGGCTACAGAAGTTTTATAGTCAGGACCTGGTTGGAAGACCTGCTAAAACAGCCACTTGCATATAAATCACACACTCTGTTGGACCTTTAGCTCATCATATAAGGGGATGTTGATAACTATGTTTATTGTTGTGAGGACTTAATAAGCCAATATGTGAAGAAGCCAACAAGTTTTGTTTCTGATTAAATTCTGAAACCAATGAATAAACCCTGTGGTTTAGAATGTGATTACAGCATATAAAAAATACTGAGAGCATTACAATAAGTTATGGTGGCTGTCTGTGGGTCTGATATTAAGGATTAAAAATATAAACAAATGCTAAGTATTTGTTTAGAAGGCATATCTATGTCAAAAACTTTTATGGTACTATTTGTATGTGATTTTGATTTTAAAAAATCAAGAAGGCATTTTTAAAACTCAGGGTGAAGTGACTTGAATTTATAGGACTGCTCTTTTTCTTCCTTAGCATAAACTCGTTTTAAACAAGCCCTAGGGATTTTCATGCCATGAAGAAAAGTCAAGCACCTTCTTTAGGTTGAGCTAACGCAGTGAAAAGCCATGAGTGGGTAACCCTTGTGTTCAGGGATGTCTCCTGCTCACCACCAAGGCTGGCTCCTGCCCTGAGGCCCTGCCAAAACAGACCTTCTCCCACTTGGGTGACTATGGAGGTGTAAAGACAGAGCTGTGTGTCACATCGAGGATGACACAGAGTAACTGAGAAGTGGGAGATTTAATTTCAGAGCATCAAGATTAAATAAAATTCAGCCTTGCTCCACCATCTTATGAGGAGATGACGGTAAATCAGGTTAAATGGAAGAACTCTTTCCCGATCCACAACTCAGGTTTCCTCTCATCAGGAAGCAGAGCTGGGCAGGGATCCTGCGGCTGTGGATGCATGCTTTGTGATAGTAATCCTCTGAACAGGCAGGACATCCTCCAAAATAATCGGTTTCCATCTGTGGAGCAGTGTTGTAAGGTTACAGCACCTGAAGATCATTGATGCAATGGCAAGAAGGTAGACATACACAGTGAAGACTGAATCTGGGGGAAAGACATAAATCCACACCCTTTTTTTGGAGGCCAGAAGAAAACTGTGAATAAGCCAGAATAACCCAGGCACAGAGAAAGCTAATCAGTTGTGATAAAAGCTAAATACTTCTCATTTGCTTCATTTGCACAGCCTGAGCATTAAACAGATTCTAGAGTATAAACTTCCTAAAGGCAGATACCGTTTGTTCATTCATCCTTATGTTATCTTATACCCAATAAATACCCAAGAGAGTAGAATGATTTTTCATGCTTCAAGAGTATGATGTATCATCAGTAAGTCTTTTTTTCTCTGAACTTCTCACTTAGTTTGGTTAATGATTTTAACCATCTCCTAATTTCTCTGAGCCTACATTTTTTTTTTTTTACCTGAATGGATACATTACATTTGTATTGAAATTAGCAAGTGGATCTAATTGTCCAAAAATGTACCCAATTGGTCTGCTTTATATCCTTATTTTTCAGCCTTCAGCATACTCTTTTTTTTCCTCTATATCTAATTTGAGTTCCAAGTGGAAATGAAATAAAAACAGTACATGCAAAAGGTCAATTAATAAAGTTATACATAAAGTGAGCATTGTGTATCACTGACAATTTTACTTTTTTTTTTTTTTTAAGAGAGATTTTTGTGCACTCACCAGAGAGACAGAGGGATAGAAAGTAAGAAATCATCCTCCTGGGGGAGATGGCCATGCTGCAATCCTTTCTCCTTCATTCTCTTCTCAGGATTTTTGGCATGCACACACATGTGCTCAGTGTGAGTATTAAGCCACCAGGTCCAGGATTCAAACCACAGTCAGCTACATAGGAGTTCAGTGATGTAGCCATTACACCATCTGCTGGTCCCGACAGTTCCACTCTTTAAGCCTGAGCACTCTTAACAGTTTGATGTTACCTTACCTTCCACATCACTTTAGTGTATAACTAAAAGCTTAACATTCATGTTCTAAAATCTCAAAAATACAATGTGAACATTTTTCCTTGGTAGTATATATTAATTCTTTTAAATACTTGTATACTATTCCATTATACAGATGCAGCATGATTGATTTAATCAGTCTTCTGTTCCTGGGCATTTAAATTGTTTCCAAATGGTTGCCATTATTATAACACCTACTGAATATCTCTGTGCATCCATTTATGAGTACTTATGCAGGTCTTTCTAAAGATGGTACTTAGAGAAGTGAACTTAACAGGGAGAGGTTACAAAAGGAATGAGCATTTCAATTTTGGACAATCATTCTCAAATTAACCTCAAAGAAAGTACCAATTTGTTCTGCAATTGTCAGCTTATTAGAGTTTATTTTCTTAGACTTCACAAATAACGGGCATTCTCAATCTTTCTTTTATTTTCATTTCTGTCAATTAATGAAGTTACATTTTTGCTTTTGAAATTAGTTTGTATGTCTGTGGTCATTCTTCTTTTCATTTATTACCTGGACATTTGCATTTTTTCTTCTGTGAATCGATTATTAATGTCTTTTGCCCACTTTTCTCTTAGGATGCTCTCTCTCACTGGAAATTACTAGTGAAACAAACCATTATAAAGTATAATAGGTATTTAAAGCTAAAAATTTCTCAAGCATGGTCTAAAATTCCCTTACCCTTGTCAAAGGTGGTAGTGTGCAGCCATGTTCAAGGCCTGGTGGTTAAGGCAGCCAGATCCCACAGGCCAACTGCAGATGTTCCAGTCCCAGATCTGGCAGCCTGAGAAACTAGGCAATGTGTGTGTGTGTGTGTGTGTGTGTGTGTGTGTGTGCCACAAACTCCCAAAGGAAGGAGAGATGGAGGAGAAGGGATTGCAGTGTGACCACTTCCCATGAGGGGTGCTCTTTCTTCTCTCCCTCTTTTCAATTCTCTGTCTTGAGAGCACATGTACCCTGTAGCTAACAAAAACAAAAACAAAAAAAAAAAAAAAGAGAGAGAGAAAGAAAGGAAGAAAAATGGTAACGTGTATGGATAGTGTTTTTATAGACATGGCTATCAATATTTTTTATATTCCTGTACCTTATACAGTTTATCATCCTTCTCAATTTTCCCCTTTCAGCTAATATATTTGGCATTTGGTTCAGTACTCCCAACAATCCCAAGAGATAAACTTCTGCTCCGTTTTTTAAAGAAGGGATGAAAAGAAATAAGGATGTTTTAAAAATACGTAGAAGTTGGTATTTACGCTTCCATCTATTTAGTGGTCATTAATAATTCAGATTTTCTGCTCCCTCTCTTCTCCTTAGCACTTTATCTTCTACCTTTTCCTCCTTTTTTTTCCTTCTCTTTGGCCTTCCCCTCTCTTCTTCCACCTTCTGTCTTCCTCTCTAGTAGAGAGTTCTGTCCAGCAGCAAGTGTGAATCATTCATTTTGTTTCTTGGAATTCTAGGTAAAAACTCCAAATAGAACAAGCTCTGATTGACATTAGGTTCTTAGATTCATTTCAGGAATGAGGCAGGGTCATTCCAGTAGTTTATGTTTGCTCTGGAGGTATGAAGCGATCCAGTTAGAGAGTAGCAATTGTAGATTTAAATTTAGAAGCAATAATG
The DNA here is from genome assembly GCA_026018925.1 of Tupaia tana. NCBI lineage: Eukaryota > Metazoa > Chordata > Mammalia > Scandentia > Tupaiidae > Tupaia > Tupaia tana. The sequence continues at coordinate 72,460,342 of JAKSZU010000002.1, forward strand.
TTATATCTAGATGATATAATTGTATTTCTACAACACCTAAGACAAGGAACTGAAAACTTGTTTCCTTTTAGTTTCCAGAGTATGTGTGTATTTGCCAGAGAGAGACAAAGAAAGAGAAAGCACTCCCAAGTGGAGTGTATTATGGCACCATCCCTTCTCCTCCATTTCTCCATTCTCTTGGAATTTTAGGCATGCACATACACTTGTCTATTTTTATATATTTATTAATTTATTTATTTAGTTTACAAGATACTTTTTCATTTTTATTTCTTTTGTACTATCAATCACTCTACGTCACTTAGTGTGTAAAGTGCATTCTCCCAACATGAATACACTTCACACCAGTCCAGTTGAGGATACTATACACGTTATCATCACCTGCCTGTTTTCCAAGCTCTTGAGGCTGCTCTTTGAACTATGGTCAGCCAGGTGGATCCAGCTACCTTAACTGCTGCTCTATGGGACTGGTCCTGAAAATGTTTTTTTTTTTTTTCAAACAGTGAGCAAGCTTAGTAAAGTAACTTAGTACAAAATTAATGCACAAAGTCAGTAGTCATCCTACATTCAAATAATAGGCACTTGAAGATAAGAATGAGAGTGAAAGAAAATATGCCAATATACAATAAAAACTAAAAACAAAATACCCAGGAAATAAAAAGTAGCAAGAGTTAGAGTGGTGCAGCAAAATGTGATGCTCTGTGAGGCTGACTGATAGGGGAAGGTTCCAGGTTGGCATCCAAAAACCTCCCTGAGTACACCAGGCACACCTGTGCTCATGATTCGGGGCCAGCAAAAGTTAAAGCTGGGGGAGGATTGTGGCATCAAGACCTTTTCGAGGGTCCTGTCTTTTTCTCTAACTTTTTCTAACTCATAGAAGAAATAGACTTCAAAAGAAAAAAATTATAATCTTAGATTGAAGAAGCTCTTTCTAATGATTCACATGAAGCCATTAATGAACATACTGATAAAGTTAACCACAAAAAATCAAAATTTTCTATATGACTAAAGATATGACTAAAAATGTAGAAATATAAGCTAAACATATTTATCAAGTATATCACCACCAGAAACATGATTTCTCTAATACATAAAGAACTATATAAATCAATTTTTTTTTTTTTTTTTGGAGAGGTTTTTCACTATAGGGCGCGTGTGCTCGCCAGACAGACAGAGAGAGACATAGAGACAGAAAGCGAGAAATCACCCCCCAGGGGGGATGGTCACGCCGCAATCCCTTCTCCTCCATTCTCCTCTCGGGATCTTGGGCACGCACGCACACGCGCCCGGCGTGAGTTGTAAGCCACCGGGTCCGAGACGCGAACCGCGGTCGACTATGTGGGAGTCCAGCGACATAGCCATTACGCTAACTGCTGGTTCCCAATCAATTTTTTTTTGGAGAGGTTTTTGCTATAGGGCACGTGTGCTCGCCAGACAGACAGAGAGAGGCAGAGAGACAGAAAGCAAGAAATCACCCCCCAGGGGGGATGGTCACGCCGAAATCCCTTCTCCTCCATTCTCCTCTTGAGATCTTGGGCACGTACACACACGTGCCCGGCGCGAGTTTAAGCCACTGGGTCCGGGACTCGAACCGTGGTCGACTACGTGGGAGTTCAGCGACATAGCCATTATGCTAACCGCTGGTCCCAAGAACTATATAAATCAATCTTAAAAACCAAATGAGAAAACATTCTTCTCTGTTCTCTGGAAATAGCAACAAGAAATCTAATAACACATTATCTCTGAGAGAGACTGGAGAGATTTCCTCTTCCTTTGGTACTGCTGGCTTTTAACCATGAACATGAAGAGTATCTTAGTATGTTCAGGCTGCTGTAACAAAAGTATCATAAAGTGGGTAGCTTAAAAACAATAGAAATTTGGGCCAGCAGGTGTGATGTTTAAGGACACTGGACTCCCACATGGTGTACCATGTTTGAATCTCGGATCTGGTGGCTTGCTTTCGCACTTTCTCTCTCGCTCTATCACTCTCACTCTCACACTATCTCAATCTGGTCAAATTAAAATAAATAAGTAAATAAATAAAGTTAAATAAAATAATTCTTTAAAAAAATAGAGGTTTGTTTTTTATAGTCTGGAAGCTGGGAAACCCATGGTCAGGGCAGGGCCTGCCTACTGTTTCATAGATGTTGTGTTCTTACATGGCAAGAGTGTTGAGAGAGCTATCTGAGGACTCTTTCATAAGGACTCTAATTTTATTCATGAAAGTTCCATATAATGGCCTAACTGCCTTCCAAAGGTTCCACCTCCTAACATTATTCACTTTGGGAGCTAAAGATTCAATATATGAATTTTGAGAGAACATACACATGCAGATCATAGCAGGTAGCTTCCAAATAGAAATAAATGAGAAAAAAGAGACTGGCCAACAAAGACTTAAAAAAAAAAAAAAAAAAAAAAACAGTTAAGTGAAGCAAATGTAAAATGTAAATGTAAAATCTGTTTTAAATGTAAAATCTGTTTTCTTCTGTTCACTTTGCTGATAGTAACCTATAAAACTAACCTATACAGGTAGGAGAAGAAAAGGAAGAAGAAGATAACATAAATAGTCAAATACTTTGTCACTGCTTCTTTAATATATATACTTTTTCATATGTTTGCCATTGGGGTTTTATCAGTGGGATTTCTCTGAAAGATTGGTAAAATATGTCCCTTACGTGCTAAAGAACATTTGTTGCCAGGCATAATAAATTCATTCTTTTCTAATAAAGGAAATTTACTTACCCATTTCTTTCATGAGAGAAAAAGATAGGGAGATTGTACCCCCCAACATGGTCTTAATTCCATGATCCACCCCCAGCCTCAGCCAACTCTGAATTGTGAACACACAGGGTATGTCTGATGTGCTAAGAGAGGTATCCAGACATGAATCTGGAATCTTCTCACATGGGACAGCCTCTCAGAGTATTGTGTTTCTCTGCTGTGCCACTGTCTGGCCCAATACAGCCATTCTCTAAGTGAGTGTAGGAGTTTGCTGTTCCTGAAAAAGGTCCCTTCCTACCCCTTTCTACCTCGCATTAGAAGCAGGCCTGCTTAGATTGTACTTAGGGAAGAAAATGTAAAATTCTAGCAGAAGTGTTGTAATTTTAATTATTTTGTAGTGCTTTTAAAAATGACTAATAATTGGGAACCAGCAGTTAGCGTAATGGCTATGTTGCTGGACTCCCACGTAGTCGACCGCGGTTCACATCCTGGACCCGGTGGCTTAAAACTCACGCCAGACGCATGTGCGTGCGTGCCCAAGATCCCGAGAGGAGAATGGAGGAGAAGGGATTGCGGCGTGACCATCCCCCCTGGGGGGGTGATTTCTCGCTTTCTGTCTCTATGTCTCTCTCTGTCTGTCTGGCGAGCACACATGCCCTATAGTGTAAACCTCTCAAAAAAAAAAAAAGACTAATAATTGAGCTACCATCAATTGGAGAACTTTGTAAGAACTGTAATGTACAGTAGATTTAAAAGATGGATTTAAAAGATGGCCCAACTCGTTGCTAATTTAGATGGTGACCATTCTGGTGAGAGAGGGCTTCTTGTTTGCCGTAGAGAGGAATGCAAGACCTTTGAAGGCCTTACAGTAATGACACAGCTGTGTTCCTTGCAAAACTGGAAGACATCTACAAGATATTTGATAGTAAGCAGAGCAAATAGGCTGGAAATCACCTCTAGTTTTTCCTGTTGTACTGTTGGAATGGCAACTGTGTTCCGAATTTTCTGGGCATTTAAAATTACTGGAAAGGGAATTCATATTTATTACCATCTCACTTTCCAATGCTGTCTTTAAAAATGTGGTCACTATACCATGTATGTTTTCCTGCAAGGAAGGAACTCCATAAAAATTCCTATTTGTAATTTTAAGTACTTCAGCTCTTTATCTAGGAATATCACAGTTACTCTCCTGCATTTGGGTAAATTTGTGACTTCTTTAACCATAGCTTCTTTACACATCTCAAATCTCCTTCTGGTCAGGAAATGCCAGGAATGGGGAGTGTGATAGTCATTGTAAGAGCTTCTTCAGATTTAAAGTGTTGGAGGTAGAACAGGAAGCATGTTTCTACATGGGGGGAAAAAGCTTCTGATTTCTTCTTTTCCTGTGGAAAATGTCTCCCACAGGGTCTTAGCAGGGTACTTTCTGTGCTCATTATGGATCGGTTATTTGGCCTGTTGGAGATGGCAGTGCTCTTTGGATTTCTGGCTTTTCGACCTTGGAGAGCAGTTGTTCCATGTCATTGTTGCACAGCTCATAATTGGATTGGGCCCATATTTTACAGCATGTCAGGTTGGCAGGTTTTGAAGGTATCACTAACAAAGAAGGTGTATAGATTTCCAAGTGTGTCTTCTTTATTCCTACCATTTTCTGCATGCCCAGGATGTACTAAACTGACATTTTATATTTACTGATTTGAGTATTATTATGCTAATTACCTACACATTCTGCATTTCCATTTGGTTCTAGCATCCATATGAACGTAGAACTATACTGAATAGTAAGAAGTGATTTTCTCCAAGGCAGACCAGTAAAGACCTTCAGAATGTGCACACAATCATAGCTCAAACTCCTTGCCATGAAAGTAACATTTCGCAAATTTTCATGTTATACCACCCCCATGGCATCTTCCTCAGTCCCCAGATTTTTCTTTATTTTCAATCTGTTTTATGCCCAATGTCCCACGGAAACAGAATGGTGCCTGCAGAATTTATCAGATTACTCACACATTTGATCCAATTGCATCATTAAGAGACCTAAAAACATCAGATGAACTAGTTTGAGTTTTCTTACCTTGTTTTTATTATTGCCGTTATGTTTGTAACCAGACAAGATTCCAAATCTAAAGAAATAGATGAATTTAAAAGAAAAGTGTGCTTTGTTCTTTCTTTAATATATCTCCCAATTATCTCTCTTATGTAAACTCAAGTCTTCTTTGCAACTACCAAAGTATTAATGCTTCTGCCACAAAAAATACAGACTTAATTTATTATATTGGTTGTCAGAAAAGTCATGATGCATTTGACTCATTTTTGGATAGAAAAATATATCATGACTTTTCCAATGACCCAATAGTTAGGTTTTGTCCTCTTTGTTTAGGGGGGGGTGGGGGGGAGAGAAAGGGAAAGCCGGAAGAAGAGGCCTTTTTGATAGGCCTTTTTGACAGCATTTCACTATGTTGTAATCTTTCTGCCCCAGCCTCCCAATTAGCTAGGATCACAAACACATGCAGTCACATCCAGCATGCTCAGACTGGCCTAGGAACAGAACTCAGACCTCCCTTATGGCTTCCAGCTTTCCAAGCCTACTTGTGCATCACTGTCGCTGAACCTTCATTCATAAGGTTTTTCTTTCTGACTCTTAAGTCCCAGTACAAATTTGTAGTCATAAATACTTGTCCACATACAGTGAGTTTTTTATTTATTTAACTTAATATATTAAAATATATTTCTGATTTGCCCAGCTGAGCAATGAAGAATTAATAATAGCTATTGTTTATTGAGAATTTATTATAATAAATATTACAGTAAACATTTCATGTATAAAGGTACTTCAAAAAGTTCATTGAAATATAGAATTAATGAATTAATTTTGGTGCCAAACATAAAAAGTTGAAATCCATGCATAGTTTTTTTAATATAATATGCACTTTCATGATCTTTTCTCTCTTTTTTTTCCCCCAGAGGGCATGCATGCTCACCAGAGACACAGAGAGAGGGAAAGAAAGCATCCCCCAATGGGGCATGGTAACACCACAATCCTTTCTCTTCCGTTTCTCCATCCTGTTGGGATTTTAAATATGCACACACGCATGCCTGGTATATTTTCAAGCCACAGGGTCCAAGATTCAAACCATGCAGTCAACCTTTTGGGATCTAGCTCCCTTAACCATTAGGCCACAGTACTGGCTCTCTGAAGACCCCTTGTATATTACTTCATTTTTTGCACATGAAGAAATGAAGGCTCCAAGAGTTTGGTTAACATACAAGTATGGTTGTTAAGTAGCGTATTGGGATTTGAGCCTCCCAGACCCACTGCATCCAGTGTACTATATATTAACTATATATATTATACTATATATAGTACACTATATGAAAAACTATATAGTGCGTATTAAAGAAAGCTTTTTAAAATTTTAATTGCCAAAGGGCATGTGTACCAGCTAAGCAGGTTAGGGGATGTGAAAGCATGGTATACCATAATCCTTTCTACTCAATTTCTCCCTCCTTTCACAATTTTGCTAGGCACACACACACACACACATGTGCCTTGCATGTTTTTCAAGCCTCTGTGTCCAGGACTTTAACTGTAGGATCAGCCATGTGGGATCCAGCTGCCTTAACCACTGTGCCATGGGCTGGCCCTAAAGAGGGCCTTTGCCATTTAACAAATGGAGGAACTAAAATAAGAAAAGTTTAAAACACTTTGTCCAAAGTGCATATTGATTTTCATGTGATGATGAAAAGACACAGAGCCCTGTCTCTCTGATTCTAGTATCTACTTGGTAAAACCATTATGTTACACATTAAAAATATTCTTATTTTTTAAACTTCGTATGATTGAACTGTTAGGCAGCCATAGGAATTTTCTCTTTCAACTCTGGTAAATATATAGATTAAAATCCTGTTCTAGACCTAGTTACTGTGGTGCTTGCTACTAAGATACTGTGCTCTGCAGATTAAGACCACATGGGAGGTCTGGGTGTGATTACCAGTCCAACCCAAAGGCTATAGTGGTGTATTCCTATAATCTCAGTACCTCATGGAGCTTGAGGCATGAGAATCACAAGCTCAAGACTTGCCTGGGCAACATAGTGAGACCCTATCTGAAAGAATCAGGTGTAGTGTCTCCTGCTTATGGTCCCAGCTTCTTAGGAGGCCGGGGCAGGGGGACCAATGCACAGTGAGACACTATCTTTAAAAAAAAAAAATCCTATTCTAAAAGTTTAAAATATCTACTGGGAAGAAAGTCTTAAAACTGTTATAGCTTAAACAGAAAATATTCCCATCTGTTAACATTTATAGATACCATGTGGGGATTTATATAATGTTTTTGTTTGATCCTGAAGGCATAGATTAATTTTTACTTCCTTTAACGTATAGTCTCACATTCTGGTGAATTTTAAACTGTTAGATAAAGATAAAAATTCAAACATAAAAATAAGATAGTATCAAGTATATTTGAAGTAATAGGCACACTTCAGCTGGGAAGATGCTGAAAACTCATAGGGTAAGGGCCCTTGTGAAATAATCAGGCACAAGACTGAATTAGAATCTGTCTGCATGGTGAACTCCTACTGATGCACCAAACAGACATAACTGTTGCCTCTTCTTAGAAACCTTGCTGGATTTCTGCAGATAATGTGGAAAAGCAAACTCCATCAGAGCAGTCCGTTTCATTATTTCAAAAAGGAATTATTTATTTAATTTTATTTCTTCTTATTTTTTAAATCTATAGGGCATGTGTACTCACTAGAGAGAGAGGGAGAGGGTGAGAGGAAGCAAGAGCAAGCCACCAGGTCAGGTCAGCCATGTGAAAGTCCATCACTATAACCACTGTGCCACCTGTTGGTTCTATTTCATTTCATTTCAAAGGTTTACTTTGATTGCTTTTCTCCTGGACTCAGTACTCCTTTAAATCATAGACAAGGTTTTATTAACTTTGTGTCCTAATGCCTAGCACATTTCAATCATATTTAAGCACTTAACAAATCAGTTCACAGCTAACAGACACTCACTAAGCATTTATTATATTCTGGACATTGTGCCAGGTCCTGGATTAACATGGAAAACAATACAAAGAACATATTCATAGAGTCAAGAATTAACCCTGGCCTAGGAATCTGAAGCCTTGAATTTCAATCCTGTTCTTTCTGCTAGTTCTGTTTGAGCTTAGATAACATTCCTGGTTCTTTGTTGGCTAAAAGGAAAGTCTGAATTCAAAGAGCTCTTAAGCCGTCAACTCTGTAAGTCTCTTTAATTATCATTATGTCAGATGTAAGTATGCAAATGCATCTAGAGCCATGTTCGATGTATAGTAGGCTCACAATGTAGTTAGAATAGTAGGTCAGTAGGGTCATATGTGTCAGTAGGGTCATAAATGTACAGGAATAAACCTCCATGTGAATGAGAATGCTAAAATTTGGTATAGATTAGTGCCATGAAAACTGAATTGCAGAATGCAGTAAAGTTTATAAGAAAGATAAAGGACAGTAACAAAAAGGCTTTTAAAATGAGTGTCAGAGCAAGAATAATAAAAGATAGGCCCTTAAATTAGAATGAATGATGTATGATGTAGTGTTATACATTGATACACAAGGCAGAAATCTCCTCAATTAAGAAGAAAGAACTCTTCATTGAAAAGGATAGAATAAACATGGTTCAGAGGGAAGTGACCCCAAGGTAGGCAAGTAGACAGTATCGGAGTGCTTGAATGCGTACGAGAGTTTCTATTCTCTCTGTAGTGAGAAAGGTGATGAATGGTTTTGAATTGCTACAGATGATCTCTGAGATCTGTGATGAATCTCAGACTCATGGAAGAGGACAAAGACCTAGAAATAGCCCATCAGTGCCTGGTTTTCACAGTAAGAAAAAGGTATGTCTCGCACATTGTAAGCTGGTAATTTTGATACCTGTTGCTAGCAGAATTTGTGAGCTGGTTTATGGGTTCTGGGAATGAACAAAAAAGGATGATCAACAAATAGTGAAAAGTTAATCCAAACAACTTTATTTTCATTTTTGGTTATCAACAGAAGCAGAATATATGCATATCAGTCTTTCAACAAAATCATGGTATCTTTTTGGATAATATAGAAACATTAAATGTGGCTGACTGTGTAGTTAGGTTTATATATAACTAGTTGATGAGTGACCTCATCAAAGAAATGGTTATTGTGATATTCTCAGGACAAGGAACGTCCTTAAAGCCCTATATCTACCTCTATACCAGGTATCTGTTTTCATGAATTTCATGAGTGAATATCTAAAATAACATCCACCTAGGGTCTTTAGTTGAATACTACAAGGCTTTGCTCTATGCTATTTCAATTTTCAAAAATTTGGTGAAGCTTCGTAAGTCAAGTTTACAATATTTGCAGTTGAACACAAGCTAGAAGAAACAGCACAGTTTTGGAAGACAGACTCAAGATCCAGATACTGGTATGTGAAAACTTCGTGCCCAAGTCAACAAAATGAAACTCAGTGCAGTAAAAGTTTTCAGTTAGGTCTTTGAGGAAATAGGTCTCTGTCTTGCCCTGCCAGGAATGGTGGAGAGCGAAGAGGAGGAGAGTGGAGGTACATTGTGGTCTCTCCTGAATTTACACCTTTATATACTGAAGGTGATCTAGACAAGAGCATGAGGCCAGCTCTTCCCTCAAAGTCAGTTCCTCAACCTTAGGAATGCCCTGTGGCTTATCTCAGATGGTCATCGTGATCTGAGAAATGAAAGTTGCTTGTCCATAGTCATAGTCTTAGAGACAGAGCACCATTCTCCAGGTTCTGGTGTTATGATGGGAAGAGAAACCAGAATTAAAAATTAAGATGGGGAAAAATAACCTCAAGTGAAAGCAAATCCCCATCTCAAATTCTTTAAGAACAGAAGCCCTGAAGTGTACCCACTTTTTCCTAGGCTGTGTGACCTTAGGCAAGTTACCCAAACTTTCTGAGTCTGTATTCTCATTTGCAAAATAGAGACCATAATTACTGTACCCACCTCCGGGATTGTTACTATACATGTTTTTATACCTGAAGCACTTAGAGCAATGCTTGACAGTATGGGTTAGTTATTATTACTATTGTTGTTATCATTAAAACAGAAGAATGTAGCAATTTATTATAAGGAGACTAATTAATAAGGTTCCTACAGCCACCATGCCACAACAAATACCAACCCCCTAAAAAAATGTAGTAAAGGGAACCAGCAGTTAGCGTAATGGCTATGTCGCTGGACTCCCACGTAGTCGACCGCGGTTCGCGTCTCGGACCCGGTGGCTTACAACTCACGCCGGGCGCGTGTGCATGCGTGCCCAAGATCCCGAGAGGAGAATGGAGGAGAAGGGATTGCGGCGTGACCATCCCCCCTGGGGGGTGATTTCTCGCTTTCTGTCTCTATGTCTCTCTCTGTCTGCCTGGCGAGCGCACGCGCCCTATAGCGAAAAACCTCTCAAAAAAAAAAATGTAGTAAAAACAGAATGGAGAAGATGTGTCTATGCTGCATAAATGAGAGAGTAGACGTAGGCTCTTTCTGCAATCACTGAATACTACAGACCAGCTGGCATTATAGTTGGGAATAGGAAGCTTATGGCTTTGCTCATTGTAGATCTGGTTTCACTAGGCTTCTTATTGTAAAGCAACTGCCATTAGCATCCTATACTGTTTCTCAGTATCAGTCCCTCACTTGGCCATCATCTCCCAGTTGGATTTAATTTCCCTAAGATTGTGACAAAAGTATTTGTGTCTTAGTCCAACTCTCTGGCCGATGAGTGTAAAATGCAAGCATTTCTGAATGGCATTTGGCATTTCCCAGGACCTGGCCCTTCCCTTTTCCCTTTGACATTCCTCACCTGGTTTGTGTCTGCAGTGCTGAGCTATGTGCAAGGGCAGGCCAGCTTCCTGGCCTCCAGTCTGCTTTCTTCCTCTTGGTCCTACCTGACATCCCTTTATGTTTGACTGTGATAAGTGAGAAAATGCTATTTCCTGCATGAAGCTTGTTGGAAAGGTCCTCCGTAATTGAAACCTGCATTCTAGGAGTTACCTCATTCTGTTTTATGGAGATATATGAGCTCCTTCATTAGGTTTCAAGCTCTTTGAAGCAGTGACTGAATTTGCTCACCTTTGCTTTCCCCTCAGGGTCCAATTTGGGTCCCTGAGTCATAACAGGCACATGTAGTGTTGAGTTACCTGAACTGAATTAAGAGAACACCGGTACCTAAACAGAGTTAGACCGTAAGAGTCCTGGTGCCCAGGAGAGACTGGCTAAAGAAACATGTGATTTCTTGCCCCCACCTCAATAAATACACGTACGCATCCCATTCTTCATTTCTGAACTACTTCAGAAGGTTTTTTTTTATCCTCTCACTTTCTATTAATTTTCTTTTTTCTTTCCTTTCCTTTATTCTTTCTTTCTTTTTCTAGAGGGTACATGTGCTCACCAAAAAGAGACAGAGACACAGAGAGAGAGGGAGAGGAAAAAGTACCCCTTCCCTATAGGAAGCGGTTGTGCCACAATCCCTTTACCTCTGCCTCTCTCTCCCTTGGGATTTCGAGCATCCATACACGTGATCAGTGTGTTTCTCAAGCCAGCAGGTCTGGGACTTGAACCGCACAGTTAGTCCTATGAGGTATGACTGCCTTAACAAATAGGCCACAGAGCTGGCCCTTTCATAAATTTCCACACCATTCACCTACCATTGATTTTACTTCTTACCTGTTCTGACCTGCTTACTTTGCTAACACTGAAGCTGTCTTTATCTCTTTTTTCCACCTTTCTGTTCTCCTATGTTCTTCTTAAAATGTATTTTTCTCTTTCCCAGCCCCCTTTCCTCTATCAGCTTCAGCAATAGAAAATGCAGCAGCAGGGCTCAGAGAGTGGCACAGCAGTAACACAAATGGATCCACATGGGAATATCCCCAATTTTTGTCCTGGGGCCTCCTTCTACACGTGGATATACACACCCTTGTGTCTGTGATACGGGCTGGCTGAGGCTAGGGGTAGATCATGGTATGAAGACCCTGTTAGGGATGCTTGTTTATCTCTTTTTCTCTCTCTGTCTCTTTTCCTCTCATAAAAGAAAAAAATAAACTTCAAAAGAAATTTTAAAAAAGACGTTTTTAATTTTTAAAAACTAAAATTTTTTTTTAATTTTAAAAGATTTCTTTTATTAAAAAAAAAAAAAAAAGAAGAAGAAGAGCCAGAGCCAGCCCTATAGTTAATTGTTGTGTGGAGGGAGCTGGATATCACATGGCCAACTGCCATTCAAATTGTCTCCTTGACAGCTTGAAAAACGTGCCAGAAATGTCTGACTAGAATCCTGACAGGAAGGAGAGATGGGGGAAAGGGATTGCAGTGTGACCAAGCCCCATCAGGGAGTACTATTTCTCTTTTTGTCCCTCTACCTCTCTCTCTCTGGAATGTTCATGTACCTTCTGATGTTCAAAAAAGAAAAAAAAAAGAAAAGAAAAGAAATAAATAGAGAAAGAAAGAAAAAGTAAAAGAAAGAAAAATAAGGGAAAAGAAAAGAAAATGGCAGTGCTGGTGCAATGTTATAAAAAGTCCGGAATGACCAGAAATCTGTACAGGATGCAGTTCACTGTGGCTGCTTTTAAACCAATGAGACGCTTTTGGCCTTGTTTTCATTCTATTCAGAAGGATTTCCGACTAAATCCTTAGCCTGCCATATGGGAATAACTGGGTTAGAGGGCGTCTATCTAATTTGAAACATTTTCAAACATTTGGACTGTTTTTGGTTCAAGAAAACATAGATTAACATTAAACTTTGTTTTAGCCAAGGTCTGAGAGAGGTTCTAAGCTATACCACGTACACTTGATAGATTTCAGAGACCAGAACTAAGGGTTACACTTTAGTGTGTTCTTCCAACATTGAACTATTTTAATCCTAGTTATAATTCCACTGAAGGCTGGGTTTACTCACCAGCTTGCTTAAACTGCAATACAACCCTGTTATTTAAAAACAATTCAGAAATCATAAATAGAAAGTCAGAAGGAGAACTTGATTTTACAAGATGTTGATTCCCTGATGAAATTGTCTAAGAGACTTGCCAAAGACCTTATGCGTCTTAAAATACCCTGTTTTCCTACCAGCCTGATAAGGCAACTTCAGAACTACTTATTAAAAATTAAGACACATATTTTACCAGTTCAACAATACATTGCCTTTTGTTTGTTTGTATTTTTAACTAAAAAAGTTAGTATAGTATTGCAATGATCATCCAGCAAATCCCAGGAAAAGAATGACTCTGTTATTCGGCATTTTAGCAAATATACCATGAACACTGGCTATGTCCAAGATACTTCAACAATGGGCCAGCAGGTGGCATGGTGGTTAAGGTGATGGACTCCCACATGGCCAACTGCATTTGAGACGCAGAGCCAGTGACTTGAAAATCACTCCAGGCATGTGTGTGTGCAGGCCCAAAATACCAGGAGGAGAGGAGGAGAATGGAGAACGGATTGCAGTTTAGCCATCGCCCCATGGGGTGATTTCTCACTTTCCCTCTCTCTGTCTCTCTCTTTGACAAGTGCATGCACTCTATGGCAAAAACTAAAAAAAAAAATAAAAAGATTCTTCAGCAAATGTTTTTTCTTTTTTTTTCTTTTTTTTTTTTTTTTTTTTTTGAGAGGTTTTTGCTATAGGGAACGTGCACTCGCCAGAAAGACAGAGAGACAGAAGCGAGAAATCACCCTCCAGGGGGGGATGGCCACGCCGCAATCCCTTCTCTTCCAGTCTCCTCTTGGGATCTTGGACACACACGCACACGCGCCCGGCGTGAGTTCAAGCCGCTGGGTCCAGGACACGAACCGCAGTCAACTACGTGGGAGTCCAGCGACATAGCCATTACGCTAACTGCTGGTCCCTAGCAAATGTTTTTGATAAGGAAAATATGAATTAAATTTGATGTTTGACCACAAGAAGTAGAGGAAGTAAGACATTTTAATAAGGTTAATGCCATAGAAAACTTGCTAAAATGTTCTGAAGAATGAGAGTTCACATGGGATATGGTGAGTCAGTTAGAGAAGGCTTTATAAAGGAAGTAGAGTATGAGCTTTGATAACTAGTCAGAGGTCAGTAAATGAAGACTGGAAGGGGACTGGGGACAGATGTCTGGACAGCTGAAACATTCTTAACAAAGTCTCAGAAACAGAGGACCAGATAGTGGTGCAGAGAAAATGTAATGTTCTGCACATAGGAAGGTTCCCTGTTTAAGATCAGAAATCTCCTTGAGTACACCAGGCGCATGGTTACCCATGATCTGGGCTAGGTGAAGGCTGGGAGTGGATCATGGCAGTAGCCCTTATCAAGGGTGATGTCTCCTTTTTTTTTTCTTTTTCTCTCTTGTGCACATGCATGCACTCATGGTAGAAATAAACTTTTAAAAAGTCTCAGAAACACTACAGTGTGGAGTATAAATGAGAAACTGGGACTATTAGTTGGGTTTAATTTTATGCAAATTAAAGGGAATGGTTAGAGATAAAGTTAAACTCAGTGGGTCCAGAACCTCAGATTAAACTTAGGTCGGTGGTGGGAAATATTTTATCCATTATTCTGCTCTTTTGACGACTTCAGAGCTGTGTTTTAGGATAATTAATCTGCCATCTGCATGTAAGCAATGTTATAAAGGAAGAGAAAATGAAATTAGGAATTATAATAACTAGTTGAGATATTATTATAATGGCCTTACAAAAAATAATAACAGTCACGCTAGGCTGGAGAAAGAACGATTGAAACAGAGGGGTGGAATCGAGAGACGTGGTCTAGCAAAAATTTCTATGGTTTAGAACCTGAGAATATGAGAGGAAGAAGAGAGGTAACAAAAGGGCCAAGAACAGATCCTGTTTCACAAGTTAAACAAATCAAGTAATTCAGCTGTGTGTGGTGGGAGGAGAGGGCAGCTTTGCAGGTGGTGCGTGTACATACGGTTCCCAATGAGCAATTGAAAATGTGACATTGAAACTCAGGATATGAGTTGAAATATAAACTTGGGACTTACATAAAGGAAGAGGTAGAAGACATATGAGTGGACATGAGTACCAATGGAGAGTAAAGAAGATAATAGGCCAAGGACCGGACTCAGAAGGAAAGGTGGTCTACTTAGAGGTGAGAGAACAAGAGTCAAACGAAGTATGAGTCTGGGGCTTGTTTTTGGCTCATTAGTAGTCTAGATTTTCCCAATTTCTTTAAATAACACACATAATGATGGGCATGTGTGCATGTATGTGTGAGAGAGTCTGGTGATCAAGGACTTGTTTTATATAAGTGATAAAATTATTTAGCTAAAATATATGTTGTACTCACATTTCATCAATAACAGAAACAGTCAGAAAAGGAAATCTACAGAATTTTACCTTAGCCAATAAATAAAGCTTCTGCCAAAACTAAGTTAACTAAAAAGATATTTTTCTAGCCCATTTCATCATATAAAACAGCAACAGAAATTTTATATGAGCAGTTGTTGAATTGCGTTGGTTGTTGAATTGCATTGATGAACATACCCCAGGAACATATTTATATTAAGATCATTTACTTTTTCCTTTATTTGTTTTTTTATTCCAGAATAAAAGACCAAGCTATGATAGCAACTGGTGGAGTGATCACAGGCCTGGCTGCCTTGAAAAGGCAGGACTCTGCCAGATCCCAGCATCATGTCAACCTCAGTCCATCACCGACTGCCCAAGAGAAAAAGCCAGTCAGGCGACGGCCCCAGGCCGACGTCGTGGTTGTTCGTGGCAAAATCAGGCTATATTCCCCCTCCGGATTTTTCCTCATTTTAGGAGTGCTTATCTCCATTATAGGAATTGCAATGGCCGTCCTTGGATATTGGCCCCAAAAGGAACATTTTATCGACGCCGAAACAACATTATCAACGAATGAAACTCGGGTCATTCGGAACCAAGGCGGTGTGGTGGTTCGTTTCTTTGAGCAGCATTTACATTCT
This sequence comes from Tupaia tana, assembly GCA_026018925.1. Taxonomy (NCBI): domain Eukaryota; kingdom Metazoa; phylum Chordata; class Mammalia; order Scandentia; family Tupaiidae; genus Tupaia; species Tupaia tana. The sequence continues at coordinate 72,476,008 of JAKSZU010000002.1, forward strand.
GATAAAATGAAAATGCTTGGCCCTTTCACCATGGGGATTGGCATTTTCATTTTTATTTGTGCTAATGCCATTCTTCATGAAAATCGTGACAAAGAAACCAAAATCATCCACATGAGGGATATCTATTCCACAGTCATTGACATTCACACACTAAGGATCAAGGAGCAAAAACATCTGAACGGCACTTACACGGGTTTGCTGGGAGAGGCAGAAGTGAAACAGAATGGGAGCTCCTGTGCCTCGAGATTGGCAGCAAACACGATCGCCGCTTTCTCAGGCTTTCGGAGCAGTTTTCGAATGGACAGCTCTGTGGAGGAGGATGAACTTATGCTCAATGAAAATAAGAGTTTTGGGCATCTTATGCCCCCTTTGCTCTCTGACAGCTCTGTCTCTGTCTTTGGTCTCTATCCACCTCCTTCTAAGACAACTGATGAGAAAACCAGCAGCTCTAAGAAATGTGAAACCAAGTCCATTGTGTCATCATCCATCAGTGCTTTTACACTGCCTGTGATCAAGCTTAATAATTGTGTGATTGATGAGCCCAGTATAGATAACATCACAGAGGATGCAGATAATCTCAAAAGTAGGTCAAGGAATTTGTCAATGGATTCCCTTGTCATCCCTTTGCCCAACACTAGTGAATCCTTCCAGCCAGTCAGCCTGGGACTGCCAAGGAATAATTCCATTGGGGAGTCATTGTCAAGTCAGTACAAGTCCTCTGTGGCCCTGGGACCTGGGGCTGGACAGCTGTTGTCTCCTGGCGCTGCTAGAAGACAGTTTGGGTCCAATACATCTTTGCATTTGCTCTCATCACACTCAAAATCCTTAGACTTAGACCGAAGAACCTCCACCCTGACTGTTCAGGCAGAACAACGGAAGCATCCCAGCTGGCCTCGGTTGGATCGAAGCAACAGCAAGGGGTATATGAAACTAGAGAACAAAGAGGACCCAATGGATAGGTTGCTTGTGCCCCAAGCTGCAATCAAAAAAGACTTTACCAATAAGGAGAAGCTTCTTATGATTTCAAGATCTCATAATAACTTGAGTTTTGAACATGATGAGTTTTTGAGTAACAACTTAAAGCGGGGAACTTCCGAAACAAGGTTTTAATGTTTCAAATATATCATTTTACAAGGGTATATATTTTAAAACTATTTTCACTGGCGTGTCCTTCTTAAAGTATTGGTTGTAACCCTTTTTAATCAAATAATTCTTAGTGTATTAGAACTGGCTGCTTAATTCTGTAAAAGAGATGGTTGTGTGTTTAAGCGTCTTATGACTGCAATGCTCTATATTATCACATATGTCTTTTTTTCCATCCCTTTGAAAGCATGATTTTTAATTAATATGAATACAGAATGATTTGTTTTAAAATTAAAACTCCTTTTCTTTACTTTAAAGTTCTTCCCTAGCTTGTCATATTCATAGAATGAAGTGTGGGAAACATAAGGTACCAAAGTGTAGACTAGCAGTACCAAATTCAGGCACAGCACTCTCAGCAGACTATATATATATATATATATATATATATATATATATATATATGCATAAATGAGTGTGAGTGCAAATCTTAGGATGATTTTCTGAATACTTGCTTTTATATAGGCTTGGTTAAATTGCTTAAAGGAAAAGAATCTAGTTTATGTGTGAGCTAAAATACTATGAATTGGTTTAGTTCTGTGTGAGCTCAATAATATGAATCTTATTCTGAGCTCTAGGTAGGTAGGTAGGTAGGTAGGGTTTTTTCCAATATCAGTTCTGTTTTAGTGATGTTTTCTAAAGAGATCATATTCAAGGGCCATGACTGAAAATGCCAGATATACTTAGGGATAAATATGAAAATGTTTTCGCTATAACTTTAGATATTTAGAATCAAAATTTCTTTGTAAACTGCCTTGAAAATTGAGTGAATCAATATAGTTTGTAGCAGTGCTATCTTGAAATAACCATGTACATGAAGAAAATGATTGATGAATGAAGATACTTTATATGCTAATTAATGCTTAATAGTCTCAGTACCTTTTTCTAGCCATCACCATCCAATATCTACTCATTCCTACATCTTTAGTGACCCCCAATATTTTTTAAGGTTCTTTTATTTGAAAAATATCAGCTAATCTTGATTTTTTAAAAAAAATCTTTGTGTACACTAGCTTGGTGGTTCAAGAAAATTCAATCCTTGATAAATTGCCTTGAAATTTATCCTGTGCTGGAAAGCCTTATGATAACTCCAAAGACTTTCTTATGGTATAATGCATTTTTAAGGTTGTGGTTCTCAGTTGTTGGAGATAATAAAAATAAAAATGGGTGTTTCCATCAGAGAATTTTCATGTGTACCATTGAGGTAACATAATTTTAAGAATTGTTTAGTGGAATACTCAGGAAATTTTACAGGTTTTCTCCAATGCCTAAACATTTCTGAACATCAGTATTGCAGTTGCTGTGGAAGAGGAGGAGGGTGTGTGTGTGGCTACTGCCCGATAGTTACATAATGAGCTTCTCTCAGTGGAAGCAGTGTGACTTGTTAGAACATCAAGCCTGTGTACTGTAATAGAGTGGGCTCGATATTTTACTATAAAACATTTAATAAACTCCCATTCTTAATAGAGATGTGTGTTTTTACTTTTGCTATTATTGTGAAAATAAAGTGTACATTTCTGTGTTCCTATTTTTTTAAACTTTCAGAAACATTATACTAAGAGCACTTGATAGCCTAATATATTTACTGGGTCCCTTGGATTTTTAACTCTACTTCTATTAGGTGAAAAAAGCTAGGCTATTTTTGTATTTTGTTACCTTGGGATCATTCTCACTTAAAATTTCATTGACTCTCAGGAAAATAACCAAGTACACTATTCAGCAGATGTCATTGGCAATCCCAGATTTGAAAACAACGGCTCCAAACACCCCTGATGTGCAGATGACTAAACCCATATAATTTGCTCAGTTCACCCCTGTAAGAGCTCTACAGATTTGAAAGAGATTAAGCAGTATGGGTTTTGGAAGATCCAAATAAAGGAACTACAGGTTTAAAGTAGTAGTTCCTATTTCAACTTTCTCTTCATCAAAAAGCCCTAGGTTTTTTTATTATTATTATTTACCATGCAAATCCATTTTATTAAATAATAAATAAATTTTATTTTATTTTATTTTATTTTTATTTTTTTTTTTTGGAGAGGTTTTTCGCTACAGGGCGCATGCGCTCGCCAGACAGACAGAGAGAGACATAGAGACAGAAAGTGAGAAATCACCCCCCAGGGAGGATGGTCACGCCGCAATCCCTTCTCCTCCATTCTCCTCTTGGGATCTTGGGCACGCACGCACACGCGCCCGGCGTGAGTTGTAAGCCACCGGGTCCGAGACGCGAACCGCGGTCGACTACATGGGAGTCCAGCGACATAGCCATTACGCTAACTGCTGGTTCCCAATAAATTTTATTTTAAATAAAAGGCATGTAGTGTTAATTATAATTTAAGAAAAGTCTGAAAAAAACGATGTTACAATATTTTAATTTTTAATAAAAATATTATTTTATTTTTATTTATTTATTTTTAAGAGATTTTTGCAATAAGGCACATGCACAAGACAGAGAGAGACAGAGACTGTAAGTGAAAAATCACCCCCAGGGGGGATGAGCACACCACAATCCCTTCTCCTCTTGGGATTTTGGGCACATACATGTACCTGGCATGATTTTAATCTGCCAGGTATAGGACTCAAATCGCAATCAACTATGTGGGAGTTCAATAATGTAACTGTTATGCCAAGTGCTGGTCCCAAAAATATTATTTTAATTACCAGAAAGTAGATGCTTATAAGAAAAAGACAGAGAAAGAGAGAGAACGCACCCTCCAACAAGGCCTGGTCACACTGCAATCCCTTCTCTTTTATTTCTCCATTTTGTTAGGTCTTGGGGCATGCATGCATACATGCCCTACATGTTTCTCAAACTTCTGGGGCCAGGATTTGAACTCATTGGCCATGTAAGATCTGGCTTCTTTAACCATTAGACTAGAGGGCTTGCCTCCATATTGATTTGAATGATACCAAATCAATTATATTGGTATAATTCACCTAGAAGCAATGAAACCTGACATTTTAATGAGACTATATTTTGTGCATTTCCTGTAGGCTTTTATGAATTTTGAAAGTTATTCAGAAACTCTATTTCTTCCTCTGGGAAACCCCAGGAATCTAGACCACGGGCTAGGTTCCTTCAACCCCAGTAGTTTCTACGGCTTGTGTCCTATCTGAGATAGATTAATTTCCTAGGGCTACAATGACAAGAGAGCACAGATCTGGTGGTTTGAACAATAGAAATTTATTTTCTCCTAGTTCTGGAGGTTAGATGTGTAGGTTGCTTGGTTTCTTCTGTGGCCTTTCTCTTTGCCTTACAGATAGCACCTTCTCACTGAATCCTCACTTGGTTTTGCACACTCCTAGTATATTTTTGTGTATCCAAATTTCGTCATCTTTTTTCTTTTTTTTTTGCAATTGAGATTTATTGGTTGTGTCAAGGATCAGTACAGACATTTCAATTTGTACCCAATTCTTAACGTACGTACCAAAAATTTTAAAAGTCAGGTATAGTCATTTTTTTTAAGTTATTCCAGTGACATTCCAGCTTCAAATTTGTAGGCAAATTTTCCTTGAGAGAATATAAAGAACCACTGTCTTCAAACATTGAAAGCTGTTATGTAAATCCCACCAAATCACAATTTAGTATCATACACACTACATACTTCAAATTTCCAGTCTTTTTTTATTCTTTTTTTGGAGAGGTTTTTGCTATAGGGCATTTGCACACGCCAGAAAGACAGAGAGAGACAGAAAGTGAGACATCACCCCCCAGGGGGGATGGCCACACTGCAATCCCTTCTCCATTCTCCTCTCGGGATCTTGGGCACGCACGCACACGTGCCCAGTGTGAATTTAAGCCACCAAATCCAGGTCTTGAACCACAGTCGACTACAAGGGAGTCCAGTGACATAGGCATTATGCTAACTGCTGGTCCCTAAATTTCCAATCTTTCACAGCACATTAACAAAATTTTTAGGAAAACTGGACTACCACGACCAAAGATATTACAGAGCACACACAATTCTGACAGGGAGAGCAACAATTAAAGAGTGGTTTTCTTTAGGAAACAATACTACTAAAAAACATAATAAAATTATTTAAAATATTCAAGACACTTTAAATGCATGACAGTGACTCTAAACAGCCATTTAGTATGCTTTGTATTTAGGATATAAAAACTACTCACCTGCCCCCACCTGTGGAATGTTAAGCTGACACACAAGAAACTCAAAGCGTCTTATAAGTCAGTATCCCACTATTTTTTGGTTGTACAGAAAAAAAAAAAAAAAAAAAAAAACAGTAAATGATTTCATCTCTTAAAAAAAAGCATTTACACTTAAAAACTTAAAAAAATGGGATGAGGTGGGATTCTCTTCTTAAAAATGTTTCTAGAACTACTAAAAAACTTGCATCTAAAAAATAGTTGATAAAAATATTCCTCTGGATTGTACAAGAAGGGAGACAGAGACCATTGATAAGACATGGTAGATGATAATTACTCAAACTTGACTTCTTTCTCACCTGCTTCATCAGAGGGTGGACTCTCCTCACTTTTAGATTCTCCATTTTCTGCAGGGAAATCTTTAGTGTCTTAGTTGGCCACTTAAGCTTGTTTCCCCTTTGCTCCCCTTTTCCCTTTTGTTTGCACTCTTGTCTGAAGATTTATCCTTCCCTGCCACCTTTTTTGGCTTCATCTCCACTTTTGCAGGAGGTTTAGCTGACAACCTTGCCGATCTCTTCTTGGGCTCTTCCTTGGCTGCCCCCTTGGCTGAGCTGACCTTCCTCTTGGGGCTCTTGGCTGCGGACAGGGTGCGTACTGGGTGCCTGACGAGGCCATGGCGTGCCTAGAGCCTTTGTGGAATTGAGCGGATAAACCCTACCACTCCTCCCGCCACTGGAGCTGCTGGAACTCCCCAAATTCCTCTTCTTACAAAACTGCCAGTCATATTTCATCAGGACCCACCATAACAACCTCCTTTTAATGAAATTACCTGATTAAAGGCCCTACATACAATCTTTGAGGTCCTTAGCAGAATGAGGCAGAAGGATTGTGAGCTCAAGTCCTGGCAATGTAGCAAAACCCTGTTTAAAAAAAGAGCTGTTAGGGACCAGTAGTTAGCGTAATGGCTATTTTGCTGGACTCCCACGTAGTCAAACGTAGTTCACGTCCCATACCCGGTGGCTTAAAACTCACGCCGGGTGCGTGTGCGTGCGTGCCCAAGATCCCGAGAGGAGAATGGAGGAGAAGGGATTGCGGCGTGGCCATCCCCCTTGGGGGGTGATTTCTCGCTTTCTGTCTCTCTGTCTGACTCTGTCTGTCTGGCGAGTGCACGCACCCTATAGCGAAAAAACCTTTCCAAAAAAAAAAGAGCTGGTCATGGTGACACATACCTGCAGTACCACCTGGTAGTCTGAGGCAGGAGGATCACAACACAGAAAGACACTATGTCTAAAACAAACAAACAAACAAAACAGATACAAGAAGTCTCTACACATATGATTTTGTCAGTCTCACAGCATCACAGTAGTTTTCAGCAAACAGGGCTGAATGTATCATTTTAAATTAGGTGCATTCTCTTCTTACTGTCTCCCTTTACTCCTGGTTGATTATTAGTTATTTTATTACAGAAATGATTGAGAATGTTTATTTTATTTGTGATTCCTTTATTAATACACAGTTTAATAGATCAATATTATAATAACTATCTAGTTTTTTTTTTTTTCAGTCACCAAATATATATTGTGCTCCTAGGAGCACATGAACTCTACAAATTAAGTTTAAAGATTTCTGTCTGTGGTACAGTTGTTTATAATGTAAGCTAGACATCATTATTTGTACTACCAAAAAAAAAAAAGAAAAAGAAAAAGAAAAGAATAGGGGCCAGCAGGTGATGTGGTGTTTAGGGGGCACTGGACTCCCACATGGTCAACCACGGTTTGAATCCCGGACTTGTGGCTTGCTTTCCCACTTTCCCTCTCTTGGGAGCTTGCCTTTCCTCTCTCTTTCTGTCCATCTCTGGGCGAATTAAAAAATAAGCAAATAAATAAATTAAATAATTCTTAAAATGAATAATTGGCTACTAGAATCTGGAATTTAGAAGCATTTGGGCATTAGAGCTGACACCCAATGTAACACAGAAGTTAGTGGCAGAATCAGGACTTGAATCCAGGACTGTTGATGCCTAATTTTGGGGGGAGTGAGGAGGTTTTTGCTATAAGGCACGTGCGCTCACCAGAAAGACAGATAGAGAGACAGAAAGTGAGAAGTCACCCCCCAGGGGGGCGCTCACCAGAAAGACAGATAGAGAGACAGAAAGTGAGAAGTCACCCCCCAGCCACGCCGCAATCCCTTCTCCTCTATTCTCCTCTCAGGATCTTGAGTATGTATGCACACGCACTTGGTGTGAGTTTAAGCCATCAGGTCTGGGACTCAAACCGTGGTCAAGATATGGGAGTCCAGCGACATAGCCATTATGACAACTGCTGGTCTCTTGATGCCTAATATTTTCTTTACTTAGAATCAAACCAGGTTTTTAAAAAAATGTACTGGGACTGGCCTGGTGGTCTGCTGGTTGAAGCAGCAGGATCCCACATGGCTGACTGTGTGGTTCAAACCCTGGACTCAGTGTCTTGAGAAACATTCAGGATTCATGTGCATGCTTAAAATCTTGGAAGGAAGAAAAGATGGAGAAGAAAGGATTGCAGTTTTACCATTCCTCATGGGAGATGGGATATGTTTTACCCTCTGTCATTCTGTCTCTCTAGTGAGTACACATGCCCTTTAACAAAAACAAAAGATTCAGAATCTCATAACTGCTAAATTTTGGGTTTCTTAAAACTGGTGAAAAGAGATGTATCTACAATTCCAGGCCAAACATAAAAAAGTGTTGAAACCTTCAACACTATTTTCTTTAAAGGTTTTTATGTATCCAAATTTCCTCTTCTTACAAGGATGACAGACATATTGCATTAGGATCCACTGTAACAGCCTCCTTTGAACTTAATCACTGCTTAAAGACCCTAAACACAGTCTTTGAGGTATTTACACGTATTTGCCAGACAGAAACAGAGACTGTTATGCTCCTGGGGAGGTGCCATGTCACAACCCTTCTCCATTCTCCTCCTGGGATTTTGGGTACACATGCACACGCGCTGAGTGTGATTATCAATCCACTAGGTTCGTGACTTGAACCATAATCAGCCATGTGGAAGTCCAGCACCTTAAACATTAGGCCACCTGCTGGCTCCTTCAACACATCTTAAAAATATTGCAAGGGTTGCTTAAGGAGCAGACTAGGGAATGATATTAGAAGAGACACAAAACTTGGAATGGAAACTTTTATGATTTATTTTATACCTTGATTTCCTATATTTTACTATGTTAACTATGTATCACTGCCATGAAAATTATGCTATTAAGCCCTTCCAAATCATTATGTTATTTTTCAACAAGATTTCTGAAACTAAAATGAGACATTTGCATCTATATTCAATAAACCACATGGATGAGAGGAAGGCAGGAAGACAAAGAGAAGTGTGGGATTTGGGAGATAAGAGAGGAAAGAATGCCATATGTTTTTCCTGCTTACTGAAAATCCATATGCCTAGCAAAAGACATTCCATTTAAACTTTATTTTGGCATAAAAGCAAGCTCATAATTTTTAATCACTGAAGCAGTGAGAAAACATTCTCACTTGATTTTAAAAATACATTTTAGTAGATTTTAACCATGTTTACTGTCCAGATCATTTGAGTTAATCACCCTAAGGGTTAGTGATTAATCATTAATTTGAAGTAGTCAAGTAATGAATCATCAATAGCTCAAAGGTGTTCGGAGATCATTACTTTTAAAAATGAAATCACCTTTTTTAATGCACTCAGATATTTTCTATGTTCATTAGGTGTGAATTTTTCCCTAAGGCATTTCCAAATTCCAAATATGTTGCCTCGTGTTATCATTTACAATGTTAATAACCTGAGATGTCAAGTTAACTTTCTAGCCAGTCATTTGAAGAGTTAAGGAATTCACTTTCAAAGGCATTTTATGAGTTCATTATCATAGGCTATTACTGTTTCAGGGCCTTCAGAAGGCCAAATAAAATATATATGAGCAAAAACTAGGGAAGACCTTGAGAACTTGGATCATATTCAACATAGGATATAAGTAATTATCCTTTATTGTGTAGTATGCTCATTATAATTTAAAAGACAGGAAAATGTACTGTTATGAAGTAATATACATGAAATATATTCTCTTTGGCAGGTAAATATGTTGCATTTTATATTGGCCAGCAAGATGTTTAGCACCTTACAAAATAAACTTAATAAGCCATGTTTTTCTCATTTAGATTTCTTCTGGTATTGATATAAACTAATAAATTCTGATACAATCTTATTATAAGCTTACAAAATTCCACCAAAAATATCTAGTCCCAAAAGTATAGCCTGCTCTCAAAAAATTATCTTACTATGTAATCTGTGGATCATTCAGACTTTTCTTTTTCAACTTGATTTATTTATTTGTGTATTTTTTGTTAAACCAATTTTATGGCTATGTTCTATGCTTGATAGGTTAAAGGAGAGGTAAAATCGAGTATTGACTACTCTGCCTTACAGGAGTGGCAATGGCCATGGATTACAATAGAAGAAAAAGGAGAATATGTGAAGGTACAATGAGTGGGCAATATATCAAAGTAAGTCCTTTAAACATGTTATTGGGTTTTTTTTCCACTCCTATTGCCTTAGTTGACCAAGAGTTAGAATGGAGGTCACTGTCTATTCAGGTATGTCATCAAAGGATTTATATCCTGGAAATTCCAGGAAATTCTGGACTTGATTTTAACATATCAGGATCTTAGGCAGCATTGGTACTAACTGGTTTCCTAATAAATGTTGGTGGAATTAATTTCCTTTTTTTAGTTCATGGCAGAAAATACAGGCTAAATTTCATTGTCTTACATTTATGGGTAGTTTGCCAAAGACTCTATCATAAGAAAAGGAGATTATATGTGACTAGCTGTACAATTTGTAGTTTTACTAGGCTAGATAACATTATTTGGCCTATCGATCAATTTCATGGAGTTAGAGGAGAATCATATAGTGGTGTTCTTATTTATTTGATTCCAGAATAAGTGAGGAAAATAATTTCAGAGACTGTACCTTTTCCAAAATAAATATAAAAATGATCTCTGAATGGCCAAAGGAATTCAATACTTGTAGATTTGACCAACGGTCCTTTTGAAACATTAAATTATACTATTTTTTTTTTTTGTGCCATGTATTAGCCTTTTAACCATAAAGCCTGAGCTCTATTTAAAATAAAGGTGATACTTTCATTTTATCAGTGAAACAATTACCCTGATGTACATAATATTTCCGGTGATGATTTTATCAGTCAAAATGACCATTTTCAGTTAGTTCTTGAAAGTTGTAGATTATATTCCATTTCTCAAGGTCTCATAATTGGTACAGAACATTTTTCTCATTCTCTAGTCTTCCAGGAATTTTAACATTACCTGTGCATTCAAATCACCTTCATTTCCTAGATATAAACTGAAATGGAAGCCTTTTCTTAATGAAATTTTACATGTTTGAGCTAACAGCAGAGAGAGGGAAAATAGAAATTTTAGATGTAAATATTTAGTTTTCCAAGATGAGTAGGAAAAAAAAAATCCCAACATTATTAATTTTATGAAATGGTACAAACAAACAAAACAAACTAGAACTTTAAAGTCTCAATTACCTTATGCACACTCATGTGACTTTTATTTATGGCATTGGAAACCAATTATGAGACCTGCACTAATCTTTTTTTTTTTTTTTTTTTTTGAGACGTTTTTGCTATAGGGCGCGTGCACTCGCCAGACAGACAGAGAGAGACAGAGAGATAGAAAGTGAGAAATCACCCCACAGGGGGGATGGTCACGCCGCAATCCCTTCTCCATTCTTCTCCCAGGATCTTGGGCACGCACGCACACACGCCCAGCGTGAGTTTAAGCCACCAGGTCCGGGACTCGAACCACGGTCGACTACATGGGAGTCCAGCGACATAGCCATTACGCTAACTGGTGGTCCCAGAGACCTGCACTAATCTTGACATTTTTGAAGAATTAAAGGGGACTTCGAAATGTCTGTGAAGGGGCCAGCCCCATAGCTAAATAGTTAAAGGAGCCAGATTGCACATGGCTGACACAGTTCGAATCTGGTCCTCAGCAGTTTGAGAAACATGCTGGGTGCTTATGTGTATATGCCTCAAATTCTGGCAGCATAGAGAAATAGAGGAAAAGGGATTGCAGTGTGACTATGCCCTATTATAGGGTGCTTTCTCCCTTTCCCCTCTCTTTCTCTATTTTTTCTCTCTGAATACACAGCCCTCTGGCAATTATAAAAAAAAAAATTGTGGAAAAAATTAAAGTATAAGTTTATATTGTTGCAAACATTTTTTTGAAATTTATGTATAGTTTTCCATAATAGACATTTTCCATGACCTTTTGGAAAACTTCTTGTATTAAGATAATGTTCTCTGAATGAAACAACTTTGATAGATTTGGAAGGTCTGGAAAGCTCATGGAAACTTGAAAAAAACTATTCATAGATTTCAAAAATGGCATGGTGGATAAGGCCCTGGACTCCCACAAGGCTGACAGGATTCAAGTCCTGGACCTGGGGTGGCTGACGTTCTCACTCTCTCTCTTAATCTGTCTCTCTGGTAGGCACACTTACCCTGTAACAAAACTTAAGAAAAATAAATAATAAGCAATAAAATAAGAAATAAATCATTTTTTAAGGGAAAAAAAAACACAAGAAACAGAACTGTACCAAGAAACCAAGACTAAGTAGTAGTAAGACTTCCTAAGCATAGGAAAATATGTATATATTCAGTGAAGTTTTCTTTCCTTTTATCTATTTATTTTTTCAGTTTGTCAGAGGGTGTGTTCAAGCAGCCCTCATGGGGCATGGTCATGCCACAATCATTTCTTCATTTATCCCCGCTTTTCAGGATTTTAGGCATGTGCACATGCTCTTGCATGTTTTTGCAAGTATCCAGGCTCTGAACTCAATCTGTGCCATTAGCCATATGGGATCCAGCCTCTGCAACCAACACGCCACTGGCTGGCCCTTGAGAGTTTTCTAGGAATGTAAACTTGATGATGATCTGAAGAGTGGTTGAGAAAAACTGGAAGCAGGAGAAAGTATATTCAAAACCTGGATTAAAGCAATCTCAAGGGAAATGGGACATTATTTGATTCTTGGTCATCTGCTTACTTAATTTACCAGCTTCCTTTGTTTGTTTTTCTCTCTTTCATCCTTATTGATTCCAGGGCATCATACCTTCCTCAGTTCTTTTTCCTATTTCACTAGTCCCTTCTTCCTAGTCTCTATAGCTGATGAGGAATCTTCCTTTCTTCACTATCACTTCTAGAGCACTCTTGAGCTCAGTCCTTGGTTCTCCTCCACTCTCATTCATTGAGAATTTAATGGCTTTAAAAATCTAGGGCCAAGCCCATAGCCTAGTGGTTAAAGGAGCCAGATACCACATGATTGACAGTGGTTCAAGTCCCAGTTCTAGTAGATTGATATACATTGGGGCACATGCGCATTCATGCTCCAAATTCCTGAAGGATGTAGAAATGAAGGAGAAGGGATTGTGGCATGGCCATGCCCCTTTGGAGGGTGCTTTCTCCTTTTCTCTCTGTTTCTCTGTCTCTCTCCAATAAGCACATGTGCCCTCAGGAAATTAAAAATATCCTAATGCCCATGATTCCCAAACTATCAAAAGATTCTTATTTTTTTCTCTTGGAAGTTAAATACATAGAAAAGTGTAATTTAACATATCAAAACCTGAACTCCAGATCTTACCCTCTAAATTGGTCCATCTTTTCTTCTTCTTCTCAGTGATGACAACTCCAATATTCCAATTACTCAGCCCCAAATCCTTTACATCATTGCTTACTCTAGACTGTACTTACCATCCCACATCTGACTTTTCCATTAATTGTTCCCTATCCATTTAGTCTCTCCACCATCTCTAGGTTTTTACCTTTTTATTTGATACCCCAAGCTATTGCTTCACCTCTGCTTCTGTGACTTTCCTCAATTATTACTCAAATAAGTAAAATTATTTTCATGATTTTATTGGTTATGAAAATAATATGTAGTCACTATATAAAAAGCACATTTAAATAAAATGGAATTGTGTAACACAAAAAGAGAAATATCAGGGCCGGATAGCAACACAGAGGTAAAATGTGACACTCTAACAAGACTGATCCACATGGGAAGGTTCCAGGCTCACACCCAGAGACCTCCCTGAGTAAGCTGGAAATGCACGTGTCCATGAACCTGAGCTGGCTCGGGGTAGGGGTGGATTGTGGTGTGAAAACCCTGTTTGGGAAGCTGTCTCTCTGTCTTTCTCACTCGTGGAAGAAATTAGTGAATAAACTTTAAAAAAGAAAGTAAGATGTTCTTCATAATCCCACTTTCGTATAGCTGCTGTCACAGTCACTTTTTGAGAGCCAGCCGTGTACCAGGCGTTGTGTAAGATCAGCAAAATCAAAGCCAATTAGACATAGCCTCCCTTCAAGGAGCATGCAAGACTTAGACCAAATCCTTCTCTCTATGTAGCTATGGCCGATATGCTATTATCCTTAGCTCACTCTCCACTCCAGACACTAACCATGCACTCTGGCCTGAGTCATTCTTTTGTGGCTGACTGTAGCCTCATGGATGCAGAGAACGAACCCCTGCTGCCTGCATGAGGGATGAGAAGGTGGAAACAAAGACTCAGAACTAAGAGGCCAGGAAAACCAAAGGCAAACAATTTTGCAAAGATTATTTCTGAGATGATCCAGAAACTAAAAAATGATTAACTCATGTCACCATAAATGAATGGATTTGAGTATATTTTAAGTTTTTTGCCTTCTCAATGAAAGATCTTCTGAGAACTAAACTCATTATTTAAAAATTTTTTAAAAAAAAGAAAAAGAAAAGGTCCCTTAGGCTAAAACAGTCTTCTCAAAACTCGAAAAGCAGAGTTTAGTATATTCATAGCTACACTTGAAATAGCATCCAGGCAGGGAGGTGTACTTGACCGAGCCCAGAGGAGGCCCTAGGGAAAATTTTAATGTATGTCTCTGCTCTACAGCCTTTATACTTCCCTGTTCCTATCTCTGTCTGGTTCTTTGGGAGCAACGTCGTCCATCTCTCCTGAGCTCTGCAGAGAAAAAAATATAAGATGATCATTCATGCTTGTTAATTGATTATATTTTGATTTGGGGCTTTTTGTCTCTAACTTTGGAATAAATTTCTCTGATCTCCATTAAATCATCTCAGACTTTACAGGCAGGGTGGGGGTTATTGCACTTCTGTAGGCTCTATTCCTTTTCTGTAAAATGAAAGCTAGAACTAGTCTAGACTGTTGCCAAAGAACTATTCTCAAGAACTTCTGGGACTGGAGGAGGCTGTCTCATACTACTAGCTTTTTTAGTATCCAGGACTTCTATGTTCTCCATCTACCAGAACTTTTCTCAATCTCTTTTCCTCTGTTCTTTGCTTAAACTGGAATTCCATTCTATCTTCTGGCCCCTTAGCTTTCATCTTCCTCCAACTTTATTTTCTTTTCTTTCTTTTCTTTTCTTTTTTTTGAGAGAGAGAGAGATTTGCTATAGGGTGCATTGTGCTTGTTGGAGAGACAGACAGAAAGGACGAAATCACACCCAGATGGGTTGGCCATACCACGATCCCCTCTCCTCTATTCTCCTCTCAGGATTTTGGACATGTGTACACATGTGCCCAATGTGAGTTTCAAGCCACCAGGTCTGAGACTCGAACTGTGTTTGGCTGTGTGGGAGTCCAGCAATGTAACCATTACAGCATCTGCTGGCCCCATTTTCCCCCAACTTTCTAATCCACTATTTCAAATCTCCTGAACATATGCTTTATAGTTTTCATTACTTACATAAACTTATCTAAGCCAATTTGGCCATAAATAACCATTAAGTCATTCTGGGGGTGATTGTACTACTCACTAATTATTAAAGATGGGTGTAGTTAGTCTCTTAGTCTCTTATCTTGCCACTACGTTGTGATAAATAAAATGTGTAAGAAGCCATTGATTTGAACCCAAATTCTGCCCTAAGACTTGATACACCAAATCAAAATGGAGTCAGTCACTTATGCAGAAGTTCCACATCAAAGCGTAACTAAATTGTTTACATGACCTTCTGAGAAAACAGGATGGAGATAATTTAGCTGAATCCCCAAACAGGCCAGTTTTAACCAGCATGATAATGAAGTCCCCTTTGTTTTGAACCTATAAGGAAAGTAACTTTAAAATAACCAACCTCCTCTGGACCAGCAGATGGCATAATGACTACATTGCTGGACTCCCTTGTAGTTGACGGTGGTTCGAGTCCTGGACCCAGTGGCTTAAACTCACGCCAGGCACATGTGCGTGCGTGCCCAAGATCCTGAGAGGAGAATGGAGGAGAAGGGATTGCGGTGTGGCCATTCCCCCTGGGGGGGTGATTTCTTACTTTCTGTCTCTTTGTCTCTCTCTGTCTTTCTGGCAAGTGCATGCGCCCTATAGCAAATACCTCTCCAAAAATAAATAAAAATAACCAACCTGTTTTTTGTTTCCTGTTTCTGCTTTCTTCTGCCTATAAAGCCAAACCCCTCTGCCCCACTCATGAGAACATCGTTTCTAGATTTTAGAGGAAATGTTGCCCCAATTCATGAATCACAAATAAAAGTCAATTAAATCAGCTAACTAAAGTTGTTGCCACTTTGTCTTTTGAGAGTTACAATGAAGTCAAGACTCCTACTATGTTCTATAACAAAATAGACATTTTATTAACAATATAGGCTATTTATTAGCAAGTAGATAAAAATTTCTTCCTTCTGTTAGCTTGATAAAAGCCCAAGTCTCTAAAAATTCATATATTCCTACTATACCTTACAACACAGCGTCACTCAAGAGCAGACATAATAATCTAATAGAGTGGTTCTCAGACTTTTTGGCCTCAGGAACCCTTTAAACTCTTAAAAATTTATCAAAGGCTCCAAAGAGATTTTGTTTATGTGGGGGGAAAGATTTTGCTATAGGGTGCATGCGCTTGCCAGAAATACAGAGATAGAAAGCGAAAAATCACTCCCTTGGGGGATGGCCATGCTGCAATCTCTCCTCCTCCATTCTCCTCTTGGAATCTTGGGCATGCACGCACACGTGCCCAGCGTGAGTTTAAGCCACTGGGTCTGGGACTCGAACCACAGTCAACTACATTAGAGTCCAGTAACATAACCATTATGCCAACTGCTGGTCCCAATATTTTATGCATTGAAAAGTGAAACCAAAAGCTTTTAAAACATAAGCACATTCCACTATTTGCCAGAGGAATGACATTTTTACATAGTATAGAGCCTCGAGAAAACTCCACTATATTCCTCAGAGAATGAGACAGAAAAATGCAAATAATCTTAGTATTCTAAGGAAAACAATTTTTATCCAATAGATCTCTTTCAGACCTTGAGGGTTCCCAGAGGTTCCTGACCATACTTAGAGAATCAATATATAGAGTCAGAATTCAGTTATTTAAAAGTGAGCAGAGGGACCAGCAGATTGTGTAGTGGTTATATCACTGGATTCCTAACCATGGTTCAAGTTCCAGACCCAGTGGCTTGAAACTCACACTGGGCACATGTGTGTGCATGCCCAAAAGTTTGAGGAGAATGAGGAGAAAGGATTGCAGCATGGTCATCACTCCAGAGGATAACTTCTCACTATCTGTCTCTCTGTTTTTCCGGCAAGTGGATGTGCCCTCTAGCAAAAATTCTCTCTAAAATAAATAAATAAAATTGAGTAGAGGCAACCAGAGTCCTCTGAACCAAGGTAGAGTTTATGAATAAAATCTCAGGTACATCCTTAAGGATGAAAGATGAAGGATGACACCAAAGAGACCCCAGGACTTGTAAACCTATTCAAACAAGTATACAAACAATGCCAAAATTTTTTGGTCAATCCATTTGTTTTGGATATCATGGATTCCTTCAATGGGAGACCATCTTTCACATCTGGTTTGCTTTTAGCCACCAATTTAATTCATTTCTAATTTCAGCATACTAGTTAACAAAGTCTCTGGTGGGCTCCCTAGTGCAGTGAGTGGTTACATGCCCTGCATTGGGAGTTGGACCCCACATGGCCAACCACAGTTCTAATCCTGGCTTGGTGACTTAAAAAACATGGTGGGCATGATGCATACATGCCCAGCAGAATGAGTATCCCAACAGGATAGAGAAATAGAGAAAGGGGACTGTGGTGTGAGCATGCCCCATTGGAAGGCGCTCTCATACACACTCCTCTCTCTCCCTCATCTCTCTCTGATTAGTGCACTCTCATTGGCAATTGAAAAGAAAAGGTAAAAAACCCAAGCCTCGCTTGTTCACAAGAGATTTTCTTTTAAAAAGTGAGGTCTCACCTCCATTACCACTACACACTACTATTTTGGAACTAATTCAATACATACAATTTCATCTGTAACTATTTCAACATTCATCCCTGAGCCTTTTCATTTTAATTTAATGATATTATCGCACCAAAAAATTAAAATTAATCTCTTAATATTATCAAACACCTACATGGTATTAAAACCTTCCCACTTGTTTCATAATTCTTTTTCTATTGTTTTCTTCATATCAGGATCCTAATAAGGCCCATACGTTATTACGGTTTTAATATGCTTCTTAAATCTCTTTAAGGTTCTTCCTCCTCCTCCTTTTTTATTCCTTGCAATTTCTTTGTCAAAGAAATCAAACCATTTGTCCTGTATTATTTTCTACATTGGATTTAGCTGATTGCATCCTTCTGGTGTTGTCTGACCCATCCTTCTGGTGTTACTCTGCCCCATATGCCCTGAGTATAGGACTTCTGTTAGGTTTTTTGGCAAGAGCATTTTTTTTTTTTTGAGAGGTTTTTGCTATAGGGCGCGTGCACTCGCCAGACAGAGAGAGACATAGAGACAGAAAGCGAGAAATCATCCCCCAGAGGGGATGGTCATGCCGCAATCCCTTCTCCTCCATTCTCCTCTCGGGATCTTGGGCACGCATGCACATGCGCCCAGCGTGAGTTTTAAGCCATCCGGTCCGGGACACGAACCGCAGTCAACTACGTGGGAGTCCAGCAACATAGCCATTATGCTAACTGCTGGTTCCCGGCAAGAGCATTTTGCAGAGGATAGTGTGTACTTCCCTGTGGGTCTCTTTAGAAGGCGCATAATAATGAAGGTCCCTGTCTGTGATATTAAGATTGATAAGTGGGATATTTATCATAATATCCTTGATTTCATTGTCTCGTACTGCATACATACCTTGAGAAACAATTGTGTGTCATAAAAATGTACAATGACTGAATGTAAATAACACATCACAACATAAAAATTTAAAAAAAATATTGATAAGTGGAGTATTAACTCCGCCAGGGTTGGAATTGTGTAATATCCTTTACTAAATGTATAAGATTCCAGAACTTTCTGTTACAGCAGCCGAGGTACTCATCATTATTAATACACCTATAGCAACAGCACCTTATCTAGGAAGAAGCATTGCAAAATAAACTACAGGTATCAAAACATTAATCTTTGACATTATTCAATGTTTAACAATATTTTCATAATGTAACCCTCTTTATTTTAAATGCATAAATATTTCTAGATTACTGTGAAATTTCTGAGAATTGTGTGATTGGAACAGTCTCTTTGTTGGTAATGATTTTATTATCTTTTAAAACCAGGAAAGCCTAATCTCTACCTAAGCATGCCAAGTAACAAAGATTTTTTTGTTGTTGTTTCTATATTCCATTAAGAACTCTTTTGTTTAAGGAATAACAACTTCTTCCTGTCTAATAATAGAGTTTCTTGATAACAGCATCATGTATTTGATGGTTTGGCAAAGCTCTCTCAAGCAAGGCTATCTCTATAAAAGCCACAAACATTTAAAACTTCGAAGATTATAACAATCTAGAGTCACAAGATTCTCAAAAGATGAATATTCGCAAAAACAACAACAAAAAGGAAGTGCTTATAACTTTTTAAAGTGGACTTTTATTATCAAACCATTCCCAAACAAACCCTGTAAGAGACATTCAAGACCCTTCAAATCAATCTATCAATAGTAAAAAAGTTGTCCAGTAATTAAAAGTGTAACTCTTTATTAGACTGCTTTATTTTATTTATTTTTTTTTTTGAGAGGTTTTTGCTATAGGGCGCGTGCGCTCGCCAGACAGACAGAGACATAGAGACAGAAAGCGAGAAATCACCCCCCAGGGGGGATGGTCACGCCGCAATCCCTTCTCCTCCATTCTCCTCTCGGGATCTTGGGCTGAGTTGTAAGCCACCGGGTACGCGAACTCGACTATGTGGGAGTCCAGCGACATAATTACGCTAACTGCTGGTTCCCTAGACTATTCATAGAGTGCAAACACTGGGAATAATTCTTAAATAGCCTAAAAAAAACTTTGGTCTGTATGCTTTATAAAAATGTTTGCTACTCTTTCTTTGGTCATGATTAATTTGGCCAGAAAAGATACAATTGCAGCCTCCACTCTTAGCCCTATTGGTATTAATCATCTCCAAGGTGATCTCAGTTTCCATGGCAACTGTAATATTTATTTTTGTGCTATGACTCTGGCTGGTCTCTGATGATTAGGAGGCAGAGCAATCCTGAAACATTAAGTCACAGTCATAAATTTCTTATATCACTGATGTTAGAAAATGATGTCACCACTTCCAAGCTAATATTACTAACCTGTATTCACACAATTGAATTACAAAAGTGTTCTGAGCCAACCCTACTCTTTGGTCCCAGGTTAAGGTCCAAAGGGTTTTCACTGACTAAGGAAGCTCTTGATATTTGCATAGAAATTTTCATAACTTTAAACATACATAATGCATCACTATCATATTTGTATGGAAATAGACTGAGAAGGTCTATGTATAACTCCCCCAAGAAAAAGAAAAATATTAAGTATAATTTCACATGTTCTTCAAATCAAAGCTATCAGTCAAGGCCAACTGACATTAAGTTCACGTTTCTGAACTTTATTAAAATTAATAACATTCAAGAGTGAATTGTAAATGAGGAAAAGTCTCTGATCTTTCCTGTCTTCATCTTAAGTAATAAATATTGTACTAGCTATGAAGACTTTCCTGGAAAGAGTTTGTGGTACAATGGAGGAAATCAGGCTGTCCTTCACCCAGATAGATACAAAGGTTCAAAAAACTATTTCGGAGAAACGGCCAAGGGCAAAATTCCAGTTTCTTGTCCACTTGAATCAACATTCCTTTTTATTTATTTTTTTTAAGTTTCGCTGTAGGGCACATGCACTCTCCAGAAAGTGAGATAGAAAGAGAGAGACAGTGAAAAATCACTACCCAAAGGGGAAGACTATGCAATCCCTTCTCCTCACTTCTCCTCTCTGAATTTTGGGCATGCATGCAAATGCGTCCAGCATGATTTTTCAAGCCACTGGGTCTGGAATGCAAGTTGTCTTCAGTTTTTAAAAATCGTACCCCATAGGCCTCTTCCCTTCTGCCTAGACACAAAATTGCAACACCCCCCCCCTTTTTTTTTTCTCTTAGAGGAATTGGAATGGCCCCACAGAATGGCACGTTGTCCTGTGAGCCCCCTGTTCTTATTATCCCTGAAGCAGCAAAGTGTGGGCAGAGACAGAGGGAAAGCATGAAAACGGAGGGAAAGGCATCAATGCCAGGCCAGTCTGACGGTACCACAGCACTGGGACCTGTACCTTCTCCCTCTAATGAGAGTTGCTCCCAGGTAACTTCCTAGTACTCATACTTGGGTCCTTGGTGGTTGCAGGGAACAAGAGTTTTCAGGAAGCAGAACAAACAAACGGTCTTTACCCAATGTCTTCT
The DNA here is from genome assembly GCA_026018925.1 of Tupaia tana. Taxonomy (NCBI): domain Eukaryota; kingdom Metazoa; phylum Chordata; class Mammalia; order Scandentia; family Tupaiidae; genus Tupaia; species Tupaia tana. Next base: position 72,497,010 of record JAKSZU010000002.1, read on the forward strand.
CAGAAGAGACACTGTAAGAAAATAGGAAAAACAACTACAAAGTGTTACCTTATTTTCAGCCAAAGGGCACAGCTATAAACAAAGACCGATTTCAAAGTCCACTGTCATCATAAAAGAAATTATTTGAATAAGATGTGGATGTAATTAGCTCAGTTCCGCTGAAAGGAGTTCTTTATCTTTGAGGTGGCTATTCAGAGGGAGGACACTCCCACAGAGAGACCTTTAAAACGGACAAGACTGACGTGATTCCTTATGAAAGCGAAGTCACAGAGTCTGGGTTCCTGCTGCTGGCTATGCTCTGCTGGGTGAATGGGAATTTGGGGTTCTTGACATAGTTCTTTGGGTGGAAACAAAGGACAGTTCTGCCCCCTTAATTACCTTTCAACTTTGAGCATTTTTCTTACTGTGCAATGGATATTTCCCTGTCCCGAACACTGAGGCAGTCACCACAGAGACACTTCACAGTCTTTGGAGTGAAGTGCCTTCAAAGTATGGTGCACAATGGCCTCAAGATAAAAGCCTCCCTGCTGACTTGCCCCCAGCACAAGTGTTTAGAGTTAAGAATTTCACTTTAAGGACAGGTGTAAATGTACCAAACTTAAACAGCAAGAGATCCTGAAGCAACCACATGAAAAGTCTGGAACTGCAGCACTTTGGATGTGCAGGTGCCTTACAGGATGATCTTGTGCAGAAAGAAAGAAAGAGGAATGGTCGTGGGCCTATTCTCTGGTAGCTCTGCCTGAGTGCCCAGGCCATAGGCCACACCCTGGGAAGTGTGGGGAGGGTCTCACTGTAAAAGCATCTTACATTGCAAAGATGAACTATAGTTTGATTTTTATGTCCTCACTTTTTTTGTTTAAGTTTTAATATAGGGTACATGCATTTGCCAGAGAGAGAGACAGAAAGAGAGAGAAGGGAAAGTGAGAAACCATGATGCCCCAGGGGGGATGACCATCCTGCAATCTCTCTCCTCCATTCGCCTTTTTTTTTTTTTTTTTCTTTTTTTGGAGAGGTTTTTGCTATAGGGCGTGTGCGCTCGCCAGACAGACAGAGACAGAGAGATAGAAAGCAGGAAATCACCCCCCAGGGGGGATGGCCACGCCGCAATCCCTTCTCCTCCATTCTCCTCTCGGGATCTTGGGCACGCACGCACACGCGCCCGGCGTGAGTTTAAGCCGCCGGGTCCAGGACTCAAACCGCGGTCGACTACGTGGGAGTCCAGCGACATAGCCATTACGCTAACTGCTGGTCCATTCGCCTTTTGAGACTTTGGTCACCCACGCACATGTGCTCAGTGTTTTTCAAGCCTCTGGGTCCAGGACTTGAACTGTGCAGTCAGCCATGTGGGATTCTGCTTTCCTGATGTCACTTTAGGGCCCAGCAGCCCAGGTCTACACTTTGACAATGCAGAGCAGGAAAAATCACTTTAAATTGTCCGCCTCTTGTTCCTTTTTAAAATTACTACTATTTTTTTTTTTTTTTTTTTTTTTTGCCAGAGGGTCTGCACACTCATGAAAGAGAGCGAGAGCAGGAAAGAAGAGAGAGAGAGAGAGAGAGAGAGAGAGAGAGAGAGAGAGTATGCCATTAGTGGACATGATCACACTGCAATGTTTTTTCCTCCATTTCTCCATTCCTTCAGGATTTTGGGCACAGACTTGCACCCAGTGCTTTTCAAGCCACCAGGGTCAAGACTCACACTACAGTCAACCATGTGAGAGCTGGCTCCTACTGCACTTATGTTTAAGCAAATGAATTAGATGAAAGGGAATTTCTTAGAGAAGGGGGAAAAGGAAGCAGGCAGAAGAAGAGTACAGAATAAAGAAAGAAATTGGTGTATGTTGCTTCAAGACTCCAGTCTATATTTGTACCAGCTGAGAGAACTGCCCCCGTCTTCCCCAGTGCTGGGGTGCCAGGCCTTTGCTTTCCTACAGGACTCCTGGGGGATGGGCCAACTGCCTCCAGTCACATCCCTCCCAGTCCCTACCTCACTCAGGGCTGCTCTGCTCCTTCACACTCTAGTCCACAGGACCACGGTAGACAAGTACGACCTTGATGTGGCAGGAGCCCAACTTGTGAATGAAATGAAAAACTCTTAGAGAATATATAACTGCTATGTCTACAGAAGCCTGTGTAAACCTTTGTCCCCTGGAGGGTGTCTTCCAAGTCAAAATCTTTGGAATGCAGGCAGCCCATAATGCAGTAAGAGCATGGTTTATAGAAGAGACCCGCATTCAGATCATGGCTCTGCCTCTAAACTTGAATTTTTTCTAGGGCTATTGAGAGGATTAAGTGAGCAGATGCCCATTAAATGTAACGCATTTGTAAATGTTTATAAATGTTAGTTGTTTTCATTGTCAGCCTTAAGGCAGGCTCTGTTTATTTTTGGTCTTCTTTTTTTTGCCATTCTTTGATTTATTAGGTACCTTCACTGTTCCAATCCCCAGAGCGCCATTGCCTACATACCACATTCCCTCTCGGCACCACTGCCCAGCACTCTGACAACATCAACACTCCTTCTACAAATCAATCAAGCATGTAGCACCCATAAATCATGTACTCCATGGATCAAAGAATGTTTTAAGACTTGCCTCTACTTGTCAGAAAAGTCATGACATATTTTTCTCTTTTTTATGCAAAGATGCATCAAGACTTTTCCTACAGCCCAATATCTTAAGTTGTTTAATCAAACAACAAAAAATTTACTTTATATTCAAAATTCAGAAAACATCTTTAATCTAAATTTAAATGTCTATTTATCATTCTTTCATGTACTAAGCTAGGACTAACCTTAAACTAAGTAGGGCCAAGTTGTGAAGAGTTTCTCTACCATATTTTTGCATACCTATAGTGGAGTTCCTTGGCCAAACTTGCATGAAATGTCTGGTAATAGGAACGCAAGCCATGCTGGCTAAGAAGAATAGAAAAGATATTGACAGGTCAACCTGTGCCATGGTGTTTGAGCTGGCTGGATCCCACATGACTGACTGTGCAGTTAGAATTTTAGACCAGGCAGCTTGAAAAACATGCCAGGCACATTTGTGTACATGCCCCAAAATCCCAAAAGAAGTTAGAGATGGAGGCAAAGGGAACATGGAGTGACCACTCCTTATGAGAGGTGCTCTCTCTCTCTCTCTCTCACTGCTGAGCATATGCATCCTGTGGCAAAAATTTTTTTAAATGGAAAAGAAAAAAAAGGACATTAACCAATCCAAGAGGAATTATCAGTGTCATGCAGATGGCCCCACTTTATTTGAAAAATTCTATACTTAAGCGATTATGCAAGGATGAGTTTTGATATCAACAATCCCTGTCCTTCAAGACATAGGAATAGATTAATTAAACAAAATCTCACATTTAAAAAATCATTAGGATAGTTTCACTTATAGGTGTGATGACCATATGTTAGCATACTATCAAAAAACAAACAAACAAATTTCAAATACTAGTGATGACCATGGGTTACAAACTTCACAAATATAAGTATATCTTAGGACACTCATCAAAAATACAAGTACTGGGATTCCGGTATTTCTGGGATGGCCTCTGAGACACTGTATTTTTTTTTTCTTTTTTTTTTAAAGATTTATTTATTTATTCATTCATTCATTCCTTCATTTTAATTTGACCAAAGAGAGACACAGAGAGAGAGAGAGAGAGGAACGTGAGCAAGCAAGCCACCAGGTCCAGACTCGAACCATGGTCGGCCATGTGGGAGTGTCCAGCGCCTTAACCACCACGCCACCTGCTGGTCCCTGAGACACTGTATTTTAATGAATACATTGGGTGCTTCTCATACAGGTGGTTTAAGAATCACATTTTGGGGAACCAGCAGTTAGCGTAATGGCTATGTCGCTGGACTCCCACATTGTCGACTGCGGTTCGCATCCTGGACCTGGTGGCTTAAAACTCACGCCGGGCGCGTGTGTGTGCGTACCCAAGATCCCAAGAGGAGAATGGAGGAGAAGGGATTGCGGCATGGCCATCCCCCCTTGGGGGTGATTTCTTGCTTTCTGTCTCTATGTCTCTCTCTGTCTGTCTGGCCTTATAGCAAAAACCTCTCCAAAAAAAAAAAAAAAAAAAAGAATCACATTTTGGAAAATTAAATACAGACACACAGAATAAGAGTTTAAAGACTAAGAAAATGGCCAAATTAATTGTAGGGGCAAGTCTAGATTGAATATTATGTCCTAGACTTTAATTGGGAAGATCGGACCACAAGAGAAGATAGATAGTACATGAGACTGAACTGGTGAAATAGAATCTTATGACTTTTGACTAAAACATTGCTGATTTTATTCCAGGCTTTGTTTTCCAGTTTTAAGGATTTTTGTCTTGTCTTGAGGTGCCGATAGATTCATGTACCTACTATTTGAACAGAATCCTAACCTGCTTCCTGGCTTTAAGTTTTAAGCAAAGCTCTCTTAGCATTTCTTTGACTTTTATTTATTAAAGCTAAATAAATTATAATATATATGCTTTACTTGAAATTAAAAAAATACTTGAAAATACCTATTTAATGACCGTAGTAAGCTATATAGCATCAACTATGTGATACTTTATAGTATATTCATTCTACTCTGAATTTCATGCCTAAAGTCAGACATGTATTCACAGATATTTATATATCGGCTGAACTTGCTATTGAAAGTAGTTAGATTATTTAAGAAATATTGTGAAGCAATAAAATGTGGGGGAAAAAAGGAATGGAGAGCAACACCAGAGATATTGTGGGAAGAGGATGGGAAATGGCAGAAAGTGAGAAATAAGGGGAAAAAATATATATACATACATACACACACACACACACACACATGAAATTAGAAATGGAAAATTATCGACGACAACAAGTATGATCAAGTCACTATGCAGTATATTCTGGATGGGAAATCACATTTTGTATGCTGTGACAATGCTCAGTGAATGAATGTAAAATTAATTAATAAAATTTTTTTAAAAAATTATATTTTGAAAGAAGGTAATGTAGGCACAATCTCTAATAGCAGTAGTTCTCAACTTGGGGCAAACTTGGCATCAGAGAACATGCGGTAATGTCTGGAGATACATTTAACTGTCAAAACTTAGGAGTGAGAGGCTGCTACTGGCACCTACTGGGGAGAGGTCAAGAATTCTGATAGGCATGCTATGATACACAGGACCATCTCCCACAACAAAGAATTATCTAATCCAAAATGTCCACGTTGCTGAGGTTCAGGAAACCTGCTCCAGAACATTCTGCCTTTAGTTTGCCATTTACCCATCAGTTCAGCCTGTAGTATCTGCTCACCAGTTACCCCAGTGTTGGCTTAGTCCCAAGAGTTTACTATAGATCATTCTGACAACCTTGAACCGGAGACTTGGGCTGGAAAATGCTGACTCATTTCTGAACCTTTGGCAGCAATTACACTCCCAGGCTTGAAGGACAGTTGGCTGTTCAGCAGCCACTCCTGAGTCACCACGGTACTTGGCAGGCCCCCCGGTACGTGTCTCTGTGGATTGCAGCTCTGCTTGCAGTTCTGAAACAGCAGAGTTGGAATCAAAGTAGATGATAGGAAAGCATGGGTAAACTAGAAAGCTGTGGAGGCTTTGCTGACCAATTATGTCTATCTTGTTTCAACTCAACAATTCAACAAATGGTCCTGTGCCAGGCGAAGGGAAGACACAGGGAGGATTCTAAATGGGACAAGATAGTCCCTTCCTCACAGAGTCGCACCTTCAGCTCCCTCCACCCATCTTCTCTCTGCTTTGTACTTCCTCCTAAACCTACTGAAATGCCCTTTCTCATGATTTACTCCAATTAATTGCTTGCTTAAGACCTACAAGTCTAAAAGGACCCAAAGAGACCAATCTAGAAGTCCCAGAAAAGGCAACAGAACAAATATCCTTCTTTATCAGACAGCTCTGTTAACTTATTTACAACGTAATAGCCTTCAGTGGGATTACTAAAAATTGAATTTCCACATACAAGGATATCTCAGTTTGAGATTTCTTGATTGGGCCCATTCCCAGATGAGGTTACTAAGCTAGCTAAGGTGCAATAACTATAAGATTTGATTATTCAATGAAAAAGACATTAGAAAGTAATGTAATGGAGACAGAGTAAGAACAATGACCTGATCAATATGCCCAAGGGGATCAAGAGGTGATCTCTGCAGCTTGAAGAAGTTGGGTCATGGTCAGAGTATATAGGAATTCCATTAAGGTTTTTTGAGGAAGGAAAGTTACTCAGTGAAACTCAACCTCCTCTGCTTTCAGTCACACCATGCTCTCCTTTACTTTCTTTTTAAAGGCACCCTCATATTTCTGGGCTCTAAGTTCAAAATAAGAGAAATATTAAACAGATAAGAGAGGAGAGAAAGGTGGCTGGGAAAGCGCCTAGGGAGTGTCAGTCCTGAGCAATGTTCATCTTCCTAAACCAGAGGTAGATCTATTGGTATGTGGTGTATTGTAATGACTAATTTTTAAATATATATTACACAAATTTCTTGGGATACATAATATCATTATAATAAAATGGACAGAACGAGTTCACCAGGTAATTCTATGGTCACCCAGATCATGCATGTGGTATTATTTTGTTGTTTCTCCCTGCTTCTTTTAAACCTCAATTCTTCTATCACCTAACTGTCTCCTGAACTCCTGTCTTTCTCTCTCCTCTCTCTCAATCCTCTATCTCCACCTGCCACATCCTCCCACTGCCTCCCCTTCCCTTCTGGCTTGGTGTCCCATTTCTGTAAAACCTCCTACTCTTCTCTCCCACATCCTGGACATCTGTGAGGAGGGAGGGGCTGGTGTAAGCAGGCAATCAGGTTAATTCTAGATCAAAGTTGCACTTTCAGATTGTCCACATGGTCCCTAAATCCTCAGATGTTTTTCTAACCATACTTCTTTAAAAGTGTCTATTACCTAACCACCTGCACCAAGGATTTGAGATGACTTACAAAGCTGCATAGAATATAAAATAATTGAATAACAGTCAAAGGAAACAGAACAAAAACCCCACTGCTTTATCGGGCTATGCTTGTTTTGTCTTACTATCAACTTGATTAGCCTGGAACTATATTTTCTAGAATCCTTATCCTTGAGTGGATCCAGGTAAAGAACTGAGCAAAGAGAACTTTGAGTAAGATTTGGGAGGTGCAATTAGGCAGCAGCCTCCTTCTCTGAAGAGCATGTGATCAGAGGAGCCAGCAAGTGCCAGGTCAACTTACTTTGCCATTTCTCTTTCAGCCCTTCTTCCTGTTCTTCCTCACTTCTGACCTTGCTGACAAATAGTGTCCCAATCCTATCTTACACCCTTGGCTATGGACCCATAAACTTCTGTAGCCTTCTCCATGAGCTCTCCCTTTGCAACTCACTTCTGTGGATGGATGTGTTTTACTCCTTGACAGGTTGGGATTAAAAAAAATTTTTTTTATTGCCAGGGGTCACACAAACTGGCCAGAGACAATGGGACATAGTCACACTTCAATGCTTTTCCTCCATTTCTTCATTGTATTAGAATTTGGGCATGCACACACATGAGCCCAGCGTTTTCAAGCTGCCAGGGCTAGAACTGCAATCTCTGTCAACCATTTGGGATCTGGCTCCCTACACAACAGGGCTTAACCATTGAGTTGCAGGGTCGGTCATCCCTTGGTTAGAGAATGCTTGATTTTCCAGATTCCCTATAGAATATCAACTCCAAAACAACCTCTTCCTCTTGACAATTATGAAAGAACTAATTTCTGACAAAAATCCATTGTTTCATGATTTTTAGTGGTTCAGATTCCTGGGTTGATACAGTGATAATGGTATTCAGGACCAAAATAACAATACAAATCAGAGGACCTCTTTGAAGCAATGACTGTGAGCATCATAGAGATAATCTCATTCATCAACCTCATTTTATAGATGATAAAATTGAAACGTGAAGACATGAGCTTGGAACATCACCAAGGTCATCAGCAACACTGGCAGGCATGGGATAGGACCCAGTTTGATTTGGATGGCTTCCAATTTTTAATTTAACAATGAGTATAGCCATATTTTAACTGACTTTCAAGTCAGTTTACTTTTAAAAAATAACGTGTCAAAGCAGTAATTAGTACTTTGACACTGCTTGGAGCCTTATTTTAGAAAGTAGAGAACTGTTATGATTATTTTGTTTAATATCTGACAGAAAGCTAGATGCTGTATCAGACAGGTTCTGAATTTTGCTTTCTTTAAAATAAGTCAATAATGAAAGTTATTAGACAAAGAAATCTGAGTTTTTAGGAAGCTCAAAACTCAGACCTGAGCCTAAAGTTACTATGGCAACATCACTACCAAAATTGTATGTATTAATTTTGTTGTTCACTGAAGATATGACGGTTTTCAGTATTTAAAAATAAACATTAGACTCAAGATGTTCCTATTTATATTTTTCACAAGTAGATATGTAGACCATAGAATATATTTGAGCTGTCATTAAGACAGACACGCAAACACTGGAATTTCCACGCTGCTAGCTCAGAAACTTTCTCCTAAAAATCAAATTTGCATCTATAAAAATATAAATAGGATATGTGTTGATTGAAACAGCAATAGCGGCATGAAACTATTTTGGGTGTGTGAAAGAAAAGAAAGACTGAGATTGTGTAAACTACTGTACATGTAGCTTCTGGGTAAGGACCCTGGGTAAGCTAGGGAGCTCAGGAGTCTTCTACGCTGCTTTATGGAACTGGTCTTCAAGGAGCTCTGGATACCTGCCCCACCATGCCACTTCCAAGCTGCGTAATTGAATAAACCACATCACTACTGCTCTGGTTTGTTTCCTCTGTAAAATAAGAAAATAAATATGGGAATCTCAAAATAACCTTCTGTTATTTTGTCTTTCCTTTTTTTTTTTTATTTTTAAATGTCAGAGGTGAGGTGCACTCACCAGAGATAGACAGAGAAAGAGGAAAAAAGCACTCCTCATTTCTCAATTTTGTTGGGATTTTAGGCACTCATGCATATGTGCCCAGCATGTTTTTCAAACCACCAGTACTGGGATTCCAACCACCTGGTTGACCATATGGAATCCAGCTCCCTTAAACACTAGGCCATAGGGCCAACAGTCTTTCTATTCTTAAACTCCCTTGCCCTTTTCTGTAGCACCAAGATATATAGTAATGATGTAAATGAAATAATGTTGGGGATTTCACACTGGTATAGATATACTCTACTTCCCCCTACTTCATTAAGTTGTAATTCTCACAGATTTCCAGACACTGTATCGATCATTAGTAAAAATTAGCTTTTTGGAGGGGCACTCAAGATGTTGGCATAGTTCACCATCAGAGTAGCATTTTGCAGATGGTAAACTTGGCCCCATCTCAAGTAATAAAATTTTGTCAGCTCACGTAACTATAGGTACCTAGTACTTAGTGCTGGAGCATATGCTGCAGATGCTATGATCTGGCTACTCACAGCCATTCTCAAACCCCTCTTCCTCGTCGTCTTCTACCATGAGGATCTAAAAGCTAAAACACTCACTTTCTCAGACTTTCTTCTTTCTGGAGTGATGATATGGCCCAGTTCTGGCCAGTGGTGTTCAGGCAGACATCACTCAGAGGGCTTTGGAAATATGTCATTAAATACCCAGGTGAGCCAGAATCCCCTTCCATCCTTTGGCTCACCTCCCTAAAACCTGGACTCAAAGCTGAGACACATAGCAGTGCCCTGATAGCAGGAGGCCAAGGCCAAACACTAAGGAATAAGGGGGGGAACAGCTAGTAGGAATCTGGGCTCCAATGGCATCTCTGAACTATTGTCCAGCTTAACACAATCCAGACTCCTCACTGGAGAGGACAAACACCTGATTGATTTAAACCTTGGCTGTGCTATTACTTGTAGCCAAAGGCAGTCTTAACTCATGCACATAGACTCGTGCACAGTGATAAAACAGGACTCCAGCTTGCATGACTTTAAGCGCAGAAGGGGGATAAACAAGTTTAGATCACTATCCTTCAATGTCAATATTTAAAACCTCAGACTTCATGTATACATAGCTGGAGCGAGAATAGTCACAAACAGAACTGCAGGAAGGCTGCCGCTGCCTTGTAGAGAGAGCAGAGCAAAGCCACAAAACCAACGAGATATGGGTGAAGCAGTGATGAAGGTTCTCCTGAGAGAGGAGAAAGTAAATCCCTCCTCTTTTTTTCCTTTCATGTGAACTATAAAATAGCAGAGCAACGGGAAAAACATGAGCTTTTAAAATTGTTGGTTAAAAGCACATGTAAATTTTTAAAACTTTGATTGTAATAATTCCTCTCTATTCCTTCTCTATTGGGTACTGTGGGACAATTCTCATTTGTTCACATTTTCAACAACACAGAGTGATTTCCAATCTTTGTGATTATTGTCAGTCAAGCAAGAGATTGGATTTATAATATCTGGGGGCTTATCAACTATGGTAAGCCACATAATGACCTCTCAAAAATGTCCATATCCTAATCTTCAGAGCCTGTTAATGAGGTACTTTACTTAGTAAAAGGGACTTTGTGTTCATGATTAAGGATCTTGAAATGGAGATAGACTGCCATACAAGTAGATTGATGTAGCCCAGTGTAATCACAAGGGTCCTTATAAGAGAGAGTCAAGGAGACAGTAGGTGGCTTGGTTGTTAAGGTGCTGGACTCCAACATAGCCAACAGTGGTTTGAGTCCCATACCTGGTGGCTTGCTTTCTCACTTTCCTTCTCTCTCTCTCAGATTATCTCTGATCAAACTAAATAATAATAATAATAATACATAATTTTTAAAAAGAGGGAGCCAAGAGGCCCAAAGTTAGAGCATAGTGATGTGACAATAGAAAGAGAGATTAGAAGATGCTCCATTGATGGATTCAACTATGCAGGATGAGGCTGTAAGTCAAGAAATGGAGGCAGCTTTTAGGAACTAGAACAGGCAAGCAATGGATTCTTTCTCCTAGGGCTTCCAGAAGAAACACAACCCACCAACCGCTTGATTGAGGACTTCTGACCTCCAAAACTGTGGGATAATAAATCTGTATTGTTTTTAGCCTTACATCTGTGAGAATTTGTTACAGTAGCAATAGAAAACTAATACAAGGTGGTGTTCAGAAAGGCCATGGAAAATGTATATTATGAAAAAACTGCATGGATTTCCAAAAAATTTCGTACCAAAATAAACTCGTACTTTAATTCTAGTTTTCCACAAACATTTTAAAGTCCCCTCGTACATTGACATTTTCACCTCAGAGGAACTTACCTAGACCATACCAGGCCAGCAATGCCAAGCTTTTGCTCAGGGTCAACCACTGAAAGTTTTAATGTAAGATCCAGGTGGGCTTGTCACAGAAGATGGCCTTTCCCCACACTTATCTCTCATTCTCTGCAGATGTTCCAGGTTTCCTTTCCATGTCTCTCCTACTTTTCCATGTCCCAGGCTTCCCATTCTCTCTCTCTCTCTTCTGAAGAATATTTATTTAATTTTATTTATTATTATTAGTATTATTTTATTTGCTAAATGGCACATACAATCACCAGAGACAGATAGAGAGAGGAAAAGTGAGGAAGCAAGCCGCTAGGTCTGGTATTCAAACTGTGGTTGGCCGTGTGGGAGTCCAGCACCTTAACCATCATGCCATGTGCTGGCTCCTCTCTTAATTTTGATACATCTTCTCTACCCTTCTCCCCAGGAATGTAGGCTGCTTCTCTTGCATCCTAGGTCTTAGTCTTCCATGTAAAGTAATATTTAAGGATCCAGCATTTGTACCTGGATTGCTAGGATTCTGCTACTTACGACCCACACAGTCTTATTCAAGTTAATCTAGGGAAATAAATGTTCTCATTTGGGAACCAGGGATTACAGAATATTCTTTATAGGGATAGGATCTATTATGTTGTTGGGAAAGGCATGACACATTTTCACATAGAAAAACAGAAAAATACATCATGACTTTCCTGACAACCCAATAGATTACAATATTTACCTATTGTTTAACATAGGAACAGAGTATCATTCAGTGAACATTAATAATGACTGTTGTTGACTGAGTGTTGCCTCATTCAAGTTGTTTGGATTTTCAAAAGGATTTTCTCAAAGTGCCACCTTAACACAAATTAGTTTGGGGGATGTTGGGGCCAGGAAGGCTTTCTTTGGCCCTTCTCACCACTTGGCCAATCTATAACCATGCTTTAGAGATCTTCTGTGTGTGTAATGATAGCTAGCCATGGGCAGAGGGAGAGTACGTGTGTGTGTGTGTGTCTGTGTGCACGTAGGTGTGTGTTTGTGGGGGGTGGGTTATGGAGGCACAGATAAATAAGGAGTGGTTTCTTCATGCTGGGAGTTCACTACGTCACAGGCCTTCTGAGCTTCTTCCTTTACGGTCAGCACACTCCAGACTAGAGAGTGGCCTGGCAGAGTGGAGTTTTTGTAAGAGGCATGGTAGGAGAGGGATGAGACCTTGAGCTGCGGCCTGGCTGCTGGAAAACATGCTTCGTGTGCTTGGGAACTAGATGGCAAGAATGGAAGGGGCACCATTGTTTTGTGCAAGAAAACATTATTGTTTACCTACTGTGGGACCACAAAAGGACACCTCAGATGCTCCTAAGTAGCTCCTTACCACTAAAAAAGATGATTTCCTGAAGTCCCTAGTATAATTACCTGTGCTCTGAGTATATGATGCTTGTTCCACCATTAAGGTGGTTTTCTAATACTGAGTGCCTAGGTTTTAGTCCAATCAATTTAACTGGCCATAGGAGGTAGCTTAGGGGTGGAACTAGGGACTCTGAATCAAAAGTAAGACCATTTCAACTGACATCAAACAGAAGTGACAAACAGATCGTTAAGGCTAGTATGTTTCTAATTAAATCTTGAATCACGTCAAGCTTTTCTGACCCAAATAGGAAACCACAATCCCCACTGCTTAATGAAAGCAAAATTCTTACCAATCGATGCTCTATTCTAATGCTCATTCATTTATATAAAGGTCAATTGCCACATAATATCCACTGCTCATTGCCACCCACAGAAAAAGTGGTGGGAGGGAGCAATTCATGGGCTGTTAGTTACTCTTGCCTATTTCTCCAGCTTTTTAAAACACTTGCATCAGTGTGATGACTACACCAGGAGGCCTTGATTATAGCCCCCTTTTATATAACGGATTAGAAGTAACTTTGCTTTTAACTGTTATGATAAATACTGGCTCGTACCTAAAGGACAGCAAGTCCTTTTGTTTGTTGTCATTATCATCAGTTAGTCATAGAGACAGTACGTGAGCACATCCAACTCAAATTGCTAAAATGCCCTGTTGCTCATTGGAAAAGCACTGTCAGACACGACTCATGTCCTCACCTGCCAAATATTCGTTCTTATTTTCAAACACTTTGAGAACAGATAACATACCATAACCAAATCAGAAAAAAAAAAAAAAGCCACAAAGATCTCAAAGGAGCCGACAGCCAAATCATGAAGCAAAAAGCTCTCTTCTAGATGCTTAGCTGATTTTCGATCTAGAAATTATACCTGCTCTGCTAATTAGCTATCCATGAACAGAAAAGCAGCATCCCACAATCCTATGGAAGGGATGAAAGTCTGATAGAATGTAATGTAAGGAGCATGTTTTTATTTAAATCAGAGAAAAACAACATTATTGGTGAGACAGGTTTTTTTTTTTTTTTTTTTTTTTTGAAGAGGTTTTTGCTATAGGGCACGTGCTCTCACCAGACAGACAGAGAGAGACAGAAAGCGAGAAACTACCCCCCAGGGGGTATGGCCACGCCGCAATCCCTTCTCCTCCCTTCTCCTCTCGGGATCTTGGGCACAAACGCACATGCGTCCGGCGTGAGTTTAAGCTACCAGGTCTAGGACACGAACCGTGGTCGACTACGTGGGAGTCCAGTGACATAGCCATTACGCTAACTGCTGGTCCCAAGACAGGTTTGATAATGTGGTGGTAGACTTGTGTTTTGAGGCAAGTCCCAAACAACAGAACAAAATTTATTGAAAAGCATAGGGGAAGCCATGCAAGTAGAACATTTGTCTCTGTAAAGGAGAAGGAAGTGACATTTTGGGATGGAGTGAGATAATTCAGGCGTTTCACTAAGACACTGTAGGTCACCTCAGGGATATGCCATCCTGAATATTCACATCCAGTTGATAGATTAAATGTTAGTTTTTACTTGACTCCTTTGGGACTCTGGTTTGCTTTTCTATCTGGCATCTGTGTCAGGGCTGATCACCTTTCACTTCAGGTACCTGTCCTTCTCTTTCCATCTCCTACCTGTTTATGGTTTCACAAGATGAGACACTTAGACCTCTCCTCACCAAAGAGTTGCTTTTCTTTTTCATTTATTTCAACTTATACTCTTATATTGCTAACCTCAACAGACCCATTTTGCCTAAAAGGTTTATGGTCCTTAATGGCTTCACCCTCATCCCACCACCACCAGGTTTTCCATGTAAAGTTAAAAAGAAGCATTCTCGGGACCAGCAGCTGGCATAATGGCTGTGTCACTGGACACCCATGTGGTTGACCGTAGTTCGAGTCCCAGACCCAGTGGCTTAAACTCATGCTGGGTGCATGTGCGTGCGTGCCCAAGGCTTAAACTCATGCTGGGTGCGTGTGCGTGCGTGCCCAAGATCCTGAGAAAAGAATGGAGGAGAAAGGATTGCGGCGTGGTCATCCCTCCTGGGGGGGGGGGGGGGTGACTCTCATTTTCTGTCTCTCTGGTAAGTGCACACTCCCTATAGCAAAAACCTCTCCAAATAAAAGGAGCTTTCTCAAAATAACATCTTACTAACTCTATATCTTTTTTTTTTCGTGGAGAGCTTTTTGCTATAGGGCGCATGCACTCGCCAGACAGACAGAAACAGACAGAGAGACAGAAAACGAGAAATCACCCCCTGGGGGGGGGGTTGGCCACACCACAATCCCTTCTCCTCCGTTCTCCTCTCAGGATCTTGGGTACACACGCACATGCACCCGGCATGAGTTTTAAGTCACCGGGTCCAGGACGGGAACCGCAGTCGACTACATGGGAGTCCAGCGACAAAGCCATCACGCTAACTGCTGGTCCCACTGACTCTATATCTTAAAGCACACCCTGGCACATCTATTGCCCCATGAGCAAACCGTGTTCCTCTGAAGTCCTATACCAGTCTTAAGAGAGGCTGCTAGAGTGATTGCAAACACCCCCAGCACCCACAGCAGGAAGGATTCTGTAGCTGAGATGGTCTCAGCCAATCACTGTTTGTATTTTGTAGCTGTAGGTGGTCTGAGGTGAGGAACATGGAATTGAGAAACGCTAACCGCTGTGGATTGACAAAGATTTCAAATCTCTGCTCAGATACAACCTTGGCCTCCAGTGGTGCCAATTTGCATATGGATAAAGAAATGCAATTATTTCTCCTGTCGCTTTATGTATTGTATAGAATTTTAAAAATGGTATCATTTCTCTTTAGTATAGGCTGAAATGTTATGTCAAAAATGCAGATCTGATGCAGATCTGATCATTT
Source organism: Tupaia tana (assembly GCA_026018925.1). NCBI lineage: Eukaryota > Metazoa > Chordata > Mammalia > Scandentia > Tupaiidae > Tupaia > Tupaia tana. Next base: position 72,512,492 of record JAKSZU010000002.1, read on the forward strand.
CACTATGTGGTTTAAAAGTCGTCCATGCCTTTCTGTTCCAATAGAAGCATAAACCTTTACTGTGGCCTAGGAGCCCATGCCTGGTATGATCCCATCTGCTTTCCTCTTTCCATCCTTCCACCTCAATTTTCTCCTCCCTCACTCTCCTTCATGGATTAAAGGAATTGTGAAAGATTAAAGCATGGATTAAAAGAATTAAAGAACATTATTTTGAGGGATTAGAATAAATACACAAATAACTATAATACAAAGCAGAATAAGATACATGCCATAAAAAGTGCATGCTCAGAAGTTCCGGATCAAGAAGAGGACAGGCCCACTCAAAGGGTACACAGGTAGTGTTACTGCTTGGGAGGCTTGGAAATGCATGGGAGGCCTGGGTTTGATTCCTGGGCCAATCTGAACACACCTCCCAATTGCAGCTAATTGGGAGGATGGGGCAAGAGGACCATGACACAGTGAGATCCTGTCCAAAATATCTCTCTCTGTCTCCTTTCTCTCTCTGACTCTCCTTATTTCCTTCTTATTCAGGGAAAAATAAAATAAATTGACAGAGGTGGGCAGAAAACAGTGTTAATGAATGAGATCACAGGTAAGAGAAACTTTGCATGGCTGAGGGCATTTTTAGATGAGTAAAAACTAGCACAAGAGAAAAGAGCAATTGATGTGGTAGAAACAGCACAGTTATGGAGGCAAGACAGGAATGGGGGTGCTCAGTGTACATGAGGAAGACAGAGTCTGGTTGATGGCTAACGTGAAAGTACAGAAGTGAGAGAGGGCTCAGGAAGGGACATGAGACAGTGCTGTGAAGGCCTCTGCAGCAGCAGGCTGAGGAGCTGGAGCTTAATTTGATTAGTAGTGGGGTGCATTAAAGCTTTGGAGCCGGATGTGACAGGATCAGTGGAGCACTTAAGGAAAATGAGTCTTGCAGGAATATGTTGAAGGCATGAGTTCAGGAGGGGTCTGATTTGGCAGAAACCAGTTTGAAGGCTATTAGCATGGTCCAGATGAGAGATAATGAGAGCCCGAGCTGGGGTGGTGGCAGCGATAATGAGAAGTAGGAAAAGAATGAGCTGCAAATGGCTGAAGACCCTGATCTCTACAGGGCATCATCAGCCCTTCAATTAATGGGTAAACGGCATGGAACGTCTCCCAGGCTGTGAAAACACCTCATGATTTTATGTTTAATTCAGCAGATCACTTCTCATTTTTAGTCCAGGGTAAAACTTTCCCTTGTTGCTTACTTTTAATAGAAATAATGGAAAGTTTTCTCAGGAATAAAATGTGTGCGCGCGCGCGTGTGTGTGTGTATGTGTGTATGTATGTGTGTATATATATATATATATATATATATATATATATATATATATATACATATACATATATATATATATATAAATTTAAAAATAATACAATTTTTTTAGTTTATTTTTCTGAGGATTAAGAGAATGAGCCAAGTATATAAAGTTCTAGGTTATTGAATACTGTGGGCACAAGCGCCCTTTTTTATGGTGCACATATGCAATGATGTACATACAGCACATAGAGTCATACTATATTTAACTTTCTAAGAAAAACACAGTTAAGAGGAGACAATTCTTACAAGAGTGTCGCTTTATTGAAATATCACAATTTATTTTGAGTTATCAAAATGCACAAAAAAGAGAAAATTGAGGTTTCTGACCCTTTTTTTTCTAGAAAGAAGTTCCAGTCCTTAGACTTTTAATTCATATTGTAATTATGTTTTTGAGTTACACTCACTTTCTGTTCTAATTCCTAAAAATGGTTTGAAGACTTCATGCTTTATAGTACTAACTCTCAACATTGATCATGTTCTGGTTTGGAAAAGGTTGAATTGGCTCATTGCCAGCAATTCCTTACTTTTGAGAAAATCCTCCAACTGGTAATTGTTTACCCCATCACACACATACACATAGGTGTGTTATTTTCTTCTAAATCACAAGCACATTGGCAAGTCCGTTTTCTAACATGACAGTTCTCATTCCCTGCTCCCTTGCTGAGTCCCTGGGTCTCATTCCTCAGCACCAACATCATGCTTTTAGTTATTTTCCTCCCACCAGAAACTTAGAGACTGTTTTAGGACACTCCCTCTCCTTATCTCTTACCCTCAGTATCCAAATCCTAGCAATTAACTGTCTAGATATTTCTGGAATATATGACTTTTTGTTCATTTCAGTCATCACTCTCATAATTCAGGTTCATCTTGTCCTTGACTTACGACAATAATCTTTAGCCGCCTTTTGTTTGTAGCCAGAAATCAGACTAAAGTACAAACCTACACTTCCTACTAAAGCCCATTTGATTACTAATAAATGAGATGCTCTGCTCCACAGCATGGCATATGACTCTGTCTATGATGCCGTCTTTTCTATCAGTCATTTCCATCTCGTGCTTTAAGCTCTAGAACTAGAATCAAATGTAACTGGGCTTCATAGTGGGTGAATTCTAAATCTGTCCCCTTAAAGTTCTCACAAGCTGATTATCCAATCAGATATAATCTAGTGCTGCTGTGCAAGGCCTCTACAGATGTAATTAAGATTACTAATCAGGGAACCAGCAGTTAGTGTAATGGCTATGTCGCTGGATTCCCACGTAGTCGACCGCATCCTGGACCCAGTGGCTTAAAATTCACGCCGGGCGCATGTGCGTGCGTGCCCAAGATCCCGAGAGGAGAATGGAGGAGAAGGGACTGCGGCCTGGCCCTCCCCTCTGGGGGGTGATTTCTCGCTTTCTATCTCTCTGTCTCTCTCTGCCTTTCTGGCGAGCGCATGCGCCCTATAGCAAAAACCTCTCCAAAAAAAAAGATCACAAATCAGCCAACCTGAAGACAGGGTAACCTGGATTACCCAAGTGGGCCCAGTATAATCAAATAAATTATTCAAAGCACAGAACTTTTTCCAGATGGAGGAAAGGCAGATGAGGCAGAGAGAGTTGAAGCATGAGAAAGACTTGACTCACATTTTCTGGCTTTGAAGTTAAAGAGAGTCATGAACCTGGGAATACAGGCTGGGAACTACTCCCTGCCAATAGCCAGGAAGGATGTCACAGACCTCAGGAAGAACTGATTTCTCCCAACAACCCAAATGAATATGAAGCAGTTTCTTCTCCAGCATTTTCAAAAAAAAGTCCAGACTAATTGGCACCTTGATTTCACCCTTGTGAGGCCTGATACAGAGAAATAAGCCAAACCCATCAGATTTCTGACCTCTTAACCATAGGATAATGAGCTTTTATTGTCTTAAAATGTTAAGGATGTTCATACATAGTCTTTTCAGTTCTATTTAATTTACTGTCTGAGTTTTTGAACACGTATTTTCAGTTAATATTAATTGCTAAGTGCTGTGTTAGATGGTGGTGGTTGTGTGTGTCTGTGTGGGGATAATGTTTGGATAGTGGTCTGTCCCCTAAAGGTTCATGTTTTTGAATTCATATACACATCCCCTCAAATTCATCCACTGGAAGTTCATTGTATTGTGAAAACTTAATTTCTTCTCGGTGTACCAAGGTAGAGCCTTTGGGTATGATATCACTAGGGTGGAGCCCCTATACATCTTGGACATTCCAATCAGACTCCATCTTACCCATTATAGCAGTCCAATTTCCCCTTGACGATCAGGATCAATCATCCCAGCCAAAATAGTAACTCCCTTCTTTGCCTGGTAATTTGCTGACCTGAATCGACTAAGGAGGTCTACAGTAGTCTCGACTTCAGTTTTGCATCTTTTGATGGAAGCATTTTTCATTTGAAAATTAAAGGTTCTAAGATCAGAGCAATAAGTCATGAATATAAGAAGGAAACCTTTCACTATTTAATTTCTGATGAGAAGAGCTATAGTCCCATTTTAGCTAAACAGAAATAATACAAATCCACCAGAATAGGTAACCTTTAGAGCAACATTTTGAACAGAAACAAATCCCACTAATCAGTAGCAGTCTTTCTCATTATTCTGAGATAGCAGTGGTATGCTGGTTTCATTGTTTTTTGTCATAAATGTTTAAAACACTTTTTCTGTCCTATGGTTATTCAGCGAAGTATACCAGTTATCCTGCTTATTTTTAGACCTGTTGTTGCTAGCAGTCAAAACTCATCCTAAATAACCCAGTGTCTGTTGCTTATGGTATATTATGTTGAACAGACAGAGTGAATATGCTAAGTTCTAAACAGAACATGGAGGTATGATTGGATGGTGGCCAGATGGCTTTTCTGTCTAAATATAGCTCAATGCAGAGAAGATCTGTTTCTTATTAAAAGTTTTTATATTTGGCTCTTTAAACAGACTTTTTTTTTCTCATTTTTTTCCCCAAAGAGAATGTAATTATAAATTTACCTTTCCAAATTCATGCTTCTATTTTGAGGATTTAGCATCAGTAAAGAGATAAAAATGATGACTATTAGAGAATAGTTTTGATCCCCGTGTTATATGTATTGCTAGAAGTTGGGGGTCCATTGGGACACAGGAAGTCATCCCTATTCTTTTCCAGATTCTGACAAAATAGAGGAGAGGCTCACAAATTGTCAGTGCCGTTAGTTACTGATCACACTCAACTCCAAGGTTTCTGTAATGGTGGTCATAGCTTAGGCTAATGAGACCTGCTTATCCCAGAGTCCCGGAGACTGACTGTGAGGAAAGCTGAACTTGCGGAGCAGATACCAACAATACTTCTCTATTCTAACCTATTGCACAATTAGCAGACTGGCCCCATGCAACCAGCCACTAGCAGACCAGGGAGAAGGTGACCAAAATAGATCTATGTATGTAGGGAAACAGATGGGCTTATGGTAACAGGGTAGCAGGAAGTTAAAAGGAGGGCTAGAATAAATAGGATTTCATGGAGCAAAATGGCTTGCCTTGCACAAACCATGGGCCCTATCCATCACCATTGGCCATTCTGCTTCTGATAGGCAGGAATATTAAGAGGTTGAATCTTGCCATTCTCACCCCTTATGTGTCAGGTCGCAGAAGTCCCTAGTTATACAAGCAAGAAATGAAGGGATAAAGACCATCCCCCAGAGGATACAGCTTTGTATAACTCTGTAGTTACAAACTGCTTTCATATAAATATCCCAGTCAATTCTTACAATCAGCTTTTGGAAGAGCTGTTTTTGGAAGCCAGTACATTTTATCCTCAGTTACTAAAAAGAAAAACAAAATTCTTGGAGGTTAAATGACTAGCTCAAGGTCACACAGATATCACTCTTAAAACCACGACATAAAACTAAGTCTTCTAACAGCAAATTTACTCTCTTTGCACCAAAACATGATTTTTCAAAAGAGTTTCAAGAAATTTTAGAGATCCTCTTACCAATCTCCAAAAATCAAACCTCAGGCAATGATGTGACCTAGGAGATTTTATCAGGGAGTGCAATCCCAGGGAAGCAAGACTGAGGGAAAAGCAAAGTCAGACAGAACAGGAGTGGGAGACAAATGGTATGTTATTGAGTCGGCTATTCCTTGTAGCAAGCTAATATTTATGGAGCACCTACTATGTTAAGAACTGTTCTAGGATTTAACATGCAGTAACTGTCTTAGCCTTTGAAACAATCTTATAAGATTTGAGCTATTATTATTCATATTCTACAAAAGAAAGGAAACTGAGGTGTGAAGAGGTTAAGAACTCGCTCCTGGTCACTCAACTCGTAAGTGCCATGCTGGGGTTCTAAGCCTTCAATCTTCCTGTGCCCCCTCGCTCTCTGGTAATGGAGTTCTCATGTAGATTGTTAATGGAAGAGGCGGGATTTGGCCGTTTCTCCTACAAGTCTGAAGCATTGATTAGTACGTGTATAAACTGTAAGTCACTCAACCTCGAATAAAAACTGCTTTAAGGCAGAAACATTCTATTTTAATCTGTATAAAATCCACCTAATCACTAGCTGATTTCTATTACATGAAAGATAGTTTTTAAATTTTATCTCAGTAGGGTTCAGAAAAGCAGAGGACAAAGGTCACCTTGATATCTAGGACAAATTCTTTTACAAATGGAATTTTGATCGAAATTCTTAGGTAATCATCAGGTTAGATTAGATTTTTAGCCATCGATTCACTTATTTCTCCTAGTATTTTATGCAGTAAAGTCCTATTAAAGTAAAGAATAAATGAGACATAATCAGGGTCATGGAGTCCTCTCAGTGACGAGAGGGCTAACATCTCCAGACAAAATCCTCAGATCACCTTTTATGAGTTACTGGAAGCACTTCAGAAGTAATTCCGTAGAGTAGGTATACTTTTATTGACTTTAGCCACTGTAAAGCCACAATTTCAGAAAGGTCGAATCATTAAAGCGAGTTGAGAACCAATCCAGCATCTCCCAGGAACAGACATTCGCAAAACGGATGGCATTTGTTACATGAATGCAATAAACGCTGCTTGATTTCTTGCTTACAGGCCTTAGACAGAGATTTAGGAGCTCTTCAAAGAATTCAGTGGCTCTGAGTTAACAAACGCTGCAGGAAAGTCACAGATAAAAATTGCCTGAGAGCGACTGGCTATAGCAGGAAGCATTCTTACTTTTAAAAATGTGGATTTCCTTTATGAAGGTGACACACAGGGATGACAGCAAGCCATCCACAGACTTTTGAAGTACAGTAGATTTATGGAGAACAGCATTATATAAAATCAAGTTCACAAACAACTCTATTTGCATATCTAAAGCTGTAGCTAAGTCAATGTTAATTTCCTCAGGTCTGACATTTTTAGAAAGCACTCCCTCCATCAAAAGCAGGGATTTTATTTTTATTTACTGTTGTATTTCCCAGTGCTTAGAATGTTCTAGGCAGTGCCTACCTGGTTGTGTAGCAATAACCCAATGTTCTGCTTTGCTAGATCTGCATTGGAAGTCAGAAGATGGATCCTGAAGGCTTCTCTGCACAAACCGGGCATGCACATCTGTGATCCTGGCTGGCTGCGCGGGGATGGGTCAAGATATGAAGATCTGTCAGGAGTGCTTCTCTTTCTCTCTCTCTCATAAAAGATATAAATGAATAAATTGAAAAAAAAAAAAAACCAGTCTGGGGCTAGCAGGTGGTTTAGAGGTTAAGGTGCTGGACTCCCACATGGCTGACCATAGTTTGAGTCCTGTACCCAGGAGCTTGAAACTCATGCCAGGCACATGTGCATGCATGCCCTAAATCGTGAGAGGAAAATGCAGAAGGAATTGCAGCATAGCCTTCCTTCTGGGGGATGATTTTTTGTTTCCTATCACTCCAGCAAGCACACATACCCTATAGCAAAAATCTCTCAAAAAAAAAAAAAAAAAAAAAAACCAAAAAAAAAAAAAGAACAGTCTGGCCAGTAGAGAGGTATAATATTGAATAAATTTGTGTAAATGATTATGAAAGAGAGACTCATTTGCTTGTGATGTGTATATGTGTATATATGGCATATTCACCATGATCCATTGGAAAGTGATCCCAGATCAGGGGACTTCAGCAATAACAATTCATTCATGAATAAGGAAGAGAGTCTCAATTTCTCTTAATAAGGGCATCTAATACTAAAGAGCACTTCATTCTTTGTTTCTGATTTATACCAACCCAGCAATATTTTGAATGCAATTTAGTATGCTGAGTAACTCTTTGAGTGTTAGTGAGAGAATGTACTAAATTGTTCATGTAAGCTCTCTAGTCTTTCTTGTTAGTTTTATTTCTCATTGTATATTCATAAACTAGAACTCTTTTAAAGAAATTAGTATCCTGTGAATTTGATTAGTATGAATCTGTCCATAAAGGTCTTACCAGTTTTTTATATGACAAAAATGGTCTTCTAGCCTTGCAAAGTTATAGAAAGAACACAGTCATGAATGGAGGCAGATCTGAGTTTAATCCTTAACTTTAATGACTTAATGTGAGAGTTTAAACAAGTGACAATTTTTTTGAGTCTCAGTTTCATGATTTCCTATTATAAATATGTGGACAATAAATAGAGATAAAATGAGATATCACAAATAGAGTGTCTATAGGTGGCTCATGGTATATGAACTAAATGTTGTTTTTTTTTCCTCCCTCTATAAAGAAAAAAAGACCAGTCTAATACTTGTTTGCCCCAAAATGATGCTACCTGCAATCATGCCACCAGAAAAGACTGCAAGTATTCCAGATGACATGATTACTCTATATCTTCAAATCAGAGTATCATGACTTCAGGTGTCAACTTCTGCTTGATCCCATTCAGGTACCAAAGAGTCCCCCCCCCCCCCCCCGCCCCGACCTTCACCCCCCCCACCACCTCAATCTTTGGTCAGCCCTATCTAGCTTCTCTCTGCCAGCTCTATTTCTACTAGCAGGTGAATCTGGAAATATTGAGTTGTTAGAAAAGTTGTGACATGTTTTTTTGCACAGAAAAACACATCATGACTTTTCCAACAACCCACGATTTCTTCCCTTAGCCTGTTGTAGGCCTTAGGACAATGCATGTTTATGAAGCCACAGCAGCTTAGTTTACCATTGTATTAAAGCTGGCCTCTGGGGGACACCTAATACTTGGTCCCAACCATAATTCCACTCATTTCTCACTTATTACCCTTTCTCCACCATGAGGTCCCAAAACACCTGAACGTTCGTGTCATAAGAGTTACATTACTACCTAGATAAACAAATATATCTCACTTTACTTTTTGATATATCTTTTTGATATATTTAATTTTTCAAATTTATTTGAGTAAGAGAGAAAACAAATAGTTTGTAATCACTGAGATATACAAATATAGAGACTAGCTTTAAAATTTTAAGTAACATTGCTGAATACTTGTATAACGACAAAATTATAGATGACTTACATTCAGCTGAATATAGGTAAAATCCTATAATCTGTACAATTTGCCTACCTCAGGAAAAAGTTACATATCTTTCTTCATAATTCTAGTCAAAATTAGCTTTATCTGAAACAATTATGGCTTCTGTTTATTGTATTGCTCTTAAACATAGCTATACACACTCTCTTCACACACACCCTAATTAATTATGTTCAAGATGTGTAAAACTAATATGGAAAAATATTAGATCAGAAAAGCCATGCCTATTGAATGGAAAAAATATTTTTAATTATATATGATTGAAGTGCAGTTAATATCTTTTCTTTTAAATTAACATAATAATTGTATGCATTTATGGGTTGCCATTTGATGTTTCAATAAATGTACATATTGAGTAATGATTAGGTTAGGATAATTAGCATACTCATCACATTTGCCACTTATCATATCTTTGTTGCAAGAGCATCCAAAATCATCTCGCTTAATTATCTGGAAAACACATTATGTTATTGTTAACTATCATCCCCCTCTGCGTCAGAGTACCATGACTTATTTTTTTCAGGTGCATTTCTGATTTGCATCTTAATGAACCACTTAACTACTTAGCCCACCAACTTACAAAGCATTCCAGCTATTATTGAGACTGAACTTTTGAAAATCAAGCTAAGTGAGATATAATTTATAGTCAATAAAATGCAACTATTTTAAGCATCCTTGTGATTAAGCATGTGATTTACAAATGTATGCAGTTGTGAAATCACCACCACAATCTCCTATAGACTATTTCTACCCCCAAAATTTTTCTCATGCTCTTTTACAGTAAAACTCTCTCATCCTCTCAGCTTTTCAGCCTCAAGTAACTTACTTATTTGAGTTCTGCTACTATAAATTATTTGTCTTTTCTAAATTTTGAGAATAATGGAATTACAATGTTAACCTTTTGGTACCTTTCTTCAACCAGCATATTGTTTGGGGGACTATTTTTTTGGAGAGGCTTTTGCTATAGAACGCGTGTGCTTGCCAGAAAGACAGAGAGAGACAGAGAGACAGAAAGAGAGAAATCATGAGAAATCATCCCCTGGGGGTGGAGGCAGGGGATGACCATACCGCAATCCCTTCTCCTTCATTCTCCTCTCAGGATCTTGGACATGCAGGTACACGCGCCCAGGGTGAATTTAAGCCTCTGAGTCCGGGACTCGAACCGTGGTCAACCACATGGTAGTCCAGCTACATAGCCATTATGCCAACTGCTGGCCCCTGTTTGGGTGACTTTTTAAAATGCCTTTGATGTGTCATTTTTTTCTTTTTACTGCTGAGTGGTACTCCATTGTATGGACATATCAAAATTTTTTTCACTTATTCATAGACATTCAGGATGTTAGGAGTTTGCTATTCTTTATAAAACTTCCGTTTATGTACATATATATATTCTTTGATGAACATAAATTTTATTTCTTTGGGGCAAATTTTTAGAAATGTAACTGCTAGGTTATATGGTAAGTATGTTTAACTTTATCTGAAACTGTTAAACTGTTTTCCAAAGTGTTTTTGTCATTTTACACTCCATCAGTTATGTATGTGAGTTCCATGTGCTCTGCATCCTCAATTATTTCAGACATTCTACTGGGTGCACAGTGATCCCTCATTATTTTTTTTTTTTTTTTTTTTTTTTTGAGAGGTTTTTGTTATAGGGCGCGTGCGCTCGCCAGAGAGACAGAAAGCGAGAAATAACCCCCCAGGGGGGATGGCCACATCACAATCCCTTCTCCTCCATTCTCCTCTCGGGATCTTGGGCATGCACGCACACATGCCCGGCGTGAGTTTAAGCCACCGGGTCCGGGAATCAAACCATGGTCGACTACGTGGGAGTCCAGCGACATAGTCATTACGCTAACTGCTGGCCCCCGCTCATTATGGTTTTACTGTGTATTTCTCTGATGACTAGTGATGTTGCCTATCTTTTCCTGTGTTTACAACCATTTGCCTATCTTGCTTTAAAAAGGGTTTATTTGTTTATATTTTTACTTCTTCTTTTGTCAGAAATAAGTAGTACAAATATTGCCTCCCAGTTTGTGAATTACCTTTCCATTTTCATATTTCTTTTGTGGTTGTTGTTTATTTGTTTAATTTGGCAGAGAGTGCACACACTCACCAGAGAGAGAGAGAGAAAGTAAGAACGTATCCCTGCCATGCCGTAATCCTTTCTCCCTCTTTTCAGGATTTTTGGCACATCCATATGCCCAGATTGTGTGTATTTCAAGCCATCAGAATCATAACTCAAACCTCACAGTTTGCATGTAGGAGTCAGCCCATGTAACCACCAGGCTAACGACTGGCTCCAGAGAACACAGTTTTTAATTTTGGCAAAGTCTAATTTATCAGCTTTATTATTTTATGTTTTATGATGTTTGTGTCCAACCTAAAAAATATTTATCTAACCTAAGGTTGCATTTTTCTCCTATGTTGTCTTTTAGGGGTTTTATAATTTTTGCTTATATGTTTATGATCAGTTGAGGTAATTTTTGTATGTGATGTGACATAAAGCTTGCAGTTCCTCTATTCCCATATAGATATCCAACTATATCAGCACCATTTCTTGAAAAACTTCTTTCCCCAGAATTATCTTGAACTTTTGTAGATAATCTGTTGACTCTTTACTATGTATGGGTTATCTCTGGTCTCAGTTTTCCATTTTCTTGATCAAATTGATCTAACGGTCTATCCTCCCAGCTATCGCACATTATTGTCTGGACAACTGTTGCTTATAGTTAATCTTGAAATTAGATATTGTGAGTCTCATAAATTTGTTCTTCACTTAAAAACTAATTTTGGCTATTCTATGTCTTTTGCTTTTCCATATACAGTGATTTTTATAATCACTGTGAGCTCCTATCAAAAAAAGGTTTAAAAAGCCTGCTATAGGGGGCAGCAGGTGTCATGGTGGTTAAGAGTGCTGGACTCTCAGATGGCTGACTGTGGTTTGAAGACTGGACCTGGTGGCTTGCTTTCTCACTTTCTCTCTCTCTCTGTTCCTCTCTGGTCAAACTTAAATAAATAAATAAATAAATAAATAAATAAATAAATAAAATAATTCTTTTTTTTTTTTAAAAAAAAAAAAGCCTGCTGTAATTGTTACTGAGGTGGTGTTGCATGTATAGATCAATATATTGAGAAAACTGACAGCTATATTGAGTCATTTTATTCATGAACATTATGTATCTCAAGTACTAGATTTTATCTAATTTCTCTCAGCAATAGTTTATCATTTTTGCTGTAAAAGTCTTACACATGTTTCACTAAATTTATTTCTAATCATTTCATGTTTTTCAAAGGGGATTTTTAAAATTATTTGTTTGCTGTTTGTTGTTAGTTGGAAATACAGATTTTTGTATATTAACTATATATCTTCTGACCTTGCTGAACTCAGCCTTTATTTCTGATCACTTCTTTTTGTAGATTTTATGTGATATAACCAGGCTATCTATGACTCAAGACAACTTTTCTTCTTATTTCTTCATTGACAAATGATATACTGTTTGTTTCTTTTTTTTTTTTTTTTTTTTTTGCTTTAATGTAATGACTAGGATTGCCACATTCAACAGAGGTGGTAGGAATGGGCATACTTGCCTTATTCCTCATTATAGGGATAAATTAATTTATTAATTTACAGTCTACATTTAAATATTATACTATTTTATGTGTCATGGTCCTTCAAGTTTTTCTCAGTAAGTGGGATGTTAGCTGTAACTTTTTCATGTAAACATTGGTCAAAAAGAATATTTTCTTCTGATCCTTGTTTGTTTGATAAGAGAGGTTTTTACCATGAATGAATGTTGAATTTTGTGAAATGCTTTTTCTATATTTATTGAGATAACATGAGTTTTTTACTTTATTCTGTCAATAAGCTGCTGATGATTGATTTTAGATATTAAATCAACCTTAAATCCTAGGATAAAGCCCATTTGACTCTCATGGATTATCCACTGTATGTTTCTAAATTCAATTTACTAACATTTTAATAAGGATTTTTAAATCATGTTCATAAGGGATTTTGTTTGTATTTATTTTGTTGTTGTAGTGTAGTTTTCTTACTTGGGTGTTGGGATAAACTGCTTTCCTAAAATGACTTGAGACATCTAGCCTCTTTATTTTCTGAAAAGAAATTTTTGCAACATTTATGTTATTTCTTTCTCTTGTGGAAATTACTATAGCAACCATTTGGGCTTGGAGTTTTCTTTGTAAACATATTGTAAATTATTCAATTTTGTTTCTTCTTGAGTAAGTATTGATAATTTGGGTCTGTCAAGGAATTTGTCTAATTTGTTTCAGGTTTTGAAAGTACTAGCATAAATTTCTTTATAATATTACTGTGCTATCCTTTCAATATGTATATCAGTAGATTCTATATGTTCTCCCATTCCTAATATTGGTAATTTGTGTTTTCTATTTCTCTAGATAGGAATTTAGAAATTTTATTTTTTAAACACCAAATTTTTGTTTTATTGATTTTTCTGTTGTGTCTGTTTTCTATTTCATTTATAATCTGCTTTTATCTTTATTATTGTTTTCTTCTGCTTTTCTTGTTATAATTTCTTTTTATTTTTTCCCCAACTCTTTTTTTGAGATATTTTTACTATATGGTGGAGGTACTGTCAGTGAGACAGAGAGACAGAGAGAGAAAGACAGACAGAAAGCAAGAAATCACTCCCTATGGGGGAGAGGCATGCTGCAATTCCTTCTACTCTATTTTCCTCTTGGGATCTCAGACTGGCAGGCACATGTGCCCAGTGAGAGTTTTAAGCCACTGAGTCTGTAAATCGAATTGCGGTCAGTTATGTGGGAGTCCTACGTGGGAGTTCAGCGACATACCATTACACCATTTGTTGGTCCCTTTCTCCCAACTTTTCAGGGGGCCTTTTAGATTAAGAGTCATCCAACCATAGGCCACAGGACAAATTTAGCCAATGACATTTTTTGCATGACTTGTAAGGTAAGAATATAGCTTTTACATTTTTACAGTATAGGAGGAGGAGATGGAAATTGAGAACTTAATATCTACATCATTAATTTACAGTCTACATTTAAATATTATACTATTTTATGTGTCATGGTCCTCCATTTTGTGCACTATTATTGCTATACATTTTATGTGGAAATATGTTGTAAACCACACAAGTTGTCATTTTTACTTTAAATGCACAATTTTTTGTCAAAGTGATATTTTAAATGAAAAAATAAACAGCCTATCCAGGACATTTACCCACATATTACCATTTATGGCATTCCTCATTTCTTTGTGAAGATCTAAATCTTCTCTCATTTTCTTTATATCTGAAAAAATTACCATTAATATTTTCTATTATGTAGGTCTATTATCTATTATAGCTCTCAGTTTGAAGCACTGGCTAAATGTATAGACAAAATGGTGCCAGCTTAATGTGAATCACAGCTGCAGGCATTTGCTTTTCATCCGTGTTGGTATTTAATGTGAATTGATTTTACTAAGTGGAAAAAAAAAAAAAAAAAAAAAAAAAAAAAAACTATCAAATAGAAGAGGGACAATTTATATCGTACCATAAGTTACTAATGAAAGTGATGTCGAGAAGAAGCCGGGCCTTCATAAGAAGGTTCCACATGGCTCCAGCGAACTAGATTTTTCAGGGAATGAAGATTTTCTACTGATAATTCAGCCTCCAACAAACGAGCTAGTGGTAGAGAGTCCCCCCCCCCCCCCCCCCCCGCACCCTCAGCCTTCTATCTCTCTTTCTGTGTCTCGGTTCCTGTCTCTCCCTGCTTCTGTCTTCCCTTTTTTTTTTTGTAATTTTTCCTTTTTACACTTTTTTTAAAAGGCACAGTTTTTCTCTGGCTCTTGGCTCCACCTCTTATCTTGTTAATTATCGCTCTGGTCCTCCCACCCAGGCAGAAGAAGCCAGGCCTTCAGAAGAAGGTTCTACATGGCTCCAGCGAACTAGATTTTTTTGCGCTGCACGGTTTTCTATTTTGTGATATTTTTTTAAATAAAAAGAACAGTAACTACAATTTTTTAAATTTTTTTGTCTTTTTTTGTCTTTTTGTTGTTGTTTCTCTCTCCCTTTTTCATTTTCCTATTTTCTTGTCTCTCCACCCTCCAATATCCATTCAATGTGTTCTTAGATGGATCTAAGAGCACTGTAGCTAAACATCTAAATACTAATAGGGTTAAAATATTCCCCAATATCTACTGAATCTGCTGTACCAGCGATCACAACAAAACAGCAAAGAGATACTAGATCACCTCTGTCTGCTTGCTCCTGAATATTTAGACTGAACTTCAAGAATTTGAAAGAAACACACCATCCATTAGATGACAAGAAATCACCGCCAGATCACGAGAAATATGGGAAAACAAGAAGATACCTCTCCTCCAAGGGAAAAGAGTAACTCTTCTTGATCCACAAGCAGTTCGGTGAAAATCATGGAAATGTCTGAGAAGGAATTTAGAGCATTCATAATGTTGAAGCTAACAGAGATGGAAGAGAAGAGAGATAATGAACTGCTAAAGAGAAAGGAGAAAGAAGTTGACGAGTTCCAGGAGATGAGGAAGTTCTTGCAAGATCTAAAAGAGGAATTACACACTTTACAAAAGACTCAAACGGAACTGCTAGAGATGAAGTCTACAATACAAGAAGTCAAAATCTCCCTTGAAAGTATTAAAAGCAGACTAGATCCTTCAGAAAATAGAATCTCAGATGTAGAAGAGAAAATGGCTGGCCTAGAAAAATCCACCAAGAAGACTGAGAAAATGGCCCCAAAATTTGAGAATGATATGCGAGAAGTACTGGATACCATCAAACGTCCAAATATCTGGATAATTGGCATTCCAGAAGGTGAAGAGACCCATAAGGGCATTGATAATCTATTCTATGAAATCCTGCAAGAAAATTTTCCAAACCTAGAGAGGCATTCAAAGATCCAGTCCCAGGAAATACAAAGGACCCCAAATAGAATCAACCCAAGAAGATCTTCTCCAAGACACATTGTAGCCAGATTGACCAAGACCATAGACAAAGACAAGATACTAAGATTGGCAAGAGAAAAACATCAAGATACCTACAAAGGACATCCCATCAGGCTAACAGCAGATCACTTATCGGAAACAATGCGAGCGAGGAGAGAATGGGAAAATATATTCAAAGTGTTACGAGAAAAGCAATTTCAGCCAAGAATACTGTACCCACAAGATTATCTTTCAGGTGGGAAGAAAAGACAAGAACATTCTCAGATAAACAAAACCTGGAAGAATTTGCCAGCACCAGACCAGATCTCCAAGAAGTTCTCAAGGGTGTGCTGTATCAGGAAAATTAAACACAGACACACAGAAATAAGAGTCCAAAAACTAAGAAAGTGGCCAACTTAATCATAGGGACAAGTCTGGAGTTGAATATTATATATCAGAATTTAATCAGAAAATTGAACCAGAACAGAAGATAAAAGTACATGAGACTGATAGGTTCATGCACCTACCATTTGAACAGAATCCTAACCTGTTTCCTGGCTTTAAGCAAAGTTCCTTGGTATTTCTTTGATTTAAGTTAAAACTGGTTTTCTTAGTAGTAATGAGTGAACTCACCATTGAAAGTAGTTAGATTATGTAGGAAATTGTCTGATCAATGCAGTGTGGGTGGGAAGGGAATGAAGGACAATTGTGGACACCGGAGGTGGTATGAGAGGAGGGTGGGAAGGGACAGAGGGTCAGAAAGAGGGGTGGAAATGTTTCTAGGAACTAGAAATGGAAAATTTTTTGTAATGTGCATGATTGAGTCACTATGCAGTGTGTACTGGATGGGAGATCGCATTTTGTGTGCTGTGATGATGCTTAGGGAAGGAATGTAAATTGAGTTACAAAAAAAAAAGTTTCAGGAAAAAAAAATGTATCTATTCAATGACTGCAGTAAGATATGTAGCCCCAGCTAGGTGCTACTTTATAGGATGCGTAAAGTTAGACTTGAGTTCATGGAAATATGTGTGTCACCTGTGTTTGCTTATGAGGGTATTTGGATTGATTAGGGTCTTTGGTGATTCAATAAAATGTGGGGGGAAAACAGTAGAGAAAGCAAACATAGATAGCAGAGACAGTGTGGGAGGAGAATGGGAGATGGCAGAGGGTAAGAGATAGGGAATCAAGGATGGGGGGAAAAAAGCAAAACATACAGAAAACAAGAAATGGAAGATCATATGCTGACAATAACATGTTTGTTGATGTGCTTGATTGAGACAATATACAGTGTACTCTGGATGGAACATCTCATTTTGTATGCTGTAATGATGTACAGTGAATGAATGCAAATAAATAAATTGAAATTAAAAAGAGAAAGTGATGTCAAATTTTTAAATATATTTTTTATTAGCTATAATATACTTATAATAGTAATGAGAATTTTTAAATTTTAAATGAGTATTTTTAAATTAAATATACTTACTACAATTTTCTGTGCAACTAGGTTTTCTAACACTTAAGGGTATTTTCTAAGGATACTAATTTTTTTAGCATGTTAAAATACATTCTAAAGATGAGAACAGCAGTTAGCGTAATGGCTATGTTGCTGAACTCCCATGTAGTTGATCACGGTTCACATCCCGGACCCGGTGGCTTAAAACTCATGCCAGGCACATGTGTGTGCGTGCCCAAAATCCTGAGAGGAGAATGGAGGAGAAAGGATTGTGGCGTGGCCATCCCCACTGGGAGGTGATTTCTCACTTTCTGTCTCTCTCTCTCTGTCTGTTTGGTGAGCTCATGCGCCCTAAAGCCAAAACCTCTCCAAAAAAAAAAAAAAACATTCTAAAGAGACAAGCAAATGACGTAATGGTTACATCTCTGGACTCCCACGTAGTCGACGTTGGTTCAAGTCCCGGACCCCGTGGCTTAAAACACACCAGTGTGTGCATTCCCAAAATCTCAAGAAAATAGAGGAGAAGGAATTGCAGCATGACTATCCCCCCCAGGGGGTGATTTCTCACTTTTTATTTCTCTCTGTCTCTCCAGTGAGTGCACACACCCTATAGCAAAAATCTCTCTAAAAAAATACATTCTAAAAATGTTCATGCAATTAATGTGTCTTATCAAAATTATACACAACTCTCTGCCAAGCTTACAAAATATTTTTTTCTCCTACCTACACTCAACCAATAAATTACCACCAACTGATGTTAATAAACACTCAAGAAAAAAAAAATAAAGCAGTGAAAGGAATCCCACCTTTGTGTAAACAAGGAATCAGAGGTAATCAGGCCATAGCAGTTAAATGATATTCACCTATAGACTCTCCTCATATTTCATCCCTGTTCCATGTTTTAAAACGAACTGTACTGAATTGTGCAGGAGAAGAATTAAGGAAATCAATGGCCAGGTTTAGAGGCCATCATCAATAAGCTCACAAAAATGATAAATGAAACATTTCAACATGTTTCCTTCCTCTTTTTTATTTTTCCTTACTTGAAGTGATGTTCAAAGCTAAGAATAATAACTTACCTCTTTAATTGTCTCTCCTGCCTACACCCTGATCAACTGCATCAAGTTCATGGAGAGATTTGGCTCTCTTTTAGTTTCCATAATAAGAGTGGACAGTCAACCCAGATAATTCAAGGCAAATGTTCCACTGGAGCTCTGAAACAGATTACTTGTTATCCATATTAATCACATTAACTACATAATGGGCAGATTTTATTTTGTCCTATGTGGCATTGAGGCCCTCTTAATGTTTTATTATTATTCTATGTAAATTCATTTTTACTTGATTAGTTTGTCTGCCACAGCACAATATAAGCACCATTCATTCGAAGAACTGGCAGAGCCAGAAATTAAACATATTTTTCTATGATACAGGTTTTATAATTAAGAAAGTGATAAACAAAACCAATTTGATGAGCAAAAAGTATACTTTCCCTTTTGGTTTTATCCTTATGACAAAACCAATAAGATCAAGAAAACTGAGATGAGTTGTACATATTCTAAGTTAAAAAAAATCTCTTCAATTCAGGATTTCTTCATCTCAGCACTACTGACATTTTAGGTCAGATAATTCTTTGTTGTACAGACATTGCAGGATGCTCAGCAACATCCTTGTCCTCTATGCGCCTTTTTCCTCCAAGTTAAGACAATCAAACATGTGCCCAGATTGCTAAATGTTCTCTGGGGAAGGAGGTAAAATAACCCTGGGTGAGAACTATTGCTTGAATTTAGTATTTTTTCAGGAGGATATTGATGTCTTTTTCACCTTCTAATCCCTTCAATTTATTTGGAGATATGACCTAAGACTTTATCTATGTGGATCTAGTGCCTATAACACTACTTTTCTTCTATTCTATACATAGTTAACAAATTTTATAAATTAATGACCAGAAATATTGACCAGTTATTCTGGTCTGTTAGTGGTGCTCCCACTACCAACCATCCTCAAAAAACAATGTGAGTGCTTCCATTTGCCAGAGATTGAGAACAGAATTTTCAGTCCTCAGGAAAAAAAAAAAAAAAAAAAAAAACAAGTTCTATGCTCCTCAGACTTTAAAGCTATTTGTGGAAACTCGAAAACCAATTTTAGATCAATACTTATGTCTCCTTAATGACTAGAACTTTGTAGATGCTGTATTTAAGCAATATGAATTTTGCAATCAGTTTACTTAAGATATTTACATTTTAAGAGCTGCTCAATGGATATAAAACCTCAGCTTGATGCACAAGTGCTTCATATAGAACTCCATTCTAATCCTTTACAAATTGACCATCACATATATATTTTAGATCTTAAACATGATGTGATTTGAACATAAAATAACATGAAAGAAGCATTTCTTAACTTTTTCTCTATTCTTTCTTTCTCCCTTTTTCCCTCCTTCCTTCACTCCTTTTCTTCTTTGTTTCTTTCCTTAGATCTTCTCCATCAAGAATAATTTTCAAACTGTAAAAGGTAATGTAAACAGGAAGAAAGTGAAGCTCATGATTTAATATGAAAGTAATGAGACATCTGAGTACTTTTTTTTCTCATCTGGAGACCAAGAACAGAAGCATATCTCTTGGAGGTTATAAAAGCACAGATCATCAGACCCGGTCTAGACCTCCTCAATTCGTATTTTCAGTTTATCAAGATCCCCAAGAGATTCATATTTTTAGGAGCACTGGACTAAATGTTTTTAAAAAGGAGTATTTTAATGAATTATTTTATTAATTTTATCTATTTATTATTATTTTTTTTAATTTGACCAGAGATAGAGAAAGAAAGTGAGAGAACAAGCCTCCAAGTCCAGGACTCCAACTGCGTTGGCCATATGGGAGTCCAGTGCCTTAACTACCATGTCACCTGCCAGCCTCTGGGCTAAACTAGAGGTCGTCAAACTAATGAATAAAACAACTCATACCTGTGATTGCTTAAACATTGTGAAATCTTTCAAGGACGCAGTAGAAAAGTCTAGAGATGAGTAAATAGTTCTGTTTACCAAGCAATGTACATTCCCCAAAATACAGATTAATATTATTTTAAAAATTTATAGAAAGAAAAACTCATGGGAGTTTTAAATAATATGATCTTACTGGAAAGCATTTTGGTAGTAGATATATTTTTGTTAAGATAATACTAGCAATGTATTTCTGGGAATTTATCCTAAGAAAATAATATGAATTAAAAAAAAAAAAAACACAGAAAGAGAAAAAATCCTTTACATTCAGAGATTTTTATTGTGCCTGGTTTAAAATCATGAAGATTTGTAATACAGAAGATTAGTAATACAGAAATTATCAAAGTATAGAACATACCAGTATGATATTCATACTTTTCTTTTTAGCCTAGAAAAGCACTTGAATGCATATGCTAGAATGTCAAATGGATCATTTAAAGCAGGAGTGCATCAAGAGATGAAGTTGTGGGTCTGGGAGGGGGAATCACCACATAACCAGATACTGTAGTGTTTCTCCCTCTGTCTCACGCGAATGCTCATGCTCTCTATACCATGAACAAAAAATAAACTTAAGAAAAATGAATGACTTTTTAAAATAGTGTTTTATGCAAAAGACATGTCTGACTATCATAGTCAGAGAAAAATAAACATTTTTTAAGATATATATAACCTATGTATAAAAGCATGAAAATATACCAAAATATTAACAGTAGTTTTTGTTCACTTTCTATGTTGCGAGAGTATGGCTTTTTTTCCTCACATTTCTCTACTTTTCCATATACTTACAAACTAATATAGTTAGTAATTAATATTCATTTTATAATCAGAAAATATCCACTTAAAAAGGAAACCGTAATATTATGTAGAAATTATCGCAAGTACTTCACGTAAGAACCTTCAGATTGACATTTGAGGGGAACTCATTACTCACAGTGTTTTCATTTTGGCACAGGGTCTGGCTCGATAAATACTTATGCAGTAATGGAGAATTAATTAAGGCTGTTATCATCAGGGAAGCACATAAGGCAAAGGAATTTTTAGATAATTAAAGGATCTTGTCCAAAATGTATTACTAAATGGATTCGTAGCAAACTGAAGGAAGGTTTCGATGTTCTGCTACGTGGTTTTGCCTCATTAGGCATTTTGCTTGGGTGATGACAGAAGCCATGTTTAGCTAATATGGTTATGAAGCAACACCAGCAAAGCTAGCAGGAGGTTCTGTAATGTAATCAAGATATAAGAAAAAAAAAAAAAAAACTCTGATCAATGGAATAGAAGAAACAATAAAGCAAAATAAACTTTTAAAAACACACTAAAACAAGGTCAATAGATTTGTTTACATAGGAGTTAAAAATCCTGACATCAAAATTGATCACAAGTCAAAAGGCAAAAGAAAATGTGTGTGGGTATTTTTTTTCTTTTTTTTGTGGTTGCGGGGAGGAGGACAAATGCTATGAAATGACATGGGCCAATATACTTAATATACTAAGAATTCAAATATAAACATTAAGAGCCCAAATATAAAATAAGTTAAGGATATAAATGAGTTGTTTGTATAAGTACAAGTTAATAAGAAAAAGATACAAACTTACTAAAGCTTTAAAGATGAAAATTTACATGGATAACCATGATATTTATTTTATACTTAAAAAGAGAAAAGTGTAAAAATATCAGTTCTCCATTCTGGGAAAGGTAAAGGCAGACAAAACACCAAGAGATCATAAATCTCTCATAAAATTTGGCTGTGAACTTTGATGGTGCTTCAACCTTTCAACAATGCATCAAATTCAGAAATGACAACCATCTTTGGCCCAGTAATTCCTCTTATAGAATTTTTTCTTAAGGAAATAAGCAGAGATCCAAGCAATATATAAACATGTTTTCACTTTCAAAAGTATGATAAGAAGTAAAAACAGGGGCCAGCAGGTGACATGGTGGTTAAAGTGCTGGACTCCCACATGATTGACTGTGGTACGAGTCCTGGACTTGGTGGTTTGGATATCTTGCTGAGCACGTGTGCATATATGCCTAAAATCTTGAGAGGAGAATGGAAGAGAAAGGATTGTGGCTTGGCCATCACCCATGAAGGGTGATCTCTTGCTTTACCTCTCACTGTTTCTCTCTCTCTCTTTGGCAAGTATACATGCCCTATGGTAAAAATGCTAAAAAATAAATATAAACAACCCAGACATTTATTAATAGAAGAATAACTAAATGGTGATACATGAATATCATTATATCATGCAGATATTAAAGTGTCTTTTAAATAATTTGAAATTTTCATAAATATGCTTGTTATACATTTTAAATAATAAGAGAGGATAAAATTATATGTGTGATATAATTTTATTCAATAAAGTTATATACTGAACATTTGTACTGTTTTCCCCCCACATTTGTATGTGAACTCCTAACCCCCAATATGATGGTATTTAGAGGTGGAGCCTTGGAGGTAATTTCAGTGAGATGAGCTTATGTCGATGAAGCCTTCATGAGGGGATTAGTTTCCCTATAAGGAAAAGAGACAAAGCTGTCTCTCACTTGTGAGGACACAAGAAGGGGGTCATCCACAGACCAGTGAGGTCTCTCATCAGAAACCAGAACTGTCAGCATCTTGATCCTCAACTTTCAACTTTTAGAACTGTGAGAAATAATCTGTTCTTTAAGCCACGCAATTGATGGTATTTTGTTATAGCAGCCTGAACTAAGATAAATACGTTTATAAATACACAAAAACACATTTCTGGATTATAGGATTTTTTTTTTTTTTTTTGAGAGATTTTGCTGTATGGCACGTGCGCTAGCCAGGGAGAGATAGAGAGAGAAAAAGAGAGACAGAAAGCGAGAAATCAATCCCGGGGAGGATGGCTCAACATGCTTCAATTCCTTCTCCTGCATTCTCTTCTTAGGATCTTGGGCATACATGCACACACACCTGGTGTGAGTTGTAAGCCACCAGGTCAGGTGGCTTAAACCAGGGTTAACTATGTGGGAGTCCAGCAACACAACCATTATGCCATCTGCTGGTCCTCTGAATTATAGGATTTTATTTTCTTCTTTAGAAATGTCTATATTTTCCCAATAAGAATATCATCTAGGATGAGAAGAAAACAGGTTAGGAAACCACAGAGGTCAGCAGGTGGTGTGGTGGTTAAGTCCCTGAATTCCTACATGGCTGACTGAAGTTCGAGTCCCAGAACTGGCAGCTTGCTTTCTCACTCCCTACCCCACCACCACCCAGTCTCTCTTTTGTGAGTGCACATGCCCTGCAAAAAAATTCTCAAAAAAAAAAAAAAAAACATAATTGTTTAAAAAACACAAATAATAATAAAAATAGCCACTAATATTTATTTAGCATTTACTACAGTCCAGAGACTGTGGTAATTTAGATAAATTTCAATTTATTCTCAGGACAATTCAAGTAGTTATTAGAATCTGCATGTTTCAGATTCCTGATGACTCTGCTCTAAAACTTTCACAAAATAAAGTTTACTCTCAAAATGTTTGCCATATTGTTAATTCCTGAAAGAGTGCTCAGTAAAAGTGTATTAAGTGAATATGTGAAATGTAGTAGAGTGACGATATCAGAGCCTTCACCTAGGTACAAAAATCTAACAAAGAAAGGCAGAGCAGGGGGTACCTGGCTCAGTATGGCTTTTGTCCCCAATTAGCCTCAGATGCCTGGGGAGGAATGAAGTTCCCCACATTTGGACGTGTTCTTTGATCACCTGACAGGAATGCTGAGGAGATGAATTTTCCTTGGAAGGGAAAATATGATTTATTTTCTTTGTAGTTCCTTCTACCTTTGAAATGGTTTTAAAAAACTATCTAAAAACTGAAATAGAGATCTCATTTATTATCTGTAGTTTTACATTGTAAAATCAGTTAACTTCAGAGTCAAATGCTTTTTTTTCTTTTCTTTTGAATTTTTCCATTAAAGGAAGATGTTCTTAGAAGTAGTCTGAGAACTCTTCATTCTTTTCCAGGGACAAGAGAGACAAAAGACACTCAGTGGCTGAGTTTCCCATCACGTCCTGAAGCTTGATCTGTCAAAAGAAGAGGGGATACGTTTCTCTCAATATCAAAAAAGGAAGGAAATTCTCGTCAGCATTCCCTGCCACCCAGAGAGGCAGAAACCTGGCGGTTACAAATATAAAGCAAAGGTACATGAAAAACCTCGCTTCACTTTCTTCATTTTCTGTGAACCAACTTCGTATGTGACTCTGAAGCCTCCTATTTCAGGCTAGCAGGATATTCTTCGTGAGGCGTTTTTGTAGTTTTCCACTCACTTCTCCAAGCTGGTGTGTGTGTGTACGCATGCATGTATAAATTCTAAACTGTTGGCATGCACAGCAGTACCAAGATACATGCGTGTGTTTTCAGGGGGTGTTGGCTCTATTTTACAAGGCTCCATATTTGCAGTTCCTGGTACTTACCAGGAGGGCATTTCTGCAGAGGCCAGTAGCTCTGATACTGGTACTTCCAGTCCTGGTAAGCCCCCTCTTGCAGGACCTGTTGCATCACAGCCCACCTACCACTGTCCCTGGTACTCAGGCACTCATCTGTGCTCTCTACCTGAGACTTCGCTAGGCTGCCAAGCATTTCACTGGTTCCTTCATTTACACATGCTTTTCCTTTTTTTGGATGAAGTTATTCTGTTTTGAGATCAGCTTAAAGACATGCCTTTTTCTTCCTCCTGTTTTCTCCAGGTGGCTCTGCACCTTTTGCTGAACGTCTTTGTTGGAATTTAACACGATTCAAGGAGTTTTATAGACTACATTGCTTTTATGCCCTGTCACAAAGCTCCTTTACACAATCATGAGAAGGAAGTCAAAGCAGAAAATCCAAGCGGGAAGATCAGCTCTAGCCGCCTCAATGCCAGACAAAGATCTTTGGGATCTGAAAATCAAGGTGTAGTATACTAAGTCTCACTTTGTGTATGGCATGGTAGACTGGAGGGTAACTTTGCGAAACTTCCCCCTTTGATGTCTAAATGGAGGAACCGTGAAATGACTTGACAGCCTAGCAAACTAATTCAGGTAGAGAGCACAGATGAAGGTGAAAGATCCATAATCATAAGATATGAATTAGCATTTTAAAAAGTTTGCCAGAGGGTGCATGCATTCACCAGAGAAAGAGAAAAAAAGAAAAAAGAAAGCACCCCTCACTTCCATGGGGAATAGTCACACCACAATTCCTCTTCCTCTGGTTCCCCTTCCTTTAGGGATTTTGGCCTGCATGCAGGAATGCCCAAAGTGTTTTTCAGTCTGCTGGATCTGAAACTCAAACTGCAAGATCACCCAATTCATAGGTGGTCTCTGAATTAGTATTTTAAAATAATTTTTAAGAATACAAAAGTAATATAGGTTGTGTCTTTGTTACAACAGTTCAAGTAATATAAAGATATTAAGAATTAAAGTTTTTCTTTAGTCTAATCCCACCCCCTTTTTTTTTTTTTTGGAGTGGTTTTTTCGCTTTAGGGTGCGTGCGCCGCCAGACAGACAGAGAGAGACATAGAGATAGAAAGCAAGAAATCACCCCCTGGGGGGGATGGTCACGCCGCAATCCCTTCTCCTCCATTCTCCTCTCGGGATCTTGGGCACACACGCGCCCGGCGTGAGTTTTAAGCCACCGGGTCCAGGACGCAAACCGCGGTCGAGTACGTGGGAGTCCAGCGACATAGCCACTACGCTAGCTGCTGCTTCCCGAATCCCACCCTCTTTAGGTAGGATTATACTGACATAGCAACATACATTTTTCAATACTCCAATAATCATATTGGAACATACAAAGAAAAAATGAAAATGGCACTATGTCTCATTTATTACTCTGACTTGGGGCTGGTTCTTTCACAGGCTAATATATTTAGATTTACTTCATTCTTTTAAACCACAGCAGAATATTTTAGAATATAGGTATGTCTTATTTATCTATGATCTTACTGGTGAGTATTGGGTTTATTTCCACTTCTTGCAATAGCACTCAATGAAGCAATGAACGTTCTTGTTTCATATTAATACATATTCATGTTTTAATTTCCATCATAACTATTTTTAGAAGTGGGTTAAAAGATATGTATAAGGGACCAGCAGGTGACATAGTGGTTAAGGTACTGGACTTGTACATGACCAACTATGGATCGAGTCCTGGACCTGATGACTTGAAACTCACACTGGGTGCATGTGCATGCATGCCCAAAATCCCAAGAGGAGAATTGAGGAGAATTGAGGAGAAGGGATTGTGGTGTGGCCATCTTCCCAAGGGGTGATTTCTTGCTTTCTCCCTCTATCTCTCCAGCAAGCACATGTACCCTATGGCAAAAATCTCTCAAAAAAAGAGATATGCACATTTTCATTATAGTACATTCTGCAGGATTTTCCAAAAATGGTGTACAAATAAACAATCTTATGAAGTCCTTATGAAAATAGCCATCTCCAAGACCTCAATCTTTAAAATTTTTGTCAATGTGAGGAGTTAAAAATTGTAATGATATTTTTAAAAAATTGTTTCCCTGACTCATAGTTTGGCAAACATCTTATAGTATATTATTTTCCTTTTCTCTAATTCTTATTTAAATTACTTATTCAGCTTTATATTTTCTTTTTTAAAATTAATTCCTAGAAGCTCTTTAAATCCTAGAGAGTTTTTCTTCTTTTAAAAATATAAATGCTTTTACTCAGTCTATCTGTGTTTGAATTTTGCTATAAGGCATGTGTGCTTGCTGGAGAGACAGAGCAAGACAGAGAGATAGGAAGCGAGAAACTGCCCCCCAGGAAGGAAGACCATGCCTCAGTACCTTCTCCTTCTCCTCCATTCTCCTCTTTGGATTTTGGGAACACATGCATATGTGTCCAGCATGAGTTTTAAACCACTGGATCTGGAACTTGAACCAGGATTAACCATGTGGGAGTCCAGCGATGTAACCATTATGCCATTTGCTGGTCCCTAAACTTCGAGTTTTAAAGTAATGTGAAACTATTTCCCTTGGAGTGTTGTTGAAATACTTAAGCAAGATAAAATAGGAGGTAAATGTGCTTCCTATGTAAAAGAAATCAGTGGTCAGGAAAGATTAGTTTCCTGTATTACTTTTGAGTTCCCATCTTCAAAATTCCACCAAAGGTAAGAGTGTATTTTTGAAAAGTTTACACTTGGCTGAAATGTTGAAAAGAATCTATTGTCTTCTAACTCTCATTGCAACTGACTTACTTGGGGTGATCATATCTTAAGAGCCATTTCTGTGGAGTACTAGAAACTAAAAGAAGAGTCACTGAGCAAGAATTCGTCAGTTCCAGGACAAGAGTGTTTGTTTCTAGACAATTAGTAAGATTCTACTGACAGCCAGTCATACTGCATGGCTATTTCTGAAGCGCTACACATTCATACACCCCACAACTTTGTCACAAAATTGCATAATAATAAGAGGCAAGTGGATCAAGAAATAACTTCAGGGAGAGACAAGTTGGCTATTTTTTTAAAGAACATTATATAGAGATTTCTTCCTTTTTTGATAATGAGTTCAGGTTAATCAGGTCCTTTTCAATTCCATTTTTATTTAAAATAGATAAGATAACCATAGTGACCATTTCTCAACATTAGTAGCAATTAATTCAGTTTTAGTATACAAGAACAGAGTCCAGTAAAAAAATATGACACAACAAAATATGCCTAATTAGAATCTGAATCAGTTCATTTAGCAGTAGATTTTCTACTCTCGATATATGTCTTTTTTTTTTTTTACATATTTTGCAACAGGCATGTTTTATCAGATTGTACTCATTCTAATTCCCATGTCAGTCATTTGATATTTGCAAGTTATTACCGCCATATGAAAGCTTCTTATAAATAATTTCATTTTCGTTGATTTTTTAAATTTTAATTTTATTTAATTTAGTTTGGTTTTGACAGAGGGACAAAGAGAGGGAAAGCGAGAAGCACTCCCTAGGGTAAAATGACTATATCCCAATCCTTCTCCATTCTCCTCTTGAGATTTTGGGCTCATGTGCACACACACCCAGTGTATTTTTTTAAATTTCTTTTATTATCATCATAATCTTGTTTATATTACTTTGGATTGCATATAACTTTACAGTGTATTACACTGCTTTTTCAAAAGGGAATGCCATGCATGCCAGTCAATACAGAGACATCAGTCTCCCCACTTCATCATTCAATCTCTTCATTGTTTTTCCCAATCATTATTATTATTATTATTCCAATTATTTCTTTAAACAGTCAATCACTATTTCTCATTTTGCTTATAAAAACACTTTACCCAACATGAAATACTTCTCAAACCAATCCAGTTGAGAATACTATCCATGTCATCATCAACAGGTAATCAGCCATATCTGTTTCCCACTAACGTCCTGCCTCTCTATTTGTTCTCTTGCTATCTTTCTCTATCCTCTTCTCCCCCCCCCCCCCATTCCACACTATCTTATTCTCATTAAATACTTTCACTGCAAGCCACCAGCTTTAAGTTTGGAACCATGCAGTTGGATGGGTTCCAGCTACCTTAACCAACAAGCCATGGGAAGGTCTGGTATAATTTTTATAAATAAAATATTTCTGGGAGATAACACAATTATAAAGATCAATAACCTAACTCACAAAACAATCCTGTAAGAGATCTGAGTACAAATCTAGTTCAACTCTGTCACCTTATAAATGAGGAAACAGAGACTCAAAGAGAATAAATATCTTATTCAAGGTCATAGCGCTAGGCAATATCATAGGCTATACTGGACCCCATGAATCTGATTAGTTGGCATCTTGCTTTATTCTAGCACTGGCAATGTATTAGGAAATGTATTTCAGAATACAAATTTCAGGATGGAATAGATTTTTTTCCCTGTGATCTGTGAGATTACAAAAGGAATCAGTCTGAGAATCGAATGAAATAATGCATTGTAAAACAGATAATGCTTTACCTAGTACTTGTTACATATCCGGTAAGTTTTTCATTCTCGTATATTTTTTCTCTAATTAGAAAAATTACAATATATTCCAAATATACTCATAATTTTAAGAAATAAAATGCTACTAACACTATTGAGGTTACCTATGTAACACTCCAAGATTTCATGTTTCTTACCAAATTAATTTTAATTGGAATATTTAATATTTCAGTGCATTTCTTCATGATTTTGTGATTTCTTTTTTTTTTTTTTTTTTTTTTGAGAGGTTTTTGCTATTGCACTCGCCAGACAGACAGAGACAGACAGAGAGATAGAAAGCAGGAAATCACCCCCCAGGGGGGATGGCCACGCCGCAATCCCTTCTCCTCCATTCTCCTCTCGGGATCTTGGGCATGCACACACACGCGCCCGGCGTGAGTTTAAGCCGCCGGGTCCGGGACTCGAACCGCGGTCGACTACGTGGGAGTCCAGCGACATAGCCATTACGCTAACTGCTGGTCCCGATTTTGTGATTTCTTAATTATATGTAATGTATGTGCATATCAAAAACATTATATTGTGCTATTTTATATTTTAACCTATGTAAATACTATCTATCGCATGTATTTTGGAAACTGCTTTTTTCACTTAATATTATGTTTTGGTGATTTATGTTAATTTAACTACCTATAATTTATCATTCATTTTCATTGCTGCATAATATTCTGGTCTATAAAGATATCACACTATAATGATCTGATCTTCTGTTAAGTCTTTTGTAGGTTGTTTCCTACTTTGTGCAACACAAACAAACCTGGTATAAACATTTGTTAATATTTCCTTACACATATGTGCAAGGATTTCTCTAGAGTAAAAGCTCAAGAATATAATTACTAAATTGTAGGTTTAATTTGTATTCCCTTAGTGAACAGTGAGATTGACCCATTTTTATGTTAATTGGCCTTTGTAGGGTTTATTTTGTGCATTAGCCATTCATAATTTGTTCATTTTTTTAAAAAACTGAGTTATTTGTGTTTATTTTATACTGATTTTCAGTAGTTTTTTTTAATATAATTTGATATTAATCCTTTGGTTTATGTGTGAAAATACTCCCAGCTAGTTTCAGGTTTGTCTTTGATCTGTATCTATGATGCCTTCTGTTGTGAGAAGTTTGAAATGTTACTACTTGAGTTGATTTGTCTTAATATTTGCGTATTTAAAAAAGAACCCCTATTTCTGCCTGACATCACAGAATTGTTCTCAAGCACCAATACATTGAAATCTTTTACTTTTCGTAGTTCAGTCTTTAACTCACTTGGAACTTATTAGCCTGCATTGTTTAGAGTAGAATTCCAAGTTCATAGTCTATTCAGGCGAAACTCAATTTTCCCAAGACTATTTCCTGAATCCTTTTTGTACTACATTGTAATGCTATGTGTGAATGATTCTGTTCCTTGGCTTAACCAATTTGATTTGCTTGTCCCTGAGTTAATACCATACTGTTGTGACTTTTGTCATTTTATTAGAAGTTTAATAATATTTGGTTGGGCCAAACCCTTTATCTCTGGTTTTAGTGTGAATATGATTATTTCTTTTTTAAATAGATGACTATTGCAAGCAAAAACTTAAGAATAGTTTTAGACCTCATGAGAGATTGTCAGAAAACTATAGTCAGTAAGGGGTGGTGGAGAAAGCATTGAGCACTGAGTTGGGAGTTATGAGAAGTGGCACAGTTTCACAAACAGGAATTCAGCATCTTTATTTTTAAAATGAATTTTGTCATTGGTTAGTAAAAGTGGATATTTTGAGATAGAGAAGGAAGCAAAAATGAGGGAAAGAGAAAGCTACTTACAGAAACAAGAAGTGCTCCATCTTAGGGGCCATCTGTGTGTAGGTAGCTAAAGAAGGCATCGTTGGGACATTGGAAAGAGCAAACTTGGCAGATTATGCTCAAAGCATCTGCAGAGAAGCACTTTTCAGCTGGGATTTAGGTGTCTTGTCTGCAGTCTAATAGAAAGAGTAGAAATCTCCCATGAATAGGTTGTGAGCTGAGCTATGTAGCCTTGACTTGAAGTAGAGGTCCAACTGGAAGAACCCAATGGGTTTGAAGGCCATGTCAAAGTGGATTACATATCTATACCTTCTGATGTTTATGCAGTTGATCTTTGAGAGTTACTTCCCTTAGGAAAACAGCCATTGTATCTTCTTTTTCTTTTTTGAAGAGAGAAATTTTTGCTATAGGGCATGCACTCAGCAGAGAGATAGAGAGAGATAGAAAGTGAGAAATCACTCTCCAAAAGTCATGACGACACTGCAACTCCTTATCCTCCATTCTTCTCCCAGGATCTTGGGCATGCACACACACAAACTCAAACAGCAGTTGACTACATGGGAGGCTAACTACCATTACATCATCTGCTGGTCCCGGAAAATGTATGTTACATAACAGACAGACTTTGTGTCAGTAAGTTCTGACATTGTAAGGCCACTTACAAAATACACAATCCAAGAAAGGGAAGCACTTTGATCTATAGGATGGGATGGGAGAATTATTAATAGTATGTGTAGTCTGTGTAAAGCATCCATGATCAAATTTTACCATGTACAGAAGAAGCTCTCAGTCACATAATCTGGTTAAAGATCCAGTTGCCTGCTTCAATTTAGAGTTATAGACCCAAGATTAATGTCACTTTTTAGTTTTGTGATAGGGTACATGAACTCGCCAGAGAGAGAGACAGAGATAGACAGAGAGAAGGGCAGTGAGAAATCACCCCATGGTGTGATGACCTTACCACAACCCCTTCTTCTCCAATCTCCTTTGTGACCCTGGGCATCCATACACATGCACCTGAAGTGTTTTTCAAGCCACCAGGTCGAGGACTTGAACTGTACAATCAGCCATGTGGGATCCAGCCACCTTCCCACAAGCTGGTCCATCAGTGTTGATATTGACACCACCACTTTAGCAGCCAGTCCTATAATAACTCAGTGTTCACGAAGTTGAGTAGAGAGAAAGGAACTAGACTTTTCCAGAGGCGACTGGAATGAAAAAATAAAAGCCCTTTTAATCTCTTTTGAGGACCTACAAGGAAGTATTTGAAATTCATAAATTTAAAAAGTACATAAAATATATAAATTGTCCATAAAAACATTTAGCCTTCATTGTCTCCTTTACTATTTCCAGCAAACCTATGACATAGGTCAGTGTCGGCACCACTTTGCAGGTATGTAAGCATGTGGAAAAGATGGCCAAAGTGACCAAGTTAAAAAGGCACAGCTAGGATTTCAGCTCAGGGAATCTTCATTGAAGGGATATGCTCTTGACTAAGATTTTCTGCCTATATGAGTTACAAGTTGTTCTTAACAAACTTTATGCTGCACTTTGTGTTCTTTAGCCCTATGACTACTTCCACTAGACTGTATTCTTGCTTTGATTTCATGGTGGTACTGAATGTAGAAAAGCGTTCCGACAGAGCACTTAGCTAAGGAGACTGAACTCACACTTGCCTGTCAGTATCTTCATACAGGGAGAAAATAATCTCGCTTCTTTGGTGCTTTAATTTCACTTTCTCATAGTTTCCTGAGTTTTATCCCATCATGTCACTGACAGTAAGGCAAAGCACTTATGGGATTAGTTATTTATTCATCCACTAGATATGAGGCATTTTGAAAGTAAGGACTGTCATCTTCTCATCTTTGTATCCTTGGGAATTAGCAATGTGTAGTGGGCACTTAATAATCGTTGAGTGAGTAAATGGAAATTATTAATTTTATCAATAATATAATAGAGGCAGAAATCAGTAAACAAAGGCTACACTCATTGTGTGGTAGACATAGGATCCCAGGATTTTCACCCTTTGGGGCCAGTACATGGTGTAGTGATTATGTTGTTGGACTCCCATAAGGTCAGCCGTGGTTCGAGTCTCCAACCCGGTGGCTTGAAAATCACGCTGAGTGTTTGTGTATGTGCCTGAGATCCCTGAAGAATGGAGGAGAAGGGATTGTGACATGGCCATTCCCCCTGGGGGAGGGGGTGATTTCTCAATTTCCTTCTCACTATCTTTGTCTCTGTCTCTGTGTCTCTCTCTCTGGCAAGTACATGCACCCTAAGGCAAAAACCTCTAAAAAAAAAAT
The DNA here is from genome assembly GCA_026018925.1 of Tupaia tana. Lineage (NCBI taxonomy): Eukaryota > Metazoa > Chordata > Mammalia > Scandentia > Tupaiidae > Tupaia > Tupaia tana. Next base: position 72,545,719 of record JAKSZU010000002.1, read on the forward strand.
AAAAGAATTTGCATCCAGTGTTCTTTCACTACAGATATATGAAATCTGTAAGTTGAAAGAATGAGAGAATTTGCCTATAGGTTAAAAATTCCAGATCCATTTTGTTACCTAGAGACATCATAAGATGCATTTTATTTCAGTTAGAGCAGTTTTGTCTCTCATAAAAACGAAGGACACCATTATTAATATCTGACTCACATCAGTGCTGTGACAACGAAAGGTGTCGCAGCACCTGGATGAAACAAGCGCATTAGTAAGTGCTCCCATTATAGAACCACTAATGAGGCAATTTGTTAAACCAGCATCCTCTTGCAAACCAAAGTCAGAGAAATGAGCTGGTATGTTTGAAGGTTTAGGGGAAAAAAAGTTCTTGGAAGAAATAGAAACAAGTCTATGCCAGGTATCTGTGGCATATTTTGTTTACCTAAAGCAAGCACAGTGGCTCGTCACAGGGAAGACCAGGACATTCTCCCCATTGTCCTGTTGGAGAACATGGTCGTGAGGGTGCTGATAGGTGGGGTGGTTTTATTTGGGTGGGCTCTCCCTTCCTTTAACCAAATGAATAATAAGACATGAACAGTCATGTTTCAAAGGAACTATAAGAAGATTTTACTGATACTTGGGTTGTGATAAAATAAAGGAGAGATGACATTTCCTTAATCTGACATTCAGGTCTTCTGTGATCTGATGATCCCATATGCCTTTGTACCCTGTAATGTTCTTATGCTGAGACACAATATCTTCATCTCTTCTTATTTCAACATTGGAATGATAGTATAGCACTGACCCCCTCTACACTTCCACTTATAAAACTGTACTTCTGGAAATACAGTGACATCTCTCTTGCCTGGACCCCAGGACTGACCTAGATCCCAGCTTCAATTATTGTGATGACATTGCCCTTAACTGCTTTTTGTAACTTTGCAGTACCACCTCTGAGGACTACAAGCCCAAGATCACATTCAATGAGTCTTCCACGGTCTAGAGTCTGAGGAAGGACATTAAGGATAAATTTGGAGAGGCAAAGCATTAATGGGACAAAGAAATGGGGTGTTTTGTTGAAGATAACTTTATTATCAACTGGACTGGGGAGAAATGTAAACATGTTGGAATATTCACTTCGCAAACTAAATGATATGATTGAATGTATAAAAGAACTTGAAATAAAATAAGATTAAAAAAATAAAGACACTTGGACATTTCTGTTTATTGCAACATTATACGCAATTGCTAAAACATAGAACCAACCAAAATGTCCTAAAACTGATGACTGGGTTGAAAAACTATGGCACACATATACTATCGAATATTACTCAGCTATAAGAAACAATGAGATCTTATTGTTTGATTCAAAGTGGATGACAATGAAAGACTTTATGTTGAGTGAAGTGGGCCAGTCTTTGAAAGATACACAATATATATTCCTCCTCAGTTTGCACCAAATATCAGCACTCTGGCAGAAATTGAGAGATTTAAAGATAAGAGAGTAGAAAGGATAAGTGTTGAAACCAGAAACTGTAAGGGAGGAGAGTGGATGGTAGAGAGTGGGTGGTGGAGGGTGGGTGTGAGGTGCAAAAGAAACAGTTAACAGACAAAAAATAGTAAAGCTGTCTGTTGAAAAAACATATATATCTATAATATACATCACAATGGAGGTTTTGTGTAAAATTTGAAATTATTTTGAAAAATTAAAAAATCATTTTAAAATGATAAAAATGATTCATGAAAAAGTAGAATTGAAGTATGAGTTTATTTAGTCCAAAAAAATGCTGTGACCCATGCATAGCTTTATGTACTACCCATTTTCCGTGAACTTTTTGAAAACTCCTAATTTTAATGTTTTGGAAGAACGTGCACAATCTCTCTGTGGGGTTGAGACTCTCTTGGGTCAGGCCACAAGAGTGATGCCTCAGCCTTATAGGGGACAGAAGACAGACAGTACCGAGCAACTGCCATTCTGCCTCTGGCAACCCTGTGTCCCAGAAAAGATACTTCCTCACACCCCAAAAGCAAATATTCACATCCCTGATTTCTCTTTTTTTTTAACTTTGCACCTGGGAATCATTAACTATCCCCTGTGGATAGTAAACCTTGGCCAGAAAGCAAAAGTCTGAAAGACACAATGGAAGTCCTGGGCTTGGACTCTAGTTGAAATGGCAAAAATGCTACTTAACTAAATGTTTCTTCTAGTCATACTTTTATAAAACAAGGAAACTAAAACTCTACCCTTCCAGACACATGAGCAACAGAAGATAAAGTCTATAATACATATGTGAACCAACTTTGGCATGGCAAAAATGCAATAATGTGTTAGGACATTATTGAGATAATAATGATTGTTGCAGAAAGATGAGGAACCCCTTAACTTCCCAAAAGCCAAAATGCCTTCCTTTTGAAATTTCACAGTGATTAAAATCTTTAACATTTGCAAAGAGTTTTACAGAGCACTTTCATATAAATTATACCACTTAATCCTCACATTGCCATTAAAATACATATAATTTTTTTCCATTAAAAAAATAAGAAAACTGAGTTCCTAAGAGGTTAATCTGCTTAAGACAGCTTAGCTGGTTACAAGACATTAACTGAGGTCTTTTGACTCTCATTTTCTTTTTATAATACCACTGTTTCAAAAAAGAGATTGCAGAAGAAGTTGCATTAAAAGCATTACATTTAATACTTTGTTATTTGTGCAAGACAAAAATGCCCTGTGGGCATATAATATTCTCAGATTCCTTTCATAAAATGAAATTATCCTTGAAAATTGTTGAAAGATTTTATTAAAATTCATGAATGCATTATGCTGATTAATGTTTCCTGAAGAGGTTATTAAGTACTATAAAGGACATTTTCACCATTCTGCTAGTAAAATAGGTTTCCTTATTATTGAAAAAATAAAACAGTATGTGGATTTAAGTGACAAGTTTAATAATTACAACAAAAACCAAATATAAAGACATGAATGAAATAAATTACATCTAAGTAGAATCATTTATTAGACAGGTTGTACAAAGCATTAGCAGCCTTTTAGTAATAATGTTTGGTTGATGAATATATTTTTGAATTCATTTAATTTTATTTATTACTATTATTATTATTTTAAATTTTGCTGTAGGACACTTGCACTCACCAGAGAGAGAAAGAGAGAGAGAGAGAGAGAGAGAGAGAGAGAGAGAGAGAGAGAGAGAGAAAGTGAGAAAGAAAACCACCAGGTCTGGGAATTGAACTATGAGTAGCCATGTGGGAGTCCAGTGCCTTAATCACCACACCACCTGCCTGTCTCAAGGATTCTTAAATGTAAATTCACTAAGAATTTTATTATCATGAGTAAGGATACCATATAAATCTTAGAATAGAAGAGTAGGTATACACTACAAAAATATCTTAGATATTGGTTCAGCTGAGGCAGTGCCCTCTTAGACAATTTCTTGGCAGGTCGAGACTACATGGGAGAACCATGTTTGATTCCTAGCCCTTCCTAAAGAGCCAAGTGGAATGGTACATTCTTGTAGCCCCAGCTACTCAGGAGCTGAGATAAGAGGATGCTACATAGCAAGATTCTGTCTGGAAATAAAAATCCCACATACACAAACACAGACTCACAATACCTTACAAAGCTGCTTTTTTAAAATAAGTACTTTTTTATTATTCATAAAGCAAATGGGGCCAGCAGGTGGTGCAGAAGTTAAGAAGGTTGGATCCCACATGACTTGAAAAACATACTGGATGTATGTGCATGCCCAAAATCTCAAGAGAAGAATGAAGGAGAAGTGATTGTAGTGTGGCCATCCTCTCTGGGGGTGACCTCTCACTTCCTCTTTCTCTCTCCAGTGAGCATACATGCCCTATAGCAAAACACACACAGAGAGAAACAAAGAAAAGAAAAAATAAATAAAGCAAATGTGGTACTAAAATTACAGAACAGGGTTGAGGTTCTGTTTGGCTCAGTATATTAAAAAAGAGATTATTCATCTAGTCCCTGCTCCCGAGGATGAAATATGTGTGAAAATTAAATGACACTTGGCAAATGGACACTTCTAAAATCTGGTAGCAGAGATGTCAGAACAAACATTCACAGAAGACCCCAATATGCCATAGAAAACTTCTTCTAATAGGATCCCCTTGAATGTGTAGTGTCTTTGTAACCAGCCAGAGCTAGTCTGAATGAAAGTGACCTAGTGCTAACTGCTATTTTGTGGGTTTGCTTGGAGGCATATGTGCCTGGAAGGCCCAGTGACCTAAGGTTGGTCCTCTCTACAGGTCGGGAGTGTGAATGCTGGCTGCAGAAGAACGACCAATCAAAATAGTATCACTTTCAATAATGGACCAATAGGAATGCCGCCTGAGTTGACCAATTAGGGATGCACGAGTTTCATTTCTTTTTTTGCATACAACTGCCTGGTCAAAGACATGGGAGGAAATGATTTTTCTGTAAAAGCCCATCCTCCGATGCACTGGGGAGACTGTATTAGAGCAAGTCTACTTCCTGTCTCCCAGAGGATGCCACTGGTAATAAAGCCTTCCTTCACATAACTCTTGGCCAGGTATTTGACTTTCCTGACAGTAAGCTATTGAATTTTGGTACATATCTGGTTAGGTTCAGTAACATTTTATGGCTTTTTGCAGTCCTCTGTGGTTACAAATTAGATGACATAATCAGCATTCAGTACATATTATCTCCTTCCCTTCCCAGACTAGTGACTCATCATTGAGTTTAGAAAGGCCTGTAGGAAGGAGACAAGGCAATATCCCCGTCTGCTATCTTTGCTAGAACTTAGAACAATGCTCAGAAAGTGGACTTGAAATCTTGCTTTTTATTTCAAGCATGTTTCATGTGAATGTTCCATTGAAATGTTAATATAGAAAAACAGAATTCAAGACATCGTTCTTAATTCCTGCTGTTTTACAAAATGAATGGCCTTGATCAAATCTGCAAGATCCAGAAACATCAGATGACTTGGAAAATAAGTCATTTGCTGATCAATGGATCACACTAGATAATCTCTGCCTCATTCCGAAGTAATATTCTACTATTATGTATGTATGAAAATTTCATCTAAAATGGTTACCACTTTGGGCTAGCCCATGGCCTAATGGTTAAAGGAGCCAGATCCCACATGGCTAACCATGGTTAGAATCTCAACCCTAGCAGCTTGAAGAGCATGCCATGTGCATGTGTATACATGCCTCAAATCTCAGCAGGATAGAGAAATGGAGAAGGGATTGTCGTGTGACCATGCCCTATCATGGGTACTTTTCCCCTCTCCCCCCTGTCTCTGTCTCTGGTTAGTACCTGCACACTCTGGAAAAAAAATTCTTACCACCTTTAAATTACTATTTTTTTCATTTAAGAGACTATTACTGAATTCAGGTTCACCAATAAATTACCAAGCCCCTGTGTACAATGATTCTCTAGCTAAGGTGATCATCAATATCACCTGAGGAATTGTGTGAAATTATGGACAGCCTGGCCTCATCCAGAGCCAACACAACAAGGATCTTTGGGAGTGGGTCCCAGAATTGGTTTATTGGAGAAGTTCTACTGGTGATTTTTTTTTTTTTTTTTTTTTTTGGAGAGGTTTTTGCTATAGGGCACGTGCGCTCGCCAGACAGAGAGAGAGAGACAGAGAGACAGAATGCGAGAAATCACTCCCTAGGGAGGATGGCCATGCCGCAATCCCTTCTCCTCCATTCTTCTTTCGGGATCTTGGGCACGCACGCACACGCGCCCGGCGTGAGTTTTAAACCACCAGGTCTGGGACGCAAACTGCGGTCGACTACGTGGGAGTCCAGCGACATAGCCATTACGTTAACTGCTGGTCCCATACTGGTGATTTTTAATCATCTGCCATATTGGAAACTCTGTTTATTAATGGTTCTAAATTATCCTATTTCACATACAGGGCTCTACCAAGAACTTGGGATCCACATCAAAAGACAAAAAAACTGAGTTTCCCAAAGAAAGCTATTATGCATATGGTAAAAAAAAAAAAAAAAAAAAAAAAAAAAAACAAACTGTAATGGTAACCCTGGGTCTCTGAGATACAGGTTGTTCAGTGACTTTTGAAAGGTCAAGGATCAGATGAGTAGCAGAGTTGAGAGATGCTCCCAGTTCTGTCCTTCTATCCAGTACATCCCCACAGTTTCATGAAATCTTCTCATCATCCTAATGGACACGATAATTACTTAGTCAAGCAACTACTATATCAAAGAACCCATCCTATCATGTGATATTGCTCACATTTTTGAGTTCTGACTATGTGCCAAGCACTATTTTGACAAGACTTAACTCAATCCACAGAGTAAGGCTATGAAGTGGACACTAATGCATCTAAGACACAGAGCGGATGAGTAACTTGTCCAAGAGCACACAGTTAGTAAGTGACAGGGTTAAGATTAGAGCCCAGGTGGCCAGCTCCAAATCAAAGCTATTGGAACACTAGGCAACACTGTGTAGAGAATTAGCATTTGTCAAATACTCTGGAATTGAAATACTCTGTGTATTACTTCATTTATTCCTCCTGTGTGTCACTTACCACATGGGACTATTTTAGAAGTAAGTGTCAGAAAATGCAACAGGAATGACTGAAGGAACATAATGGTTTAAATAACTGTAAAATACAGAGATAAGGACTAGTTTCAAATACAAACTGATTTGAGGGTCCAAATGATGTCACCAGAATCTGATTTTCTTGGTCTCTACTTCAGCTGTGTGAACCATTGTATGAAAGGGCTTAGTAATTCATTGGTGAGTCTAAGTTCATTAATAGCTTCTTAAGTTACAAAATATTAATGTACACAAGGTAAGTTTTTTGGTTTTGTTTTTGGTTTTGTTTTTCCAGAGGGTGCATGTACTCACCAGAGCCAGAGAGCCCAAAAGAGAGGGAGAAGGAAAAAGTACCCACAATGAAGTGGGGTCATACCATGATCGTGTGCATTGATTCTTTTTCTTAAAATTTTATAACTTATATTATTATTCAATTTGAGCAGAGAGAGAGGGAGAGTGGGAAAGCAAGCTGCAGTCGGCCATGTGGGAGTCCAGTGCCTCAACCACCACACCACCTGTCAGCCCCCACTATGTTATTGATTCTATTCTTTGTCCTCACATGGAGGTTCATGGGAACACCCACTCAGTCAGACAACAATCTAGTAGCTGAAAAACAAAAGTTTTACCCTGAGATTATGTGCCTACTGCTGACACAATCATGAAAGATCTGTTAACAGACCCATTGGCTTAGCCAGCACGCAGAGGCTAACAGCCAAAAGTAACAGATGCCCTCTGAAAATCAAACCCCAGCTTAGCCTGTCTCCCTATAAATAACGTAGTATTTGTGAGTACATTGAAGTGTTTTCTGTTTGAGTCCCACAGCACTTTCTTTTTTTTTGTTTTTGGAGAGGTTTTTGCTATAGGGCGCGTGTGCTCGCCAGACAGACAGAGAGAGACAGAGAGACAGAAAGCGAGAAATCACCCTCCAGGGGGGATGGTCACGCCGCAATCCCTTCTCCTCCAATCTCCTCTCGGGATCTTGGGCACGCATGCACACGCGCCTGGCGTGAGTTTTAAGCCACCGGGTCCGGGACGCAAACCGCGGTCAACTACGTGGGAGTCCAGCAACATAGCCATTACGCTAACTGCTGGTTCCCAGCACTTTCTTTATAAACCTCTAGTTTAAAAGCTTTTCCCTAGAATCCAGGCAGAAAAACATGTGTTTCAGCTTTGACTTGTGTTGCTGTGGAGGCATCTTGTCCCTGTCCACCTGCCTCCTTGGGTGCACACACCTGTGACTGAGGGCTCTGCCAGCCATGGGACCATCTAGGAGGATCCGTCATTCCCCAAGCAGACACTTTCGGTCTCCCTGAGCACTGCCATCTCCCTGGGGCTCTGCTTGGGGAGAAGAGTGCTAGTTCTCTTCCTCTCTCAGATGCCAGAATACTGTTTGGGTTTTGGAGTTTCCTCAGGGCAATGACCAGAAGAAGGCCGGGAGTCCTTTACTGTGGCTCCCACCAGAGCCAGTGCAGTTATTGTTTCTCCTCTAACCTCTTCTAGTTCCCTACTGAGGAATCTTAATCACAGATCGGGGCCTCAGGGGTTGGGGAGAATGGGGAGAAATCCCTGCTCTCTTCAAATCTCTCTCAGACATTATGCCTCATTTTTTTTACACACCGAAAGATCCAAGTTTTTAGAAAGCAAAAGCCAGGAGGAAACTCAGAGCTACTTCTGCTCCCTTGTCTCTTTCCTGAGGTATGAAGAACAAAGAGAAAAGAGACACACAAGTAAAAACCAATCAGTAAATATTTTTAAAATATTTTTCCACTACTCTACCACCCATCAAGTGTCTATAGTGAGCTAGAATGTAGGCTGGGCACTTCACACATCTTTTATTTTTCACAACTACTGATGTCAGCACTGCACAGACAAGGAAACCAAATCTCAGAGAGTAAAATATCAGTAACTTGCCCACAGTCATAGGGCCTAGTGGTTCTGTTGTGCTCAGATCCATTCTTCAACTTTTCCCTCTTCTGCTTGGTGTGGGGGAAGGAAGGCTGTCCTCTCCAGTCTCCCAGATCAGTTGATTGCCAGCTGGTTTGGCCAGTAGGAGGCACAGATGGGCTATTGGAGGGTGGGATAAGGAACAAGCCAGGGTGTCTCTCTGCCTGCTTTCTTTTTTGCTAGAATCTCTCTGTAACTCCAGCTCCCAGGCACTGTGACCCTAGCTTCTGGGAGTCCCTGCTCTGAGCTACAGTAACAAGAATGACCAATGACCTAGGTTTGTCCCAGAGTGAGGGGTTTCTTGGGATGCAGGCTCTCAGTGTTAAAACCAAGAAAGTTCTGGAACCAGCAGTTAGTGTAATGGCTGTGTTGCTGGATTCCCACGTTAGTCGATCGCAGTTCGTGTCCTGGACCCAGTGGTTTAAAACTCACGCCAGGTGTGTGTGCGTGCATGCCCAAGATCCCTAGAGGAGAATGGAGGAGAAGGGATTGCGGTGTGACCACCCCCCTGGGGGGTGATTTCTCGCTTTCTGTCTCTCTGTCTCTCTCTGTCTGTCTAGCGAGCCCACGCGCCCTATAGCAAAAACCTCTCCAAAAAAAAAAAACCAAGAAAGTTCTGGGCAAACTAGATGATTGATCCTACTGGTGGTAGCACCACCTCTTTCTCTTCACCCTTAGGTTGCCTTTTTAGCCTAGGGGTGGTAGTTAGTGACAGCTCAAAACTAGCCTCTGAGTCTCTATCCCTTCTCTGGCTCATCTACCTTCCTCATCTGTTCAATCCATCTCTTACATTAAATTTCTTCTGTTGTGGGGCCAGTAGGTGTCTTCGTGGTTAAGGTGCTGGACTCCCACGTGGCCAACCATGGTTCAATTCTCAGACCTGGTGGCTTGAAACTCCTGGCAGCTTGAAAGTCACGCTGGGGGCGTGTGCATACATGCCCAAAATCCTGAGACAAGAATGGAGGAGAAAGAATCGCAGTGTGGCCGTCACCCCTGGGGGATGATTTCTCACTTTCTATAGTGCATGTGCCCTATAGCACAAAACTCTCAAAAAATCCTTCTGTTGTAAATATTTACATTACTCTTGTTCACTTGGTTAAAATGGGTTTTCATGGTGGTATTGCATACCTCCGGGGAGGAATGGGGTAGGGAAAGAGGCTGCAAGTCTAATACAGTTACCATCTAATAATATTTTTATCAAAGTCTGTGCTTGTATCACTATTATAGTCCATCAGAAAAACCATACAGTTTAGGGAAAGAGGTTTCTCCACACCTGCCAGTCCCGCCTATTTAATTTCACCATCAGGAAGGATAATTGTATTTAACCTTTGCCTTGAAGGATTAAGTCATGGTCACACAACTTACAAATGAGTTATTTTTAGCGTGCACAAGGAAAACACAGCTTCAATCTGCTCTCCTGACGTGGAGCAGAAAAGGTAGAGGTTGAGTTTCTGCTCAGTGCCTTGCGGAGTTCTGCTGAGACACCAGAAGCTTCTGTCAAAAGGAAGCAGTGATTACACTGATGGCAGTGAAAGGCCCAACCAGGCCCAGGCTCAGAGTCTGGTGATTGTTTATGAGCACACAATCCTGGATACCTCTCATCTGACCAATAAAATGACTCCTGCTATGGAACACATCTGTGTAATTCACATTATGTGTGTAGCTATTGCTATAGTAACAACCGACCAGGAGCATTTTTTTCTTTAAGTCCTCCCCCTCCATTTTTAAGGGCAAACATTGCATGCATTCTATACTTGAAAGAACAATTCATAAATTTAAAAAAGTATGGTTGTAAATTTTCAGAAATAATACAGGCTCATCTTAAATATTTACATTACCAAATAGTGGTGTCAGACATACGTGCTGCTAGAGAACTGTACGTATTTCAAGGCAAAAGAATGTCTTAAAGAGGCATTTTTCAGATCCATCTGCTTCTCATTTATATTAATCTTCTTGTAAATGTTAAAACATTGAACAGTTCATGCTGAGCAATAATTTAAGTTGCATATAGTAGCTTCAAAAAGTAAGAGGTCTGAGGTGTCCAAGCTCACAAAGGCCAGCTTCCAGATTATATTTCAGCTATAGTCTAGTCATTAAACAGCCTCAACTAAGCAGAGTGCAGCAAGAAATTGCTTTATTTTTTCTTCCATCACTGTCCCAGATCTACAGGAGTGCCCCATTCTTCCCCATTAAAGACATCTTACCCAGGAGTCATGGTTAGCCTGCCATTGCAGGTATAAAAACTCATTCCAGTTCAGTGACTTAAAACTTCATTCCAACTTAATTTTCAACTCTTCTTGCCTTAAGGGCCAGACAGAGTGCAGAAAGTAGTTGATTTTGGTCCTTGTCGAGAGGACCCCTCTGAGTTGCATAGTTCTGTGCCCTGAGAGAGATGCTCTTTCCTTCTGCCAGAGAAACTCACACACGGAGCTCCTACTGCCATGGTTTTTTCACCTTGCCTTTCATGGAGCTGTTAGCAAGTTGGTTCAAGCTCCACTTTGCTTCACGAAGTACCCACTTGAACCATTACTGCATGCCAAACAGCGAGAGGGAATTCTTCCTGCCTTGCCACCACTCTTATAGCTTTCTCTTGATCCAAAAAGTACAGAGAAAAGTTTAACAGAGAGTGAATTGCTGATTCTGTGAGCCTTGCCCAGCATCTATGAGAGTCTTTGTTTCCTTTTTTTCTTTCTATTTATATTTATTTATTTATTTATTTATTTATTTATTTATTTAGGTTTTGCCATAGGATGCATGTGTTTGCTGGAGAAAGATAGAAGAAAAGTGAGAAATCACTCACTCCAATCCCTTCTCCATTCTCTTCTCATGATTTTGGGCATGCATACACACATGCTTGGCATGATTTTCAAACCAAAAGACTGGGATTGAACCATGATCAACCATGTGGAAGTCCAATACCTTAACTAGTACACCACCTGCTGGTTCCTTTATTTGCTTGTTTTTAAAGTTTCTCCTTTTACTTTTTCCATGAGACAGAGAGAGACAGCTTGTATCACTATTATAGTCCATCAGAAAAACCATACAGTTTAGGGAAAGAGGTTTCTCCACACCTGCCAGCCCCGCCTATTTAATTTCACCATCAGGAAGGATAATTGTATTTAACCTTTGTCTTCATCCCACAGTCTACCCCCAGCTCCAACCAACTCCAGATCATAGGCGTGCATGCATCCTCTCTGAACATAGTATTCAGAGAGGTCTATGAACACAAATCCAGAACCTTCCCGTGTGGGTCAACCTCATAGGGTGTTCCATTGTTGTTGTGCCACCATCCAGCCCTCATGAATGCCTTTTTTAGAACTCACCTTCACATGGCATGGGGACGGGTGGTAGAAGGCTTTCTTTCATTTCCCTGGAGACAAGCCACTGTACCCCTCTACCTAGAACAACAATCCTAATCTATGATTTTTCAAATATCTCCAGATTTCTGTTTAAATAAAGAGCTGGGCTTATGGCAGAAGGCCTGTTTTGATCGCTCTTTATTGGGTAGTACCCTGTTTCTCCTGAGTACTGAGTGTTTTCACCTTTAGGAATTTAAATCCAATTCAACCATAATAACAACAGTTACTTTCAACATTTCATTATATAAATCGTGAACTTTTGCAATATAAGTATTACAAAAGACTATTTTCCTTAAATAAATTTGAAAACATTGATGCAATGGATGACCTAGAAATATGTTGTTTATCAAAACTAACCACAGAAGATATATAAGATCTAGACAAGTTGGTTTTTATTAGAGAGAAAGTTGTGAAAGAGTTGCTTTTCACCTACATTCTGGGCCTCAGGTGGTTTCATGGGGAATTCTCCATAACATTTCTCATTTTGTGTGTTTCATTCTTTCACTTTTCTTGATTAGTTTAGCCAGTGGTTTATATAATTTAACATTTTTTCAAAAAATTTTCCCCTAAAGGAATAGCTTTAGATTTGTTTACTAGTCCTATCTTTTTCTGTTTACTAAACTTACACATTTTTGCTTTTATCTTTTTTACTTCTATTTTACTTATCATAGTTTGCTGTTCTTTTTCTAACTCTTTTAGTCATGTTCTCAATTTCTTTTTTACTATTCTCTCACGTATATTTATATAAAAATTCAAAGCAAAAAAATTTCTTCTGATCTTATTTAAATGTATTCATTAAGTCTGATATACATACAGTGTTTCATTATTTTTTTCAAGGTAGATTTTTGCTGTAGGGCACGTGTGTTCGCTGGAGAGACAGAGACAGAGAGACAGAAAGTGAGAAATCACTCCGGGGGGATGGCCATGCCACAATCCCTTCTCCTCCATTCTCCTCTTGGGATTTTGGGTATGCACACACACACATGCCTGGTGTGAGTTTTAAGCCACTGAGTCTGAGACTTGAACTGCAGTCAACTATGTGGGAGTCCAATAATGTAACAATTACTCCATCTGCTGGTCCCTACATTTAAAATATTTTTAAAGCTAATTTCTGGTTTTCTTCCATGAGCAAGAGAGATGGAGAGAAATACAGAGAGAGAAACGATGAGATAGAAAGCTACCTACAGTATCTTGGTGCCACTATCCACCCCTGGTGTCAACCAGTCCCAGATCATGGGCACACCCATGCCCAGCAAATATAGGGAGGTCTACGAATATACCCAGAACCTTCCCACGTGGATCAGCCTTGCAGAGCATCACGTTTTACCATTGTGTGAACATCCGGCCCCTCTGCAATTTTTGATTTCTAAATCAAAAGGGCTTTTGTAGTGATTTTGCTGTTAATTTGATTTGATTACATTGTGCCAGAAAAAATACTATTTCTACTTTTCAGAATGAATCCATTTTTAAAAGAATTATCTAATATGTTTTCATTCTGACTTTACCATGGGTGCTTGAAAAAAATGGATTTAGAGTTTGCATGTATCAACCAGATCTGATTGCCAAATATTTAAATAGTAATGGTTAATAAATGTTGAGTATGTTATTAGTTCTTCCTTGTACTTTTTGTTTTATTTACTCAATCTGTTATAGACTAAGAGGAGTGAATTAAAATCCCATGACACTGGTAAAGTTCTGTTTATGTCTCATTGGATCTCTATAAATTCTGCCTTGTGAATGTTATTGCTATGTCATGTATGTCTTTCTTGTGAATTGGGCTATTTTTTTGTTTGTTTGTTTCCCCATTGACTCACTCAATGCTCTCTGACCTAAATTCCATATTGTCTGGCACTAGGATTGTATTTTAGTGGGTTTTTTTCCTTCTTATCTCTCATCCTTCTTCTACTCTTCCTATTTTAGGAATGTATATTTTATTTAGCATTTTCCCTTGTACTGTTAAACACCTCACATTTCTATTCTTTTTTTTTTTTTTTTTTTTTTTTTTTTTTTTTGGGGGGGAGAGGTTTTTCCTACTGGGCACATGTGCTTGCCAGACAGACAGAGAGAGACAGAGAGATAGAAAGCAAGAAATCACCCCCCCCCCCCCCCCCGGGGAGATGACCACACAGCAATCCCTTCTCCTCCGTTCTCCTCTTGGGATCTTGGGCACGCACACACACACACCTGGCGTGAGTTTTAAGCCACCGAGTCCAGGACTCGAACCGCGGTCTACCACGTGGGAGTCCAGCGACATAGCCATTACGCTAACTGCTGGTCCCACATTTCTATTCTTTGATTTGGGATTTATTGGGTTTGTATTGTTCTTCCATATATTTGTCCATTTAAAATTTTTCAGTCTTTTTTCAATTGATTTATTCTAAGTAGTTCTCTTGTATAGAACAAAGACTTACACATGGCTTTGTGGTTCATTCTGAAAACCTATTTCTTTTAGTAGGTGATGTAGGCTCTTTCTAAACATGGAGATATGACAATTCTTTCTTTATACATATAGATATGATAGCTTTGTTTTCTTATCTATATAATTTTATAAAAGTCTTTCACTGTATGGTTTACCTGCTTAGCTTAGATATTTAAAAAAATTATTTTCTTTATTCATGATAAAGTACATGCATGCATCTAGATGAATGAGAGAGAACGAGAAATGAGCACCCTCTATAGGGTCTGGTCGTGCTGAAATTTCCTTCCTCCCATCCTCCCTTCGTCAGGTCCCGGGTACTTGCTTATGTGCCCGGCATGCTTCAAGCTGGGCTGGGGGTTTGAGCAATGGTCACTATGTGGGTTCTGAGTTTTCTTGAGCAAGGCATTACTGCTGTGCCATGGAGTCAACCCAGATCTTATTTGTAGAATATGGTTTGGATACACACAACTTCTTATATTTTTCTCCTAGTGGGTCTATTTATAATTTTTTTTAAAAAAAATTTTTAAATTATTATTTTATTTTATTTTTTTCATTTCATTTTCTTTTATACATTCAATCACATTATTATTTGTCTTACAAAGTGGATATTTCAACAAGTGAACATTTCTCCCTAGTACAGTTGATAAAACTACTAAATTTCTTCAACAGATAATACCACACCTCTTTGTGCTATTAATTCTTTGCCTCCCTGTTTCCCCCCCCCCAAATATCCTTCCTCAGACTCTCCTCTTTCACACACACTATATCTCGCATTTACATCTACATACTGTGTTTCTATAGCCTTTAGTCAATGTTATCTAAAGGCTCGTTTGCTTTTTCCAATTTGTTAGTTTCCTATACTGAGCAGTATTTTCTCTTTTCCTTCTCCTCTCCAATCCTGCTCCTCCTCCATTATATTTTAGTCAATATTTTTATCTTTCTTTTTTTTTCCTCTTCTTCTTCTTTTATTGTTCTTCTTTTTTTTCTTCTTCTTTTTTTTGTTCTTCTTTTTTCTCTTATTTGCTAGAGGATGCATGAACTTATTGGAGAGAGAGGAAGAGGAAAGTGGCGAGAAACCACTTCCCATGGGGGAGAGTCACACCACAATCTTTTCTCCTCCATTTCTCCTTTCAGGATTTTCAGCACACACACACACACACACACACACACACACACACACACACACATGCCCCTGGTGTGTTTTTCAAGCTGCTGAATCCAGGACTCAAACTTCACAATCTGCCTTGTGGAATCCAGCTGCTTTAAGCATCATATCTCTGGATGACCATTATTATCTTTCTTAATGTTGAAGTCTCTCCTGTGAAATATGCTCACACTTCACCACTTCAATACCACTTTGAAAGACATGCCTTAAATGAGGAACAGATTATTTACATAACTTTAAAGTGTCTCCATTACAGATGATAACTTAATAGTTGCAAGGGAGAATAAACTAAGCAAAACAATGATTAAACAGTGGGAAAATATGACGGCATCTTGAGTGATAAAAATTAACATGATCTGTGAGGACCACATGGACTTCACATGTTTCCAGGTATGGTATTCTGGGAAGGACCCAACATCACCCATGTGGTACTCTGGCCAAAATGCAAAACTAAGATCCAACCATGAAGACACCCAAACACAAATAAGGGACCTCTTACTAAATAATGAATAAATAAATAAAGTGTCTTTAGGGCCTATATTCTTCTAAAATGTTGATGTCACAAGAGGCAAAGGTTGAGGAAAAGTTCCAGGTTAAAGGAAGCAAAAGTGCATGATGATTAATGCACACCTGCCCCCTGACTGTATCCTGTACTAAAGAGGAAAATGCTATTAGTGATATTATTAAGCCTCCTAATGAAGTTTGAAGATAGACTGTAGGTTAGATAATATATATTAACCGATGCATATTCATGGAGTTGACAAAAGGTTATGATGTATGTAACTTACTCACAAATGATCCAGAAAAAATGGCCTATGTATTATGTGTCTGTATTGTATTCATATTTCCATATGTATGGGGAAAAAGAAGAACAAAGAACAAAAGAGAGAGAACTAGTAATAAAGCAAGTGGTGTAAAATATTAACAATAGGTGATTCTGGGTAAGAGGATCATAAGTGCTCTTGGTACAGTATTTATTTTTGTAACTTTATATAAATTTGAAATGACCTCCATATATTTTTTTTTCATTTGAGTCTACTATACAGAAGATACTCAGTGAACTTTGTTCACCTCTCTCTTTTCTCTTTCATTTTATTTCTATATCATAAATAACGCTTACCTTGTGTCCTGATAGCCTGATTCTCATATTTTCTTTAAACTTAGTATTACAGATAAATATTTTCAGTGCTGACTTTCAGACTTTTTGTTATGGTTTTCCCAATCATCTCTTGATTGGCTGAAGGTTCTAAGTAGATTCCTTAAAATGAGCTCATATGAACAATATCCCTGAGTTCTTGCATAGAAGTTTTAAAAAATGTTTTTCTGTAGTCTTTATACACGAAGGATAGTTCGCCCAAAGATAAAATCACTGATGCACACTTTGTAGAAGTGGCCCCATTGTCCTCCGGTAGTAAGTGGAAATGTGGAGAAAACTGTAGTCAGTTCATTTTCTTTTACCCCAAAGAAAAACTCAGCCTCTTTTTCCTTCACCGACCAAAAGACTTTTTTGTTGTCATTGTGTTATTTTAAAGTTCAATTACTTTAATAGGGTAGTCTTTGTGTAGATTGATCTGGGCCAACTTTCTCCAAAACACAGCATGCCATTCAATGGATAGATTTAACTCTCTACTTCAAGGAAATTATCTTGAATTATCTTTTTGAATATGTATTGTATTCCATTCTTTTGTTTTTTCATTTATTTTTCCTTTAAAGACATCAAATATGTGCATGTTGAATACCCCTTGTCTTTTTTCTGTGTCTCTAATGAAGCGGAACAAGGGTACATTTCCCTGAGTTGGTTATTGTTGGCCTCTAACTCCATTCAGTTGGTCAAATGAAGGAGTCAGGCTCTATTTGATTAGCAGAAGGTGCACTATACCACCAGCCAAAACTGTGCCTCTGCCCTCCAACAATGTGTTTCCCCCTTCTCCGTCATTAAGATGGGTATGAAAAGTGGGGGGCTCCCTTTTCATTGGTGTGTAAAGTTCCAAGATTCAACTGTTACCAGATATCTAAGTAAAACACAATGACTCAACAAGAGTTACAAGCACAAGTTTATCGATTTGAATGATGTACAGTGGTACAGTACAATGCTCTGTGGAATCAACCCACATGGAAAGTTTATGGGTTTACATCCAGAGATCTTCCTGGATGCACTGAGCACCTGTGTGTCCATAACCTAGAACTGATTTAACCCCAGGGATCGATCGTGGTATCAGGATCTGTTGGGGGTGCTGTCTCTCTGTTTTCTGTCTGTCACCATCACTGTCATTCATGAAAGTTACAAGTAAATACACTTTAAAGCAACCTAATTTGGGGGCCAGCAGATGGCATAATGGTTAAGGCACTGGACTCTCACATGACTGACTGCAGTTCTAGTTCTGGACCTGGCAGCTTGAAAATCATGCCAGGCACATGTGTGCGCTTGCCTAATGTCCCAGGAGAAGAATGAAGGAGAAGGGATTGCAGCGTGGCTATCACCCCCCCCCCCCCCCCGCCCCACCGTCAGGGCAAGGGGTGATTTCCCACTTTCTCTCTCTGTCTCTTGGTGAGTGCATGTGTCCCATTGCAAAAACCTAAAAAAAAATTATATTTAAAAATTAAATTACATAAATTTATGGCATTCGTGATATGTATCATGTACTTTTTACTTTCTGTTCCCACTAATTGCAGTTTAATTTTTTTTTCTTAAATCTGGATCTCTGTTGGCCTTTTTAACTCTCAAAACTTCAGTTTCATCATTTGTAAAATGAGATCAATAAAGTATGTCTTTCAAGATTCTTGCAAAGATTAACAATAAGGTACATGATCTTCAGCTTTGATTTATGGCATACAGGAGATACTGGACAGCCAGGTAGCTATTCATCTTTATACCATCTTATCCCTTTGCCTCACTCTTTAATATTTAGAGAGCATTGGTTTCAATTAAAAGCAAAAATAACTTTTGGAAATTTAGCCTATTCCCCAGTAGATAAAATTATAAAAAGGCAGTTTAAAACAAAAGCTCTCATTTGATTTTAACTCAATTTAGAAAACCCAAATTTTAAAGCAGCTGCTTGCTTTGTCTTATCTTTTTCTTTTTTTAGAGAGATTTTAGTTACAGGGCACATGCACTCACCATAGAGAGAGACAGAGAGACAGAAAGCAAAAAACCGCCAGGGAGGATGGCCACACCACAATCCCTACTTCTACATTCTCCCCTCAGGATTTTGGGCATGCATACACATGCCTTCTGTGTGAGTTTTAAGCTGCTGGGTCTGGGATTTGAACAGTTGTTGGCTACCGGTAGTCCAAGGTTGTAACCATTACATCTGCTGATTCTGCACCCTGCTTTCTAAGTTGAAGCAATATTTTATAAAAACAGAGTAGGAAAAATACCTAATGTATCCTTATTACTATGATAATAAAACACTCAGTAATCTGTTAAAGAAAGACAATTTGAAAAGTAGTTTTGAAAACTCACTTAAGTGTTGAGTAGCAGAACCAATAAAACAGTGAAAACAATATTCGTTCTCAAGTCAGAAATGCCAATTCATGTGACCTGAAAATAAGATGCACAACTGTTTTGAACTGTATGTTTCTTATCAGTAAAATGGGGCTTACTTATTTATTTCGGAAGACATTAGGATTCAATCAAATAAAGAGATGAAGAAGTTATCAAATTTTAATTATTATCAGTCTCTAGTAGTATAAAAATAATGCTGTGATTCCTTATTTATGTTTATGGATTCCTGAAGTTCCCATGTTTGATGAGAGGCAAGGTGGAAGCTATTCAGAGTACTAATGATCATCTTTGCCTACATGAACCCAAAAGCTAAAAAGGGAGGAAGGGGTGTCTTACCACAGCATGCCTTTCAGTAATTTATTTGAAGTCCATTAGATTTCCTTTTACATGAATAGTTTCAACATCTGCTCTGACCAGGCAGGCATGCTCAAATCAATTGAGCTGGTAAAAGACCTAGTAAGGAAACAAGAACTAAGAGCCTTGGAACAAGGCTCTGCACCCATTTCTAGAGCAAACAGTCATATAAGGCCTTACTAGTACAGCTGGGAAAGGTCTTTACAAATCCATTTTTCAAGCTTTCCAAGAGCTGTTCCTGGGGCAGCAAGTGGCATGGTGGTTGTGGTGCTGGACTCCCACATGGACGACCGCAGTTCGATCTCTCTCTGGTGATCGCATGTGCCCCGTAGCAATTTTTTAAAACAATAATGATGATTACATAGAAGTAAATAAGTAATTAAAAAATATAAGAGTTATTCTTATGTGGCTTCTGCATTCAACCAGTTGTCTATCATCTTTGGAACTGCTTTAAGAAAAATGCCTTTCTTTTAAAATTTCTGTGAGTGTAATATTCTTAAAAGCTCCGTGAAACCATGTCTCATAGGATTCCAGGTGCTATACCTTATAGTTGTGATCTCTGAATAATCCAGTTATCAGAAGATGTATTCATAAAAAGACTTCAGTAGGCAGTTAATGTTTTCTCCCTATCACGTTTAAGGAACCGTGAAATCAAGGGCACCACCATTTTGTCATCTCATCCATGACTTTTAAATACAGCCTTTCCTTTGTGAGCACACTCCATTTAAAAGAAACTGTGTGCCAGCCATGGTGAAGGCATCCTGAAACTAAAGCTCTTTATTCTTAGGGCTAGTCAACAGCTGGTAGGTTTACTTTATTGTATTAACATTTTTAAAAGGCAGTCTTTTTGAGTGTCTGCAACTCACACAGAAAGGAAAATCAATGGAGCTGAAATTGTTGTCCTGAGGACAATTTCTAGACTGTCAGGTGCTTCCTGACTTTCAACTCCGGGCTAGTCCCTTATAACCACATGGTTGCATAATATGCTCCTGCTTCTTATCACTCATACATCAACTTACAGTATGGAAACACTGTTTAGTAACAATTTGTCTAATGGATTTAAGACACAACTTGCCAAGAGTTCAAGAAAAATGCCTTCTCCATAATGGAACTATACCTAAACAAAAACGGCTTTGTTGTTACCCAGGGATCAAGAAGGACCCTCTCCCTGAACCCCTCTCTCCCCATAATTTGTTCACTGGTACCTTTACAACTTGAACTAATCATGTGGTTTGTAGCAGTTGGTTTAATGATGATGGCAGAAGTGTAGATAAAAGCATTTAGATTGAATAGAAGTACAGAGTATATAAATTAATGACTCATTGTATTAGTGAGTGACTTACTGTAGATACTATATCCAACTTATTCCCTCAGGAGAATTTTAATGATAAGATGCTGAAAGATTGCACACAGGTTGAGCAATAATACTAGCATCTACTTGGGCAATATGAGGAGTTAATTTGACAACTATGCTTTTACAATCAGCAACCAGGGCACCCATCAAAACCAATGCTCAGAATAAGGTATGAGCAGTCATTGTATTGGTCCATGCCAATAGATGGTGCGGATTTATGAAAAGACTAGGGGCAGGTGCTACTAGGATTGATCAAAAAGGGCTTCCTTTAGAGAAGTCAGCATAATTGAGACCCACCAGGAAGACCACCACTGATGGCTGCCCAGGCTCTTCACTGCCCAGCTGTAGACACTCTTCAATTGCAGCAGACTGTGCCTAGAACCCCCTGTAACTTGGCAACCTGCTAGGCAGAGAGACCTGCACTATCTCAGACAGATGTATCCTCTGGACCCATCTTTAGTACCTCACACTGGGCTTTCAGGTTTACAGATGATGATGTTTGAGTGAGTCAATTCTAGAAGCACAACTGATCCTCTCCAGGCCCAGCTTTTATGCAGCAGCCTGGCATATTCCTACACACATGTCACAAGGATATGTTCCAGAGACCACCTCATGCAAGCCAGGTGCATCTCATCAGTCTCCATGTTACTATACAATGCACAATACACAGCTTGCTCAGGTATAAACCAAAGCCTCATTTATCACTCTCACTCTCTCCAGGCTGGTACCTTCTCATTTGAGAACATTCCTTATGTAGACAGGGCCATTTCCCAGTTTCTGGGAGCCATGCTAATAAGCTGTTAGACTAGATGACTAGATGATGAATGTTCAAATGCAGGAAGAAAAGGAGGTTGTGCTTTCCACATTAGCTTTATAACATAAGGGCCCAGAGGAAGACTTCATACAAAAATGGTCATATAGACCTCATCTTCAAAATAGCCAAGGAGAGCAGTCAGCTTTAGTCAGTCTAAGACAGAAAGCAGACTTTAGACAGTGGGAATTGCATGGATTTTACAGCCTTATAGGAATGAGATTGATTTCTGGTTCTACAGCATATCCTCCATCTTGTACTGGGGCAGGTGTTTGGTCTCATTGAGGCTGTTCTTTCTACCTGTGATATTGTAATCACATCTAACACCAAGAATTAATAATAGGATTAATAAATTGCATGTAAAGTTCCTTGTACATTTCCTAGCATGTGGTAGATGACCAATAAGTAGTACCTATTAATTTTATAGTAAGAACAGACGATAAATCATGGGAATAATCATATACCATCAAGTAAAAGAGTATTTTTATGTCTGTGCAGTTATAGCATTGTATTTTTCATAGCAAGTTTAAAAATTAATCTGACCTATACAAGTTAATAGAATAACACATTCTCCTTTAATGAAATAGACATTATAGCTGAAGTCAAAATTTACTTTGATCACTCTGAAATACCTCCATTAATTCTGTTTCCTTTTCTAAATGAGACTCTACCAACTAAAGGCAATCACTATCATAAGATTTTTATATTTACACATATTAATATGTGTAAAAGTGTAGTTAAGGGGCTGGCAGGTGGCATGGGGGTTAAGGCTCAGGACTCCCACAAGGCTAACTGTTTTTGTTTCATACCTAGCAGCTCGCTTTCTCACTTCCCCTCACTCTGTATCTCTCTGGTCAAAATAAAAATAAATAAATAAAGTAAAGTAAATAATTCTTTGAAGACAATAGGTGGCATGGTGGTTAAGGGCGCTGGACTCCCACACTGCCAACCATGGTTAGAGTCCCAGACATAGCGGCTTGCTTTCTCACTTTCCCTTTTTCCCTCTTTGGCTCTGTCTCTCTCTGGTCAAATTTTTAAAATAAAAAATAAAGTTAAAATAAAATAATTCTGAAAAACAAGTATACAGTTAAAATGTTATATCAAATCATTAGACACTCTACTACTGAACATACTATATGGGTACTGTTTCTAACTGTTTTACTCAGCATTGCTTTTGAGATCTAGTCATTACACTTCAATCTAGTGCATTCCTTTTAACTGCTGTATCAGGGCACTCTAATTGGTAAACAGATCACATTTTATTTATCCATCCCTGATAAATGCAATCTGTATTTCACTTACAAATACATTTCTAAATTGTTTTTAATGTTTCACTATTACGAGTAATGTTATGAACATCCTTGGCACTGTTGCAAAATGTTCCCAAGCATGTGAGCCAGAAGTCGAACTCTTAAGTAAAATATTTTAAAATTTACTGGCTATTGGCAAATTCTTCTCTAAAGTGTTAATATCAATTTTCACCAACAGTTTATAACTATTCCTGTTTCCTCTAGTTCTTGCCAATATTTAAATTTTTGCCAGTCTGGTTAATAAAAAGTAAAATGTTTTACCTGAAATTTTTCTATATATTCTAGATACAAATCCTTATTTATGTAGTACGCAAATATGTCCTTCTAGTATGTCATTTACCTTTCCATTTTTCTCTTTTTTTTTTTGTGGAGAGGTTTTTGCTAGAGGGTGTGTGTGCTCGCCAGAAAGATAGAGAGAGACAGAGAGACAGAAAGCGAGAAATCATCCCCCAGAGGTGATAGCCACACCGCAATCCCTTCTCCTCCTCTCTCCTCTCAGGATCTTGGGCACACACGCACATGCCCCAGCATGAGTTTAAGTCACCGGATCCAGGACTCAAACGGCGGTTGACTACATGGGAGTCCAGTGACATAGCCATTACGCCAACTGCTGGTCCCCACCTTTTAACTTTTCAAATAAGTCCTGATATAAAAGATTTTGTGGGACCAGCGTGTGGCATGATGATTAAGGGGCTGGACTCCCACATGGCCAAACACAGTTCGAGTTCCAGACCTGGCAACTTGCTTTCTCACTTTCTCTCACTTTCTCTCTGGTGAGCACAAGTGCCCTATAGCAAATTTAATAATAATAATAATAAGTAAAATTCAAAAAAATCTTTGTCATTAAAAATAATTTGTAACCTGAGATTGGCACATTTGTCAATGTTTCTTAATTTTTTTTTTTTTTTTTTTTTTTTTTTTTTTTTTTTTTTTTTTTTTTGGTGTGTGTGTCTTGAGAAATACTTTTCTGGTGCCTGGATAGTAGTGCAGCAGAAATGCTGTGAGGCTGATTCGAATGGGAATCATGGGAATGGGAACATCATGTTCCATATTCATTTCCAGAAACCTCCCTGAAGGCTGGGCACATGCATGCTCATAATTTCAGACTGGTTGAAAGTATAGGTGAACCCAAGGTATAAGAAGCCTGTTGATGATCCTGTTTCTCTTCTTCTCTGACTCTAGAATTTTTAATTTCTAATTAGATCTTTTTGATAACTGCTCTTCATTTGTTTCCTGGGTTCAAAATATCTCCCATCTTGGGACCAGCAGTTAGCATAATGGCTAAGTCGCTGGACTCCCATGTAGTCGACCGTGGTTCCAGTCTCGGACCCGGTGGCTTAAACTCATGCCGGCGTGTGTGCTTGCGCAGCGTGGCCATCCCGCCCTGGGGGGTGATTTCTCACTTTCTGTCTCTCTGTCTCTCTCTGTCTTTCTGGTGAACACACGTGTCCTATAGTGAAAACCTCTCCAAAAAAAAAAATTTAAAAAAGATACCTCCCATCTTTCTGATGATTGGATTTGATATATTTTGAGCATCCTGTTTTTAATCCCTTCTTAGATTTTTTTTTTTTCAGACTGGATTCTGTGTTTATTTTTTCTTTCACTGGATAGCTTTCATCAGTCTCTAATTCTTGACTAGGTTTGTCTCCCTGCTGTTATTTCTGCAGTTGGACAGCTGCCTCTGTATAAGAAGTCTGCCTGGCAGCTTGCTTTCTTGTTTTCTCTTTCTCTTTTTCTGTCCCTCTCTGGTCAAATTTAAATAAATAAATAAATAAATCTAAATAAAATAATTCTGAAGAAGAAGAAAAAGAAGAAGGAGGAGGAGGAGGAGGAGGAGGAGGAGGAGGAGGAGAGAAGAAGAAGAAAAGTCGTCTGCCTGAGGGAAAGGCAGCGATGGGGCTTCATAATACTTTAAGCCCGTGTTGGAGGGCAGGATGCCCCTGGTGGGATGCCTTGGCACTTGGTTTTCTGGGCTTAACAGTTCCTGCTCCTTCACCTGTCACAGGGTTGGGCTCTCTGTTCTAATAATTACTTCTCTTGGAAACAGATATTCTTGTCACAGATTCCTAGCCCTAAATATATATGGAGAGAAAGAAGGGGAGAGAGAGAGAGAGAAAGAGCGAGAGAGAGAGTATCATACTCCCTCCTTGGGCTTCTTCTACACTTGTTTGGGTTGCTAATTATCTCTTCAAAATCTGTTTCTATTTGTTTAAGTAATTTAGAAATTCATCATAAATTTTTAAAAATTTCCCGTTTATGGGGGGATATGACTTTGTATTTTTTTATACATACACATAAAAACAAATACACATACAAATTCTCACTTTCAGGGTTTTTTGGTGGCATTTCAGAATTTGATTTGTGTTCAGCCTTCTATTTTGAACCCCACACATCTTCTCTTTAAATCGGAAGTATTTATCTATCGGAAAATTCACCAAAACTTGAACCTGATGTTTTAAATTACACAAGATAACAATTGCATACTTTGGAATAGCAGTCTCAAATACTGGGTCATCAGGAAAGTCATGATGCATTTTTGCATAGAAAAACACAGAAAAATATACACTATGACTTTCCCAATGACTTAATATAATTTTATCAAACATGATTTGATCTCAGAATGGTCTGTCATAATCTAAATGTAAGGAGTTGGGACTGAGTTATTGTGAGAATCAAGCAAAACAAAACAAAACAAAACAAAACAAAAAGACATAGTTTAACAATCAGTTAAGGGCTAACCCTGGGGCCTAGTGGCTAAAAGAACCAGATCCCACATAGCTGGCTACAGTTTAAGTCCTGGCCCCGGTGGCCTAAGAAACACACTAGGCATGTGTGCATGTGTACCCCCGATCCTAGCAGGATAGAGAGAGAGAGGAGCGGTTGGGTCATGATCACACTGCATTGTACATTCTCCTTCTTTCTCTCTCTGTCTCCTTCTGGCAAACACATACACCCTCTGGCAATTACAAAAAAAGTTTTTAAAAATCAGTGAAACACTGAGCATGAAAATGATCATTATTTTCAGTATGCTGTTATCTTTGATTTCTCATCTGTCACACCTGAATTTTCATGTTGTTCACATGTTGTCAACACATGCTGCCTGCCTATGTGTTGCCTTCTAGAATTTTCCAAGAATACAACATCAGGACATATAATTTACTCTTTGCAAATGATGAAATTGCTAGGATATTTTGTAAGTTTGAGATACATGGTGAGACTAGACAATCTTTGAGGCTCCTTCGGCAGTGAAGGAATGAACTGGATGGAAATATTTCCACATTATTCCAGAAAGTTGACAAAGCATTGTTTTAAATATGCAAATTATGTTGACTAGAAGAAAGTATAATGCTGTGGTTTTTTTAGTTTGGATTTAGAGTCAGACAGATGTGGGCTCTAATCTTCACTCGCTTATTTTCTAAACCCTTCATCTGGGAACATCACAGCTCCTGGTTGTAAGTTCCTGGTTGCTATTATTTCAGCAATAACTTCTGCTGACTGGAAGGATTAGGAGACCATCTTTATGTCATGTTAAAATTCTGGATTTGAAAGGATGGTGCAGTGATTAAGAATGTCTCAGAGATTATTGAAATATCCTGACAAGAAGACTTTCCTGGACTCTCATTACACAAGATGTTGATCTGTCATTGACTCTACCATTCAGTCTTGCTAAATTATGAGTGCAGCCTCACTTCTCCCTATCCAGACTTACTAAGGTTTTATCAGAGGATGAAAAGAATGTCTCTAAAATCCTGCTCTGTATGCACCGATGTTTTTTCAGGTTACTTTGTATTAGTCTTTCTGGAAGCTACTGAATGGAGTCCTTGCCTCTCTTAAGGTCATGTGGTCTGCAAATAATGATGTTTGACGTGGCAACATCACAGCTATCAACCACAGGGTCTTTTTCAGAGCAAGGGGCTCTCAGGAACATCACCTGCCAGTAGCTAGCACTGCAACGAGTTTTATTTGTTTGCTTATTATTTTTATGTTGAGTGTTTATTTGGCTACACCTCCTAGAATTTTCCGAGAATACAACATCAAGACACATAATTTACTCTTTGCAAATGATGAAATCACTAGGATATTTTGTAAGTTTGAGATATATATAGTGAGCCTAAACAATCTTTGAGGCTGCTTCCAGCAGTGAATATCTAGCACTCTATGATGAAGTAACATAAAACTCATACAATGGGACATCCTTTTACTAGAGCAATTATAATACCAATTAAGAGGAAAAGGTTGTTGTGTGGGACAGGATTTGTCTTTGGTATTTCTTACAGTTTATAGACAACAAAATTAGAAAGTGATTTGGGCTTGAGAAAAAAATTTTAAGGATTACTTTATTTTATTTATTATTATTTTTTTAATTTGGCCAGAGAGAGGCAAAGACCAAGAAAGTAAGAAAGCAAGCTGCCAGGTCTGGGACTCTAACCGCAGGACCATGTGGGAGTCTAGCACCTTAACCACCATGGTACCTGCTGGTTCCTGGAGCCGAAAAATTTTGAAAAAATAAATATGAATTTATTGAACGAATTGATTTACTTTTTGGTCATTTTTGCTGATCTTTTATGTATGGATTTGAAATTTTTAAAAAAGAAATTGTATTCTGTTGACCTCCTGATATAGTAAGGTCAATTTCTTATGCATATTAATAGCTGCTAGTGCATTGATATTCATTAAGGGTCATTGATTCTGAGCCATCCTCAACACACAGAAACCTAGAGCATCAAATAGTCCTGCACTTACTGTGTGTTACCAGTGACAAACTCACAGGGTTCTGACTTTGGTAAGCAAACTTGGCATTTAAAGAAAAAACAAATAATGCCTAGTCTTAATGATTAGGCACCAGGATGTTGAAACCTGGAAAAGTGAATTCCAACTCATTGGAATGAAGATATAATGACAAATGAGTCTGGACTTTCATTGCTCCCTGGAAAGTCATGTAGTTTTCAGAAATAGTGGCAGGAATAAGAGACTAGGTGAGGTTGTACCACCCACAATCTGTATAACTTCACTGAAGGAAACTTGTATGAGCCTGTCAGAGGATGTAGTAGCTCTCTAGGATTCATGCATGAGTTTGAAAAATAGATGTGAAGGGGCCAGCAAGTAGTATAGTGGTTAAAACGCTGGACTCCTACATGGTTGACCATAGTTCGAGTCCTGGACCTGATGGCTTGAGATTCATGCTGGGCACGTGTAAATGCATACCCAAGATCCCAGGGGGAGACTGGAGGAGAAGGGATTGCGGCATGACTGTACCTCCAAGAGGGTGAGCACACATGCCCTATGGCAAAAACCTTGAAAAAAAGAAAAAAGAAAGAAAGAAAAAAAATAGATGTGAAATCACTTTGGAAGTGACTGCTAAAATGGCTTCATATTTACCTCTTCATGAGCTTTCAGAGAAATTCAAAAATTTGGTACTCTTCAGTATCAACAGGCTAAAATCACCACACAAACCGCTTCATGGACTGAAATGGTTGTATTTAGCCGCATACTCTTGCACTTGTAATATTGCTTCACTTCCTTATGATAAAAGCTCTTGAAAGGGGGGCTGGCAGTTGGTGTGGTGGTTAAGGGCGCTGGACTCCCACATGGCCGACTATGGTTCAAATCCCGGACCCGGTAACCTGCTTTCTCACTCCCTTTCTCTCTCTCTCTCTCACTATATTCCTCTCTGGTTAAATTTAAATAAATAAATACATAAAGTTAAATACAATAATTCTTTTAAAAAAAAAGCTCTTGAAAGAATTTTTTACTTTTCAAAAATTGATCAGGTAGAAAATCTAGCACTATGTGTTTCTTAGCTTTCTTTCTCTCGTAATTATTCATTCAACATTCATTCATCCTGTTATTTATCAATCAAGCCCTTCCTGAGCTCTGTTGTATATCAGGTAGTGTGCTAAGTGCTGGAGGTGTGAAATTTTACAGGAAAGAATCTTGTTCTCAGAACTTACTGCTGCTATGTGTTAGGCTGTTTCACATTTTATATTTCCTAGGACACAGAAACACACTTGGGCACTGAGTACAGCTGAATGGGCAGGTTTTGTTATGAGATCAATATGGTCTAAGAACTAGAAGGATTCAGTATAACTGGGTATTACTTTGTCCCTTGGCTAAATAAATAAATAAATAAATATGTCAATTACCTCTTCACCAGTTGGGGAGGATCCCATATCAAGATAGCAAATCTTATTTGGACTGTAATTGCCATTCCAGACCAGAGGTCCACCCTCTTCTCTGGCTCTCAGATTCTACTTACTCATAGGTTCTTCTTTCTCAGAAATTTATCCTACATGGTTCTGTCTTATGTATCTTTTCAGCTTCCATTGCTACTACCAACTAACAACTGTGTCTTAGCTCACAGTCAAATAATCAAGAAAGAGAATGTGTAGAATGTAATATTCATCAGGCTCCTAGGCCTGGATTCTTGTGAAGATAGAAAATTCATCTTATAATAGTTACATAACTTTGCTTTGTTTCCTTATCTGCATGAGTAGAGAAACTGGGGCAGAGCTTGTAACTTCGGTTTTGAAGGCATTGTACACTGAGAGAAACAGCCATCCAGCTCTTTATGTCCTTACCTTTCTGAGTCCTTGACATTTCTTAAATTTAAGAGCAACCAAGTCATGTAAAGTGCTGCCTTTAATTTATAGAAGGTCTACATATGGTAACAGGAAACAATAAAATTAACTTTTTGTAATAAGAATCTCACTTGAGCCCTGCAGAAGTGGACTTAGAAGTCCACCCAGCACTTAGGCTTCTCTAAGGGTTAGGTCACCTTGTCCTGGCCACAGTAGCCTCATTGCATGGATCCTATTCAATGCTTTGCCATCAGTACAACCTGCCTACTTATTTCCTATCTTCTTTCCTGTGTTTTTTTCTTATATCTCTTTCTGTTGCCTACGATGTGATTCATTCATAACATAGCAGTGTTTTTCATTGGAAGTTACTTCATATATCAGGGAGCAGTTTATGGATAGATTGTTCCTAGAAGGAGGTCCAGTAGCTAAGCCTGGGCCAGGATGGCAGTGGGAGGAAAGTTGTTTGATCCAGAATCCAGGCATGCTTTCCTTAGAAAGGTAATGGATACAGCAATGTCCAGCAATGTCCCTTAGAAAATGCCTTGTTAGTCCTGATCCACCCACCACTGTGACTCTCCCAAATCATAATAATCAATGGTCTCCTTCTTCTCTCCTCCCGCTGCAGCCCTTTCCTCACATGGCATCCAGGGAAATGTATTTAAAACATAGCTCAAATCATCTTATTCTCTGCAGAGACATTCATTCCAAGTCAAATCATAACTTCTTTTTTTATATGTAGAACTAATTTTATTACTTATTACATTATATTTTTAGAAAGATTTTTGCTATAGGACTCATGCTCTCACCAGAGAGACAGAAAGTGAGAAATCACCCCCACCCCCCCCAGAGTGAATGGCCACACTGTAATCCCTTCTCTTCCATTTTCCTCTCAGAATTTTGGGCATGCATGCACATGCACCCAGTGTGAGTTTTAAGCCACTGGGTCCAGAACTCAAACCATATTTGACTACGTGGGAGTCCAGTGACATACCCATTGAACAATCTACTGGTCCCTTATTATTTGTATTTAAAGGTTTATTTATTTCCTTTTTAAAAATTCTTTCTTACATTCAATCACTGTATATCATTAAAGCTTGCAAAACGAATCAAAACTTCTGTCTTCAAGTAGCCTCATCACCTGTTTCTAGGCTACTTCTTTTTTATTAGTCTAGCTATTTTAAATACACTTTAAATGCCTCCAAGAGAAATCATAGTATTCTAAAGCTAGCTTTTTACAGATAATATTATAAAACAAAGACTTTTTCTATTTTTTTTTTGAGAGGTTTTTGCTATAGGGAGGGTGTGCTCGCCACAAAAACAGAGAGAGACAGAGAGACAGAAAGTGAGAAATCACCACCTGGGGGATGGCCATGCCACAATCCCTTCTCCTCCATTCTCCTCTCGGAATCTTGGGCACGGACGCACACGTGTCCAACGTGAGTTTAAGCCACTGGGTCCGGGACTCGAATCGTGGTCAACTACATGGGAATCCAGCAACATAGCCATTACACCAACTGCTGGTCCCCAACTTTTTCTATTTTGAGGCAAAGAAAACAGAAATGAAGGCTGCATTAGCTAAGAAGATTTGAAAGACAGAGATTTTATTTATATATACATATTTATTTATTTATTTTTGGAGAGGTTTTTGCTATAGGGTGCATGCGCTCTCCAGAAAGACGGAGAGAGATAGAGAGATAGAAGACGAGAAATCACCCCCCAGGGGAATGACCACACCATAATCCCTTCTCTTCCATTCTCCTCTCAGGATCTTGGGCACGCATGCACACACACCTGGCGTAAGTTTAAGCCATTGTGTCCAGGACTTGAACCGTGGTTGACTACATGGGTGTCCAGCAACATAGCCATTATGCCAACTGCTGGTCCCAACAGAGATTTTATAAATGTGTGAATTCCATAAAGGCCAGAGGAATATCTGGGCTGAAGGAAACAAAAAAGATTATATCGATAACACGATCGTTATTGTATATGAGATGAAAGGTATATTTTTAAAAATAAATATTCTCTATATAAAAGTATACTTCAAACAATACAGAGTATTTATTATACAAAAATGTAATAACTGACAAACCATCAATTTGTTAGACTTAGAAAAAGCATTTATTTGATAACTTTAAAAAATCATTTTACATTTATGTTATTTGAGCTACACTAAGTTGCAAAAGTTATAAAATTTTGGCTTACAAACTTCCACTTTATGATTGTTCCGATTTATTTTATTGTGCCATGACAAAAACAGAGTATCTTTGAAACGCTTTGATTAACTAAATGGAATAAATGTTTATGACATAAACTTATTTAAATAACTTTTACATCAGTAATAGGGCAACATCTACATTAAATGTAGATTTCCTCTCTCGGTAGAAGAGGAAATACTAAGGACAATGCCGCATGAAATTTAATACCGCTCAATTCACATACGGCACAATAATCAATCTGTCTAGGCTAGTGATATTTAAAGAACACGGTCTCCTGTTATAATTGAATATGCTGACATTCTCATGGACTGAACAGCAATTCATTTTCTAATACGCTTTTCTATAATCCTTGTATCCATGATGGAATTGTGTAGAAGTGGACCAGAGCCCATTGGTCCTTTTTTTTTGGGTTTGTTCTTCCCAACTTTTGGTAGGTTTTTAAAAGCCTAGAGACATCTCTACTAACATCTCATCTACTTAAATTTTGCCAGTCTCCTTTATTTTCCTGCCTTTTCATCTTCTTTTGCCTGTCTATCTATACTTTCCAGATCCAGTTTACATAAATATCTTTCTTGGTTTACATCTCCCACCCATCTGTTCCTCCCTCACTCCATCCAGTCACACCAGATACTTTGTTTTATCTCAGTTCTTTCCTGACTCAGTGTTTCCGGTCCCTGGTATGCTCCTCTCCGGGACATTCACAGGCTTACTCCCTCATTCCACCCATGACTTCTCTCAGAAAAGCCTTCCCTGACCTGTTACCTAAATTATGACCCTTTGGCCTATCACTACCTCCTTATATTGCATGTTTATTGGTTGCCTTTCCACTAGAATTCCAACTGCATCATGGGAAGGAATTTGTTGGTTTGATATATGCATACCGCAGTATTTACAGCAATGCTTAGCACAAAGTAGGTGCTTAATAATATTTGGCAAATAAATGTATAAATGAATGAACTAAAATGCACCATGGACATGAAAGGACTGTGACTGATGTGTTCAGAGCAAGACTGTGGGAAGAGATGGATGAGTAATATTAAAGGTCATGACAAATTAAGCTTTGGGCAAGCAGAGAGTTTTACAATGCATACTTTGGGCAACTAAGAAAGGCTGGACTCTTCAAGACCTGGAGCCTGGAGAAAGGCAGTCTTTTTAGGAGCATGTGCACAGATCAGAAAGAAAGAAAAAGCATGGGATATTTGGAGCAATTATGCATCATGATGCTTTCAGCTGCAAATGGCAGAAATCTCAAACTTAGATTGGCCTCAGCAATAAGGAAATTTATCAGCTCACCTGGAAAGAAGTTCATAAGTAGGGTGTGCTCTTGGAGCAGAGCATCAGGGCTCCAACAGTGCTTTTTATTGAAATTCTCGTAGCTTTTCTCTTCTTCTTCTGTTGACGTCATGTTCATACTGTAGTAAAATGGCTACAGAAAGTCCAGATGCTATGACCAGATAAAGAAATGTCCAAAAGCAGAGAGGAATTTTTTTTTTCTTGAATCTACTTTTCAGACAAGAAATCATTCTTAGAACACCACTAACAAATTTCCTCTTTTATCTCATTAGTTACAACTGACTCAGTTAGCTTTTCCTAAATAATCATTGGAAGATGGAATTAAAATATTATCATGACTACCATGACTGACTCTGATGAATTACCTCAGGGGAAGATCTTTGAGGATTCATTCATCAATACCACTGGAGTTTAGGGGTAAGGAGGAGAGAAGTAGAGAGGTCTGAGACTTCAAAGGAAGTAGTACTCAGAATATAGTATTGGACTTCAAGTTGCAGAATTTGAACATTACTGTAAAGGCTGGTAAACAATGGGCAAGTTTGAAATAAACTTATTTATTTATTTATGATAGAGTGTATGTGCACGCACATGAGAGTAACAGAGAGAAAGGAATACCCTTCACAGGGTCTGGTCATGCCACAGTCCCCTTTCTCCAGTCCTCTGGGCCAGCGGTCTCCAACTTTTGTGGAGACCCAGTGACTAGTTTTACAGAAGATAATTTTTCCATGGACCAGGGCAGGGAGGAGGTTTTGGGATAATTCAAATGCATTTCATGTATTTTGCACTTCGTTATTATTATTATTATTATTATTATTATTACTACATCGTAATGATAAGGAACAGTACCGGTCCATAGCCTGGAGGTTGGAGTTTGCTGCTGTAGCTCATCAAATCCTGGACACTCACATATATGCCTGAAATGTTTCAGTCTGTCCAGATGGGGAATTGAAACTCAGATGCCATGTGGGATCTGGCTTCTCTTGAGTAGCACATTACCATTGCACCACCAAACTGGCCCGACAATGACCAATTTTTTCATTCATTATTATTATTATTATTATTTCATACATTCAATCCCTATACATCAGTTAGCTTGTAGAGAGAACTTCCCAACATGAAATACACCTCAGACCAAACCAGCTGAGAATACTATACACGTTGCCATCCACAGGTGGTAATAAGCCATTTCTGGGTCCTACAAATATCTTACTTCTCTATTTTTCTCCTGATGAGGTGAACAATTACCAATTTTGAGCAAGTCCATCATAGAATCAGTTTCCCAGAGTGTAAATATCATTAAAATGACATTGGAGGGAAAAATACTAAAGGCAGGGGAAGCAATCAGTATAGTAATGCAAGTGAGAGATACAGAATTTGAACTAAGGTAATGGTACTGAGGACAGATTTGGAAAACCTAATGAGGTGCTGGAATGCTAGACCCATTATTCATCAGGGTCTGAAGATAGATAGATGTTGAGTCTGAGGTAGAGGAAGATTTAAGGATGAGCTGAGGCTTCTGCATGGGCAATTAGATAAAGGGTGGAATAAGGCACTGAAATAGGAAATAAAGGGGAAGGAAATTTGATTGAGAATTCAATAATTATTGTATTCATCTTCTCAGAAATATATGAAGGGTAGCAGGAGGTAAGCATTTGAAGTTCCAGATAGTGGTAGGAACATGCCTTTATTCCTGATCATAGACTAGGTGACAGTCACAATACTCTGTGTATGAATATCAGATGCATCAGGAGAGGTCCTGTCATTCTAGGAACTTAAAGCTTTATTAACTATTTGAGAAAAGAGTTTTGGCCATCAGGTAGTGTGGTGGTTAAGGTTCTAGACTACTATATAGCTGATTGTGGTTCAAGTTCTAGACCTGGTGGCTTACTTTCTCACTTTCTCACTCTTTCTCTGTCTGCTTCTCTCTGGTGAGTGCATGTGCCCTATAGTAAATTAACATAATAATAATAATAAAATTAAGTAAATAATTCTTCAAAAAAAGAAAAGCATTATATAAATTTCATAGGAGTCTTCAGTAAACCTAAAGGAAGGAGGAATCTCTTTGAGTTGTGACAAATAGCTAATTTAAGTGGGTAATTTAATTTGAGCGATGGGTAGAGTTTCGATCACTGAAATAGAGAAAGGTCCTGTCAAGCAATGAGACTGGCAATAGCCCAGATACAAAGTACTAAGAAACCCAAACTAGGGGCCTCAGAACCAGTAAGGAAAAGGCTGAATAAATGCTCATGGCCTTCTGAAAAAAGAGCTAACGCATTCTTGTGACAAACTGGATTCGAGATGAGAAGGGGGACTCCAAAATATCGGATTTTTTTTTTTTTGAGTGAATGAAAGAATAAAAAGAAAACAGACAAATCAGTATAAGGGATTGATTGGATTTGAAAAAGTTCAAGGAAAACATCAATTTAGACAGGTAGATTTTAAGAAGGTGGGGCATTGGGAACCAGCAGTTAGCATAATGGCTATGTCGCTGGACTCCCACGTAGTCGACCGCGGTTCGCGTCCCAGACCCGGTGACTTAAAACTCACGCCGGGTGCATGTGCGTGCATGCCCAAGATCCTGAGAGGAGAATGGAGGAGAAGGGATTGCGGCGTGACCATCCCCCCTGGGGGGTGATTTCTCACTTTCTGTCTCTCTGTCTCTCTCTGTCTGTCTGGCAAGCGCAGGTGCCCTATAGCGAAAAAAAAAAAAAAAAACCTCTCCCCCCAAAAAAAAAGAAAATGGGCATTGAGGAGATAGGCTAGTATTGTAGAAAGATCAAAGCCAGAGGTATTCTGGGGTCCCTGTGGACATCTCATTATGAAATATGAGTCCCCAAGATTACAATAGTGGCCCCCTAAATTGTGTATGGTTGTGGTACATATGATAGGTATTTAAGTTGTGATAATTAAAGATATTTTTCTCAGCCAGATTTGAACAAATGGTCAGCTAGGTAAACATCAACCTGAACCTAATATCCTATTAACTTTCTAAGAAATTTTATTTAAAATATTTAAGTGTTTCTTTCATAAGAAAGAGACAGAATCAGGGACAGGGAAGAGAATAGAAAAGATATTATGAAAGTAAAACCAGAGAAGGAAAATAGCTGCTTCCACTGGAAGAAAGGCCATAGTAGCTGATGTGAACTGCATCAGTCTTCCACAATATAAATGAACAAAATACAAATATTTTAATTCCATGATATGGGGATTAAACTGCATTAGAGTCATCTATGACAGGAAAAAAAATTCTAGACACACTGGTTATGGAGTTCTTTTGATGCAGCAACCATCTAACACCTTATGCAATTATGTGCTTAATAAAAGCTTTTGACAATAATATTGGAAGACAGGTGTCATGCTTGCTCAGCCCACTTAGTCCATAAGCGAGTAGATGACACAATGCTTTAATAATGGTAAAGAAATGAGAAGGTAAGAAAAAAATGTATACTTGAGAGAATCGAAAGTTTTTTTCCTATCTCTTCCTAATGACCCATTGTTATATACGATTTTCCCTGTCTCTAACTGGACCAATGATTGATATCACAGAACTTTTTAGGTTATAAACGCTTACCTCTCATAATCCTCTACATGAAAATTATAAATTATGTTTTCACTGAGTATGTTAAGATTATCCTTCCTTTCAAAAGTTCATCCTCATTAATTTGTGAGACTTTTTGTTGTCTATTTTTAATCATTTTTATTTTTTTAGAACTGTATTTTACAATAA
Source organism: Tupaia tana (assembly GCA_026018925.1). NCBI lineage: Eukaryota > Metazoa > Chordata > Mammalia > Scandentia > Tupaiidae > Tupaia > Tupaia tana. The sequence continues at coordinate 72,582,301 of JAKSZU010000002.1, forward strand.
AAGATATCATTGACAGTTGAATATGCATACTTCCAAAATAACCAGAAGAGGAAAATTTCAAATGTTCATTACATAATATAATGTTATGTGTTAAAAGTGATTAATATGTTTATATCCTTGGTTTTTTAAAAATTACATTATATATATATATATATATATATATATATATATATATATATATGAGTGTGTGTGTGTGTGTGTGTGTGTGTGTGTATATATATATATATATATATATGTATACATCTTTTTATAGAATTACTGATTTAATCTTTTAAAAAAATTTTTTTTAATTTGCTATTGGGCACATGCACACATCAGAGACAGACAACGGGGAGGGGCAATGAGAAAGCAAGCTTCCAGGCCTGGGATTTTAACCACAGTCTGCCATGTGGGAATCCAGCACCCTAACCACCACACCACTTGTTGGCCCTGATATTTCTTTAAAAATCCATACAGTACCCCACAAAAATGTATAATGATTTTATTTAAATCAGAAATTACAATAATAAAAAAGAAAAAAAATAGAATCAATATTAAACTACCTGCTACATATTTGGAAACACCTAATCATAAGCACACACAGTGACACACTTCTTTAATTCACTTTAACAGCTGAATGTTCAGCTGTGATTTATAAGGTAGGAACGATCGTCCATGACCCTCAGAGGAAATTCCTCTGCATTGAAAATCCCGGGTTCAGGTCCCTGGTCAACCTGTGCACAGTAGGCATGAATGCCCATGAGCCAGGCTGGCTGGCAGGGCTGATGGGGGAAAGAGAATCACTACTTAAGACGCAGTGGAAGGTGCTTCTTTCTCTTTTTTTCTCTCTCTCTTAAGAAAGAAATCAAGTTTAAAGTATATATGCCTTAGATTTCTGGGCACTTGCCAAAGGTGCAAATGTGGTTTCAAGTGTCTTAAGGGTCGATGCCAAGAAAAATGTCCCCATGCAGACTACATGTACCACTGTCAGTAGGACTTCATTCAGCTTCTGCCCTGATTCATTAGGCAAACACTTTATTTAGTATTTATTTCCAGGAAAAGAAGATATTACAAAAATGCATTACAGAGATTACCAACTTACATTTTCTCTAAGTAAAGTGATTAAATAAAATCCTAGTGCTTTCATATTGGTCTCTGTACAGTTCTCCATATGAGAAGCAAGCCAGGCTGTAAAATGAAGCTTAACTTTTTAAAATTTTCTTGTTTATAATGGAGGAACATACATAGGGAACAGTTTAGATGACTACGTGTTTACTTATGTAGAAAATTCAGGCCATAGAAAGAACCACTAACATAATTAACTTGTGAATTTCCTTGGCCAATGTGCACTCATATCCCATATTGAAAACTCATGTACAGGTTTTATAATTTTCAAGGTGAAAAGAACTAAAAATGATAATACAGAAAGACAGTGACGTGAGTTTTATTACTTATGCTGCAATTTAGACTCGAGTCTGAGCACAGCGGCAGCTTACGGAGAGAAAAGGGCAAGGGAAGCTAAATGACTTAGTCTGGTGGAGGAAATGAAAACACATCAGAGAGGTGAGGGACAACGTGGAAAGTTCCCTTCCCAGGTGGCTTCCCGACTGGTAATATAGAGCTGGGTGGAATGACATATAACACCTGAAACTTGGATGAGGGACTAAGGTGAGGACATGCAAAGTCTGCTCTTGGGGTTTATTCGATCTCTGGAAAGACTAGCTTTGTATGTCTTGGCATATTTCTGTGTTCTGAAGGGCAGTAAAACATTATCAGGACACGGTGTGAAACTTTTGGAGATGAGTTTAGACCCTAGAGATTTAAAAAGGAAAAATAACAATTGGAATTTTCACTCAAAGCTGGTCTTTCCTTATTTTTTTTAAGAGAGATTTTTGCTATAGGGCACATGTTCTCTCCAGAGAGACAGAAAGCGAGAAATTACCCCCTGGAGGAATGGCCATGCCACAACCCCTTCTCTTCCATTCTCCTCTCAGGATTTTGGGCACACACGCACATGCAGCTGGCATGAGTTTTAAGCCGCCAGGTCTTAGACTCAAACTGTGGTCGACTATGTGGGAGGCCACGACCTAACCATTACACCATCTGCTGGTTCTCAAAGCTTGTTCTTCTCTACTTCCTTACCTCTTCCAAATTTAGATTTATTGTGTTCCTTTACATGCCATTTGAAATATTCTCTGAATTTGATGTCAGAAATCGACTACAAATTTTAATAAACATTCAAGGAACTTTACACACATTTCTCAGAGACATTAGTTACTGCTTTTTGTATTTTATTCTTAAGATCATGTATATAGTTCAAGCTTTTGAATGTGGGTGAACATAAAGGTTGTCTCTGTAACTTAACGGGACTGTGTAAAATATTCCATTAAAAAAGAAAACACTTTTTTTGCTGTATACTTTGCATTTATTTATTACCTATTTAAGTAATGCCAGAGACTGCATAATTTCATTATGTGTATTATCTCATTTTTGTCTCCACAAAATGTCCCCATGACATGATTATTATATTGTCCATTTACAGGTAAGAAAACTGAGATATTTATGTCAATTAATAACTTTCCCAAGCTCTCATATTTGGTCATACCAATAGAATCTGAACTGGGTCAGTCCAACTCTCGACCCATGTTCTTAACCTCCAAGATAACTTTCATTTCTTATTTATTTATTTATTTATTTAATTCAATTTGTTATTATTACTTTTTAACTTGCCCAGAGAGAGAGAGACAGAGAGAAAGGGAAAGTGAGAAAGCAAGCTACCAGGTCTGGCACTCAAACCACAATTGGCCATGTGGGAATCCAGCACCTTTAACCACCACACCACCTGCTGGTCCCTCTTTTTCTTTCCTTCTTTCTTTCTTTCTTTCTTTCTTTCTTTCTTTCTTTCTTTCTTTCTTTCTCTTTTTCTTTCTTTCTTTCTTTCTTTCTTTCTTTCTTTCTTTCTTTCTTTCTTTTTTTCCTTTTTTTCCTTAGTTTTAGGTAAGCTGCTTGAATTTCCTATATATTGTATTAGATTTTTATCTAAGGGAGAGTTTGCAAATATATTCTACCATTTCAAGGGTTGTCTCGTCACTCTAATTATTGTTTCTTTAGCTGTGTAGAAGATTTTTCTGGTTTTTTTTTTCTTCCTTAGAGATATTTTTGCTAAAGGGCACATGCGCTCACCAGAGAGACAGAGAGAGACAGAAAATGAGAAATCTCCCCCCTCCCCTGGCCAGGATGGCCACATCACCACCCGTTCTCCTTCATTCTCTTCTTGGGATCTTGGGCATGCAAGCACATGTGTCCAGTGTGAATTTAAGCCACTGGGTCTGGTACTTGAACCACGGTTGACTATGCGGGAATCCAGCATTGTAACCATTACACCATCTGCTGGTCCCGGTTTTTACCTTTCCTTCCAGCATTTCTTTAATCAATAAACTAAATGCATATCCTTAGAAATGAAAGGAAAGGAGCTTATTTAATATACTGATATAGAAAGACTAATCAATTTTAAATTAGTAGTTAAGATACATAGACTCTATGCTGACACTGGCTTTGTGACCTTAATACCTTAATAAAGCTGGTTCACTTGTCTGTTCCTCAACTGAACGAAGTTACAGGCTCAAAAAAATCTAGCTGAATTAGGCTGACCTTCAGGTGTTAGCATTTTTTTTTCTTACAAATGCCTACTTGCCTTTTTACAGAGTTAAGAACATGATATTAATCCAAAGATATTGTCTTACTTCATTATTTTATTTCCAACAGAAATACCTGAAACTAGGTGATTTACCAAGAAATAGTCAATAGTTTATTGACTCCTGCTTCTGGTGACTGGAACATGATCAATAGAAGCACACAAGATGGCGGGCGCATGCAGAGATAGAGCAAGCAGCAGGCAGTGCTCTTTTACAACCCACTCTCACAAGAACTAACCCCTTCTCATGAGTGCTAGAACTCACTGGGTTTCACAAGACATCATTTGTCTATTCATGAGAGTAATGCTTCCATGACTCTGTCTCTGGCTATCAGACCTCATCTCTTAAATTCCATCACACTGGGAGTCAAATTCAAAACCATGAGCCTTTGGGGAACAAACCATTATCCAAACTACAACAAATGTGTAGGATGGTCAGTGTGGCCCTGTATCATGGCCAAAGAACACCCCTGATTACAGGTGAGAACTAGTGGACAAAATATGAATGGAGAAACAGAAATCAATTTCCTGTATTAGGTACAAATTCATTAAATACAAATCCATTTCCTGTATTCGACTTTCCTAGTCAATGCTCAAACTTAGAATTCTACAGGGTAATGCTATACTCCAATGAAAGTCTTAATTATATGGTTTAGTCAGTGCCTAGAATAGAGCTTGGCAAATAATAGTCAATGACCATTTTTAAGCAAACCAAATGAAGGGAGAAATCCCTCTATTAATATGTACTTATTAGGAAATAGGAAAATTATCTATTGAAGACAATATGTATAGTAATATCTTTGAGTCAAGGCATGGTGTATTCTGGATGGGAAAATTCATCTTGTATGCTGTAATGATATACAGTGAATGAATATTTTTTAAAAGATAAATAATAATAATAATTAAAAAAAGAAAGTAGGAGCTGATAGCTAAGTGGATCATATCCCATGATTCTCTCATCAACAGAGTTATCACTTGTTACTTTTAGGTGGACAGCCACATCTCATTCCTCTTCATCCTAAAGACTCTTCTTGCCCTCATACTATTGACTCAAAACACGCTGGTAGTGAGGTTCCTTTTCCTTCTCTGTAGAAGAGGGAGAGAGAATATGTATACATGTGTACATACAGTAAGATAATTTCATTCTTGCTATTATGTTGCTATGTGGATGACATAGCTAATTGGGCAGAAATTCAAATGGTGGCATTTCTATACTAAAGCACCATGAATTTAGCATTAAGAGTAATAATTAAATCAGGGACAGTTATCACGGTGCCTAGCAGGATTATTTTTTACCATTTGGCATATCCTTATGTTGCTTTGTGACATCTCACTTTTAATGTGACTTATGAAGAGTCATTTATAGAACTGATTCATAAAAATCAATGTTTTTGCTATGACAAAGCACTTAGTTTTCCTATGAAGCAATATTTCACTACCTCGTTTATCCTCTGTAAAGAGAAAAGCATAGCCCAGGTGGGACACTGAAGCAGAGAGGGGTTAAAAGATTGAGGTCACACATTAAGGCAATGAAAAGGCAAAAATAGAAATGGGGGGATTTCTGAGTCAGAGCCCAGCACTGCAGCCAATGACAGATCCTGTGCTGATGCACAAGCTCACATTAGCTCACAAAATAACCACAGGCACATTTCCCCTGAAACCAGGCCACGCACTCAATGCATGCCCTGATGTGTGTGCAAATTAATTTTTGGCAGCAGGTGGCCCTGGCACATTTCACCTACAGCATACTAGTGATTAAAACAAACAGAGACATATCCATTTCTTTTCCAGGTGAGAGAGCTGGAGTTCTAGGTCAAGTCCTAACCACTTTTTTGGGTTTCAGAGTAACTTACAATGAGAAAAAGACAATAAAGCATTTTACTTGCAGTTTCAGTGATTTTTGTTAAGGCACTTGCTTTGCAGGATGCTCTCTTCCGTGTGTAGATATATACCCTAGCTTAGCTCTGGGATATTTGTTTGGCCTATTTAGAGGTACACTGGATGTCATGTCATTATTACGTCATATGGACGATTTATAGGAATTCTTAAAGTTCTGTTTGATGTCTCCAATGGGAAAGAACGGTTTATCCCCTACATAAAGGAGTCTGGAAAATTGGAGTTACACTAGGACATGTAAAGGAAGCATGTCAAATGACAATGTGTGAGCTCATTGAAATTTCTGGTATTTTATTGTATTTTCTAAATTTTGTTTCTTTCTGACAAAATTAATTTCTTCCATTTATTTCCAAGATAGAGGAAGAGGAACATAGAGACAGGCACCTCAGCAGGGTCTTCAAGCCACAATCTACCCAGTATCAGCTGGCCCAAATGACAGGCCAGGGCAGCCCACAGAGAGGGCCAGGATGAAAACCCAGACCTCTACGCACATGGATCCAGCTGCTTTCTACTGCACCACCACCTGCCTCATGGAGCCAACTGTATTTCCAGGTAGCCTAATAAACATGTATCTGAACTAAATATCGTAACTTCTGTCGGAATGAACCTATGAATGGAGATATTTTTAAAGCAGGGACTATGAATAGCTCTGTCTCAAGCCTTAGAGCCTAAGGACTAATGCCCCCAGTAGGTTCTCAATCACACCAGAGTTTAGCAATAACAATGCTTCTAACTCGTTCCTTCGTTCATGTTCATTCATTCATTCACTTAACAAACATGCAGATTGTTCCTTTTCAGTAATAGAAAGAGCAGGGCCCTGGAGGTACAGGAGTGAAATACAGACACTCTGGCTTCAAGGACTGTGATGTCATTCACTGGGCAGGCAGGAAAGTAAAGAGACCGCGATCCTAAATAAAAGAAGAGCTCAGCATGGTCTGGGGGAAACCTGGCCATGTTGAGGCTCAAGCAAGTGGGAAAAGCTATTGGGAAGGCAGGATGTGACATCTGACTTGCAGAGAAAGAATGGGCACTATCTAGGCTAAGAAAAGGGACTGCAAACATAGCAAGGAGAGCAAGCTCACAGAGCTTTGGGGATTTAGCATGAATTGATTATGGGATGCCCTGTTCCTGGGAGATACCATTCACATTAGGTTCTGTGAATGGCACTCTGAATACATGTGTCATATGAGCCCTTGTCAGCTGTGAGTTGAGAACTGGTGCAAGAAAGGGCAGAATAGGCACCTCATCTAATAAGACAAAAGAGAGAAAGAGAAGAAACTGTCAATCATTTTCATTTTGTTCTGTTTTTAATTAAAAGACTTCCTATTTTTTATAGCAGTTTTAGGTTCATAGCAAAATTTAGTGAAAAGTACTGAGTTATTACATATCCTCTCCCCAAATACACAGTGTTCTCCACTATTAGCATCACCCACCAGAGTAGCAATCAACAAACCTATATTGACACAGCATTATCATTCCAAGTCCATAGTTTGCATTAGGGTTCACTCTTATTGCACATTTTACTGGCTTTGACAAATGTAAAATAACATGCATTACCATCATAGTATCATATGGAATAGATTCCCTGCTCTAAAAATTCTCTATGATCTGCCTATTCATTTCTCACTCTCCCTGAACCCTGGCAACCACTGACTTTTAAAAAATTAAATCACATTGCCAGACAGCATATGTGATTGCCAGAGAAAGAGAGAAAAAGAACTCCCCCAATGGGTGTGATCGTGTCACAATCCTTTTTTCTTCATCGCATCAGGATTTGGAGCCAGCACACATATCTGGTATGGTTTTCAAGCCACTGAGGCTGGGATTTGAACTGTGGTCAGCCATGTGGGATCCAGACATCAATGCACACTTCACTGAATTAAGAGAATGCCCACTATTTTTTTTTTTTTTTTTTTACTTTTGCTTTTCCTTTCTTTTTGGAGAGAGTTTTGCAATAGGGCACATAAACTTGTGGAGACACAGAGAAAGGCAGAGAGAAAGTGAGAAACACCCCCCACACACACACACCCGGGAAGATAGCTACACCACAATCCCTTCTCCTCCATTTTGGGCACACATGCACACCTGCCCAGCATGAGCTGCCAGGTCTGGGACTCAAACTGCAGTCACCCAGGTGTGAATCCAGAGTCTTAACTACTACACCACAACTGGCCCCATTGATTTTTGCCTTTTCTAAAATGTTATGGGATCATAAAATATGTAGCCTTTGCAGATTGGCTTCTTTCACTTAGTCATATACATTTAAGATTTCTCCAGATCTTTTCATGACTTGATAGTTTATTTCGTTTTAGCACCTTGTCTGGATGCACCCTCAGTGGGCCCAGCGTCAGTGGCAGACAGAAGGTGCAGATCTAGTTTCACCATCATTCCTGGCAGGAGTATAAGGGAGATAAAGTGCTGAAGGAACTGGAGTTGTTAGCAGATAGTGTGATTCACCACGGGGTGTCTGGCTGTTTGTCAGCCTCACTTTCTAAAGGTTTTAACTTTTAATGTGGAAGTTTTCAAACATAGAATGAGTAGTGAAATTAAATCCCATGTATTCATCATCCAGCTTCAATAATTAGAATTATTGCAATCTTGTTTTCCCTAAACTTTTCATTTTTTTTCTGAATATTTTTAAAGAAAATCTCAGGCAACATATTTCATTTTAACTATGAATGCTTTCATTTATATATAAAACAGATAGAGACTTTAAAGAGCCATAACTCCTCTTTCCCATAGCTAACAAAATTAACATTATTTTCTCAGTGTGATCCAATTCTCAGTAAATACTTAAATTTCTCTAATTGTTAAATAAATTTTAGGTATATATATATATATATATATATATATTTTTTTTTTTTTTTTCCTCAATAATATCACTCAACCTATGAGATAGGGCCATTGTGAACTTCATTTTCTTCCAGTGGAGACACAAGAAAGCATGAAGAATTTAGCTGACTTGTTCAAGGTCATGTATCTGACGGGTGTTGAAACCAGGGTTTAAAACCAAGAGATCTGACAATGCAGGTCAAGCTTTTAACCACATTACTATAATTCCTTTAATCTCTGAAACACACTTGTGGAAGCTCTGAGTTTATGTGGAAGGTCAATAATTTAGTGCAGGATTTGGGTCTGTAAGAAGTTCTAAATTATACTGTTTCATTTTTTAAACAATATTACTCTGATTGTGAGAGAATAAACAAAACATCCATAACAAAGGGAAAGATTTGAAGTTTGAAGGTAAAATTAGACTTATTAAAGAGCCAGAGTCATTCCTTCAGTGCAAATTTGTATCTGTTCTTATTGTGCTGTTAGTTTTTGTCGTTATTCAGTCTGGTTAAGGCCTCAACCTCAGTTACATATTGAATTAGCAATCCCGCTTAGTTTTGTGCTAGCCTCAAATCTGATGAATCTCCAAGGTCTATTATATCCAAATCTGATTAAAAAAAAACACCGACTAAGGTACAAACCTATGACCCACCTCTGAGCCTCTCTCCAAGTTGGCATCAAATCATCAATGCTCTTTGAATATCATCATTCCAGCAGAAAATATAACTAATGTCCTGAGAAGGAGTATCAGATTACACCACATAAAGAGCCTGTGGGGACTGGGCTCTAGGAAATACAAGTCAAAATCAGCTGCACAAATACAAATGGATCAGATCATGGAATACTCTGACAGGGATTTTAAAACAAGGATCATAAAGATATTTCATCAATTACAAATTTCTCAAAAGAAATGAGGTTAAAAAATCATAGCAAAAGAATAGAAGTTATAAAAGAAAATCAAACAAAAATCATAGAACTGACTACAAGTAAGTCTGGGAAAATCTCAGTAATAAAAGTATATTGTATCAGACCGACAGGTGGCATAGTGGTTAACGGCACTAGACTCCTACGTGGCCAGCAACGGTTTGAATCCCAGTCCTGGTGGCTTGCTTTCTCACTTTCCCTCTCCATCTCTCTCTCATTCTGTCCCTCTCTGGTCAAATTAAAATAAATAAATAAAGTTAAGTAAAATAATTCTTTGGAAAAAAAGTGTACTATATCAATGTCAGTATCTCAATTGTGACATTATATTATCATTTTGTCAAATGTTCCCAATTGGGAGAAACTGGGTAAAATGGACAAGAGTATTACTTCCTACAATGCACATCTACAGGTATCTCAATAAAAATATCAATTCAAAAATTTTGTCATGTTTTATAATTTCACTTATGTTACAACATATTCCAAAACATCTGCATATTTGCTTACAATACATTTTTATATTCTAATACATTAGTTTATCAAATAACAAACAGGGTAAACTCATATTTTATGCCACTTACATGAATAAACTGTTGGCATTTGGAGAAAAGAAAGATTGGATATTATCAACTTTTCTGTAAATGTTTTGACATAATGGCCACTGTGGACCATAAATTAAGCATAGCTGTTGAATCTTTCACCACCAATTTTGTACCATTTTCTTAAAGCTCAAATGAGCAAGAATCCTCTAAGGAAAGCATAACTTGCTTCAGGAAAGACACAGTTTTATAAAGTTTTTAAAATGCTCTATTGCTATCAAATTGCCCTCTTACATTAAATAGCATGAAGAAGAGATCGCTTAAGTGTTATTGTGTTGAGACTAACATTTTTGCCATTTCCTTTTCAAATGTGAATTTTCACTTTCATTTGTATTTATTTACAATCTTTCCCCTAATGTCCTGTTCTTAACTTGTATTGATTACAGCAAATAGGGGTAATGTAGGTTATTGGTTTCAGGAGGCCTGTTTAATAGAACATTTGTTTGGAAACCAGCACTTCAGCACACCAGGCATAAATTGGAAGAATATCTTCTTATATTTCCTTAATCAAATTAACAAATGGATAGTGTATACTATGGTCTATGACTAGACTGCAATCATAATTTGCTATGCCCAGAATATGCCATTGGATGTGGAGGAAAAAGGCATCAGCTGGGCCTACGATCTTTGAAGAGATCAGTAGTAAGGCCCTAGTTTATCATCTTATTTTTATTTATATATTTTGAAATTATTATTTATACATTAAATCATTCAGATTGTGAAGAGACTTCACCCAGCGTGATATACACCTCAGTCCAGCCCAGTTGAGACCACCACATACAACCTCGTCAACAGATAATAAACCTTATCTGTGTCCCACAGGTGTCTTACCTCTTCATTTCTCCCCCCCAACTTTTCTATGCTCTTTCCTTCTCACACTCTCCTTCCACTTTGTCTCTAATGTCCATTACAATTTTTAATACTTTCATGTTTTCCAGTCTTTCAGTTTCTACCATAGACTACAGACAGTCGGTATATGTTAGGTGGAGACATGCAATGCCTTGCTTTCATAGCTTGACTTGCTTCACTCAGCAACAAAGCTTCCATATTTGTCCAATTTCTATCAAATTCCAGGGTCATCTTGTTTTTTATTGCTGAATAGTATTCCATGGAGTAGTTCATCGCCTTTAATAGGTGACATGAGTTTTCAGTAGAGCTCTCCTTTGTCTAGAACCTACATAAACTTTACTTACCTCAGAGATGGAACTGTGCAGAAGCTACCTGGTTTCACTTTCTAGTCCATCTCTCAACTAAAAATATTTTGTGTTTACAGCACACTTATAAATTCTGAACATTTTGGCAATAAATTTAAAGTCACTGAGAGACTTCCAAGAGCACTAAACAAACTAATAATTGTGATGCAATCACTACCTCAGGTAAGGGTGCCTCATAGAATCTATGACAGTCTCCCTGGTTATCTAGCACGCTTGCTGGCCCTTCAAAATCGTATCTCTATTTGAGCACAACTATTTAGTGCCCTGACCATCACTTCTTAGAAACCCACAAAGCACAGTTGGCTTATTTTCCTGGGAATACTCAACATTATTTATTTTCTTTTTGACCTCTTATCTTATTATTACAGCAGGATGAAGAATTATTCTACACTACCACTAACTTAAATCATCCCTCTTGTTTAGCTCAATATTCTAACAGTGCAGGGTTTATGTTTGCTTGTTTTTTTAAATAATTTGCTTTCTGGAGATGTTTTTGCTATAGGGCACGTGCGCTTGCCAGAAAGACAGAGAGAGACAGAGAGACAGAAAGCAAGAAATCAACCCCCAGGAGGGATGGCCATGCCACAATCCCTTTTCCTCCATTCTCCTCTCGGGATCTTGGGCACGCACGCACACGCGCCTGGCGTGAGTTTAAGCCATTGGGTCTAGTACTCGAACTGTGATCAACTACATGGGAGTCCAGCGACATAGCTATTATGCCAACTGCTGGTTCCCCTGGTTTTAAAAATGACTTTTAAAGACATGTTTATCAAATTGTGTTGGCATAGCTGATGGGAGTTGAGGCTATGCTCCTGAGCTGTAGAGCAACAGCGTTGGCTGTCCTGTGACATGCAGGATTTTCTCCTGCAGCACCACTGACAGTGCCTAGCCTTTTCTCGAATAGCCTCAGTAACTGGGAGCTCACCAGCAACAGTCATGCTCTGAAAACACTGCTCACTCCATTTTCAAGCAACTCTGCTAAGAAGCTCAATTTTAATTGAGCTCAAATCTGCCATATGTCCCAGTTTTACATGCAGCACGAAACGGAATAAATGTAGACCACAGGCTACAAACTTGAATGCCAGCGAGTGATTTTTTATTTTGAGAATAAAAAAAATTTGATACAGACCTAAAGAAAACATAATTCTTCCAATACGAAAAGGATGAAAAAAAAAAAAACTGCTGGAAAAAAATCACATTGAATACACCCTAGGATTGAATGTTGGCACAGCAGTAAAATGCAATGCTCTGTGAGGCTGACTCGCATGGGAAGGTTCCAGGTTCTATCCAGTGACCTTCCTGAGAATTCTGGGTACTTGTGTGCCCATGATCTGGGGCTGGCTGCAGCTGGGAATGGGTCTAAGTATTTAAAATCCTATTGGTGCTATCTATCTCTCTTTATCTCTCTGTCTCTCTCATTCATGAAAGAAATTTTAAAAAACAAACTTTTTTAAAAAAGAATAAACTGCAGTTTATAAGGAAGACATTGAGGGTAACAGAGGTTGATGAAAAGATGTACACATGCTGAGGGACCAGCAGTTAGCGTAATGACTATGTCACTGAACTCCCATGTAGTCGACCGCGGTTCAAATCCTGGACCCCATGGCTTAGACTCATGCCAGGTGCATGTGCGTGCGTGCCCAAGATCCTGAGAAGAGAATGGAGGAGAAGGGATTGCTGCGTGGCCAATCACCCCTGGGGGGCGATTTCTCGCTTTCTGTCTCTCTGTCTCTCTCTGTCTTTCTGGCGAGCACATGTGCCCTATAGCAAAAACCTCTCCAAAAAAGAAAAGAAAAGAAAAGAAAAGAAAAGAAAAGAAAAGAAAAGAAAAGGAAAAGAAATTAAAAAAAGATGTACACATGCTTTGCACAATGGCAGCCACTACTCATTGCCAGATGCTTATTGTTACAAATGGAGATAGATTATTGCTAAGGTAAATCAGAAATCAAGATTTTTAAGTAAAATCTCATGATTTTAAGAATTAGTTGCTAATTTAAAATATTTTTTAAATTGATTTGAGCCAACAGTGTGTGGGCTAAACACAATGTATCTGTACACCACCATCTTGCCCCCTACAATCTGAAGGCTGCATTGAACCCTCAGAAAGGTACTGAGTCACCAGGAGAGATTTTCTTTTTTATTTTTTTGGAGAAGTTTTGCTATAGGGTGCATGCGCTCGCCAGAAAGACAGACAGAAAGCAAGAAATCACTTGCTGGGGGGATGGCCACTCCACAATCCCTTCTCCTCCATTCTCCTCTCAGGATCTTGAGCACGCACGCACACATGCCCGGTTTGAGTTTAAAGCCACCAGGCACGTGTGCTTAAACTCTCGGGTCTGGGACTCAAACAGTGGTCGACCATATGGGAGTTCGGTGACACAGCCATTTTGCCAACTGCTGATCCCACCAGGAAAGTTTTTCTTCCAGGTTGAATATCTCCACTTTCTTTAACCATTCTGTATCCAAAGATTCCAAATTCCTGACTACTATAAATGACCTTCAGCTGAGGCTCTGATTTGCTACCGTGATGAAGAATCAGTATACAGAAACGGATAGGTACCTTCACATTGGCTCTGATCGCAGAAGAGGGTAGTCATTCCAAAACTGCACAGTGTCTTTACATAGGATTCTATATTCCGTGTGTGTGTGTGTGTGTGTGTGTGTGTGTGTATTTTCAAATATGAAATCAAAATGTTTTCTGCTGTTTGTTTCTTTCTCATCACTGTAGTGGTGTAGTCTAAATGTTATTACTGCCAACCAATCTCCTCAAATCACCTTCCCTTCTGAAATTATTGGCTATAAGTTCATATTTATTATGTCTTAGAAAATCTGAAATCTATATTTCAGAATCAGAAATACCATCATGTTTATACTCACAATGCAAACTTGCATTTCTGAAGAATTTCCTTTCTTAAGGTTTATTAATTCCAGATGGCTCACTTGCCTCTAAATAGTCTAATTGTTTTTAGCTCAAACATCAGATAGTCTGTCCATATTTTAAAAAAATGAATCGTATGTACAAGAGGACTAACAACGCTCATGGAAATTTGAATTAAAATGTGAGCTTATATTGGTGCAAAAAAATAAGTCCCTGTATAATTTTTTTCTAACATTCATTCTCCTGAATTTTTGAGGATCCACTTGTATTAGTGATTTGGTATACATTATCTTACTAATGAAGTGTTATCCTAGTTTTATAGATGAGAAAAATTGAGACTCAAAGAGATGGAAACAGTACAAAGTCAAATAGCCAATGAGTGTGAAAGCCAGGAATTGAAACCCAGGCCATTTAGTCTTTAGGCCTGAACGCTTCCCTCTATACCATTGGTCTAATTTTTTCCTACTGGTTAGAATGGCATCCACAGTGTTAGTTCCACTTATTGTTTCCCATATTTTTGAGACGTTCAGTTGTTATCAGATGTTCAGCTTTAAGCTAAACAGCCTAAGGCTCCTCACAGCTGTCAGAGTCATTAAAATCCACCAATACTTTTAGAGAGTGCCTCTGTGCACTATAATCCCTTTATGTGCTGTATTACTTGGGACACACTGGAAATAAATGGGCACTCGAAAGCCATTTTACAATTTATCATGAGTAAGTACAATTTAAGTTACAAACAGTAATGATCAAAATGAATATATTTTAGAATTTCAGTCAATCCAGAGTAAGAAATTACCTGCTTAATATATGCCAACAAATAAAACATTTCTTTCAATGATCTATCTTCATGGCAGACACTGCTAGCTGCCCACCCAATTTCCAGGTTCTCCTTTTGTATCAACAGAACTCCAGTCTTGTTCATGGTGACTGTGGGTGCTCAGTTTACATTTTTTTTGTACAGCTTGCTTTGCAGGTGTGATATGGTCTCCTGACAGTTTATGGCCAAGAAAATACAAGCAGCATTTCCTGGATGTGAGTTCAGGGAAATCTCAGAGGGGAAGACTCACTACCCTGCACCTCTTACTCTTTGTCCTTCTTCTTCTGTCTGGGATGCAGCATGGGATGGAAGGCAGTCATATTGCCACCAAGAGCCAACATCAGGGAAACAAAAAGTACATGTTAGGGGTGGCTGAAACAGAAAGAACCTGAACCCCAGATAGCGGTGTGAAGACCATGGACTGCCTAGCCATGCACTTTTTGGTATGTGAAAAGCATTAAACCCTTATTTATAAACTGAGTTTTCAGTTATCTGCAACCAAAACTATTTTTTAAATTTTATTTTAATTTATTTATACATTCAATCACTATACATCACTACAGCTTGTAAAGTGAATTTACCCAACATGAATACACTTCATACCAGTCCCATTGAAAATACAATACACATTATCATCAACAGATAACCATCTATTTCTGTCTGATACCCTGAACACTGCCTTGCAAGTATTAGATGTTGTTCTTTGTTTTATCAAAATTATAAAGTCCCATACATAGAACTCAGTTCTTTTGTGTCTCCGCATGATGTATCTATCTGGTAACTCACTCAACCCTCAACATCATGCAGAGATGCTGAAAAGATGAAAGATTTCACACCTTCTCCTTGGATTATAAGTCTATGAGGGTAGGAACCATGGTGAATGCCAGGGTCTGTTCGTGACATACAGACAAGTTCAGTACATGTCTAATGCATGTGAATGAATAGATCAACAAATGAACTTACAATGTAGTAAGGGAGGTTAACTGGCAAACAGATGATCACAAGGGAATAAAATATTAGTTAACTGGCAAACAGATGATCACAAGGGAATAAATATTAGTTAAGTTAATATTAATATTAGATGTTCAGGACATCCTGGAGATTATTTTCAAACTGGAATGTGACGATTCAGGAACAGCTAGCAAGGTAAAGGTACAAGGAGAACTATCAGAAGGAGCAAGTGATAGAATTGTGTGCAGTTTTCTAAGCCTCCATGTGTAATTCATGGAGAGTTATCACTGGCTACTGGCTGGGCAGCAAGAAGTTGGCTCATGAAGGGCGTGGGTTTGTCCCACCATAAGGCAGTCTTCTAATTTAGTCTAGTCTATTGTGTCTGATAAAGCTGTTTCAAAGGGTTCTCAATTTCTTCATCTGCAATCACAAATTTTAGTTTGTAAATTTTAAGAGTTTGGGGACTTGATGATACAAACTTCGTTAAGCACATTTCTGTGACTTCAGCTATATTTGTTCCTATTTATAGACCTATAGCATGTATTCTGAATGTATCTCCCAAAAGTTTTAGGAAAATCTCTCCTCTATTAAAGTAGGATGCACTTTTTTGGGTTTTTGTTTGTTTGTTTGTTTGTTTTTTAATGGTCAGAGGGTGCATGTGTTTATCAGAGAGAGAGACAGAGAAAGAAAACAAAAAAGAAAATAAAAAAGGAGAGAAGGAAAGAAAGCACTCCCCAGTGGAATGTGGTCATGCTGCAACCTGTTCTCCTCCATCTCTCCAGTCTGCTGGGATCTTGGGCACACATACACACATGCCCAGCATGTTTTTTAGGCCACTATGTCTGAAATTTGAACCATGGGTGACCACATGGGAGTTGGCTCTCTCAACCACTAGGTTACACAGCTAACCCTGCAGTGGGATGTATTTGAAAGACTCTTCTGTCTTCAAGCTGTAGATGTTGCATAGGTGTTTCATCTCCTGTACTTAGAAACCATTTCACCCTTAGATACTTTCCCCTCACCTTTCAAGTTTCTTGCTGTGGCTACAGCAGCTGGGGTTAAGCAGCTCCTCTGCCTTCGGCCTTAGTAGGACTTTGTGGAGTACAGCATTGAGTCCATACAGATATGGCTTCCACTTGGCCCCATAAGAGCAAGCAAAAAATGGATTGGAAGCAATAGATTAATGTTGGCCCATGAATGGAGTGAGGGTCAAATAAACTAATCAGCAATTTTTTTCCATCTTTGTCTGTCTTCCCAGTCCCCAAACTCATCAACCATCTATCAATTTCTCTCTTCTACATTTGTTACCCCTCCCAGATGTTGGAGTTGATCATTGTTGAATATGAAGTACATTCAACCACAAGGTTGCTAGGATGTAGGGAATGAGCCTGTGAAGTCCATTACCTCGCCACAAAGATTAACTGGGAAACAAAGAAAAACACCCTGCAGAGAAGCTTGTTCTTACCTCATCTCTTAGAAACACATACTCCTGCGAGTATTTGCAATACACTGTATTTATCATATACTATGTGGGCATGAAATCTGAACCCTGTCAAAAAGGCGTCTGGTTTGAATAAAAGAAATGTAAGGGCTCCATATTTCAGTTGGTTTCCCATTGACTTCCATATAACTTGGTCAGTTTTGTATTTCTGTAAAAGGGTGTGATCCTCTCAAAGACTTGAAAGTTAATGTTAATAATCCCATTGTAGGGTTTCCATCTCATTTTAGAAATGGAAAAGGAATGGAAAGGAGAGCTTGGATGGCAGTGCCGTGGTAAAATATGATACTCCGTGAGGCTGACCCATATGAGACAGTTCCAGTTCATGTCCAGAGACTTCCGTGAGTACATTAGGTCCATGCATGCTCGTGATCTGGGCCTGGCTGAGACAGGGGATGGACCATGGTGTGAAGACACCATGTCTCTCTCTCTCTTTCTCATCTTCACTCATTCATAAAGTAAAGAAACAAATAAATCTTTAAAAATATACAGGGAATGGTTACATGTGTAAGTGTGGATTTAACTGTCTCGAATACTAATCAAATTATTTTTAATCACACCAGACTGTTAGAGTAGATTCATCTAGAAATTAGTGTGTCATAAATGGGGGCACAGATTATTTTTGAAATAGTTTTATTTTCTATCTTGATGATAAATTTGCATTTTGACCCTGCCTTGTGACCAATAGTCCAATTTATATATCTGATTGCATTTACTTTTGACAGTTTTCAGTCACATCACAACAGTTAATAATTTCCTTAATTTGAAAATTTAAGGGCATGGAACAAAGGTCTCTCATGCCACCACTCCCTAAACACATTTATGAGCTAGTCTGCTTCTAAAAATAATTTATTGGCCTGTTTTTCGACTATAAACAATGGTTTTTAACAACTCACATGAAGACATTTTTCTATTTTTTGTTGCCAACAAGTACAGAGTACTGCATACTTTGTTTCATGCTGTTAATATGCATTATTCAGAAAGCAATGATTGGATTGATGTGGTTTCATTCATAGTGGAAATGACATTTATGTATAATCCATGTACTGTTTTTAAAAAATGCAAAATGGTAAACTTCAAGGGAAAATCAAGTCTAGCCTTTCTGTTGCAGTTTTAATTGTTTTTTTTTATTAAAATAATTATTTATTTAATTTTATTTATCATTATTATTTTAATTTTCTGTAGGGCACATGCACTCACCAGAGAGAGAGAGAGAGAGAGAGAGAGAGAGAGAGAGCGAGAGAGCTGTCAGGTCTAGGACTTGAACTGTGGTCAGCCATGTGAAAGCTGAGCGCCTTAACTACCATGCCACCTGCTGGTTCCTATAGCTTTAGGTTTTGTCATCAAAAATATTAAATTGGAGCCAGATGGTGATGCAGTGATAAAACACAACCATCTTCAAGACAATTCCACATCGGATGATTCCCAGTTCAAATCCAGCGACCTCCCTGAGTACCCCAGGCATATGCTTGTCCATGATTTAGGACTGCCTACAGGGTGAAGATAGGCCACAGCATCAAGACCCTGGAGAGGGTGCTGTCACTCTCTCACTCTCTCTGTCTCTCTCACTCATTGAAGAAATAAACTTTTAAAAATATCTATTAAGTAGTTCATTTTATTTTCAACTACATAACAGTTATGAAATATTATAATAACACCCTGGTGCTATCATAGGAGCATTATGTTCATATCCTCAAGCCCTCAGCATTTACTTTCCCATAAGGCTGAGCAAGCCCTCTGGCCTTGGTCCACTGTTGCACCTCCACATTTTCTCCCTCAGTGGAGCTTTCTTCAGTTGGGTTTGGCCACCAGGGTAGAAGTCATTTCAAGATCATCTTGAGTCCTGTGACCCCCATCAATCTAACTTCACAGAGACTTCAACATGTGCCTTGGACACTTGAGTCATTCATTAACTCCTTCCTACAACAGTTGTTGAAGACAACTATTAAATGCTTTAGCTTAATAACTCCTCTATCTTTAACTAAACCACTTCTGAAAACTGTTTTTACTTTATCATCCTTCTGAGAATGCCTTCTTCATCTTCTCTGCAATTTCTTTTTCCTTCTCTTCACCCACATCAAAGTCTCTCTCTCTCTTTTTTTTTTTCTCTCTCTAGGCAAATAGGGAATTTAGCCTCTTCTGCAACTGGCAAAGCCTTTTCTTCATGCTTTCCAAGTCCTTTGCAGGTTATGTTGATATTTGTACTTACAGTTTTATGCATTAAGAATTAGAGATTGACAAGATCGCTGTGTCCAAAAAAGTACTCTGCACAGAGTAATTCAGCAATGTTTTTGATTTTTTAAAAGAAAACATGGATTTGTTACCACTAAATTGTCACTGAAATATAAAGCAATGTTTCACAGTTAACGTTATCAACATTTTGGTAAAACCTGTATTCCAAAGTAAAACTTTATAGGTAGCATGATTGAATTTCAACTTGGTTACATTTGCTTTGTTGAGTCTTTGTGTATTCTCCTATTAAAACTAGCCAAGAAACCTGTGTGACATAATTACAGAGCAGCTATTGGCTTTAGAACTCATCAACACAAATTAATGGGATTTTTCTAGTTCAATCCAGGGACAAAACACTTACCAATGCCATGTGACCAAAATAAGTGAGCATCTTTAAGTAGGTTGAGTGAGAATGCTTAGGAATTAGCCTCTGGGGCCAGCAGATGACATAGAGGCTGTTACTAGACTCCGACATGATCGATGGCAGTTTGAGTCCTAAACCTGGTGACTTGAAAATCAAACCAGGCACATGTGCGTGCATGCCCAAGATCCTAGGAAGAGAATAGAGAAGAAAGGATGGTCTCCAGCAAAACGCATGCTCTCTAAGGCAAAAAGCTCTTAAAAAATAATTCACCTTATCTGGCCTTCTTTGCACCCAGTGACTCAGTCACCAGGCCACAAAACAAATATATTGAATTATTGTACATCATAAACACTGTGGATACCATTTGGAGCACCATGAGAAAAAGAGAAAGAAGGAAAGTTGAGAGGCTCATGAATGTTCGAAGAAGGCAAAAAGGGTAAAGAGATTTTACCCAGCATGATATACACCTCAGTCCAGCCCAGTTGAGAATACTATACACATCTTCATCAACAGGTAATAAACCATATCTGTGTTCCACAAGTGTCTTACCTCTCTATTTTTTTCCCAAAATTTCCTTTCCTATGTACTTTCCCTCCCATACTTTCTTTCCAATTTGTCTCTAGTGTCCATAACAAATTTTTAATGCTTTTATTTCCTCCAGTCTTTCAGTCTTTACCATAGAGTGCGGACAGTCAGTATATGTTAAGTGAAGACATGCAATGTTTCTTTTTTATGGCCTGACTTGCTTCACTCAGCAACAAATCTTCCATATTTGTCCACTTTGCATGAAATTCCAGGGCCTTGTTGTTTTTTATGGCTGGATAGTATTCCATGGAGTTTAGGTGGCACAGTTTTTTCAATCCATTCATCTGTGTGTGAACATTCTGGTTGGTTCCATTCTTAGCAATCATGAATAATGCTGCAATGAATATACTTGTGCAAGTGCTTTTCTGACTGAGCATTCTCCAGTCCTTTGGGTAGATACCCAGGAGTGGAATTGCTGGATCATATGGTAATTCTATTTGAAGATCTTTGAGGAACCTCCATATTGTTCTCCAGAGTGGCTGGACCAATTTACATTCCCACCAACAGTGTAGGAGTGTTCACCTTTCACTACATCCCCTCCATCACTTACCATTTTTTTTTAATCTACGCCATTGTGACTGGGGTTAGGTGGTGTCTCATTCTGGCTTTGATCTACATCTCCCTTATGATGAGGGATACTGAGCATTTTTTCATATGCTTTTTGGTTGTTCTTATGTCTTCCTTAGAGAGTTGTTTATACAGCTCATTTTCCCATCTTTTAATTGGGTTAATCATTTTCTCCTGGGTAAGCTGCTTGAGTTCCCTGTGTATTCTGATTATCAGTCCCTTATCTGAGACACAGTTAACTAAAATTCTCTCCCATTCCGAGGGGTGTCAATTCACAATAATTATGGTGTCCTTTGCTGTGCAGAAACTTCTTAATCTGATGTAGTCCCATCTGTCTATTTTGCCTGTACTTTGGGGGTCTTGATTAAGAAGTCTTTGTCTACCCCAATGTCTTCCAGAGTTTCCCCAGTGTCTTCCACCAATAGTTTCATAGTTTGCGGTCTTACGTTTAGATCTTTGATCCACTTTGAGTTGATTTTTGTTAGTGGTGGCAGACAGGGTTCAGATTCTCTTTTTGCAGGTGGATACCCAGTTTTTCCAACACCATTTGCTAAGGAAGTTTTCCTTTTCCCACTGGATTGACTGGTACCCTTTGTTCAAGATCAGCTGGCTGTATGGTTTGGGGTTGATTTCTGGAGTCTCTACTCTGTTTCATTGGTCCTCATGTCTGTTTTTGTGCCAATACCATGCTGTTCTGATTATCAGAGCTTATTAATATATTTTGGGGTTAGGAAGTGAGATGCCACCTACTCCCGTCTTCTTGAGCAGGATGGCTTTAGCGATATGGGGTCTTTTATGATTCTAGACAAATTCTATGATTATCTTTTAAGCTCTATGAAGAATGTCTCTTGTAATTTTATAGGGATTGAATTAAATATGTAGATTAATTCGGATACAATTATCATTTTGATTATATTAATTCTGCCAATCTAGGAACATGGGATGTCCTTGCACTTTTTTGTGTTCTTTTCTATTTCCTTTTTAAGGATTTCATAGTTTTCCTTATAGAGGTCTTTGACTTCCTTGGTTAGTTTTATTGCTAAGTATCTTATACTTCTTGTGGCTATAGTAAATGCAATTACTTTCTTCAGTTCTGTCTCTGTCTGCTTGTTATTTGTATATAGAAATGCTATAGATTTTTGTAAATTAATTTTATACCCTATGACTTTATGCATTTATTACTTTCATGGATACTATTGGATCTTCTATGAATACAGTCATGTCTTCTGCAAACAGAGATAATTTTAGCTCTTCTTTCCTTATTGGAATTCCTTTTATTTCCTTCTCTTGTCTGATCACATTGGCTAAGACTGCCAGTACTATATTGAATAGGAACAGAGAAAGTGGGTAGCCTTGTCTTGTACCAGTTTTTAGTGGAAGGCTTTCAGTTTTTCCCCATTCAGTATAATGTTAGTTGTGGCTTTTATTATGCTGAGAAACAATCTTTCTGTGCCAATTTTCCTGAGGGTCTTAATCATAAAGGAATGTTGTATTTAATCAAATGCTTTTTCCGCATCAATTGAAATGATCATATAGTTTTTATCTTTCTTTCTGTTAATATGGTGTATTACATTTAAGATTTTGCATATATTGAACCTCCTGTGCATTCCTAAAATAAATCCTACCTAGTCATGATGAATAAACTTTTTTATATGCTGTTGAATACAGTTAGCAAGTATCTTCTTGAGAACTTTTGCATCTATATTCATCTGAGATATAGGTCTGTAGTTTTCCTTTTTTGTCATATCCTTACCCATTTTGGGAATGAGGGTAATGGAGGCTTCACGGAATGAATTTGGAAGAGTTTCTTCCTTTGGATCCATAGAAACAGTGTAAGTAGAATGGAGGTTACCTCTTATTTAAAAGTTTTGTAGAATTCAGCAGTGAAGTCATCAGGACCTGAACTTTTCTTCATTGGGAGGTTATTTATTATTGATTCAATCTCATTGCTTGTTATAGGTCTATTCAGGCCTTCAGTGTCCTCCTGAGTCAATATTGGTAGATTATGTGTGTCTAGGAATATGTCCATCTCATCTCTTCTTTGTTAACATATAGTCGCTCCTAATATCCTCTAATGATGTTTTGCATTTCTGTTATGTCTGTTGTAATGTTGCCTGATTCATTGCAAATTTGATTCATCTGGTTCCTTTTTCTCTTCTACTTAATTAGTCTAGCTAATGGTGTGTCAATCTCATTTATCTTTTCAAAGAACCAGCTTTTGCTTTAATTTATTTTCTGTATAGTTCCTTATTTTCCATTTCATTTATTCTACCCGAATCTATTATTTCTTTTCTTCTGGCATTTTTTGGATCTCTTTGTTGTTGTTTTTCCAGTTCCCTGAGGCATGATGTTAAATTGTCCTTTAGCACGTTTCCATTTTTTTCTTCTGTTCACTAATTGCTGTGAACTTCCCTCTTATGATTGCATTTGCAGTATCCCATACATTTTGAAAACTTGTGTACTCATTATCATTTGTTTCCATCAATCTTTTAATTTCAGTCTTAATCTCTTCAGTAGTCATGAAGTCATTCAGAAGTAGGTTAATTAGTTTCCATGTACTTGTGTATTTTCAAGGGTTTTCCTGAGATTAATATCAAGTTTAATTCCATCATGGTCAGAGAAGATGCTGGATATATTTCCTACACCTTTGAATCTGTAAAGGCTGGTTTTGTGCCCTATCATGTGGTCAATCTTCATGAAAGTACCATGCAGGTTTGAGTAAAATCTATATTCTGTTTTGGGGGGTGGAAAGTTCTATAGATGGCTATCAAGTCCATCTAACTTATGATATCATTTATCACTTATGAATCTTTTTGCATATTTTTTGTTTTGTTGACCTGTCTAAAGGAGATAATGGAGTGTTGAGATCTCCACTCCAACAATTATTGTATTATAGTATCCTCCTTATAGATATAGCAGTCTTTCCTCTACATATTTGGCTGCTCTGGAATTGGGTGCATAGATATTTATAAGCATTATATCTTCTTGGTGGATTAGCCCTTTTACTACTATATAATGCCCTTTTTGTCTCTTCTTACAGTTTTTGTCTTAAAGCCTATTTTGTCTTAAATCAATATAGTGACTCACACTCTTTTTTGGTTTCCATTTGCATGTAATACTTTTTTCCAGCCCTTCACTTTTAGTCTATATATGTCTTTGTCCATGAGATGGGTTTCTTGTAGGCAGTAGATGGAGGGTTTCTAATTTTTAATCCATTTAACAAGTCTGTGTCTCTTGATGGGAGAATTTAATCCATGAACATTCAATGATATTTTTTTTTTTTGAGAGGTTTTTCGCTATAGGGCGCGTGCGCTCGCCAGACAGACAGAGAGAGACATAGAGACAGAAAGCGAGAAATCACCCCCCAGGGGGGATGGTCACGCCGCAATCCCTTCTCCTCCATTCTCCTCTCGGGATCTTGGGCACGCACGCACATGTGCCCGGCGTGAGTTGTAAGTCACCGCGTCTGAGACGCGAACCGCGGTCGACTACGTGGGAGTCCAGCGACATAGCCATTACGCTAACTGCTGGTTCCCAACATTCAATGATATTTTTGATATTTCCAGACTTGTCCCTACCATTAAGTTTGCCATATTCTTGGTTGTTTTTTATTCTCTTATTGCTGTCTCTAGTTTTCTTGATATAGCAGTCCTTTCAGAATTTCTTGAAGAGCTGTTCTGTAGTTGGTAAATTCTATCAGGTCTTGTTTATCTGAGAATGTTTTTATTTTCTTATCCCATATGAGGATAATCTTGCCAGGTATAGTACTCTTGGTTGTACTTCTTTTTCATTTAACACTTTGAATATATTTCCCCATTCTTTCCTTGCTTGCATTGTATCCGATGAGAGGTCCAGTGTTAGTCTGATGGGATAGCCTTTGTAAGTGATTTGACCTTTCTCTCTTGCCAATCTTAGTATTTTGTCTTTTTCTGTGATTTTGGTCAATCTAGCTATGATGTGCTATGGCGAGAATGCTCTTAGATTGGTTCTACTTGGGGTTCGTTGTATTTCTTGGGTCTGGATGTTTGATTGCCTCTCTAGACTTGGAAAGTTTTCTTCCAGGATTTCATGGAATAGATTATCAATGCCCTTATTAGTTTCTTCACATTCTGGGATACCAATTATTTGGATTTTGGGCATTTCAGGTATCTAGTATTTCTCATATAGTATCCTCAGTTTTCTTGACTGTTTTCTCAGTAATTTTGATCATTTTTTCTAGGTCATTTGTTTTGTCTTCTACCTCCAAAATTTGATCTTCTGCATGGTCTAACCTGCTTTTGATACTTTTAAAGGAGGTTTTAATTTCCTGTATTACAACCTTTTATGTAACAGTTCAGTTCTTTTTATGGTGTCCAATTCTTATTTCATATCACAGAAGGACTTCCTCATCTCTTGGAGCTCAAGGTCTCTTTTCTCTTGCATCTTAGAGACTTTTGTTACCATAAATATTCTAGATCTTTTTTCTGACATTTCAGTAATATCCTCTAATTTTTTCCTACTTGGAGACAAGTTAAAGTGTTCCCTTGCTGGAGATGTGCTACTGGATTCTCTCATCCTTGAAACTCTTCTCCAATTTTTAGTCATTTAGTAATGTATTCACTTCTGGCCAATTTGTTGGAGAAGGATTCTGCGACTATGAGCTCATGTGTTTTTTTTTCCCACTGTGAAATAATTTGGTGCTATTTTCTCTCTTCTACTGTGTCCTCCAATGCAGAAATCACAGGAGGAGTTTTGCAATCAGATTTATGAAAGAGAATTTCACTATTTTTTCAACCACTTCAGTGAGGTGCAAAGAATTCTCTAAAACTCACAATCTTCAGATGTTTAGCTCCTATGCACCTAGTCATCTCTAGGCAGTGGGTAAGGGCTGAGCAGTAAAACAGGAAAATAAGGTAAAAGAAAAAGAAAGTAGAAAAATAGAAATAGGGAGAAAAAGCAAAGAAAAAAGAAGGAAAATACTAGGAGAAAAAGAGGAAAACAATAGAAATCACGTTGCAGAAAATGAAATTGAGTTAAAAATGCAAAACCGTGCAGTGTGCTTGCATGCCCCACAAAGACCCAACACAGGCAAAGGCAGAGGTGTCTGCACACTTTCTGTCCTAGATGAGGGAAGAAGAGACAAACTAACAAGAGAAAGGCACAAACAGGGTGGAAAACTGTTGGTTCTTTTTAAAGAAAAAATTTGGAAGGACAGAGAAGACCAAGAGGGAGACACTTGCCTACCTGGCTAGCACTGGGGTCGGGGCGGGGGCAAACTGGGGGGGTGGTTTCACAGCTATGAAGTCGAACTCAGTGGCCCAACACAGGCAAAGGTGGAGATGCTTTGATGCTTTCTGTCATGGCTAGTACTGGCGTCTGCAAGAGGGGCCCCTAGATGGAGGTGGGGAGCTTCACAGGTGTGAAGCTTAACCCAGAGGCCCAACACAGGCAAAGGTCATTTTGAGCAATTAAAAAAATTTTTTTTTCATGAGAAAAAGCATAGCAAGAGCACATATGCATGTGCACAAGGGAGAAGGAAAGAGAGAGAAAGAGATAGACAGGAATCGTGCCAACCCCCCCCCCCCCCAATAGGGTATGATCATGCCACAATTCTCTCACCCCAGCCCTCCAGTTCATCAGGATCTTCAGTACACAGATCATACCTGGTGTGTTTCAGGTCAGGGCAAGATTTGAACCTACAGTCAGCCATATAGCTTCCAGTATCACTGATCAGTATTCTACTACCCTCACCACCAAGTCTGGGACTATTCTGAGTAACTTAAAACCCTATATGAAGCTACTTCTGGTAAAAGTTTATTTTATTTTTTTTTATTTTAGATTTTTGCCATAGGATGAGTGCATTCTCTAGAGAGAGAAGGAGAGAGAGAGAGAGAGGGAAAGTGAGAAATCACACCCAGCGGGTGTAACTATAGTCACTTTTCCTTTAGTCTCCTCTCAGGGTTTTAGGCATGTGTGAACACCTACTTGGTGAGTTTTCCAGGTCCAGGACTCGAGCTGTGGAGTTGGCCATGTGGGATCCAGACTTAGCCACCATACTACTGACTGGCCCTTGGTGGGAGTTTTTAAATCAGAAATACATCTTTTTCATAATTAACAAAAGTTCCAGGATATACTTATATAACTAAAAATGCATTTTAAAAACAGAATGAAGTTTTTTATCAGCCATGAAAGTTATGAATCTTGTACTCAAAGCAGAAGTCTTCTAAAAATATGTATATTATTCACTGTAGTTTATGACTGAAAATACAAACCACCCCTACATTACAATGAAGCTACTCCAAATGCTTCAGTAGAATGAAATATAAGTAAACACTCTAAGACATTACTATTCAAGGAAGACTAGGTGATAAAAAGTATAAAGCCTTACTTAAAGTACATATTTGGCCTTCTGGTAAATGAAACAGAAAAGGTGTTTAAAAAAAAAAGGTCAAAACAAATACCACCACTTCTGAAGTTCACCTTTAGGCATATTAGACTTCATTTGATGCCATTAATCTAAAAATTATCCAAGAAGCTTATAACTAAAAGTACATTAACTTCTGTGCTCTTTTATTAATGCATTTTTTATAATTTGCAATCATTCTGGTTTAGTTATTTCAGCTTCAAAAGGAAACTGAGATTTTTCCCCCTAATCTTATAGGAATATAGGAAACATAAATAAAAAAAATGTTGAAAAAATAAATAAGACAAATATATTTAAATGTCCAGGGTGTTTTTATACCCTTAATTACTAGGGCATGCTATTTCTCTCCTCTTCGTAAGAGAGGCTTAAGGACTTCTGCTCTGGGGTCAGGTGGGTGGCACCACAGTAACGTGTTATGCAAGCAATGCTAGATGCGCATGGAAGATCATGGGTTTGGTTCCCTGGTCAACCTGTACAAGCTTGGAACACACACCTGTGTATTCCAGGAAGGCTGAGACGAGGGGTGAATTGTGGCCTGAGACCCTGTTAAGGGTGCCTGTTTCTCTCAGTTTTTCACTCTCAGGAAAAAAAAAAAAAGTAACCTTAAGGGGGACAGAATAATTTCTTGTCTGGAAGGGGTAAAACAATTTTTCTGGAATACCAGGCTCAGGTGAGGATGTGCTCCTATAGAGATATAAGAAGATTAAATAAAATAAAAGTTATGTATGAAAGAGTGTTCAGACATTCAGCCGGAAACAAAAGGTACCTTCTCTGGGCAAAGTGATTATTTAAAAGAAAAAATATTAAGGATACAGACATGCAAGTTCTCAAAAGAATACCCTAGTCAGCTCCTCCTCTGAAGCCCAGAGTTGATGAACTTTGACCCTTTAGCATTCTGATGAGTTTGGAGTATGAAAATCAGTGGCTAGAATAAACGGGGAGAAGCAGTTTGGAGGAAACAGTCTATAGAGAGTGAGAGCAATGAGCAGAAATGTCACATAGTCATACAGGCAATATAAATGCAAGAAAGAAAAAGTAACGCTAGTACACTGCATGGCTCAACCATCCTCACTTACATGGTTGTAAACTTTTAAACACTGAATATTAACATAACCATACCCACACAGTCAGTGGAGGGATGAATCTAGTAGGACAAGGGAAAGTCGTCTTCCCTAGAAGGTAGTTAATATTTGATCCCTAACATTGTTCTTTTTGAATTTTAATTTTTAATGTAGAGATCTGGTGGTAAATTTCTCACTAATCAGTTTAACAATGTGAAAAAGCCTGTCTCTGAGGAGCAAAAAGTGGAAATTAGGATGGATGGGCTGCTGAGTTTAGTCAAAAAAGTTATAGACTATTTGATTCTTCAGGCTCTACAGCACTTATAATTTGGGAGGTTTTTGTTTGTTTTAACTTGCCAGAAAGCACATGCACTTGCCGGGGGGTGGGGGTGGGGTGGGGGGGTGGGGTTCAGGGGAGAAGGGCAGAAAGAGGAAAAAAGTAAGAAAGCATCCCCCCAATGAGGGATGGTCACATTGCAATCCCTTCTCCTCCATTTCTCTCTCCTTTCAGGATTTTGGGGACATATATACACATGCCCAGAATGTTTCTCAAGCCTCTGGGTCAGGGACTTGAACACACTGTTGGCCAAATGGGATCTAGCTGCATTAACCACCATGCCACTAGCTGTTTCAGGGAGATATTTTTAAAAGCTAAATTTAGAAGTAAGTAAAATGAAAACTGTTTATGGGGGGGGAGCAAGCAGGAGAAAAACAAGATTTTTCTAAATAAAGAAATTCTGTATTGTGTCTGTACTCTAACACAGATTTGAATTTGCCTTTTGTATTACTATGTGACAGAGATAGTTTTGAATGTAATGTCTTTGAACACACTGCCAGATAAGTATCCACAGCGGCACAGATGTCTGTAGTTTCTTTATTTCAATCAGGTTAGAGGCCCTTGAAATATTACCCAGCAGCAGAACTGCAAACCATAGTCAGTGAATTCTGTTTGAAGGGATCTATAACCTTGTAATTCAGATACTGCTGACATTGCCTGAGTCATCTGAAAATTATGTCTCCATGATTTCTGCAGACTTTACTACCTGAGTAATGACCAGTCATGGAGTAGACCATTCAATAAAGTAAGGACAAGAGAAGGGAGCTAGTATTTCTCAGATACCTGATGTCATGCTAAGTTTTTCATATTTTATCTCATTTAATCCTCACAGCAACATTGACTAGATATTATCCTAATGTTTAAGATGGGAAAGTGGAGAGAAGTTAATTAAAATCATGCAGTAAGAAAACAAGGTAAGCTGAAATCAGCCTCAGATTTGATCCCCTCAATGTCAACCAACTAAAAGTTTAAATGCCAGCTCATTTTCGGAATGTTCTAGAATGCCCTAACTGCTAGCAATATGGAGTTGGAAATCTTCCTGTGACATCCACTTATTTGTCCTACTTCTGCAGTATGACTTGATTCACTGAGTCATGTTTTATTCACTCCTTCTACTGTGAGTTCAGGCTCTGTGGAGAAGTTAATAGAATTACCATGAACAAGGATGGAATGATTCTTAAGGTGCTGTTTGAGGTCTTGAAAGTAGCTTTCACCAGACCTCAAATCCTTTTTTTCCTTGCAGGAAAACACTTCTATAAAAGTGAGTAGAAAAGTTCTGAGTACTTAAGGATACTTACATTACACTTTGATCATCAGAAGCACATCTAATTGTAAACAGAGATCAACCTCTACTGGAAAACATACACACAACCTCTAAAATAAATTACCAGAACCTCAGAGGTCAGGGATTTGTGTAACAAGGAAGAAGGCTTTGCTTGCGGTAATTCCTTGCTGTGGGGTTAATCTCCTGCTCTGCAGCTCAGAGGCCTTGTATATAGGTTGAGAGAAAACATTAAAGAATCTTTCTTGATGTTGACAAAGGCTTTTCATTTCAGTTGGTGTGCACAGTTGTGGGAAAGGAAGCCTTTGCTGGTATATTGCGAAGTAGCGATCAATCTACATACATTATTTAAAGGGCAAGTGTGTTTCTGAGATTAAAAAAAAAATAGGGGGAACTATGACCTTAGGCAATTGGTGATCTAAGAGAGAGAGAGCATGTGTCAGAGTCAGTGCCAGAGCATTGGGAATCTAGAATTTTTAGGTTCTCCAAGTTGAAAGATTCATCTTAGGTCAGAAGCCTAAACAGGCAGGGTGTACCACTGCGGAGAAAGACGCATAGACAAGAGCCCTGGGTTCTCAAGATCTGTAAAGCACTTTTCTGAAGAAAGTTCTTAGATAGAGTAGTTATCTGCTGGCTTGTTTATAACCCTGCTTTCACCCCACCCACAGCCCATAGTCCTCACTACACCATGTTTGAGACCAAGTGATGCAACATTCCCTTCTCTCGTGTCCTTCCAAGTTTACATGCAGCCTCAGCTTTGATCCCCTCAATGTCAACCAACTAAAAGTTTAAATGCCAGCTCATTTTCGGAATGTTCTAGAATGCCTTAACTGCTAGCTATACGGAGTTGGAAATCTTCCTGTGACATCCACTTATTTGTCCTACTTCTGCAGTCTCAGTGGTCTTCCACAGATCATTCTTAGTGCAAACATTCAAAGGTATCCTATTCTTGGGCACGCATGCACACGCGCCCGGCGTGAGTTTTAAGCCACAGGGTCGAGGACGCGAACTGCAGTCAACTACGTGGGAGTCCAGCGACATAGCCATTTTGCTAACTGCTGGTTCCCTGCAGTTTGACTTTTATGAACAAAAGCAACCACCAATATTTGTTATTCTAAGCCCTTCATCCCATATTAAGCCTTTCAGCTATTTTTATCACTATTTTTAGACACTTAAAATCCTTACTGGTCATCTGAATGCACCTTTTAGTTTACTGTGGGTAAACATTAAGGCAGAGTACTTAAAATCAGGAATAAGAAGTAGATTAAATAGAAACGCAAATTCTCCTACACTGCCAGAATTTCTAATGAAAAGCATGCTTCAGAATTTCTTAGGAACTTTTGTCAAAATACACTTGCTTAGATCACTTCTCTGCAAGTTTGACCTTAAGGCAGCCTGTAGATTTAGAAACAGCTGCCCAGGTAATTTTTATATGCACCCTTGGTAGAGAATACTGTTCTAATGTTGATTCTATTACTTGTGGAAAATTTGGGCGGTTTCACTTTATTTCTGTCACTCAGTTATTTACAACTTTGACTTCACCGTTTACTGGTGAGTGAAATTTCTAAGGGAGTTAATGTAGTAAGAGAATAGTGGAGTACAAAGGATCAAAAATGAGGAAAACCATGTTTAGGACAAGAAAACAGCTTGTGGCAAGAACAGTCTAAATGGAGTACGGAGGTGGAATAGAAGCAGGGGAGAGTAAGATATAGGAGTTCTTAAGAGCAGACAGTGGAGACTCACACCAGAAATGCTTTGTAAGAAAGACCTAAACTAAGCACATTTAAAGCCAGAGTGAATGGTCAGCCGAGAGTCAATCTGCTGGATTGTTCACTTTTGTTGGTTCTTCTCTTCTCCTAAGTAAAAAACTCAGATATCTCCACACCACCTAGAAATATACCATTTTAAGTACTAAACAAATGTCTTTTGATGGCTGATGATCTCATGATATAAGATTGTGATCACTCCAGGGCGAACAATTAAAAATATTGGTTTGTCGGAAAAGTCATGACATATTTTTTTCTGTTTTTTTTTTTAATGCGAAAATATGTCACAACTTTTCCAATGACTCAAAAATATGAAATCACTAGGTCAAAAGTGATGTAAGCATAAAACATTGGTGAAAGATATGTTAAGAAGTTCAGTAACTATAGCATGAAGAAGTCATCATGATGGGAAGTATAACTGAAGCAAAGACTGGGAAATATCTAACACATCCTCCTTGATGACACATTGCAATGGGGACCATAGCTAACGTAGGAAGAATGTGGGTAAAGCTTTATATTCCTTTCAGCCTAGAGAGTCAAAGGAGTCAGCACATTTTCTCTGTGCCATTAGCAATGTACCATGACCTGGTAGAAAAAAGAATAGTTAAGTACTGCTCTTGGATCAGATATCTTAAGTTCTAAACACTTACGTCAAATGCAATGAGCCTCCCATTCTAACACCTCTGTTTAGGCACACGTCGTCTAGAAGACAACAGTTACAGGACAAGGCAGAAGAGTGAACAAGGCTAGGGAATAAAACTTTAGAGAAAAACCCAAAGGTACCAAGGCAGTAGTCATTACAGTTTGGCTCTAGATGTCAAATACAGATAGCTTAGATGTACCTCTTTGCTCATGCACATCAAGTGATTGAACAAATAACTACATAACATCTGGAATATGTCTGGTCTAAACCTTTAAGCAATGCTCAACACAGTCTTAAAGCACTCAATACATAGGGCAGGGTTCCCTGATTCTTTATGGGCTCCTCGCTGCATTCCTCAGATCACTCACATCATCTGGGCATTTGCTACTGAGTTCCTATTAGTTTTACCTCTCAATAAGAAATTCCTTAATATTTTATCTCTAATACCATCAAATATGTAACAGTAAATTATCTTCCCTGTCATATTTTTATTTACATAACTGGCCTGCATATTTTTTAACATTCAGATATAATTAGTGTGGAGGCCATGGATATTTGAGTATTTCAAGAGCTCTCTCAAGCTTATTAACTCACTCATTATAAGATAAGTGCATTGGCACAGCTTTTTCAGGTACAATGTGCCTTTTATCTCCTTTTATACTCTTAAATATGTTGAAGTTTTCTTTGTTCAAATAAACAGAAGCTACTCATTCTTTGGCTCAAGAGACCCTCTGCTTACAATTAACTGGTATTGAATCTAAACACAGCTGTTTATTCCACAGCAATCAAATCATATTTGAGCTTCCAGATTTTAAAAAAAAATGTAATTGGGCTAACTCATTGTACTCAATTCTTGCCTCTAAGACATACAAATAAAAAGTCTGGAGTGTGACTGAAAAAAAGGTTTTCATGGTTCTTGACTGCACTTTGTACTTAAGCTTCCTGAATGCAGAAACGCTACTCTAGTCCCAAATTCTTCATCAGTTAGGCTGTGGGTCAGATGGACACCACCAGTGGCTCTAATCCCAACTATTGATTGACTTTGTCTCAAGCAATACTTTGTACCCAGCTCATCAGAAGTAGGAGCTCCCATTAATTCTCTAAGCCAGTAGAGGCTAATCTATAATCATTTCTTCACTCCTAACATGCACTTAAAGAAGGGAGCCTAAATTGTTCATCTCAACTTATTTATAGTGAATTGGGAAAGAAAAGTATTTAGTTCTTGAAACAAGAACATTCTTATAGCCAGTTTTTTTCTGCTCAGTACACATTTGCCAGTAATTCACTTTAAAGTAATATATTTTGGAAAAAAAGCAAATTTATGAAAATTCTTACTTTAAAAATAGTAACAATAATGTCTTATGGAAAGTTTTTATAGAATTCTTATGAAAATATTTATGAAAATGCATAGGCCAAATGTAGAAAAGCAGACAGAAATTTTAGGCAGAAGCAAAAGTAAATGTTGAATTAAAAAGGAGTTAATCCACTTGCCATTAATAAGAAATTAAAAGAAATTTGAAATGGATAATTAAATAGGACAAACATATATCTATGATTTATGAGGAAGAAGGACAGAAAGATAAGGCAAAGCTCAAACAATTTTTTAAAATCTTTTTTCTGTTAAAGAGTTTGAATTTTATTCTAAAGCTTATAAGAGCTATTGAATGATTTTGCTCAAAGGATGACATGGTCAAACTGTGGATTTAGAAAGATTAATCTAGCAATTGTAAGAAGGGTGGATGGGACAGTGTCAGATTGAAGCCAGAGACAAGTTAATCTTCTGATTCAGAGAAGTTAATTAATCTTTCTGAGCCTCTGTTTCTACATCCGTGAAGTGAAGAGTAATAGAACCTAATTTGTTTGTGAATAAATGAAATGGCACACATAAAATAGAAAAAAAGTATTCTATGTCTGATATTGGAAACACTCAATTGTTATTATAAAGCTACTTGGACAGGGACCAGCGGTTAGCATAATGGCTATGTCACTGGACTCCCACGTAGTCGACCGCGGTTCGCGTCCCGGACACGGTGACTTAAACTCACGCCGGGCGTGTGTGCGTGCGTGCCCAAGATCCCAAGAGGAGAATGGAGGAGAAGGGACTGCAGCGTGGCCATCCCCCCTGGGGGGTAATTTCTCGCTTTCTGTCTATCTCTCTCTGTCTTTCTGGCGAGTGCATGCGCCCTATAGCTAAAAACCTCTCCAAACAAAGAAAAAGAAAAAAAAAAGCTACTTGGACAGGGTCTAGAGCAGAAGATTGCAGTGGGAACAAGAGATAGTAGAAAGTCACAGGGAGGTTTGGAATTGTCTGTTGAGGATGTTTTGTGGTTTGGTCAACTGTGTTGGGGAGAGATGTTCACCTGTTGAAATACCCATTTTGTTAGACAAGTAATAATGTGAATGAATGTATAAAAGAAAATGAAATGAAAAATAAATAAACTTTTTCAAAAAGCAGAGCCTGGAGAAAGCCCTTGGACTTTCCAGTTCCTCTTGCTACCCTGTGACTGCCACAAGTACACTGAGCTTTAGCAGATGTTCGTTTTGCAGCATTGTGTGGCATATTTAGCTGCTGATACAGTTATCATCACATCAAACTGGGAAAAAAAATGTGCCTAATGGATTTTATTTTGCACATTTTATTTATTCCTAGATTCTAAGTAAAGTAGTAAGAATAACTTGTCTTTTATTTTCCTGTAATTTGTAGAATCTACTAAGCTGGCAACTTGGAAACATAGTGATGAACCTAGTGGCAGTGGTACAGCAAACTGGACCAGAAAGGATGAGCTAGATCCCTGCACATCAATAGCATGAGAATTAATTTTTTGATCTCCTTTGTGAATATAATACTGGCATGAAGAAGAGAAGCTATAATACTGAAGGCATTGATTTTCTTTAAGTACAATTTTACCTCTTGAAGTCATATTTGAGATCCGAGCCTCTCCTTTCTTGATATTTCAAATTTCATACTCCAGCAAAATTCCTAAAGTTTCTTCATGCTCAGAATCTCTTTTCTTTTCCTTTGCCACAAAACTCTCAGGAATTGTAGAGCATGACTTTCCTCCATGCCGACTGAGTTAGAAGCCTTTATGGTTTACATAAAATGAACGCTATAACTTGATATGTTGTAACTGATCTACTGTAGGTATATTCAAGATTGATTGTCTTCTCCAGGTAATGAACAAAGGGGAGAGTTTTGAGTTCTGAAACAGTGTATTGGCTGTCTCAGAGGGCTAAGGAAAACTGCTCAAATGAGTACATTTAAAAGAGATTTTTAAATGTTTGTGAAGAAAATATGTTTCTAAATGAGAGTGATTGAATTTGATAAAATGTATATTGATATATTTAAATAATTCATAATTATATGGAAAGTAAACTCAAAAAGTTCATAAAATACCTTATAAAAGAGATAGCAGAAAGAAAATGAAAGATTTATTTACTTATTGAAGAATCATTTCTTGAGCATCTCCTCTGTTGGGTACAGTGTTAGATGATGGGGTATACTTGTGTGGCTCAGGATGGAGATTCTTTCTTTTTCGATTGAGGGTACTCACATGAGAGAGAGGGAGGGTGAGGGGAAAGCACTTCCCAGGAGGAATGATCACACTCATTTCTGCCTCCTTTCCATATTTTGGACATCCATGCACATGTGCCAGCATGTTTTTCAGACTGCTGGGTCTAGAACTTGAGCCATGCTGTCAACCATATGGGGTCTGACTACAAAGCCATGGAGCCAGCTTGACAGATTCTTAATGTCTTAGAAATACCTTGTATCCTAGCCAAGAGCTAGCCGCTGCTAAGGAATCTTACACCGAATATAATGTATAAATGTTGTTTCAGGATTTTAACCTATTTTATAATTAGAAATGAGGAAAATCTTCAAATATTATTCTTTCATTAATAGATCAACTTTTTAATCTCACATTCTTTGTTGACCTCTTCTGTCAGTGATTTCTTTATGTCTGTTCACATTATCTTATTCTATGTGAGTAAAAATCAGAGATTAGCACATGCACAATGTGTGGAACTCTGACATGCACATCAGCTATTTCCTCCACCAATTTGATAACTTAACAATAAAAGTGAAATGTGCTTTTTCAATGAAGTGTTGCTCTGTATTTTATGTAGACAGTTTAATATTATGTTCCTTTTTTCTTGCAAACAGATTTTTTTATGCCATAGGCTTTATAGAATTTTGTCCTGTAAAACTAAGATAAACAATTAAGATCCAGAATTCCTAAAAAATGATTTTACAATGTTGTATATAGCATTATATTATTAAAACACACCTCAAGAAAGCTAGGATAGTATTTGTATGAGATAAAATGAAATAAAACCACCGGGTTACTATATATTTACATATTCACCTTCCCTGAGGGTATTCATAAATTCACAATACAACAAAGCAGGTAGGTTACCTTAACTGACTTTTCTATGTTAGTTTTTAGACACTGCAATTGAGTCTTTCATGATATTTGAATACCCTACAAAAGATTTATGAGGTTTTATATAGTTCTTTTTTTTTTCTTTTTTTGGCCTACTGAGATTTTTCATCTAATTAGGTTTTCAGAATAAGCATATCACCTCAACTACTACCTAATTAATTTCTTCTACTACTTTATAAAACCACAGTCATTACTATCATAATTATTTCATATAGCTTCATAGTTCTTATTGTTATTCTTTTTCTAAAACAATAATTCTTTCTAGAGTATAATACTTCTCGCCCAGGGCTATCACAATCTCGTTTGCAAAAATTCATAACATTGGGAACCAGCAGTTAGCGTAATGGCTATGTCACTGGATTCCCACATAGTCGACCACAGTTCGCTTCCCGGACCCGGTGGCTTAAAACTCACACCGGGCGCATGTGCGTGCGTGCCCAAGATCCCAAGAGGAGAATGGAGGAGAAGGGATTGTGGTGTGACCATCCCCCCTGGGGGGTGATTTCTCACTTTCTGTCTCTATGTATCTGTCTGTCTGGTGAGCGCACGCGCCCTATAGCAAAAAACCTCTCCAAAAAAAATAAAAAATTCATAACATTAACTAGAGTAATTTGATGAAGAAAAAGCACATGACATTGAAACGGAAGTCAGTCTATCATCTTTCCAACCAATATAGAAGATCTATTCTTGAGTAGCAACTCACAACAGATAGCAATAAGCAATTGTAAGTAATTACATTTATAGTGTATTGTTATCTATTAGACATTTGCCAGAGGAGCACCAATTACTAATACATATAACACTAGATGCTTATAAATGTTTGAGTTGTTTCAATAAAAACTTCAGAAAAATAAAATCTTAAAACAATAATGCTGGGATCAGCAGATGAAGTAATGGCTAATTACTGACTCCCAGGTAGACAACCACAGTCTGAGTCCTGGACCCGGTGGCTTAAAAGTCACACTGGACATGTGCATGTGTGCTTGCCCAAAACCCCAGGAGGAGAAGGGATTGCAGTGTAGCCATTCTCCCAGGAGATGATTTCTTACTTTCTGTCTCTCTGTCTCTCCAGTAAGCGCACACACCCTATAGCAAAAATATCTTAAAAAAAAAAAAAAAAAAAAAAAAAAACAGGTGGTAAGTTCTTTCTGAGAACTGTGCCAGCACTTTGAATCATCAGAAACCAAGTGGGAAAGGTAAAGAGCATTGCAAAATATAATCTATGACGTCAGAGTATAATCCTGGGGGAATGAGAAGGCGGGGCTCAGGGAAAAATCCTAAGGGATGCAAGAAAACGTGTAAATGAGGCAAATAGTTCATGGAATGGTATGCCTCAGCAGAGTAAAAACTGGGATGGGGGCATAGCCAATCATATATATTTTTTTTTCTTTCTCTTTCTTTCTTCTCTCTTTCTCTATTTAAAAACATTGATTATTCTTATTTTTTTTAAACATTGAATTGCTATACACCATTTGGCTTGTAAAGAGAATTTAGCCAACATGAAATACACTTCAGACCAGCCCAGTTGAGAATACTATACAAATTATCAACATGCAATAAACCATATCTGTGTCCCATAAATTATCTTGCCCCTCTATTTTCCCCCCTGATTTTCTTCCCTATACTCTTCCCTTCTCCCACCCTCCCTCCACACTTTCTCTAATGTCCATAACTATTTTCACTGCTTTTATTTCCTCCAATCTTTTAATCTCTATTATAGATCAGTATATATTAAATGGAGATATATAATATCTCTCTTTTATAGTCTGGCTTGCTTCACTCTGCAATGAATCTTCCATATTTGTCCACTTTCTATCAAATTCCAGGGTCTTGTTGTTTTTTATTTTACATATTTATATATCATAAAAGTCATGACACATGTTTACATAGAGAAACAGAATAACACATCTTGACTTTTCCAACAACCCAATATATATATATCAATCAAAAAAAACTAATATAACAAAAATAGAAGGTATACAACACAATGTAATGTTCTTTCTGGAAAATTATGAATATGGTAATATCCTTGATTTGACTATCACACATTGCATAGATGCTTTTCAAAAACCACATTATACCCCACAAAGATGTATAATAATTAAACATAAATAAGAAATTATTTTTTAAAAAAACCCATAGACTTTATTTAACTTCCTTTAAGTGTCCCTTTTCAGAACCTCAAAGAAAATATTTTTGTTCAAAAGTACTTTAAGAGAAAACATACTTTTAATTTATAGAATTCTCTTATTCATTCCTAGAGTCTCTTACAAAAATTAATTTAGGAACACAAACTGGCCATTATGTCTGACCAGATTGTTATTTTGAGTTGAAATATTCACAATTTCTTTCCTGACATGGAAGCTATCCCTCCACAGATAAAATGGAATTCAAGGTAATTGGTTCAGAGAAAGACAATCATAAACATGCCTCAGTGCGAAAAGTTAGCATTAATATTTGAATTTGCTGATAAATTTGTCTCTTGAAATGTCTGTGCTAGGGAGTCTTCAAGTCATGAAAATGTGTATTATGAACAAAATATGCATGAAATAAAAATTTTTATACTAAAATTAACTCATACCTCAGTTCCATTTTTTCCATAAACTTTTTGAAGTCTTCTCTTTCAAGTCTTCCATTATATTTTTGGCTTACCTTTATCTGCAACTCTATTATATTTGTGAGTTCCTTTCATCTGCAAGTAGAAGGCTATGGTCATCTTAATATGTTGATAAGTAAAATTTTCAAAAGTTTTTAAATGTGTCTTAATTTATAGACAAGTGGGATTGCATGAGGTTAAAAAGCTTCTGCACAGCAAAAGAAACAATAATTAGAGTGAACCAGTATCCCTCAGAATGAGAAAATACTTCTGCAAACTATGCCTCAGAAAAGGGACTGATAAACAGGATATACAAGGAACTCAAGTGGCTTACCTGAAATAAAAGAAAAAAAAAAATCCACCCAATTAAATATGGGCAAATAAACTGTAAAAACAACACTATGAAGAAGACATATGAACAGCCAAAAACATGAAAAATGCTCAATATCCCTTACCATAAAAGAAATGCAAATCAAAACCTTAATGAGATACCAACTAACTCCAATCACAATAGCTAAGATTAAA
This sequence comes from Tupaia tana, assembly GCA_026018925.1. Taxonomy (NCBI): domain Eukaryota; kingdom Metazoa; phylum Chordata; class Mammalia; order Scandentia; family Tupaiidae; genus Tupaia; species Tupaia tana. The sequence goes on from JAKSZU010000002.1 coordinate 72,622,383, forward strand.
AATAATTAAATCAAAGAATAAGTTCTGGTGAGGCTGTGCCAGAAATGGAATCTTTGACACTGTTGGTGGGAATGTAAATTAGTACAGCCACTGTGGAGAACATTGTGGAGGTTCCTCAAAGACCTACAAATAGAACTACCATCTGATCCAGCAATTCTACTCCTCGGAATCTACCTGAAGGGTATGAATGCACTCAGTCAGAAAAGTACTTGCACATGCATGTTTATTGTGGCATTATTCACAATTGCGAAGACATGGAACCAACCCAAGCATCCATGAACAGATAAATGGCATAAATACACTATGGACTACTACTCAGTCATTAAAAAAAAAATAAGACCCTGGCATTTCATAGAAAGAAGACTAACATGGAAGATTTACTGCTAAGCAAAGCAAGTCATACTATAAAAGAGAGACATTGTGTGACCCACTTAATACATACTGAATATCTGTTCTATAGTGGAAACTGAGAGACTGGGAGATATAAAAGCATGGAGAACAATTGCAGACACTAGAGACAGTATGGGAGAAGAAAAAGAAATTGGGGAGGGTGAGAGGAAGGAAATAAAGGGGAAAAAGAAAGAACAAAACATTTAAGGGACACAAAAATGGAAAATTATCTGTTGATAGTGATGTGTATGAAAAGACCTTTAACTGGACTAATAAACAGTACATCCATGCTGGGAAAATTTGTTTTACAAGCTGCAATGATATAAAGTGGTTGAATACAAAACAAATAAATAAATGATTAAAAAAAAGTCTTAATTTAAATTCTGGTATAAGTAAAATTTGAAAACCAGTTTTTAACCATGTCTCAATTTAAATCCTGGGCTAGTTTCCATTTCCACATTGATAGTGTCTAACAAAAGTTTCACACTACAAGAAAAGTAAGATTTATAAATACATGAACCTGTTTGGGAACATTTCTTTTTAGCTTCATTGTCCAGGAATAGTTTTATATGCAAGAATGTATAGCCAAATTTGAATTATAAAATGGTAAGAATATAATTTAGGATTTTAAAAAAACACATGTGAAATATCTACAGTTCTGCAAAAATAATCCTATTTAGTCAGAAATGCCTGCACTATAGCCCCATTTATGCTGCCAATTAATTCCTCCCCTCTTTAAAAATGAGAAAGAACAGATTTTCCAGTACATAAAATACCGCATATACTAAAAGGAGCATACATCTATGTAGCAACCTGCTCAATTTCTTAGAATTTTATCTGACAGGCACTGAGTCATTTTTTTAATAACTTGGAAACAGTAGTGTTTAGAAAGCCTAGTTTGAAGGAAAATAACAACAGAAAGGACTCTAGTATAGAAAGCTGTGTCTATAGATATCTATCTATATAGTCCTATGGTAGAGCTATATCTATAGCCCTTTCTTTTGTTATTTTTCTCCAAACTAAGAATGTATACGCATACTTTTAAAGTCAGGATGGGGCAAGACATGTAAGAAATAGAAGATCTGATTTTCCAAGAGAAAGAAAAGATGTTAAGGTTGTATCTTTTAGTTACACCAGGATACTATATATGTAGAGGTTGGAATGGCATTATATATGTAGAGGTTGGAATGGCATCCTCCAAAAGACATATACACCTTTCCATGGTCCAGGCTGGATGAAACTGGGGCTAGAGTTTAACATGAAGACCCTGTTTGGGGCACTTATCTCTTTTTCTCTCATGAAAGAAAGAAAGAAAGAAAGAAAGAAGAAAGAAAGAGAAAAAGAAAGAAGAAAGGAAGAAAGAAAGAAAGGAAGGAAGGAAGGAAGGAAGGAAGGAAGGAAGGAAGGAAGGAAGGAAGAAAGAAAGAAAGAAAGAAAGAAAGAAAGAAAGAAAGAAAGAAAGAAAGAAAAGAAAGAAAGAAAGAAAGGAAGGAAGGAAAGGAAGAAAGAGGAAAGGAAGAAAGAGAGAAGAAAGAAAGAAAGAGAAAGGAAGAAAGAAAGAAAAGAGAGAGGAAGAAAGAAAGAAAAAAGGAAGAAAATAAACTAGCAGTGTTGGGCCATAGGAGAAGGACATGGAGGGTTCAGGTTGAGAGAACACCATGTATATGAAAGAAATTTTGTGAGACTGCAGTGAACGTGAAGGAAGCAAGAGATGAGACTGAAGACATAAGCAGAGACCTGATAATGACAAGCCTTGTAAGTCAGTCTAGAAGTCTGTAATCCACCACAAGTGAAGTGGGAACCACTGGAAGGTTTTAAGCAGTAGGACAAAAGAACATTTTGAAATATCACTGTCTGATACAGACTAACTTCAGGACAAAATGTAGCCAGAAATACTTCATATTTCAGGCTATAGCAGCACTCCAGACAAAAGATAATGCTGTTCTGGATTAGAGAACTGATGCAGGGACTGAACAAGTGAGGCATTTTCATGGAGTCATAGAGGAGGTCTATTTGAAAGGAATGAGCACTTAAGTGAATACGGGTAAGAGGAATAGAAATTAGATACTGGGCTTCCAGCTTGAGCAACTGAGGGGATGGTAGCATCTTTTCGAAATTCGGTATGTGAACTAAAAGGCAGACCTTTTAGGATGAGATAATAAGTTCAGAGAAGGTGAGAATGAGGGCTCTCCCAGTGAAGATAACAAAGGTGATTGAATATGTAGGTCAGGAGCTCAAACTAGAGATTTCTAAATGAGAGACACAGACTTGGAAGTAATCAGCACATAGATGATCATTGAAGGCATATTAGTAATTGAGAGGTCCCAGAAAGAGCAAGTGTAATTAGAATTAGGAGGTTTGTAAAGTGAAACTTCTAAAAATACCACATTATGTAGGTAGCAGAGGAGGAGGAACATGAAAGATGACAGAGGAGTAGCCAAACAAATAGAAGGAAAAACAGGAAAATATAGTTTGACAGAATCACAGCAGGGTATTTTGTAAAGACAGGAGTGGCCAGCAGTATTAGATGCTCCAGATAGTATTAGAATAGCTCAGAAGTTCCCATTGCATTCCTCAGCAAGAGGGGACTGCTGTCCTTGGTGAGACGGTGAGACGTTGCAAACAGAGCAGTAGAGAGCAGACTTCAGCAGGTGGAGCTTGGTGGGACAGAAAGGTGAAATGTCAGGGAAGCAGAAAGTATGAAGAGAAGGAAAGAGAAAGAGGGCAATCTAAATATTTGCATTCTTTCTCAAAGTGGAGAGGTTTGAGATGTGATGACTAAAGCCATCTTTACTTTCTTTTAATCTATATACTTTGTATTCATATATACTTTAGAATTTTAGAATAATCATAAAATTGAAAGAACTCTTTTATCTTTTATTTGCCAAAGAGAAACAGAAAGAGACAGAAAAAAATAGGAAAGCAAGAAAGTATCTCCCTTAAGTGATGGCCATGCTACAATCCCTTTTCTTCCATTTTTCTCAGGATTTTGGGCACACACATGCACACGTGCCTGTAATGTTTTTCAAGCTGCTATATCTGGGACTCAAACCATGAAATCAGTCAAGTGAGATCCAGCTGCCTCAGCTACCAAGTCACCAGCTAGTCCAAAAGAAATTTTAAAGGTAAATTAAATTCCTATTCCCTGTAACATCCCTTTCAGAAGGCCATCCTCACTGTGCTGTGATACCTTCTGTAACGGAGACTCAGTACTCATAAGGGTTTTGGTTGGGCAGCTGTTGTTTAAAAAGTATTTTCTTGGGCAAGCCAGGGGTGCAGCAGCAATACTACTGAACCCACATGAGAAAGGTTCTGGGTTCATGTCTTGAGGTCTTTCTACACAAGCCAATTATTCTCATACCCATCATCTAGACTGACTGAGACTGGGTGGATCGCATCATGAAAACCCTGTTGGGGGTACCCATCTCTCTATTTTTGTCTCTCTCATGGAAGAAATGAACTTCTTAAAAGAAATTACCTCCTTAAATGATGCACACATGCCTTGCACTCTCAGCTCCAGCGCTGACCTCTGGGACCATATGTAAACAGAGCTATTATGTCTTCTCAGTTCTTTCAATCTTTTGAGCCTTCTTCACTATCCTGGTTGCTCTGCTGTGGAGGAATTCTAATTTATGGATTCCCATTTTAAATATGGATGCATCCAACTATAGTCAAGAGCCACATAGCAATGTTATGGCCAACAATAAACAACATTTACAATGGTGGGGGCAATAGATGTACCATATAGCCTAGGCCTGCAGTAGAATGTGTATCTAGATTTGTGTAAGTACACTCTATGATATTTGTACAGTGACAAAACATAACAGCACATTTCTCAGAATGTATTCTTGAAGTTAAGTGATGTATGACCATTTTAAAATCAACTTTCCAAATGTCAGGTGGTCAATGTTGAAGATAGTAGAATTTTTGCCTATGACCTGAGTTTCAAGTCTTGGACCCAGCAGCTTGAAAATCATGCTGAGTGTGTGTGTGCACATGCTCAAAATCCCGAGAGGAGAATGAAGAAGTTAGCTACCTGGCTAACCCCCCTGTGAGGTGATATCTCACTTTCTCTCTCTCTGTCTCTCTCCAGGGTGCACACATGCCCTGTGGCAAAAGCCAAAAATAAATAAATGAACACAGTAACACTTTGCCTTTGGTACTGTCAACACTGATTTCACTGACTACTTCAAAGGAGTACTCAGGTGGTCTAATACAGACTGATTCTTTCTGAGAGAGCTGATTGCCATTCTGGCAATGACCTGGTCATGTTTTCACAAATGTAGTCACCAGGCTGTTTTCTTTTTTATAACATCTTACTCATGCTAGTATGAAATCAGTGGGGTCACTCAAATTTTCCTTCTGAAGACTTGCTGCCCAATCTTATCTTTGCCATCATACCTGCACCACTGGGCAGTATGTAAAGGAGCCACTCAATCTGCCATTAAAATACAATGACTAGGCATTAAAATTTTCTCAGTGTGTTTTTTATTAAGTATTTTATCACCTTTTTATAGATATGAGATATAGTTTTTCAATAGCAGTTTTATAAGGATTTAAATGTTGGTGCCACACTTTACAAGCTAAGTGACATATGTGATTGAATGTATAAAAGAAATTTAAATTCAATTTAAAAATAAAATTAAAAAATGTTGATGCCTTCTGAGTTAAACACCATTTTTCTCTGGAATGTATCATGATGTATAACAGGAAATGTCTATAGTAAATGCTGTATACCCTTGGATGTTTCTCCTGGAGCCCATGTCTTTGATCACTTTGATTTTACATTAATCTATCCTTTTTTGGGGGAGGGGAGAGGTTTTTGTTATAGGGCGCGTGCGCTCGCCAGACAGAGAGAGACATAGAGACAGAAAGCGAGAAATCACCCCCCAGGGGGGATGGTCACACCGCAATCCCTTCTCCTCCATTCTCCTCTCGGGATCTTGGGTACGCACGCACACACGCCCAGCGTGAGTTTTAAGCCACCGGGTCCGGGACGCGAACCGCGGTCGACTACGTGGGAGTCCAGCGACATAGCCATTACGCTAACTGCTGGTTCCCTATTCTTTCATCAAATATGTAACGAGTACCTCTATGTGCTGGGAACTGTGTTGATACATGTGATAGAGCAGTCATCAAAACTCACGAGGTTTCTGTCCTCACAGAGTATACTTCAATGGAGAGTTGGACATTGACGCTGTAGTTTTAAGCACTGGGCTAAATGCTATGATTGAAAAGTAGAACTGGGGCAGATGATTCCTAATCTGTACAGTCAGAACAGTGACACTAAGCTGAGATCTACAGGATTAGTGTGCGTTTTACTTTTTTGTGTTTGTTTTCATGTTTCCCAGAGAAAGCGTGGACAAAGGCATTCCAGGCAGAAGGAAGATAAGCACGTTCTATCTGTAAGTCCTATAGTTGTTTTAAGCCTTAATTTTTTCCATGAGACCTACAGACCTCTTTGACATTTGGGTTTGATCTGTGCAAATGTAAGACATATCTATAAATTAGATAGTGAATTAATTTTGCAGATATTAAAAAAATAGATTCTTTGGCATGCAAATAAACCTAGCCTCCTCAATCATATACATGAAATAGAGGAATATTTTTAGAGATGCCAACTCTTTTAAGGATGATAAGTGCATTATATCAATTTTTTTCAGCCGCTGAAAGCTGGCATCAATTTTTTTAAATTCAAGATTATTTTGTCAAACAGCACGAAATGCTCTAAGTCATAGGTCTCCTCTGGGTTAGAATGTGGGAGATCCTTAATGCTGCTTTAGAATTCGTGAGTAGTCAAAACGGAGAGAATACATTTTCCACCCGTATTTTCATTGTTAATTTTACCTAAAAACACCTTTCTATTTTTAATAATACCCAGTGGCCAACTTGCCAGAGAAGAATGCAAGACCTGGGCTCAGGAGACCCGTTGGACATACGCTGTTTGATAGAAGTCTGAATGTCCTAAGATCTGACTTCGAGACCAATCAATGTGAAGTGGTATCTATCACTGCAAGGGTGACAACCGGTCTGGTTTATGTGGGATTTTGTGGCTGTAGCTGGGCGTGCTCTGTCCCAGAATACTCCAATATCCCAGACAAATTGAGACAGTGGTCACCAGACTGTAGCCAGGGTTGGCTTCATGAGCAGCCTATGCCATTGTAGGCTTCCTGGTTCTTAGAAGGGCCCCTGCTTGATTGGAGGCTTTACTGTCCCTATTTGGAATTTGGAATTAATGTTTGAATGAGGGGTCTCGCCTTTTTATTTTTCACTGGGCCCCATAAATTATGTAGTTGGTTTTGCCTGATCCTAATATGTATCAAATGCCAGGAACTGAAATAACAACCATACACTATTTTATCTAATACTTAACAAGAATCCTGACAGGGAGTTATTAATAGCTTAATTTTACAGATGAAGAAACTGATTTGAAGAGGTTAAGCAGTTTAACAAGATAGTCAACTGGCAGGAGCAGAAACTCAAATTAGCAACTGCCTGACCTCCAATCTCCTGAGGTTTCCATTCTGCTGGCTGAGGAGTAAATAGCACCTTGAGGTTAGGACAGGGGTCATTAGTTCCCATCATATGAAATTAATCATCTTGTCGGTCATGAATGATCAACTATTGGCAACTTTATGGAGTTAACATCACCACTGCTTCACACATGAGCAAATCTTTCTCATTGCTACCTTCACCTTGGCAGTGTTTCCCTTTGATCTGACAACCATTGTAGTGTTACTTCTCTTGTTCTGTTTCTTCCTTTAAATTTCCCCTGAAATAAAGATATGGTGTGTATATGAAAGTGGGGTATTAGAATTCACAGTGTGGCTAAAGAAAAAAAGACAAATGACCGAAACAAAGAAAATCCTTTGGGAGAAACTAGTCTACACTCTGCCACAAAGCTAAGCAGACAAAATCGCCCCGCTTTCCTCTCCGTGGGTCTCCTTGTATGTTCTGTTGACATGTGTCCCTGGTACTTATTTGGAAGCAGAATTGGAATATTATATAATGTTGTTTGAAAACGTTGCTTTTTCCCCTAACTTCATTAGATCATGCACAATTGAACCATTCTGAAGGTCTCCCAAAACCTAGAAAATACAAGTTTCACCTGTATTTTTATTAACTTCATCTAAAACACAATTCTGTTTTCATTCTATTACTACCTGATGGTTAACCTTGCAGTAATTTGGAGATCACATTTCCATGATTGTGTCACTGTATCTGCCTAACCCAACCAACCACCAATCCCTGTGTGTTCATATTAGAACCAACCATCATAGCTTTAAGACCAATCAAAACCTTCAAGAGACAGTTTATAGAGATCAAAAACAAACCCCTCTCCCAACATTTCTTCTTCACTTGTCTGATCTTCCTTTTCTTTTTTTTTTTTTTTTTTTTTTTTTTGAGAGGTTTTTGCTATAGGGCACATGTGCTCTCCAGACAGACAGAAAGAGAAAGACAGAAAGTGAGAAATCATCCTTCAGGGAGCATGGCCACACCTCAATCCCTTCTTCTCCATTCTCCTCTCAGGATCTTGGGCATGCACGCACACGCACCCGGCGTGAGTTTAAGCCACCAGGTCTGGGACTCAAACCGCAGTCGGCTACATGGGAGTTCAGCGACATAGCCATTACGCTAACTGCTGTTCCCCACTTGTCTGATCTTAAAAACCGTTCAGAAGCATGATTTGTGAGTCATATGACCTTCCTGGAAATTTCAGTGAGTTAGTGTTGGGGTGTGACCCAGGATACAGAGAAGAGGGCAAGAGCCCAGGATAACATGCTCAGGCAAAGGGAAGAAACACCTCTGAAGCCTTTATCTGTGTTGTATAATTTTTAAATGTTTTAGTCTAATGAAAATAAGAGATTCTTCCATCATTACATTGAAATAGCTGAAAAATGCCAAAATACACATAATAGTTTTCACATAAAGCAATTACAATAAACTAGAGACATTTCAAAATTGGAGAGGAAGTAGGTTAGTTAAAAAGTAAGTTTTCAGAGAAGAGATTTATATGAAAAAAATATTCATAGACTATGAAGACTCTACTACTATGTGACAGCTTGGGAAGTCACACCACACACCACACACACACACACACACACACACACACACACTCCATAACACAGGCAATTACATTTTCTATGACCTAAATCCTCCAGGATTGCTATTGATGACAGTGTCAATATAAATTGGAAACTTTTCAGTAAGGAAATATTAGTTGGGACTTTTAGCAAAAATTAGGAAGTGGATTTAACCTTTTCACCTCTTTGCACGTACTTTACTAAAACAAAACTACTTTGTACACATCAATTTTAGCTTATAATGTTAAACTCTTGCTGTGTCAGAGACGAGAAGACCTCTGAACATACACACAGAACCTGAATGTTGCTGGATTTTGCTCCCTGCCACTCCTAGGTTTTGTTACATCCATATATTACTCTAACGAGTGGCTGTTGAACAGCTGCCTTCCTCGTCTTGCCTATGGGAGCTGATTAGCTCTACCTGCTATGCCAAGAACACTCTGGATGACAGTGTGTGCCTCTAATGAGGGGAGAGAAGAGAACTGGAGAGTCAAAGCCGACTTGAGAGCCTCCTGATGCAGCTCTTTGCAAAGGCAGCCATTTTTTTTTTTTTTTTTTTTTTTTTTTTTTTTTATCAGCACACTTTAACAAAAACCTGATCAGGGGTCTGACTGGTTTGTCTACATCAAAAGTGGCTGAAAAAGATCAAAGTGATTTATGCACAACATCAGCTAAAATAAGACATCTTAGCTGACTTACTGAGCTTAGGTGATAGCCTCAAATAGGTCACTTTCCTTTATAGACAAATGAATAATGACAAAGCAGAATATGGTGATCCAGGTTGACTTTAGGTTTCAGTTTTCAGAGAGAAACACATCACTCCAAGAGAGTTGTGGTCCTTGAGTCCCTATAATTTATGTAGTTCTTCACTTGTTCTTTTCTCTGTCTTCCCCAGGGATATGTCTTGGCTTAGCTGGCAATGAAATGAGCAGGACTGGAGTAGGAGTTAAGAGCCTAGTGACACACAGCTAGCTGAACAAAGGACAGGGACCAGCCCATGAGAGCAACATCTGGGATGTTGTTGATCAGAGGACAGATTGACAGGGACATGATTTTATAGATAGGTCACAAACCAAAAGGGGCCATCTACAGGAAATAGTCAGAAAATAAAGGAGATATAATGCACAGGCAAGATACAGAATGTGTAGATTCTTAAGCAAGAGACAACAGATGAACGTGTCGGAAGGCAGGAGGCTGACATTGGAATCTAGACATGAGGAATCCAGTATTCATTGGCAGGAAATCCAGATAAGCACAGTCACTAGGCAACAAGGTTGGAACTCTATCTGGAATAACAAGGCAAGAGATCAGTTACTAGGAAACAGGGTACCTAAGTCAGAGAGGAATCAGCCTTCCCTAAGAAAACATCAGAGATTACATTGTCTGTCCTCATTTCTATGCAGCATGGTGAAGGAAGCAGATATTTAAACCAAAATACTAAACATGCAAAGAAAAACGTCAATACATAAGGGCCCCTACACAAAAAATTCCCTGAGAAAGCAAAACTCAATTTATTGTCTTCCTCTGGTAGCCTAATTGCCCGTCAGATATTTAATTGGTATACATGTAAACTTTCAAAAAGGTTAAGAAATACAACCCTTTATTCCTGAGCAGAAGCTATTTATTATGAAAATGTCCTCTAATGTAATTGGTTATTATGCCTTATCTGTGGAAATGCAGCAATCAAAACCATACAGTCTGAATATGGGGATTTATGTAATCAGTCCTCCTGGTTGTCAAAGGGAAATCTCTGAAGATTTATTCTACCAATCTAAGAAGAAATATAAGATTTGTAGCACATAACTGAACATTTAAAGTTCCTTCCTCATTTTTTTTTTTTTCACATGCACTGCTGATCAACTGATACTCATTTTCAGGTTATAAATACAAAACTAAGAGCAGAAGCAGTAGCAGAATAAAGGAAGATGGAGTTTGCCATGTACCCACAGTAGATGTATTGGTTATATATGTAGCTTACAAAGCAGAGAAACTCAATTTCTACCTTGCACATGATTTTTTTAAAATATTTATTTGTTTGTTGTGAATTTCTTTTCTCTTTTAAGAGAGTTTTTGTTTGTTTGTTTTTGAGAGTGTGATTTCTGCTATAGGACACATGCACTTGCCAGGGAGACAGACAGAAAGTGAGAAATCATCCCCCAAGGGGGTGGCTACACCACAATCCCTTCTCCTTGCAAGATTTTTGGGCATGCACGCACACACACACACACACACACACACACACACGCATACACGGCATGAATTTAAGCCATTGGGTCCAGGACTCGAACCATAGTTAACTAGGTGGGAGTCCAGCAATGTAACAATTATACCACCTGCTGGTCCCAATTTGTTGTGAGTTGTGATTTTCAAGCCACCGGGTCTGAGATTTGTACCGCAGTTGGCCATGTGGGAACCCAGCACCTTAACCACGATGCCACCTGCTGACCCCCACACAATTTTTAATTAATTACTATCTACACAATTCCCCAACTCTGATGTTAGTCAATGGTTTAAGAGTCTTTCATATTCTCCAATTGCTTAAATATTTCAGCTGGTGTATATGTGATACTAGAAAGAGAGGAAAACTACTGGTTATAACAAATGTTATTTCTTTGCATTTTCTTCTCAATTTTACTCTACAGCAGTGACTCCGTAAGTATTACCCCTGGATAAAAAAAAACAAATAAACAAAAAATCAGTATCACCTAGGAATATGTTCGAAATACAAATGTGGGAACCCAGTCTCAGATCTATAAACTAGAAACTGTGGGGGCAGGGCTCACCAATCTCTCTTAAAAGGTGATTCTAATGAATGCTTAAGCATAATAACCACCATTAAATGGGCCAACTCCATGGCCTAGTGGTTAAGGCAGCCAGATATCATATGGCCAAGCCCATTTTACAAGCCATGGACTCAACTGCCTGAGAAATACACCTGGCGTGTGTGTGTGCAAGCCCAAAATCCCAACAGGTGGAAGAAAGGGGATTGTGGAGTGTCCATTCCCAATGGGAAGCACTTTCTCTCTTTCCATCTGTTTCTCTATATCTCTGATGAGTTCTTGTGCCCTCTGGCAAAAATTTAAAAAAAAAAAATCACATCATGTAGATGACTTCCAAATCTATGTCTCTTCTCAGATGCCTGATAAACAATGACAACGAGATAGTACACCCCCAAGTACGTCAAAATCAAGTTTTTCAACTCCTTAATAAAATTCATTCTTCTTCCCTATACTTCCTATCTTAGTTAATCAGATCTGCCCAATTATTCAGAATATCAGAGTATTGTCTATTATTACATAATAAACTCTCCTAACTTAGTAGCTTAAAACAAGAAACATTATCTCTGACACTGTTTAAGTGTTGGGATTCTGAGAGAAGCTTAGCTAAGTGGTTCAGACATAAAATCTCTCATGAGGCTGTGGCCAAGGTATTGCCTAAAGCCATAGTCATATATATATACTTTCTGGACTGGAGAACTGACTTCCAATTCATAAGACTATTGTCAAGAGGCCTTGGTTCTTTGTCATGTGCCTACCACAGTGCTACTCACAGAAGGCAGTTGCTTCCCAGTGAGCAAATGCCAAGCAAGAGCAACAACAAAGACAACAGCCACCATGACTTTACAACCAGATGTTGAAAGTAATTTGCCATCACTTTTGCATTTTTTATTGGTCATAGAAATAGTTCTGGTATGATGTGGAAGGGAACTATAAAAGTGTGAGAGAATCAAGAGGTAGAGATCACTGGAGACCTTCTTGGAGGCTGGCGGCCATGCCCAGATGAGAAATGCCAGGATATTTTCACTTCTCTTGCTCTCTTCCTTATTCAGTCAGTAGCCAAGACTCATCAGCATGACGTCCAATATCTCCCATGATTGTTCTCCTCTATATAGAAGACCTGCCCTACTCACTTCCTATCTTACCATTTAGCCTCCAAGTCACCAGCCTCTTCACATATTCCCTCTCACAGTGGAGTAGCATTCCTGAAATACCAGTCAGTTCAGATAAAAAAACTTGAAAACATCCCCTGTCTGTGGAGCACAGTTCAAATGCCTTAACTGACATGTAAAGGCCCCAGGCCCTAAGTACAATTCACCTTCTCAGGCCCAAGTCTCACTCTAACTCTTCTTTCCTCATCCTTCTCCCCTTCCACCCCCAACAATGAGTGCAGAGCTCCCTTAAGGCTCTGTTCTGGCAGAGTTCCTCTGATACTACTCCGTTCATCTGAAATATCCTCTTTCTACTCAAAATACCAGATCAGATACTGTCTCTCCTGATATTCCAGTAGGAGTTGATTGTTCTCTTCCATTTATTTAATTACACTCACAATATAGAATTAGTTACAATTGTAGTTAGATGTTCCCTGAATTAGACGACTGTTTTTATTTTTTATCATCTTTATAATTACCAGTACATATTAGAGTTTTTAGATCAAAATATGTCATTTCATCAGGGCTTTTCTTATAAAAGATGATTTGCTCTATTTTCAACAATGTAAAAGGAAGATATTTAATATGAATTTGAAGTAATCAGGATGATTGCACTGAAGAGTAACACTTCCTGTAAACTTCTGGTTGGAAAAACTGACTATCCTTTTTCCAGGTTATATGTTCATTTTGAAAATCTTTTCCTAAGGACAGATAGTACGGTTTCCTTCTATACAACACGGAACCTAGAGATGCGTATGGGATACAAGTGGTAAGAGCTCATTAGACCTGGCTTATAAACACGTTTCCTCAGGTGATGGCTTTTATTGGGTGGAATTGTCTCTGACAGAATCAATTGCAGGCCACCTCATTGAATTGGAGGGGTACAGGAGCAAGCTCAGGGGTGTTAGTGATACACTTCCTGCGGTGATGGCAGTGGAGCTGGAGAGGAGGAGGTTGCTTAAAGCATAGAACTGACCAGTCATGCTGATTGACTGATTAATTGGAAAGGGAGAGATGTGAAGGTCTAGAAGGACATCCAAGAAAGGATTTTGCACCTGGACCTACATAGCAGCACTCTGTGTGGATGAGCACCTTACACCGCACAGTACCAGCATCACTGTCATGTACAGAGGACGATTCATTCTGTGGGAAGGCCACAGGAGCTATCAGGAAATTACATTGACCTTTTCTCACAAATGAATAGGCTCAAAATTACATTCTTACACCAACTGACTAAAGGGAAAGTGATTAAACTGTCGGGGAGGAGCTCTCCATGGTTTTTATGAATTACCATGATTCATCTTTCTAGGGGAAGGATCTGAGCAAGGATGATTTCCACTGCTTCTCAAGAGTTCCTGAAGGATTGCACACCAGAGCATCAGAGCACAGAGAATGATTCATAATAATAGCATCAAAGATCTGGTTGAACATCTAAAAACAAAGTGTACATTTCTGATATCTGATTATCAAGCATGTTATATGGTTTCACTAAATCATCTTGATTTTCCTGGTTAATATTAAAAATGCCTATTACCTGTGAGCTTCAGAATTACAGAGACACAGAATAAGACCATATTTAAAACAAAATATTTCCAACTAAACATGATCCATTCAAACCAATTATGATAACCTCACTTAGTAACAGGTTCTGTGTTAAGGAAGTGTAGTTATTAATTATTATATCACATTTGAGATCTATCAGGGAAATGGCTAATACAATATAACATGTCTTACACAGAGCTTTTAAAAACATCTGTATTTGAGAGCAAATATCTTCTAACCCACAGTTACAAATATTCCTAAGTCCTTCATTTCTATTGTTGCCTGGCCACCAAGTTGGGAATTCTGAAAGGGAAAAATGAGGAGTACTGAAATGGGTATCCTTGAGGATGGTTAATAGATTACTGAGCCAATAAGAAAAAAGGCAGAAACACACAGGAAAGTCACACTGCAGCTGAAGGATATCTCCTTGTCCAGGAAATGCATCATTGGCCTGAAATCTTGTTGGCTTTTATCCTTCAATAGCTCTTAAGATAAAGTCTGAAATCCCTAGAAGACTTACAAGACCTTGTGTGTCTGGCTTCTGCCCCCACTTCCATCCTCTCTTTCTTTCTTTCTTTTTTTTTTTTTTTTTTTTTTGAGAGGTTTTTTTGCTATAGGGCACGTGCGCTCGCCAGACAGACAGAGAGAGACAGAAAGCGAGAAATCACCCCCCAGGGGGGATGGCCATGCCGCAATCCCTTCTCCTCCATTCTCCTCTCGGGATCTTGGGCACACACGCACACGCGCCCGGTGTGAGTTCAAGCCACCGGGTCTGGGACTCGAACTGCGGTCGACTACATGGGAGTCCAGCGACAGCCATTACACTAACTGCTGGTCCCTCCATCCTCTCTTTCTGTTACTGACCTCCAGACACATGGAGCCTCTCAGGTCAAGAAATAGGCCCTGCCATGGTGACAACAAGCTGCTAGAATACCGTGCTCCACAGGTGGGCAGATGGGGATACCTAGGAAGGGCATATGTAGAGGCATGAACCTGACATTCCAGTGACTCAAGAAGGCTAAGGCAGGAAGACCATGAGCATAAAAAGGAGTTAAGAGAAGAAATAAGTTCCAATGCTCTATAGAATAGTACATAATAGTAGTTAATAGTAATTCATTGTATATTTCAAAATAGCTAAAAGAGAGGGTTTTGATTACTCTCAACTGTAATACTAATAAATCTTTAAAGTCCTTGATAGGCTAATTACTCTGATTTGATAATTACACGTTGTATTCATGTATTTACATGAGGCCAGCTGGTAGTGCCGTGGTTAAGGTAGCTGGATTCCCACATGCCCAACTACACAGTTTGAGTCCTGGACCTGGCAGCTTGAAAAACACAGCAGGGGTGAGTGTGTGTGTGTGTGAATGCCCAAAATCTTGACAGAATGGAAAAAAGATTATGGTATGGCTATCCCCTCTATAGGGTGTCTTCTCACTTTTCCTCTCTGTCTCCCTGTCTCTCTGGAAAGTGCACATACCATATAGCATTTTTTTTTAAAATCACATTATATTTCATAAAATATGTATAATTATTATGTCAATTAAAATAAAAACAATAATAACAAAGAAATTTTAGAAAAAGAACCCAATGCTCCTGTGGTGTACCATCCAGTTGTACCTCTAGAGGAAACATACTTATTTCCCCCAGCTACAAGGAGTTTATAGTGCTAAACTCACAGCTGAGTTCCATTCTGGTAATTGCCCTCAGCTAGCTCTCCCAGTGTCGTGCCCCTATCAGAGGGCTGATCTATAAAGAAGTCCCTTTTGAGGCAGCTCAAAAGGTCACTTCAGCTTCAGAGCCTCCCCCACCTCCTTACAGGTGTTATTCTCAAAAGCGCACCGGTAAACAGCTGGCTGCAAATCTCTATCTCAGAGTCTGTTTCCATGGAGCCCCACCTAAGACACAAGCATTCCTCATGGCTACCCCAAAGCCTTTATCATGGCTGTGCCCAATGTCTGAAACATTCTTCAGTCAACCTGCCTTCCCTCTTTCCCTGAGGGTCTTGCCTACTGCTCTTGCTTAGCTCTGCAATTGCTTTCCCAAGAATATCTACCCTGAAAGCCCAATCTAATTCAGGTACTATTATCTCATGTGTTTATGAAAATCGGTTCTCTTTATTCAGAGAATTTACATTTGCAATTACACAAGCATTAATTATATGTTTGACTCATGTCTGTCTCCTTTTTTCAGTAGCAAATTCCAAGAGAAGGAGCTCTGTGCTTGCTTACATTGGCATTCTGGCATACAGCTCCGAACCTGGCTCCAACTTGGAATTCAGTAGAAGCACGTTTAATTAACTGATTGAGAGGTGGATTGATCAATGATTGCTTCTGCCATCAAAGTCCTTTCTTCTTCTGAATCATCTTCCTAATAGCAGGAAGCTCCTATTTTCTGGTGAGTTCTCCAATGAGGTTAAAGTGTAGTCACATTATAAGCTGTGATAGTTGACTTTATCAAGGTCACCTCTGGGATTATATTTTTTTATCTATCAGATGCTAATCTTATAGGGATGTTGGGACTGAAAACACAGGGGAAGTATGTATCTCTTCAGCACTGTACTTTACAGCAGGAATTCAAATGATGATGGATAACTAAACAATAATTTTGGATTTAAATCAGTATCGGTATTTTACTACAATCTTTTAGATATTTTTGTAGTGAAATAGTGGGAGATTGATTTCCAAAATGAGGAGGAAAAAGAGCTCTCTGTGCTTCTATTTTGAGAAGCTTTTGTTCTAGAAATTATTTTTAGTGTTGGTAAATTATGCTAATTGAGACAACTAAGCTGAAAAGTAATATATTTAGAACCCAGAGAATATATTTTACTAGTGATTTATGATTTCTCAAGCAGATTTAAAATTAGATTTATGTTTTTTTAAATATCTTTTTGTTTATCTAGTCAAAAGTCACTCTAAAGGTCAAACTGGTCAGAGAAAAAGGAGAAATCAACCTCCAGCCAATACTCACTGAGCATGGTCACAGAGCAAAGTGTTCAAGACCAAGGTCAAAGGTTAAGGGCAAACACTGTCTCTGACCTGAATACCCTAAAATCTGGTTAGGAACTCTAAAAAAAAGGAAGACCTTGATGGTAAAGACCTGGCCTGGTGATACCATTAAGGTCCTGGTGCTACTAAAGACGTCTGGCGTGGTACTCGGAGATAAGTTGTGGCATCCCGCTGAACACAAACACTTTCATGGAACACCCACCATAGTCAAATATATTCTTTGACCTTGAAGGATCATGACAAAATCAAGACCATTTACAAATGATGTCTCAATTCAGACACACAAAAAAGAACATTGTTTAAACCCACAGAAATTATCAAACATATTCTATGCTGGCTGATATAAAAACTGCTTTTTTTGAAAGTTTATTTATTTCCTCCTTGAGCAAGAGAGATCGAGAGGTATCTCCAGTAGGGTCCCAATGCCATGATCTACCTCCAGCCTCAGCTGGCTCCAGATCATAGGCATACGGGGAGTTTCCTTTATCCTAAATGAAACAAGAAGTGTTTCAGATCTTTTCTGAATTTTTAGAATATTTGCATATTCATGAGCTATCTTAGGGATGGGACCCATCTATAAACATAGAATTCACTTATGTTTCATTTACACATTATATACATAGCCTGAAAGTAATTTTATAGAATATAGTTGTAGTGCAGTGAGTATTTTGACTGCAACCTCTCACACGAGGTCAGGTGTTGAATTTCCCACTTGAGCTGTCATGTTGGCCCCCAAAAGTTTTGGATTTTGGAGCACTTTGCATTTAAAACTTTTAGATTAGGGATTCTCAACCTGTAATTTCATGGTGTGGTAGGCATTTGGGGCAAGACAAATCATGAATCAAGTCCTCTTTATATCTCAGATGGGAAATGATAAATGACAAAAAGTCAGGAAATGTAGTGAACAGGGCATTGAGAGAAACAAAAGAGCTAGGACCTTTTGAGTAGCAATTTTCAAGACCATGAGTAAGAGTTCTGTAGAATCACAGTTGTCATGATAAGCAGAACCAGAGTCATTCCGCAAAGTCCAGATTTATACCTGAGTGTTAGGGCAGAGGCTCGGAGGTAGAAACAACTGTACAGGTGATGTACGATGCCCGGCCACCTGTTTACTGCATACACCTTTACCTAAACAGCCAGATGTTGTCTCTATTGTGAAATGTGCTATTCACTTCTTTATACTTCTTTTGATTTAGTTTAATGGTACATGGACATTTTCCTCCACTGTTTATGTATCTTTAAAAGCAGTTACCCAGGTCTCAGATTTAAGCCTTAATTTTTAGCCAGAAAATTTTAGAATTATCCAACTGAAATATTTGTAGGTGACTTATTTTCTAAGGAAATACGTATCAGTGATCCATCTCATTTGTGCGATAATCACAGAAAGTGAAAACAACTTCATTTTTTTTAAGTTGATTTATTTTGGTATTCATTATAGAGAGCACATGCATACAAGAGAGGGAGAGAGAGAGAGAAAGAAGAACCTTCAATGAGATCATGCCATGATCTCCTTTCTCCAGCCCTCCAGCTTGTCAGGATCTTGGGCATGTGAACCTGGTGTTTTTCAAGTTGACCTGGGGATATGAACCTGCAGCAGCTCTGTGGCTTCTAGCACTGTCGTTCAGTTGGCTAACAACTGCGCCTCAGAGGCTGAGCCCATGTATTTTTCCTACGATGATAAGTTTTATCTGAGAATATCAGAGCATTGTAGCAAAGGCAGTCCATGCTACAGTCAGGGCAGCTCACAATCAAAGAGGAGCCGAATCTAACCAAACAGACACAGTGAGGATTGGTACCCGACTTGGTAGCTCCAAACAGTAGCCGATTTCTTTTTAATTATTATCATTTTATTTTTCAAAAAGTTTAATAAAATGCTAAATAAAAACAAGTATTAAGAGGCAATGTCGTTTGGAGGTGAAGAGCACAAACTGAATTCGAAGTTGATTTGAAGCCTGACTCTCTTGCTTACACACTATGTGACCTTATGAAAGTTACTTGATCTCTCAAAATCTGTTTTCTCATTGATAAAATGGAGGCGATAATAGTATGCAGGAAAAAAGAGGTCTTGGTTTCAGTGCCATGGTGACTGTAAAATGTTCAGCTCTGAGGTCAGAAAGTGGCACAGTGACAGCAAACTGAACCCACATGAGAAAGGTCCTGGGTTCACATTCAGGACCTTTCAGAACACACTGGGTATGTACATGTGTGCCTGTGATCTGGACTGGCTCACACTTGAGTAGCTCGCAGTATGAGAGAACCTTTGTGGAGGCAGAGGGGCTCTATCTGTTTCCTTCTCTCCATTCTCTCCATCCCTTTCTGTCTTTCTCTCTGTGTCATGGAATATATATACATATAGATAGAGAGAGAGAGAGAGAGAGAGAGAGAGAGAGAGAGAGAGAGAGAGAGATTTATATATATAAAGCTCCGTACCTGACATTCAGTAAGTGCTATGCTTAGGCAATGATTACATTATTAGTGACCTATAGTCAACTAAGTACAGATTTTCTCAATCTGAAATAAAGAATTTTGAAAGGTCAAACTGTATTAGCTTTATGGGGAAAACTATATTTAAAAAATATATATTTGAATGTATTTTAACATTTGATTGTGCACTCTGATAAAAGAGTTTAATAAGTCTAACACTAAGTCAACACTTGTTTGGCCTTGTGTATAATACCTGGAGAGGTAAAGAGTTAGAGAAGAAAAAACCTAATAAGATATGATATAGGCTCACATATATTCACAACTAACAATTAAACATGGCTGACTTTGGTAAGTACCACAATTAGCATCTGGTAACGTTATCTCAGTAAAAGGAAAGTTCAAGTACAAATAAGGCAATCTAGAAGGCCTCATGAAACTGGTGATTTTGAAACAAAATTGGAAAGATGTTGCTGGTCTAGAAGAGCAATATGAGTAGACAGATTAATATATAAACAACTGAAAGTAGAGAGATATACAGGATGTCAAGAGAATCGGGCATAGTATGGAAGACATGCTGCATACAGGGAGAAAGGCTTAGGGACTCATCAGACCCTCATCATGGAGGGCCCCTTACGTGCCCTGTTAAAAACTTGAGATCTCATCTTAGTTTAGGCTACCATAATAGAATACTGTAGACTGAGTGGAATAGATGACGGGAATGTATTTCTTACAGTTCTGCTGGCTGAGAAGTCCAAGATTAAGGTGAGGATTATTTTAGTTTCTATGGAGAGTACTTTTTCTGGCTCATAGATGGCTTCCTTCTCACTGCAGTTTCACGTGGTGAAAAGAGAGATGAGAGACACAGAGAGAAAAATCTGGTCTCTCTTTTCATATAAAGGTACTATTATTATCATGAGAGCCCTATTCTCATGACTTAATCTAAACCTAATCACTCCTTAAAGTGCCTCACCTCCAAATATCATGTTAGGAGTTAAGGTTTCAACATACAAATTTGAGATAACACAATCATTCCATCTATGACAGATTTGAATCTAAACTCAAAGGAAAAACACTAACAGTTTTGTAAAGGCAAATAAAATTAAAAGATTGGCGTATAGGTTACATGAATTGATAGGAGACAAAGAGACTCATTAAAATGTTGTAGTAATTCAATTTTAGAGGTATCATTTTTCATAAAACCTATAACATTGTTAAAATCACCATTTTTATGTAACTCTAAAGAAAAAATACTGGGACCAGCAGGTAGCATGGTGGTTAAGGTGCTGGACACTCCCACATGGCCGACCACGGTTCAAGTCCTGGACCTGGTGGCTCGCTTTCTCACTTTCCCTCTCTCTCTCTCTCTGTGTGTCTAACTCTGGTCAAATTATAAATAAATAAATAAATAAATAAATAAATAAATAAATAAATGGATAAGTAAATAAATAAGTTTTTTTTAAAAAAAAAGGAAAGAAAAAATACTGCCACTGAACTATGATTCGTTATTTTCTTGCATAGTTTTTAATTTTATACTTATTTAAATAGTTATTTGAGAGAATTTTAGGCATAATTGTATTATATTTCACTCTGTATGAAGAGACTTTAAAAATTTGTGAAAAATGGTATTAAATTATGAGTTTATTTTAGTATAAAAATTCTTGAAATCCATAGATAGTTTTGTTTTTTTTTTTTGAGAGGTTTTTTGCTATAGGGTGTGTGTGCGTGCCAGAAAGACAGAGAGAGACAGAGAGACAGAAAGTGAGAAATCACCCCCCGGGGGCAGGGGGATGGCCACGCTGCAATTCCCTCTCCTCTATTCTCCTCTTGGGATCTTGGACACACATGCACACGTGCCTGGTGTAAGTTTAAACCACCAAGTCCGGGACTTGATCCGTGGTCGACTACATGGGAGTCCAGAAACATAGCCTTCATGCCAACTGCTGGTCCCCATAGATAGTTTTTATAAAATACAATTTTAATGAACTTTTTGAAGACCCTCTCATATATACAAAGAAGAAAAATGTGAGCAAAATACAATGGTGAAGTTATTCTTGAAAATGTTTCATATTCACAGTCCATTTCTTCTGAATCACTTTTTTATTTTTATCTATTATGGTATATATTATTGCAGCGTTTATCCTCATATACACAGACACAGTAATTTTTTTTTCATTGCTAGAGGGTGTGTGCTCTCCATGGAAGGAGAGAAAGAGAGAGAGAGACAGCACTTCTCGGTGGGGCATGGTCAAACCACAATCCTTTTTCCTCTGTTTCTGCATCCCATTAAGATTTTGGGCACACTTACATATATTGCTAGCATGTTGGTTTTTTTTAAATTTTTTATTATCATCATATTCTTCTTTATATTACATTGAATTACATATAACTTTACAGTGTATTACATTGCTTTTTCAAAAGGAAATGCCATGCATGTCAGTCAGTACAGAGACATTAATCTCCCCACTTCAACATTCAATATCTTTTCTATGTTTTCCACAATCATTATTATTATTATTCTAATTATTTTTTAAAGCAGTCAGTTGCTATTTCTCATTTTGCTTGTACAAATACTTTGCCCATCATGAAATACTTCTCAGACAAATCCAGTTGAGAATACTATACATGTCAACATCAACAGTTAATAAGCCACATCTATTTCTCACTAATGTCCTGCCTCTCTATTGTTCACTTGTTATCTTTCTCTATCCTCTTCTCTTCACTTCCCCCATTCCACACTGACCTATTCTCATTAAGTACCTTCACTGCTTTTATGTCCTCCAATTTTTTGCTCTCTATTATAGAGTGCTGATAGTCGGTATATATTGAATGGATACATACAATATCTTTCTTTCATAGCCTGGCTTACTTCACTCAGCAATATATCCTCCGTTTCTGACCACTTTCTATCAAATTCCAGGGTCTTGTTATTTTTTATGACTGAGTAGTATTCCATAGAGTATATATACCACACTTTTCCAATCCATTCATCAGTTTGTGGACATTTAGGTTGGTTCCATGTCTTGGCAATTGTGAATAATATTGCTAGCATGTTTTTTTAAGCTGCTGGGGCTGGGATTCAGACTGTAGTTGGCCACCTTAATCACTGGGGTCTAGAACCAGCACAGTGATAATATAGTGATGATTTTTGAAGTTAAAAAAAAAGTTCACATTTTATATTCTATTTTGTCATTCTTCTTTTATACCATAGTCATGGACATTGTTTTCTGTCATAATCAATATTGTGATAGATATCTTTATTATATTATCTCTTTATAAACTTCAGAGTAAAATTACTAAAAGTGAAATGTCTGGATCAAGTAGCTAGCATATATTTAAAGATTTTGATACATATTGTCATTGTGCCTTCCAAAACCTGTAGCAGAGACCAGCAGAAGGCGTTATGGTTACATCGCTGGATCCCATATGGTCGACTGTGGTTCAAGTCCACGTGGCTTAAAACTCACTCTAGGTGCATGTGCGCCCCAAAATCCTAAGAGGAAAATGGAGGAGAAATTATTGCAGCATGGCTATCCCCCTGGGGATGGGGACGGGGGAGGGAGGGACGCAGAGGGGATTTCTAGATTTCTGTCTCTCTGGCAAGCAAAATCTCTCTCTAAAAAAAAAAAAAAAAAAAAAAAAATCCCTTAGCGATTTATATTATTCCCATTGAGACTGTCATCCTATTCCTGTCTTACTACATCTCTTTCACTGTGGCTTTTATTATTCTTTTTTCCTCTTGACTCTTCAAGAAGTAAATGCTGATATTTTGTTGTTACGACTGATTTGTATTTCTTGATTACTGGGAGGCTGAATATATTTTAAATTTATTAGCTTATATATAATATGTTAGGTCATTGGAAAAGTCATGGTGCATTTTTGCATAGGAAAACATGGAAAAATATGTCATGACTTTTCCAATGATCCAATGTTTTATATATTAATTGTATATGAATATATATTTTACATATATTTATGTTTATTATTCATATAAATGTAGTTACATAGTTGATCCTGGAACAACACAAGTTTGACCTGAACGTGTCCACTAATATACAGGATTTTTAAAATAAATACTGTACATGTATTTTCACTTTCTTACAATTTCCTTTTCTCCAGCTAACTTTATTGTAAGAATGCACTATATAATGTAAATATATGTATAACATACAAAAGATATGTTAATTGATTGCTTATGCTATCAGTAAGACTTCCAGTCAACAATGGACTTTTAGAGACCAGTCACATATTCTAGTAGTCAAGGAAACCAGAGCCTACATCATCAACCACAGTTTGAATCCTAGCCCTGGCAGCTTGAAAATCACACCAGAGGGACCAGCAGATGAAGTAATGGTTACATCGCTGGACTCCCATGACGGGGCCATGCAGGCAACACAAGCTGGTAAGGATGCTGCCTCCCATTCTAAGGCAAGGCCTGGACTGGGAAGAAACTGAGGCAGGGCCCAGTTTACGAGCCCTCCCTTGTGTCCTTGAACTGGCCGGTATTTAATTTCTCTGCCATAAGTTTTACTGTTATTACAGTACCCTGTAAGGGTAAAACATCACCCCCAACCATTACAATAAAGCCAATTAGTGACCTTGTAAGAATGTGGTTCCCTAAGACTGACAGGAGGACCAGGAAGCTTAAGACTCTCCCACCTGTCTGATTTTAAGCCAAAATTAACATATAGATTAAGTTAGTATAAACCAAGTTAGCATTAGAAGTATATGTAGACTAAGTTAGTTTAAGGCTAGTTTTTGTAAATACCCTTTGTTAAAGCTACAGGCCAAAGTTAACTCATGCTAGGCAAAGTCAGCAAATTCACCACATAACAGAGACTCAGAGATAAAACAAAAGAACTCACTAATTGACAGACTCAGCAAATAAAATGCAGAATCCCACAGGTTTATTAAAGGAAAAGGCCTGGCTGGGACAACAGGATAAACAAACTTGAGGACTCCAGAGAAAGATTAACTTAGCTGGGAGCTCTTATCTAAAGCAACAGGTAGCTTTCAACTACAAAGAGTTTCTCATCTATGTGCTATTGACTATAAAAAACTGCTAATAAAACATCCTGTGTTGTCTCCTGAACTACAAGATCATCTTCCTTTCCCATTTAAGATCATAGACTCACTTTTTATTGTTGTAATGTATGAATAGTCCATATGTTAACTGTGTCTTTACTTAGCAAGACAAGATTTCTATCTAGGACTTTGCAACCAGCAAGGTTATCGGCCTGGCCCGGGACTGAAGTTACCAAACATCCTGCAAGCCCCCTCTTCAAAAGACCCTTCCCAGTAATCAAAATCCAAGAAGAAGATACAACAGACAAATGGACTTCCTCATCCTGAGAACTGTGATTGATTTTACCTGATCTGACAAGACAAACAGCCTGTTTTATGTTTATTGCTTCCATGCTTTGTACACCCTGTTCCTTAGAGTAAATTTTTTTCACTGCCCATTTACTTGCATGTATCACATTTTCAATAAATAAGCACGATGATTCCTAGCAGTTGTCACTCCTCAGAGAGCGATTTCTGGGAGTGTCCGGCATAGGACGTGCATGAAAAGGCACCGAGGCCTCTGTCTTCTGTTCACCTGCGCCGCCTCCGTCGAGTCGACCCACCCCCGCCGAGGCTAGACCCGAGGCTAGACCCCGGCACTCCCACATGGCCAACAGAGGTTCATGTCCCAGACCTGGAGGTTTTAAAACACACTGGGTGCATGTGTGTGAATGCCCAAAATTCCAGAAGGAGAATAGAGAAGGGATTGAGGCATTCTCATCCTCCTTGAGGGGTAATTTCTCACTTTTTGTCTCTCTGTCTTTCTGTGTCTCTGATGAGCACACATGCCTTATAGCAAAAATCTCTATTAAAAACAAACAAACAAACAAAAAACAGAAAAATGCACAAGGTATGTGTGTATGCATGGCCTAGATATTGATACGATGGAGAAATGGAGAAGGAATTGCAGCATGTCCACAGCCCATAGGAAGACTTTATCCCTGTTTCTCTCTCTCTCCATCTTTCCATCTCTCTCCCCTCTCTATCTCTGTCTGTCTCTCTAGTAAGCACATGTGCCGTCTAGCAATTAAAAAAGAAAACAACACACAAAACAGTAGGCATTAGCAGTTAAGATTTTGGGGCATCAAAAGTTATAAGTGGATATTTGATTATGCAGGAGGTTGACATATTTTATATAGATAGATAGATACAGATATATTTTATAGGTAGATATAGACAGATATAGATATGCTCTCTATATAGATGTGTGTGTTTATACACAAATGCATACACATACTGGTTTTCATTCTTTGCCCATTTTCCTTATGATATATTTGATTCAAATATTTTTTTCTTAATTTTTAAATAATTATTTTATTTAACCTTATTTATTTTTTAAAAACTTTAACCAGAGAGGGACAGACCAAGAGAGAGAAAGTGAGAGAGCAAGCTGCCAGATCCAGGACTCTGAACCACAGTCGGCCATGTGGGAGTCCAGCAACCTTAACCACCAATGCCACCTGCCGGCCCGGATTTAAATAATTTTTAAAATATCATTTCCCCCTTTAAATCCCAGATTAGTATTTTAGATTCATACAGAAATTCAGAAATACAGTCTCTAGTTGTAATTGACACTTAGTGTCAGCATAGTTTCCTATAATAAAGTTTGACTTATTAACTGGTCTGTGAAAATGTCTATATAATATTATCCTCAAAGAAGAATGCTACTATTAGTCTTAACTGTTCACATCTATTTCAATAAATTTAAAGACATCTTATGCAAACAGCAAAACAGGATGTGCAGTTTCCATGGAAACATAAGCTAATATTAATAAGGAATAGGCCAGACAGGGACTCTTTCCCTGGAGACCCATATTTGCAAACCATTCCTTGAGTAAGTTGTATATGTAAATGATACCACCTGATGCTAGTTACCATTAGTACTGCCTAACAAAGATCTCACTAGACATCTGATTATCATAAGGGAAAAGGTGATGTAAATTGTATTTCCTGCAAACTAATTTGGATTTTTATTTTAAATTGAAACTTAAAAGTAAAACCATTTCATCTTGATGTCCTAGGGAGAGTTGTTCATTTCCACACTAAAATTGAAATAAAAACAATAATGTAGTACACAATTTTTTATTCAACTTTGAAAATACTGGCTATGAAGTACACTTTCACTAGTGAATCAATATTATTAACTTGTATTATCAAAATGGAAAATATTCCTTAAGAAAATGGTCTTGGGACCAGCAGTTAGCATAATGGCTATGTCGCTGGACTCCCATGTAGTCGACTGTGGTTTGAGTCCCAGACCCGGCGGCTTAAACTCATGCCGAGGCGTGTACGTGCGTACCCAAGATCCCAAGAGGAGAATGGAGGAGAAGGGATTGCGGTGTGGCCATCCTCCCTGGGGGGTGATTTCTCACTTTCTGTCTCTCTGTCTCTCTCTGTCTTTCTGGCGAGCACGTATGCCCTATAGCAAAAACCTCTCTAAAAAAAAGAAAAAAGAAATAAATAAAAATGAAAATAAAAATAATAAAATGGTCTTGAACTGAGTCAGCTCAGTGGCGCAGCAACAATAAGCTGCTAGGCTGATGCTGGATCCACATGGAAGATCACGGGTTCAGTTCTCCCGTCTACCTGCACATGCTAGGCACCTGCACCCATGCTCATGGCTGGCTGGGGTGGCTGAGAAGGGCAGGCACCTGAGTGTGGGATGCTATTGAGGGAACTGGGCTTTCTCTCGTCCAATAAATAATTTTTAAAGCCTTGAACAAAGTAAATGTTATACATAAAAGTGTCTAAATCCTTTTTTAGAAGAATACGAAATAATTATATGAGTCAGACTGCCAGCATTTATAATTACCATTCAGAAATGGAAAAGTTCTTATCCTAAGAGGATCCCCTAGGGTTCAAATCACCTAGAGAACAATGTGTCATAAGCTACCCAGCTCCACAAATGAAGTGTCACTACATTTTTGTCCAGTTTTTAAGGCAAAATTCTCCTTTACTGCTGTTACTTTTTTCCTATATGTTCTAATATGTCACATTTGTCAGCAAAATACCTCAACTTAGTGCTAGCAGTGAGTCTAGATACATATGCTCTTCTTTTTTTAAAAAATTATTTATTTATTTATCCACTCATTTATTTTTTAATTTGACCAGAGAGAGACACAGAGAGAGAGAGAGAGAGAGGGAAAGTGAGAAAGCAAGCCACCAGGTCTGGCACTCGAACCATGGTCGGCCATGTGGGAGTGTCCAGCACCTTAACCACCACACCACCTGCTGGCCCCAAGATACATATGCTCTTCTTTAAAAAGGCAAAGAGAAGTTATTCTCCTTATTGTCAAACAGGGGATAGGTTATCATAAAAAGATTATGAATATGAAAAAATGGTTTTCCTGTTCAAAATTATTCTTATGTTCATAAGAATCATAACCTCACTTTAAAAAAAAATAATTCAAAGCTATGTCACTTCACATTTGACCTTCCCAACTGTAATACTGACATTAATATTATCATGTTATAGACAAGAAAAGTAGGACTTGGGGAGCTGAAGGGCCTTGCCCAAGTCTCACAGCTAGCAAGTAGAAGAGCCGGAACTCAAACTCACACTTTTGGCCTTTAAATCCTGAGAAGTTTCCATGTAGCTACTCTCCCACTCCAGAAGTATAGAACCTTTTGAAGGGTTTCCTTAAAGCTGGGACTGCAGAGAATAACACGGACATCTTTAGTACCCAAGTAGGCAAGTCCTTGCTGACACGGTGCTCTGAAGACAGTGTGCATACAGGCAGCCTTCTGTATCCGTGGGGGATTGATTGGAGACTCCCCCAGGTACACCCAAACCAGCTGGTGCTCAAGTCCCTTGTAGGAAATGGCATTGAATTTACATATTATCTATGTCATTTGCATATTCTTCCATATACTTATCATAGTTAATAGCGTAGACTCTATGTAAATAAGTGTTATATGGTATTATTTTTTATTTTTTTTGTTGTTGTTGTTGTAATATTTTTTTTCGTAAGTGTTTTTTCTCTGTGCTTGATTGCATTCACACATGCGGGACCTGCAGAAATAAGGGTCGACAGTACTCCATGCTGTAGCACTGTTTTGCCATCTTTGCGTCTCCACATATCATCAGTGGGGGTGATAAGGTTGTCAGTGGCTGTACTATTTAGGTCTTGGTCTGTAAGGGTCTACTTAATCAGGCCTCTGACCTCACTTCAGGTCACTTGCCCCTGTGTTCACTCTGCTCCCGTATATTGATCTCCATTTCTCTTTTGTCATTTCTGTATCAGTCACAAAGGGAAACCTTACTAAGAAACTTCGAAAAGTGTTCCTTTCTTCAAAATAATAATGTAGATAAAGGGTAACTCCTGACTAAATTAAATTAATTCCATTGCTAACCTTTCCATGCTTCAGTTTCTTCACGTGCAAAATTGGTTAAATAGTAATTCCTACCTCATGGAGTTATAAAGGTTATATGAGATAGTCCATGTAGAACATTTATCTGGTAGTAAGAAAGGACTCTCTAAGTGACAGCTTATGAATGCATTGTTTTTTAGCAGTGAAACACCTGACACTAGCAATCAGTGTCAAAATTAATCAACATTGGGAGAAAGAGTGTTTATTCAGAGATCTTGAACTAAGTATACAGACATTGTATAGTACATGCAATATGAGATATTTATGTGTGCATTGTATACATATATAATGCATACAATGTGCTACACAGACTATATTTTGCAGAAAGGTGTGATTTGGTGTGGTAGAGTGGTCCCTTACTGAACCTCCAGGTGTATTCTTTGGGATCTATGAACATTATGGGAAAGCCCTCTCGGCTCTGAGACTCCCCCTGACAGCTGTAATGTATAGTGTATAAGAGTTCAGGCTGAGGAGACATGATTGGACAGGTTAAAAAAGATTCTTAATTCCAGAGTAAGGATTTGGGAATTAATTCAGTAGGCAATAGCTTCAGTAGGGAAGCCGTTGTAGATTCTAGAGCTGGGGAACCTAAAGTAGTAGACAAACAAATGTGGTCTTCCTAGGAGTCTCTCAAAGTTAACCCAGAGAGACTGACAAGAGTTCTATTAAGAGTTCCCATTTGATGGCAATCAACAGATTAGGAGTTGCCTATGCATTGTCTCCTTTCACTTAACAACAATGCTGAAGAATACATACTATTTCCACATCTTCTGAGGAAGACTCAGAAAGGTTAAGAACATGTCCAAGTTCATATGACTAATAAGTAACAGAATCAGCACTCAAACATAGCGCTTTGGGTCCTCAAAGCCTGCATTCCTTCGACTATCCTACTCCAGTTAAATGGTTTTTAAAGAGGGAGAAGAAGGATGGTAAATGAGAGATGCAACAGAAATTAGGAGAAATGGACATGGTCTTAAAAGCAATAACCTTCACACCATTTAAAGGCTCTAAACACCAGGGATAGAAGCTTTCATTGAAACAATTAGGAAGTCACATTTCTCTGGAAATGGCTATTGAAATTACAGTAATGTTTCATGTAGTATTTTTATTTTTATTGATAATTTATGATAGATGGAGAAAGAGATAAGAGAGATGAAGAGAGAGAGGCACCCTCAGCAAAGTTTCATAATGCCACCTCCCTCATCCCTCACTCTCTAGCTTTGTCAGAAGCCTGGGCACTCCCACATGCTCAATGCGTTTCAGGCCAACTGGGCCAGGGACTGAACCCAGGTCAGCCATTTGGCCTTCAGCTCTGCAGTTTAGTGTACTGCTGATTGAGTCACCAGGCTGAGCCATGAGTGTTAAATAAGAATATCAGTTGCAAAAAAAAAAAAAAAAAAAAAAAAAAAAAAAAAAAAAAAAAAAAATCAGTTGCAAACAACGAAATCCCTCTTGTCTAGTATAAACAGGAAACAACTTTATTAATTTATATCAAGCTACTTAAAGAAATCCCAGGTGGGCCAGAAAAGCCAAGCATTTGGGAAAGATGCCCAAACACACTTGCAGGAACAAGCCTACCACAGCAAACCTCACAAATGGCACTGGGCAAGGATGGCAGAAGTTCCGCCCTGATGAATCACTTGCCTTCACCACCATGCTTACCAGATGTGTTTCCTTGCATGGGCTACTCTTCCATATTGTCTCCTTCCCAATAGAAGCCTGGATGAGTTTGATCTAATTAGGGGAACCCAAGTCATATCTGTCTTAAATCATAAGAGAATCTAAAACTGGAATTATTTATGATTTTTGGTTTTGTTTTATTTTTGCGTTTGTTTTCCTTTCTTTTTCTTTATTTAGCTTTGAGTAACTAAAACTCATAATCTGGGACACTCCCAAAATATGAGAAGTCTTCAAAATCTTCATAGAAAATGCATATTATGAGAAAGTTATGCATGGAGTTCAATGTTTTTTGCAGCAAAATAAACTCATACTCTGAGACCATTTTTCCATGAACTTTTTGAAGTACTCACATGTAAGCTTGAAAGCAGTCTCAATAATAAATGTCCATTCCGATTAGGTAAAGAACCTGGGGATATTAAGGATCCAGCAGTATGTGCCTATCAGTCTTCAGGAAGAGATGCACTGACTATCATGTTCAAGTTACTATTATGGAAAGGGAAGAGTGACTCACCAAATTTAATGAAAATATCCACAAAGGCTATCCACCTCCCATGGGTTTTATTCATATTCACCTAGACTTTTTAAAATTATATATATATATATATATATATATATATATATATATATATGTACACACACATACACATATATAAATCCCAAGCAAATTTATCTACCAAGGAGAGTAAGGGCTTGCCAACTACCAAGAAGAATAATCCGGTCTCCTCTGTGGTTACATTTTTGTTGATTTTTGTTGCGTTAGTAAATTCATTCATTCAACAATTTACCATGCATTATACTAGGCACTAGATATCCATAACGATCAAATCCCATCATTTCTTTGAAGAGCTCATAATCTGATCAGGAAAATAAACATGTAACAGAAAGGTGTGGAATGTTGTTGCAAATGCAAGTCAGATAAGAAATGATAAAAGCAAGGAAGGGCCTGTATGAAGGCTTGGCAATGAAGAACCAATCAGATGGAGAGGTGGGGAGAAGCAGGCTAGGCTGAGGAAAGCCATCAAAGTAAGGAACATTCATTAATCCTATCCATTCAAGTAGTTGCTGAGTGCCTACTCTGTGTGCCAAGCTCTAGGTTATAATAGAACATGCGAAAGAGGCTGGGAGAATGGTATGGCAGAAACAAGCACAGCAGTGAAGCTGACAGATGAAATTGACCTAACACTGATGTGCATGCTATGTTAAGAAATTTAGAATTTACCTTTCACGTTTATCTTTTTAAAGTGATCTCTCCAGAGATTATGTAGGAAAGATCCAGTTTCTTTTTTAAACTTTTTTGTTTATTGCCAGATGGTTCATGCTTTCTCCAGAGAGATTAAGTACCCTCCAATGAAGCATGGTCACACAGCAATCCTTTTTCCTCCATTCCTCCTTTCCATCAGGATTTTGAGTACACACACACATACCATAAACTCGTTTTCTAGCAGCCGGGACTGGGATTTGAACCGTGGTACATCATGTGAAATCCAGCTCCCCAAGCACAGTGCTTAACCACTGCACTACAAGTCAACCAATCCAGCTTCTTAAATCTCTCCCTCCTGAGTCTAAACATGTGACTTAATGTCCTACACTCAGCACTTTAATCTTTTCTTGTGTGTGAGCAGATCATGTATTTAATTCATGTGACTCCAGATGGATACAACTACCTGTATTGTTTTTACCTCCTTTGGTATTACAGTGTGATCTCTGAGAATATAAGCATGAAAAAGGCAAGGATCCTCTTGATAACTCACTTAACAATAGAAGTTATCAAAGTTGAGCATTTGAACAAGGTTTCTTAGAGAAGAACAAAGTCTTCCAGTACATCCCTGTGAGACACCTGGGTAGCTGCTATTTTGACTTCAGGAAATAGTGGCAAGAACAATAATTAAGCATTGGCATTTGCATAAAGATAATGAAAGATTAATAGGGCAGAAGCAAATTAGATGTAAAGTCATGTATCCTTAATAGAAAGAGAGAGAAAAGCACAAAGGCAGAAGAAAAGAGGTAACACACAATTGTGTATAATGCACCAGCATGAAACAATCACCTGCCAGCTGCACTCACGAGGGAATAGGCCCCCTTTACACATGCCTGATGGCTTATATGCTCTTGTCTGTTGCACAGAACTCAGAGAAGGTGCTGCTTGCTAGCTCGACATGTTCATGTTAAAGCCTTGTGACTTTGACAAAAGTAATAGAAGAAAGGAGAAGGAAAACATATGATAGCAGGCACATCAACCAAAACACAGAGCCACTGTGCATTCATGACAAAGCAAATGAATTCTATAGTCTACAAGGTCAAGACAGCAGGGCCTCTTGCATGAAATAGATGACATTTGTGTGGAATGAGAATAGTGGGTCTGAACTAAGGGACAGTTCTCCCAAATAACAGAATGCTTTCAAGACTCACAGTCCTTGACTATTAGGAGCTGACAGGAGAGGAACAAAAGAGAATCAGGAAGCCAGCAGGCGAGCAGGCAGAATGCAGCTTGTGGTCGCATGAGGTCTGGCCCAAACATTACCAGTCCTGATGCTCCATTGTCAGCCTGCTGAAAAGGCAACCAGGTTCCCACCGGAAGTGCTCGCGTGAGGCTGGCTTTAAATCAGCTCTCAGTGCGTTACTTTACAATGAGAACCAATCTGACGAAATGATGCTATGCTTGTCCTCCATACAGCGCACTTCCTGAAATAGGTCATTTTAACCATGAATCCAAGTCATATATTATTAAGGGTCAGGAAAAAAAGCAACTGGGTGATCTCATAGTAACAGTTCTCAAATTTCTAAATTTCTATTGACATAACACGTATAACATCTGATAGGTATTTCACATACATATAAAAAAACCTTTCATGGGTATAACAAGACATTGATATAAAGTAGTCCCTCAATGAAATGATGTGTGTATATAATAGAGACTTCCAGATAGCCACCAAAATCTGCAATTTATAATCTTCAACTATAAATATAGATATAGACAGATGATTGATAGGTAGATAACTATAGATAGATAATAGATAGGGTTGTCAGCAAAGTAATGATGTAATTTTGCATAGAAAAACATAGAAAGAAATACATCATGATTCTTCCAACACTCAATATATACATATAGAGAGAGAGATTTCCCAGACTCCTTTGCAGAGAATATGATCATATGACCAAGTTCTCACCAATGAAGTATGAGTGGAAATCATACAAACCTCTGGACCAAAGACTGAGCAAGACTTCCAAGGTCTTATCCCCTTTCCTACTGACTGGAATCCATATATAACTCTTTTTCAATCTTGACAGACAACTATCAAAGCCACCGAAGAGTAGCATGGATCCCCTGGTAAGCAAAATTTATTTTTATTTCTACAAAATATAACATTAACTTTCCTAGTAATTAGTTTATAGTTAACATATTAGAATCAAAGATTCCTTTCCCCTAAGAACATATGCCTGTAACAGTCAGGAGCCTGTTGATGAACAGAAGCAGGCCATAGTTGCATCATTTATAAAAAGAGGCTAATGACAAAGAGCTGTTATGAGGATTGAGTGAGATGAGTCTTAGAAATTGTGTTATAGAGGAGCTGGAATACAACAGGGAGTCAATAAGGTTGGTACTCCCAATTAACACTGATCAGGTTTCTGCTCCGGACAAGGAGACTCCCTCACTCCAATTACATGAGATCTGTATCATCCGAATGGAATTATTCAGCTCTTTTTAAAAAGATTCTTTAAAGTTTTAGGAGGAAGACATTACTGGCAGGGGACTCAGAAAGAGAAATGTAAAAAGAATTTTATATTAGAAAATACCTAAATAATTCAGTTGTCCAGGAAACTTAAAGCTCCACTTGTTTTACTCTTTATGTTACTGAATCTTCAACCAGACTTATCTATTGACTTGGAACAACCTTTCAAGAGAAAGATTAATCAAATTGAACTTTTCCACCTGTAACAGGTTAGAGTTAAATGTTATAGCTATTCCCAAGATTTGTTTAAAATTGGCAGCCGTTCTGTTCTGTACAATAATACTGCATTTCCAAAAATACTCTGATTATGAATGACTATAGTGGTTTTCTTTTTATTATTTTTAATTGAAATATCCTAAAAAAGAAAAATTTCAATAACATTGATACTCAAAATAAATTCAAATTATGACTAGCACAGTTTTCAGAAAAGTTGTAAGAACAAAGGCTTCATAAATTGCTTCTGATATGATCAAACTCAGTTTTAAAATAACACCAAGTAGCCAGAATTCTTTGATAATATGCCAAGATTTTTTTTAATTAAAAAAAAAAAGTAATGTGAGATTTGGTTTCAAAATCTGTCATTAGAAAGCATGTTGTTAAAAAAAAAAAAAAAAAGAAAGAAACCCTAATGGAAGGCAGTTTGCCAAAATGTCTGGATCAGTTTTAATTTTTCAAAAATGTTTCAATACAGACCACATGCCCAGCACTGTGCTAGGGTTGCTGGAATTTAAAGGAAACACACAATGGAGTTCTTCCCTGCTGAAAAATTGCAATCGTATCAAAAAGAAAAATTATAGTCCTATGAAATAAAGAATTACACAACTTAGAATTAAGTGCCAAACTGTGTGAGGCATGTGGTTAATCCTACGGAGAAACAGAAAGAAGACAAAACCAGAGTTATAGGAGCTATTAAGCTACAGACATTTGCATTAAATCATTTTGTTTTTCATCCTAATATAGAACTAACTACTTCAAAATGAAGTGTTTCTAAAAGCAATTAAAATCACCTATTGATGAAATATTGCCGGTCTTTCTGAGAAGTAATTTGAGCATCATTTTTCTAAACTCCTACTGCATAGAGATGCCTCACAACTTTTTTTTTTTTTTTTTGAGAGGTTTTTGCTATAGGGCGCGTGCGCTCACCAGACAGACAGAGAGAGACAGAGAGATAGAAAGCGAGAAATCGCCCCCCCCCCCAGGGGGGGGGGGATGGCCACGCTGCAATCCCTTCTCCTCCATTCTCCTCTCAGGATCTTGGGCATGCACGCACACGCGCCCGGTGTGAATTTAAGCCACCGGGTCTGGGACTTGAACCGCGGTCAACTACATGGGAGTCCAGCGACATAGCCATTACGCTAACTGCTGGTCCCTGAGATGCCTCACATCTCTAAGATACTTAAGCTTTTCCTGATGCCAGAAAAGGCAGGGATACTCATGTTAAGGACCCGAAGTCAGGTCCATACCACTCATTGCTTTGACAAAGAGACATAAGTTGGTGAATAAGGAAAGGAACTTATTTCAGTGAGACCAACATCAGGGAGAGAGTAGACTGGAGTCCACTGCCTCCATTGTACTGCACAAGATATAAAACGTATGTAGGGGAAGAGGTCAATGTGAGATACATTTAGAAACAAAGAGCAAGTTATTTATTGTCTTGACGCAAAATGACAAAGAGGCAGGAGGTGTGGTCATTGTCTTTAGCAGGATCACTGAATCACAAGGAGACCTGATAATGTCAGGGGCCAAGCACTGGTTGGCCAGCATTTTCCATTCTGGGAGTGCAAAGCAGGGCAAAATGATAGGTTTCCATTCTTTGCAAAAAGCTGAAAGTTGAGTGATGATTATTATCAAGGCAGCATAGCAAATGGAGTCAATAAAGACAATTTTTAGATCCTGGTTTAGAAGCAGTAAGGATCTAGGTGTGGCTTTGCACTGCTGAAGCTGATAAAATCTTTTTTATATTGGAGGGGGTTAGTGGAGTCTTGCCCTCTCTATACCCATAGCTCTGTATCTGTAAAGACTCGACATGGTTATTGTGAACCTCCACTAGTTAATCATGGGACTCCATCTATTGTGAAAGAGGTTAAAGATTAGGTTCTGTAAGACCCATTGTAAAGTGAAAGGTAGAGATTAAGGACTGATTTTCCTAAAGTTTAACTTATTATAGTAAGATGTATCCCGAGACTAAGAATAATATAGAGTCACTGGTTCTCTTACAGGTTGGTTACACCCCTTCCTGAGCTGGTATAGCTTGAACATCTTCCTGTGTTTAAATAATTACATCAGAGCCACATAATCATTTTGTTTCCTTGTATATAGTTTGAAATGTTACTGTTTGCCATAAAGCAATATTATTAATAATTTATCAGATTTTTATCAAAACAAGAAAGTATTTAGTCAGCATCTGAAGACCTGATTTCAGCTCCTGCTTCTCAGCTGATAGGCCTACTTTGGCTAACTTATGATTCTTGTGCAATAAAAAGAGCACAGGCCTTTGAAATTAGAAAAAATATTTGTCTTTGAATCTGTATGACCTATCTGACCTTGAGCAAATTACTTAGCTTCTTTAATACTCAGTTTTCTTATCTACAAAATGAGATTAATTATTCCAGCTGTGCAAAGCAGCTCTGAGGTTAGTCAAAAACAGCAGAAAAATCTAAGAGAAAGTTGAAGACACGCAGTAAGAGAGAGCTA
The DNA here is from genome assembly GCA_026018925.1 of Tupaia tana. Classification (NCBI taxonomy): domain Eukaryota; kingdom Metazoa; phylum Chordata; class Mammalia; order Scandentia; family Tupaiidae; genus Tupaia; species Tupaia tana. The sequence goes on from JAKSZU010000002.1 coordinate 72,659,296, forward strand.
AAATAATTTTCCTTTGCCAGCATATAATTTTCATATCATTACTAATCCTGTTAGAACAATCCTCATCAGCCCAGCTGTGCACATATTTTGTCTTAAATGGTTTGTAATACTATGTCAAGAATTCTGAAATCTAAAAGCTCTGAGATCTACAAGATTGTTGTTTTTATTTTCTATCTTTGAGTAATAAAACTTAACCTGAACTGATGTATACAATTTGGTTCATAACTTTTTTATATCCCATTTTGCCTGAATGCACATACAAGAAGATTTCAAAAGTTTATCAAAAAATAGAATTAAAGTATGTTTATTTTGATGCAAACATTTTTGAAATTCATGCATAGCTTTTTCCTAATATTCTTTTCCATGAACTTTTTGAAGATCTCCTAGCCCACATAGGTTTTGCTGTTAGATTATGGAATAGAGCATTGAATTTCCTAATGCTGGAATATGTGCACCATAGTGTCTTTCTAAAATTTTTCAATATCCAAAATCCTTCTGTTTTATGGTTGTCAGATAAACTATGGAATCCTAATATTTTTCCATTAGCTTTGTCTTTACTGCTACAATTTGTTGGTTTTTATGTATGTATCTGTGGGCCACTTATTTTATTTTTTGGGGAAAATGTCTGGCCCTCTGCCCTTTTTCTTTTTTTTAAAGAATTATTTTATTTAACTTTATTTATTATTATTATCATTATTATTTTCCAGTTTGATCAGAGGGAGACAGACAGATAGAGAGGAAGTGAGAAAGCAAGCACCAGATCCGAAATTTGAACCGTGGTCGGCCATGTGGAAGTCCAGTGCCCTTAACCACCATGCCACTTGTCGGCCCCGCCCTCTGCCCTTTTTTGAGTTAGATTATTTATTTTTTTGCTATTGAGTTGTTTAACTTTATATTATCTTTTGCTATTAAGGTGTGTAAGTGTATATTTATTTGTATATTAATCCTTTATCAGGTATATGATTGCAAATATTTTCTTCCATTCTGTAGGATGCCTTGTCACTTTTGTCAATTGATTCTTCTGCTATGAAGAAACCTTTTAGTTTGATAATATCTCTCTTGTCTATTTCAGCTGTTGTTGTTTGCACTTTTAATGTCATATCTAAGAAATCATTGCCAGGGCCAATATCATGGAACTTTTTTCTATGTTTTCTTCTGATAATTTTACAGTTACGGATCTTATATTTAGGTATTTAATTTATTTTGAGTTGAGTTTTGTGCATGTTGTAATGTATAAATTTAATCCCATTATTTTGCGTGTGGCTATCCCATTTTCACAACAACAATTGTTGAAGAAATTATCCTTTCTCCATAATGTATTATTGGTACCTTTTTTGAAGATTAATTGACCATATATACCCAGGCTTATTTATGGACTCTCTGTTCTGTTCCATTGGTCTATATGCTTGCTTCTATGCCATTACCATATTGCTTGGATTAATGTAGCTTTGTATGATATTTTAAAATAGTAAATATAATGTCTCCAGCTTTGCTCTTCTTGCTCAAAAATATTTCAGCTATTCAGGGTCTATTGTGATTCCACATAAATTTTAGAATTGTCTATTTCAGTGAAAAATGCCACTGGGATATTTCTCTTTTTCTTTTTTTTCTTTTTCATTTTTGGAGAGATTTTTGCTATAGAGCACGTGCATTTGCTGGAGAGATGGAAAGCAAGAAATCACTCTCCATGGGGAATGGCCATGCTGTAATCCCTTCTGCTCCATTCTTTTCTCAGGATTTTGAGCATACACACATACGTAATCACTTCCCAGGGAGAATGACCACACCATGAGTTTTAAGCTGCCGGGTCCAGGACTCAAAACATGGTTGACTATGTGAGAGTCCAGCAATGTAACCATTATGCCATCTGCTGGTCCTGCCATTGGGAATTTTTTATAGAGCTTACATTGACTCTGTAAATCATTTTAGGTAGTATAGACTTTTTAATAATATTAATTCTTCCCATTTGTGAACATGAGATCTCTTTCCCTTTATTTGAGTCTGCTTTTAACTTCGCCCATCAGTGATTTATAATTTTCAGTGTACAAATTCTCCACCTTTTGACTAAGTTTATTCCTAAGTATTTTTGTAAGTGAGATTGTTTTCTTAATTTTTTTAATTACCCAGAAATGTTGTGATTACAAAGAGATATTACTGCCAACTATAGAAAATCTGTGAATTCTCATTTTCAAATTCATCTCCCAGGTATCCTTCCAAAGAGATGAGTAGTATTTTTGGTTTTGGATTACATAAGCAAAAAGCCAACTTTATTTTCACTTTTTAAATCCATTTAAATTCAATATTGAGCCTAGAAAAATAGAGTATCAATCTGCTTCAATTCCCACACTCCCAACTGAAAAGCAAAACAAAAAGAAAGCCTGTATTCTTACTTTTAAGCTTATCCTAATAGAGCACATGATCAGAATTCTCTAAGTTTGCTGTTGTTGTACTTATTGCTACTTTAAAGGTAAGAAATATACTGAAACCAAAAGAGTATTTTCAGCCAATAAATTTTCCATGCCCAACAAGTTGCTGAAGCAAGATTGATGAGTCAACTGCAAAATAAGAAGAATTTTTTTTTTCTTTTAGTGGAATAAGCTGACACTCAACTAAGAGCAGTTCCCCTGACTGCTTAAGGAATAATGAAACTTCTCTGGAAGGTCCTTAAGAGATTTAGTATTTCTAAATGTTACTATATGCCTAACAGTACAAGAGAAAAAGTACAATGCGGACAAACAAGCATATACACCTCTTCAGGTGAGATCTAGATCTGGAAGCATAATCAATCTGAAGCTACTAATGTTCAAATCTTTTGTTTAGAATAATTCAGAGCAAGTTTTTCTAGAAATTAATAAAATAGGTTTTAATGTGATTGGACTTGATTAGTAAAGTTGCTTATTATTTTAGAGCTTCAGCATTTCTTTTTTTACAAACTAAATGTCTAAACCTTTTTTTTTTTTTAATTTATTATAAGGCATGTACACTCACCACAGAGATAACTGAGAGAGCACTTCCCAGGGAGAATGACCACACCACAATCTCTTCTCTTCCATTTTCCTCCTGGGATTTTAGGCCCACATGCATACACTCCCAGTGTACTTTTCAAGCCACCAGGTCTGAGACTCAAACCATATAGTTGGCTATGTGGGACCCAGCCACCTTAATAGGTATGCCATCTAGGTGGCCTTATAAGTATTCTCAAGATATTTAAGTTGGAATAAATTGGGAGTGACAAGGAAGTGCTAAAGATTATAAAGAGAGCTCATTATTTAGGGTCCTCAGTGGTTTGGTCTTTCCACAGATAATCTATTTACCAAAAAGATAACTGTCATTCAATAATAGAGCAATAAGAATATCAGGGACCAGCAGATGGCGTAGTGGTTATGTCACTAAACTCTTACGTGGCTGACTACTGTAGGAGCCCCAGATCCAGTGGCTTGAAACTCATGAAACTCACCCAGGGTGTGTGTTCACAAATACTCCAAATCCCAGAAGAGGATGGAGGAGAGGGGATTGCAGTGTGGCCATCCCCCCGGAGGGCGATTTCTGGATTTCTGTCTCTCTTGTGAGTGCACTTGCCCTATAGCAAAAATCTGCCTAGGGAAAAAAAAGAGAGAGACAGAGAGACAGAGAATATCTATTATTCTGCCACTTTCAGACCTATAGTCTATAGGCTATACTAGCTAAAATAAATAAATAAATAAATTGACTCAAACGTTTTGTCTACATGACACATCTGACTAAAAGTGAATGTATAATTGAGTGCACATTTTACTGTTTACCCCATTGTTTGACATCTTTTCAAACCTGAAGTTTATTTTGTTCATTTGAATATGATGACTGCCACGTATCTGGTAAATAAAATGTGACAGCAAGTTTGCCACAAAAATGGAGCTCCCCTCCCATGCCTGGGACCACTTCCCACTCTTGTTCCATGTGTTTAATAGCCATCCTACAACCTTGACCTTGGAGGATCTGAGGTTGGGACTTAGCCTTACCATCAAAGGACATGCCTCTTGGTCTGAGTCAGAGTCATAAATTTAGTCACATAAAAATGTCATCTTCAGTGGTGCTCATCTAAAATGTGCTAGGACCTATAAAGTTCTTGTTAAGTTCATTTCTATTTCCAAGGGAAAAAAAGCATTCAGAATACAAATACATTAATGTCCTTCCCACAAATTCAAAAGTAGTTTAGAGAGTTTTACCACCATATGTTCAATTATAGCATAGAAAAATAAAACATATTTCACATTTTCGAAGCAGTAAGATGTTAATTATTGATTTGTGAAAAGCTAGAAGCCCTTTTGAAATAACAGAGCATCAGTTTTGAACTTGAAGCAGATGTTGGCACCCTGGATGACTCATTATTCTTATACACTGTCAAAGCACTTGCCCACTGGGCCTCAGATTAAATTTCAGAACTCAGGCGACAGCACTAACTTCTGAGGAGTAAATGTCACTAGAATGCTATTTCATATCAGTGACAGTGGCTTCTTCAGAAAAATAAGCTTTTTTCTATGTCAGCAAGCACAGTGACCGTTGACCCACCTCTGAATTAGTTCAGCCTGGCCAATAATAACCAAAGAGCTCTACTCTAAAATCAAGTACAATAACTGCAAAACAAGCTGAAATCTAGGACTTGGGCAGAGCACCTTATTACTAGCATCACGGTTATTATCCTTCAAAGTTCATTGCACTTCTGAAGATCTGGAGAATATGGAGATAATTTAGTCTGTTGTCATCTAAAACAGACAGTATCAATTTGGCTTGATTAATTCAAATATTTTTTCAGAATCATCAAAAATTATCTGAAAGTTGGCATTACACATTTTTTTTTTTATATTTAGGCTGAAAAACTTCATTCTAGTTTCTAATTTTGATTTTAAAAACAGAACCCAAGGGCCAACCAGTGGCATGGTGATTAAGGCAGCTAGATCTCACATGGCTGACTGGTGGTTCATGTCCCAGACCCAGTGGCTTGAAAACACGTGGGTCATGCATGTGTGTATTCCCAAAATCCTGAGAGAAGAGTAGAGAAGAGATTATGGCGTGGCCGTCTCCCCATGGGGTAAATTCTCATAATCTCTCTCTCTATTTCTCTGTCTTTTGTCTCTCTCTGGAGAGCACACATGCCCAATAGCAAAAATAAACAAACAAAAAAAATCACAAAAACTGTGTCCAAAATTAAATTATAGGAAATTAGGAAGTTACATGTGGATTCTAACTTAATTTCATGTTAAAAGAGATGATCATTTATGTGATATCTAGACTGGGAGGAATCTCTAAACTTGAAAATATTAGACCATATCACAAAGGAAAATATCAGTAGATTTACTTTCATAAAAATGTAAAATGTACATATCTTGGGGCCAGCAGGTGGCATAGCGGTTATGTCACTGGACTCCCACATTGCCAACGAAGGTTTGAGTCCAGATCCAGTGGCTTGAAACACACCAGGCATGTATTTGTGCATACCCAAGATCCTGAGAGGAGAATGAAATGGAGAAGGGTTTGCAGTGTGGCCATCCTCCTGGGGGGAGGGTATTTCTCACTTTCTCTCTCACTATCTTTGTTTCTCTCACTCTCTTTCTCCAACTAGTGCATGTACCCTAAGGAAAAACCCTCTAAAACAAAACAAAACAAGACAGCACCTGTGGACATTTGCAAACAGTGGCAGAAAATAAATATATGTCTTGAAACTATAGTTGAATTTAAGAACAATTTGAGTAGTATACATTTATCATACATGGAGAAGTAGGCATTACAGAGGGTGTCCATAAAACCTAGAAATGCATATGTATTATTTATCATGTATTCTAATGTAGTATAAATAACCCACTTATTGTATATCCATCCACATTTCCAGACTCAGTAATCATCCTGTAGTGAGAGACAAAATGATAGTATACTTTGTTTTGTAATCAATTTCAATTGTCTTCTATTATTGAACATCTAGGTTGCTTCAGATATTTTATGTGTGTGGCAGATTAAAAATGAAAAGCACTGAATCTGCTTTCTTTTGTAACCTTATGACAACTTATGACTTAAAGGTCCCATTAAGACTTGGCCTAGCCTGGTGGTGCAGGTGGTGCAGGAGAAGCAGCGAACTGAACTGCGGTGCTGGAAGCCAAGTGGCTGACTGTGATCCTCTAGTCAGCCTGGAAACATCCTGGATGTGCATGCTCATGCCCAGGAACTTGAGGAACTGGAGGCCTGGGGAGGGGGATCAAGGCATGATAAGACCCTACTGAGGATGCTTCTCTCTCTCTTCCCCTCTCTACTCTCTATCTCTCATATTCCTGCATGTCCTTACTATGATAATTTTTTTTCAAAAAGGATGTATTTAGGATGAAAAAGAAGATGTAAGTATAATTACATCATTTTCTTTCTAGTTACCTCCCTCACTGGAGGGAGTAATCAAAAGCCATATTGAGCTCCCAGAACAGCCCTTCTTCAAGAGACAGACAGCCCCATGCCTCCTGCGATCTAGCCATTTTGGGAGAAAGGAAGATGTCCCACTGCTAACTGGGCCTCCAGCATACAAAACCCGCATGATTGAACTTCCAAGTTTGGGAAGAAACCAACCATCCACCAGATGACTAGAAATCGCTGCAGGACCACAAGAAATATGGGGAAGCAGGAAAATGCCTCTCCCACAAGGGAAACGGATAGCTCCTCTTCATCCACACACAGTTCAATGGAAATCATGGAAATGTCTGATAAAGAATTCAGAACATTCATAATGGCAAAGCTATCAGAGATGGAAGAGAAGAGAGACAAGGAACTGCTGAAGAGGAAGGAGAGAGGAGTTGAAGAGTTCCAGGAGGTGAGGAAATTCATGCAAGATCTAAAAGAGGAATTTCACACTTTACAAAAGAATCAGATGGAGCTGTTAGAGATGAAGGCTATAATACAAGAAGTCAAAATCTCCCTTGAAAGTATTAAAAGCAGACTAGATCATACAGAAAATAGAATCTCTAATGTAGAAGAGAAAATGACTGGCCTAGAAAAATCCACCATGAAGACTGAGAAAATGGCACAAAAATTTGAGAATAATATGCGAGAAGTACTAGATACAATTAAACATCCAAACATCCGAATAATAGGCATCCCAGAGGGTGAAGAGACTCATAAGGACATTGATAATCTATTCCATGAAATCCTGCAAGAAAACTTTCCAAACCTGGAGAGGCACTCAAAGATTCAGTCCCAAGAAATACAGAGGACCCCAAATAGAATCAACCCAAGAAGATCTTTTCCAAGACACATTATAGCTAGATTGACCAAAACCACAGACAAAGACAAGATACTAAGACTAGCAAGAGAAAAAAGGCAAGTTATCTACAAAGGGTATCCTATCAGACTAACGTCAGACCTCTCATCGGAAACCATGAGAGCGAGGAGAGAATGGGAAAATATATTCAGAGTATTAAGGGAAAAGCAATTTCAACCGAGAATTCTGTACCCAGCAAGGTTATCGTTCATTTGGGAAGAAAAGACACGAACTTTCCCAGGTAAACAAAACCTGAAAGAATTTACCAGCACCAGACCAGATCTCCGAGAAGTTCTTAAGGGAGTGCTATGTTTGTCAAATTAAATGCAGACACACAGAAATAAGAGTTCAAAAACTAAGAAAATGGGCAACTTAATTGTAGGGACAATGTTTGGAGATGAATATTATATCCGAGAATTCAATCTGGAAGATCGAACCTTAACAGAAGAAAGATTAAGTACATGAGACTGAACCGATGAAACAACATTCTGTGACTTGGCTAAATTATTGCTGCTTTTCTCTTAAGCTTTGTTTTCTGGTTTTAATGGATTTTTGTCTTGTCTTGAGCTGTTGATAGGTGCATGTACCTACAATTTGAACAGAATACTAACCTGTTTCTAGGTTTTAAGTTTCAAGGAAATATCACTACCAGTTCAAAACTACTCTTCTTGAAATTACCTGCTGAAAGTAGTTAGATTACTTATGATATTGTGTGGTCAACAAAATGTTGGAGAAAAAGGAATGGAAGACAACTGTATATAGCCGAGATAGTGTAATAAGAGAGTGGGAAAGGGCAGAGGGTCAAACATGGGGTAAAAAACATATATATACGTGTATATATATATATATATATATATATATGTATGAAAGTAGAAATGGAATATTATTGATGATAACATGCTTGATTAAGCCACTATGCAGTTTATTCTAGATGGGAAACCACATTTAGTACGTTGTGATGATGCTCAGGGAATGAGTGTTAAGTAATTAAAAAAAAAATGTTGCAGGAGAAAAAAAAATGGTAAAACTGTTCGTATCAATTTTAAAAAATGCATATTTGATGACTGCAGTAAGCTATATAGCCCCAGCTGGGTACTACTTTATAATATGTTCATTCTACTCACTGGGGTTTATGCCTAAAGTCAGACTTGGGTTCATGTATAGGTATATATCAGCTGTGCAAGCTATTGGATATATTTAGACTAATTAAGTTCATTAGCAAATCAATTAAATGGGGTGGGGGGAGGCATAGAAAGCAACCATGGATACCAGAGACAATGTGGGAGGAGGGTGGGACACGGCAGAGGGCGAGGGATAAGGAATCAAGGATGGCAAAACAAAAATCAAAGTATACAAGACATAAGAATTGGAAAATTATTTGCTGAAAACATGTATGTTGATGTGCTTGATTGAGCCAATACACAGTGTATTTTGGATGGAAAATTCATTTGTATGCTGTAATGATGTATAGTGAATTAATGTAAAAAATAAATAAATTTAAAGAGAAAAAAAAAGCCATATTGAGACAACTCAGTCAATAAATAAAGTATACAGCTTCTACCTGTGATCTTACCTTAAACATGACAGTTTTATAATAAACTGCCTCAAAATTGCTTAACAAGACTATGTGCATATATTTTAATTAACCTTGCTTGAACTGATGTCAAATAATAGTGCTGAGAAAATATTTCCACATGCATACACACAAACCCGTAAAGTACACTATTTTAAATTAGCAATCCTCTTGTGAAGATGCTTAAATAAAAGGCAAATACCTTCTAGAACCTGTTCTCACATTTGGTACTTCCTAGGTTTCTTAGTTCAGACCAGTCGGTTGGTCTATATCCACAAGTCTATATCTAGGCCATGAAGCCCTCCAGCAGTCCTGACCCATTATTCTCTCCCTGATAGCTTTGCCTCTCATCCGACTCAGAGACTAGGTGATTCAGAGATGAATCAAATAATTTGTTAACATGGGCCAAATGTGTAAATGTCAGAAAGAAAAACAGCTCATTCTGGGATTAATATGGGTGGAAGGGATTTTGATCTATCAGACAAGACTCTAAGAAGAATATGAAATATGAACCCAGCTTTGATGAGTGATACAGTCCATAAAGCCAAACCAGGTTTAATTGCAATGCCTTATTTGAGTATTGACTCAGATTAGATGTATTCCTGATTCTGTTCTTGCGGTTACACAGTTTCTTCCAGATGAGGACTCTTAGTCAATCTGAATGAAAAGAGTCAGTGAATTATTTGAAGGACACCTTTATATTATCTTTTAAAGATATCTGTTTGTTCAATCAAAGGAAAACGTCCACTATGAAGAATTTTATTTTTAACCACACACAAAGTTGAACATAGCCTTCAATGACATCTATCTTTAGCTTTAAGGCAAGAACTGATATACTTTTTTCAATTTTTATTATTATTTATACATTCAATCGCTATACATCAGTTAGATTATAAAGAGACTTTATTCAGAATTATATACACCTTAGGCCAACCCAGTTGAGAATACTATACATGTCATCATCAACAAGTAATAAATCTGTGATATTTGTGTCCCAAAAAAGTCTTCTCTATTTTTTCCCTAAATTTCCTTTAATACACTCTTCCTCTCTCCCACTCTTCTTACACTTTGTCCCTACTGTCCATAACAATTTTCAATGCTTTTATGTCCTCCAGTCAGTCTTTCAGTCTCTACCATAGAGTGCAGAGTTGGTATATGCTTTTTTTTTTTTTCTGTTGTTGAGGTTTTTGCTATAAGGCATGTGTACTCACTGGAAAGACAGAGAGAGATACAGAAAGTGAGAAATCACCCCTCCCTTGGGGGGATGGTCATGCCACAATCCCTTCTCCTCCATTCTCCTCTTGGGATCTTGGGCACACACACACACGTGCCCAGCGTGAATTTAAGTCATCTGGTTTGGGACTTGAACTGCGGTCGACTACGTGGAAGTCCAGCGAAATAGCCTTTACACCAACTACTGGTCCCAACAGTCGGTATATGTTAAGTGGAGACATACAATGTCTCTCTTTCATAGCCTGAATTCCTTCACTCAGCAACAAGTCTTCCATGTTCATCTACTTTCTATCAAATGCCAGGGCTTTGTTGTTTTTTAGGACTGAATAGCATTCCATGGAGTATATGTGCCACACTTTTTCAATCCATTTATCTGTTTGTGAACATTTGGGTTGGTTCCATGACTCAACAATCATGAATAATGCCACAAGAAATACAGATGTGCAAGCATTTTTTTGACTGAGCATTCTCCTGTCCTTTGGGTAGACACCCAGGAGTGGAATTGCTAGATTGTAAGGCAGTTCTATTTGAAGGTCTTTGAGGAACCTCTATATTTTTCTCCACAGTGGTTGGACCAATTTACATTATCACCAACAATGTAGGAGAGTTCTGCTTCCATCTCATCTCCTCCAGCATTTATCAATTTTTTTTTAAATCTTTGCCATTCTGACTGGAGTTAGGCGGTATATCATTGATGTTGAACATTTTTTCATATGCTTTTGGCTGCTCTTATATCTTCCTTAGAGAGTTGTTTATTCAACTCATTTTCCCATTTTTTAATTGTATATTTTGTGGGTTTTGGGTGGAAAGTTCTATAGCTGTCCGTCAAACCCATCTAATTTATGGTATCATTTATGTTCTGTATCTCTTTGCTTATTTTTTGTATCATTAATCTGTCTAAAAGAAATAATGGGGTGCTGAGATATCCAACAATTAGAGTATTACAGTCTATCTCTCCTTTCAGATCTACAAGTCTTTCCTTTACATATCTGGGTGCTCTGGAATTGGGTGCATAGATATTATAAGTGTTATATCTTCTTGATGAATTAGCCCTTTTACTACTATATAATGCCCTTTGTCGCTTCTTACAGTTTTTGTCTTAAAGCCTATTTTTTCTGAAATCAGTATAGGGACTCCCTCTCTTTTTTGGTTTCCATTTGCATGGAATACCTTTTTCCAGCCCTTCACATTTAATCTATATATGTTTTTATCCATGAGATGGGTTTCCTGTAGGCAGCAGACGGAGGGTTTCTGATTTTTTTATCCATTGAGCCAGTCTGCATCTTATGATGAGAGGATTTAGTCCATTAACATTCAATGTTATTATTGATATTTCCAGACTTGTCTATACCATTAAGTTGGCTGTATTCTTGATTGTTTCTTGTTCTTTTATTTCTGACTGACTGTCTTTATTTTTCTTGGTATAGTACTCTTTTCATAACTTCTTGAAAAGCTGGTCTGGAGTTGCTAACTTCTAGGTTTTGTTTATCTGAGAACATTTTAATTTATTTTTCCCCATATGAAAGATAATCTTGCTGGGTATAATATTCTGGGTTGAAATTGTTTTTCATTTAGCATTTTAAATGTATTTCCCCATTCTTTCCTTGCTTGCATTGTATCTGATGAGAAGTCTGGTGTTAGCCTGATGGGATAGCCTTTGTAAGTGACTTGACGTTTCTCTTACCAATTTTAGTATCTTGTCTTTGTCTGTGGTTTTGTCAATCTGGCTATAATGTGTTGTGGAGAGATTATCTCAGATTGATTCTATTAGTGGTTCTTTGTATTTCTTGGGTCTGAATGTTTGAGTGCTTCTCTATACTTGGAAAGTTTTCTTCTAGGATTTCATAGAATAGATTATCAATGCCTTTATTCGTTTCTTCACTTTCTGGGATACCAATTATTCAGATGCTTGGGCATTTAATGGTATCTAGTATTTCTCTTATATTTTCTTCATTTTCCTTGGTAATTTTCTCAATATTTTTGATATTTTTTCCAGGTCAGAGATTTTGTCTTCTACCTCCAATATTCAATCTTATGTATAACGTAACATGCTTTAAGTACTTTTTGAGTTCCTGTATTATAACCTTCATATCTAACAGTTCAGTTTGATTTTTTATGGTTTTTAATTCATCTTTTATATTGTGAAAGGACTTCCTTATCTCTTGAAGCTCAGTGTCTCTTTTCTCTCACATCTCTTAAAGTTTTGTCACCATAAATGTTTTAAATTCTTTCTCTGACATTTCAGTAATATCCTCTATTTTTTCCCTGCTTAGAGAGGAGTTACTATGTTTCACTGGTGGAGGAATAATACTTGGTTCTCTCATCCTTGAGGCCCTTCTCTGATTTTTAGTCATTCGGTAATGTATTTACTTTTGGTTAATTTCTCAGAGAAGTATTCTGTAACTGTGAGCTCATGTGTTTCCCTCTGCTGTGAAATAATTTGGTGCTATTTTCTCCCTTCTACTGTGTTTTTCAATGTTGTAAACACAGGAGGAGTTTGGAATCAGATTTATGAAGGGGAACTTCTCTCTTTTTACAACCAGCTCAGTGAGGACCAAAGAATTCTCTGAGTCTCACAATATTCAGATGTTTGGCTACTATGCACCTAGAGCTCTCCAGTAAGTGGGTAAGGGCCAAGCAGTAAAATGAGAAAGTAAGGTAAAAGAAAATGAAATTAGGAAACAGAAATAAGAAGAAAAGGCAAAGGAAAAAAAGTAGGAAAGAAGAAAACAAAAAGAACAGAAAAAAGCAGAAAACATGTTCTAGAAAATAAAATTATGTTAATAATGAATTCCTCAGGCTTGGGGCTTCACAGCAGTGAAGGTGGACCCAGGGAAGGGCAGGAGAGGCAGAGATGGAGATACCTGAAAATGTTCTGTCATTACTAATGCCTATGGTCTGGAATTGGGGGGGCCCAGGCTGGGGGCTCCACAGCAGTGAAGGTGGACCCAGGGAAGGTGAGAAAACTAATACACATCTTAAATGAGGTTGATTTACTGGTAAATTTTGTATTATTTGTATTTTCCCAGAAACCATAGTAGCCAATAACTCCCCAATTGACATATTATAAATCAGACTTGTAAACCTGCTTTTGAAGCCTCTTTTACTCAAGTAAAATTCTCAATAACAAAGTCTTTTTCATAAAGACTTTTATTTCTTCACAAACACATAACCATACACCCTGGTCTGTGAAACTGAGATAATTAAAAACAAATTCATGAGTTACCTTTTCCTGGACTCTGATGATGCTGAAAATAATGAATAAATACAAAATTATCTAAGAGAGGAAGGAAGGGAATGAGGGAGGTTAGAAACAGAGGGAGAGAGGGAGGAAGACGGAAGAAAGGAAGGAAGGACAAAGAAGGAAACTGATGTGAAACTATAATCAAGTTTAATAAAGCTTAAATGCAGCCAAGCACCAGGTTAAACTTAATGTTTTCTAGTTTGACATTTTCTAGGCATCTATTCCTCCTAATGTATCAGAAATTTATAAATATTTTAATAACCTCAATAAACCAAAGTAGTCCTGGCAGTAGTAAAAGTAGTAAAAACTACAAGTGGTTTACTCCTTTCTGCAATGTGATACTTTGATATTTTCTGCAAATTTTAGCAAACTCAAATGAATAATCACAGCCAATGGATAAGAGACAAGTTTTGGTATAAGAGTAACAACTTTACTCAAACTAAAAACCAAACTTATACCATATATACAACTATCACATAATGAGTATCTAGCTAGGAACTAAATCTTAATGATTATGCATACACCACTTGTGGAACTCTATCCTTACATGTTAGCTTACATCATTAATGTTAAACATGTTACACACAACATAATCAACTGGAGAAGAAACAGAAGAATAAAGAGTTTAATGAACCAAGCCCCAGGTCTCAGGATCATTCAGAATTCTGCAATGAAGTTGGGGCCTGATGCTGTCCTGTCTCGCAAGGATGTCTCAAGAAGGTGGCTTTCTTCTTGGGACGATGCTGCAATACAATGATTTTAGTATGAGAGATATTCTGAGAGTGAATGCATTGTACTGATAGTTCTTGATCTGTGCCCAGTTTCTATTTTTTTATTTCAAAAGAACAAGCTCAGTTGCTTATCAAATGTACCATATGAGATTCATTTGCATGTTGAATGAACAAGGGCATTCATGAGAGTAGGGGTCAAGTGACTCTTACAAACAAATTACACTTCAAAACAAGCTTATAATATGGAGTCACTCTGTATAAATACATTGTAAATTGTACTTTATTTACAAATATTGGGTTATCAGAAAAGTCATGATGCATTTTTGCACAGAAAAATACATTGTGACTTTTCCAACAACCCAATATGTCTATTTATTAATATTGTAATTTTAAATGTATTCCTTTGGCCCTAATAAACTCATTGCAAAATATTTAATATTTATGAGATTACTTTTTATAGAAATGTCTTAAGATACATTATTTTAACTAACATTACAAGTTAGAATTCTAAGAAGCATTGGGTACTAAATTCCTTAGTAATTATTACTTTAACATATAATTTCATTGTGCCTTCTTAGTATAGATAATTAAGGTTTATACTCTAACATATAGTAAAATTCCCTGTTTCTAAAGTATAATTATGTTCTAAATGATAGTAACAAATTCTTGACATAACTAAACACAGGTAACCAAACAAAAACTTGTTTGAATAGCTTATATATTCAAGATTATGAAACAGTATCTTTTAATTTAATGTTGTTTTGCTTATACTTTGGGTATACTTTTCTATATACTGCTTGTGTAACAGAATCATATACCCAGTGACTACATTTTCCTTTATGCATTGAGTAGCTGCCAGATCCAAATGTCCTCTGTGATGTAGTAGTTTTAATCCATCACCATAGCTCTTATACAAACCTAATGTCTTTTTTGGATATACTAAACCACATGTTTTTCTACAGCAGCAAAACAAATAAATGAATGAATACAATAAATTCAGTCTAATAAAGTTGGCATGGAACTTTGTTATGTAAACAATCCATGTGACCAAGTAAGATTGTTTACATACCAGGTAGAGGGCTTATTTTATTTACTCATATTTTACTTACACATTTTTTTTCAAGTTTTTAAATGTTTTTCTTTCTTTTTTTTTATTCATAATAGAGCATGTTCATATACACATGAGAGAGAGAGAAGAATATGAACACCCTACAACTACACATGGTCTGGCCACGCCATCACCCTTTTCTCCACTCCTCCAGCCCATTGGATCTTGGGCACTTCCACACATGTCCAGCATGTTTCAGGCTGACCAAGCAG
The DNA here is from genome assembly GCA_026018925.1 of Tupaia tana. Lineage (NCBI taxonomy): Eukaryota > Metazoa > Chordata > Mammalia > Scandentia > Tupaiidae > Tupaia > Tupaia tana. The sequence continues at coordinate 72,674,670 of JAKSZU010000002.1, forward strand.
GGGATTTGAAGCACAGTGGCCGTGTGAGATCCATCCTCTGCTGAGCAGTGCATCACCACCATGCCACAGAGCTAACCCACTTCTCTATTCTTTACTGCAGCATACCAATTCTGAGTAATGTCAGAAGCAGTCTTTTTCTTTTGGTTTTTGTTTTTAATTTTGCCAAAGGTGCGTGTGTGTGCTCACTAGAGACAGAGACAGAGAGAGAGGAGAGAAAGTGAGAAATCATCCCCTCTACGGGGAATGACCACGTTGCAATCTTTTCCCTTTATCTTTCCCTCCTTTTTGGATTCTGGACACACATCCACATGTACCCAGGGTGTTTCTCAAGTCACTGGGTATGGGACTCAGCCACATAGTCTACCATATGGGATTCAGCAACCTTGACTGCCATACCACAGGCTGGCCCTGGTTTTTGTTTGTTTGTTTGTTTGTTGTTTGTTTGTTTGTTTGTTTAGCTTATATATGTATTTCTTCCATAAGCAAGAGAGATAGCACTCCCAAGAAGGTCTTGGCATGGCAATCCATCCTCAGCCTCAGCCAGCCTTGGATCATGGGCACATGTATGTCCCGCATACTCAGTGAACTTTCTGGTTACAAACTCAGAACCTTCCCATATGGGATTGCATTGCAGAACATCTCATTTTACCTCTGCACCACCATTTAAGTCTTAGAAGCAGTGTTTTAATAGAGGACTTTAAAGAGCAACACCAAAGATGCCTTTTTTTTTTTTCAGTAAAAATATAAAAGTTTATTGTTAAATACATGTATTACAAAAATTATCTGTTAAAAGTAAAACCAAAAATGGATATTCACTTAGAAATATATAATATAAAATACCCATCATATTTTTTTTGTGTGCCTGTTATGAAAAATGTCCACTGTTGTTTCATGACATGGTCTTAAATCAAAATCACAATATCCAATGGAAAAATGACCCTGTGGTTTCTTGAAATAATCCAGTCCCCTTCCAATTTTAATAATCCATCCATTGTTGAACCTAATTTCTCGGTCATGTATAGAAAAAGAGTATTCTACTTCCAACTGCACTCCATGACTCCAGAGTGAATCTTTTATTTCTTTCAGGCCACTACTTTGTGGCAAAGCACGGCCCTCCAGAGAAGTGAGAAGGTGAATAGTTTTTACTTTACATGGTTTCTTAATAAGCATCTCACAAAATCAAAGAAAATTATACAGCTGATGAGTCTGTCTGATATAAGGATCTTCTATCCAAACCTCTGTAACTGTCTCATTAAGGTATTCTTGAAAAAGTGACTCATAACTGAAACCTGTTGCATTCTCTTCTATTTTAATTTGCTTGTGATATTTTCCATCTTCTTTTTCTTGATCCAAGTATTTCTTTATGTTTTCTGCTCTATCCATGTAGCTAGAAATTTTTTCTCTGAGATTACATTTCTTGGTAGAATCTTTGGTGCCTCTCAGAACCTGCAGGAGCAGATCAATCCCTTCTTGGTAACACACCAGAGCTTGCTGGTACCGGAACTCCAAATCTAGTTCCACTGCCCGCTTTAGCATAGTGACTGCCGCGGTGCTGTCCGGCTCCTGTGTCTGGCCGGCTTTCGCCATAATTATGGCAAAGATGCCTTTTGAAAACTTAAAACATTTTGAAATTTTGAGGAAAACAAATGACTATTTAGGAGAAAAAGAAACAACAGAACTCATATTATAAAATTACCAGTATCTATAAATATAATAAGCAAAAATATGTATGCCAGGTCCAAACAATAGAGAGGTTGACAGTATGTCTTTTTTTGTTTTATTTTGTTTTATGAAATTGCACGTTCTCCTTTCTAGACCCCTGAAAGACTCTTCTAGAAGGCCCACCTGTTTCCTTTTTGCTATTCGCATCCTGCTCCACCCCTGATCTGCTTCTACATTGCAGACTCACCAGTCAGCATTGACTTGGACAAATCATTTCTTGAGCTGTTATTTCCATAATATAAATTGTGAAATATTCTCAGTCTGCTTCAAAATGCTTAAACCGTGGTGCACATACAACAATTCATCAGCTGCAGGTGTTCGCTGAGCAGTGTCCGTGCCTGTGCTCAGAGCAAGAGACTGCAAGTCTGCACCTCTGTCTGCATTGGAGTAGCCAGAATTGCTTTCAGGGCTTGTTGTGCTCCTTTGCAAATATTCTAGGAATCCCTGTCTTTCAGAAGAAAAGATAAAAACATCTTCTCATGACTGAGAATCCTTAATTTCACCTATTTTATGCTCCCTATTCCTCACTGTGAAATATTCCACCCCCAAGCCTGTGGTGTGATTGAAACTGTCCTCTGAAGGTAACGTTTTGTTTCTTGAGCTGGATACCAGTTACAAGAGTGCACTTAGTTTGTAACGTGTATTGAGCTGTGTATTTGTGGTCATTGGGCTTGTTAAACCCTGTTTCCAATGAAAGGTTAAACATATATACAGGTATCACCTTGAGCTCTGTCAGGATTTTGCTGGTTACCAACTTCATACATACTGAAGTAGAAAAATAAAGTTTCCAAGACCTTCATGTGTTACTTTTCCCCAGATGTTTGCAGAGACAGGTAAGACACAGATTCAATGTTTTTTGAGAGAGATTTTTTGCTTTAGGGTGCATGTGCTCATCGGAAAGGCAGAGAAAGAGACAGAAAGCAAAAAATCACCCCCTAGCGGGGATGGACATGCCGCAATCCCTTCTCCTGCATTATTCTCTCAGGATTTGGGGCACACATGTACATGCGCTTGGTGTGAATATTAAGTTGCCAGGTCTGGGATTTGAACCACAGTCGACTACATTAACCATTACCCCATCTGCTGACCCGATAAGACACATATTCAGTTTTAAAATACATAGGTTCTTTCCCTTTAATCTGCCATAAATTATCTTCAGCAGAGTAGGTAACCATACAGTCCTTACCATATACTCTGCTCTTGCTTGATAACGTGCTTCCTTGCAACACCACATTCATTTCAATTCACCTCAACCATGGCTAGCAGGCCTTGTTATGTTATAAAACAATTTAACTAACACCACCATGCACAACGGAGCAAGCCGTCCTGTTGCCTAGTGACTATTATCCAAGGCAATCAGAGTAAATAGCAAATGCCACAGATATTTTTGAACAGCTGTTTGTTGACCTAGATACAATATTCATATGGCTTACTAACTCCTGAGACAGAATTGGACCCTCTAATCTTATGGAACAGAAATGCATTATTCCTAGCTTTTTATCACTATTCCTAGAAATATATATATATATATATATATATATATATATATATATATATGTATATATATATATATATATATATATTATTTTTAATGATAAAACCTTTGAAAGGAGTAATAATATATTCCCAAAACCAAATTCAAAAGTCCTTCCAGTTTTATTTTTACTTCACATTTCATGGCAATCTTTCCTGAGGAAGAGCTTATGAACTCCCAATTACTTCTGGACTTTGTGATATTGCTTTCTATCTCCTGCAGTATTTACACATGATTTTTATTTGATGGTTATAGGTGTCACAAGTCGGGGAAAAGCATATTCATTTTAGTCAATATCTTCCAAATGGTCCGACTTCATGGCCGGATTGCAAATGACCAAGCATGGTTTGAATCCCAGTCCCAGAGACGTGAAAAACACACTGCTTGAATGTCGGATATCCCAACAGGATGGAGAAATGGAAGAAAAGGGATTGGGGGCCTTCTTTCTTTCTCTCTCTGTTGAGCACATGTGCCCTCTGACAGTTAAAATATATATACATAATACATATATATTATGCATATGAATTTAAAACTTTTAGATACAAATAAATACACTTGAACACTGCAATACTATTTCTAGGAATATATAGTGATTTATTGATTCATGTAAATGTATTTCCAGTAACTGAAGATAGGTTACTAAATCATAGTTTAAAAAAGGTTTTTAAAAACATATGAGTATGTTTATTGTTATTAAAAATAGAAAAGTATATATATATATATATATATATATATATATATATATATAAATGTACATATATTTATTTAAAGCACATATAGAGCATAGATATAATTTACTATAGCTACCTCTGATTAAGGAGATTTGATGTATAGGTATGAAATTTTATATTTTATTTTATAAACTTTGTTACCACTTAGCTTTTGTAAAGAAAGCCATAAATATATATTACTTTTAGAATAAAATTCAATTAGAAGAATAGAAATTAACAACTTGGTAGAAATTAATATAATTATGTGATTACTAAGTTATACAAAAAGCAAAATATTAAAAGAGATCAAGAGAATGATCCAAAATGAAATAATTTCAACAAAAGTAAAAGTAAAGAGCTTAAAGTTAAAGTGCTCAGGAAATAAATAGCATGTGTCTGGCAATTGACAAAATCCATCTATACAGCAGCAACAGAAACCCGGAAACCCAGGTCATACCTGTCACTCAACCCCCCTTTCAATCACAAAGTAGCTTGTGTGAGCTGTGAAACAGATGAATGAGAGCACAAATCAATATAAGAGGAAAGAAAAGCATTTCCTACAGGCAGGGGGTTGAGAAGGTAGAATGATTTCAAAGGAGGAAAAAATCATTTTCAACCAATTTAAACAAGATCAAGAATAGGATATGACCTTTAATAAAGACTTAAAAATAGATTCTTTGCCTCTGAAAATAGTCAGCCCAAACCTTCTGTGTTTTCTTGCTTCAAATATAGACCCCATAAATAAGCAACAGATGTATTTATACTTGTATTGTCTGCAAGTACATGATTATTGAACTGCAATGCTGCATTGGACCAAATATCCCAAATGGAATTTTTCACACCAGCTGTAGGACTGTAGCACTTCATAAGGCCACACATATTGTCTTCACCTTGGGCAATGTTCCCTCAAGTAAACATTGTTAATTCCAAGGGGGGGGAGGGGAAGGGATTTTATTTGAAACCGTAATGAATCCCATGAGAAAAAGAGTTGTATGGCAGACATATCTGGCTTGGGTTGATCTCCACCTCTCTAAAATGAAAGTGCCCTCTAAATATCGATTCTTTTTTGTAGAAAGTTTCTTCCACATAGCACCCTTCCTGAGAGGGGAAAAATATAAAAAATTACAGTTGCCTTGTTTTGTGGGCCAAATACAACTGGAAATTTCTAATACTGATTGAGGTGAACCAAACTGGAATGATCATAATGAAGTCCTTGTTCTTCAGAGGTGAACATAATTAAAAACCTGCTGATTCATAAAGTTACATGTTTTTTTTTTCTTTATCTCCTTTCCTCCTCTCAGTCTTCCTCATAACTACTTGCTTATTTTTTTCTGTATGTTTTATATATATATATATATATATGTATATATATATATATGTATATGTGTGTGTATATATATATATATACACACACACACACGCATACAGTATATATATGTATATATATACACACACACATATATATACATATATATATACTGTATGTGTGTGTGTATATATATACACATACATATATATGTATACACACACACACACACACACATATATATATATACACACACACAATTATTAGTGAAAATATTTATTGTGGCTTTGTGATGATTCCTCATGATTTCACATGGTTTCCCACATGCCAATCAAAAGAATTAGTGGGGCTGGATCCATGGCCTGGTGGTTACAGCAGCCATATTCCACAGGACCAATCACATGGTTCAAGTCTTTCCTAGGGAAAAATGGAGGAGAAGGGATTGCAGTGTGTCCATGCCCCATGGAGGGTACTTTCTTCTCTCCATTTCTCTCTCTCTGTTTCTAACAAGGGTACATGTACCTTGCAAAGAATGAATAAATAACATAAAATGAGAAAAGTAAGTTATAAACATACTACTTTTCCCCCTTGGGTACATTAGTAGGAGTATTTTATCTTTAGTGGAGATACACATGAAAAGAGAGATTAATTAATTTATAAATGTTAATTACAATCTTCTGGAATAAATGTCAATTGGGTAATGAGATAAGTCCTTCTCTGTGATGTAGGCTCCGTGAATGGCAGTAGTGACCTCATAAACTCTACAACCTGGAAGGAGAAACAAAGGAGGAAGAGAAGCCTTCTGCCACTGCACAGTGAGCCTCTGAGTGCAAAACAGAGGAGGTGAGAAAACATTCGCCCAAACTGTGCACAGTCACTTCCACCAAATTAGTGAAAACTTTTTCACAGTCATGATATTATTTTGATGGTTTCCCTGAAAACTGTGATTTATTTGGAACATAGCACCACATGCATTTTGCTTTGTATGGAGTCATATTTTCAGCTTGTCATCTTATTCTGTCAGGAAACACATTGGTGAAATTGATTAGAAGCTCCTCAACATTGCTTCTCTCCATAACACTACTTAGCACAGAGGTCATTAAAGAAAGCAGTGCAAACCCTGAAGCAAAAACAGTAAGGAGTACCTGATCCGGTCCCAGGAGTTGAAGCATATTAAAAACTAAATCAGAATTTCTATCTCATATGCTTGGCTTTTTTTTTTTTTTTTTTTTTTTTTGGTTAACTTTTGTGTTTGTTTCTATTTTTTATGAGCAAGAAAGATAGCACCCCCAGTAAAGTTTGAAGCCCCATGTAACCCCCATTCTTTAACCAGCCCCAGATCACAGATACACATGTCCCTGGCATACTCATGGAAGTCTCTAAACTTGAACCGAGAAACTTCACATGAAAGATTGCCTTGTAGGGACCAGCAGTTGGCGTAGTGGCTATGTCGCTGGACTCCCATGTAGTCGACCGTGGTTCAAGTCCTGGACCCAGTGGCTTAAACTCACACTGGGTGCTTGTGCGTTCGTGCCCAAGATCCTGAGAGGAGAATGGAGAAGAAGGGATTGAGGCATGGCCTCCCCCCTCTGGGGATGATTGCTCTCTTTCTGTCTGTCACTGTCTATCTTTCTGGCGAGTACACGTGCCCTATAGCAAAAAAAAAAAAAAAAAAAAAAAACCTAAAAAAAAAAAAAAGATTGCCTTGTAAAGCGATGTGCCACCATCTAGCCATCCATTTAACTTTTTATTGTGAAATAAACACAACAAAGGCATGTGCAATACTCTGATTTATCACAAAGTAAATACTCTGACTGATACACTATAAAGGGGGTACAAAATTATCTGTCATTTGGAAACTCGTGCATAATTCTTCTAATTACTATCCCTTTTTTCCCCATTCATTATAAATATGTACACTTACTATTTGTTAATTAAAATAAAATTAAAACTTATAAAACGATCATCACTATCTTTTGTGTGTATGTGTGTGTCTCTTTGATCAGGTCTTTATCCCAAATAAGATGTCAAAAATTATTTAATATTTATGGAACAAGCAAATTTAAGTGTTTATGCAACAGGTTCTTTTATTCTGTGGTAAGTTCTTTTTCTGCTTGCTTCTTTTAGGTTGCTGGTTTCTTGGTAGTTTAAGCCTTTTTTCCCACCCAAGGCTTCTTCTGCCTAATGCCAACAGCCTGTTTTCCTTTCTTCCCCTCTATGAACTTCTCCCCTGCAACCCACATCTCACCTGACCTGGCCTCCAATGCTGTTGTTGCCTAGGACACCCAGTCTGTAGTTCTTGGCCTGGTGAACAATGGTCTTTGTATATGGGTTTAGCTTCAGCGTGATTCTCAGGATTTTTAACGGATTCTTCTTCAGGTCTCTGAGATGAATCATTTTGCATGGTACTCAAAGGACTGGATCGCTGGGCTTTTCAATATTGTGCTAAGGTCTGTGTTGATCATTTTGTGCACAGGAAGATTGTAGTTACTCTTGAGGGAAGCAGTTCTTTGCCAAGTGCCACAGAATTTATCTAACTCCTGAAAGCACTTTTAGTCCAAATGCAGAAGTTTCCCAAGAGCAAGTTTCAGGATGTTGAGTTTGCTCACATTCCACAGAGTGATTGCAGAGATGTTTCTGAAGGCCTCAGTGTTGCCACTGTTATAGATGATGCAGTGTCCCCTGTGCTGGAAAATTTCTCATTTTGTTCTTGCCAGTTCTTAGTCACTGAGAACCACAGACCTTTTTGATATAATTCCAGGCCTTAATTTTCTTAAGGAGAAAAGCAACCTCATTGGTCTTCTTGCAGCCTTCAGCTTTAACTTGGACCACCAAAGGAAGTTCAGAAATTTCCTCAATTCAATGACCATTAGGCATGATCATAACTGATAAGGCCAGGACCACCACAGCAGAGCACATTGATTTGGGCTTGTGTTCACTCTACAGTGCCAATGGAATCGGGCTTCATTGCAAACATGGCTTCCTTGATGCATATTTCCAAATGCTCCCTGGCCAGAGCAGTGTTCCTCCCTCCTCCCCTTGAACACCTGGAATTCCAGCCACAGCTCTGCCAGCACCCTAAGACTTAGCATGAGTCTGATGCCCCAATACAGGGTGGCCAGTTGGCTTTGCATATATATTGACATGAACAGAACTCACAATATCTCATCAAACAGAAGCCTTAAACACAGAAAGCAAAGTAGCATTTTTGCCAGATGTCTCCTCCATTTTGGAGTACACCAGTATATGTGGATGAGGAGAGTCATCAGAGAAGAGAAGTCCACCATCCACTCAACGCAGCAACTCCTACAGGAAAAGCCACTTGCTTCCTCTTAAAAACACGATTCTGGGCCAGTCCTATGTAGCCTGGTAGTTAAGAGAGCCAGATCCCACATGGCCAACCATGATTTGAATCCCGGCTCCAGTGACTTGAACAACACACTGGGTAAGTGTGTTCATATGCCCTAAATCACAAAGGAACCAAGAAATGAAGGAGAAGAGATTTCACTGTGACCACACCCCATTGGGGCTGTTTTCTTCCTCTCCCTCTATCTGTCTCTGTCTCTTTCTGGAGAACACAAGCACCTTCTGACAATAAAAATAAATAAATAAAAATATAATTTTAATGCCTAAGCACATATTCTTAAATGCTACAGTTTGGATCCACCTATTTTTGAACTTCCTGTAAGTAAAATCATGTGATATATATCTTTTAGCGTCTGAAATCTTTTGCTAAAAATTCTGTTTATGATACACACGTAATTTCATGTAGCCATAGTTTTTTTTTATTTTTACTGCTTCATAGTATTTTTAATATGAGTACAACAAAATTTATTTTTCTATTCAATTATCGATTGGAAAAACTTTTAGAGATATTCTCGTGTGTACTTGCTACATAAGCAGATATTTCTAGAAGTAGAAGTTTCTGGTCAGGGTGATGTATTTCTACAAACATAATTCATCATGACAAACTGTCTTCCAAAGAAATCATTCCAATTTATGCGCCCAGGAGCAGTGTACAGGAGCCCCAGGGCTTCACGTCTCACTCACATTTGATATCATAATGTCTGTAGGAATTGTTTGCTTAAATGTTCTGGATAACAGTGCTTTGTTGTTTACATATGTTGATAGTCTCTATCTACTCTGCAACTTGCTTTTTCACTCACTTAATAATATCTTTTAAGGAATGAAAGATCTTACTCTTATTGTAGTGAAACATATTGATCATAATCCTCATAGTTAAAACTTTTGTGTCCTACTGTTAAACACTCTACTCCTAATGTAATGTAATGAAGGTATGTTACATATTATCTTCTAGAAGGATTATTTTTATGCCTTTTGTAGTTAGAACTGCAATAGAGACCAATTGATTTTTGTGTATGGTCTGAAAGAGGATCAAATTTTTCTTTTTTTCCACTTAGATATACATCTATTCCAGAATCTATTATTGAAAGACATGCATTATCCTCTCCTCTACAGGGTCATCTGTATTCGTTTCCTAGGGCTGCTAAAGCAGACAACGATAACCTGAATGGCTTAAGACAACACAAATTTATTTTCTCTGGACGTCGAAGGCCCAAGTGTGAAGCTGGGCTGTCAGGAGGACTGTGCTTTTTGTGAAAGCTCCAGGGAAGATTCCTCTCATGGTTCCTGGGGAATGCCAGCAGCCCTTGATGTTTCCTGGCTTACAGCTGCAACACTCTCATCTGTCTTTGTCATCGCATGATACCTGTGTGTCAGTCTCTAGATTCAGATTTCTCTCTTTTTACAAGATGAGTTTTCTGGGTTTTGTTTTTGTTTTTTGGAGAGGTTTTTGCTATAGGGCACAAGCGCTCGCCAGAATGACAGAGAGAGACAGAGAGACAGAAAGCAAGAAATCACTCCCTGGGGGGGATGGCCCCACCACAATCCCTTCTCCTCCATTCTCTTCTTGGGATCTTGGGCACAAACGCACATGCCTCTGGCGTGAGTTTAAGCCACTGGATCCAGGACGCAAACCATGATCGACTACATAGGAGTCCAGCAACATAGCCAGTATGCCAACTGCTGGTCCGTATAAGATGAGTTTTATGGGATTTAGAGCACACCCTAGTCTAGTATGACCCCATCATAATTGACGGCATATGCAAAGGCCCTATTTATACAGGAGGTCACATTCATAGGTAGGGAGCTGGGTGAGAATCACTGAGAGTCATTGCAGGGACTGGCTACCACAGACATGTAGCATGTTACTGATACCTGGATGGTACATAAACATAATCACACATGCTCATTCTTGAAAGAAACAAAGGTGAATGTTCACCACAAATGTTGAAGAATATACAGTTTTAAATTTTATAGTGCATGCAAATCCTCCTTCTGTCTTTATAGGTAAATGTATAAACATGAAAGATTTTTTGAATCAATTATTTTAGAAATATCCTCTCATATTTAAAAATATCTTCCAATATGTGGAAATACCACTTCATTTTAGATAAATGTCATTATAATTTATTTTTTCCTATAAAAGATGAAAATAATTGAATTGTTTTACATACAAATCAACACACACACGTCATCTTCCTGGGTAAAATCATGCCCATGTCTGAATTAATATGTGTCTTAGAATGTAAAGAGTTGTTGAAAACTCAGAATAGAAAAGGATGTTAAAAATAAAATGTGAAGATGCAGAAAGCTGAGGTTATTTGCCTACGTAGCTAGCAGCAGAGCCAAACTGGACCAAGGACTCCCACGCAGTAGTTAAGTGTGAGTTACCAATTACCCAACATTAAATCAATGACTTTCCTAGTAGTGCAAACCTATGTAACGAACACAATGATGCTAGTGAATAATTGCTATATTTGTTTTAGCAACAAATATCAATGGTGTTATCCGCAAACAGAAGACTTTACCAATCTGTTTACATTCTTCCTTTTTAGGACAAAACCACTCATCTGGCAATGTCTTAAATACTATTACATGAACTACTCCTTTCTCAATTGAAAAAAAAAAGAATGATAGCAATGATTGTGTCTTAGGCTATCAGGATTCTCATTTGTGATGCAAATTCATAGTTTTGAAAAGGAGTGGGAGAGGCTAGGCCTAGACAAGCAATCAAATTTGAATATGTACCTGTCCCCAAATATCTGTGTGTACATCTCTAGAGCATTTGTAGAGAGATCTGTCATCCTGGTATTTCGGGTAATAAGTTCCACTCATAATAAGCGACATCCGTGTTCACTGTAGAGCGGTGAATGAAGTGTCCTGTCGTCAGAGATTCTGAACACAGCTGAGTCCAACTTGCCTAGCAACAGGGCTCTAATGTAAGGCTTTTATTTTGTAAAACTCTGACCTCTAAAATACTTTGTGGCATTTGGAAACCTTGTGTCTGTCTTACTGTGCACCCTACAATCAACACCATATGCTGACAGATGAGAATAGAAGCTATTATGAGTTGCAGTATACTGTATCTAGGGTAGAACTGATACAGAATATAAAATATTCGTTTTATACTCTCTCTGGCAGATAACAGTTGAGTAATATTTGCCCATGGATGAATGAAAGACTGTAAGTGCTTTACTGTGCTCACCACAAAAGAAGCAGGAATAAGAACACATAGAGAAAGTTAATTATAAAAGAAAACAAGCTTGAAATAATTTTTGTTTGAACTTCTTCTGCTTGACCTTTTAAAAAAGTTCTTAGATTCTATTAATTTAGTCCATCCTGTATTATTTATCTTTCATTCAGCTTTATTCTTGAAAACAAATCCAGGGCAGGACTTTCGGTATAAGTTTATTTCCTCTCCTGCTTCCAGCTCTGAGTTCTGAGGTATTTGCCTTTTCAAATTTCAAAATTTTTCCTTTTTTTTTTTCCCTCCAGCACTTCCAAACATTTTTGGAATGCTTCTATTTCTAGAAATAAAAATATAGTATTGTTCAATTCATCAAAATTAATGTTTCTGAAATTATTCTATGTTCTTTTGAAAAACCATATTCATTTATAGAAGCCTATTTAATTTCCAAAGAAGGCAAAACATCAGGAGAAAGTGGAAATGAGATTGAAGTGCTAAGATGACAAGCAGGGATAGAAAGCATTTTGCAATTAACTTAGGTCTGGGCGAAGAAAGTATGCCACTAAATTATATTGGAAGTTTAAGCTCTACTATTAAATATTCTAAAGAGTCTATTAATATTAATATTGTGTTGTTATATATATAATATACGGATATGTGTACATAGACATAGTTAATGTATTACTGCTTATGCAACAATTTAGTGATATTAAAATCTGTTGCATGTGGGGCCAGCACGCGCGGCGGCGGCGGACCCCGCCTTTCCAGGCCTGCGCGGCGATCTCTGGCACTGGGTATGTCCCGCGTTCGGCGCCAACGCGGACCGGCTGCGCGGACCGGCCGAGCTCACCGACCTTCCTTTCTCGGGGCAGGTGGGCGAGCAGGGGATGGAGCTGGATCCCGCACACATTCGTGCGCTCGGGGCTGGCGTGTGGCTGCCGGGCCTGCGCGTGGCCCCCGGGCCTGCGCGTGGCCGCCGGGCCTGTGAGTGGCCGCCAGGCCAGCGCCTGGCCACCGGGCCTGCACGTGGTTGCCAGACCAGCGCGTGGCCGCTGGGCCTGAGCCTGGCCCCCGGGTCTGCGCATGGCCTCCGGGCTGGAACGTGGCCGCTGGGCCTGCGTGTGGCCGCCAGGCCTGCACGTGGCCGTCGGGCCTGCGCCTGCACGTGGCCGCCGGGCCTGAGCGTGGCCGCCGGGCCTGCGCGTGGCCCTCGGGCCTGCACGTGGCCACTGGGTCTGCGCCTGCGTGTGGCCGCCAGGCCTGCCTGTGGCTGCTGGGCCTGCGCGTAGCCCCCGGGCCTGCGTGTGACCGCCGGGCCTGCGCGTGGCCGCCGGGCCTGCACCTGCGCGTGACCGCCGGGCCTGCACATAGCCGCCGGGCCTGCGTCTACGCGTGGCGGCCGGCCTCAGGCGACAAACTGAGGCCAAAAACTAGGACTAAGAACTTGCAACTACAAACAACAGAAAGAAGCTTTAGCTGTCTTAAACCAATTGAGAAATATATTGTATAGGAGGATTGTCTCCGCCTATGGACAGTGAGAAGATAATGGTCACCAGCCCTGCATTACCTCAGGGAAAAACAAGAACTACTCTATCATTCTTAAGGAAGCCAGATACCCGAGGATGACTCACACTGCAGATCCCCACAACACCATTCCCGGTAACCACAAGATGGATGCTGTGCCACATCAACTGATAATCATCTCTGCCTTCAAGAACCGCTTTCCTGAAACTGTCTTACATGGAGATTCACCTACAATTGCGGAACTGCATGAGACCCACCCTTAATTCAACCCTGAATAGAATCTATGCTCCCTATTGTTAAAAACTTTATGAGCTGATAATTGGAAAGAAAAAAAAAAAAACTGAAAGAACTGGAGGGTATAATAGCAGGGAATGCAACTGTGGATGCTAGAGACAGTATGGGAGAGGTAATGGGAATGAGTAATTGAGGGTGGAAGGGAGGGATTCAGGGAACAAACAACACACTTAATAGACACAAAAATGAAAAGTTGTCTGTTGATGATAATGTACATGGTAATATCGTCTTGACTAATGTGCACTGTATTCATGCTGGGAAAAACCATGTTGTACACGGTGAAGAGATGCAATGACTAAATGTAATAATTGAAATAAAAACAAAAACAAAAACAAACAAAAAAAATCTGTTGCATGTGCATTTTGTGCTAGACATAGTACCACATATTTTAGGTACCTATTTTCTTTTACATTTTATGTTATTAAAAAGACTTGAAGGACTCTAGCCTTTGAAACTAAAGTCCCTAATTGTTTAATCCTGTATTCTGTCAATACACGATTAGATCTTGATCTTTGCCTTTATTTTATATACATATTATATACATATATATATGTATTCGTTTTTAATTGTGATTTATGATTTACATATAATCATTGTAGCTCTTTGTGGAGTACATTATAGTTTTTCAAAATATTCATGTAATGTGCAGTAACCAAATAAAGGATATAGACATATTCATCCTATTCAATATTGAATATTGTGTTGTGCATATTCAATAATATGTCCACTAGCTGGTTTTTGTTTTTGAAATACATATTGGATTTTCAGCAAAATCACCTCTCCAAAGGAAAGAACCATGCTGCAATCCCTTCTTCTCTGTTCTCCTCTCAGGATTTTGGGTTCACACGCACATGCACCCAGCATGAGTTTTAAGCACAGGGTCCAGAACTCGAACCATGGTCAACTACATGGGAATCCAGTGATGCAATCATTACACCATCTGTTGGTCCCTCACTAACAATTTTTTTTGGGGGTAGAGGTTTTTGCTATAGGGTGCGTGCACTAGCCAGAAAGAGAGAGACAGAGAGATAGAAAGCGAGAAATCATCCCCCCCAGGGGGGGATGGCCAAATCACAATCCCCTCTCCTCCATTCTCCACTTGGGATCTTGGGCACGCATGCATACATGCCCAGCGTGAGTTTAAGTCACCAGGTCAGGGTCTCAAACCGCGGTTGACTACACGGGAGTCCTGTGACTGTCATTATGCCAACTACTGGTCCCTCCACACATTAACTTAGAGCTCCAAAATAAATAAGCAGACAGGAGACTCAAGCTTCTTTTCCAGAATGATTTCATAAGCCATAATAAGAGTTTTCATTTTTAAGGTATCCAAATCGTGCCAGATACTTCCCATTTATTGTATCTAATCATTATATAAAATGTAAAAAAAGTTCTCTCTTTTTTAGGTATGAAGAAAAAGTCTCAGAGATTTCACTGTGGAGTTAGTACATTCAGCAGTCGTTTATCTGGCTCCAAAGCCTACTGCATTCATTGAAGTATAATATACACAGTGTCTTCAAAAAGTTTATAGAAAACACCTATCACAGAAAATTTATGCATGGATCTTTAAACCTTAGTACCAAAATAAACTCATATTTTAATTTCATTTCCACAAACTTTTAGAAGTCTTCTTGTACTAGAAATATGTAAAGCAAGAGCAAAATGAGTGCTCTTAACAAAATTTAGAGAAATATCATTTCTAATACATGACTCATGTTTTAAAGAGGTTGAATTTGCTCCTAGTTACCCAGTGTTGAGGCTAATGGCAGCAATACATGGCTGTGCTTAAAACAACATTATTTTTTAAACTGGGCAGAAGGCTTTCCATCTCAATTCTGCCATTTACTAGATGTGCAGACTTGGGCAAGTTCCATAAGTCTAACTTTTCTTCATCTGTAAAATAAGGATATTTGTATATATGCTTTGTAAGTGTGCTTAACCAGGAAACACATCACAGTAAGTGTTATGTGGTAGGCTCTCAGTAGCATATTTTTTCTGAGGTCATATTTTTCAATACATCAAGAAACTTTTTTGGTAGACATTCATAGTAATGTGTATATATATATATATATATATATATATATATATATATATATATCAGTTGTAGCTATGTCAAAAGAAATCTATTATAGCAGTTACTAGAGATTGCTGGGATAGCTATCATTGATTTCGCTTTGTCATAAAATTTTAGAATTTCATCCTTGTATGATCTACGTTTAAGATAAGGATATTGATAGTCTTTGACAGCCACTTACTTTCCTTTCCTTGTTTACTCTACCCCTGGGCCAGAGGTAGAGAAGAATCCACTACAACTTTGGCCAACTCCTCTTCAGGTCTGACAGTACTGGATCGGGATATCCATTTGGGAATAAATCCTAAGGCCAATTATTCAAATGATCACATAATTTGCCCTAAATGGCATTGCCTTCCAGTGAATCTTTTGAAAAAACAATCTCATTTGTCATCTTATCTTAGTGGTTCAGGTGAGGTCATCAACTTAGTAAGACTGTACTTAGGCCCAGAAAGTTCTCTGGATCAGTTCTCTAGGGCTTGACCACCAGCCTCTGTACATTCCACCTCTACCTGTAAGATGGAACAAAAATATTCGAATGTGGAAGTCAACAAGTGGAGTGGTAGTTAAGGCACTGGAGTCCCAGAATACCGACTGCAGTTCAAGTCCTGGATCCAGCAGCATTAAAATTATGCCAGTTAGGGGAGGGGGTGTACATGCCCAGAATCCTAAGAGGAGAATAGAGAAAAAGGGATTGTAGTATGGCCATTCCCCCGGGGGTGACTTCTCTCTGTCTCTCTCTGGCAAGCTCACAATGAGATACCACTGTAGCCCTATCCCATGTGCCACTCTTGTGGTGCTTTTCCTTCTTTCAGTCCTAACAAGGGTTCTTCCTACCTGAACATATCAGAGTGACTTGGGTTTTTGTGTTAGAAGAACAGGAGTTGAAGTGGGAAAAAACAGGTGGGCAATGGTAAAATGTGTAATAGGTGACTGGAGTAGATTTTGGAAGGAGAGCATGCAAATTATTAAAGAGAGAGGCATAGGAAACATAGAAGAAACTATGATTAAAATACATCATTTTGAGAAATATTCTTGGATCTGCTCCCCCTTTCAAGGTATCGCAGTAAGACTTGTCATTTTAAGATTACTGTTGAGTACATGGATTGTACTTTTTTGCCATGACCACGTTTTTGGCATCTATCTACGTGAATCATGGATTTCTAGGTTTCAAATTGTTTCTCCCATTGCTGCTAGCCATAGAAAATACCATGGAACTGGACCAGCATTTGGCGTAATG
This sequence comes from Tupaia tana, assembly GCA_026018925.1. Classification (NCBI taxonomy): domain Eukaryota; kingdom Metazoa; phylum Chordata; class Mammalia; order Scandentia; family Tupaiidae; genus Tupaia; species Tupaia tana. The sequence goes on from JAKSZU010000002.1 coordinate 72,691,621, forward strand.
GCTATGTCGCTGGACTCTCATGTACTTGATTGCGGTTCGAGTCCCACACTCAGTGGCTTAAATTCACACTGGGCATGTGTGCGTGTGTGCCCAGGTTTCCGGGGGGAGAATAGAAGAGAAGGGATTGCTGCGTGGTCATCCCCCTGAGAGGGTGATTTCTCGCTTTCTGTCTCTCTCTGTCTTTCTGGTGAGTACATGTGCCCTATAGCAAAAACCTCTCCAAAAAAAAAAAAAAAAAAAAGAAAAAAGACAAGACCATGGAACTAATATTTATCAAAACCAACTGTTGTATCTTTCATTTGTCCTTCCCTATCTACTCTCCACACCCCAGAAGGAACATAAACTGACCAAGGAGAAAGAAGGAAAGGGAGAAAGCAACACCCGTGGGGAATGGTCATGCAATAATCCCTTCTCCATTTCTCCCTCCTGTTAGCCTTTAGGACATCCAGGTACAAGTTTCCAGCATGTTTTAATTTTTTTTTTAGGGAGAGGTCTTTGTTACAGGGCACATGTACATGCCAGAGAGACAAAAAGTGAGAAGTCACCTCCCAAAGGGGATGGCCATGCCACAATCCCTTCTCCTCTATTCTCCTCTCAAGATTTTGGGTATGCATGCACATGCGCCCAGCATGACTTTCAAGCCACTGATCCAGGACTCGAACCACAAGTTGGCCATGTGGGAGTCCAGTGATGTAACCATTATGCCATCTGTTGGTCCCACCCAGCATGTTTTTCAAACTACCAGGTCTAGGACTCAGATCACACCATTAGCCATCTAGGATTCAGCTGCCTTAACCCCAGATCTCTTCATTCATCCCTGCTGTGCTTTTCCCTAGGATTCCTGAACTGTATAAAGTACATTCACAAACTCCCATACTTTCTGGCTTTTGCTTTGATTCATTGGGGAGTACGAGTGGAAGTTAGAGGCGGGGATGAGAGTGAGGTCAGGGTGTTTATTATCCTGACTCCCTTCCCACAAGATGCCCTTGTGATGGCTGCATCACTTGATGGAAGGTCACTACTCTGTTCAAAGGAGCTATTCTGCATGACTTTCTTTTTCTAGTTTCTGGTAACCACACTGCCCCTCATTCCTTCAAACCTAGAAGTGGTTAACAACCTTACTGCCCCATCCCTAGACACCTGCCTATTCCTATGGCTCTCCTACATTCTACTCACATTTTTTTTTTTTTGGTTATTCTACTAATAATTTCTCCTTAAATTATCTTAATCAGAGTTTGCCATCTGCTTCCTGGTGGGATCCTGATCAACACACCAGCCACTCAACTTTGTTCTCTAATCTTAATCATACCACCTAGAAAGCTACATAGAAATTAATTGCAGGATGAAGGGCCTTATTATTCTTTATCTTTAAATTCTAAGAAGTTGGAATTATATGCCTCAGGGACAGAGGATATGTGTGTTTGGAAGAATCTGAGACACATAATTCAACCTATTTCTAATTTCATTATCTCCCCCATGCCCCTTTATTCACTATGAAAATTTTTTGCTGCCCATTTGGCTCTATCAGGACCACCTGAGTTCCCATTCTTTCTACATAAGTGATCACTGAGGATATAAGACCTCCTAGTCTGTTCAGTTGTGCCAGCCCAGGCTGGGGCTTTTGCTGAGGGTATGGACTCTAGATTCAAAAACCATGAAGGTCAGGCTGGTTCTGTGATACAGTGTAGGGCCTGCTGGATCCCACATAATGATCATGGTTCTAACCCCCAACCCAGTTAGTCTTCAAAGTACCAGGCTTGTCCACAAGTGCCCAGGATCTGACCGGCTAGGGGACTTTAAGAAGAAGATCACAGTGTGATTGGACTCTGTGGAGGGTGTCTCTCCCTCCACCATGTAAACATGCACACATTATTATGAATAGAGGTAAAAAATTACAAAGGTGTAAAAAGTGTCTGGGTTGGGGAGTGGTCAATCCTAAGCAGGAGAGAAGCTCTACTTTGTGATTGGTTCTATGCCCTTTTAGACACTCCAGGCTTCAAGATGGCACAAAGCAAAACATGGACATTCTCTAAGGGCACAGCTTCAGACCACAGTGATAATGTGATGCTCAGTGATGCTGAAAACCATATGGAAGTTAGCGGTTTGGTCCCAGGCCAGCCTGTACATGAGTGTGCCCATGAGCTTGGCTGGTTAGAAAAGACTGGGATAGGAGGTCGTGATGTGAAATGTTGTTGAAGTGCTTTCCTCTCTTAAAGAAATAAATAACTAAACTTTTCAAAGAAAGAAAGAAAATAGTTCTCTATGGATGTCACAATATATCACATTCCCCTGAGAACTCAACCACAGCTATTAAGGCTGAAGAGGTCTTGGTCAGACCACATGCTGGGCACAGGCCACTGGGATTACCAATTCCCATGGCCTCAGTTTGTTTTGCTTCTGAATGAGCTCCTTGAGATCAGGGCAGCGTCTCAGTCATCTTTGAATTCTGAGGATCTAGCACCATACCTGATACACAGGTGGGACCAAGTATTTAACTGGATGAATGACTGGATGAATGAATGAAAAACTGATTGAATATTCATGTAGTAACTGGATACAAAGGCCCTCCTCATGACTTAGTCTCCCTTTAGAGACCGAGACAATGTTTTCTTTTGCTCTATACTTCAAAGCCTTTCACTGTGATTCATCAGAGCAGGTTCCCTTTCCAGGTCAACCTCTTCATAATCATTTTTTGTCAGGTCCACCAAGAAACTTCTTCATTTTCTTTATTGTAGCTTTTTAACTGTTCAAGTGTGCTTTCAATGGCATGTCTCTACTAACCAGAAAAATTGATAACTAGGCATTAGTTATTTGAGCAGATCTGTAAACAGTATTTCTAAAAAGTTTTGAGATGAGAGTTCTCACTCTTCTCCCAACACAGCATCCTCATCACTAGCTTCCATGAAGCTCTCTAAAATAAGGAGACTGAGCATGAATCACAAGAAACTTGAATAACACTCACTTTAAAATCTTCCTTCTCATTAGTGACTATCTGATGAGTATTTTGAGCCAAGATACAGTGCACATGATTAATATAAGAGATCACATGTATCTGTTATTTAAGAAATGCCAAGCACAGTTTTAAGTTTGTTTGCTTAAAGTCATTTAAAATCTATAGCAACCCTATGAGGTAGATAGCAACTGAGGGTGGAAAGTGTTAAGTAACATGCTGAAGGGCAGACCACAGACGGATGAGATTTGAACACATGCCCCATGGCCCAGTGAACTGTCTGTCGAACCATCATATATAGAGTGTGGCACAGAAAGTAACGACAATACTTTGCCAGATCCAGCCAATGATCTCCAAGCCCAGAGACCTACTTGCAGCCACAGTTTTAAAAGAACAGACAACTAAGACTCTTGAAAGAGAACAACAACAGTGAGTTTAGAGGTCAGGCCTTAACAAATACAAAACTTCTAAAAGCAATGAAAAGTAAAGACCTTTTGCCTACAGAAAATCCCAATAGTTCTTGGGTTCCATTGTGCAGTAACTCCAATTGGCTTAAATGAGATTGTGGCATGACCTTTAAGGATTAGGGAAGTCACAGAAAAGAAATCATATTCCATGAGTAGTTGAACACATATGGTGATGCTCAAAGGAGATTACTGCTGAGCACCCACAGGGGAGAGTTTAAAGAGGGGAACCACGCCGAGATGGCATTTCAGTGAAAAGACTCCCCAGAAACTCAAAAATAAGAGATAAAGTCAAAGCATAGTCTTTCTTCTTCTTATATGTCTTTCTGTATGTCCTCTTCTCTTCAAAGAAGGACATCTGTTATTGGATTTAGGACCCACCCTAATCCAATCTAACCTCATTTTGACTAATTACATCCACAAAAATCCTGTTTCTAAATAAGGTCACACTGAGGTTCCAGGTGGCCATGAATTTTGGGAGACACTATTTAACCACAAGCACTGACAGTGGTTATCCTTAGTTTGCCACAGGCAACAAGGAGGAATTCTGATCTAAATTTTATAGCAGAAGTTTCGAATATAAATGCATACTTCATCTTCCAATAGGAGAGCATAAAATAGACTGCCCCATGGTGCCTTTTTAGAGAAAAATATTAGAAAATAGCTTTGTATGCAAATATGGAAGTCACAATGTTTCTCTTTTGGCTTCCAACAAAATCATGTGTTAAATAGGAAGCTTAAATAGTCACCTAATGTTCTTCAATTGAAGTAGCTGGCTATATTGAGAATAAATGCTGCACCAGCTAAACATGCAATGGAATACATTTGGAACATCTAGATCCAGCTCTATAATGATTCTAATTTTTCTCTCCTGATAGTGAGAATGTGATTACATACAGCTTGATTTGGTTTTTCAAGGAGCACCTTTAGACTCTATATACTTATAATGGCAGGCAACTTGGTTGACTTTTGTAGGTACTCTATTTACTCAATTTAACTAGGATATCACTGAGTCAAAGGCTCATCTAATTAGCTGGCATAATAAATCAAACACAACTAATTTGGTTGTTCTCAATGCCACAGCACTTTTTTTAAGGTCACTACCAAGGTGTATGCAATTAGCAGCTTGTCTCCCTGAAGGAATAGTCTGACCAGACTTAATTGTTCCATGGTGGGAGAAGTAATTTGGCAACAACCTGCTGTGTTATTATAATAAACAGCCTAGATAGTTCTATCCTCCATTTTTCCTTTACTGCCTAATTTAGTTTTTGTTAATCTCTTTTCTTCTTTTTTTTGTTGTTCTTTTTTAATTTTAGTTTTTATTTTTATAAAGCAAAATTACAGAACTTATTTTTAACAGAAAACTTTACATTCCTTTGTCTGCTAAATGTTTCTTCTCTTTGTCCCTCACACTCACCCTCTACCACTCAATCTCTAACACTCTCTCGCCTCTCTTATAGTTTCTGGTATCTACACTTATCTTTTCCAGTATCATTTCTTCAGATCTTTCCATTTCTGCCACAGAGTGCAGGCATTCAGTACATGTTGAGTGGGGATATGCAGTGTGTATCTTTCAAAGTCTGGCTCACTTTAACATTAAGACTGCTATATTCATCCACTTTGAATCATATGATAAGATCTCATTGTTTCTTATGGTTGAGTAATATTCTACAGTATATATGTGCCACAGTTTTTCAATCATAGGTTTTTGGACACTTAGGTTGATTGCATGTCTTAGCAATTGTGAATAATGCTGCAATAAACATGGATGCACAAGTGTCTTTCCAACTGAATATTTTACTACCCTTTGGGTAAATACTAAAGAATGGGATTACTGGGCCATATGGTAGTTCCAGCTGTAGCCATTTGATGACCCTCCAATATTGTTTTCCACAGAGGTTGTACTAATTTACATTTCCACTAGCAATGTAAGAAGGTTCCCTTTTACCACAGCATTACTGGTACTTACTGCTTTTTAAATTTTTTGATCTTAGCCATTCTAATTAGGGTTAAATGTTATCTCATTGTGTGTGTTTTTGTTTTGTTGTTGTTGTTTTATGCTTTATATTTTCTGCCACAAGGTGTGTGCACTCACCAGAGAGAGACACATAGAGAGGAAAAATAAGAAACTATCCTTGAGGGAGAATGGCCACACCACAATCTCTACTCCTCTATTGTTGTCTTGGGATTCTGGGCATGCACATGCACATGCCAGGCATGATTCTCAGGCTGCTGGGTCCAGGACTCAAACCATAGAGTCATCTGTGTGGGGACCAGTGCTCCAACCACCATTCCACTGATATGGAGAAATCCTGAATTCATGAAGAAAGAGTTCTCCTTTCTCTTGTGAGTGCTATTTCCATTCCTCTGCATCTATTTTTCTGCAACTTTTGGTGCATTGGCCAGGAAACGGATTCAGACAGGCCCTTTGAGCTACCAATCCCAGGGCATTTTCTCTGGGATGGTCACTATTGCACACAGAGATGGGCACACCCCATCTTATTTGACAGGATCCTTCAGCCAGGTGCCTGCCCCAAGGCCAAGTGTTCTTGGATCATCACACTCTGACTGGAGAGAAGAACCAACTCCTGGACCCTGATGTATCAACCTTGGTCAACTCTGGTAATCTGGTAAGCTCCCTGTGGAGCTATAGAGCCCTAGTTAGACCTACTAGAATAGAGTAGAGGAGGAGACCTGATCACTCTCCATCAGTTGCAGGACCAGCAGTTAGGGCTCATCTGGTAGTTGTTTGATGTGAGGAGGGAATGTATAATCTCTGAATGAATGTGAGTGTTTGTGATGAGCAAATGTGTTTGTGGCTCCATGGCTTCTTGCTACAGAGCACCATTGGGTCCATGACTGCATTTCCAAGGTAGTTCCGTGAAAGGCTAAATAGAAAAATTGGTGCTGAGGGACCCAGTCCCTCTCTGTGCATTCAATCTGGTGGAAGATTTATATCCTATTGATTATTGCCAAGGAACTACACAAAGCCTGCGAGGGACACAGTCAGACAGATGCCTGATTGGTGCCCTTTGGAGGGCACCCACCCTTTGTCTGCTGTGACAGCATTCATGGAAGGGAGGACACAGAGGCTGATAGGAGGGTTTTCCCTGTAGAGGCAGATAGGCAGAGTAGCAAATGTCAGGTCACCGATACTGTCCTCAGAGGCTAGAACACGAGTTCCTCCTGACTGTGACAAAAAATTTCTTCCTGGAGCCTCTCCTGACTCTCCTACAAAGACTTCCACTATGGAGTAAAACCTGCCCACTCTGTCTGGGAAAGGAGAGGGCAGGCATCACCCTCTACCTAGACAACCTTCCCTCATCCATTAGCTCACAGATTTCCATTCCCATGTCCTCTCCATTCCACCTAAATATATACCCCTCCCCCTCACTGGGGTATCTGCCATTGAAATACTGAGAGGACAGACCCCAGAGAGACTGCTGTGGTCCTTCTGATTGCAGCCCTTGGCTGAGGCCCTCCTGTAAACTTGAACAAAATTATTGTTTGCGCTGCCTGGCCTTTTCAGCAGTGCCCCCAGGAGGCTGTACAGCTTCTGAGCCTCTGGGCTAGCTAAAGCCCACCCCCAGGAGCCACCATCTCTCCGGAGTCTACTCATCTGTTTCCCCAGGGCCTGAAGAGCAGCCTGAGGAGCCAGCACCAGCTCTACCAATTCAGGGTAAAGGCCGCCAACCATTCCAAATCCTGCACCCTGATTCTGCCTCACTCGCTGTCACTCAGCAAGCCACTGCAGCCTAGAGCAACCCCACTCTTCAGATGTCCCTTCAGGAGACCTGAGGACCACCCCCCCCAAGATAGGAACTGATGGGGCTATTATGGAAGGCAGAGCAACTCTACTACCAGCCCTTCACCACTACCGATTTGTTTAATTGGAAACACCACACCCCCTCCTACTCATAACAGCCCCAGGCAATGATAGATCTCATGGAGTCTATACTCCAAACCCACCAGCCCACCTGGGACAACTGTCGCAACTACTTCTCATCCTACTTAATACAAAGGAATGCCGTGGAGTCCTTGTGGCAGCAAAGAAATAGCTACAAGAGCATGCCCCAGTGATGTGGTAAATCTCAAGACTTGGGCCAGAACTGTTTTTCTGAATGAGAAGCCTGACTGGAATTTCAATACTGAAGGTGGCTGCACTCATCTGAGCAAGTATTGAGAGGCACTCCTACAGGGAATGAAAGTTGGTGCAAAACAACCTACTAACATGGCAAAAACTATGGAAATAATTCAGAAGACAGATGAGCTGCTGAGGCCATTTTATGAGAGGTTCTGCAAGCAATACTGGATCTATACTCCATTTGATCCAGAGAGCTCCGAAAGCCAGCAAATGATTAATGCTGCCTTTGTCGCCCAGTCAGTCCCTGAAATCCATAAAAAACTCCAAAAGCAGGAAGGCTTTGTTGGGATGATTGCCACCTAGCTCCTGAAGATTGTTAATTGAGTCTTCGTGAACTGAGATTGAAAGGAAAGAGCGGATGTAGATTGGTGGGTGAAGCAAAAAACAACCCTGTTGGCCTCTGCCCTGAAACAACCAGATGCCCCACCTGCTCTAAGAGGGGGGGGCCAAAAAGCAGTCACCCCAGGCTTTGACCAACTCAGTGTGCATACTGCAAAGAGGATGGACACTAGAAAGGTGAATGCTCCAAGCAGAAGGCAAATCAAGGAAGAACAACCAGAAGCCCATTCATAGCCCCTAAGACTTTCCATCCAAAGCCTCCAAGAGACTGACTAGCCATTATGAAATCAGAATAGGACCAACCGGGCTCTATGATCCTAGGCCCCCAGGAGCAACTGGTCAACATCGACGTAGGAGGCCAACTAATAACATTTATGGTAAATACAGGCACAGAATATTCCATTGTAACCCAGCCTCTGTCTCTCCCCACAGGCCAAAGAACTACTATCACGGGAGTCACTGGAAACATCCGGACCTAGCCCTTCATGCAGGCAAGAAGCTGCCAATTAGGGGGACACTTGGTTACCCACAAGTTCTTGTACCTGCCTGACTGCCCAGTCACATTGCCGGGAAGGGGCCTATTGACTAAACTTACAGCACAAATCAACTTTGACTCATTGGGCTCAGCTGCTTTAACCATCAGTCTGCCCAAATCCTAACTGTAACAATGCCCCAGGAGGAGGAATGGCAAATGTTCACCCCTGAGGCACCCAATGGAGATGCTGAGGTACTTTCTTCACTTGTTAAAGACTTTCCTACAGTCTGGGCTTAAGGGAGCCCGCCAGTGATGGCAATTAACCACCCACCTGTAGTGGTTGAACTGACACCTCTGGCGTAGCCCAGGCACCTTCGACGGTACCCAATAAGCCGAGATGCTAGACTGGCCATAAAGAAGCACATCAACTGGCTTAGAGAAGCTGGAATCCTGGTCGAATGTCAGTCTCCCTGAAATACTTTGTTCCTCCCTGTGAAGAAGGGAACCACTAGAGACTATTCACCAGTCCAGGACTTGCAAGCTATCAATGCCATCACTGTGTCCTTACATCCCACCATGCCTAATCCATATTTTTTTCTGAGGGCTCTCATGACCGAGTCTGAATGGTTCATTTGCTTGGATCTCAAGGACACTTTCTTTTGCTTGCAACTAGCAGCCATCAGCCAACCGATGTTTGCCTTTGAATGGGAAGATTCTGAAACCCAAAAGAAAATAATCTGTGTCACCTTAAAAAGAACCTCACCCCAGAAACTGGGTACACAAACATGAGCTTGGAGGTCTTGTGTGGGTTAAAAATTGGAAAAAACAATCACTATAGCCCATCTTGTTGGGGCCATATGTTGTGCTTGTTATCCCTATTGCAGTTAGGATTGCAGGGCTAGCCTTGTGGACCCACCACTCATGAGTGAAGCAAGCCACAGCACTGGAGTACCCTGGGACCTGGATGGTGAAAAACCACCCTGAGTAGATGACTGAAAAAACCTTCCAGAGGACCAAAACCTGTCATTGAGACGGCAGCCCTGCTGCAGCAACTACTGGGCTGGCTGCTCTACATACAGCGGAAGCTTGAGGAGTCTACAGCCCTGCTTTGGTTACTCCTGACACTGAAAAATCTACACATGCCAGAAGCATGAGGACAGTGATGGGTGACATCCCCACCATACCCTTACAATTTTATACTCTTAGCCTTTCCCATAGTGCTGGCTTTGCTTCTCTCCATTGGTCTGACAGTGGTGGCCCTAAGGGGCTGGAAGTTATAGGAGAGGCTCTTGCTAGCAATATTATACCTCCTGGTAGTAGGAATCTTGATAGGCCTAACTAACCAGAGGCATTTTTGTTGCAATTCTGTTCCTAATACCTATTTTGCTTTAATGATATTCCTGACCATGGCCCTTGCTCTTTTACCCAGCCTGACAGGCTCCTTCTCTCCTTGCCTCCAATGGTGCAACCAAACCATCTAGCAAGTCATCATCTGACTGTTACAGAGTGCCCACCTACCAATGATAGTCCACCTGCCCAGGATTTACAATCCCATAGGCATTCCGGGGCTCCTGAGCCAGCTGGCATTCATGTACTGGGGTAGTGCTATAAGTCCTGCTTCGACTTGGTCACCCACCAGAAGTGCCAGAACAATGGAACAACCTATTTTGTGGGTAAGAGCAGAGGGAGCCATGATTATTACAACTGCCCCCCCTTGCAGGGAAATGGGTATGCTACACAGGTCTCAGACAGCATGGGCTCCCTGTTAGAGGAGGTAAATGTCCTACAGAGGCTCAGGCTGCCATTCAGGATACAGTACAGAGGCTTAAGCCTCAGGCTCCTCAAGTTCAACTGAGGCTCACTACACCTTGGACAGACCCCCAGCTCAATCCAAGGGTAATTACACTCATTATTGCGACCCATGCTCTCCTGTAACAGGCACAGCCCCAGTTAGCATGTAGTTGTCTTTACATCCAAACAGCCCTTCCTCGCGTATTTGCCACTCTGACCTACCCTACAAATGACACCCCACTTGTTAATCTGGCCTCTCAAGAGACTAGTCTCCCAGGTGCACCTCTCCTCCAAGCCCCAGGGCTGTTTTACAAATCAAGGTTCCATTGAAGTAGGTAATAAGACCTGCCACTGCACATATCCAAAAAATGGGATGGCAATTTGTTCCCAACACCTGGCATTCCACCTCGTATGCAGGCTCTTTGATTACCAGTGCCTCCAACAAACTGGTCTGAGACCTGAACCTGGACAATTCTCACCCCCCCCCCCCAAGTGGGCATTCTATGGAAAAATAAGACAGTTGATGTCCCCCTGGTAGTACATGCTAGAGTTCGGTGGGTGATACAATTAATTCTCCTCCTAGTGGGGCTAGGGATTGCTGCTAGGGTTGAGACCAGGAATGGAGGGATGGCATCCTCCACTGCTTACTATCAACAGCTGTCCACTGCCCTGGCAGATAAGATTCCAACAGGTACCGAATATTGTTGAGAATCTACAAGTCCAGCTAGACTTCTTAGCTGATGTGGTCCTACAGAACCAGAGAGGGTTAGATCTCCTGACTGCCAAAAGGGTGGACTGTGTTTATTTCTGGAGAGGAATGTTGGTTCTATGACAACAAATTGGGTGTGGTCCAAGACATTGCTAAACAGCTTAAAGATTGGTCTCCAAACAGAGACAAGCAATGGTTGACTCCTGGGCAGGTTGGAATGGGCTATGGACGTGGATTCCATGGCTACTGCCTCACCTGGGGTCCCTAGCAGTTATTCTTTTAGCACTGGCAATCAGACTACATGTCTCTAATCTGATTAAGGAATTCATAATCTCCTGCCTTGATGCCATCAAGTATCATTCCTTGTGGCTGCCATGGAAAGCTAGGTTTACCACACTCCTGTTAATTGACTCTCTTTGAGTATAGCTGAGGAGGTTCAAGAGGGGGGAATGATATGAATAACTCAGGACTAATAGCTGCCTGAGGTTTCCGCCCCCTGGCAAATTTACTGCCCCTCCCTGGAGCTACAGGGTAACCTGAAACTTTGAATAGGTTAGACTTCCTACTTCTCTGCCTCCTCCATTTTAGGGCAGGTTCTGAGCCCTTTCCCCATTCCTAACATCCCTAGACCTCTCCTTCCGAATTCCTCATAAAAGACTGAGCAGAGATTCAGAATGTTAACTCCTTCATGCCTGGCAGCACAATAAATCATTCTCCTTTCTCTCCTGAGTGCTGTTTCCATCCCATGTCGTCTGTTTTTCTGCACCACCACCTGCTAGCACTTCATTGTAGTTTTAATTGACATTTTTCTTATGAAAAGAGAGACATTAAACATGTTTTTCTAACCTTTTGATCATTTGTAAATCTTCCTTGGAAAGCTGTCTATTCAGTTAATTTGCCCATTTTTTAATTGGATTATTCTTGCTTTTGTAGGTGAACTTCTTGAGTTATCTACATATTCTGGTTATCAAGCCCTTGTCTGAGAAGCAATTTGCAAATATTTTCTCCCATTCTGAGGATTAGACTTTTCACTCTAATTGTTTCCTTTGCTGTGAAGAAGTTTTTTTAGCTTGATGTAATTCCACTTGTCTATTTTGGGGATTACTGCTTGTGCTTTAAGGGTCTTATTTAAGAAATCTTTGCCTACTCCAGTGTCTTCAAGAGTTTTCCCTAAGTTTCCTACAGGTAGTTTTTTATAGTTCGAGGCTTTACATTTAAATATTTGGTCTGTTTGGGGTTGATTTTTATTGATAGTGAGATATAGGGATCCAGTTTCATTTTTCTGGAGGTGGATAGTGAGTTCTTCCAGCTCCATTTGCTGAAAAGACTTTCTTTTATCCACTGAATTGTCTTGTACCCTTTGTCAAAGGTCAGTTGACTATATGGTTTGGGGTTTTTTCTGGATTACCAATTCTATTCCATTGGTCTATGTGCCGATTTTTGTGTCACTGCCATGCAGTTTTGATTATCACCACTTTGTAATATATTTTGAAGTTGGGTAATAACTACTTTATTCTTTTTAAACAGCATTGCCTTGGCAATATGGGTCTTTTATGATTCCAGACAACTTTTATGATACTTTTTTCCATTTCTGTGAAGAATGTCACCAGCAATTGGATTGAAGTCACATTGAATGTGTAAATTAATTTGGGTAGAACTGACATTTTGATTATATTGATTCTTCTGATCCAAAAGCATGGATGTCTTTCCAGTTTTTTTGTATTGCACTCAATTTCTTTTAAAGTTTTTTATAGTTTTCCTTGTAGAGGTGTAGAAGTCTTTTGCTTCTTTGGTTGTATTTATTCCTAGGTATCTTATTTATTTTATGCTTATTATAAATGGGATTGCTTTCTTCAATTCTGTCTCAGCCTGTTTATTATTAGTGTATAAAAATGCTGTATATTTTCACATATTGATTTTGTATCCTGATACTTTAGTGAATTAATTTATCACTTCTAGGAGGTTTTTTAAATTATTATTTTATGGATTCCTTTGTATCTTCTATGTATGTGATCATATCATCTGAAAACAGGAACAATTTAGGTTCCTCTTTTTCTATCTGAATGACTTTTATTTTGCTTTCTTATCTTATTGCATTGGCTAGGATTTCCAGCACTATTTTCAAAGAGAGTGGAGTAAGTGGGCAGCCTTGTCTTGTTCCAACTTTTAGTGGGAAATTTTTCACCTTTTCCTCATTCAGTATGATATGAGCAATGGGTCTGTCATACACGATTTTTATTGTGTTGAGGAATATCTTTTCATTTCCTATTTTGCTTGATCATGAAGGGATGTTGTATTTTACCAAATGCTTTTTCTACATCTGTAAATACAATCATAGGGTTTTTATCTTTCTTTCTGTTAATGTTATATAATACATTTATTGTTTTGCATAGGTTGAACCATCCTTGTATCCCTGTGATAAAACCTACCTGGTCATGGTATATAATCTTATTAATGTGCTGTTGGATTAACTAGTACTTTACTGAGAATTTTCACATTATTTATATATATTTTTTTGCCTTAGGGCATGTGCACTCACTGGGGAGAGAGATAGTGAGAGAGAAAGCAAGAAATCACTCCCTAGAGAGTATAGCCATGCTGTAATCCATTCTCTTCCATTCTCTTCCTGGAGTCGTGGGCTCACACACACACACACACACACACACCAGGTATGATTTCTAAGCCACCAGGTCTAGGACTGAACAGTGGTCGGCCACATAGGAATCCAACAATATAACTGCTATGCCATCTGTTGGCACTGGGAAACTATTACTAATTCAATCTCATCACTTGTAATTTGTGTGTTTGGGTTTTCTATTTCATCCCAATTCACTCTAGGAAACCAGTACATGTCTACAAATTTGTCCATTGTGTTGTTGTATAATCACTCATAGCACTCTCTCATAATTTTTATTGTCATTCCAATATGTTGGTTACAATATTACCAGCTTCATTACCTATTTTATCTGTTTCATTTCTCTATTTTTGTAATTAATCATCTATGGTTTGTCAATTTTGTTTATCTTCTCGAAAAACAGGTTTTTGTTTCATTGTTTTTTTGTATAGTTCTTTTATTTTCTATTTATTTCACCTCTAATCTTTACTACTTTTTTTCTTCTGTTTTTTGGGAGTTTGTTGTGTTGCTGCTTTTCCATTTCCTTTGAAAGTGATATTAGGTTATTTATTTGCCACCTTTCTGTTTTTTTCTTGTGAACACTAATATCTACAAACTTCCCTCTTATGATTGCTTTTGCTATGTCCCCAAAGTTTATGGAAAGTGATGTGTTCAGGGACCAGCAGTTAGTGTAATGGCTATGTCGCTGAACTCCCATGTAGTTGACTGCGGTTTGAATCCTGGACCCAGTGGCTTAAACTCACGCTGGTTGCATGTGCATGCATGCCCAAGATCCCAAGAGGAGAAAGGAGAAGAAGGGATTGCAGCATGGCCATCCCCCTGGGGGGTGGTTTCTTGCTTTCTATCTCTCTTCTCTCTCTGCCTTTCTGGAGAGTGCACGAGCATGCGCCCTATAGCAAAAACCTCTCCAAAAAAAGAAAAATAAAAAAAAGAAAGTGATGTGTTCATTATCCTTGGGCTTTTTTATTTTATTTTTTTCAGGGGGGAGAGGTTTTTGCTATAGAGCATGTGTGCTTGCCAGAAAGATAGAGAGAGAAAGAAAGGGAGAAGTCACCTCCCCGGGGGAATGGCCACACCATAATCCCTTCTCTTCCGTTTTCCTCTCAGGAACTTGGGCATGTACGTACAAGCACCTGGCATGAGTTTAAGACACCAGGTCCAGGACTTGAACCACGGTTGACTACATGGGAATCCAACGACATAGCCATTATGCCAACTGCTGGTCCCTATCCTTGGTTTCAATGAATCTTTTGACTATACTTTTAATTTCTTCAGTAGTCTGAAAGTCATTTAGGAGAAAACTCTGGGACCTTGAAGATAAAACTTCCAACTTAGTCCAAGCAACTGAAAAGAATGGCAAAATAACCATTGAAATTATGACAACAAGGGCCAACACATGGCAAAGTAGCTAAAGCACTGAACTCCCACATGGCTGACCACAGTTTGCACTCCAGACCTGGTAGCTTGAAAATTACATTGGTACATGTGTTTGTGTGCCCAAAATCCTGAGAGGAGAATGGAGTAGAAGGAATTCCAGTTTGACCAACTCCCCTGATGGGTGATTTCTCACTCCCTCTCTGACTTTTTTTCTCTGTACATGCCCTATGGCACAAACCTAAAAACCACCACACACACACACACACACACACACACACACACACACAAAGAAATCCTAGACACCATTAAGTGACCAAATAGTCACATAATAGGTTTTCCAGAAGGTGAAGAAATCGTTAAAGGCTTAGAACATTTCTTTCATGATATAGTAGCTGAAAACTTTCCAAATAAAGAAATACAAATCCAGGAAATATAAGAAACATGAAATAAATTTAACATGAGAAGATCCTCTCCAAGGCACATCACTGGTAAAAATCCAATACAAAGACAATATTGTAAAAATGGCAAGTTACTTGCAAAGATTACCTCATTAGATTAACATCAGATCTCTCAACAGAAATGATGCAGACTTTGAAAGAATGGGAAGACATATTTAAAACTCTCGAAAACAAACAATTTCCATTAAGAATACTAAACCCAGGGGACCAGCAGTTAGCATAATGGCTATGTCACCGGACTCCCATGTAGTCGACCATGGTTCGTGCCCCAGACCAGGCGGCTTAAAACTCACACCGGGCGCGTGTGCGTGCATGCCCAAGATCCTGAGAGAAGAATGGAGGAGAAGGGATTGCGGTGTGGCCATCCCCCCCTGGGGAGTGATTTCTCACTTTATCTCTCTCTCTCTCTCTATCTGTCTGGTGAGCGCACACGCCCTATAGCAAAAACCTCTCAAAAAAAAAAAAAAAAAAAAAAAAGAATACTAAACCCGGGAAGATTATCCTTCAAAGAAGAAATAAAATCATTCCCAGGAAGATTATCCTTCAAAGAAGAAATAAAATCATTCCCAGATAAACAAAAGCTGAAAGACTTCACCAAAAGTAGACCAGCTCTTCCGGAAATTTTTAAGGGAATACTATACCTGGACAACTAAAGGGAGATAAATAGAAGCTAGAAAGCACAAAACAACTAGGGAAAAAAGTAATAACTAAATGAAAAGAATAACTAAATGATAAGGATGAGTCTGCATATGTTGATAATAACATTGAACGTTAATAGATCAAATCCCCAAAGTAAAAATCACAGATTGGCTCAATGGAAAAACAAACAGACAGACAAACAAACACAAAAAAAACAGGGATCCTCTATATGTTGCTTATAAGAAACACACCTCATTGGCAAAGGTATACATAGACTGAAAGTGAAGGCCTGGAAAAGTCATTTCATGCAAACAGAAATGAAAAATAGTCAGCAGCCAGGATATTGATATCAGACAAAATAAATTTTATGATAAAAACGATAAAATGAGACAAATAAGGAAATTACATAGTTCTAAAGGATAATTCAGCAAGAAGATATAATAATAATAAATATTTTATTTATGCATCTAATGCTAGGATAGACAAATATATTAAAAAAAAGAAAAAGAAAGCACTGGTAGATCTAAAGGAACATACAGACTATAATACACTAGGTGGGGATTTCAGCACCTCATTGTCACTACTGGACAAGTCATCTAGACAAAAAATAAACAAAGGGACACAGGGGCTAATTTTTACCAGAAACCTGACAAACATATGGAACATTTCACACAGCAACTACAAACTACTCTTTTTTCTGATCTCCACATGGATGGAACATTGGCAAAGATGAACTATATAACAAGGCACAAAATAAACCTCCACAAATTTTAAAGTATAGAAACTATACCTGGTATTCTCTTTACACAATGGAATTAAACTTGAAATCTACCACAAAAAAATACACAAAAACATGGAAACATTTTGTTGTTCTTAAACCTGTTCTTTGATTCAAAGAAATTTGTCATTTATCTCATTTACTTTAGTTATATATTTGAAACATCAGTGAACAACTTTTTAAAATAGAAATTAATTAATTTGTAGTTTTATTTTATTTTTCTACTTTTATAGTTTTTATATGCAAGCTCATTTCTGGAGAAATCTAATTGAAATTAAAAACTGGATCTAGTGACTTGTAAAACCTTTTGTCTCAAAGAGGGGCAGTAATATTTAACAGTCTTAATGCAGAGAGAATCCTTCAGAAATTTGCTTCTCCTTCCATTTCATTCTCCCTGGCTCTCCTTGTACTGACTGTCCTCTGATCTCTCTCATAATCTTTCCCAGGCTCCTCTCTTTGACAGATTCAACTCTCTGTCTTCTCATAGACTGTCTATGCATACTTCCCTAAAGGGACATGATCCAATTTCAGGGCATTATTCACTAATGATTCACAAACCAATACTAAAACCTTATGTGTCTCCTGTGAAATGCATTCATCTTTCCATTATATTCAAGAAACAGTGAAAAGCAGACCATAAAAAATGAAGAGTTAAAATGGATATAATCAAATATGATACATGAACAATATTTGCTAAAAGTACTCAGGAAAGGAAGTAATTATTTTTTGTTGGTGTTATTGGAAAGAGCCACAGGAAGAAAGATGGAGTTAAGACAGACTTCATGGGCTGATCTGATTTTTTGGAAGTAAAATAAGAGGAAGGACACTTCAGATCATGAGAATGTCATGAACAATACAGGAAAGTGGAAATTAGAAGGAGGATGTGGACATTAGTAAGAAGACTATCCCAACTGGCAAGGAGAGCATGTGTTAGACATCAGTATGTAAAGCTGGAGAGAAAATAATGAGGTTGCACAGCGACATAAACGCCAGGGTGAAGAGCTTGAAGGTCACTGAGAGAAGTTCTGGAAGTCCTATCATAGAATGACAAATGTGGAATGTTAGACAGACAAGCCTAGTGGCAGGGTGTAAGATGAATTGTGCTGAGGAAAACTACAGAGAGGGAAGTTATGGCAATTGAAATGAGGAAGATATAGCAGAGAATAAAAAGAAGATATTTCTAAGAGATAATTCTAAAGATGAATCCATGGGTCCTCATGACAGATTTAATGCAGAAGATAAACAAACAGGAGGAAGACAGGCACAGTGTGATGAAGAAAGAGCAGAGTCCAGGAGTGAGTTCATTAGCAGCCTTGTCACTGAATAGCTATTTGAACCTTAATAAATGTCCTAACCTTCTAGCACATCCATAAAATAAGGTAGTTAGACTGGACAGCTTCTAAAGTTACTTCCCATCCCAACTTTAACGTTCAATGGTAGCCAAGAGCAGGCTTAAATTAGGCTTAAACCTATCCTTATCTCTTCTGTACCTTTGGTAACTTAGTGAAAACTCTCATATTTCCCAAATTTTCTTATTGAGGTATGAAGAATTTTGTTAACTTGTAAATGTTTGTTTAGTAAAAGATTCGTGTTAAAAATATAGCCATTCTGTATCCCACATTCATCGTCTATTAAGCAACTCTGGCATTTTTAATGGTGATTTTGGGGAGGACTAGAGAAGAGTACATTCTGCAAACGCATCTGTGATGATCGATCTATTTTGCAAGAGAATTTTCAAATGTAAAATCCCATGGGCTTGGTAGTGGAGCAACAGTAATGCATATGTATTCACATGGGAAAGGTCCTGGGTTCCCATCCTGGGTCCTCCCTGGCAAACCAGGTTAATAATGTGTGTGCTCATGATTAGGGTTGGCTGAGACGGGCTACGCTGTGACATGAGGACTCTGTCGGAGGTGCTTGTCTTTCTGTCTCCCTCTCTCTTTGTCTCTCTCTCACATGGAATAAATAAAGCATTTTTGAAAAGTCTTTAGGATTTCTTGTATATATCAAAAATGGCTGAAGACTAACTGCTATGAAATGTTTTAACTGCCATAATTTAAACATCCAAATATGTGGTAGGCTTAAGAGACTACAAATACCCATCATCCAAAGTCTTGCAGTCTCCTGTACACTGAACCTTTTAAAGCTTTTTCCTCTTTGGTTCACCTAAAAAGGAAAAGAAGAGAGGAGATATCACCTCTTCATTTCTCTACATGTCATTGTAAGAAGGGAGAGAGAGAGTAGGGAAAGAAGTTAACTCCTCAATTTCTGCTTATTCTTTGAGGAAAATTTGGATCACTTCAGAAGAGGGCTATGTTAGTTTTCTATTCCTTTTGTAACAACTTGCCACAAATTTAGTGACTTAAAGCATAACAAAGGTACTAAGTTGAGCACCCCCAACCCAAAAATCTGAAATTAAAATGCTCTAAAATCCAAAACATTTTGATTACCAACATGACAAAAATAGAAAATTCCACACCTGACCTCGTGTGGCAGGTAGCAGTTAAAATGTTCCAATACAGACACCAGTTGGTGGTGTGGTGGTTAAGGTGCTAAACTTCCACATGGCTGACTGCTGTTCAAGTTCCAGGCCTGGCAGCTTACTTTCTCACTATCTCTCTCTCTCTTGTGAGCATACATGCACTATAGTAAAAATTTAAAGTGATTCAAATCCCGGAAATGGCAGCTTTCTTTCTCACTTTCCTTCTCTCTCTCTGTCTCTCTCAGTTGAGTTCCCTATAGCAAATTTAAAGATAATAATAATAATAAATAAAATTAAATAGATAATTTTTTAATGTTGCAATACAAAAAATATTGCATAAAATTGCCTTTGAACTATGTGTATATGATGTATATGAAAAACAAATGAAGTTCTTATTTAGACTTGGGTTTCCTCCCGATAAATATCTCATTATCTATATTCAAGTGTTCCAAAATTCAAAAAGATCTGAAATCCAAGGCACTTCTGGTCCCAAACATTTTAGGGAACAGATACTCACACAGATCTCTCAGGCCTAAAAAGAGGGTATCAGCAGAGCTGCATTCTCTACTGGAGGCTCTAAGGGAGATTTCTTTTTCTTGCCTTCCCAGTTTCTAGAGATAGTCCTTTCCTTTATCTTCAAAGCCAGCATCATCACATCCCTGCCCATTCTTCCCTAGTCACACACATCTAAGGAAGGTTTTCCACTTTTATAAACCCTTGTGATTAGTTTGGGCTCACCCGGATAATCCAGAATAATCTCCCCAAGGTGCTTAATTTAATCACATCTATAAAGTTCGTTTTGCCATACTAGATAAATATTTACAGGCTTCAGTGATTAGGCTGTGGACATCTTTAAAGGGCCATTATTCTGCCTACTACAGGAACATAAAATGTCCAATTATTAGCCTCTGGCCTCAGTCATGCATTGATCATGGTATGAAGACTCTACTGTATGAAGACCCTACTGGAGTGTCTTCTCTCTGTCTCTCATCTTTCTCTTTCTCTCTCTCTGCCTCTCTACCTCTCTGTCATGGAAAAAAAAATTAAAATCCTTTTAAATGAAAAATCTTGAATGTTATTTTTAATGTTGTTTAAAAATAAATATATATATTTTTTTCTTTAGAGAGAGAGAGATTTTTGCTCTGGGTGCATGCATTCACTAGAGAGAGAGAGAGACAAAAAGCAAGAAATCTCACCCCCCCCCCCCCAGGGGAAATGGCCACACCACAATCCCTTCTTCTCCATTCCCCTCTTGGGTTTTTGGGCATACACACATATGCACCCAGTGTTAGTTTTAAGCCACCAGGTCTGGGACTCGAACCATGATCAACTAAGTGGGAGTCCAGTGATGTAACTATTATGCCACCTGCTGGTCACAAAAATAAAATTTAAAACACATTTAAAGGAATATTGTAAGAGATTAGGCTGTACCTCATCAAATAACCTGAAACAGAGGTTTAATTTATACCAGATCTGGCAGCATGGTTGTTTGGGGATGGAGGAGAGACAGAGCACTAGGAAATGTATCCTCATAAGGAGGAAAGAGATGCAAACCAGTCCTTCCTTTCAACGCCCGAAGCTCAGGAATTTAACAAAGCACTCTTATTACACAAACATCCTTTTCTTTTTACCTTTCAATTTTTTTTCAACTTATATTGCCAAATGGAATGTAATTTTATGCAGTTTCATTTCTTTCCATTTGTAATTTGATTGCATAAATTTTCTCAGTAGTTGTGCAGAAAACTGTTTGATAAGCAATTTCATTGCATAATGTACTATCCTCTACTAAATAGATAATAATGGTGGGTGCAGAGCTTTTGAAAACACGGCCTGTTCAAATCAATCACATACACTGATTTCTTATTAAGATTGCTGGTGGAGTACATGAAGGAGCAGCTCTTCAGCTCTACTCATGATCTCTGCAATGCACTGTTTTTTGTTCTTTTTTTTTATGTCCAGGAACTATTTGGAAAGTTGGGTAAATGTTCACAAGGTCATAGAGATAAGAGATTTTTTTTTTTATTTTTAAAGAGAGAGGGACTTTTGCTATAGGTAGTGTGCACTCACCAGAGAGACAGAAAGCGAGAAATCACCCCTCAGGGGTAATGGCCATGCCGCAATCCCTTCTCCTCCATTCTCTCTTGGGATTTTGGGCACGCATGCACGAGTGCCTGGTGTGAGTTTCAAGCCATCAGGTCCAGGACTCAAACCACAGTCGGCCATGTGGGAGTTGAGTGATATAACCATTATGCCATCTGCTGGTCCCGATAAGAGACTTTAAAAAAAAAAAAAAAAGAAAACCCTCTCGAGTTCAACCTGAAGTTGTGGACGGTCTGAAGTGTAAATGCTCTTGTTGCTTTCTTGAAATCACCAGTAAAATCTGTTACCCACTTAAACCCCTTGGGAGAACAAAGGATGTATTTTGTTTGTTTACTGTGTGAATTGTGAAAAAGCTGACACTTCACCTGTTCTGTGAAATGTGTTACAGGGCAGACAATAAACTGAGCTATTTTAGCAGAAGCTTCAGCTCAAAGAGAAATATGATCACAACAAGGTGATCAGGACTAACACAGCAGACAGAGCAGATGACTGTTCTAACTTCTCTGACGTACGTCTTTACAGGCACAGGACCCAAGTCCACTTCTGTACTAGAGAACAAATCAAAATATCTTTACAAAAACCACTTTATTAAAGTATGATTGGTACATAAAAACCTATACATATTTAATGTGTATCATTGGGTGAGTTTGGGCAAAAGTACACACCCATGAAATTATCACCACTCAACCCTGTAAACATAGCCATCACATCCCAAAGTTTCCTCAGAATATTTTTCTAATTAGCCTGTCACCACCTTGTAAAACCGATTTTAATTCAAAGTACTTTTGAAATCAAAATATACTCAGTACATAAAAACTAAGCCCAAAATTATGTGTTTGCTTGTCTTTCCTAAAAAGAAAAACATTATTAATTTATTCTGTATGCAGGGAAATGACAACTGCTTACCAATTTGTTATCTTAACCATTAAAATTAGGAAAATCATAAATGGTACTTTAAAAAACCTCTTACATGATTCTGTATATTATATATAACTTACCTTTCCAATATTCCATCTTCTGTTTCCATCTCAAATCCCTATACCTGCGGCATGCTATTTTTACCCACTATTTCAATTCGTTATCCCTCTGGCTCATTTCCATGTCCATGCAACCTGACCCATATCCATCATTCCCCCCCAATGCTGCTTTCTCTATTGTAGCCAATGGCATCCTCCAGGTCAAATCAATGTCTACTCTCATTTTCTTTTAGACTTTCTTCACCTATGTATTAGACTTTTGACTACAATTTTTTTTAATCTTCTGACTAGCATCAGGTTTTTGGATACCTTACACTCCTAGTATTTATAACAACTTATTATGACTTTACTTTTTTTAATGCCAGTGACCCAAAGAGAGAGAAAAAAAAGCACCCCCTTTCCCAGAAGGACCTGATCACAGCACAATCCCCATTCCTCTGTCTATCCATCTTATCAGAATTTTGAGCACACACTCATGCTCAGTGTTTTTCAAGTTGTCAGGGCTGGGATTCAAATTGTTGTCAGCCATGTGGAAACCAGATCCCACTACACAGAGCTCAGCCATTGTGCTATGGGGCTGACCCTATTATGATTTTGAAGAAAGGGCCTTTTATAGAGAATTTTGAATGTTCTCAACACAAAATAATGACAAAGGGTTGAAATGATAGCTAGCTATACCAATTGCTGTGTTGTAACCATTGCACGTTGTAGTCACTGAAAAATCACATGATACTGCCACAAGGATGTACAATTACTAAAACTTTTAAATTTTAGATTTTTTCTTAAAACAAAAAATGAATGAGTCTTTTGTGTTTTCTTTGTCTACTCCTGTTTTTCCCCTTATTAATTATTCAAAAATCTTAACTGACCGAACTGAACTTTTGTTCATTAATATGTTTATGTGTTACTACCTGGGTGAAGGAGCCCCTCAATCATCTTCTACTCACTCCCTAGCTCAATAATTTTCATGAAGTGCACCCTGAATTTTCTGTCCCATTTTTGTTACCACTGCCTCCAAAAATAGTATTTCTTGAACAATTTACTATGCATTCAAATTATTGTATATGGTTAACTTCAAGGCTTATTTCAGTATCGGATGTTCTAAATTTAACTAATGTATTAAAAAGTCAGCATTCCCCAGTTTCATGAGATATCTACAGGATGCACGTAAGACCTGGAATTATTGCCCCGGAAGTTTGAACCCAGAGAAAAAAGTCATTGAAGAGAAAACTTTCTAAAAAGAATGTGAGGCAAATTATAAGCACGTGTTAAAAGCAAAGAGTTTGAAGAAAATAATGTTCACGTAGCTCTGATTCTTTTCCTTTCAATTCATAGCAGATATTCCTTGACTGATCATTTTGTGCAGGAGAATATAACAGGTGATACAAGGAATTATAGTACATACCAAACATCTCAGTGTGCACTCCAGTGCAATTGTGCCTGGTACATAGACGTTCAATACATTCTATGACAGGTAGGTAAATGCATAAATGAATCCTAGGAAAAGAAGTTGAATATTGAATAGATGTTTGGAAAGTTATATTTTTAGAGATATGACTTTGATAAATGATGCTCTACTAAAGATCTTTGTTTAATAATTATTTACCATTATTATTATTTTTTAATTTGCTACTGGGCACATGTGCTCACTAGCTAAAGAGAGAAGAAGAGAGAAAGTGACAAAGAAAGCTACCAGATTCAGGATGCAAACCACTATTAGCCATGAGGTGGTCCAGAGCCCTAACCACTAGACCACTTGCTGGCCCCCACTATTAGAAATGTTTTTAAAACAAGTGAGAAAGCACCCCCTTAGGGGATGGCCATGTAGCAATCCTTTCTCCTCCATTATCCTCTTGGGATTTTAGGCACACAAACACACATGCCTTGTGTGATTTTCAAGATACTGGGTCTGGAACTCGAACCCCAGCAGTCATGTTGTTGACAAAAGAGTTGCAGAGTATATACACTTCTCAGATACATGTTTTTTTCTAGGTTTTTGCCACAGGGCATGTGTGCTCACCAGAAAGAAAAAGAGAGAGAGAGAGAGAGAGAGAGAGAGAGAGAGAGAGAGAGAAGGAAGGAAAGTAACAAATCACTCCCCAGGGGGGATGGCCACACTACAACCCCTTATCTATTCTCTTGGGATTTGAAGCATGCACATACATGTGCCTGGCTTGATTTTCAAACCACTGGGTCCAGGACTCTAACCATGGTCAGCCACACGAGAGCAGCACCTTAACCACCATGCCACCTGCTGGCCCCTCAGATACTATTTTAAAGGCTAGAAATTTTTAACGTGATTGATGTTTGTTCAGCAGAAGTTGAAAGGACATTTAATACTGTAAACATTATCATTGATGATAAGAGAAACACTCTGCTTTCTAAGACCACAAGTTATACAGGAGAACTTTTTGAAAGTGTCAATGTTGAATTGTAGTTCAGATAAGATATCATCTACCTAGCGATGGCCATTTTCAAAGAGAAATTAAACATAATTTCTGAAAACTGACAAATGACTTGGTAACTATTAGAATGTGTTTTTTTTTTGGGGGGGGGGGAGGTTTTTGCTATAGGGCGCATGCGCTCGCCAGACAGACAGAGACAGAGAGATAGAAAGCAAGAAATCACCCCGCAGAGGGGTTGGCCATGCTGCAATCCCTTCTCCTCCATTCTCTTCTCAGGATCTTGGGCACGCACACACATGCACCCGGCATGAGTTTCAGCCACCGGGTCCGAGACTCGAACCGTAGTCGACTACATGGGAGTCCAGCAACATAGCCATTACGCTAACTGCTGGTCCCTGTAACTATTAGAATATTTTGATGACCAATCTGCTCTATAAATTATATTACTTGGGTCAGATAGATAGATCAAAAGATATTTAAATACTTGTGTGTGTACATATATACATACATATATATATATATATACACGTATATGTGTGTACATATATACACATGCATATATTATATACGTGTATATATGTGTGTGTATTCTCTGTGTGTGTGTGTGTGTGTGTGTACATATAGGATAGGTAGGTAAGTAGATGGTAGATAGATTAGATATATAGATTATAGATTGATAGATAAATAGATAATAGATGTATAGACAATCTATCTATACTAGATTTTAAATACTTTACTATCACCAGCCTCATCCAATAGTTCAATAATATATGCAGCATGACAGAGGAAATGGCCATTGTGTAGTAGAATAGACCCAGGTTCAGCCCTAACTCTGTCATTTACCAGTTACGTGACCTTAGCAAATTAAGGCATGAATAATCATAATGGCTATTTCAGAGGGTCATTGTAAAACCTTATGATATAGCGCACATAGGTTGTGCTCAATAAACACAGATGGCTTTCTACTCACTCTCCCACTGCCCCCGCCAAGGACAGTCACACTGAATTCATTAACAAGGCAGATGCTAAAATCTAGTATGGATCGATTATCTATAATTCAACATCAACTCTTTCAAAAATTCCTCTGTATAACTTGTGGTCTTAGAAACTGATTATGTTCACACTTTTTCCTACCCCATATGGTTTCCTTTAAAATTCTGTTTTATAAAAATGAATACAAATCACGATCTTGCCAGAGTATTTGAAAAGTTAATAATGCCTGCTAGAATATTTGTTTTTCCTAAAGTCATCATGGTTGTGCAAATATTGATAGAATAGAATTTAAGCTCCATGAAAGTTGCTCTTTATCTTATTCACCATTGTACCCTCAAGACCCAGAACAATGCCTTGTACATAAAAGTGGTTCCACACATTGTTTGATGAATGAATGGATGAATCCTAGGAGAAAAGAAAAACATTGAATTACTAAACAGAGGAAGTTTGAGAGTTGGAGATATGAAATTTGACTTACACTAAGTCTTGGATATGTTACTAATATCACTTTTTTTCCACTTTTTTAAAATATATTTATTTAGACACTATCTCTAAGCTCCCATGTGGGAGTTAGCAGGGAAAAAATTATCTAAATACAACATGAGAATCAAAAACTATAGAAACTACCCTGTAGCTGAGATATTCTACAGCAAAGGAGGAAAGAAAACAAATTAAAATGGTACAACACCCATCTCTCCTCCACCACCTCCTTCATCATCGAGAGCGAAGGAAGTTCTACTTTTTCTTTGTATTCCCCAGTCCAGCTTCTCTACTGTGAAGAAACTATTTCCATGATAAATTAATGAATAAAAATCAACTTTGTTTTAATTTACAACCTGATTTTTTTGTTTATTTATTTTTCTAGGTTCTAGTCATCTCTGCAGACCTAGCAGACCATATCCTGAAGTTCAGGGAGCCATAATAAATTTGAAGACGCTTCTGGCCTCTGATAGACTGATGATACAAACAATGGCCAGATTACATGTGAAACTAGAACTCTGACCCACAACCTGAAGTAATCTGCCCAGAAAACCAGCATTAACAGCTCAGAAAGACAGCCTGGCAGAGGTCAGACTTGCAGGCAGTCAATCTTGAGTAATGACCTGGAATGTTAGCAATAGCTGTTGTCACAATTGGCCCAAAATGGCCAGGAAATGATTAATAATACAGTTTCCCTAATTTTTGTCCCTAGTTCCAACTCAGGATCAACCAGAGAAAGCCAAATAGGCTCATCCACCAATCACATAGGAGGTCCCCATCTAGCTAGCTCTTCTCTAGCCTGCCCATAGCAACAGCCTCCATCTGTGCCTTACACCTGAAGCCGGCTCTTTTCCCCCCATAATGCCGACCCACTTCTCTTGCCTGCCTTTGAGTCTCTGCCAAAACGCAAGTGATGGTGGCCAACTTGCTATAGCAAGTCCTGAACAAAGAGCTTTTGCTTTTTTTCATCTTCTTGGTCTTCATTTTTTTCCACTCCTCAATCCATAATTTTCTTGATTTTTTTTATATTAAATCATTAATCATTTCCATTGTTACCACTTATTATTTATTTTTAGAAGAGTGTTTGGTTTGAATTTTTACTTTATTTTATACTACTTTATCAAATAGATGGAATATGACTTAAATTAAGTATTATTCATTTATTTCTTTTGGAAGATCCCTGGTTGGAATGCTGAGGCCAGCAGAAAAGAGCAGTGTTTCCCCTCAGCTGAACTCACATGGAGAAATAGGCTTGTTGTGTATCATTTTGCAATCATTTTATAAATAGCCTAACCTTCAGCCCTTTGTGCAGCTGAGATTATAGCTGAGAACTGCTACCCAGGGAAACCATATGACAGAGCTTCCTATTGTTTTATTTTGTTTTGAGGCATTGCATTTCTCAAATACACTATTTGGCTCTCTCATGAATAGTCCTGAATATAGATTAATCTGGAGTTGACAGTAGATACAAGCATTATTCAAGCTAGCATATAATATTTATTTTAAAAACTCATTGTAAACTTTTTAAAATTGACATATTTGTAAAGGTTGAAATAAATTACAATATAAATCTAATATAGGCTGTTAATGTTATGGAATTAAATATAAATACTAAAATTAATAGGTCCTTTTATTTTTCAGTTAAAGCCATTTATAATTATACTTAATAAATATATCACATTTTTAAATGACCACAAGGTTATTATTTTCTCCCCTCAGAACTTGAAATATGTTCTTATCTTCATTTTTATTGACCTTTTTTTTTAAATTTGCTATAAGGCAGATGAGCTCACTGGTGAAAGACGGAGGGCAGTGAGAAAGCTCTTCCTATCCCAGGGCAGAGAGGGGAGAATAGTGACAGCACAATTCCTTCTCCTCCATTCTCCCAGGATTTTGGGCATGCATGTACAAGTGCCTGGCATGTTTTTCAAGCTGCCATGTCCAGGACTTGAAATGTGCAATCAGCCATGTGAGATCTAACCACCTTAACACCACACCACCTGACTAGCCCTATTTTTTTTAAGTTTATTTATTTATTTCTGTCATGAGAGAGAGAGAGATAGAGACAGAGAGAAACAGAGAAAAATGGGCATCACCAACTGCTGTCTGCCCATAGAGTCCACCAACCTGGATTGTGGCCATGTGTGTGCCCACACGCTGCTCAAGGAGGTCCTATGACACAATCCAGGAACTTTTGCATGTGGGTTCAGTTCCACAATCACTGTACCACCTGGCCCCTTAATTTTATTTTTAGATACCTATTCAATGGTGTTAAATTAGGGGGGTTATTAAAAATTACAAGGGTTTCTAACCAAAGAATTAATATACTAAACAGTTTCCTAGACAATAATAACAGGAGAGATAAAAGGAGTTAGAAACAGCTTTGCTAAAACATGGAAAGGAAACAACTAAAAGCCAGGCAATGTCATCCAAAGGCAGTCAGTCAGACATATTGTTGGAACACCTACTATAGGCTGAGCCTCAGAACAGTATGTTGTTATGGACTTCCCTACCTCTATTACAAGTATTTCCCTGTCAAATGGAAGAAATAGGGAAAATAATTGTAAAAACAACTGAGATCACTATAAGCATAAATTAAAGAGCCCAATGAGAAGATTGTGAGACTAGTCATCACCCAGATCAATAGATAATCAAACCTATATCATGTGACATTATTCTAAGAATTTTAGCCTAGAAGAAATGTTATGATATGTGTAACTCAACCCCTACCTTGACTTTTAACAAAAATGGAAAGAAACAGTAAAAAGACTTGAGAAAATGTTTAACTTTGAACAATGTAGAAATATTTTTACTCACTAGTACCTTGAAAATGTCATCAGCCTACATTAGAGAAATTGTTTTATGACCCTCAGCCATGAGCTGCTAGAAAGACACTGCTGAGGACATCATTCAGACTTACTGAATACCCTCTTTGTGCATACCCACGGGAGAAATTCCTTTTGTTCTCAATGCCAGGAATAGTTATGCTGCTCCTGAACAACCGTCTTGTTTGATCCCGTGGACACTGAATATTGTAACTGACTATATCTCTCTCTTTCTGAGTTGGCACCAAAGACTTGACCCAAATTTATGGCCTTTCTCTGGCAAGGACAGGTCAGGCTTTCACAGCATGTGTTTTATATACTAAATTCAGTACAGCCTTCACCTTATCTTTTTCTTTTTTTTTTTTTTTTTTTTTTTTTGTCCCTGATCCTTCTCTGCTCTGATACTCTCATCCACTTATTTTTTTTTTTCCATTTGGCTTACCTTAATGTGGTGCATATATTTCATAAATAACCAAAAATCCTTTCTAGAAACTAGTAGCATATCAATGACTACCTAGGTCACTGGATATAACCAATTAAAGTTGAATGAATCATTTCCTGTCACTGTTTCAGTTTTGTGCTCTATTCACTTTCCTCAAAAATACTCATTCTTGGGAACCAGCAGTTAGCGTAATGGCCATGTCGCTGGACTCCCAAGTAGTCGACTGCAGTTCGCATCCCGGACCCGGTGGCTTAAAACTCACACCAGGTGCGTGTGTGTGCATGCCCAAGATCCCGAGAGGAGAACGAAGGAGAAGGGATTGCGGCGTGACCATCCTCCCTGGGGGGGTGATTTCTCGCTTTCTTTCTCTCTGTCTCTCTCTGTCTGTCTGGCGAGCACACACGCCCTATAGCGAAAACCTCTCCAAAAAAAAAAAAAAAAAAAAAAAAAAAAAAAAAACTCATTCTTCCAGACGCAGCTGAAAAGCTGAATTCTCTATGGGAACTTTGCTGACCACACACCCTTAAATTGTGTCACACTGAATTGTGGCATTTCTTTACATGTCTTTCCCCCTAGAAATTACCCTTCTTCACGGTAAATCCTGTTGTTTACCTCTCTACAGCTCCAGTGCCAGTCACCATTAGTGTATATAGGAATGGAGGAAGGGAGAGAGAGAGAGGGAAAAGGAAGAAGATATTGAAGAGCTAAGGAGAAAACAATTCAATTCAAAAGTGGTCCTACTTTTAGTCAAAGGAAGAAAAGAACTCGTTATTATTCTGCCTTTTTTTTTTTAATTCAGTCAGTTGTTTATTGCATGATCTCTGCATTCTTAATGTTTACAAATAACCTGTGTTAAATTGAACCATCCTGGAAAAGCCTTCTAAAATATGACAAAGAGGTGTTTGAAGGAGGAGAGGGCTATGATTTCACAAATATGAAATAACTTTTCTTACATAACTCTCCCACTTGGTGCTTTGTGATCAACAAAACAGTGCCTGAAAAATGAAGGCAGAGTGGGAATAAAGGGTATCTCCTATCAGAGGTCTAGAAATACAGGATCAAATGTTCCAATTTTACCTGAGGACTTTGGGGAGTCTTCCTAGACTTCTGAGTAGATGAGTGACTTAATTGGAAGTAAGCCTTAATGAAGATGTCTGGTGATAGTGTGGGAAGACGGATGATGCTGGAGTGGGTGGAGAGTTGGCAGACACAATCACACTCTCAAGGCAGAGACTGTGCCTCTGTGTAATCAGATGGGTTGAATGTGTGTTGAATTGCAGTTTGTTGCCGGAGGTCAGGAAGACCTTTCTCTTTTCTAAATTAGGTAATCTCTGACTGTTGAGACTTTCTTTAGAAACAGCCCCAAAAAGTTCTTCCATGAAACTTGAAAGGGAGCTCATTTCTCTTTCAGAGCCATCCTTCTGAGGCAGCAAAGCAGCACAGTACAGATGGGGAAAGTGAGGGATTTGAGGAGGACAGCCAGGTGTAACAGCCTAGGGATCAGCCAACAGGAAGGACAGTTTGCAAGTAGTGCTTTTCACTTTCTGATCCATTTCTCCCCACTCCACCCTGACTTCCAACTAAAAATATGCCCTCGTCCAGCTTTGGCTTCCTCTTATTTTATATCTTTGCCTGAGCCATCTTGTAAAACTGTAGTAGCGGAATTTCAAAGTAGCAGAATTCTGAGGACTCCTCTATAATTCTAGCTGACTAGAGTATACAACTTGGGTGACATCTCCTTTAATGTGGGTGGAATTGAAAACATTATGGATTTCGCTCCATGATTAGATTTTGTAACATGAAAAAAATAATTAAAGTCTCAGATAAGCTGACTTTGAGTTGCTAGAAAGGTAGTTTATCTTAGGTCAGTCTGTCCGAATTAGGTGAGCCCATACAAGGGACTGGGATCTTTCTAAATGGAGACATTGGAAGAAAAAGAATTTATATGTTGGTTTTGAAGAAACAAACTGCCATATTTTGGAGAAAGAAGACATAGGCAGCCTCTGGCAACTATAAAGAGCCCCTGGCTGAGAGCCAGCCAGAAAGGTTGTAGGGCCCTTGGTCCTACAACTACACCATAATATTAATATGCTTTACCGACAATCAGATGGGCTTAGAAGGGAGTCCAAAGCTTCAGCTGAGAACACAGCCAAGTTGATGCCTTGATTTAAGCCCTGGGGGACTGTTAACAGAGAATCTAGCCACATCATGCCTGAATCTCTGAGCTATACAACTGTGAGATCAGAGTTGTTTTAAACCTTTCAGTTTGCGATCATTTATTACACACTGATATGAAGTCTTTATACCTTTTACACACTATCCTCTAACTTCTTTCACTGAATAGCCACTCAGCCTCTGAGATTCAGCCATCAGTGAGCTGGACTCTCAGCCCTCCTTCTTTGCCCAATCAAGCCACGTTAAGTGCCTCTCCTTTGTGCTTTTAGAGCTGAAGTTCTCAAAATCTCTCATGCTAACACATTATTTGCCTTTTTAATTGTGTTGGCATTTGTTTTGATGGTCCAAAGCAAAAGTGGTAAAGCTGCTGGTGCCCAGCAGGAACCAAGGCTGTGTCATCAAAATGTACTGAAAGTTGCTGTAGTCTTCTTTAATTTTATTAAACCTCAGTTCTCAAGTATACATCTCTTAATATTCTGAGTGACTAGATGAGATGTAGCATAAAACATACTTGCTGCATTTTGAAGTGTGATGCTTATCTTGAAGATTTGCATGTCTAAATTGTAAAAATAAAGTAAGTCCTTCACTTCAAGTAAAACAATTGGCAGTATTCATTGTCAATGATAAAATCTGAGCATTTAAAGGCAAATTAGAATTTTTGATAAACATGCGCATGTCTTCCATTGTCATTTTGACATCTTCCCCATCCTAATCATATTCTCCATTGACATTTCTAATCAGTTGTTAACTTAGGCCAGTGATAATATGAATAAGTGTGGTTTTCAAACATATTATATAATAAAATGTGGACTAGCCACAACAGCACAGTAGCAGCACAGCAATCTAAAATACTGGAAGCCATGTGGAACATCAGAGTTCTGTTCCCAGGTCAACCTGTACATGTTAGGCATGCACGCACATGCCAGTGATGATGACTAGGTGAAATGCTGGAGGGAGGGATTGTTGTGTGAGACCCTGCTGAGGTTGCTTGTCTTTCTCTGTGTACTTCTCTCTCTCTCTTACTTTCTCCCTCTCTGTCCCTCTCATGAAGGAAAGAAAGAAAAAGTTTAAACATATATACATATATAGTATACTAAAATAAAATGTGGCACATTTAAAAATTTGGCATAATTCAGGGAAACTATTTTTGAAGAAACCAATGTACTGTGTCACAAAATCATACATGTGCAGAAGATAAATTAAAAATATAAAAATGAACAAATTGCCATATTTTTGAAGACAAACAATGAAGTTCAATGCAAAAACCATACAAAATGTTCACTGGTATAGTTTCAGAATCCATCATGTAGCTAAATTTTGAAAAGCTATTATTCATACAGCTAAATAATATAAATAAATAAATAAACTTATTTAAAAAGGAGTAGGGAACCTGAATAGCCATTTTTTTCCCAAGACATACAAATGGCTAACAGGGATGTTGAAAGTTGCTAAATATTACTAATTATCAGGAAAATGCAAATCAAAACCACAGTGAGATATCAGTTCACACTTGTTAGGATGGATCTTATCAAAAAGCCAAAAGATGGGACCAGCAGTTAGCATAATGGCTATGTCGCTGGACTCCTATGTAGTCGACCACGGTTCGAGTCCTGGACCTGGTGGCTTAAACTCACGCCGGGCGCATGTGCATGCATGCCCAAGATCCCGAGAGGAGAATGGAGGAGAAGGGATTGCAGCGTGGCCATCCCCCCTGGGGGGTGATTTCTCGCTTCCTGTCTCTCTGTCTCTCTCTGTCTTTCTGGCGAAGATGACTATAGTTAATAATGATATACCATTCAAAGGTCTTCAGAAAGTTCGTGGAAAGTGCAAATTGTGAAAATAGTATGAATGGTTTTCTAATTTTCTTTGCACCAAAAGATAGAAAGAGTCCAAAGAGAAAATGTAGACAGAAGAGAACTTATTGCTGTCAGTGGGGATGTAAATTGATACAGCCATTACAAAAAATAGTATGAAGATTCCTCAAAAAATTAAAAGTGGAGCTATGATGTATGTGATCCAGCAATCCCACAAAAATATAAAGCTAAGGAAATAAAATCTGAATCCAGAAGAGATATCTGCATTCCCATGTTCATTGCAGTGTTATTAACAATAGGCAAGGTATGGCAACAACATAGGTTGTTTATCCACTGATGAATGGATAAAGAAAATGTGATACAGTATAAAGAAATATCACTCAGCCTTTAAAATAAGGAAGTTCCATCATTTGTGACAGCTTGGTTGAACCTGGAGAGTGTTATGCTAAGTGAAATCAGCTAGGCACAAAAAGACAAATACCACATGATCTCATATCTTGTCCTAGTGCATGATTGTGTCACTAACAGAAATACCTGAGACTAGGTTATGTAAATTTATTTATAAGACTCATGATCATAAGGGCTAGAAAGTCCAAGTGCAGGGACCAGCACCTGGCATAATGTATATGTCACTGGACTTCCACATGGCTGACCCTGGTTTGAGTCCCTGACCCAGTGGCTTAAAACCACACCAGGCATGTGTGTGTGCATGCCCAAAATCCCAAGAACAAAATGTAAGCAAAGGGATTGCACTGTGGCCATCACACCCTGGGATGGGTGTCATTTCTCCCTTTCTGTCTCTGTCTCTCCAGTGAGAGCACACACTCTATAGCAAAAGTGTCTCTTAAAAAAAGAAAAAACCTCCGTGCATGAATTTCCAATTTTTTGCAGCAAAATAAACTCACTTTAATTCCATTTTTCCACAAACATTTTAAAGTCCCATTGGAAATTTGTTAAGAGAGTAATAACAAAAGGTAACTATTAAAAAAAAGAAGAAAACAAAAAAAAAATCTACTACTTACTGTGTTTTGATGGATTATCAAATAAGAATATACACAATTATCTGAATAGGGTATTAGAATATTCCCTTTTCAATCTCCTAAATACATGAAACCAGAATTTCTTCAACTACTTAAACAAAACAACTTAAAACATATTGAATCCAGACAAAGATATGGCAATCTATTTTCTATTTATCCAAACATTAAAGAGATTTACAAAAGTATTAAGTAGGGACTAGCAGATTGCATAATGGTATGTCACTGGGCCCCTACATAATCAAACATGGTTCAAGTCCCGGACCTGGTGGCCTAAAACTAACACCAGGTGCTTGTACATACATGTGTGAATTTCCAAGAGGAGAACGAAGGAAAAGGGATTGCAGTGTGGCCATCCTCCCCGGGGGGTGATTTTTCCCTTTCTGTCTCTCTGTATCTATCTCTCTCTATGTCTCCAATGAGTACATGTCCCCTATAGAAAAAGTCACTCTTCAAAAGCAAAATCCAAACATACAAAAAAGATTAAGTAATTTATTCTCACCATTAAATATTTTATTCTGCAAAATGTAGTTATTTTTATAAAATGTTTCTTACAGTAACATAGTGGCAGGGCCAACAGACGGTATGGAGGTCGAGGGTTCTGGACTCCCACATGGCTGACTGTGGTTCAAGTCCCAGATTTAGTGGTGCTTTCTCACTCTCTCTCTCTCTCTGTCTCTCTCTGGTCAAATTAAAATAAATTAATTAATAAAGTTAAATAAAATAATTACTTAAAAATACATAGTGAATTTGCTATTTTGATAAATTAATTAATATTTTCAAATTTCTCAGTTTTAATTTCTACTTGACAAATTGATATATATAACTCATATGAAAAAAGCACTGTGAGGTCCTCGACAATTTTTATGAGAATAAAACAGTCCTGAGAGGGGCTGGCAGATGGCGTGGTGGTTAAAGGCACTGTACTTTCACATGGCCAAGCACAGTTCAAATCCTGGACCTGGTGACTTTCTTTCTCACTTTCTCTCTCTTTCTGTCTCTCTCTGATCAATCTGAAAAAGTAATAATAAATAAAGCTAAATAATATAATTCCTTTAAAAAGTATTTAAAACAAATAATAAAAAAAGTTCCCAAGACTCAAAACTTTGGTAGCTATTGCCCTATACACCCATCTTATAATCTAAATTATTGTGTTACAGGAAAAATTCTGAGGGATTTCTGCATAGAAAAATACAACATGACTTTTACAACAACCTAATATATTGAAATTATCTTTCTCTGTGTTTGTAGTTCTACATATGATATGAATGACTGATGGAAACTATGACAATTGATGTGTCATTGTATCTTAAGTACCAAGGACTGAATCTAATGTGGGCTTATAAAATACTTGCTATTGAGTTTCAGATTTAATATAAAGCAATCCCTTCCCTCAAAGAACTAACAATGTCATTGGAGAATTGGGAAATGCATCTCAAAGTAGGAGAAAATATATATTCTGATTATATTAAAGTGTCAGATGAATTGGAAAGACAGGGTGAGAACATTTAGAAATCATGAAGATAAAATATCTTTAAATTTATTAATCTGTATAAAATAAGCCTATTTAAAAATTCTGTAATAGGGAACCAGCAGTTAGCATAATGGCTATGTCGCTAGACTCCCACGTAGCCGACCGCGGTTCGTGTCCCGGACCCGGTGACTTAAATTCACGCCAGCGCGTGTGCGTGCGTGCCCAAGATCCCGCAAGGAGAATGGAGGAGAAGGGATTGCGGCGTGACCATCCCCCCTGAGGGGTGATTTCTCGCTTTCTGTCTCTATGTCTCTCTCTGTCTGGCGAGCACACACGCCCTATAGCGAAAACCTCTCAAAAAAAAAAAAAATTCTGTAATACAATATTTCAAGAAATATTTACAGCAAAATTCCAAGTCATTAAAAGAACTTGGATAGTCTTCTTTATTGTTTTCTGTACTTTTAATAGAAAATCATGTGTGATTTTAAATTGCAGGATGCTGAAACTCTACCCTCTTGAAAAGTGTGCTAAGATACTAGAAATGTCCAACTATGATCAAATTAAAGATACGTTTCTATTGTGAATCAACACATCAGTATGAGGGAGAAAGTATCATAATTCGATACCTGTAAATACTGAGCTTAAAATGGAAAAGTGAGAGTGTTGCTAGGAGATAAGTAAAAACAATCTATTTGCGTAGTTCAAAGCATTTTATCCTCTTAATATGTTTTGTTTAATTTTCAAGATTGTTTTACGTGGCATTATTTCATATTAGAGGCATAATTTGGGATCTTTACTTGAACAGTAGAATCTTTTACGGAAGAGAGTGAGTTTGGCTGAAGGATGCCAGCGGAAGGGACCTTCTGTTGGCTTTAGATAAGTTATTTGTATTGACGAGAGCCCAAGCTTAGAGAAGCCTGAAAAAGTCTATGGGGCCCCCGTAACTGCAACAGGTGTTTCCCAGGCTCCCAGCCAAGAACCACAGTGGGATCACTCTGAGAAACAAGAGAACAGCGGTTTGTGACTTCGCTCCACCAGCTGGCTTCCTGGAACGCAACACCTCCAAATCCCTTCCTTTAGCTCAGAGAAAATATGTAGGTTGTCTTGCATCTGCTGTCTTTCCCAGCTGTTGACTCCTGCCTCCTGGATCACTCATCCCTGATTTATACCCAGAGAACCCTAAGGCTGCTAGTGCAAGCCTTGTTACCCTCACTGTTTCCCAGGGAGGCCACAATCCTCCACTTAAAATGCTTCTTTCTTGTTCACTGTCTTTGATCTGGTCATTTCCCTCTTTTGTGGTCCCAATATGGTGTGCTCACCATCACAGAAATATTCTAATCATACATTTTTGCTGCTCATGGGTTTTGGCTGTTTGTTTTATAGTCCTGCTTTCCTCAGGACTTATTCAAAAAATGCCAGTCCTCAAAACAATCCAGCAACACAGCACAGTGTTCTTAAACATAGGACTGGGTTCCCTTTCAGGTCTGTTTAAGTTGGTGGATTCCTAAGATTCTTTTTTATTATGAACTGAGTTACCGCTCTTCAAAATTCATTTGTTGAAGTCTTAACCCTCAAGGTGACTATATTTGAAGACAGTGTCTCTAAGGAGGTAATTAAGATTAACCAAAGTCATAAAAATGGGGTCTAACCCAACAGGACTAGTGTCCTTACAAGAAGTGCAAGAGGCAGAGGAGGTACATATATACAGAGGAAAGGTCACATAAGAACACAATGGGAAGGTGGCTGTTGCAAGCCAAGAACAGAAGTCTCACCATAAACCAACTCTGCCAGCACATTGATATGGGACTTCTAGTCTCTGGAATTGTAATAAAATACATTTCTGTTATTTAAGCCAATTTGTGGTATTTTGTTATGGTAGCCCTAGAAAACTAATGCATTCATTGAAATAAACATACATAAAAGAGATTCAAGAGAACAAGAAGGGTCATTATAATAAACAATAGAATTTAACAACATTGCTGATAAAGTAGAGATGTATAAAAACTTATTGATAGATTAAATAGCCAGAGAGGGCCACAGCCCAAACACAATTAGGAGGAAGCAGCAACAAAGATAAGAAGGAGTCTGCTGGTCTGACCTCTGGAGGATAAAAGTGAGGTCATACTTTTTGGTCAGCAGGTGGAATGGTGGTTAAGGTGCTGGGTCTCACATGGCTGACAGTTCGAGTCCCAGACCCAGCAACATAAAAAAATACAATGGGTGCATGCCCAAAATTCTGAGAAGAGAATGGAGGAGAAGGGATTATACTGTGGCCATCCCCCGAGGAGTAATTTCTCATGTTCCCTCTTTCTCTGTCTCTCCCTGTGAGCACATGTGTCATATAGCAAAAGAGAGGGAAAAAAAGTGAGATGATAATTTTATCTCTCTCATCTCCAACTACACCAAAAGCAAAGTCAAGGGAGAATAAAAAAAGAAAAAGCAGTCAGTTAGCATTTGTTTCTAAAAACTGAATACAAATTTTGAGGCGAACTAAGTCTATTAGCTTAATATATGCTGGTGACCTAGAATGAAAGTCCTCTCATTCTAACATTTGAGAGTCTATAGCCTAACAACAGGCTTCTTACACATATATTTACCTAACACGAACACTGTTAGACAGCACTGCACAGAATGTCTACATAGAATTTGTACTCATAAGAGAAGCTTTGAGGTAAAAAATCTTAAACAAGAGCAGAAGAAAGCAATATATTCAGTTCTTCTGGTTTAAAACAAAGGATAACCAAATATTACCAGAAATTGAACCAGTAACATGAAAGAAAGTGAATTTTGAAAAACTGACACTGGAAGAAATAAAAATAATTCAGAAAAAAAGAATGAAAGTTTTTCTTTTTTAAAAAAGTACTCAAATGTATATACTTAACAAAAAGTGAATCATAAAACAAGAACAGCATGCTCTGTAAAAAGGACAAAAATTTCTTTTATTAGTTTTCTACCTTTGTATAACAAATTATCACAAATTTAGCAGCTTGAAACAATACGTATTTATTATCTAACACTTGCTGTGGGTCAGAAGTCTGGTTACAGCTCACCTGTGCCCTTTGTTTAGTGTCTCTTAAGGTTTCAGTTAAGGTAGTGACTGGGATATGCACTCATCTGGAAGCTAAATTAAGTAACCACTAGAACTTCTCACAGTTACTAGGAGCTCTTCATGCAAAAAGTAGTTCCCCAGGACCAGTAGATGGCATAATGGTTATGTCACTGAACTCCCACATATTCGACCAGTTCGAATCCCAGGCCTGGTGGCTTAAAACTCACACTGGGCATGTGTGCATGCATGTCCACAGTCCTGAGAGAAGAATGGAGGAGAAGGGATTACAGCATGACTATCTCCCCTGGGGAGAGGGGTGATTTCTTACTTTCTGCCTGTCTCTGTCTCTCCAGCAAGCACACATGCCCTATAGCAAAAACCTCTCTATAAATAAATAAATAAATAAATACCCAACGTAGTGACTTCCTTCATCAAGGTAGTAGGGAGAGTCTGTAGAGTAAGTCACTCAGCAAGATAGAATATATATAACATAATATAATCTCAGAAGTAGCTTCTCATCCATTGTTTGGGAGCAAATCAAATGTCCTGCCCACACTAGATGTGAAATAAAGGTGTGGAAACCAGGAGAGAGGCTCATGGGGTGACTACTCTAGAGAGTCTATTTGCCAAATCTCTGAAAAATTTAAGATTTGACTAGTTATAATTTAACAATTCTTGTAAATGTAATTTTTTTAAACTCCCAGAATGTAAAGCTAAAAGATTGAATATATAAGAAAAAAGACAAGAGAAATTTAAAAGTTTTGAACTTTGAAGAATAAAAACATAAACATAAGAATGTAAAACACAAAAAATAGTTTGCTTTGAGGGAATGTGAGAATGGAAGAGAAGGGATATAGAAAGAGGAAGGGCATAGATAACTTCGGTCAAAATTAAAATAGCTTTTTTTGTCTTTATGAGTTTTAAGAGTCTAGAGTTTAGCCATTTTCTAATCATATGATCTTGAACAAGTTACTTTTCTTATTGAAGCCTCAACTGACTCCTCAGTAAATAAGGAAAATAACTTCTCATCTTATTGCTTGTAAAGATGAAAAGAAATAAAGCAGGTAGAGAATTACGGTGGTTCATTTTATGTATCAATTTGTCTTGGCTAAGGGAAGTCCAAATAGCTGAAAAAATGTGTCTATGAGGCTATCTGCAGAAGACACCAGTATTTGAATCAACAGACTGAGTAAAACATAAAACAAATTGTTCTTACCAATATTGGTAGGTATTATCCAATCTCCTGAGGCCCCACATAGAACAA
Source organism: Tupaia tana (assembly GCA_026018925.1). NCBI lineage: Eukaryota > Metazoa > Chordata > Mammalia > Scandentia > Tupaiidae > Tupaia > Tupaia tana. The sequence goes on from JAKSZU010000002.1 coordinate 72,731,897, forward strand.
AAAAGGAAAAGGGTGAATTTATTCTCTCTTCTTGAGCTGGAACATCATCCTCTTCTATTATTGGACAGCAAAGCTCCTATTCTCAGGCTTCTGACTTGGACTTGGACTTACACCACTGGTTCTTAGGCCTTTGAGTTTGAACTACATCACAGGCTTCCCTGGCCTCCAGCTCCACATAGAGGAACTTCTCAGCCTTGGTAATCTCATAAACTAACCCTTCACCACCTCCTTCTGTGTATTTTATTTAACTATCTATCTACCTCTCTCTCCTCTTAGCTCTCTTTCATAAAAGAACCCTGACTGATATAAAGATTAGCACAGATCCTCATGTGGACTGAACTCAACTAATCTTAATACTATGTCACTAAGTGCCCAAAGATTATGCTACATAATACCTTTGTATTTCTCACACTGGGGTGAGCTCTGACGCTCTTTCAAAATCTGGGCAATTAAAGGACAACTCCAGTTCCAAAGGATTTGGGGATTTAGCTTAACCACTGCTATGAAAATGAGAACATTACACTTGAAATGCTTTCCAGTACAACCAGTGCCATTACTAAAAATTCACATACATTTAAGGAATTCTTTTATTTAACTTTATTTATTTTAATTTGACCACAGTGATAGAGAGAGGGAGAAAGCGAGAGATAGAGAGGGGAAGTGAGAAAGCAAGTTGCCAGTTCTGGGAATTAAACTTTGGTTGGCCACGTAGAAGTCCAGCGCCCTTAACCATCACGCTACCTGCCAGCCCCCAATTCACATACATTGAAAAAGAGAGAGATAGCAAGTCCTCAGTTATACCTCAGTTCTTAATATCAGTTTCAAAACAAGCTCAAAATCCCCATATTTCCTCACCCCCTACCCCAGATAAATCTATTTGGAAATCGTGGACCTAAAAGGAAGGGAGGTCTTTTTAACCACCCGAGAATATATATATATATATATATATATATATATATATATATATATGAATGTACATTTGAATAGTAACTCAAATAAGTATCTTGGAATCAAGGGCAATAAGAGTAAACAGAAGTAAAATATTCATCTAAAAGCAGATAGAGATATACATTTGAAAGGAAAGTAAATTGCAGTATTTTTGTACAAGAACAAAGTCATATGATATTGAGGGAATAAATCATTAAGGATATTTTTGTTAGTTGTGATTTTAACTTTTAGACCAGACATACATTCTTTTGAATATGAAAGTGCTGATTTTCCTCATCACTTTCAGCATGAGCACCCCTTCAATTTTACTTTCTCATCAAGTTCATTTACTCAGAAAATTGGATCCTTTGTGGTGGCACCCAGCCACAGCTCTACCATAATTCTCAGACACATCCGACCTGGTAGATAGATACAGGTTCCCAGAGGACCCCTCATCACACTGTGGGTCTTCTGTAGATCAATTTACAAATCTCACCTTTCTCTCCTTAACATAAGTATTGCACATTTTTAAACTTGTTTTAAGTAGTAAATGTCCATTTTTTAAAAATAATACAGAAAGAAAATAAACTAATTTACCTCCTTAAAGGTTGAAAGTACCACTAATAATTTCTAGTATGCCCTGAAAAACCTTTGTATCTTCACTGAGTCTTTTATTAGCATAAGACAGATAGCAATGTAACTTTAAATGATTAGACCATCCTGATATTTATTAAGATAAAAACTGCCACTTAATTATATAAATTGTAGCTAAAAATTTTAGTGCTTAATTTATAAGGTGCAACAGATTTTTATGTGTGGTTCTTAAGTTTTTTTGTATACTAGATCAGCCTGAAATGGAAAATGTCTTTATGCATTGACACGGGGAAGTGTTAGTCATTTTTCTCTCTTGTTAGAAAAATCTAAATAGAACTTCCTGGGAGTTTGGAGAATTAAGAAAATGAAATCCAGTCAAGCAGTTTGATATTTTTTGAGATACTGAAAGCCTTGGGAAAATAGTCCCCTAAGTCACCAGTATATAAATAGCTTGATAGTGAAATAAGAGCAATAATAGGACAGAAAGATGTAGAGTCAGAAGTGCTAAAATCTATGCCTATTTTTCTAAACAGGTTGAAGAAATATTTTGATATTCACTTAATCTATACAGGCTCAGTTATTATTATTGTGAATAAACTTAATAATACCAATCATTATTAGAGGATTAAAAAATATAGCATAAAATTTCTTTCAAAGACAAAAATCATTATTATTATTATTATTATTTTAAACTTCAGTGGCTTATTTTTCTTTGCACGACTAAACTTTTCTCCTAGGAGAAAGCAACTGGAAAACTATGAACAGCCTTTTTGTATTAGTGGATAACCGTATCCCAAAAGAGATCAAAAACCAAAATAGAATAAACCAAAACAGTATAATGTAATTTATTCTTACTTAACTTCTAGTTGATAAATGTGTTTGTACATAGATCAACTGCTTACAAATCCTTGATCATAATGAGTGCTTACAAAGCTCAGTAGTACTTTGGAAATATTATGTATTATTCACCCATTAGTAGCTCATGATTATGAAGAGAATACACTTGTTCTTAACCAGTAACATTATGCATTTTATTTGCATTTTCATCAGACAGTAAATTCAGCATTTATTTCATTATTTCACATTTAACATGTTTCACAGAATGGCATTTTCACTGCAAATAGAAATAAGGCAATGCTAATAAAGCAGGTTTTGTATCCAGAGCTTTGTTGAAATTATAAAATCTTGTCTAAAATACAGGTTTCCACTGCAAAAGACTGACACTTTGCCCTCTGTGTCATGATTTAAAAAACTACACATTGTTCAAATTCTGAATTGTAAGCTGAATAGAATAGCACAGAATTCTTATCAATTTGTCAGATTCTCTCTCCCTGCCCTTTCTTTATTTTACAGTGATTTACCATAAGAACATCCATCAGCTGATAAACAGTACACCACCAGAAGTGCACTGCTGGCATGGAAATGTAATAGCATCATTTGAGTAGAGGTAAAGTCAATTCTCAGTTTCTGTGCTTCTGGGGAGATGTAATAGAAACATGAAGTCTATAAAAAGCACAATCATTTCAACCTCATGTTAACAAATCATCACCATCACCATCTTGTTAAAAATAAAAATTAAAAATTAAAATTAAAGAACTTCAACAAGCAGTTAATTTTCTTAGGCTGGATACAAAGCAATAACCAGGAAACATCTTGACTTGTAGAATTTCCCAAATATCCAAGAGAATCAATCTGATTTCTATTCCTCATTCATTTCTCTGAGAGTGTTAAAGCTATTAACATGTTAAGCGACAGAGGACGGTGAACCAATGAACCAGATAGAAATAGCTAACGTCAAGAAAGCCAAGAGAAAAGGGGCCAAAATCCAAGTATTCTTGCATGCTTAAAACTTGTCAAAACAAAACCCTAAGAAAGTGGTTTTGGCCCTGACCTTGACCCTAGGAAAAAGCTTAGGAAAAAGCTTGTATGTGCCATTCCCTGGAAAGAGAATGTACAAGAGAGTGTTGAAGGTGGGTATCAGCAGATGGGAGAAGAGATTTTTCTATACCCTTTCTCCTTACACACAGACACACAGACACACACACACACACACACACACACTCCCCAACCTCACATCCAGGGTTGGGTATTGCAGAAAAAACAAATGAGATCCCAACACGAGAGTTGTTCCCAAGCATAAGGCACCATCTTGCATCACTAGGCCCCTTCTTACCCCTCCAGAAGCAGAGAATCACAGAGGCTGGAGTTTCCAACTGGCTATCAATCAGTAGGTCAAACTGTCCAGCATCACAGGCCTATGAGGGGCTCAGAAAACTGTGTCCCGAGTGAGGAGTGCAAGTAGAACTGGGCACCTACCCCATTCCCATCCAATGAGCAGGGATGTCAGAGCTTCTTCTAACACACTCTGAGGCATTATGAAATTATACAAAAGCATACACTTGGCAGAATGAAGAAGATAAAAAATGCCCCCAGCTGTTTTTCAGGTGTATTTGAAAGAAAGACTGGGACTGACCCGACAATGGCCAAGAACAAAAGTCTGGGAACCTATGGATACATTTCTCTTCTGAATAGAATGCTTTTCCTGTTTTCTCATTCTTCATTCTCCATAACTGATGAGGAGGGTTGGGATTACAATAAGCTTCTCTCTGAGACTCAATATCCACAAAGTCTTCATAGAAAGAAATGGGGGCAAATTCATAATCTCCTCTTTCCTGCTGGGGTCTCGTAAATGTCAGGCAAACTCAGGGAAGGGGCAATAAGAAAGAAATTCAACACTTGGGTTCTTCCCATTCACAATTTTGACTTTTCACAAGCACCACCCAGCACAGCTTCAAAAGAAGAGCCATACAGGTAGTAGTGCCATGGTCATGCAAATGGACCCATTCAAGAAGGGTTCTGGGTTTGGATCCTGAAACCTCCCAGAGAACACTGGATATGTTTGCATGCCTGTGATCTAGGCCAGCTGACTTTGGGGATAGACTCAGACTAGGGGCAAATCATGGCACAAGATCCTGTTGGGATGCCTGTCTCTCTCTTTCCATCTGCCTCTCTCTCACTCATGGGAGAAATAGATAAATTTATAAGTATATTTATAAAATAAGAGGAATGGGTAGGAAGCTGAGTGTGGCTCCAACACAGGGGAGTAGAGCCCTTATGAGCAGAATGTTTTCCATGGTAAGAGTTTATGCATGGGCTGAGAAAAAAGATGGCACAAAACAGATTCAGGACTACCCAGAGTGAAAGACAGGAAAAGGGCATTTGCCTGTCTTTTCGTACCCAGCATAAAATTAAAACTGCTTCTAAGAAACCCTGGTGTGAAGGTTGTGTGTGTGAGGACATGTGTGCACATGTATATGTATGTGCATGTAAATGTGTATGTGTGTGTGTGCATACGTGTTACCTGCACAAGTCAGAGTTGCAGGATAGCTCAGGCCCGATGAGAATGTTCAAGCCTGCTGAAATAAATCAATATTTCAGTCTCCTCCAGCAACCAAATGAACAAACATGTTCTTAAAAATATTAAAATTCATAGCCCCAAGATGTTGTAGGTTTGTGTTGGTGAAAGTAATTACAGAACTAATTTCACTATGTCATTGAAAATGCCTTCGGCTTGATAACCTATTGAAGTGGCAAGAACTGTTCCCAGTGGAAACAAAAGTAGGTTTCCTGTTTCCTTTCATTTACGTTGGTCAAAATTTGTCCTTCTTTTGTTAAATCATAGGATTTTACCCAGGATGGTCAATATAAAAAAAGGAAAGAAATCTGTGTTTATATTCAGGATTTATGTGAATTAGACACACAGATTGACGGGGACAAAAAGTAGTTACTTTTGGTGAGAAAACATGTTAGGTTAGTAAGTTCTGAACTACCTATGCACCAGAATCACCTAGGATATTTTTTAAAACTACAGTAGAAGTTGAAGACAGAGATAATGAAGGACTTTGTGAGTTTGTATAGATTAGTTTTTACTTTTATAGAGTTTGAGCAGAAGAACTAGCTTATCTGACTTTAACAGTATCACTCTGTTTGCTTTAATGAAAACAGGCTGAAAGGGAGTTAAAGAGGAAGCAATGAGACCCCTTTGAAAGCTATTTATGTCATCTAGACCACTAGTGGTTTGCACTAGGGATAGTAGGCATGGAGGTAGTGGAACATGGTCAGTTTACAGATGTATTTTTAAGGAAGAAATTAAGAATTTGATGATGAGCTTAAATTGTGGGTATGAGAGGGAGAATGGAGTCAATAACATCATCACAGCTTTCTCCTTGTGACATCAGCACAAATGAAATTACAAGAATGGGGTGGATTAGAGCAAGAATAGGTTATAGCAGGGAGAAATTAAAATAGGAATAAAACAGAAATTGAAAGCTCAGGTCCAGAGACTCTTTGAGTTCCTTATTAAAAATCTAAGTTGAAGTGTTAAACAGGCAGTTGGCATAGGGTTCAGTAACAAATTTGGGCTGAAAATATAAATTTGTACTTCATATAGTCAGTAGTTATAGCTGCAAGTCTGGATTGCATCTCTAAGGACCCGAGATAGCAGGTATGGACAAGAGTTCTAAGTCTTGAGGTACTCCACTTGGGTATGAGCTAATGCTATAGATGTGGTAGACCTGGATTTCAGCAAGAAATTTGTCAGTCTCCCCTTAAAACAAGGTTAGTATCGGGACCAGCAGATGACATAATGGTTACATCACTGGACTTCCATGTAGTCAACTGCAGTTTGAGTCCTGGACCTGGTGGCTTAAAACTCACATCAGGTATGTGTGCATGTGTGCCCAAAGTCTCAAGAGGAGAATGAAGGAGAAGGGATTGCACCATGGCCATACCACCTGGAAGGGGGGTGCGATTTCTCACTTTCTGTATCTCTGTCTCTCTCAATCTCTCCGGGGAGCACACTTGCCCTATAGCAAAAACCTCTCTAAAAACAATGCTTGGTATCAAGTAAACATCACAACTGACCCAACTGAATTAAAAATTACAACAAAAAAATTTTAAAAGGTGGTTCTGTGAAGGGAGATGATTCTTGAGAAACTTTCAGGCATGCCCCTGATCCTATCCATCCAATTTTAAGTCACTATCTTGCTAGAAACCGGAGAGGTTTATCTAGAGAAACTAGAAAGTAACAAGTCTGTCTTGTTACTCATTGCCACTAAAATGGCATCCTCTTCCTGCATCCATCCCTTCCTCAAGTCAACTCTAGGCTTGGCCTTGGCTGGCCCATCTCCCCTTCTTTCCATGATGAAAATGTGACTTTCTTTCCTTTGTTCTTTTCTTTCTTTTTAATTTTGCCACAGAGAGCATATTCTTGGAAGAGGCTGCAAAAAATGACCCACTACAGGACAAAGGGCATGGTCATGCCACCACAATCCCTTCTCCATTTCTCCCTCCTGTTAGGATTTTAGACATACATGAACACATTCCTGAAGTGTTTTTCAAGCCATCAGGTCCAAGATTTGAACTGTGAAGTCAGCTATGTGAGATCCAGCCACCTTCACCACCATGGCACTGACTAGTGAATTCTGGTCAGTGAGAAATGAGAAGTTTCCCATGAAGATCTTGAGAAAAACATTCCACTCTTAAGAGAGAATCAGGGGAAAAGATGGTCTTGCTTCCTCCATCCTCAACATTCTGAAGGGAACACCAGAAACTGTGTCTCACAGCCGTCATGTACAAATTGTTTATGAGAAATTAATAATAATATCCATGAGATGCAAAATATGAGAAGTAAACACAGAAATATAGAGCTTAACTTACAGGTAGAAGACAACTCTGAAAAGTTAAGCAAAAGTGTCTTAGTCTGTTTGTGCTGCTATAACAAGATAGAATAAACTAGGTGACTTAAAACAGCAGAAATTTATTTCTCACATTTCTGGGACCTGAAATTCCAAGATCAAGAATATTCAGTGTCTGGTGAGAGTTCACTTCCTAGGTCACAGATGGCACCTTCCTATTACTGTGTCATCACATGGCTGAAGAGATGGGAAATCTTTTTTGGTTTTTCAAGGCTTTTGCCATAAGGGACATGCACTAATTGGACAGAGACACCACAGACCACAGAGAAGGAAAGTGAGAAATCACTCCCTAAGGGAGATGATCACATTGCAATCCCTTCTCCTCCATTCTCCTCCTGATTTTTTTGTCATGTACACTCAGAGTAATTTTCAAGCTGCCATGCCTGGAACTTGAACTGTGGTTGGCCATGTGGGAATCCAACTCCTTAATTACCACACAACCACTGGTCCCAGGATTCTCTTTTATATAAGGGTACTAATCCCATTTATCACCCTCATGACCCAGTCATCTCCCAAGGGCCCCACCTCTTAATACCATCATACTGGAGGTTGGGATCTCAACCTATGAATTTGGTGAGATGTCCAGTTCATTGCAGAGAAAAGCAGGGTTCAGGGCAAGTTAAGATAAGAATACAGAGATAGGTCTCCTGATTCCTAGTTCTCCTTTTTTTGCACCCCGTGGCTTCCTCAGCTCTGTTTCTTTTTATTATTTACTCTCCAACTCTTGGTCTGGCCCATTGCTCTCCTGAGAACCCCTAATTGGTGCTTCTGCCATCTGCTATGAAACACAGCCTTCAACAATCAGCCAGAACACCTTTGATAGAGTGCAACATGGAATCTTGCTTTATCTTTCATCAGAAAAGATCAAAGGCTCTGGTGGATGCAGATAGAACACAAATGGCTTGTCTGTCTTGTTACTCATTGAAACTCTTCACAAATTTTCAAAGAATTAAAAGCTAGTTTCTGCTCTCAGTCTGTGCATGTTATTTTTGCTTATATCACCAGAAGCTATTGATCCATCTCCAAGCAGAATATTCAAATCAACAAATATAACCATGGGTAAAGAAAAACCACAATGCATGGTGATAGGGAAAATTTGAAATGCATGTCTTATTATGCTCAGATTGGAAAATTGATTTTAATTACATAGGGAATGAAAAAGGATCTTGGAAGGGATTGTGCCTAAAAAGGGTGATCAAGGGGGAGTATGTCTATAGCAGACAGTGCATATATTTTTAACTTTTTGCAAACTGTGGGAGAACAGGAAGAGAACACTTTATAGCATATGAAAACCTTTCATCTTCCATAATAAGAATACTAGTAATTATATGATGCTTATTATATGGCAGAGACTGCTTAATAATAGTGTACTTCAAATGATCTGAGATATTTAATTCAAGGCACCTTTAAGTAAATGTGTGTTATATATGAGTGCATACATGTATATATAGATTTATATACCATATAAATATATATGGTAAATTCTAATGTTATTTTCACTCTAAAGAGACACAGGTGGGTTAAGTAAATACCAAGGTCACACAGTTGGTGAATACAGAATAAAGTATATAGTCTTAATCATTATACTATAAGTCTCTGATATTTCTCATCTTAGCACATGATAAAGGCGCTTCTTAAACTAGCCCTGAAACTCAGTTTAATTTTACCTCTTGGGCTTCTCACTTCATATGCCACACAACTTTTTTTAATCTGACCCTATTTTATTTTATTTAAAATCGACAAATAACAATTTTATATATTTATGGGGTCTAACATGATCTTTTGATATATAATCATTTTAGAATGGCTAAATAAAACCAATGAACAAATTTGTTACCTCACACACAGCATTTATTGTGGTGAGAATATTTAAAACTTATTATCTTAGTGATTTTTAAATATGCATTATTATTAACTATAGTCACCATGCTGTTCAATAAATCTCAAAAACTTATTTATCCTGTCTAACTGAAACTTTGTACCCTTTGACCAACATCTTTCCATTACACACACACACACACACACACACACACACATACACACACCCCCTAGCCTCTGGTACTCACCGTTCTACTCTCTATTTCCACAAGTTTGACTTTTTAGATTACATGTTGTGGATATGGTTTGTCCCCAGATGCTCATAGCTGTAAGCTTAGTTCTAGTAAAACAGTGTTGGGAGGTGCTGGGACCTTTAGGAGTGGAGCCTAGTAGGCACTGTTTGGATCATGGAGGCTTCCCACCTCATGGATAGACAAATCCCATCTCCCAGGAAGGATCCAGTTCTTGCTCTCACAGAAATGGGTTAGTTCCTACAAGAAGGAGTTGTTATAAGATAGCTGCCCATGGGTGGATCTCTCTCTTGAACACACCTACTAACCTTTCTGCTTCTCTTTACCACGTTGTGATGCAGCAGACAGGCCAGATGTGGGCCTACACCTTTGGACTTCCCACCTTCCAGAATCAGGAGTTAATCCAAACTCTAGTCTTATTAAATCATCTAGCCTCCAGCATTTTTCTTTAACAGCACAATAATGGACTAAAACACACATATAATGAGATTATACAGTACTTATTATTCCACTTCATTTATAATAATGTCCTTTAGACTCATCTATATTGTTGCAATTTCCTGTTTTCTTAAGGTTGAATAATATACCGTCATGTATATATACCATGTGTTCTTTATTCATTCATCTGTTGATGGCCACTTACATTGACTACATACCTTGGCTATTGTGAACAATGCTGCAATGCATGAGGGAGTAAAAGTAATTCTTCAGCTTACTAATTTTAATTCCTTTGAAAATATATCCAGAAGTGGGTTGCTGAATCATATGGTATTTCTATTTTTAGTTTTTTGACAAATTTCCATATTATTTTCCATGATGGCCATATCAATTTACATTCTGCCAACAGGGTAGAAGGGCTCACTTTCCCCCACTTCCTTGCTAATACTTGCTATTTTTTTTTAAATAATAGCTATTCTAACAGATGTGATGTGATATTTCATTATATTTTAAGTTTAACTACTTCCCTATGAGAGAAAGAAAAGGAGAGAGAGAAAGAGAAAGAGAGAAGCAACCCTAACTGTATCTCGAGCCAGAACCTTCCCCAGACTCCTTCTTTCCAGTCAGAATTATGGTAAATGTGCAAGTACCCAGTGTATACAAGTCAACCTGGGAACTGAACCTCGATCTTCCACATTGCTTCCAGCACTGCAGACCACCATATCACCACTGTGTTACAGCATCTGGGCCTCATGGAAGTTGTAATCTGCACTCCTCCCAATGATCAGAGATGTTGAGCATTTTTGTCAAACTCTTACTGGATGTTTGTAAATCTTTTGAGAAATGTCTATTGAGGTCCTTTGACTATTTTTCACTTTGGTTTTTTATTTTCTGACTTTCAATATGTAGCAAAAATTGGAACTTATAAAAGATTTTGGCATATTTACTAGAACAAGAATACCCTGGGCCCTGCATCCTTTTTTTATATTTGTTTTTATCTTATTTTATTTTTTTTAATCACTGTACATCTTTACAGCATACAAAATGAATTTTGCCACCTTGAATACACTGCGTATTGTGAAAGATATTATCATACACATTATCAGCAGAAGAATTTCCATTTTTGTATCCATTAAATGTTCCACTCTTTTTTCCCTTGATTCCCTCCCCACCCTCCCCCTTGCCTACCCTTCTCCTGCATTGTCTTTAGTTTCTTTATTTTTTTTATTATCAAGAAAAGCAGTCTTAGCTTTAATAAATCAAAATCAAATAAAGTTTTAAAAAATTTGTTTAAGACTAAAAGCCAGGAAACAGGTTATGATTCTGTCCAAACAGTAGGCAGATACTAAACTCATTAAATGAACATGGACAGAGCTAAAATCTAGTAACAATTGCACTATAGTTTTTTTTCTGAAACATTTTTTTTCTCTCTCCATTCCCCCTTTTACCAAAGAGAAGCGTAAATTAACTCATTTGCAAAAAAATAAGTTTTAGTCTCAATTTGGTCTGTTATTTGCACAAAGCCCAATAAGAATATTAATTGATTTAGTTGGCTTAGCTGGAACCTTTTATAAGGAACTTCAGATTAGACTCTTAAGGTGCTGAATTCCCACATGGCCGATTGTGGTTCAAGTCCTGGACCTGGTGGCTTGTTTGCTTGCTTTCTCACTTTCCCTTTCTCTTTCTCTCTCTCTCTGGTAAAATTGAAAAAATAATAATAACAAATGGAATTAAATAAATAAATGAGTGAATACTTCTTTTTTTTAAAAAAAAAAAAAAAAAGCTTCCAAAGACTACTATGCTAAGTCAAGAATTCACCCATCTGACTGTGCCTTTAAGTACCTGTACTTGAAAGTTTTCCTGTGGTCAGGATGTGACATTCTTTACTTACCCCTCAGGTAGAACTTTTTATGGTACTAGGCGATCTTTCCAAGAGCTTCTGTTGGCACTCTTGAGATCTTGAGATCAATCTTGGTTCCTTAGCTTTCTGGTCATATCTTAAGATATGACATTAAAGTCAAAGCCTGGATGATAACCAGTGTCTCCCACTTCTGATGTAAAGCAACAGGTATTATTGAACTTACGCAAATAACCATACTGCCACAACATAAGAATACTCATGAATACTTTCCAATTTCAGAGGAGTCAGGAAGGGAGACAAGTTTATGCTTCAATTTTGTTTTCAAAAAAAAATTTTTTTGAGAGGTTTTTGCTATAGGGCGCATGCACTCGCCAGAAAGACAGAGAGAGACAGAGAGACAGAAAGCGAGAAATCACCCCCCAGGGGGGATAGCCATGCCTCAATCCCTTCTCCTCTCAGGATCTTGGGCATGCATGCACACGCACCCAGTGTGAGTTTAAGCCACTGGGTCTGGGACTCGAACCGCGGTAGACTACATAGGAGTCCAGTGACATAGCCATTAAGCTAACTGCTGGTTCCCCACCCCCATTTTTTTTTTTTTTTTGGAGAGGTTTTTTGCTATAGGGCGCGTGCGCTCGCCAGACAGACAGAGAGAGACAGAGAGACAGAAAGCGAGAAATCACCCCCCAGGGGGGATGGTCACGCCGCAATCCCTTCTCCTCCATTCTCCTCTCGGGATCTTGGGCACGCACGCACACGCGCCCGGCGTGAGTTGTAAGCCACCAGGTCTGAGATGTGAACTGCGGTCGACTACGTGGGAGTCCAGCGACATAGCCATTACGCTAACTGCTGGTTCCCGCCCCCATTTTTTTTTTAACAAATTGGCAGTATCAACAGCTCAAAAGGAAACAAAAATACTTAAATTGGGAAAACAAAGCATTAAAAAAATCAGTAATATTTTAGTCAAAAGTCATGAAATTCTATTTTACCAGTTCAGTCTCATGTAATTAATCTCTTTTCTGTTGAGTTTACAGTGTTACTGTGGTTCAGTCTTTCTTTTTAAATCCTAGAAGTTTAGAAATATGATCTCAAATTTATCAAAAACCTATATTCAAGTGTACTTATCAGAGTCTTTTTCACTAATTTCCTTAAAAGAAGTAATTTTGAATTGTATCCTATTACAAAATGTTTTAGAAAGAGCATTGGAATAAAGGAATTGATTATGGACAATAAAACTTAAAATGTCCATGGTTCAAGATCTGATTTTACCATAACCCAAAAGGCACATATTTGATCATTTCTGTGACAAACTACATTAGAATTATTTATCATTACAGTATAACTAGTAACATACGAATACATAGCAGACATTTTTGGAATTTCATACAATTTTGGAAGGCCTATTGACACAAATTTCTATACACAGAGAGCTAAACACCATTTCATATTTGGCAATGTTCCCTGTGTAATTTCAATACATTTAAAAGTCTAATCTGTTTTTTTTTTTTTAATTGTGGCAATACTCGGCACTTTTTTTTTTAGCAGAAGTACATGAGAAGTACATATATTTTAAAAAGAAAAACAACAGATTTAAATAGAGACTCAATTTTTCTAAAAGTGATTCCAAAGCATTTCTTCTCTACAACCTGTAGAGAATTTAATATTGGCATGAATACATACTTTTCTCATTTGGGTCACAATAACTTGTGTAGTGTATAGAAACAGCATAATTGGAGATAGAATCTTAAACATTAAGAAATCAAATTTAGACTCTCCAAAGAAAGTGAATACATGACTAGTAGATTCTCCAAGGAAAGTGAATACATGACTAGTCACTTGCACCAAAAATACTGAAAAAAGTGTCTATGTAACATAGAGTTTTCATTCACTTATGTTTCATTCTCTTGGTTTATTTTTTTCTCTTATGTCTGCTGATCTCTTTAGTTTTCCTGGCATAGTGCTCCTTTCAGTACTTCTTGAAGAGCTGGTTGGGTGTTTCGTTTTCAGGTTTTGTTTATCTGAGAATTTTTTTTTATCTTTTCTTCCCATTTGAAGGATAATCTTGCCAGGCATAGTAATCTTGGTTAAAATTGTTTTTCTTTTCACACTTTGAATATATCTTCCCATTCTTTCCTTGCTTTCATTGTTTCCAGTGAGAAGTCCAATGTTAGCCTGATGGGATAACCTTCGTAGATAACTTGGGATTTCTCTCTTGTCATTTTCAGAATATTTTCTTTCTCTGTGATTTTGGCCAGTCTGGCTATGATGGGCTGTGGAGAATATCTTGCATTGAATCTATTTAGGGTCCTTTGTATTTGTTGAGTCTGGATTTGAATGCTTCTCTAGGTTTGGAAAGTTTTCTTCTAGGATTTCATGGAATATATCATCAATGCCCATATTAGATTCTTCATCTTTTGGCATACCAATTATCTGGATGTTTGGGCATTTCATGATATCTAGTATTTCCCATATATTATTCTCATTTGGGGGTAGGTATTTTTTTCATTCTTTTTGGTGATTTTTTTCAAGGTCAGAGATTTTGTCTTCTACATCCAAGATTTGATCTTCTGCTTGATCTAATCTGCTTTTAATACTTTCAAGGGAGGTTTTGATCTCCTGCATTACAGACTTCAACTCTAGAAATTCTGTTTGATTTTTTTTTTTTTTTTTTTTTTTTTACATAGTCTATCTCCTCCTTCAAGTCATGAAGGGACTTCCTCATTTCCTGGAGTTCAATGTTTCTTTTCTCTTCCATCTCATAGAGTTTTGTTACCATAAATAACTGGAATTTCTTATTTGATATCTCACTAATTTCCTCTGATTTTTCCATACTTGGAGAAAAATTACTGAGTTTACTTGTTGGAGACACATCACATGGTTTTCTGATACTAGAGACTCTTCTCCAATTTTTGGTCATTTGTGATGTATTCACTTTTGGCTAATTTGTTGAAAAAGATTTCTGCATGTGTGAGCTTGTGTGTTTCCTTTTAGTGTGAGGTATTTCTGTGCCAATTTCTCTTTTCTACTGTGTTTTGCAACCTGGTATCCATGGAAGGAGTTCTTAGGTCATATTTACGGAGAGAAGTATCTTCTTTGCCACTCATTCAGCGCGGGTAAGGATTTCTTAGCCTAGCAAAATTCAGAGGTTTCAGTACTATGCACATAGCTTACTGGGTGGAAGTTGAGCAGCAAAATAGGAAAGTAAGAAAGGAGAAGAAGAGAATACAAACAAAAATAAAACAAAACAAAAGACAAAAAAATTGTTTAAAACCACGCCTCATACTTGGGCAACACATGAAATGAGCAGAACACCTCAGATGTAGATGTCTCCCTTCAATGTCCCTGTCTTATGTAGGGGGAGGAAAGTAAAAAAAAAAAAAATAGCAAAAAGAAAGGATTAAGAAAAGCGAGAGAGAAGAGGGGAAAAAATGAGAATATAGAAAAAGAAAATATTTTCTTCTCTTACCTTTCTAGCTATGGACTGGGGAAGTCAATTGGAACAGGGGAGCTGCAACTCGGGGATGCTCAGCCCTCATGCTTGGTCTTTGAAATGAGCAGAGCACCTCAGATGTAGATGTCTCCCTGCAATGCCCCTGTACTTTCTAGATATGGGCCAGAGAGTTGAGTCGGAAGTGGAAGCTGCGACCTGGGGCTACTAAGCCTTCATGTTGGTCCCAGAAATGAGCAGAGCTCCTCATATATAGATCTGGGCCCTGCATCCTAAGAATATATTATATGTCAAATGGGGACATAAGTGAAAATGTGACTTCATTTGCCAAATAGCAAGAGGTGAGTCACTTAACCTACTATTTCTCACTTTTCTTCTCAGGAAAGTGAAAATGAATATCCCCAGAATTCTTAATGCCTTAAGATTGGCATATAAAGTTTGGTCTTTGGCACTGGTGTGTCCTCCTTAAACATCTAGTAGGTTAAACTAAAAAGTCTTATGACCAGGCTGTTTAAGTAGGTGGCTATTTCAAACAGATATTAAGTACACATAATTGATGGCAAGCAAACTGTCAAACTCCCTTATTATGTGTTTATCATTTCACATCTCTTTTCCTTTTAAGGTCACTAATACTAAAGTGATAGTGTTTTTATTTAAATTGATGTTCATATTTTTCATTTAATCTAGGCACTTTATACAGAATGATAATTTAAGTTTTATAGATATAAAACACTCAATCAGAAACAGACACAAAATACTGAAGCACTTACAAAATAAACGACTTGTAATCTACCACCCAAGAGTTACAAATCATTCAGAAAAGCCCAAATATTTAGAATTGCTATTGGTTGAAATTTTACATTTTGTTCAAGAAAATTTCAAATGGAAACATTTTTCTTCTGTGGATGCCATGAAGCAGCTGTTTATGTGAAGAGAAGACTGTTCAGAAGACTGATGTGAAGCTTTAATTAAAGCCCGTCTGCTGTTCTACCGTTTCCGACTATTAAACATATTTTGTGCTATTAACATAATACCTGGAAATGTACTCGCCTAAAGGTTTTGTTTGTTGAGCTGCAAGCCTGCTGCTTCTCTGCATTGTCTTTTCATCTTTCTCCATCAGTCTCAACTTGAATTAAACATGGAAGAAGTTCAAATTCAAAGAAGTCAATGATTATTAAATCAATCATACACTGATGCTCAATTGATTAATGAGTTTCAGGAAAATATAAAGTTGGCAGTTCACTTTGTAGCATAATTACAACTGCATTCCAAATGGGTCAGAGTTGTGTTTCCCAAAGTGACTTCAGAAATTACCCTAGTAAGTGCTCAGGATAGTGAAAAGGATTTGCTGGTTGAACAATTCTAGTTATATCTCTTCTGCTTCCTTCCTGTGAAGGAAATAATGCACAGTAGTAAGTTAAATGCTGTGAGAAGTTCTGGAGTTATCTTTAGATTGGCTTAATATGTAACCCTGTATTTTCAAACTGTTTTTTGGTGGTGGTGGTGATGTCAAGAGATTTTTTTTTTTGAGAGAGACTTTTACTATAGGGTGTGTGCACTCAGCAGAGAGACAGAAAGTGAGAAATCACCACCCCCTCCCCCCAAGGAGGATGAGCATACCATAATCCATTCTCCTCCAGTCTCTTCTTGGAATTTTAAGCACACACACACATGCACCCAGCGTGAGTTTCAAGCCTCCAGGTCCAAGACTCAAATTGCAGTTGACTACATGGGAGTCCAGTGCCTTAACCACTATACCACCTGCTGGTCCCTGTACTGTTTTTTAAGTTTATTTATTTTTTCCTCTCTTTTTTTTTTTTTTTTTTTTTTTTTTGAGAGATTTTTGCTATAGGGCGCGTGCGCTCACCAGACAGACAGAGAGACACATAGAGACAGAAAGCGAGAAATCACCCCCCGGGGGGATAGTCACACCACAATCCCTTCTCCTCCATTCTCCTCTCGGGATCTTGGGCACACACGCACACGCGCCCGGCGTGAGTTTTAAGCCACCAGGTCCAGGACACGAACTGCAGTCGGCTATGTGGGAGTCCAGCGACATAGTCATTACACTAACTGCTGGTCCCTATTTTTTCCTCTTAAGGAGGTCTTTGAATATAAACCTGGAGCCTTCCAGTGTGGGTCACCCTCATGGAACATCACATTTTACTACTGGGCTACCATCTGGCCCCTTCAAATTTTTTGAACATAGAAAATTTCTTCTGCCTTTCACCTATTACCATCAATCCATAGAACTGGTGCTACTCGAGACAATTGAAGAAAGGCTAGATTAAAGCATTAAATGGCAAAAAAAAAAAAAATCATAAGAACTAGAAAAATATAGACAAACAGTTACTAGATATGTTTTGTAGAATTTCTGAAAGATGAAACAAACAAAAAAAAAAACAAAGAAAAAGGCCACTTATATTTAGCTACATAAAAATGAACATTACTATACATTCTAAAACTTTATAAACAAAATCAAGTTGTTCAATGGACATGAGTATTGTAAATTCTTTTTTTTTTTTTTTTTTTTTTTTTTGGAGAGGTTTTCACTATAGGGCACGTGCACTCACCAGACAGACAGACATAGAGACAGAAAGCGAGAAATCACCCCCCAGGGGGCATGGTCACGCCACAATCCCTTCTCCTCCATTCTCCTCTCGGGATCCTGGGCACGCACACACACGCGCCCAGCGTGAGTTTTAAGCCACCGGGTCCAGGACGCGAACTGAGGTCGACTACGTGGGAGTCCAGCGACATAGCCATTACGCTAACTGCTGGTTCCCAGTATTGTAAATTCTTGAAAAAAGGTCAATATTCTTAATATAAAAGGAATATTAAAAATCAATAAGATACAGGGCCATTTGGTAGTGTGGTGGTTACGGCAGTTGGATCCCACATAGCCAACAAGTGTGGTTGGAGTCTGTAGTCTGAAAAACAACCTGGGTACATGTGTGCATATGCCCAAAAGCCCAAAAGGAAGGAGAATGGAGTAAAAGGCATTGTAGCATGACTATCCCTATGTATAGTGAGGCGCTTTCTCACCTCCCTCATCCCTTTCTCTCTCTCTGGAGAGCACATGTTCACTCTGGTAATAAATAAATAAATAAATAAATAAATAAATAAATAAATAAATATCAATAAGGTACAAGTTCTAGAAAAATGACAAGAGAGCATCAACAAAAATTCATGAAATAAGAAATACAATATACTTCAGAAAATTCATGAAAGAATAGAATTAAAGTAAAAGTTTATTTTAAGAGCAAAAACTTTTTGAAATCCAAGCATAGTTTTTTCATAATATTCATTTTCCATTAACTTTCTGAAAGATTCTTATATAAATTCACTAAAAATGAGACTTCAACCTTTTTATCAGTCAACATATACAGTCTAAATAATAAGATGCCATTGTTCTTTTATCAACTTGGCAATTTTGTTTTTTTATTTCCAAAGGGTATATGCACTCACCAAAGAGAAAGAAAGAGAGAAAGCACCACTTAACAAGACCGGCTCATGCCTTCTCTATTTCTCCATCCTATCAAGATTTGGGGCATGCATGCACACATATCCAGCATATTTTTCAAGTCACCAGTGCTGGGATTCAAATCACCATTAGCCAGAGGGCATCTGGCACCCTGTGCACAGAGCTTAACCACTACACTGCAAGCCAAATCATCAAACATTTTTTAATGTTACTCTTTGTATAGAAACGCAATGACAAGGGCACCTTTTTTGTACTTCATGGATGAATAACTTTTCTGAAAGGTCATATCTTTTGCAAATTGGTTCCACTGCTAGTATTATATTTAAATAGATGTGTGTGGAGCCAGCAGGTGGCATGGAGGTTAAGGTGCTGGACTCCCACATTGCTGACTACAGTTCGAGTCCCAGATCTGGCAACCTGCTTTCTCACTTTCCTGCTTTCTCTATCTGTCTCTCTCATCAAATTTAAAAATAATAACAATTGGGACCAGCAGGTGACATGGTGGTTAAGGCACTGGATACCCCACATGGCTGACAATGGTTCAAGTCCTGAACCTGGTGGCTTGCTTTCTCACTTTCTTTCTCTATCCCTCTGTGTTTGTGTGTGTCTCTCTCTGGTCAAATTAAAATAAATGAATGAATAAATAAAATTAAATTAAAAATTATTTAAAAAATAGAAACAATCAATAAAATTAAATAAATGATTCTAAAAATAGAGTATATGTATACTCTTTATTATATTATTTATTGCAATGAAAAATGTAAAACTCTGATCAACAATAAGAAAATTATTAAATAAAATAGTATGACTAAATAGAATAGAAAGCATGAAAACATTGCTCATATAATGACAAAAACTACCCACAAAAAAACACTCAATGGAAAAAGCAGAATAATGCTGATTTACCGCAACTGTATTTTTATAATTATGTACATATATTAGCCCCCCCCAAAAAATTAAAAGCAAATATATCCACATACAAGTAACAATTCTCTCTGGATAGCATGTTCAGTAATTTCTCTAAATTCTCCCCAATCAAAGAAAATGGTTAGTTCTACTGAGCTGAGAGCCCACTTGATCTTT
Organism: Tupaia tana; assembly: GCA_026018925.1. NCBI lineage: Eukaryota > Metazoa > Chordata > Mammalia > Scandentia > Tupaiidae > Tupaia > Tupaia tana. Next base: position 72,751,557 of record JAKSZU010000002.1, read on the forward strand.
TTTAAATATGTAAAAAATTACCTTTAAGGGGCTGACAGGTGGTATAGTGGCTAAGGCGCTAGACTTAAACACGGTTGACCATGGTTCCAGTCCCAAACTTGCCGGCTTTTTCTCACTCTCCCTTTCTCTCTCTCTCTTTCTCTCTCTCTCTCTCTCTCTCTCTCTCTCTCTCTCTCTCTCTTTGGTCAAATGAAAAAATAATAATAGAAAGTAAAATGAAATAAATAATATTTTTTAAAGTTACCTTTAATTAGCACATTGCTTAATAAAAAAACACGTACCAGTAAACTAGTTTTAGAGAGCCTTTTAATTAGTTTTCTTACTTTCTAACTCTATAGTCTTAACTAAAGTATTCTTTTTCATATTTTAGGCAAAGACCAACTACATCCTAGCTCAACAATATAAGCAAATACTTAATAACTATTAGGAAGGACTGTGTTTTTTTGCTGTAAAAAGATTTGAAACAAACGGACAGTTCAACCCCTAATTAATGTACTTTCTTTCAAATGTCTTAGAAAAGAGTATTCTGAAACCTTTCTATGTTTTGGTTTTTCAGACATCCGAGGGAATGATAACTCTTTATAGTATAATTTCAATGAAGAGCCACAAGAAAATGGTAGTATTAGTGAAATTCAAAATTCTAAGAAACATAGCTGTCTTTCTGAATAGCTCCAAGCCTGTGCATACATTATTTCACTAACACATCCTCATAGCCCTGACTTAGCACTTCATTACTGAGTGTCAATAATGATATTCACGACTAGCAAAACCGAAGACTCTAACAATATTAGAAAGATAGACATTGAGTCACTAAAAATATATACTAAGATTAGCACTTATTCTCTTTTCAAGTACAAAATTTATACTCACATTTCATCATTGCTTTCTTGAAATCATTTTCCTAAAAGATAAAAACAAACATTCTTTCAGGACCTTTAAAGTAGAGCTTAATGTAATTTCATTGTTTACCACCTATTTTCCACACTAACCATTTAACTTTAAAATCGGATGACAATTGTACTTTTTACATATGATTCATAATTTAACCAAGTCATTTTGGGAATGATAATCTTTTCAATCTGATTCTAATAACATAATGAAAGTTCATCCCACTTTAAAATAAGATGTTATCAACAGATAAAATAAAATAATAAACACTTATATTACAAAAAGGTACTATTTTTTCTAAGGATTCACTGCAAGGAAGGCTCCTTTAAAGAGTGAGCTCTTCTATTATATTTAAAATACTTCAGTTTAGAAAGTTATCTGCCTGTAGCTTTTTTTACTGCTGTTGGAGCATCATTATACTGTGCACATCTCATTACAATGACAGAACTTTCCAGAGCAAAAAGTCACTCAGCTATGACTCAATAAATCAGGGAAAGAGAAAAAGAGGCCCAGTCAAGGAGAAACATGGAGGCAAATAAGCAGGAAGAACAGAATAAGTTAAGAAGCATAAAGAGAAAGGATCTGAAAAATGTAATTCTCAAATACCTGCAAAAATGATGAAATAAAGTAACTCCATGTTTGCTTACATTAAGGATAAATACAAGAAGACTTCAGAAAGGTCACAGAAAAATTGAATTAAAAAATAAAAAATAAGAAATAAGCACTTTATTTCTCATCATAAGCTCCATCAAGTTCAAGTTTAGTAAGCCATGAAAGCAGCCATTTAGTCAATCCCTAAAAGATGAGGATCCTGGGAAATTTAGTTATGCTAATGCAGTCTTTATAAAATGATTAACTGAAGAAAATGTTGCCCTTTGAAGATTTTTTTTAATTAATAAATACAAAGAAATCAAAAGAAGCAAAATCAGGACTCTGAGTTAGATGCTTGATTTCACATGGAAAACTCTCACAAAATTGCCCTTATTTGATGAGAGGAATGAACAGGAACATTGTTGTGGTGGCTAAGGATTCTGGTAAGGCTTTCCTGAGCATTTTTCTGATTTAGTTCCAGCTAAAATTTTAAATCATTCCCAGGATACGTAGATGATATGGTTCTTCAGCCCCCTGGAAAGTCAACAAGCAAAATGCCTTTTAACAATCATCTAAAAAAAACTGTTGCCATGAACTTTGCTCTTGACCTGTCCACTTTTTTTTTAGAGAGAGATTTTTTTTTGCTGTAGGGTATGTGTTATCACCAAAGAGACAGAAACAGAGAGAGAGAAGGTGAGAAATAATCCGCCCTCCCCCCCGGGAGTGGGGATGGCCATGCTGCGATCCCTTCTCCTCTGTTCTCTTAGGATTTTGGGCATGCACATACATGCACCCGAAGTGAGTTTCAAGTCGCTGGGTCTGAGACTTGAATTGCAGTCAGCCATGGGGAATCCAGCACCTTAACCACTACACCACCTGCTGGCCCTGACCTGTCCACTCTTGCTTTGACTGGACCACTTCTACCTCTTGGTAGCCATTGCTTTGACTGTGGTTTGTATTTAGGATATACTAGTAAGGATATACTAGTAAGGACATGTGACATCTCTTTAGTTATAGTTCTTCCAAAATTGCTTCAGGAACTTGATCCTAATTGTTTGAAATTTCCATGGGAAGCACTGTTTTTTTTCTACAGCTGATCTAGGGCCAACAGTTTGGAAACCCATCAAGTATGAAGATTACTGAACTGTAAATCTTTAGTCAGAATGATGTGGGTTGATACAGTTGAGAAGTCTGTGATGTTGGCTACTGTTTGTGCTGTAATCATAGGTCCTCTCCAGTTAAGGCAAAGCAAGATTAATTGTTTCCCTGCAAATTGATGTGGATGGTCTACTGTTGTGAGAGGCCATCTTCCACATCATCTCCTCTCTTTTTAAAATTAGTTATTTAGTTTTAAACTGCCAAATTAGAGGCGGGGGCATTATCTCCAGAAACTTTTCATAGAGCATTAGTGTTCTCACCATTCTTCCACCCAAGCTTCACCATAAATTTTGTTTTTCCTGCTTCAATTGTAGCAGAACTCAAGCTGCCTTCAAAAAGGCTTTTCTCAAATTGATGTCTTATCCTTCTTTGGGCCTCAAACTAAATCCTGTTCAAACATATTACAACAAATTATTATAAGTTTATTCTGGTGCCAAAAATATTTAAAATTCATACATGATTTTTTTTCATAATACCTATTTTCCATGAACTTGTTGAAGACCCTTGTACAGTATAATTAATTCCTCCAAGAAAGGTTTTCGAGACTAGCAGTTCCATCTAGTTATCAGACTTTACCTAGTAATGAGCCTCAAACATAGGTCAGTAAGTGCTGAATGAAAGAATTAATGGCACTAAACCACACATTAACTTAGTTACTTCCACTAGATAGAACCCTCATTTTGGTAATGTTCAACCTGTACTACAAATAAGACAAAACCACCAAATAGCAGCTATTGATAAGATGATCACTAATCATCTCTTTTGAAAATGCAACGAAATAGTTACCTTTAATAGTAGTTAGGACTAATCTAGTTAGTGTACCTAGCCACTAATAAATCTTTAGCAGTTTCTTTTTTGGAGAGGTTTTTGCTATAGGGCGCGTGCGCTCGCCAGAAAGATAGAGAGATAGAAAGCGAGAAATCACCCCCCATCCCCCGCCGGGTGGATGGCCACACCGCAATCCCTTCTCCTCTCGGGATCTTGGGCACGCATGCACACGCGCCCAGCGTGAGTTTAAGCCACCGGGTCCAGGACTCAAATCGCAGTTGGCTACGTGGGAGTCCAGCAACATAGCCATTACGCTAACTGCTGGTCCCAGCAGTTTCTTTTCAAAACCCTTGATCTGAAGCCAGACTCATCATCAAACCTGACTCCCTCCCCCCAGCTCCCCTGGCCATCCCAGGCAAGAACCAAAAGCCCTCCCTCCAAGGAAAGCTCCTACCTGCTGATATGTCCTCTCTCCCTGCAGGCCGACAGTGGCCCGAGCAGTGTAGCCTGTGTTTCCCACGTGCCTCTCTGAGAAGTGAAAAATACCTCAAATAGCAATAGGCTGTTCAATAATCTTTTGTCCAAACTGGCAGAAACTGCACCTAATACAGAAAGCCCAAGTAAAAGATGAAGGGAGATTTATACCCTCATATCCGAAGTTTGTTCTATTCTGTAAGCCTAGAAGCTGATTCCAGTAGGTATTGCGGTTTCCACATCTGTTTATGTAGCCAAATCCCTACAGCCTGGGATATGGAGGATAGGGAAGAATTGGATAATTAAAATTCACAGACAAATCCCAAACAAAATTTTAATCAGTAGTTGCTACCTTATTGCCCACAGATTCTTGAACTGAGAAGCCCAGCAAAAAGCTAGGTTTCATCATTTCACTGTCAACTTATTTTATTTTTACTCTTCCAGAAACCTGCCAACCATATATTTTTTCCTTGGCATTTACTCCAACATTACATCAATTTTCCAGCACAGACACATATTAGGCACAAGAGCAAAATCCATGTGTCAGGAGGAAAAAGGAGGAAGGGGCCTGTAAAGATGTTCTTCCAAAAATAGATTGTCTTTGTCCTTTAGGTGACTACTATACTGGGCTTCCTGATCTGATTTAGGTCACTCATAGGGCCTCCCACATGTGCGTGATTGACAGTACTATAAATTAGCTAACTAGCTAAAAATGCAGGAACCCAGTTATGCTTGGCAGCCTCCAAAGTAGCCTTCAGTGATTCCCACGAATATACTCCCTATAACCAGCAAATAATAACAAGACTTTAAAGAAACACTGGCAATCTGTAGTTTTAATGACTGGAAATGGCCCGTTCCATGTGTGCACTTGAGTGTGTGCAGTCTTTTTTGATTTAGACGGGATGTCATTGCATCATGATTCTCCTGACTCAACTTTCTGAGTAGCTTGGATTATAGGCTTGCACCACCACACTTGGCTTTTGAGTGGGCCAGGAATCAAACCCAGGCCTCCTGTGTGGCAAGTCTGTGGAGTAGTAGTGTCCATTGTTTTGATATAATCTTAATTGAATAGGTTGAGTAACTTCTGAGTGTATGTCTTCAAAATCTATCTCAAATCTGTGCACCACTTTTTGCCCCAACTTAGCCTTACCCAAGGCTGTGCTTTGGCCCTTTAAGAGAATGTATGCTATGGTCATTTTAGGGGGTGGAGGGTTGGTTTTAATTGTTTGTTTTGGCCCCCAGAGGACGTATACTCCTAACAATATATTCTTATTATCTCCAAAATCATTTACCTCAACCATTTGGTCCAGTAACATGGTGAATCAATCATTCTAAATACCATGAATAGTTACTTCCAGTAAGGGGATGGAGATCATTTTATCTTGACCCTAGTTATTAGCAGATCTCTTTATTATTTTGTGTTGTGTCCCATCCTTCTCTCTACAGTTACAGCTGCCTTTCCAGTTTAGAACATATACCTGCCTATAGCTTTAATATCCATCTCTGGTGATTTATATAGCTTTCTAATTAATTCTCACTTTTCTTTTCTCCCTCTCATGTCCAACTCAAGTGCCCTGAAATCATGTAATTCCATTGTTTAAAAACTACAATGCTGAAACTATGTACATGGTTATATATAAATTTTGAAATAATGTTATAAGTATAATAACATTATACTTCTGGTATAATGTTAATTGAACAGGCTGAGTCATTTCTGAGTGTTTATCTTCAAAATCTATCTCAAATCTGTGCACCTCTTTTTCCCCTATTTAGCCTTACCCTAGGCCAGGTTACCATAACAATGTCACAATTTTCCTTATTGGTCCTCCTAAACAGTCTGTAAAGATAAAACATAAATTCTATAATCAGAATAAATAATAAGCAATGTTTTGAACCACTGCACATTGAACGAAGACCAAAGACTTTAGTGTGACATTTACACTTCTCCCATACTTTTTGGTTCAATATCAGTTTCAGGTCTCCAGAGTTCCTTCAGAGCTGACGCCGCTGGAAATAAGGGAGGCCAGCATCAAAGGGACTGACCTTCATCCCACAAGAAAATGTCCTGGGACTAGAAGGTGATTTGGTGGTTAAGGCACTAGACTCTCACATGGTTGACTGTGGTTCAAGTCCCAGACCTGGTGACTTGCTTTCTAACTTTCTATCTCTCTCTGGTGAGCACACATGCCCTATAGAAAATAAAATAAAATAAAATAAAATAAAATAAAATAAAATAAAATAAAATAAAATAAAATAACACAATAATAATAATAATAAAATTAATTCTAAAAAAAAAGAAAAGGTCCCAAAGAAAGCCACCTGGCAACTCTAACTGAAAGTCCTTGAACCACGCATAGACATGGAAAACCTGGAAGGCCACAACACAGACAACTGTCAGCAATAGGTAAGAATTTAGAGAAAGACCAGCCATAGATGGGTCCTTATACAAAGCTTTCAAGAGAAATACAATACAGTCTGCACATACCACAGTCCACAACATTCTGTAAGTGGCTACCACTAGAGCTGCTGATATGGGTGTCTAATGGAGACATAACTACCACTCACTACTCCTGAACTAGACTCAACCTGGAAACATCCAGGTACCCCCCTAACCTGGACGAAGTCATCAGGCTCAGGATTGCTAAAGTAGCGTAGATAAAATGAATATCTACCAACCACTTCAGACCTCCACCTCCTCCTGGGCTGACCTCAATCCTGGACCTCCAATGCTCCAGCTGCTCCACAAATCAAGCTAACAAGACCTTAGACCTTCCATAGGATGTAGCTAACCAGAAACACCAGAGAAAGAATATTGAGCTGATAATACAATTAATAAAAAGTTAAAGAAAGTCATAGTGGATTCTGGGCCTACACAGATTAGGAGAAAGGCAAGAAAAACAATAGTGATAAATGGGAAAACAGTAAGAAAATTCATCAACTGCAAAGTGCTCATCTGAAATAAGAATAATATGAATAAAAGGGCATTAAGTAGAACTCTTCATACTGTAGAGAAAAAGCTTTCTCACTCATTTAATCACATACACACTTTTGCAGAAAGGAAAGGCAAATGAGGGTTCTATTTCCTTGCCTGGCAGAAAAGAAAAGTGCTGCAGCCACATGACACAGAGAATATCTCCTGAGATTGCTGTCCAGGGGCCATGGGCAAAAAAGAAATTATACTGGCACTATCAGACTCCAAACGGAGTCCCTGACCAAAACTCTTGGGCCTCTGAATCTTGAAGACATGATTTCAACTTCAAATTTGGAAATAAATACAATAAGCATTTCTAGTAAACATCTCTCCCCTACCACCAACAATAACAATGTAGGAATAAGTGTTAATTCTAAAATGGACCTTAAATTCATATAGGACATGCATGTGTAGGAAGGTTTTTCTTAATAGATTCCCCTTTCAAGGAGCAAAAATCAATGAAGTAAATGTCTCCCCCATAAATTGAAAGAAGCATTCAGAAGAAGAGTGTTGCACGGAAGCCTCAGACTCTGGAGATTGACTATGGGTTCAAATCCCAGCTGTACCACTTACCAGCTGTGTGGCTTTATGAAAGTCATTCAGCCTCCACAAGATAATTTCCTTTTGTGTAATTTTACAAAAGTGATAACTATTTCAGTGCTCTGTGGCTTTCTAAAATTCTCATGTAAAATAAAGAAAAATAAATTCCTGTACTAATCCATTGCCGCACGAAGTTCAGTGCGCTGCTACGTCATAATATGCTCACAATGAATGCTGGCGGCTACCATCATTTTTAGTCTAATTGACAAAGAGCATATTGTACTGGAAACTCATTGCACATGAGGATCATAGAATGCCAAGGTTAAAAGGACTTAAGGGACTATCTCTCTAATCTAACGCCCTTAATTTTAAAAAAGAAGAAAATAAGTAAATTCAAAGCCCATTTTTCTCAAGAAATAATGTGTGTCTTCTACTTTCTATTTGTAGCACATTAGGCACTGATTACCTCTTGAACTGATTTCCAACAATGCTGATCTTACTTTTTTGGGGTCACCAAGTGGCTGAGTCTAATGACACAGTGACACTTTTTCCAGGTTGCGTTCCATTTTTATACAGCATAAGACCTGTTTTAAATGGTCTGTAGTAGCTCTTCAATGTGCATCAAATTAATGAACAGAATTCTCTAGACTGAGCAAAAATTCAGAAGTTACCAGTGGCAATATGGGACACTGACTGGAAAGAAAATCATTCAAGAGAAAGGGGAATAGGGCAAATGTTGATGTTGGCCGACTGTCAACAATTCCTTCAGTGCTAAGAAAGCACTTGACTTATTTCTAAGTTTTAGAACTGCATATTTGGCCTTTGGGGCAGGCAGGAACCATTTCTACAGTACAGGAGCAATAGTATACATTTATAATGAATGTGAAGTGGTCAAGTGTTAACAATATTGGGCTATAATTAAGACCAAAGCTGAATATAGCTCTTAAAGAAAAATACCCCTAAAATATCAGTATAAATATGGAATTGTGGCCAGAAAATTGTAATTTTATTGCTAACATTTTAAACAGCTTTTCAAAGGTCAGGGACACAATTTCATAATATTGTCATTTGCCAGCTATCTGTGCTCTTCAGTTACAACATGGTAGTGAATAATCACTTTCAACTTTTAACCTTGTTATACACGACAGAATGTAATTCAAGAAAATTATTTTCAAAAAAATTTTTATAAGGAATTTTGTACCTTTAAATTCATAGATTGGAAAAGTCTAAAAAAAACTTCAGTTTCAGCTACTAAAAATGATTGACAGTCTAGACTCAGAAGAAATCAATTAAGTCATCTTTTGTTTGAATTTCTAGCCTCTATGGAATATAATTTATAAAAAATAATCTTCTTAAAGTACTGTAGTAAAGTTCATTGCTTTAAGGTTTGACTGGTGAGAATATTAAGCATTTGAGATGCCTCATTCTTCCCTAATAATTTCCTTTTCTTTCTTTTTTTTTTTTTTTCAAGGTTTTGCCATAGAGTGCATGCACTCACCAGAGAGGCATTGAGAAGGAAAGTGAGAAATTACCCTTCAAGGGCAATGGTCATGCCACAGTCTTTTCTCCTCTATTTTCCTCTTAGAATTTTGGGCACACACACATGCACCTGGCATGAGTTTCAACCTGTTGGATGCAGGACTTGAACCATTGTCTCCCATGTGGGAGTCCAGTGCATTAACCATTGTTGGCCCCAATAATTTCCTTTTCTTCATGTTCTTTGAATTCTTTATCATGTCCAGATCAAGGATGATTCAACTGGATATCATTGTACAAATTTTAGAGTTTTTCCTCCTTGTAAATTTTGAGATGATGATGTTGAAATTCTGCTTTCGAAATTTCTTTTCTTCAAAATGAAAAAAAAAAAAAAAAAAAAAAAAAAGATTTTTTTCTTAAAAGTCTCAAGGTCTATGGCACCAGCAGCTGGCTGAACGGCTATGTCGCTAGACTCCTATCTAGTTGACCGCGGTGGCTTAAACTTATGCCAGGTGTATGTGTGTGCATGCCCAAGAACCCCAGAGGAGAATGGAGGAGAAGGGATTGCGGTGTGGCCATCCCCCCTGGGGGATGATTTCTCACTTTCTGTCTCTCTGGCAAATGCACATGCCCTATAGCAAAAACCTCTCCACCCAAAAACAGTCTCAAGGTCTAAATAGAATTAAATGACATAAATTAAATAGAGTTCTTAAGAATATGTTTTTAAGATATAAATGACAGTACACCAAACAAATCATTGAAGAGTAAAATTATGATATAATCTAATTTTACACCATCTTATACTATTATTTAAAATTTTATAAACATTTCTTGACTTAAAAGGTAAATAGTGATCGTTTTTAAAAACTAACTAATGGACCTAGTTAATTCATGTTAACCATAATCTAGTTGCCTATTTATATGATCATGGATGTGTAGCTTCTCTCTTCTTGACTGATTTCCACATGTAATACTCCAGCAGTCCCAAAAAGTCTGTCTACAAAATAACCTTTCAAGAAATTGCAACTCTGCTTAAATTAACCAAGTTAAATTTCTGCCAGTTGCCACTAAAACTGACCCAGAAATCAGCAACAGGCAGTAGAGTCCTGTAAGCAGTAGATTCCCAAATGTGGCATTAGCTGAACTGAGGAGCAAAAGTAAAGCAATGAGGACTCTTCAATTCCTTGAGGGTTACATAATCATGCTGATTATGAATCACAACATACATAGTGCCCCTTAGAGTTCCTTTTGCAGTTTGATTCTCAACTGGGAAATGGTGGCACATATTGTGTACTTATAAAACATTTGGTTAAGCTGTTGCATAATGTGGGTATAAGCATAGACTGTGCTTACAAAGACTCTAGTATTAGAGAAAATTTAGGATATTGGACTATGTTGCTTCTTATGGTATTCAGGAAGATTTATTTAAAAATACACAAGCTTAAATTGGATGTGGCTACTTTATAAGCAGAGAAAAAGAAAGTATGGCTTTACTATTAAAAGTTCTTCCTGCATGTGGTCCACAAGCCAGAGTTACTGGGTGTCTGAAAACTTTCTGCCTTGCACTATGGTAAAATTAAAATGATCTACTTTAAAATAAGTTTTCCAACAAATGCAGAGACTTTAAAAAATTTGCAAGAGGAATGATTGAAGCAAAAGACAGGTCTGATCACTTAGGCCTTTCCTGTGCACGTCTATTAAGCCCTCTCTATGGGACTAAGAGTTTATTCAATCTAAAGAAATAGCTGGAATGGAAGCAACTTGGAATTATAGATTAGAATATTTCTTTGAAATATCCTAAGACAACAACCTTTACTATAGAGGATAGAATGATTAGGCAGGGGAGATAGGCCAATAGCAAGCAGATAGAAAATCAGAGACATGTATCAAACTTAAAAGCTTCTGAACAACAAAGGAAACAATCACCAGCATGAAGAGATAATGCACAGAATGGGAGAAAATATTTATAAACCTCAGAGCTGAGACAGGGTTACTATCCAAAATGTAGATCTACCTTTGAACCACACAGGTTTGAACTGTGTAGATCCACTTATACTTTTTCTTTGACTTGACACCAAATTTATCCCTTTTTAGAAACAAAAGATTTTCTCCAAAATTGAAGAAATAAGAACCAAATCAGTAGTCCATACATTTTCAAATTGCAGTTTTCAAATTGCATAACTTCTCTCTCAGACTGAGTTAACTTCCTGGCAATGCAATGATGGCATATAGGCTAAAGGTTCCTCTGTGCTTGGTTTCTCACTGACCCGCTCCTGAGTTCTGTAAACAAATTTGCAGGCTTTGGTACTGTCCCAAAAGAGCCCAGCTTTGATTCACTTAAGTGCCTGTCATCTGAGGAAGGCAGAATTCCTGCTTAAACAGCACATTCAGGCTCCCTTCCTTGCTACTATTGCCCCCAGTAATATTCAACCATCCTCTGAAGATTTTTCATTATGGGTGTGGTCCTTGATATCTTCTTCCACTGCCAGAGAAATATTGGCAAAGGACTGGAGAAGTGGCTTGGGAGTCCAGTTTTTATCTGTCTCTGGAGATAACTGGTCATGAGGTAACTAACCAGCACATGGGTGGCAGGGGTGGGGCAGTGCCTCAAATCTCCACCACCTCAAAGTCAAGGTGCAGTTCCAGTAGTCTTGCTCTATGGCTGGGGCAGTGCTGTGATGGGAGGGAAGGTAACAGGACTCTGGGTTGGGGTGAGCATGCTCTCTGCTCTGATCTGCTTGCCTTGGTTAAGTAGGCTAGTGTCAAGTTTCACAAAAGTCAAAAGTGATTATATATGTAAATTTTGTACTATGCAGGGGAAGGCACTCCAAATCCTTTACAGTTCAAGGGCAATATGAATAAGGAGGTAAAAACAACCTAATAACAAAAAAACAAACAGCCAAATTTATAAATGGACACAGAGCCTGAATAGACATCTCTCAAAAAAGGTATAAAACTGACCAAGGACAGCAGGTGGCATGGTGGTAAAGTTGCTGGACTCCCACATGGCCAACTGCAGCTTGAGTCCCAGACATGGTGGTTTGAAAATCACACCAGGTGTGTGTGAATGTGTGCCCAAAATACCAGGAAAGGCCTTCCAGACCCCAGGGCTAGCCAGGACAGAAAGCAAAAAGGCAACTCCACCTCTGACTTTGTTGGCCCTCTGGGTTTAGCTTCACAGCTGTGAAGCTTCTCCCAGCCAGGGTCCCCCTTCCAGACCCCAAATGCTAGCCAGCTAGACAAGTGTTCCTGTACCTCTTGTTCTTCTGACTAAAATTATCTCTGTTTGCAGATGACATAGAAGACTCAATAGTATCCACGAAAAAAACTCCTCAAAGTAATAAATACATACAGTAAAGTGGCAGGATATAAAATTAACTTATAAAAATCTCTAGCATTTCTATATACAAACAACAAACAGATAGTTACAGAACTGAAGAAAGTAATCCCATTTACCATAGCCACAAGAAGTATAAGATACCTAGGAATAAAACTAACAAAGGAAGTCAAGGACCTCTATAAAGAAAACTATGAGAACCTTACAAAGGAAATCTAAAAGGACACAAAGAAGTGGAAGGACAGCCCATGTTCCTGGATTGGCAAAATTAATATAATCAAATGGCAATTCTGCCCAAATTAATCTGCATATTTACGCAATCCCTGTAAAAATTACAAGAGTCATTCTTCACAGATCTAGAAAAGACAATCATAGAACTTGTCTGGAATCATAAAAGACCTCATATGGTCTGGGAGTGGAGTGGGTACCATCTCACTCCCTGACCCCAAAATATATTACAAAGCTGTGATAATCAAACAGCATAGTATTGGCATAAAAACAGACATGAGGACCAATGGAACAGAGTAGAGACCCCAGAATTAAAAAAACAAAACATACAGCCAACTCATGTTTGAAAAAGGGTACTAGTCAATCCAGGGGGAAAAGAAAAGCCTCTTTAGCAAATGGTGCTGGAAAAACTGGGTATCTACTTGCAAAAAGATGAATCTGAAACCCTATCTGTCACCATTAACAAAAATCAACTCAAAGTGGATCAAAGATCTAAACCTAAGACCGAAACTATAAAACTATTGGTGGAAAACACTGGGGAAACTCTGGGGGACATTGGGGTAGGCAAAGACTTCTTCAGCAAGACCCCTAAAGCACCGGCAATAATCCCCAAAATAGGTGGTATTACATCAGATTAAGAAATTCCTGCACAGCAAAAGGATACCATAATTAGTGTAAATAGACAACCCTCAGAATGGGAGAGAATTTTCATTAACTGTGCCTCAGATAAGGGACTAATAACTAGAATACACAGGAAACTGAAGTGGCTTACCCAGAAGAAAATGATTAACCATAAAGAACTCTCCAAGGAAGACATAAGAACAGCCAAAAGGCATATAAAAAGATAATCAACATTTTTTTTTTTTTGAGAGGTTTTCACTATAGGGCGCGTGCGCTCGCCAGACAGACAGAGAGAGACAGAGGGACAGAAAGCGAGAAATCACCCCCCAGGGGGGATGGTCACGCTGCAATCCCTTCTCCTCCATTCTCCTCTCGGGATCTTGGGCACGCACGCACATACACCCGGCGTGAGTTTTAAGTCACCGGATCCGGGACGCGAACCGCGGTCGACTACATGGGAGTCCAGCGACATAGCCATTACGCTAACTGCTGGTTCCCAACATTTCTTATCATAAGGGAGATGCATATCAAAAACCACAATGAGATACCACGTAACCCCAGTCAGAATGGGGAAGATTAAAAAAAAAAAAATGGTAAGTCCTGGAGGGGATGTGGTGAAAGGGTAACACTCTTATACTATTGGTGGGAATGTAAATTGGTCCAGTCACTGTGGAGAATGATATGGGAGTTCCTCAAAGACCTTCAAATAGAACTACCATATGATCCAGCAATTTCACTCCTGGGTATCTACCCCAAGGACAGGAGAATGCTCAGTCAGAAAAGCGCTTGCACAACTATATTTATAGCAGCATTATTCACGATTGCTAAGACATGGAACCAACCCAAATGTCCACAGACGGATGAATGAATTGAAAAAGAGTGGCACATATAATCTATGGAATACTATTCAGCCATAAAAAGGAAGGCCCTGGAATTTGATAGAAAGTGGACGAATATTGAAGATTTATTGCTGAGTGAAGCAAGTCAGGCTATGTAAGAGAGATATTGTATGTCTCCACTTAACATATACTGACTGTCCGCACTCTATGATAAAGACTGAAAATCTGGAGGACATAAAAGCATTAAAAATTGTAATGGACACTAGACACAAAGTGGAAAGAGAGTGTGGGAGGGGAAGAGCATAGAAAAGGAAATTTGGGGAAAAAATAGAGAGGTAAGACATTTGTGGGACACAGTATTATTATCTGTTGATGATGATGTGTATAGTATTCTCAATTGGGCTGGACTGAGGTGTATATCATGCTGGGTAAAGTTTCTTTGCAATCTAAATAATGTATAGTGACTGAATGTATAAATAATAATAATAAAGAAAAAAATACCAGGAGGGAAAGGAGAAGAGATTGTGTCATGGCTATACCCCCTGAGGGATGATTTCTCACTTTCCCTAATACTGTCTCTCTCTGTCTCTGGTGAGCACATGCATCCCATGGGGGGGAAAAAAAGACATATTGTTGGCTAATCAATATATGAAGAAATATTCAATATGACTAATAATCAGAGAAATGTAAGTTAAAAGACAATGAGATATAATCTCAAATCTGTTTGGATGAGTATTATAACAAGTATTGACAAAAATGTGGGGGGAAAAAAGACATAGTGCACCAATGTGAGAGGGAAAGTGAGAAATCATCCCTCAGGGGGTATAGCCATGACACAATCTCTTCTCCTTTCCCTCCTGGTATTTTTTTCTTTATTATTATTATTTATACATTCAGTCACTATACATTATTTAGATTGCAAAGAAACTTTACCCAGCATGATATACACCTCAGTCCAGCCAATTGAGAATACTATACACATCATCATCAACAGATAATAATACTGTGTCCCAGCTACTAAAGAAAACAGTATGAAGTTTCCTCAAAAAAATTTAAAATGGAGCTATCATGTGATTCAGCAATCCCACTTATAGGTATATATCCAAAATAAATTAAATCATCTTGAAAAAAATTCTTCCCTCCCATGTTCATGGTAGCATTATCTGCAATAGCCAGGCTGTGGAATCAACTTAGGTGTCTGTCAAAAGATGAATGGGTAAAGAAAATGTGGTTATGAGTATGTACATACAATGGAATATTATTCAGCCTTTCAAAAAGAAAGAAATCCTGTCATTTGTGTAAGTATAAATAAACTTGGAGGACATTATGTTAAGCAAAATAAGCCAAGCCAGGAAGCAATTCTACATTATCTCACTTATCTGTGGAATCTAAGATGCCCAATTTATAGAAGCAGAGAGTAGAATGATAGTTAACAGAGTCTGGGGGAAGAAGAGGACGATAGGAGAAATGTTGGTCAAAGGGTACAGAGTTTCAGGTCATCTAAAAGAATATGTTCTGGAGATTCATTGCACAGCGTGGTGGCTGTAGTTAATAATGTACTGTAAATCTGAAAATTGCTAGAAGAGTAGGTCTAAAGTTCTCACCACACCTATAAAATAATTATGTTAATTAAATTGTGATAATCATTTCATGATATTAATTTATATCAAAAATCACATGAGCACCATACATATATACAATTTTATTTATCAATTATACCTCAATAAGGTCATCCCTTTAGCATAGCAATTAAGTTCTGCACAGAGAAAACCAGGTCCTATGTGGCAGACCACGTTTGCATCCCAGCCCAAGTAGCTTGAAAAACATGTCAGGTGCATGCATGTATGCCCATGATCCTGACAGGATGCATGATTGGAGGATTGTGGCATGACCAGGTCCTCTTGGAGATGGAAAGTTCTCTCTCATATGCACTCATGCTCCCTCTGGTATATATATATTAATAAAGCTGGGGGAGAAATGAGAAGAAAACAATGCAAGACACAAAGACTGTCTAGGTAGGATCTCTAGCTGTGGTTTCTAACCATGGAATTAACCAGAAGTAATTAAAGAAAATGCTTATTATGTTTTTAAGCCACTGTAGAGAATTACTGAAAGTGCCCTGATTCTATTTAACACACATCCTGTGATAGCTCAGTCCTAAAAATAAATAAATAAATAAATAAAATAACAAGGCCTCCAAAATTGTATGTAAAGAGAAAAAACAGGTAAGCTTTGCAACTCTCAGGCAGGGTTCCCTATCCTTTCTTCTTAATGGCTATCTGAGCTGAGCCGACTGAGAACAATGGTAGACCAAGGTTCAAGTTCTGGACCTGGCAGCTTGAAACTCATGCTAGGCTTGTGTATATGCATGCCCAAAATCCCAGTAAGAGAATGGAGGAGAAGAGATTGTAGCATGACCATCTTTCAGGGAAGGGGGAGTGATTTCTCACTTTCTGGCTCTGTCTCTCTGGTGAGCACATGTGCCGTACATCAAAAATCTCTCTAAAAAAATAAAAATAAATAAATAAATAAATAAATAAATAAATAAACTCATAGAAAGTAGAACAAATAAAAGACTAGATAAACTGAGCCAGAGCCAAGATCAGATTACTCATGAGACCTGTGTTATCACTGAACTTCTTACTACTTGAGATACTAAATTTCATTATCTTCTTAAGACATTTAAACTGGGGTTTCTATTAGTTTTGATTTAAAATATCCTGATAAATCAGTCAGGTCGAGAGTCAAGGTTTTAAGGCCCAACTTCTCTGTCTCAAAACCTAGGATGAGGGAGGGTTCAATCAATACAAAGGACATCAGGCTGCTAACCATAGGTTATCCAGAGGACTGTTAAAATAAGTCATAATGACAAGTCACTATGGCAAATTGTAATTGACAAACAGACTGTAGAGAAATAATTTTGCATTTATCCTATAGCTATTTTAGGTGTGCAAAATAATATTGCTTCTTTAATGCATAGTACTGCTATAAAGTTTACTTTTTAAATGAATGTGTTTATTTAAAAGGAATCAAGGGGAAGTATTATCCAAGTAGTGATACAAGTTATATTCATTTCCTAGGGTGACTGTAACAAAGTATTACCAACTGGTTGGCTTAAAACAACAGAAATGTAAGACGGCAGATGGTGTAAGGGTTACATCGCTAGACTCCCATGTAGTTGACTGCAATTTGAGTCCCAGACCCTGTGGCTTAAACTCATGCTGGGTGTGTTTGCATGCATTCCCAAGAACTCCAGAGCAGAATGGAGGAGAAGGGATTGTGGCATTGCCATCCCACCTAGAGGGCGATTTCTCGTTTTCTGTCTGTCTCCATCTAACTGGCAAGTGTATATGCCCGATGGCAAAAATCTCTCTAAAAATAAATAAATAAAATAAAAAACAACAGAAGTCTGAGGTCAAATTATTGCAGGGCCATGTTCCTTCTGAAGGCTTCGACGAAAATCTTTCTGTGCCTCCTAGCTTCGGAGGGTTTCCAGAATCCTCAGCATTCCTTGTCCTGCAGATGCATTACTCTGACTTCCGCCTCCATCTTCGTATGTTCTCTTGTGTGTATGTGTGGGTGTATACATACCTATACACCTGTGTGTCTATAGCTGAGTGTTCACATGACCATCTCCTTTCCATGCATTCATTTTCATATTCCTGTCATCTTTTAAGGGCACCACCATTGCAAAGAGTTCGCTCTAATCCAGTAAGACCTCATCTTCACTTGATTATAGGTTCAAAGACCCTATTTCCAAATAAAGTCACATTCACAGGTATCAGAGTTTAAGATTTCAGCATATTTGGGAGGGGGCCACAATTCAACCTACAAAACAAGTGACACCAGATGTAGTAGAAGTTGAAAGCATTACATAAATGGCATTTTGAAACGCTGCAGATGTAAGTGCAGTGAAAGGAGGGAAGGACACATAAAAGGACCAGGACCTCAGCTCAGCTGCTCAAAGGCCAATGAGCTTCAGCCACTATTATATTGTGATTTCTTGGATGTGCCTAATATTTGATAAGACCCCCCCTCTCTAGAATTCTCCCTTAGCAGGCCATAGTTGAAAATTTTGTAGTAAGTCTAAAAAGAAACAGGTCAACATATTGATGCTATTGGAAAAAAAAAAAAAAAAAAAAAAAAAAACATAAAACACACTTACGGTCAGTTTTGTTGTCATACAGAAACCACACATTTTTAAAAAGCTTTATTTGAGCATTCAGCCAGTCATCTTCTAATCATTGATGTCTCCAACTGAAACTTAAAACCAATCAATATTCTAGCCAAAAATGAGCATTCTTGTACTCTGACAGAATTTCCATTAATGGGGTACTATTTTTCAAAACCAGGTACTAGCTTCCGGTCATTAGATATCTCTGTCTCCTCACAGGGAAACAAAGGGCTTATAATTTGAGTCTTAACCCAATTATAGAAGGTAATTTTTACAAGTTGTGCCTGAGAGCTTGAACTACAATTGATTACATCACATAGAGGGTGGGGGTTAGAAAGAGATTTTTCCATTTAAAAGATCCCAATTGGAATGGTCATATTTTAAAATTGAGCAAGAAACCCCAGGAGAAAAATTAATCTTTTAAATGGTTTTTTGAAGTCTTGGGATGCTTTGAATATTAGGAAGGTTTTCCTGTCTCATTTGTTGAAGTAATAAAGTGTGAAGAAATAGTAAATCTGATTAGACATGCTTGTCTAACATTAATCTACAGTCTGAAAGGAAAGGAAGAATATCTAAAACTTCAATCACTGTTGCTTCCTGCGCTTAATCAGCTAAAGAAAAAATATTTTCCTAGACTGTTCAGCAAACAGTGATGTTCAGGTAGTCTGAAAAATTATTCAGAAACCCACGGGCCAATGAACAAGGTGAACTCATTTTTCTGAGTATTGTTGAAAGCAGTTTTATTTTCACAGTGTAAGTTCTCCTTGGCTGTTTGTGAACCACCTGGTGTTCCCAGACCAATGCAGGAATGCAAAGCACCGTTTCCATGGTGATGATACTTTCCTCCTGGCAACTACCCTTCCCCCACCTCCCATCCTTCTTAACTATCAGGAGTTAGAATTTCTGTAAAGAGCGGGGATAAGAACTCAGTAAGAGCAAGCATATTGTGATTTTTCCAAGTGCAGTTGCCGTATGTCTGTAAGTGGTAGAAGAATGTCCTCTGCCCACATGTAGAGATGGTCAGAGACCCACTAGGATCCAACCAAAGTCTTCTCACAGTAACAGTCACTCCACTAATAGTATTTTATTGAATGTCTCGGTACATGCACAGACATTTTTTTGGATCAAGGGTTAGCAACCACACCCCAAAGGCCAAATCCAGGGTACTACCTATGTTTGTGAGTGAAGTTTTGTTGGAAGACAGCTGTACTCATGCCTTTATATGTTGTCCTTAGACTTTCATGTTCCAATGGCCAAGAATGATTAACTGACAGGAATGACAGATTGTGTGGCCTGCAAACTACTATCTGACCCTTTAGACACATAATGTGCAACTTCCTGGTCTAGACAATGTAGAACCAGAAACTGGTAAGAAAGACTGCAAAATATAGCAGTGGGAACAATGTGCTATATGAACAAAGAGAACTAAATAAATGCTATTAAGAATTCCCACAGGACCGGCTGCAGTGATATGACTGCAATGCACAGCTGGGCAATGCCAGATCCACATGGAAGATCAAAGGTTCAGTTCCCAGGTTGACCCGTACATGCACAACACCCATGCACAACATGTGCCTGAGATTCTGCCTGCCTGGGAAACGTCCTGGGAAGGATTGCAACATGAAGTCCTGCTGAAGTCTCTCTCTCTCTCTCTCTCTCTCTCTCTTCTTCTCTCTCTCTTCTTTCTATAGCTCTCACTACCATGAAATAAATAATTAAATAAACATAAAAAAAGTAGCATTCTTATGCATCACTGAGGACCAGAGTAGTCTGAGAAGAATCTCCAGAAAATGTGAGACAAAAGAGACAGGCAGTCTTAAGACAGGCACATGTAAAGAGGTGGGGAGGCTTTCTAGATGAAAAGTGGAAATCAGCAGAGAATGGGGAAGGAAATGCTACCCGGTGTCCCAACTCACAGGAAACCCATGAACACTACAAGGGCCATGCAAACTTGAGGAGCTACTGTCACAGCAAGCCCAAGTTCCCAACAGCAGGAGGAGAGGCATGTGAATAGTGGGCGATAAGGTTGGCACCAAAGACGGAACAGGTTCTTACAACAAGCAAAAGAAACTATCTTGCTCTGTAGGGAAGGAGGACTCATGAAACTGGACACAGACCTGATGAAAGCTTTATTTAATGAAAATTCAGAAAATCAGACAATGGATGAGCTACAGAGCGGGAAACGCGGGGAAGGGAGAACACATTTATTAACATTAGTCGTCTACATCGTATTTGTTAGGGCCAGGCACTACTCTAAGCACTTGGCATGTATTAACTCGCTTAATCTTCCTAACAACCCTACAAGGTAAATACTATTATGATTGCCACTTTAGAGATGAGAAACCTGTGGCTAAGAGGATGCTATGGTGTAATTGTCCCTTCCAAAACTCAAGTCGAAATTTAATTGCCAAGGTAATGGTATTGGGAAATGGGGCCTTTAAGAGGTTATTAGCCCATCAGGGATCTGCCATCATGAAATAGATTAATGCCACTATAGTGGGGGTGAGATCGTTATCTCAGCAGTAGACGCCTGATAAGAGGATGCGGTCAGTCATATTACCACTGTCTCAAGTGTGTACATGCCGTTCTGCTATGGGATGACCCTTGCCAGATGTGGGCGCTGCACCCATAGACTTTCCAGGTTCCAGAACTATGAGAAATAAATTTCTCTTCTTTATAAATTACCCAATCTGTGATATTCTGTTTTACAACAGAAAACAGACTAAGTCAAAGAAGTTAATTCACTGGTTCAAATTGCTACAGATAGAAATGTGCAGAGCCAGTATTTGAATCCAAACAGTTTAACTCCAGTCCAATATCTTCTGTAATCAGTTACAAGTTTACAACCGAAGTATAAAATTGAAGTGATGGGAATTCAATTAGACCTGCTACAGTGGCACACACAAAGTACTCCACAAATATATTTGTAAAGTAAATAATGAATGAAAGGAAAGGAGAAAATGGAAATAATTGGCACAAAGGGTGTTAGGGAGAAAAATACAAAACAATGGCATTTAGGCTCTAAGACAAAAAAAATTCAAGGAGAAGGCTTCAAGTTGAAAGTAACTTTAATAGTTCCCTTTCAAATGACTGGAAGAATGATAGCACTGACACATGCACAAAGAGGAAAAATCAGCTCTGGGGCTAAGAGTTCAATTCAATTTGCGAGTAAACAGATGATGAATTTGATGAGATGGCAGAGCATCCAAGTGGAACCTCCAGCAAGCCCTCGGAGATGTAGAACCAGAACTCGGGAGAGAGCCAGAGGTAGAATAAGTTGCTGGTTGGGGGGCCTAGAAGTAATGGAGGCGACAAGATGTCCCTCTCATGCTGATGGGAAGAATGAAGTGATCTTCACTTCTGACATGTACAATAAATAAAACAAAGAAAGCCATTAGATGATGGCAAGGTACAAAATGAGCTTAGAGAAAAGAATGTGGGCTGGCTCTGGAGGAAATTGGGAAATAGAGGAGATATCGATTTATGTAGAACCTGCTGCAGGCCAGGTATTCTGACGCTGCATTTTAAGGATCACAGTGAGGCTGAAACGAGGTGGTACCTTTCTCCTTGATAGCCCAGGAAACAAAGTTGGAGAGGATGAATGACATATAGAAGGACATTAGCTAGAAGTCACACAATAGGGACCCGTGTCCAGCTCTGCCACTCCACAGCCACACTCCAAGTACTGCCTCAACTACAGGGTCCTTCTATGGGTTTCCTAAAGTTTCCTTGACCCTCAGAGCCACTGGATACTCTTCCTGGTTCTACAAACTGTTCCATGATCCTTGTATCACCTTAACAGACAAATCACTAGTAACTGCTTTAAAAGTTATCCCTGGGTCAGGTGGTTACAGTGGTTGAATCCCATATGGCCGACTGTGTAGTTCAAGTTCCAGACTCAGCAGCTTGAAAAACACACCAAATGTATGTGCATGTGTGTTCAAAACCCCAAGAGAATGGAGGAGAAGAAATTGTATTGTGACCATTCCCCCTGGGTGTCCTTTCTCACTTTCCCTTTCTCTTTCTCTGTCTCTCTTCAGGAAGTACACATATCCTATGAAAAATTTAAAAATAAATAGATAAAATGCTATCTCTTCATGGGAGATTATCACTCATTTCAGAAATTGACCAGTCATTGTGAAAATTTGAAGGGATAGACTTAAACACACTAATCCTGTAAAGAGTTACACCACAGTTTCTGCCTAGATGTTCTGGTTTCTACCAGACCGGCCCTTCCCAGGTTATAATGGCAGGCACGCAGAACTTAATCCAGACTTCTGGACATGGAAAACTAGGAGTCTCAGCAATCTCTCTCCAAACCTTCAGTTTTTAATGTAAAGACATATAATAACTTACTCAAAATAACAAAGATATCATGAGTTCATTTGCTTTTAAATATTGGTAAAGCAAATAACACGAAATTCAATGAAGACTGAAAGGAAAGGCCAAACAGTGGTACCACAGTAAAACACAGCACTCTGCAAGGCCATCCACATGGGGACGTTGCAGATTCATATCTAGAGACCTCCTTGAGTACACCAGGCACACGTGTGTCTATGATGGGGATAGCTCAGGGTGTAGGTAGACTGTTGAGTCAAGATCCTGTTAGGAGCCTGTCTCTCTATCTTTCTCTCTCCTTTTCTCCCTTGCTGTATCTGTCTCTCTGTTTCTCAGTCATGGAAGAAATAAATAAACTCAAAAAAAGACTTATAAGGAAAAAACTAAGTACAAAGAGATGATCTTTTATTTACACTATTTCTTCATTGGCCTTGTTTCTCTGAAGTATATAAACACAATTTGTGTTTAAATCCCACAATAAAAGTACTTTGTAAATGCATATTTTTTTAATGTACCTGTTCTGATTCTTTTATCTTAGATCAGACAGCCAATCTACAGATTTTCTTGAAACCAATTTTTCCTTTGATACTCTCTTTCAGTTTGTAGTGGAGACACATAAACTCATTATATATCTCAAACAAATACATTTCTTCCTGCAAATACCACTGTTGACAAAGTTAAGGAAAGACTTAAGGAAAACCTATCCAGGCACTGGGACTAGAGATCTTAAGGCCTAGCAATGAATAAAATGGAAGTACTTTGTCTACAGACACTCATATTAACAATAATACTATGTAGTTTATACTTTCTAATAGCAAATGAAATCAGAGAAGAAAATATATTTTAAACAAGTAGCTCAGTGCTTCAGATGGAGAGCAGGTCTTCAATTTCTCTTAAAATCTGAGACCTTTGTGCACTGTGGGCAAACGGATTGAGCATTGCAAAATTGCAAAAAGCATCTGGCTTGGCATTTCTTGAACCTAATTACCATCCATGAGAAACAGACCTAGCAAAAAGCAAAAGACTTTTTTATCCCCACATCAGGAGATACAATCCTGATATATTGATGACTACTAGCCACCATGTTAAAGGCCTCTCAGTAGGACACTGAAGAATATTAATACATTTCTCATCAGTCACTATATCTCTTATTGTTTAATGGAAGCTGCATTAAATGAAGAGGGTTAATAGGAGACCAGGAAAAGGACGGTAGGCTGAACATCATGAAAGCAACCATGAGTCTATGGGGTAAGATGCATGCCTCCGCTAAAAACTCACCTGGTAATATTTAGGGCTCCAAACCTATGCTGATTGCATAACATGTACTCAAGTTCCTAGGTCTTTCTTCCCCCTTTGAGAAGGGGGGTAATTTTGGAGATCCAGAGATCTTCCTCTTTTTCCTAATTGTTGTTTCAAGTCTGAATCCAGTATCCACCAGATATACATCTCTTTATTTAAGACAATTCAATATCCTCTCATTGGAATTTACCTTTCAATCCACCTCTAGGTGGAAGGTATACCATATTTTCACCTATGTTTCTGAAGCAATATATAATCTATTAGTTTTCCCACTGGTCTACCTGCATTTATGAACTTACCTTCACTTCTAGATATGAGATCCTCAGGGCAGGTACCTATATCCTCATTACTCAATATAGTGCTCAGGTAGTAGACAGATTTTTGGGCATTCTCCAAGCTTTGGGACCATCAGTGACACCCCTCTCTTGTTGTAGATTGAATAGTGTCTTCCCAAAATTCACATACCAACCTAAACCTCACCATTTAAGCTTATATGAAAATAGAATCTTTACAGATGTAGTTAAGGATTGAGATGAGAACATACTGGGTTAAGATGGGCCCTATATCTTATGACAGTGTCCATAAAAGAGACAGAAAAAAGATAGATATAGAGACACACACAAAGTAAGTTCATGTGAGGACAAAAGCAGAGAACGAAGTTCTGCTGTCATAAGCCAAGGAACACTGGATGCCATCAGAAGCTGGAAAAGGCAAGAAAAAACTCTCTCTATGGGCCTGCTGATGCTGTGATTTTGGACTTCTGTCCTCTAGAACCATAAGAAAATTAATTTCCATTGTTTTTAAGCCTCTAAGTTTGTGGTAATTTGTTACAACAACCCTAAGAAACTAATATACTTCCTTCCCTGGAGGCTGGCTTTCTACCATCCTCATGGTTTTAGGTTCAAGGCAGCCATGTTGGAACCACAAGACTCTGCTTCCCAACCCCCACTCCAGTCTCCTCAAAGCTCTGGATACGGATCTAAGCTGGGCAGGACTATTCATTCCTTGGAATTTTGGGAGACAGTGAGAGAAAATCATTCTTTCCCTACACTTCTACCTCATTCAAGTCTCTATCCAAAGCCACAGACCCATTCCTTGACACCCTGTCAAAATTCTGGTTTTTATGACTCAATTTCATTTATTCATGTTATTTTTTTTCAGTAATTTTTATTGTATTATTTTTGTGCTTGTTTCATCTTTTTGTTCCCCTAATCTTCCCATCAAAGTGTAGCTTCCATGACACCTAGAATTCTCCTTCATACACAGTAGTTCTGAGAAAGCACACATGAAGTTGGCCTAAAAGAGTTACCAAGGCAAAAGATGAAGAGTGTAAGTTTCATGCCAGAATTCCAGTTCCCTGTTTTGATCTTTCCTGATGCCTGGTCAAACTTCTGCCTCTGACTTCTGTGGGACACTAATGAAATAAATTCTGAATTTAAGCTAATTCCAATTAGTTTGTATTTCTTCTCACTACACAATAAACTAAAAAGAGACCAATTACACATGCTACTTTATAGGAGCACCAACATTTTATAGGGGTAAATAAGAGAAAATGAACAAATATATTAATCAACTAACTAATCCAAAATAATGCTTAAAAGGGTTAATCTGACCAGTAAGTAGCATGATTTGAAAACTGCAGAATGTATTTACTGCCTTCTGAATTTATCTTCTTACCACCTACTCAAGTATCTGAAATTCTATCACTATGAATTTCAGGAAGACTCCATTCAATAAGAATATTCCTGGAAAAAGGAAACTTCATCCAGTAACTATGTTAACAGATTTTAGAGAGCTAGGGTCTCCTGAATGATAGATATATAAACAGTTATTTTGTAGAAGGACAAAGGGATGAATCACAGACATGGAAAATAGGAGGGCAGTGAGATTAATTTCGACCAGTTTTCTATTTATCTGGAAGCAGGTCTTGTCTCCTGGGAAATTTTGGATGTCATGCCTGTGGGAGATTGATGGCACTGATCCAGGCCTTTCACAGTGAGCCTCTGTATCTCCTCTCATCAAGAAGTTTGGTCTGCTTTCCCACTGCTTGTGTCTTACTTGAGCTAAAAGAATGTGGCAGAGGTGACATTGTGCTCAGGCCTCAAGACGTCTTTGTGATTCTACTATTTGTTGGACCCTGTCACTTCCATGAACATAATCTAGCTAGCTTACCCTGCTAGAGGTTGAAACAAGTGACTCAGTGCTCCCATTCTCTGCCCTTCATCCTGTCCTGACCTCTCCTTATTGGCGCTGTCACAGTAAGAAGTGACCATGGTGACTGCTTGGTCCTGGTGATTGTTTTGGCATGGCATAAGTGGCAGTCTTCTAGACAGTTTGGTGATCAGCCTGTCAGTTGTAAATAAATGCTGCAAGAGTCGGGCCTCTGTGGCTAGAAAGAGAGATCCCCACCTTGTTCACAAGTAAGAACAGATTCTTCTAGAGACACCAGTGTCTGGATGTTCGTGGGAGGGCAGCACCCATGCAATGGGTGGGAGAAACTTTTCTGTTTCCTAAGATAAGAACAAGATAAACAAGCATTGTCAGTAGCCTGTTATAATAAATATTCTAGCAGATCATTTTCATGATAATATTGGATGCTTCTCTTCCCATATTTTATGTCGGGCCCCTTTATAGGGCAGAGAGAGTGGCTTATGTTATGCTATAGGCCCCAAAGTAGATGTTACTTAAAAAGGCAACTATTTTCCTAAAACTTTTAAAAAACATTATGCTTCTCAGGGCTCCTAGAAGAAAAGGGAAATGATGCATGAAGACAAAAAGAAAAAAGGAAAAAGGAAAGAAGATGGGAAAAGAGCAAAAGAGGGAGGAAAGAAGTCCAAGTGAACAGATCCCACGGTTGAAAAACCTACACTCTGTCTCCCACCATACCTCAAAGTGGGAAGAACTTAAGGTAGATGTTACAAGGTGCACCCAGAAATGGTGAGTCTTAGGCAGAAGAGGTCCCATCCCCACAAAAGGCTTTCATGCCTGTCTGTGTAGAAACGCAGGGTGCAAATGAGCATGTGCTTAGAAACTACGCTGCCACTTAGGTTAGAGTTTCTCCAGTTCATCAAGACTTCATGAATTCTGAAATGACTCTGGGAGAACAAGCAGGCCTACTACTGACAAGGCAGCAGCGTAGGGTCTCAGATGTACACACATGAAATAAGATCAAGAAATTGCTGCAGCTTGGATTAGATCAGTGGCATATGGTAGTACACTGCTCAAGCACAGCTGGATCCAAAAGGAAGATTGTGGGTTTGATTCTCTGGTAGACCTATTCATGCAGGGAATGCACACCCATGATCCTAGCTGGGTGGGAAGGCTGAGGCAGGGAGGATCACAGCCTGAGACCCTGTTGAAGGTCCTTGTCTTCATCGCTCTCTCTTACTCTCATGAAAGAAATAAACAAACTTAAATAAAAATTTAAGCCTGAACCTAGTGGTGCAGTCAATAGCAAACTAAACGTCAGTGCTAGAAAACGTGCTCTCTGTAGGTTCAGAGCCCCTGAGCAGCTTTAAAAACATCATGTCCAAGATGTTGACAAGCTAGAGGGCCAGGAATAGGGGATCAAGGAGTAATGGGATCCTATTGACTATGGTGTTTCTCTCTCTCACACACTCTCTTTTCAGTGTATGCACACACTCTCCATTGTAAATAAAACAAATACACTTTTAAAAAATTTTAAGGGGATAAAAAGAAAGAAAGAGCTGTATTTTGCACACTCCCATTTGTGGATAGTGATTTGTATCACCTCATTAGAGACGCACCATGTTTTTTACCTTACTGCATGTATCCGTGAGCTCTAAATCTTGTTTTCTTGGTTCCTTTTAGACCAGAACAAACTTTTCTGATCCCTATTGCATAAACCTTCAGACAAGCATCCTGCTTCTGTAGTTCAATTATGCCTCAGAGGCTTGCTATTGGGGCTGATTCAGAGCATACCCCTTTCCATCATCAGCAGAAAATGAGATAACAAGCATGTGGAAAACAACAGGGAAATAAATAGTACATGAGTTTTTGAACTTAAAGGATTGATAGGGATTGTCTTCACTGCATCTCAGAACTCTGTGTCTAATTCAAAATCACTGATTACTTTTACCAAGAAAAAATAATTTGCCTGAAAATCTATTAGATGTCCTTTTGAAGGACACTTATTTCTTCTCTTTTTGTCTCCTTCTATTAAGAGTAATCGAATGGGATAATGCATTCAAACAATTTAGCAAAGAATAGGAGCTCAGTAAATTGTGTTGTCCCTGTTGTTTTTATAAGACAGAAATATTCATGCATCAAACTGTTGGTGTCTTAAGGATGAAATCAGTAGAGACAAAATCCCAGACCATCTCCTACTCGCCTTGCCCTCTGCTCATTACAGGATCAGGAGAGCCGTAGAAGCAGTAGGTTGTCAGGAAGCATAATAACCTTAAAACCTTAAAAGAGCAAAAAGAAAAAGGGCATTTGTTTAAATTCATGGAAACTAGAGACAGAATAAATTTTATTATACACTTTCCATTGCTACAGATTCATATACTTTTTTCAACTTCATTTTTCCTTTTTCCTTTTTTTTTTTAAAGTCACCTTGCAACTGCTAAACTATGAATTGGGACACCCATCATCCTTGCCTGAGCTCATGTGCCCTAGTGGGTCTGTCACCATTCTCCGGGCTCATAATCCATCTCTGGAGCTCATGGCTCATCCTGCTATGCAAGGTCAGCACGAGGGTGATTCTTCATTGCCCTGATTGCAATGAGGGCATGAAAACAGAAAACCATCTTTTACAAGTCATTGAATCTTTTCAGGGGTGGATGAGAATGTGGCATTGGTAATCAGTCACAGTGGAAATATTTACACCACAGAAAATGGCAAATGCTATAGTTCTTTCTTTCTTTCTTTCTTTCTTTTTCTTTCTTTCTTTCTTTTTCTTTCTTTCTTTCTTTCTGAATTTCTTTCTGTCTTTTTCTTTCTTTCTTTCTCTTTCTTTCTCTTCCTTTCTCTCTTCTTTACTTTTTTAGATGAATGGTCACTAAACACTGCAGCACACCACTGGCTAGAACCCTCACTGTCTTATACTCATCTGGCACACTTATTCCTATATGTACACCTTAAACTAAGATGTATCCACCATCTCCAAAGATATTCATAAAAGCCATAGATTTTAGTATTTCAGGCTGTTCCCAGATAAAATGTATACATAACATTTTAGATAATCTTACCAGACTATCGTACCACGTACTTGCAAATGTATTTAAGTGTTTGTTTTGGGGTTTTGTTTTGTTTTGTTTTGTTTTGTTTTTTTTAAATATCTTTGAGGGCCAGTAGGTGGCATGGCGGTTAAGGTGCTGGATAGTCCCACATGGGCAACAATGGTTCAAGTCTCGGACCTGGTGGCTTGCTTTCTCACTTTCCATCTCTCTCTTTCTCTCTATCTGTGTCTCTCTCTGGTCAAATGAAAATAAATGAATGAATAAATAAAACAAAATACAGAATTCTTAAAAAAAAACTTTACAAAGATGTATCAGTAGTTGATTTTTTTTCCTATAAAATGTGAGGAAACTTTTCATCTTTGTGTCAAACTCTGGTTTTCACGTAAAAACCCATTGTCGCCCATATTTTATTTTAGTTGCTGAGTTAATTGAGTTCTTGAGGTGGCGTAAAGCAATAAATTGCTTATAAGAAATCCATATTTCATGCTATTTACTACTTTACCTATGAAGGGCAACCTACTCTATTCTGGGAATGACAAGTATAACTTTAAATTATTTATTTTTCCATTCTCGTTTACGAGGAAGTAAAAATGTTTCAGGGACACTGGAAAAAGTAGAAACTGAACAATTCAGTAAGTTATAAGCCTGAGACATTAAAACTGATGCCAAGTTGTCTTCTCAATCAGACCTTTTCTATAGAATTAAAATAGCTAAACAAAACACACAGTATACATTTATTTTGAAAATCTTTGGCTCAGATTTCAATGATCCCATTGTGGGGTGGGGCGAGGCAAAGACTAATAAACTATTGGACTAATTAACTTATGGGGGGGGCAGCAGGTGGCATGGTAGTTGAGACACTAGACTCCCACATGGCCAATCACGGTTTGAGTCCCAGATCTAGTGGCTTGAAACTCATGTTGGACAAATATGTGTGTGTGCCCCAAAACCCAGGAGGAGAATTGAGAAGAAGGGATTGTGGGATGGCCATTCCCCCTGGCAGGTGATTTTTCACTTTCCCTCTCACTGTCTCTCTGTCTCTCCAGCAAGTTCACACTCCCTATGGCAAAACCTTTGAAATACATTTTAAAATGTTTATTTGGTGACCAAGAGCAAACATGGTTTATTTTTTATGAAATTATCTTCTCTAAAGGTACTGCTTTATAGAATAATGATTATAGTTGAAAGTCTCTTAAGATGTTTAAAAACAACTAAGTTCAGCTATATTTCAGCTCCACAGCCTCTAAAATATAATGTGGTAGATTGCTTTAGTAACCTCAATTATTCATTCTCCCACATAGCTGTACTTTTGCCATGAGATTGAAATTCTCACAAAAGTTTATACAGATTGAGTGTCCTGATCAAAAAACCTGAAATCTGATGCTTCAAAATTCAAAACTTTTTGAATGCCAATATGATAACACAAGTAAAAGTGTCCACACCTGACCTCATGTATAGTCACAGTAAAAATGCTGCAATACAAAAGTATTTTATGAACTTGCTTTCAGGCTATGTATATAAAATATATATTAAATATAAATAAATTTTGTATTTAGACTTGGTTTGCATACTCCAAGATATCTCACTATGTATATGCACATATTCTAAAATCTGGAGGAAAAAAATCCAAAATCTGAATATCTTCTGTTCCCAAGCATTTCAAATAAGGGATATTCAACCTATTCTTTCTAACCCTTTGATCCCCAGTCTATCCTGTGACTTGCCAATATGTAAAGTATACACAACAATTTCTACATCTCCACATCCTCTCCTGAGCTTCTGCCAATACCAAGAAAGAGAGTGTCTGGGCTTGCCTCTATCCCTAGTAGGAGGAAGGGACACACTAGGTAGAACTGCCCCAGAGAAACCCTGCTTAACACAGAGCCAACAGCCAACTCACTGAGACATCAGGTCCAGACAAGACCAACCACCCTCAGTAAAATCACAAGTATGCAAGGTACAATAATAAATTATTATAATAATCTACAAAGTTGTATAATGATTACAGAGGAGAGCTAATCTATACAGATAAAATATCACCCTTCTCACATAGTCTTCTTGAAAAGTGACGAGTTTTACATACCTGAGAGAGTTCCTGTTTAAAACTGGAGTAATTTTCAAAATCAGCCAACATTTCCATTTTACAACTATAAATAAAGAATAATTTCTTTTAAAATCAACATGATCAGATTATAGTTATCAAGTCTCTAGATTACTTCAATATAAGAAACATTGACAAAGGTACCAACATGATTGTGTAGTAGACCCCAGGAACAGAATTGACAGAGAATTCTATAGCTCACAGTCTCTCAAGAGCCTGGTAATACAAGACAAAAAGCCAGCACCCCTGTCAAATGCTTCCCTAAGTCTAGCTGTGTTTAATTCTGGTTTCTTATATTGGAAATATCAGTTTATAAAGACTCTTTATTACAGAGACTTGAATTTTACAAAGAGCTTCAAAGATTATGATACTATGCAATATTTGAAGATTTTAGATAGATAAGAGAATGAAATTGAAAACAGATAATCCCTTAAATTCGAGAAGAAAACACAGGAAATAATCAGTATACTTTTATGTTGAAGATGCTAAGATTGAATATTTTTCAGCTAACAATAAATTTTGACCGAGTCATCTACTTTTCTCTATAGCTGCTGGGAATTTTCTCTTCTCAGTTCCCCCGAATTGCTGTTAGTTCAATGTGTGATAAGAGAGGAACTGACATTCCTCTGGGGGCTGTGGAGTGATTTAAGTGAACAAATATGAAAGAAGATTAATTTTTAAAATCTTTCTTGTCTAATTTTCTATGTAAATATGCTGTTTACTCTTAAAATCCATAGTAATGACATCAATGATGAAATAACAATCTTAAACATTTCTTAATGTTAATTTTCTCTTGTAGATAAGCCTTACAAAATTTTTTTCCTATAAGGATATTCTTTATCCAGATGATAAATACAAGGGATAATCTCATTTTATTTTATTTTTAACATTACTTTTTCCTTTTAAGACAAAAGCTATGGCTGATTATTGTGTTTCCAGGCCGTTGCTTTGTTCCTGATAAGTCAAGGCAGCCACAGCGCCTGGAATGTTTCTCTGGCAAATGGATAGGTTTATATTTTAAAACACAGTAATAAGAGGCATTACTATACACCACTCCCTAACCAAGTCAGAAGAGTCCCCATCCTAACCCTTATTATACTTGTATAAACTCACGGAGAGTCTTCCAGAAAAGGTCTACAAACTCCAGACTCCAGAACAGTTTGGGGATCAGCAGTTGGCATAATGGCTATGTCGCTGGACCCCCGTGTAGTTGACCACGGTTCGAGTCCAGGACCCAGTGGCTTAAACTCACACCAGATGCGTGTGTGTACGTGCCCAAGATCCCGAGAGGAGAATGGAGGAGAAGGGATTGCGGCATGGCCAACCCCCCTGGGGGGGGGGTGATTTCTTGCTTTCTGTCTCTCTCTGTCTTTCTGGTGAGCGCACGCGCCCTATAGCAAAAACCTCTCAAAAAAAAAAAAAAATTTTGTATGCTCTGGTTTCTCCCATCTTAAAGAAGCTCCTCCCTTGATTTATTAACCCCTCAGGTTTCATCCTCTTTCCCTCTTCATCCCCTCTAGTCACACTTCAGCCCCCTTCACTCCAGTAAAACCATTTTTGCCAAGGTGTCTGATGATCTTAATGCTGCCTGTGATACTAATAATAAAAAAAAAAAAAGGAGGAGTATATGTATATGGTTGTTGTTTGCACCACAGTTCCTAGATTTTAAATTGTTTAGCCCTTGGCCTTGGCCTTGGCTCTTAGAAAAGCTTTGGAACACCTTCAGAGAGAAAAAAGTGAAAGACAATCTGACTTTTTCCTCTCTCCTTTCATCCACTCCATGGAGCACCATAGAAATTCCAGTCTCCCCTCACCTTTAAGACCCTCATTCCAGGAGGATCCTGTCCCATACCCAGGAGGAAAAACTGCCTCACAGAGAGCCAAGAATCTGAATAGGCAGTCTTCGCTGGTCTTTCCCACCCAGTTTATTAACATTTCACATCTATACAATGAAGTTTCCATGAAGATGCAAAAGGAAGGGTTCAAGGAAATTCAGAAGAGCTGAACACATGCAGGTTTCTGTGGAAGGCACACCCATAAGAAGGCATGGAATCTCCACACCCCTTCCCAGATCCTCTGTGCTATGCATCTCTTCTTCCATATCCTTCAAAATATCCTTTATAATAAACCAGTAACGATAAGTGTCTCTTTGAGTTCTGTGAGCTGCTTCAACAACTTAATCAAACCTAAGGAGGAGAGGGTATCTTGGGAACCCTGACTTGTAGCAAGTCAGTAGAAGTTTCAGAGGCCTGAACTTGTCTGAAGTTGGGAGCTATCTTGGGAACTGACCTTTCAAACTGTGAGATCTCACACTGTCAGAACTGAAACAAATTAGAGGACACACAGCTGGTGTCTGAGGCGGAATTTCATGTTTGCTGGTGTGGAATAATCTCCACATGTTTCGGGATCACAGACATGTATGTTGAGAAGAGGGGAAAACTAGTGTATTTTCTGACACACTGCCAAACTCAAGGGTCATTTGTTGATGGTCACCTGGCCAAGCCTCTCAGAGGACTCTACATCAAACCTCCTTCAAAGGCATTTCATTCTTCAACTCCTCAAACTGCACACTTGACTCCTGCCTCATTAGCTTCATCCTTAGCTGGCTCCTCTGCTTTGCTAGGCTCAAATTCCCCTTGTTTACATGTCTGGGGACTCTGTTCTGGCTCCCCTTTCCATATCCACATGCACCTTCCAAACTGATCTCATTACAGACAGCCTAGCCAGCCCAAGTGGACCTTTCCAACCCTGACACCGCCCACATTTCTGTTTTGCACTGGACCTCACGAAGTATGTGACCAGTCCTGTGCTCGATACATGGCTGCCGAAGTCGTCAATGAGAGAACTGTTAAAAGATAAACTTAGGCACATTCACCCTTTTTTCTTTTTTAGAGAAATGTTTTTCCATAGGGCGCATGTATACACAGGAAAGAGAGAGAAAGAGAAAGCAAGAAATTACCCCCCAGGGAAGATGGCCCCACCACAATCCCTATTCCTCCTGGAATTTGGGGCATGCTCCCACATATGCCCAGAGTGAGTTTCAAGCCTCCAGTCTGGAACTTGAACCATGGTTAGTCATGTGGGAGTTCAACACCTTAACTACTATGTCACCTGCTGGCCCTGGAACATTCACATTTTTAAAAGTGTATTTGAGGAACCAGTAGTTAGCGTAATGGCTACGTTGCTGGACTCCCATGTAGTTGACCAAGGTTCGAGTCCCAAACCCAGTGGCTTAAACTCACGTCGGGCAGTAGTGCATGCCCAAGATACCGAAAGGAGAATGAAGGAGAAGGGACTGCAGTATGGCCATCCCCCCGGGACTGATTTCTCGCTTTCTGTCTCTCTCTATCTTTCTGGTGACCACACACACCCTATAGCAAAAATCTCTCCAAAACAACAACAACAAAAAGGGGTGTTTGAGCAAACAGTGATTCATGAATGGGGCAGCACCAAACTATTATGAAACACTGGAGGAGTCTGAAAGCCAAACTTTGTGTGAATGCAGAAACAAAGCAAATAAATCAATTCGTTAGAGTTTTATTTTCTTAACTTTTAAAAATGTATCTTTATTTAGTTACATGTAATCACTGTACATCTTTACAGTGTATGATATGATTTTTCCCAGCATGGATACAGTGCATATTAGTCAAGCCAAAGACATTACCATATACATTATCATCAGCAGATAACTTCATTTTTATGTCTACTAAATGTGTTGTTTGTTTTTTCCCTTATCCCCTCCGCATTAGAGTTTGAGCTATTGCCTTACTTTGGTGGAAAGTCCCACATAATATAACTAATGCTTAAGGGGCTTCCATTTAATTATTTTAACAGAGAAATAAAAGATTTATAATGTTGGATTTAATGTCCATAACTTTTACAGGGAAGCGTTTGTTAACTTCATAAATTTTCTCACACTCAGATTAACAAGAAGATACTTTAAGAAGAAAAACAATTGTTTCCCAGGGAAAGGGTCGACTGTCTTAAAACAGTAACTCAGAAAGTAGTTGTAGAATTCTGTATGCTATTCCAACCTTCTGAAATTTATCACAAACCATGACTTTTATGCTTATGAGATAAACTAACTGGTCATGCCTGGGATGACCTTTCCTTACAATTTGTTCTTTGATTCTCATGCGATCTTTTGGCAGAAGTGTGTATTCCAATATCCTCTTAAAATAAATGCAAGGAATTTCTGTTTATTTAAAGATATAATAAAAACTTTAGATTTTATGCCCCTGATATATCAGAGGTCTTCTGAAACTTAGGTCTGAGTCTATGGACCCTGGCATGCCATTAGCGTCATCAATTAACTGCTGCCTGCTTTGGCAAACTTCCTTACTAATTGCACTCTCCTTTTCATCTTCTATAATGTGAAATAATGGAAATTATGGGTTTTAATAACAGGCTTGGCTTTGTGATTGTGGGTTTTTCCTATCCTTCTACTTACTGTGATGATTCAATAACATCCCCTTCTCTTTCGCTTCTGCAAGTGGCTGTGCTAATTTGCTTCCCCTCTTCCTGTGGCCCTGGCCTATGGGTCAGAGGAAAGAAGATGGCGTTAGAAAGACAGAGAGCTATAGTTTCTGATCTTGGCTGTCTTCTAACCAGCCATTGAATTATGATTATTTATTTAACAAACAAGATGGAGGTCCTTGGAGTTACATGACTTGTCCAAATATTAAGAGCCAAAAGAACAACAACAGATTTAAGGCACTTCATTTTCCTCCTCATTCCATAGATCAATCAACTGTGGCTTTCCTTTCCATATTTGTTAAGCAATGAAAACTGCTTCATTTCTAAATGTGTGCAAGGCCTTTTTCTCCATTTAAGTTTCCATTTAAGAAATGAGGGAGTCCCTGTCTTCTTTCCTACCAGACCTAGCAACAAAACTGTCCTTTCTCAAGACGACCTTATTTGGGAACCAGCAGTTAGCGTAATGGCTATGTCGTTGGACTCCCACGTAGTCGACCGTGGTTCGCTCCCCGGACCCAGTGGCTTAAAACTCATGCCGGGCACATGTGTGTGCGTGCCCAAGATTCCGAGAGGAGAATGGAGGAGAAGGGATTGCGGCGTGGCCATTCCCCCTGGGGGGTGATTTCTCGCTTTTCGCTTTCTGTCTCTATGTCTCTCTCTGTCTGTCAGGTGAGCACACGCGCCCTACAGAGAAAACCTCTCAAAAAAAAAAAAAAAAAAAAAAAAAAAAAAAGACCACCTTATTTAACAATCGTGGAAATTAGCCAATAGATTGATAGATTTTAGGGTACTGTGTGCTTGCTAATGAGAATCTTGTTTTTTGGGTTTTTTTTCCTCTAAATCACCCAAGCTAATTTGAGTCCCCAAATGGTGCATTTAGTTTGCACACTACTTACAACTAATGTTGCTGATCAATTGGCCACCTGATCTAGCCCCCTGGATACCTTCCATCTATCCCAAGATTCTTCTGCCCTAAGCGTCTACTGTGCTTCTACAGTAAAGCAGCCTCCATTCTCCCCTGCTCCCATCTCACTCTCCCTTCAGCCTTCTGAAATAAAATTGAAGTTGTGGCTTTAGGGGATTTGCAGACTAGTAGTATAACACTGGGTCTGGATGGGGCAAGGCTGCTTGGACACATTCTTCCCAGCTCCCTTTCTTCCCTGTCCTCACATTTTTTCCCTTCCAGAGAAAAAATCCTCTTATCCCCTGGAACCCAATGAGTTATGTTGCCTCCAGCTGCCCTCTGATCCTCCTGTCCATTATACTAAATTGCTATTCTTTCTACACTCTCACCCCCACTCTTAAGAGGGCAAATTACAGTCGCTAATTCTTAGCTAGATGGTGGAAGACAAATCATTTAACTACATTAACTTGCACCTTCATTTAATCATTCAACTTGCATTTCTTGCATTACTTTCAGAAATTCAATGGCAGTATGATGCAGAAAGAGGAATGTAATTTTTTTTTTTTTTTTTTTTTTTTTTTTTTTTTTTTTTTACAAACTAACTAAGGAGATATATAAATAGAGTTACACAACTCCCATAAGTGTCTCAACCTAAATGATTGTTCAGTTGGTGAACTTTTCAAACCTTGTGTGGAGGCAATGAAAAGATGGAGAGCCAATAGTAGAAAACAGAAATTCACCTAAATCCTACCCTTCATGCTACTTTCCTTATACCTGTAAAGCACCAGGGAGAATAAAGGGTAAAATGTTCATAAATCTACTTCCTCTCCCAACAGAGGAATAAGAGCTTCATCAAATTCCCTTTAAACCTCTATGTACTTTATTACTGTAACCCACAGGGTAGCCCCAGATCTGGTGATAAGGAGCACAGCAGCCTAGACAGATGGTTCAGAGAAAATGAATACTTCATAGGGTGAGAACTGGGCCTTTCTCATCTTCATGTCCTTAGTAGGGCCAAGCACAGTGTCTTGTGCAAAGTCAATCATTGATTGATTTTTGAGAGGAACTAGAGAGGCATAATCACTATAGACCAGTCTTCTCCCACCCCAGTGGGATGTTCTGAATGCCTCAGTGAAAGAGGCTAACGATCATCACAGAGGGTCGGGTACTGCTCTGCCCTGTGGTGGTAGGTTCTGTTTTGTACCAGCTACCAACAGCCTACAGCAGAAGCATCATTCCTAATCCAGAAACACACAAGCTATGGCATCCAGGTCTGCTGATTATGGCCTCAGTGTGATGTCAACATCCTCTCGGGTTCCATTTCCCTTGGTTCAGCAGCTCCCACAGAAGCCTGGGTTGGCTTGTAAAACAAGGCTAGTTATGGACGGCTTCACAAGCAGATTTCCACTGCTGTGGCAGTTACTTACAGCTTAGCAGTAATTGGGAGCATGATCCACTTTGTCCTAAATTATATTTGATTATGATACTAAAGCCCTTTCACACTTTCTCAGTTTCATATTGTATTGATTATCCATCATCTTTATTTTGTATTTCAAGGAAAAAATGGTTTAAGTCCAGTTAAGAATATTGGTGTTATCTCTGTTTTTTAGAAAATAATCTATAGAGCAACCGTAATAACATTTTAAAATAGAAAAGATCTTTTAAAAAAAAGTCTTTTTTTTTTTTTTTTTTTTTTTTTTTTTAGAACAGAGGGGAGGTTGGCCCTGTTGCCTAGTGGTTAATGGGGCCAGATACCACATGTCAAACCAAAATTTGAATCCTGAACCCACCAACTTGAAAAACACACTGGGTACTTGTGCATGCAAGCCCAAAATACTGACAAAATGGAGAAATGAAGGAGAAGAGATTGACCACCTCCAACTGGGGAGTGCTTTCTCCCTCTTCCTCTCTCTCGTCTGTGTCTCTATTGCAAGCACATGTACTCCCTGATCATTTTTTTAAGTTGAAAAAAAAAAAGAAAAGGTATGCTGTTTAAGAACAAGTGTTATGTTTGTTTTTAAATATTTTGTATTAGAACTTGACACCATCCATCAGCAAATTAACACATCTAAAAATTTAAACAAAAACACTAAGAAAGAATAATTGTTGAGATTTCAAATATAGTTACTTCAGTATTTAGACAACTCCATTTTAGATCACTTTCATACATTTCTTCGTTTGCTTATGAGCTGTGGATTTTTTTTTTTTGAGAGGTTTTTGCTATAGGGTGCGTGCGCTCACCAGACAGACAGAGAGAGACAGAGAGATAGAAAGTGAGAAATCACCCCCCAGAGGGAAGGGCCACACCACAATCCCTTCTCCTCCATTCTCCTCTCAGGATCTTGGGCACACACGCACACGCGCCCGGCATGAGTTTAAGCCACTGGGTCTGGGACTCGAACCGCGGTCGACTACGTGGGAATCCAGTGACATAGCCATTACACTAACTGCTGGTTCCGAGCAGCATTTAGCTATTCAAAAACAGAATTTCTATGTTAGGTTAAATAGAAAAGATATTGACATTTACATATCTTTTATAATGACCTTCTAGTACACTTAAATAGACAATGGCTTAACAAAAAATATCTCTTTCAGTCTAAATACAAAGTTCACATTTTAAAGTTACTTTGGTAATGCTGGCGAGGAAATGCATTCTTAAAATATAATAAATAGTCTGATTGCAGAGTTTGAGTCTGAACTTTTGATTAGGTGGAGTCATCTGAGTGACAGACTGTTTAATTCAAGAGGAGTAGATGCTTAGTGGAAGAAGCAATTTCTGACACTTCAATATCTTTGAGTAGTGGAGATACCCAAGTGACGACAGCAGGGCCCCTCAAGTCATCAGGGCCTTGAGGTGAGGTTTCTAGCTCCTCTTTCATTTACAACATCTTAATAAACATGCAATCATTCTGAACTTTGGAACCTGAACTCTGATCTCACAATCTAAGATAACAGAAATGAGCTAATTTTTCACATCACTTACTGTAAAATCCAAGAAATCCTAAGCATCTGCATTGCAGCAGGTTTTATTTTAGAGCATACTGTCTCTTAACAATGTGCTTTTATAAAGGGGGTTAAAAATCCACAAATTGAAATATAATATTAAGGCTTCACAATCAAAAGATAGAGTATACTAAGATTTTTAAATCCACTACTGCTAGGAATCAATAAAGTCTTATGAATAATTTTTTAAATACCCTTTCTAAACTCTCAAACCAGTTTAGAATATTACAACTCAAAATAGCACAAGAGAAAAATTTTTCTTGAGATTGATGGCATATCAAATATGGGATAACACGGTTAAAGTATGTCCATGTACAATCCATATCAGTCAGTCTACAAATAGTTGATGAGTGTCCAAGGGACAATCACTGTGCTAGGATTATTCACAATAGCCAAGGCACAGAATCAACCTAGATGTTCACTGATAGATGAAGAAAGGAAATACAATACACCCACATACACACATAATGGGATATTATTCAGCCTTTAAAAGGAAGGAAATCCTCTCATTTATAGCAACATAGATGAACCTGAGAGACATTATGCTAAAAAAAAATAAGCCAGACACAGAAAGACAAATATCACAGGGTTTCACCTCTATGGGCACTATAAAAAGCAGTTGACTTCATAAAAACAGAATAGAATAGGTTATTAATGTCTGGGAATAGGGCTAAGAAAAGAGAATTGGGGAAATGTTTTTTAAAGGACATAAAATTTCAGCTAGACAAGAGGAGTAAGTTTAAGAGAGCTATTGTGCATCGTGGTGACTACAGTTAATAATATGTTGTATATTTGAAAACTACTAACACAGTAGATGTAAAGTGTTCTCATCCCCCAAAATGACAAGTTTGTTATCATTTGGTATGAGGTAATACATGTGTTAAATAGTTTGATTTCGCCATCTCATAATGTGTACATATAATAAAACATCATGTCATGTATCATATGTATATATGGTCTTTACTTGTCAATTGCAAAAAAAAATTTTTTTAAATAAAAATAATCACTATGCTAGGTGCTATAAAGCAGTTCAAAACAGAATATGGTTCAAACCTGAGTAAAAGTTCCCCAAGGAACTTTCAGTTCCAAGAATGAGAAGAGAATTCACAAGGTGAACTCAAAAAAAACAGAAAGGGGTATTGCTGCTTGCTCAGTTTTGTCAAGTTTGGATTTCTCTTCCAACACATGTGGGTACTAATGCCTATTCCATAGGATCATTGCAGATGTACATCAGATTTTGGCATATCAAATGCCTAGGGCAATGTCTGGCACCTCACTGACATTCACTAAATAGTAGTAGTGGCTGAAGGCTGGTACGGCTGCTGGGGGTCTTGCTGTCGATGTGAATGAAGAGATCATCACACTGAAGAGGGTGATCAGGGAAACCTCTGTTTTACACATGACCAGACCTGAAGGACAGATTATGCTTGAATTCTAAATAAATGGGAATGAACATTGGTGTGATTTATGGTCCTTCTTAAAAAGAGGATGAGAAGGGGGAGCATCCAGGACATACCCACTGTAACTTCCTCCCAGGTCTGCCTTCAGTAGGGACCACATGCCCAAGGCCTGGGAAAGTAACCGAGGATTCAGGATTAGGAGAGTGGCCTCCTGAGTCACTCTTCACAACTATACATTTTTTCTTCCTATTTCAGAAATTCTAAGTAAGGCCTAAAAGAAAAATAAGGCAGAACTTTTCCCAACCTCTCTGAACCTGACTCTTATACATCTCTAAACTCAAACTCAAAACACAGTAAAGTGTGAATGGTTAGATAGACTTTAGCCTTCATTTTTTCTCAATTCTTCCTTTACCTGTTGTTTTCCATTCCATTGTTTCACCCAGAAAATCTCCCCCCATTCTACCTATCAATTACCAGACTTTGAACTCCAAACTGACATTTCAACCCCGGACCCCATCATCAGATGTACAGAGAAGGAAAAATTTAGGTGTGGGTTTTTCAATGATATATAGAAGGAGAAAATTTTTCCTTTATCTTCTTATGTTCATTGATTAAGATCCTATAAATTAGACCCTACAAAAAGATAAATTAACAGTAGAAAAGGAATACAATTCATCTGATGTTTTTATGTGACACTGGGGGTTTGCAGCTTTGCAAACTTAATTACAACTTTGCAAACTTAACTGCCTGGTTCAGACTTACCCTGCCATCTCTATCCCCTAGGAAATGGATAGTAGTTTGTCACAAAGATAATATTTTTGCTGTTGAATTATTTTAAGGTCAAGAGCATAATTTTTTTTTTTAAGAGGTTTTTGCTATAGGGCTCATGCGCTCGCCAGACAGACAGAGAGAGACAGAGAGACAGAAAGCAGGAAATCACCCCCCAGGGGGGATGGCCACGCCACAATCCCTTCTCCTCCATTCTCCTCTTGGGATCTTGGGCACACGCACATGCGCCCGGTGTGAGATTAAGCCACCGGGTCTGGGACTCGAACCATGGTCGACTACATGGGAGTCCAGCGACATAGCCATTAAACTAACTGCTGGTCCCATCAAGAGCATAATTTTAAAGAGAGCTTCTATATGGCACCTTTACTAATAAAATCTGAACTACAGAATGACAATAAAATATTTTGGACTATTAAATTCCAAGTCTTTTGGTTAAGTGTGCCTATATAACCACAAAGGCATACAACATTCTACTGAAGTCTTAGAGACAGGAGAACAAAATATGCATTCGTTTTATTGTATTTGTCAAAGTAAGATCTCATCCCCCACCCCCATGGTCTTTAAAGGAACTATAATTCCAAATTTAGTTCCTTCAGGATATTCCTGATGCAGAAAGAGAAATCATCATTGTAGCCACCAGACATAACCTTTGGAAAGTATCTTCCATGCCTAAGTTCCAGAAAAAGCAGAGACTAAACTTTTCTTATTTATACGACAGGAAGGGCCACATCCAAATTCTCAGTAATGTTTAGTTCAAGTTGCAGTGCTGCATTTTTTAACCCAAACAAAATGGCTTTTTGCTTTTAAAATGTTTATTATTATAGGTTGCATGTCAAGGTTACAACATGTCAATGGGAGTATAGGTGTCTGTCTGTATTCCAATATCACCAACATTTTTCGAGTTTCTCTTACACTGCGTTCAGCTTCAACTGCAAGTTACTATGACAACAGAGATAATTGTAGCTGCTTACCCCAGTATGCACCCTGTAAATCACATTTTTAAGGGCAATGTTTCTAACAAAGTATTGTATAAATTGCTTCAAAGTTATAGCTATTATGTTTTCAATTATAAAAAAGCAAATTTTGGAACTCCAGAGCATGATCATAATGCTAACGGCAGACAGATGTAATTTTAGTAGGTCGGGCATCTCACACACCACACATTGTTCTTGGTTCTGGGCAGGGTCATGCAAGCATCTCATTTAAACCAAGTTCAAAGACTGGTGAAACTGTCACACTGTCCCTGCCCTCCACAGAAATTTATTTTCATATTACGATTTTCAGAATGCTGCCATGAAAACGGCCTCTTCATCCCAACTGAGACAGAATTAACTTATTTTCTACTATTAATTTAATTTCATCCATTAAAATTGTGTAGTTCTGGAGCCAGCAGGTGGTGTGGTGGTTAAGGTACTGGACTCCCACACCGCCGACTGCAGTTTGAGTCCCAGACCTAGTGGCTTGCTTTCTCACTTTCCCTCTCTCTCTGTCTCTTTCTGGTGAATTAAAATAATAATAATAACAATAGTAAATAAAATTAAATAAATAACTTCTAGAAATGATACTTTAAAAAATAAAAATACTATACAATTTTTATTTTTTAATGGTGAGTTCTGTTTTACATATATTTGATATATGTCTTTGTGGGGTACGGAATGGTTTTTCTAGGCAGGTATACAGTGTGTACAAACCAAATCAAAGATATATACATGCTAATCCTCTTCAACATTGAACATGATCTTATGCTGTGCACATTTGATAATGGTTCTATTAGGTGGTTTTTTTAGAAGTATGTGTTGAATTATTCATATTTTTATACTCTGCTGTAATACATAATTCCATAACCTTTCCTCTTATTTACATGCATTCTTAGCTCTGATTAAAAAAAACTGCTCCCTATGGGAGAAAATTGCATAGTATTTAAATTGCTGCATTTGATTCTGATTTATTCTATCTATGCATGTATATGTGTAGTCTCTCTCACCAGCTTTTAGACAGAAAAGACTAAGGTCATCTGATAACTCAGTGGGGGGGTGGAAGGATCTACCTCCAAACTCACTAGTTGTTGCCAAGCAGAGGCCTTCTCATTCCTCCCCAGGAGGCGTCTCCCTAGGACAGCTCACAAAATGCCTACTTCTGAGTCAAAATCCAAAGAGAGAGCACACACGAGACAACCAGAGCCCCTAAGACAGAAACCTCAGTCTTGTCATAATCTCACTTCAGTAACAATCCAGCACTTCTGCCATATTTTATTAGTTACATGCCAGTCATTAAATCCAGCCCATTCTCAAGGGGAGGGAAATTAAGTTCTACCCCTGGAAAGCGGGAGAGTCAAAGAGTTGTAGGCATAGTTTTCAAACCACCACAGCAGAACTAGGTAAAGTGTTAACTACTATTTCTGTTCTGATGCTTTTACCAAATCTCCTGTGGCTAGATAATACCTAAGACATCAATTGATTTTTGTTCTCTGTATTTCCCTTTTTCTCTTTTAGCAAGTAGCTGGTCAGGCTCTCAGTGCCTCGAGGGCAGAGGGGAAAACAGGACAGGCCTACAGGTCTTCCTGCCTTTTGCTTTGCAAAAACCTGA
This sequence comes from Tupaia tana, assembly GCA_026018925.1. Taxonomy (NCBI): domain Eukaryota; kingdom Metazoa; phylum Chordata; class Mammalia; order Scandentia; family Tupaiidae; genus Tupaia; species Tupaia tana. The sequence goes on from JAKSZU010000002.1 coordinate 72,795,719, forward strand.
CTCCTTAGTAAAACATAAAGGGATTCCACAGACACTAAAAAGGGTCTGTGGGTACAAACACCATATATGGTGGAAAATACAGGAGGGAAAAAGAAAAAAGAAAAGAAAAAGAGAAAAGAAGAAAAGGAAAAAAATAAAAAGGAAGCAACAAAGTCTGGAAGTTATAAAAAAAAAAAAAAAAACCACTGGAACCAAGATCAAGCTTTCCAACCACCCAGCAGGCCATGATATGCCAGAGAGGTGTGGCTGCATAGTTTACCTGGAGGATGGCACATGGGTTTCTTCAGAAAAGGTCCCAAGCCCTGGGATGGCAGAGGAAGCTTAGGGGAGCTCCAGACCTGAGAGAAGCAGACAAGAGCAGTGGCATGTGTGAATGATGACCGATGTACCCCTCCCCAACCATTCCCAGCCCACATTGGTTGTGTGTGAAAAATACAGAAAGGCCAATGTGACCTGCAGGGTGGCCCAGTAAAATGGGGGTCCAGAGCCAGAAATGGAGTTATATTATTAAAGAATTTTAGCAATCTGATTTATATATTTATTTATTTATATTGACAGAGGTCACATGTGCTTACCAGAGACATACAGAAGTGGGGAGAGAGGAAAAAAATCACTACATGGGGTGTGGTCACACTACAATTTCTTTTCCATTTCTCTATCTCGTGAGTAGAGATATGCACGCACACATGACTAGCATCTTTTTGAAGCCACCAACAGGGTTCAACCCACAGTCAGCCATGTAGGATCTGACTTCCTTAACTAGGAGGCTACTGGGCTAGCCTGAGTTATACAAAAATTTTAAATGGTATCTACTTCACCCTTGAGTTGTGACTGAGAACCTAACAACTACATTTTCACAGTATTGCACCTTGGCCAGGTCTGACACCAGAATCTTCATGCATATTAACTCAGTCAGTCTTTACTGTACTCTCTTCCAGGTGAAACAACAGTCTTAACCAAGTTCTCTAACACACCTAACTCAACTGGTAAGAGGCAGGATCAGGGTTTAAACCTGGCCTCAGCTGTAAAAATGGCCTTCATATAACAGCAGGAGGTTAATACATGTTTATTAAATAAATATTACTCTTCTAGGAGAATTTTTTGAAGACCAAAAAGGATTTCAAATTAAAAGAACTTGAATAAATGTAGAAGAAAACTAGTTAACAGTTCTCAGCCAAAAGGTGCCACACCCAGTTAGCAACTAGTACACTTGTAATTATTTCTTTATGTCTGTCCCTCTGTTCAGCAGAAGCTACTTAGGACAGACACCAGATAGTGTTTCTCTCTCTCTTTCCAACATCTAGCATAATTGGAATTAGGTGCTTAAAATAGTTTTGCTGCAATTAGTTTCCAGCATTATCACTTTATAACTCCTCAAATGTCTTATGGTGATTTTGAATGGGGCAGAGGCAGGGGAAGGCTAAATAATATGTAGTTATGTACAGATCTTGGGGGAGGTGATTTCTCATTAATATAAATGTAAACAATAAGAATATATCATTTTCTAGCATCCTATCAACTAGAAATTGCTATTCTCTCTTATAACTCTGATGTTTGATCCACTTGGACAAACTCTCTTCATTTATCATGTAAACTGGAGCTTGTTATATATATATATTTTTTTTTGAAGAGGTTTTTGCTATAGGGCGCGTGCGCTCGCCAGACAGACAGAGAGATAGAAAGCGAGAAATCACCCCCCAGGGGGGATGGCCACGCCACAATCCCTTCTCCTCCATTCTCCTCCTGGGATCCTGGGCACGCACGCACACGCGCCCGGCGTGAGTTTAAGCCACCGGGTCCGGGACTCGAACCGCGGTCGACTACGTGGGAGTCCAGCGACATAGCCATTACGCTAACTGCTGGTCCCGAGCTTGTTATATATTAAAATAGAGATTGGGGAGAGACCTTTTAAATATAGAATGGATATATGCATGTGATAAATAGAAAGGTGAAGTTCTGATTAATAAAATGTGGAGCAAAATCTCTTTTATTATATCAAAATACTATATATGTTCAGTAAAATAGTAATTGAATATATCCCAACTTTATTTTAAATTTATTATGGGTGCTGCTTTGTTTTAAAGAGAAAACCTGCTTCTCTCCCTCTTTCTCCTGTAAACACACAGACAAACAAGGATGGCAAAGACTTTTTCTATTCAAGTTTTATGATTACCAGAGTAAATATTCTGATCATCAAGAAAGTCCAGAAACGTCCAAAGAGGAGAAACTCATATAATTATTCAGAAATAGATGCTTCTAACATTTTTCTTATACTAGTTGAAATGATTTAGTATCTGTAATTCTGTATCCTGATTGACATCTGAACATGTGTTTTCTCCCTTCATTAAGAATTCTTGAAATATGTGTTACTTAATAAAGAAAGTTAATGAGGCTTAACACAAAATAATTTCTTGATTTATACTTACTAAGCCAGAGAATAAAATGAGGTTAAGGGACCAGCAGTTGGAGTAATGGCTATGTCACTGGACTCCCATGTAGTCGACCACAGTTCAAGTCCCAGACCCAGTGGCTTAAACTCAACACCGGGCACATGTGCATGCGTGCCCAAGATCCCGAGAGAAGAAGGGATTATGGTGTGGCCATCCCCCCTGTGGGGTGATTTCTCACTTTCTAAAAAAAAAAAAAAAAAAAAAAAAAAAGAGGCTAAATACCCAATTTCCAAAGCATGCATGCACATTGCAAGTGATTCAATTGCATACAGTTCTGCTTAAGTCAACAAATGTTTATGGAGTGCCTTATATATACGAGATAATAAGAACTTATGAGGTGCTGCCTCTGACCTCAAAAATGTAGTTTAAAAGACAAACTTGAACTTTACCGAGTTAAATTCAACCATTAAATATAAACAATATAGGGACCAGCAGATGGCTTAATGGTTACGTTGCTGGACTTCCACATAGTCGACTGCAGTTCAAGTCCTGGACCCGGTGACTTAAAACTCATGCCAGATGTGTGTGCATGCAAGTCCAGAATCCTGAGAGGAGAATGGAGGAGAAGGGATTGCAGCAAAGCCATTCCCTCTCTGGGGGTAGGGGATGGAGTGATTTCTCACTTTTTGTCTCTCTGTCTCTCCGGCAACCCTATACACCCTATAGCAAAAATCTCTCTCAGAAAAAAAAGAAAGAAAGAAAAGAAAAGAAAAGGAAAAAAAAACACATATAAGCAATATAGAATCAGGAATCCAGGGTGTACACATTGTAACAGCCGTGAGAGTTCTGGAGTGAGAAGACTAAGCGAGGCTTGAGTGGAGGGAAGCATATAGCCATGGGTGTAATCACAAACCAGCTTCTCAAGGCATGCATCCACCTGTGGCCATTCTGCAAATCTCCTTCCTCCCTGTTCCTAAACAAAGCATGCAAGCAGTGGTGGAACAAGAATAGGCACAGTCCTTACATACACAACCCTGGCCAGCAGGGATGGGGCAGCTGGAGATTATCATCTAATTCCTTTTTGCCCACATTCCTTCTTTAATTGCACATGTAAAACAGATGAAATATATATATACAAAGCTGGATTGTAAACAAACAGAAAACCCATGACTTTGTCATTGAAAATACACAAAAGAATGTATTACCGTTACAGATTCCATTTTAAGGACGCTGATAACACTGAAGGTTAACGTAGATGAGTTTTCCTTAACGGTGTTTGACTTTGGGAGAGATTCCATGCCCTAGGACTCAGGGAAGAGACAGAGAGAAAGAAAGAGAGAATCCACCTCTCGAATAGGAAGATCACTCTGCTGTCCCTTCCCTGTTTCCCTTTTCAGTATTTTGGAAATATAAATCGTGCAGTGGGCCATGTGGGATCCAATCACTGTAACCACCATCCCACCGATTGGCCCACTTTTCCTTAACTTCTAATGTACTCATGTAGTTTATTCTGAGTTCAAAGTAGGTTAGCACTTTCATAAAAGTAAGCAAAAGATGGGACCAGGAGGTGGCATAATGGTTTTGTTCACTAGACTCCCACATGGCTGACCATGGTTCTAGTCCTGGATCCGGAGGTTTGACACTCACACCAGATGCAGGTACATACATGCCCAAAATCCTGAGAATGGAGAAGGGATTGTGACATGGCCATCCTCCCGGGGGAAGGGGTGATTTCTTGCTTTCTATCTTTTTGTCTCTCTCTCTCCAATGAGTGCATGTGCCCTATAGCAAAAATCTCTCAAAAAACCTTTTTTTAAGTATGCAAAAGATATTTTTAATGTGTTTCAAACAGCTGCATTTGATTCTTTGAGAAATGAAAAATCAATGCAGAAACTTTAAACTAAAAATTAATTTTTCAGGAAGAAAACTGAAAAATGATTTGAGCGAACACTATATTTGATTGTTAACTATTATAGTTACTGTCGCTGTCACTACATTAAATTGAAACCACATCGTACTCAATATGAGTATCAAAGTGGAAGGAAAAAAACATACACTTAATGTGTTCTCTTTTTGTCTTCAGCTTTCTAAACTCCCCTGCAGTGTCTGAATCAAATATTGGGTCTAGGACACATTAAGAATTATCAGCAGTGAGTATAATCCCAGTGCAATATGGCTAATATTTTTCTTTTTTTAACATCCTTTATGAACTGTAATTTCCATAAAGAATTTTTTTACACTGTGACCTTTAGCATCAAATCGTGGCCTTAGCAAATGAAACATTATGCCATTGTGTAATGTCTAAAAATGTAACATGAACATATTAGTAATGAATATTACTCCAAATTATTGAGTAATTGCTACAAATTTCCTTTACATGACATCAACCAAAGGACCCAGCATGGAAGTAACAAGATTACTTGGAGACTCACTAGCCAAAGAACAACTATAAATTGGATTTTATATATGGTATTGATCTATTTTTAATGTTGTAAATGTCTAGTCACTATGTATTCGACTACCAGAAAAGATGTTTGGATAAATAGAGAAAGTGATTCTGTACTCTTATTGAGTTATTAATTCTGAAATGAGCAATACTTCCATTATGTCTAGGTAGTAATCTCTTCTATGGGAGACTGCCAGGGTTGAAGCCATTCAGAACATGCAACTCCTCAATAGTTTACAAAGTAGGAGGAGGTGAGCTGACAACTAAGATGGGTAGATCTTAAAATACTGTAAGTTTAGACAGAAATAAAAAGTAGAATATTAGTACATTTTACTTTTTCTTGTATTTTATTTGTTCACAGTATCAAGTTGAAGGAATACAAGGTCAGGAAGGAAAAAAAAAAAAAAAAAAAAAAAAAACTCATGCCAACATTACAGTCACCCTAGAGCTAGATGAATGTGCCAAGTCAAGGTACAATGGGTTGGAAAATTCACATTCAACTTGGCCACCAGTCACAGATTCTGTTTCAAAGATGACATTTTTTTTTTTAAGAGGTTTTTGTCTTAGGGTGTATGTACTTGCTGGAGACAGAGATACACAGTAAGAAAGAAAGTGAGAAATCACCTCCCCAGGGAGGATTGCCATGCCACAATCCCTTCTCCTCCATTCTCCTCCTGAGATCTTGGGTATGCACACGCAAGCACCCAGTGTGATTGCTAAGCCACTGGGTCCAGGATTTGAACCACGGTCAGGCATGTGGGTGTCCAACAATGTAACCACTACACCACCTGCTGGTCCCCAAAGATAAATTTTAAAACGTTAACCGGGGACCAGCAGTTAGCGTAATGGCTATGTCGCTGGACTCCCATGTAGTCGACCGCGGCTCGCGTCCCGGACCGGTGGCTTAAAATTCACGCCGGGCGCGTGTGCATGCATGCCCAAGATCCCAAAAGGAGAACGGAGGAGAAGGGATTGCGGTGTGGCCATCCCCCCTGGGGGGTGATTTCTTGCTTTCTGTCTCTCTGTCCCTCTCTGACTGTCTGGCGAGTGCACGCACCCTATAGTATAAAAACCCCTCAAAAAAAAAAAAAAAAAAAAAAAAACCTTACCCAGCTCTATGGCGTGGCAGTAATGTGCTGCTCAATAGAAGCAAATCCCACATGGCATCTGCCAATCAAGTCCCAGGCCTGTCACTGGGCACCCTAGTGCCCAAGACCCCACTGGCTGGAGGACTGAAGGACTGGAGGAAGGGGCGTGTAGCCACCAGATCCATGGAGGGTGCTCATCTCTCCCCATGCTCTGTCTCCCTTCCCCTCAATACACAGAGTTTCCTAGGGGAAAAAAGTGGGAAGCATTCTCATTATCAAATAACCTGTAACCATTTTCTATTTCTTCAAAATTTTAATGACCCAAATCATTGATTTTTTTTAACTATGTAAGGAAAATAGATGTATTATCTGTCACTAGCTCCTATGTAGAGCATCTTCCATTGAAATTTTATAATATTCCTCTGCTCATTGTGCCAAAACAATCACTCCTTATCGTGTACTTCTAAATATGAGGAGACTTCAAAAAGTGTGTAGAAAACTAAATTAAAGAATGAGTTTATTTTGGTCAAAAAAATGTTTTAAATTCAGGGTTTGTTTTTTTCACTGTAAGCATTTTCCATGAGCTTTATGAAGATCCCACGTAAATGAAAATATGTAAAGAGAAAAAGTTCTAATGTTAAATTATTTCTGGGGAAGATTCTACAATTTTTATATTCTTTTCTTTATTTTCCAGATGCCCTGTTAGGTCATTATATTACTTTTATAATCCAAAAAAAGTCTAAAAATCTATATATAGTATTTTATATGTTGAATGATCCTATTTTATATGTTATATAATTCTTACAGTTTCAGAATATACAGCAAAAATGTCTGGCCCTAAATGTGTCCATAAAGAAATACTAATAGTGATTATCTAGGGGTGATGAACTGTGGGTAGTCTTTCTCTCTTCGTTTTTTTTCACATTTTCTGTAATGACACTGAATTATTTTAGAATATAAAAATGCTAGTCTTATAAAACTCTAGGGTACAGAACAGTATCATACCATAAAATATTTATCATATTTTACATCTATTTCACTTTTAGAATTTAACAGACTGTAAGAACTCTACAGACTAAACCACCCAGTCAGATATACTAACACTGCAGAGACAGAGAGGTGACATATTAGGACTGTTTTGTCACTGCATGTGTCACAAGAGAGCAAGAACTGCTATAATTACTAGTCATTTGAATTTCTGATAGATATGATGGTAAAATTTAACTCTTGTTAATTTACTTTGGCAGCTTAACAACAGGCTCATTTACAATCCTTTGAGGGAATTGCAAATTTCCATGATTTGATTTGGCATGAGGTGGCATTATTCATTTAAGAGCATGTGGTAAATTTCAGGACTAAACATTAGTCAAAACGCTTTATTTTTAACTCATCAGAAGCCTAAGTCATAATTTTTAATGTTTGGGAAAAATAATACAATGAAAAGAATCAGTTATAAACTTAAAAATTCAAGTATAAACCAACAGTGATCTCTCTAACCTTTTTAATTCATACAAAATATTTTATATACTTATAATTGCTATGCTATACTACTCCAAAAAAAATCTTCCACATTCTTTTGACTAATATTGTAAGCAGTATAGTTAAAAAATATATATACAACCTTTTCAGTCTTAGAATAAAAACTCCACAATCGCTGGAAATTTATTTTTCTTCATTTTGTCTGCATCAAGATTCCCCAATTCAGTGCCCTGAGCATTAGGAATGTTGAATCAACCGCATTTCTCAGGAGAAGGGCAGAGGCAGGGCCTAGGCCAGTTATAAAGTAAAAAAAAAAGAAAAAAAAAAAAAAAAAAGGCATGAAAAGATTAGAAGGTGTATCTATGGATGTGGATGTTTAAGAACTAAGAGTAAAGCCTTTTCATTCGAGGAAGAGATTTAAAATTTCTAGGCTGTGTTTTAGAATCTTCGTACAGGCCAAATGTCAAAAAAGGCCTTAAGTGAAGTCATGAATATTCATCTCTGGGGGAGTAGGTAATATTAAAAGTAATTTAATAGGGAAAAAGGGAATTTCAGATTTTTGCTTTTTCAAAATGCAAATTTACATTTTTCAGGCCGTTGTGTCCATGGGTGATCTTTCGCTTATCAGTATCAGAGATTTTTCTTAAATGCCAGTAAAGCACAATTTCATAGGATGAGATAAGTAGCGAGTAAAGGGAGATATTTCTATTTAGAAGTTTTGGGATTATAAGGTAATTAGCCCATTCAACCCAAGACCAGTGGACAAATAAGCATGATACCTAAATGTTTGTTTAAACAAGGTATTAGCTCTCTGATGGGAATGTTTTCAACTTTATTGCTAGTCTCTCTGGTTTCTAGGCACATCTTGATATAGTTAACTGCCTGTATATGTTTTATATTATTCAAAATTGACAATGTGGAAAGGCTGCCAGCGTGCAGGAAGAACTATACATTGGTTCATTACATCTGTTCATTCTCCCTTCTGAATCTCTGAGTGGGCTCTCAGCTAACAAGGAAAGCAAATGAGAAGCACTGGCCTTTCTCTTCTTAGTAACTGAAAAGCAAACACAGATGCACATAAATAACAAGCTTTTATCATTCAGATATCGATATTCTCCTGCGATTAGCTTGAACTATGCAAAGTATATATTCAACCAGCTTTGAAGTTTGTTACAGATTTAAGGGCACCTTTTACTCTATTTTACTTTGGGTTTAAGGGTTTTGATTTAATAGAACTAGTTATTCAATTACCACCTCTTTTCTTTGATGTGGTTGAAAGCTCTGGCCTGAAGAGCTTCCTCAGCTCTTCTTTAACTCCTGAGACTTCCAACGTCCTTGCCATAAGGCATCTTTTCATCCTGATCTCACTGAACATCAGTCTTAACTGAAGAGTTCAACGCTGTGGAATACAAAAGAGTCAATTAACTGATATTTGTATGGACAATCAATTCTTCAGCAACCCAGACCCGTGAAATGATTTCCTCCATGTCCCGTGGCAGCTGTGAATCGGATGTACGCAGTGTCTATAATGAGGACAGCAACTGTATTTCCTCTCTGATGTGGATCTGAAATAAAAACAAAAACAAAACCGGTACTAAGCGATCTCAAAAGCCCCTACATAAATGCAAAGGTAGCAATAACAAAATTAAAAGCTACCATTTATTAAGCCAGGTATTGTGATATGCAGGTAGCTAGTAATGAGCAGGCGGCCCTAAGAAAACAGTAAAAAGACAGATGCCACATTAGTAACAACTTATTAGGAGTTACAACCAAACCCTCCATGAAAATGCCTTCTTCCCGCCCAAATTCTGGGCAAATCCCATTTTTCTTTCTTGGTGCCTGAGGAAGACACATAAGGTGATTGCAAATTCCCCTCTTATCATTCCTCATAAATACAAGAAGACCCAACCAGACATTTTGGTCAACATCCTGATTCCTACTGAGGTAATTAACTAATTGGGCAGTTCATCCTAATTAGGATGCTCCTGGGACCAGCAGTTAGTGTAATGGCTATGTCACTGGACTCCCATGTAGTCAACCGCAATTCGAGTCCCGGACCCAGTGGCTTAAAACTCACGCCGGGTGCGTGTGCGTGCATGCCCAAGATCCCAAGAGGAGAATGGAGGAGAAGGGATTGCGGTGTGGCCATCCCCCGGGGGGGGGGGGGGGGTGATTTTTCGCTTTCTGTCTCTCTGTCTCTCTTTGTCTGTCTGGCGAGCACACACTCCCTATAGCAAAAACCTCTCAAAAAAAAAAAAAAAAAAAAAAAAACGGATGCTCCTATCATCATGGCTCACACTGGGCATGCGCAGCTAGGTAATCAAATTCTTCAAATTCTTCACCTGTGAGAGAAATGCACAAGTGCAGGAAAAAGCCCTGGAATTCAAATAAAAAAACATAGGTACTATGACAGACCTCCCACTGTTAAATATTCATTATCACCTCTGGTAATAAAAATAACACCTAACCAGTTCCAAAAGCAGTTGCTACCTAGCAACCTGCCCACCCAAAAATCTTTTGGTTGTAGTTCTTTCCTATTAAATTTTCTTTTATGCCTACTTTTATTATGGTTGTGGCTTTATTTTGCTCTTAGGGACAGGTCTCTAATTTTAGTGACCTGGACCCAAAGATCCAAGGATTTCATACCACACCGCTCAGCACTTTCCCTTCCTATGACAATATCACTTCAACAACTTTAATAGAGCATTGTAATCCACACAGCACCTCAAAGAGAGGTCTGCCCTTACCCCCATTTTTTTAAGAGAAAACCAACGCCCTGAAAAGTCAGATAATCAATCTATCCATCTCTCAGAATGCAACCCTGGAGCTGTAGAGAGTCACATTCATGTGGTATGCTTGAAAAGGAGTCGGAGAGAATCTGAAGCCAGTTCATGGGCAGCTGACAGACGGAAAAACGTACCTGAGTCTAGCATGACCCTATCCTTCTAGGTGTAGTAACCAATAATGTCACTGCTAATATACAAGCATCAAGAGTCTGGATTCAAACCCAGGCCTGGCCCCAGATCCTGTGATCTGAACCACTGTGGCTGGACAGATAGAGACACATTTCTGTAGGTCATGAGGACCAGCAGATGGCATAATGGTTACGTCGCTGGTCTCCCAAAAGGTGGACCATGGTTCAAGTCCCAGACCCAGAGGTTTGAAACTCATGCTGGTCATGTGTGTGTGTGTGTGTGTGTGTGTGAGTGTGTGTGTGCACAAAATGCTAAAAGGAGAATGGAGGAGAAGGGATTGCAGTGTGGTGGTCTCCCTAGGGGGTGATTTCTTACTTTCTGTTCCTCTGTCTCTCCAGTGAGGCACACATACCCTATAGTAAAAATCTATCTCTAAAAAAAAAAAAATGTAGGTTTTATATCGCCAATGTATTCTAAACCAAAATGAGGACACATGCCTGGAAGTGATTTTCCTTGATTTTTGGATTTGGTTAAATAAAAGCTAGATTAATTTTGCCTTTTAAAACCATAAAAAATTATAATATTCAATCATGTGATTATTAACTCACCTTAACTTGAAAAGAATCAAGTTACATAAAAAGTTAGAATGTGAGGCCAGCAGGTGGTCTAGTAGTTAAGGTGCTGGACTCCCACATGGCCAATCACAGTTTGAGTCCTGGACCCAGCAGCTTGAAACTCACACCAAGTGTATGTGCATGTGTGCCCAAAATCCCAAGAAGAAAAGGGATTGCAACATGGCCATTGCCAGGGCGGTGTGTGTGTGTGTGTGTGTGTGTGTGCGCGTGTGTGTGTTTGTGTGGTGATTTCTTACTTTCTGTTTCTCTCTCTGGCGAACACAAGTGCCCTATAGCAAAAATCTCTCTCTAAAAGAAGTACATCATACATTGCCAATGCATTCCAAACCAAAATGAGGACACATGACTGAAAGTGATTTTTCTTGATTTTTGGATTTGTTTAAATAAAGATTAGTTTAATTTTGCTTTCTAAAACAATAAAAATTAAGATATTTAGTCATATGATTAATAAATCACCTTAATTTGAAGAGAATCAAGTTACATGAAAAGCTACAATATGGAGCCAGCAGGTGGCGTGGTGGTTAAGGTGCTAGACTCCCATGTGGCCGACTATAGACCAAGTCCTGGACCCAACATCTTCAAACTCACACCAGGTGTGAGTGTGTGTGTGTTTGTGTGTGGCCAAAATACCAAGAGATGGAAGTAGGAGAATGGTTGCAGTGTAGCCCCTACGGGGTGATTTCTCACTTTCCTTCTCATTGTTTTTCCAGCGAGGGCATGAACCCTATGGCAAAAACCTTAAGAAAAAAAATTCTTAAAGAAAAAAAGAGAAAAGCTAGAATGTTTGGTTGCTAGTGTCACAGAGAAGGCATAAATTTATGTATTACAATTCACATCAGCAATATAGCCTTAAATTTTGCACAAGGATGAATTTCTTCTTTTTTTAAGGAAATAAAAAGCAAGCATGTCACCAACAGTCATGTACAAGTTTAAAGCATTTCCATTAGATTTCATTAAGTATTAAGCTTTCCATTGTTTGTCATTACTCTGTTCAGTCACTTAGTGTCTCAGATCCTTAGTACCTGAGGGTGATGGAATGGCTCTGAGATAATGAGTGGTTATATGGTACCTGCATATAATGATTGTAGTTATTAAAAATGTTGTCATTTTCATTATTAATGATTTTTTTTTCTACAAAATATGTTGGTCTTATCTGCCCAAACTGCCTCCTTCCTGACTTCTTTTGGTAACCGCACCTGCACTCTTTTACTGTAAGAGATTTTTTCCAGCTCCATGGGATTCGAAGGAACTGTCAGGGACAGTGCCCACCCATGCTGTCAGCAAGGGGGGCTTTTAGGTCATGGTAGTCTAGGCAGGGACTTATTTGCAGTTCCCAGATTGAAAGTGAAACGAAGTCCTTCTTTTATTTTGAAATAAAAGCTCTAAGGATGTAACCCTGGAGCTGTGTAGAGTCACTTTCATGTGACATGCCTTTAACTCCTGACCAAATATTATTCCTTCCTTCATTCATTCTTTGTGCATTTATTAGTGTTTATTAGATGTCTACTATGTACTGGGTTTAAATGGAAAATTACATATCCAGCTCTCAATATTTATACAAAACTGAAAAGCTGGACAAGTTTCGGAAGAAAATTATTATTCCAGGTCTGTGGATTTTTTAGTAGGTCTTAGATTTTAAAGATGGTTTATAGCTTTCTGAGGTTGGACTCTAAACCACAACTCAATATTGAAAGTAGGACACAGGGGGCTGTACACATCTAATATCACTTTCATACATATTACATAGCTCATTTTTTGAAGTGTGACTCTAAAAGTAATTTGTATTATTTTAGGATACAGAAGGTATTCAAACAAATAATAAAACTATCTATAGAGCAACCACAAAGAAGAAACCCGTTAATATATTCAACTCTTTCCAGTAAGACTTCATTTTGTAGACAAATTCACAAGTCTGTATGTTGGAATTATTCTGACCCATGATTCTACTCATTTTTTCCTCTCTTCTTGTCACAACTAAATGATATGGCTGTTTAGGGTATAATAAAGATGCGTCCGCTGGATAATCAGAGCAGCATTTAGCTGTGCCTTCTCATTAGGGACACAAGTTCTGTCTAACTGACAACTGTCAGCGGTCAGTTGGTTAGGTTCAGCAGCAGATAATTAGAAAGCTGCCTCAGCTGCCGCTTGAGCAGTTAAAGATGACACATATGAGAAATTGTTCACCCCTAATCGACCAAAGAGGAGAGAGTAGAAGCCTGTCTAAGTTGGGAGGCTTAACGAATGCTCCTTGCTCTTCTCCCTACCTACAGAAAACCAACTGATCTATTAGTTTGTTCATTAATTAGTTCCATCGGATACTGATCCATTATTTCTCTCCTAAATTTAAGGTCACTCAGCTCTGTCTAGATGTCTCTAGAATCAGTAAAGGCAGGCACTACTAGCCCATCTCGGTACTGGAGAAATCAGCAGACCTTGAGAGTAAGTTCTTACGTACAGCGAACTCAGTCTTCAAGTTCTCATCCCAGGGAGGTGTCCCTGATGGTAGGCATGACTAGCTCATTTCGGTAGTGGAGAAATTAGCAGACATCAAGAGTAAGTTCTATGTATAGTGAACTCAGTCTTCAAGTTCTCATCCCAGAGAGGTGTCCCTGATGGCAGAATGGCTAAACAGACCGGCTCTATGGGGGCACACCTGGGTTTAAATCACCAAGGTTGATACTAACTGGGTAAAGTCTGCTCAACTGTTAGTATTATAGGTTAATACATTAAGGCTTTTATAACAGTGCCTGGGTACATAATAAGTTCTCAATCAATGTTAGCTGTTTTCATTATTATCTATTTATCCAGTAACTATCAGTATGAGTTAAATGCTCAGAAGTATCTATTGCAAAAAATTAAATGTTTCAAAACAAAGAAAATATAAAATAGCCAGAAGCACATAGAAATTTATTCCTTTGGTAGCTTAAGAACTATTCTTGCAATCTTACTTACACTACTTGTTTCCTTAAAGAAATTATGGCTAAAGTTTTGTTTAAGCAATCACAAATACTGAAGTGAATGATAGATATCCTAACTTCTGATTCAAAATATCTTTATTAATTTTCAGGGGACCAGCAGTTAGCGTAATGGCTATGTTACTGGACTCCCATGTAGTCAACCGCGGTTCACGTCCCAGACACAGTGGCTTAAAACTCATGCTGGGTGTGTGTGTGTGCGTGCCCAAGATCCCGAGAGGAGAATGGAGGAGAAGGGATTGCGGCATGGCCATCGCCCCTTGGGGGGGGGGGGTGATTTCTTGTTTTCTATCTCTCTGTTTGTCTGGCGAGCGCACACACTCTATGGCAAAAACTTCTCCAATAAATAAATAAATAAATAAATTTTTACTTTTCACAAAAAAAAAAAAAAAAAAAAAAAACTGGCCTTGAAATCTTCTGGCTCTGATGATTGATGATGAAGAACCTTGTTTCACCCTAACCCTCCTGCCAATTACAATGATATATTCTGGACAAAATGTAAAAAGTACCTTGTTAAAGCCACCTGAGATGAACCCAAATAAGGCAGAATTAGAAAAATACTCAACACCTGGAAGGAACAACCAGTGGGTGAGACCCACATTGCTTTGTTTTTCCCCTGGGAACATACTCCCACCCAGCACATGAAGGATCATCTCTAGTAGAGAGCCTCAGTCTTGTTAGTATGAGTGTTCTTGGACTATCAGAGTAGTTGGAAATAGAAAGAAGAAATCTCAGAGTAGTGGGGACCCCAAAATCTGTTCCGAAGGAAAGTGATAGCTGGAAAGCTAAAGTACTGCATATAGATTTCAGCATTTACCATGGGAAAGACAGAGTTTGGAGTTCAAGACTCTACATATTAGAAGGTTTTGATAAAAGTCTCAGGTTTCCATTAAAATTCTAGAAGGTAGGCTGAATAATAACATTTTGGTAAGATAATACTCTGTGAGGATGATCCACATGAGAAAGTTCTAAGTTCTCATCTAGAGATATCCCTGAGTACTCCATGTAAGCATGAACCAATGATCTGGGGCTGGCTAAAGCTGCAGGTAGATGGTGGCATCAAGACTCTGGTGGGTGCAGTCTCTCTCTGTCTCTCTCTCTCTCTCTCTCACACACACACACTTTCTCTCTATCTTTATTGCTAATAGGAGAAGTAATAAATAAACTTTTAAAAAATTCCAGAAAGACTGTATCTTAGAAGTAGATCTCCTTTCCAATCTCTTAAATGTCATGCTAAATGAAAGAAGCTAGATGAAAAAGACTGCATATTGTACAATTTCACCTATAGGAATAGTTAGAGAAAGTAAATTTATAGAAAGAGAGCAGATCAGTAGTAGCCTAGGGGGTAAAAGTGGGGATTAACTTCAAAGAGACAAAGAGAACTTTTTAGGATAATGAAAATGTTGTAAAACTGGGTTATATATGAACAAAACGTGGCATAGAACAGAATATCATTATACATACATACAATATGTACATATACATGTGTGTATATACATATGTATATATGTATACATATATAGATATATATACATAGAACAGAAAACCATTCCGCCTTAAGAAGGAAGGAAATTCTGACACATGCTACAACATGGATGAACCTTGGGGGACATTATATTATGTAAAATAAGCCAGTCACAAGAGGATAAGTACAGTATGATTCCACTTATATAAGGTTATCCAGAATAGTCAAATTCATAAAGACAGAAAGTAGATGGTTGTCAGGGACTTAAACAAAGGGAAGTAATTGTTTAACAGGTATAGAATTTCAGTTTTGTAAAATGTAAAAGAATTCTGGAAACAGATGGTGGTAATAGTCACAAAACATTGTGAATGAAATTAATTCCCTTCAACTGTAGACTTAAAATGGCTAAAACTGCAAATTTTGTCATTCATTTGACTACAATGAAAAAAACAAAACAAACAAACAAAATTTAAGGCCAGTTCCATAGCAGAGAAGTTAAGTGTTGTGCACACGAAGCCAGATTCCACGTGGCCAATCATGGTTGGAACCCTGACCCCAACAATTTCATGAACACTCAAGGGGTGTGTGTGTGTGTGTGTGTGTGTGTGTGTGTGACCAAATTCCTGAAGGGATGGAAAGACAGAGGAAAAAGGATTGCAGCATGACTTCATCCCATTCAAAGGTGCTTTCTCTTTTCTCTTTACTCTCTTACTCTCTGTCTTGCTCATGCACTCTCTGGCAATAAACAAATGTAAAATTGGGTTACACACTCTATAAATTCACTAAAAATCATCAAATAGTATATAGGTTGAGTATCCCTTATCTGAAATACTTGGGACCAGAAGTGTTTCTTATTTTGACTTTCTTCAGATTTTGCAATATTTGTACATACATGAGGTATCTTATGGTTGGCACCCAAGTTTAAACTTGAAATTCATTTATGCTTTGTATACACCTTATACACATAGCCTAAAGTTAATTTTCAACATTATTTTTATCTTACAACATTTTGATTGTGACCTGTCATATGAGGTCAGGTACAAAATTTTCCACTTTTGGCATCAGGTTGGCATTTAAAAAGTTTTAGATTTGACAGCATTTCAAATTTTGGATTTTTGAGTTAGGAAATCTCAACTTGTACTTATGATGGATGACTCTTCTGGTATGTAAACTGTAAGTCAATTAAGCTATTAAAAAGACCCTGAAAAAGACTTTATCACCAGCCTGAGAGATTTGCTCTGGACTAAGGACAAAACAAAAATAAACTAACTCTAGAAAGGCTAAAACCAAGATTTTTCAGGATTTAAGGTGTTTGTCCAATAATACAACTGCTTATTAGAACAACACTAAACACTCTTCAGAGAGAAATAACAAAATTCAGATTGTAGTATGTATTTGAAAAATGTGACCTAGGTCAGAAAAAAAGTTAATAAAAACAGTCCAATAGATGCTCCAAATGTTGGAATAACTAGAAAAGGACTTTGAAATACTATAAGTAATCTGTAGGAAAAGGCTAATGATAGGTAAAAAGATGAGAAAATTTAGGAGATGTATAAAGCTTATAGAAAATTTCAGAAAGAGAAAAGCCAAATGGAAATACTGAAACTGAAAATTATAATAAATTATAACTAAAATTATAACTGAAATAAATTTATTAAATGGTATATAAAGAAAATTGGAGAAGCAAGAGTCCATCTTGAGCAGTGGTTGTGAAGTCTTTAGAGGAGGAGGGAGCTAGGCAGACCCTGGAGATGCCAGAGTTCCAGGACAACCCCTCAGTCCTGAAGAAAGCCAAGCCAAAGTGTGTTTTGGTCGCCAACAATGTGTCAATTCTGGCCAGTCAGGGAGCAACAAAAACATGTACATGCAGCTCTACCTACAGCAACTCATAGCAGGCAATGGGACCAGGTCACCTACAGCTGGCACCAACATCAAGGGACCCCATATGCCTTCAGCAACCAGGAGCATGAGCCCACACTGGTCCTTGGTTCTGGGACTGCTGCTGCAGGCCAGAGTTAGGCAGCAGTTGTCAGGAAAGCCACAAAGAAAACTGATAAACCCAGACTAGAAGACAACCTGATATAAATTAATAGAGCTCACTAATGATGATCTGGACCAGTTTGTGAAATATGAAGTGAATCCTGGTCCTACTGAGGGAACAACCAGGAAATGACATGAAGAAAAATGCTGTTGAAACTGAAAGAACAAGGGACAGAATCACTATTTTCTATTGTTCTGCCAGTAATTTCTTCTTCAGGAGAATATACAAACAAGGCAGATGGAAGTAATGACTGACAGATTCAGCAACAACAAAGACGACTCTTAAGAGAGAGATCAAACTCCACAAGGGAGAAACCGCCAAAGGGTGGAGCAAAGTCTCCAGTAACAGTCAAGCAAAGAAGCACCATCAAAACTGTAATTCTCAGGACCAGCAGTTAGCGTAATGGCTATGTCGCTGGACTCCCACGTAGTCGACCGCGGTTCGAGACCCGGACCTGGTGGCTTAAACTCACACCGGGCGCGTGTGCGTGCGTGCCCAAGATCCCGAGAGGAGAATGGAGGAGAAGGGATTGCGGCATGGCCATCCCCCCTGGGGGGTGATTTCCTGCTTTCTGTCTCTCTGTCTCTCTCTGTCTGTCTGGCGAGCACATGCGCCCTAAAGCAAAAACCTCTCCAAAAAAAGAAAAAAAAAAACAACTGTAATTCTCAAACTGGAATAAAAGAGTCTGAAGGGACAAGTGGATCTTCAAAAGACGGACCTCTGCAGGTATTAACTAGGGAATCCACAAGAGAATGAGAACTCCAAGGAAAAGGGTGAGAACTTCAGAACATTTTCATATAGATATTGCAATAGTTTCAGAGTCTTCCTGGTAGCGGAAACTAATGGCTTCAAGCAATGAAACCTTAGTTGTCAACAGGATGACTGGAAATCTCCAGCATGCAGCTCCTATTCTTCCAGTTGCTAAATTCTCAGACTTACCCAGAAGAACACCAAAGAGGGCGCACCAGGTGGTATGGTGGTTAAGGTTCCTGGATCCGACATGACTGAAAATACAGTTCAAGTCCCTGACCTGGTAACTTGAGCTGGGTGTTGTACATGCCCAAAGTCCCAAGAGGAGAACGGAGGAGGAGAAATTGTAGCACGGTTATCCCTTGAGGATGTGCTTTCTTATCTTCCCTCTCTCTGTTTCTGGCAAGTATACTTGCCCTGTAGCAAATTTTAAAGAAAAATAAAGAGAAAAAAAGAAAAGAAGCCATTGATGAAAGCAAAGTAGACAGACCTAGACCCATTGCCCGCTATGAGGTGTCGTAGCACAGTTGTAAATAGAGAAGAAAAAATAGAGGACAGAAGAGTAGAAAGGGATATCCTTAAGGAAATGTCTTCCATGAAGCACTACACCAGCAAGAATTAGTGTTCGTGTCCCAGCCCAGTCAAAAGGGCTGCATGCCAACCACTAGAACTTGGCGATTTTAGGCTAGAGGAGTTATGTTCCTAAGTATGTTTCTTTGACAGATGCTAAGTCAGAAAAGACAAAAAAGAAATGGTCCATTCCTGTATGGGTAAAATTTTACTGTTTGCTATTGTGACAGATGATTTTTTTGTTTTGTATCTATCAAGCTTTGGAAAGCCCAACCAAAGAAATTTGTTTTCTAATTTTCTTTGTGATGACTTTAGAAAATCAGCTGAATGATATCTATTTGGTGCATTCAGTTTGGTCTCTCATTTTGAATAGCTGTATAGAAAAACATTCATATACATTTGTTGATTCAAAAACTTAAAATAATGTGATTTCTCCTCAATAAATGTAGTATTCATATGAAAAGGAAATGATATATAAATGGACTTCATTAAAATGTTTTGGACTAGGTACTAGTAGGAAATTACCTGGTGGCATACAAATAACTTTTTGAGCTCTAAAACTTTTTTGAAGGCTTTTTTTTTTTTTTTTTTGGAGAGGTTTTTGCTATAGGGCGCATACACTCACCAGACAGAGAGAGACAGAAAGTGAGAAATCTCCCCCCAGGGGGGATTTCCACGCCACAATCCCTTCTCCTCCGTTCTCCTCTAGGGATCTTGGGCACGCACGCACACGCGCCCGGCGTGAATTTAAGCCACCGGGTCCAGATGCAAACCGCGGTCGACTACGTGGGAGTCCAGCGACATAGCCATTACGCTAACTGCTGGTCCCTGAAGGCTTTATTTTTTTAATGTGAACATCTTTTTATCATTTTGAAGAAAAATGTATATTGTTTTTGTGAACTTAGGAAATATGGACAAAACATGGTAGTATAATGTTAACCCACACATTTAAATACCTTGAATTCTTACAGAAAGATTTTTAAGAATTTTTCTCTGCTTAATAAAAATTTAATAAATGTTAAACATAATGAAATTAAGTAACAGAAAAGGCAACTTGGTTGTACTTTTTGTTAACTACAACAAATATCCTCTTAACAACTTATGAGGATAAGTACAGCAATAATCTCTTCTGTTACTTATTAATAGTAATGTTACTGTTGTAGCTCTATCTTACTTTTTGAAAGCTCTCTAGATTTATGAAAGTCCTACTTCAGTAAGACCCATCTAAGAGTTGACTTTTAGCAAGGATCATTTAGTGCAACATATACATTTTTTAGAGAGCTGTTAGCTGGTTGTACATGTTTTTAAAAGCTGTTAGGTAGTTATAAGGCTACAATGGGATATTTGTACTTTTTATTTACGGTAGAAGATTTATTCTATCAATCCAATTTGCTATCAAAATATATTTTTAGCCAAATAAGTGTGTGGGAAAGATAAAATGGGCAGCAGGGAAGTAGAAGCTATTCCGCCTGAGCTAATCAGCAAAGACTCCCACTCAGCCTGCAGAGGGGGAGGAGGGATTGCGCCAGCTGTTAGGTACCACTGCTCAGTTACTGTGGTTTCAGAAATAGAAGGAGCAACAGGAAAGCAAAGGCCACTTGACCTGAACTAATCAGCAAAGACCCATACCCAGCCTTTGGTGGGGATGGGGTGAAGGGGCTACTCTGTCTCACACACTGCACCAGCGTCGGACTACCTCTTTACATTCTACCTATTCATCTCAGCCTCCAGTCACATTGGGGACAGAGAGGTTTGGGTATATAAGAACAAACACCTGAAGACGATGAGGTTTTGGAGGAATTACCTTCCCATAACTCACTCCCAGTAGTAAAAGGAGAGACTCTTCCCTCTTAAAACCTGAACCCAAAACTTCCACTGTGGAGTTGACATTTCCACCCACAGCAAAGGAGGAAAGCTGATACAGAGCTAACTCACAACATAGGGAAGTACATGAGCACACAGCTACAGAAACATACCCCAAAGAAGTAGGAAGAAGAGAGTATATCCCCAGATGAACTTCCCTCTTAAAACTGCTTTCACTGTGTCTCAATAGTCATGAAGTTGACGTGCTCATTATTTCTGGCTTCAGAGATTTTTAAAATTTCAATCTTAATTTCTTCAGTAGTTTGAAAGTCATTCAAGCAACAGCAAAGAATGGAAAAATAACTATTGAAAGTGAGAACAACATGTAAGAACTCCTAGATACCATTAAATGGCTGAACATTTGCAAAATGTGTATTTCAGAAGGTAAAAAGATGAGTGAAGACCTAAAAAAATCTCCTTCATGACATACTAGCTGAGACCGTTCTAAATTTACAGAGGTATACAGACATCCAAATTCAGGAAATACAAAGGACACAAACAGATTTAACATAAAAAGATCCTTGCCAAAGCATGTCATAGCCAAATTGGTAAAAATCAAAGACAAAGACAGTATTCTAAAAAGGGCAAGAAAGAAACACCAATTACTTGCAAAGATTACCCTGTTAGACTAACAATGGACCTCTCAACTGAAACAAGGCAGAT
Organism: Tupaia tana; assembly: GCA_026018925.1. NCBI lineage: Eukaryota > Metazoa > Chordata > Mammalia > Scandentia > Tupaiidae > Tupaia > Tupaia tana. Next base: position 72,816,999 of record JAKSZU010000002.1, read on the forward strand.
AACGAAAAAATGGGAAGACATTTAAAAACCTGAAAGAAAAACAATTTTAGTCAAGAGCACTCTATACCCAGCAAGATTATCCTTCAAATGAGAAGGAGAAATAAAATCATTCCCAGATAAATAAATGCTGAAAGAGTTCACCAAAACTAAACCAGTTCTTCAGAAAATCCTTAAGGAAATACTACACCAGGAAAACTAAAGAGAGATAAACAGAAGTAAGAGAACACAAAACAATTAGAAAAAAATAAAAAGAGTAAGAAAATGACAGGGATAAGTACAGATATATTACCAATAACATTGAATGTCAATGGATAACATTTCCCAACTAAAACGCTAAAAACTCAGATTTAACTATTTTACATACAAGCAAATTTGAATATAAAATCACCAATTATTTGATAGACAGTTGTCTCTACAGGTTTCATATTGCATTTATATACTTATTATTATAGCCATTATTCAATGGAAAATTGTAGATAACAGAGAAAAGGTCTAAAATGTTACAAGTAACTGAGTCTTTCTTTGGAATGAAGGCTAAAATCAAGAACTTTGTAAAGCCTAAATATCACTAAATCACTGATTTACCATGTCTTTACTTTTAAGCATCTCTTTCCAATTTTTGTTTTGTTTCTACTTTTTTGAGGACCTATTTCTTTATGCACCGTTTAGTGCTGTGCTTTTACAACTTAACAGTGAGTGAATAGAAGTTTTCTTTTTCTATCTCTTCCTAATGGGCTGTTGTTATGTACAATTTTACCTATCCCTAACTGGACCAATGACTGATACCACAGATCTTTTCAGATTATAAACTTTTATCTCCCACATCCTCTACATAGACTTTACAAATTCTTCTTTCATTGGCTATGTTAAGATTATCTTTGTTTTCAAAAAATCCATCTTCATTCATTTATGAAATTTTTTGTCTGACTTTTAATCACTTTGTCTTTAGAACTGTATTTCACAATGAAGAACATCATTGACAATTCAATATATACTTAAAAAGAAACCAGTAGAGCAAATTTCAAATGTATATAACAAAATATAATGTTAAATGTAGAAGGTGGTGAATATGTTTATATCCTTGGTTTGTTTATTACGCATAATACACATAACTTTAAAAACCATACTGTACCCTTCAAAGATGTGTAATGATCTTGTATACTCTTGAAATAGTTATCTTTGTGGTTGATTTTATTTTTTTTTAATTGAAACTTACCTCATGCATAATTTAGGTAAGTGGAAGGTAACTGACATTTCAATAGAATCAAATAAAACAGATTTTAAACCTACTCATTTGAGTTTCAACTTTGTAGTCATTGACCATAAAGCACATTAAAAATGTTTTTTAAAAATATTACTCAAAATAAAAAGATACTTTTTAAAAAGAAGCTGCATATGGACTTGTAGATCAGAGCATAATTTTGGTTTGAAATAGCCCTGTTCTGTTGTTTAGATTTTAGATCTTTTGTAATTTTTTTTTTAACTTTGTGATTGAGACCAGAACATTTGCAGCTCTGGTTCCACAGGGCAAATGGGAAACTTAACTTCTATCTATCATAGATTAGAAATGTTTCCTCTCCGAATAAAAGTGTTTCTTTGAGATGAGCCACATGGAGGCCATGTTTTACTCAACTTTTCCACTCTAAGGTAATAGCAGTCTACTCTTTCTTTGTTTTTAAACTTTGTTTCCCATATTGTTTTTGAATTTTGTTTATAATTTAAAAATTGAGAAGTTGCATGTAACATTTTAAAATGTGGGGAGATAAGTCAGACTTAACACGTATGAAAGAGCAATTCTCTAACAAGAATAATATGGTCCAAAATAGCACAAATAGGACCAGATTAAAACATGTAGTCATTTTTTTAAAACGTGTGCTTACTTTTTTTTTTGATCTGTATTTGCTTTATTCTACTGTAGTAAATGTGTTCTTGATGTAAATGCAGAGAATTTCTTCCTGAATAAATTGGTAATGTAGACTTTATAATGTAATTCAATAATAAAAATGCAACTAACCTCTTTAAAAATTTTTAAAATAAAGAAGATTGGCCATCACAGAAAAAGGATTAATAAATTTAAAGGTAAGTGAGTAGAAGCCTTCCAAACTAAAGCACCAAAAAATAAGATATTTTAAAAAATAAACAGAATCTGAATTGGAATAACATCAAGCATATAACATAGATGTAACTGGGTTCTTGAAGAAAAGAAGGGAACGAATCAGACAGAAAATTGTATTTGAAAAAAATGTTTCCCCAATTTTTTCTATGTTTAGTCTGAACCAGAATCCCACAGAACTGAGAAGGTTAATGAACCCTAAGAAGGATAAAAATAAATAAACCGCACCTGGAAACACTGCAGGCAAATTTTTTAAAAATTGAGAAGAAATTTTGAAGCAGCTGGAGTTTAAAAGGATTCATGCCATGCCATAAACGGATTGACAATAATAATTATGGCTTACTTCTCATCAGAAAGAGTTGAATCCAGAAAACAATGGAGCAATGTTGAAAGAAAACAAATTGTCAATGAGCATTTTATATCTAGTAGAAACCTCTTTCCAAACTGTGGGTGAAATGAACCCATTTTTAAATGAAAGCTGATGGAATATATTGTCAGCGTGCCCTCTCTAAAAAAAAATGGCAAAGGAAGTTCCCCAGGAGGAAGAAAATTGATCCTAGAGACAAGCTGAATCTACAGTTAGAAACGAAGAACACGGGAAGTGCTAAATATCTAAATAGACTATTGTCCTTCTTTTTCTTACATTCTTTGAATGTCAATTGACTGTTTAAAACAAAAATGACAGTAGTGTTTTATGGATTTATTACACATGTAAAGGTAAAAATATGAAAAATAGTACAGAAAATGGAAGAAAGTATTAATGAAATTATACTATTGTGAGATTCTCACATTACTGAAAAGTAATATATGACTTTTAAGTTAGAATATGATAGTCAAAGATAGATATTGGGTTGTTGGAAAAGTCATGATGTATACTTTTTCAGCAACCCAATATTATTATTCCAAGAATAATTATTTATGGTGGGTTTGCTATTTTAGTAGTATTTTCATTCTAACTAAAAAACATCCTGTGAAAGTTCCTGTGAAAATTACTTTAGAAGCAACACAACTCACTAGAAAATACTATAAAATTATAAAAGGATATAAATATTCTCAACAAAAAATTAGATTTTTCTCTAAGCTATTGATAATTATTTTATGCTTCCTACAGATTCAGAGAAGATTCAGAATAAATTAGACTGATGAATTTGACTTAAAGATTTAAGCAAAAATGACCTAATGTTTGAGGTGAAGAATATGCTCACCCTGAGTTGATCATTACACATTGTATACATGTATCAAAAAAATCACACTATACCTCATAAATATGTACAATTATTATGTGTCAATTAAAAATAATAATAATAAACATCCCCAAATTTCTATTTTATCTATTTCTTGCTTCTTAATATAGCACAAATTTATAATATGACTACTGTAAGCAAATAGATGCAAGAGTGGGTTAGAGAACAAAACTCTACAGGAAGAAATTACTTTGAAAAACTGGCAATACTTTGTGGTTTGGTAATACTCAAAATAATACGTGACTGGGACCAGCAGATGGCATAATTGTTACGTTACTGGACTCCCATGTAGCTGACTACGGTTTGAGTCCTGGACCTGGTGACTTAAAACTCACAGCTGGCATATGTGTGTGCATGCCCAAGATCCCACGAGAATGGAAGAGAAGGGATTGCATCATTACCATCCAACTAGGGGGTGATTTCTTAGCTTCTGTCTCTGTCTCTCTCTGTCTCTCCAGTGAGTGCATGCACACTATAGCAAAAATCTCTCTCTAAAAATTATAATAACGACACATGATTACTGAACATCTATCATAAGTGCCCAAACAAGAAGTTAAGTACAGAAGTGATGACAGCCCAGGCCTCAAGAAACTCTCCACTTAAAATAAAGAAAATAAAACAAATGCACACACATGCACACAAAACTATCATTAAAGATGAAATGAAAAGAAAAAAAACAAATCCACAAGAAAATAATCAGTTTAAAGAACAGGATCATCTAGAGTTGCAGAGATTTCAAAAATCTTCAGAGTGTTTGAGGTAAAATTTGAAGGTTAAGATTGTCTTAATGGTGAGGATAGAATTGAAACAATGTATACAGAGGTATAAAGGGAGAAGCCATGGAAAGTGAGAGGAGATAATCCAATTATTTACTCTATCTCCATTGCTAGTGATAAATGGAGTTGTTGTCAGAAATTACATGGACAGGCAAATTGGGGCACCCTGTGAAGGAAACGTGGGTCATCCCAAGGATTTAGAACTTTATTCTGTATGTTATAGCAAGGCATTTTTACATCCAGGGATCTGCATGTTCAAACTATACTAATCAGAAAGATGAATTCAACACATGGGTTAGAGACAAGAAAGACTACAATCAGAGTTCCATAAAACATTCTGGAACCAACAGTGGTATGATAGTTAAGATGGCTGGATCCCATATGGCCAACTTTTCCTTTCCATTCCTAGACCCAGCAGCATGAAGAATATGTTGGGTGTGTGTGCATGCATGCCCCAAATCCTGAGAGGAGAAACGAAGAGAAAGACTGTGGCATGGTCATCCTTCCTAGGGGGTTCTCTCTCTCTCCAGCAAATGCATGCACCTTATAGCAAACATTTAAAAAATGTTAAAAGGAGCAAGACACCAATTAAGGAAGAGGGCAACAGATTACTATACGTTAAGAACCTAGAGAGTCCTCATCTAGCAGTCTAGTCAAGTCAACAACACATTGAGACACAGAGAACAAGACAGGAAACCAATGACAAAAACTATACTTGAAATCTGAAAATATGTTTTGGGGCCCAATCTTAAAGTCATTTAACAGAACTGGGGTCCAAGGTCAATGCCAATCATAGATATTCCAAATTGAGGTGGTAAACTCAAATTACCTAAATTCCCCCTAATTCAGTTCAGGATTCATCCTAGAGCTCGTCTACCTTCACAGACAAAGTTGAACTTGAAGGGAAAGCAAGTCACACCAGTGATGGAGAGAGGAGAGTGGGCAAGACTGGAGAACCAGGTCTCAGTGGAATGCGAAGGTGCTGCATTGGCCCCAGGGCAGAGCCATGATCCTGACTTGGAAATTGGAAAGAAGCTTCACTGAACAGGCAGTATTGGAACTGGATACTGTGTAAAAAATAAGATTTTCTCAAGATGGAGAAGAAAGAGACTTGCCAGAAAGAGAAAGACCACTGTATATGATCTCTACTTTGCTACCTGTTCAATTTCAAGGTTTCCACCACAAGAATATTGGCATTGTCCTCCCAGCTCACTAGAACAAGTACAATCCTTGGCAGCTCTGGCCTGGCCCAGCCTGTCCAATCTCTCTCTGACCTGCCCATTCTGCTAAGAAATCCATGGTTTCACTGTTTCTAAGTCTAACTTGATTTAAATTTTGCTACAGAGTGTGTGCACTCCCTGAAAAGAAGGAGAGAGAAGGAGAGTAAGGGAACACCCTCTCACTCCCCAGGTCATGCCACAATTCCTTCTCCCCTATTTCTCCCTCCTTTCAGGATTTTGGGCACACACGTACATGCACTAGAGTGCTTCTCAAGTCACTGGGTCCAGGATGCAAATCACCCAGTTGGCCGTGTGGAATCCACCTTAACCACCACACCACATGCTGGCCATATTTTTTTAATCAACATACAGTTATTGTACATATTTTGGGGGGCACAACAAGATTTTTCAGTACAGAATACAATGTGTAATGACTAAATCAGGATAATTAGTATATCCACCATCCTAACCATATGCTACTACTTTATGTTAGGAACATTCAAAATCTTCTTTTTTAGTTACTAAGATATATATAGCAGGTTTTTGTTAACTATATTCTCCCTATTTAAGAAGTGAGATGACAAGTATTTTATAATACTGGAAATTGTTTCTCTCATCTATCTGAATTATTATATTGTTTATTTGAGGTCATTCTCTCTCTCTCCAACTCTCTCTCTTCTTCTTATGAAGATACTTATTGCTATAAACTCCCCCATTAGAACTTTTTTTGCTGTATTCCATGGTTTTTTATATGTTGTATTTTCATTTTCATCTGTTTCCATACATTTTTAAATTTCCACCTTGATTTGATCTTTAACCCAGTGATCATTGAAAAGCATACTCACTTTCCATGTATTTGGAAAATGTTTCTCTGGTTAATGATTTCTAGTTGTATCACATTGTGGTCAGCAAATATACTCAATATGATTTCTATTTTTAAATTTTTTTGATATTTCTTTTGTGGCTTATCATGTATTCTATGCTAGAGAATGAGCCTTGTACTAATGAGAAAAATATGTATTCTGTAGCAGTTCGATAGAATGTTCTGTAAATGTCTGTTAGGTTCATTTGGTCTATAGGGCAATTTAACTTTGATGTTTCTTTGTTGATTTTCTGTCTGGATGATCTGTCTAATGCTGAAAGTGGATTGTTAACGTCTCCAAAAATTATTGCCCTGGAGTTTATCGCTCCCTTTAGCTTTTATATATTCATGTGCTCTTATTTCTTACTGTAGTCTCCCCTAGCCACACTCTCTCCTCTTTCCCTTGCTTCAAGATCTCGACACTCACCTGTCTGACAGACCACTTCCCACTTCTGTGGGCTGGTCTCTGCACATGTGCCGGGCCTGTATGCAGCCCTTTCGTCTGCATGTTAGTGTGCAGCGTTCCTGAGCTCGGCCTTGTTCACATGCGACCACACCCACACTTCCTTTTGAGATAGATTTTGGTGACATAATTGTTTCAAGAGGTTATGTTGGTATCATAAGAAGGTCCTTCCACACACTTTTATGTCGGCACATCTTCAAATTCTGACCTTTATTTGATGTTCTGACTAGCCAAAGAATTGTCATATCCATTTCTTTTCTTTCTTTCTTTCTCTCTTTCTTTCTTTCTTCTTTCTTTCTTCTTTCTTTCTTCTTTCTTTCTTTCTTTCTTTCTTTCTTTCTTTCTTTCTTTCTTCTTTCTCTTTCTCTCTCTCTCTCTCTCTCTCTCTCTCCCTCTCTCTCTCTCTCTCTTTCTTTCTCTTCCTTCCTTCCTTCCTTCCTTCCTTCCTTCCTTCCTTCCTTCCTTTCTTTCTTTCTTTTCTTTCTTTTTTCTTTTTTTAGATTTCCCAGAGAAGATGTATGCTTTCCAGGGAAAAAGAGAGAGAGAGAAAGTAGAAAAGCAACTGCCCCCTAGCCCCACCCCCACAGGGAATGGTCACATCACAATCTCTTCTCCTGTGTCTCTCTCTTCTTTCAGGATTTTGGGCATGCACACACATGCGCACTCCATGTGTTTTTCAAACTGCCAAGTCCAGGACTTAAACTCTGGAATTGTTGATAATGGATGCAGCTGCCTTAACTGCCATACCACAGTCTGGTCTCACACCATTCATTTCTGAGTGAGTTTCATTGTATTGTACAGAGTGAAACCACCCATATTTCAATTTATGCTAGTAAGTACACAAAGAGGAATTTAAGTTTAGAGAGAGGAAAAAAAAATGGGGCTAGGAGAAAAAAGCCAACAAATTAGCCAAAAAAATAGGCACTATAGGTAGGTTTCTGACTGAGCCCAGGAAGCAAGTCATTTGACAAAGAGCAGAGAGTCATGCTTCCAAATGTTACATAACTTTCTCTTGTTTTATTCTCAGAAAGGCTTCAGTATAATGCTATGAAAATACGTCTGTCATTCACCCTCAAAACAAGTAAGAAAGTTGGGAAACATTTCACAAGTAAAATGATAGCTAAAAAGGTATGAAAAAAATAAAAATTTAAACTCAGTATCTTCATTTAATTAGTACAATGCATTTGAGTAAAGAAACATTTATTAAATTCACAGCCTATCTATGCGTTTTTTAAAATTCAAAAAATTAATGTTAAGAGAGGTGTTTGGAATTAGAATCTATGCCATGGAATTCACTCATGAGCTGTGAAGTCAGAACTGGTGAGCTAATGAATATTAGGACTGGGTTTATAAATCAGGAGTGATTGTCCTACTCACACACTCCAGTTCCAGACCTGAAAGCTAATATTTTTAGGTTTTGTGGGTTAATTTGTTCATTTGTTTTCCCTAAATACTTCTAGGAACAAACTTTGTCAACATCATTAAAACATAGAAATGTGACAATCTACACTTCTGATTCTCTAACAACTGAGTTACAGTATTGAGAAGGAGAAAAAGTAAAATTTGAAAACATGAACAAAACTTCAAGAATATAAATTAGTATTCAACTGAACTCAGATAACTTGATTTTTCTGCAGTATGTGAGGAACTCTTAGCAGAAAATAAATTGAAGTTTTTGACTTTGGCAGAGAGCTACACAAAACTATAATAATTTAAGTTGAGAACTAAAATTATCTTTGGATTTATATAATTTCATTTTTGGTTAAAGTAACAAAATCCAAATCTTGTTATCTTAAGCAATCGGCAATTACATGGGAAGACTGAGCACTCACAGAATTGAGACAAACTGGAGAATTGGATTTGGAAAACAAGAAGAAACTAAGTGTTCCTGCTGACCAGCAGGAATTTCATCCCAGGTCATAGAGCAGCATCAACCTAGCAGCCTTCATTATTACTGAGACGAATGAATCAATTCCATTTCCAGATTCATGAGTCATTTTTCAAGGTAGAAATTTCCAAGGAGAGTACCTAACTGGCCAAACTAAGTCACATACAATTCTCTAGCTATGAGGCACAGGGACAGAGAGAACCTGACTCGTTGAGCTTCCAAAGGGAAGGTGGGTCAGCAGGTGGCATGGTGGTTAAGGCACTAGACTCACATGGTGGACTGTGGCTTGGGTCCTGAACCTGGAGGTTTGAAAATCAAGTTGGGCAAGTGTGCATCCATTCCCCTTGGCAGGAGGTGATTTCTCAATTACCCCTCTCTCTCTCTGACGAGCACATCCACCCTATAGCAAAAATCTCTCTCAAAAACAAAAACAATAACAAAACAGGAGATGGCTACTGAACTTGAGCTGTGAAATACTGTTTTCAGGGACTAAAAATTAAGATCTTCTGCTGAGATTTCTCCCTCAAGATTTATTTCTAGTGGGTAGGGCTTCCTCCGTATCCTTCTCTTTGTCTCTCTGCGTCTCCCTGTGTCTTTTAATTTATTTTTTTAAAAATTTTAAAGGTAAAGTATTCTCTGGGCTCTCAAGTCTCTCCTTTATTGTGCTAATTTGTGTCTTTCCCCATTCCAGCTAAGAGAGGCACAAATCCAGGCCCATCGTAAGACAGCTACTGAACTTGAGCCGTGAAATACTGCTTTCATGTGGTGCACGCACATGCAGCATGGTGCTCATTTTTGCTTTTTAAAAATAAAATATAAAAATTCTTTATTGCCTTTTTTTCTTTCTTCTTTTTTATCTTATTGTTTTTCTTCTTTTGTCCTCTTCTCTAGTTCTTTTCCTTTTTCTTTAACTTTATTCTTTGGCTGCTCAGCCTCCACTCACCAAGAGTCTAGACAGGTCAAAGTGAACAGTATCCATACGTCTGAATAAGATTAGAGTCATAATATTACTGAATTTCCACTGAATCTGATGCACAAAGAGTGGAAAATGGAGCAGAAGAGAGATCGCAGATTACCTCCTCCTGCATGCCTCTGAACACTCTTACTGAATTTCAAGAATTAGAAAAAAAAAATGCACAATCCATCAGATGACCAGAAATCACCACAGAGTCACAAGAAATATGAGAAAGCAAGAAAATACCTCTCCTCCAAGGGAAAAGAATAACTCCTTTTCATCCTCAGACAGCACAATGGAACTCATGTAAATATCAGATAAGAAATTTAGAATATTCATAGTGACAAAGCTAACAGAGATGGAAGAGAAGAGAAACAATGAACTACAGAAGCAGCAGAAGAAGCAGGAAAAAGGAGCTGATGAGTTGCAGGAGGTGAAGAAATTCTTGCAAGATCTGAAAGAAGAAATATACACCATAAAAAAAATCAAATGGAGCTGTTAGAGATGAAGGCTATAATACAGGAAGTCAAAACCTCCCTTGAAAGTATTAAAAACAGACTAGATAATACAGAAATTAAAATCTCAGATGTAGAAGATAGAATGGTCTAGAAAGATCCACCATGAAGACTGAAAAAACAGCCCCCAAAAATGAAAAAAATATGAGAAATACTAGATACCATCAAACGTCCAATCATCCGGATAATTATACCAATTATTATACCCAGGTGAAGAGACTCATAAGGGCATTGATAATCTATTCCATGAAATCCTGCAAGAAAACTTTCCAAACTTAGAGAGGCATTCAAAGATCCAGTCCCAAGAAAAACAAAGGATCCCAAATAGAATCAACCCAAGAAGATCTTTTCCAAGACACATTATACCCAGATTGACCAAAACCACAAAGACAAGATACTAAGACTGGCAAGAGAGAAAAGTCAAGTTACATACAAAGGATATCCCATCAGGCTAACAGCGGACCTCTCATCGGAAACAATGCGAGCGAGGAAAGAATGGGAAAATATATTCAAAGTGTTTAAGGAAAAGCAATTTCAACCAAGAATACTGTACCTGGCAAGATATCCTTCATGGGAAGAAAAGACAAGGACATTGTCAGATAAACAAAACCTGAAAGAATTTACCAACACCAGACCAGTTCTCCAAGAAGTTCTGAAAGGAGTGCTATACTAGGAAAACTAAATACAGATACACAGAAATAACAGTTTAAAAACAATGACACAAATGGCCACCTTAATGGTAGGGACAAATCTGGAATTGAATATCATATCCAGAATTTAATCAGGATGATTGGACTACAACAGAAGATAGATTAAGTACATGAGACTGAACTGGTGAAATAAAATCCTATGACTTTTGAGTAAAACATTTCTGATTTTCTTCTAGGCTTTGTTTTAAGGATTTTTGTCCTGTCTTGAACTGCCAATAGGTTCATGTCCCCTACTATTTGAACAGAATCCTAGCCTGTTTCATGACTTTAAGTTTTAAGCTAAGCTCTCTTTATCTTTTCTTTGATATTGATTGTTAAAGCTAAAACTGCTTTTCTTAATATTAAAAAAATATATTAAAAAATACCTATTTAGGGAACCAGCAGTTAGCGTAATGGCTATGTCGCTGAACTCCCACGTAGTCGACCGCGGTTCGCGTCTCGGACCCGGTGGCTTACAACTCACGCCGGGCGCGTGTGCGTGCGTGCCCAAGATCCCGAGAGGAGAATGGAGGAGAAGGGATTGCGGCGTGACCATCCCCCCTGGGGGGTGATTTCTCACTTTCTGTCTCTATGTCTCTCTCTGTCTGTCTGGCGAGCGTACGCGCCCTATAGCGAAAAAACCTCTCCAAAAAAAAAAAAAAAAAAAAAAATACCTATTTAATGACTGCAGTAAGCTATATAGCATCAGCTAGGTGCTACTTTATAGTATATTCATTCTACTCAGAGTTTCATGCCTAAAGTCAGACATGTATTCACAGATATATATACATACATATATCACCTGAACTTGCTATTGAAAGTAGTTAGATTATTTAAGATATTTTGTGAATCAAAGAAAAAAAGGAGAGGAAAGCAACTGCAGATACAGAGATAGTGTGGGAGGAGGGTAGAAAATGGCAGAGGGTGAGAAATAGAGGAAAACACATATATACATATATATATGAAACTAGAAATGAAAAATTATTGATAATAATATGTATGATTAAGCCACTATGCAGTATATTCTGGATGGGAAATCACATTTTGTATGTTGTGACAACATTCAGTGAATGAATGTAAATTAATTAATTAATTAAACATTTAAAGAAAAAACAAAGTTTCTATCTAGATTACATATAATTTGGGTGTTCTCAGAAAGGAAAGGAGAGTCGAGTTGGATAGGAAAGTACACTATACAGAGAACAGTGACAAAAATTACATGTCCACTACAGCCTACCTCTTTTGGTATATATGTTTTTTTCTCTGCCAGTTATCTCTAATAGAACTGAGAACACTCTCTTTCAAAAGAAAATATACCTAAATTAAGTAGTTACTGTAGTCCAGTCCTTAATCCAGTATGTCTACTTGAGGTACACTTTTGCCATATGTGTTAGATGTAGCTTAAATAAAAGTATAACTACAAATAACTCATCTTGTAAAGTAGGGAAAAGAGAAAGGAAGGCAAAAAGAAATATGTGAAAATTGGGTCGGCAGGTGGCATGTTGGTTAAGGTGTTGGACTCCCACATGGCCAACTGCTGTTCAAGTCCCGAACATGGCAGCTGACTTTCTAACTTTCCCTGTTTCTCTCACTCTGTGTCCCTTTCTGTTCAAATCAAAACAAATTAATAGATTTAAAATAAAATAATTCTTTTTTTTTTTGAGAGATTTTCACTACAGGGCGCACGCGCTCGCCAGACAGACAGAGAGAGACATAGAGACAGAAAGCGAGAAATTACCCCCCAGGGGGGATCTTTTTTTTTTTTTTTTTTTTTTAAAGAAGTGAAAATACGCATGTACACTCAATAGAATAAAAAATCACATATTGTAACCAGGGAGCTATTGCTCCATTTTTTACTTTCCTTCCCCACACATTTCATGCTCCCTTTGGTTGAATAGGACAGGTTGTTGGAGTTCTTTTCTTTATGGAACTATCCCCAAATTTTTAAATGTGGCTACTGAACTCAGTCTTCTTTTTCTTTAAAAAGATTTTTGCTATAGGGTGCATGTGTTTGTCAGATAGACAGAGAGAAACAGAAAGACAGAAAACAAGAAATCACTCCTCAGGAAAGATGGCCATACCACAGTCCCTTCTCTTCTGTTCTCCTTTCGAGATCTTGGGCATGCATGCACAGAGGCCTGGCATGAGTTTCAGGGTCCAGGATTTGGGTCCAGGATTTGAACCACAGTTACTACATGGGAGTTCAGTAATGTAACCCATTATGCCATCTACTGGTCCCCCAAGGCCTCTTTTTCAACCCTACCACACCATACAGTAGTCTCTTTTTATTCTGATGACCTTGGAACATGATGAGATTTAAATGGCACTGGTACACCCAATTCAGAAATGTCATTATTATATTCAGGTTGCAAGCATTCCTACCTTGAGGCTAAGGTATTTAAACTAAGTAAACCTAGCATGTAAGAATGTGTAAGAATGAATGTTTTAAAACTATTTTATATATCTCAAGCAGATTATTGAGTGTAGTTACCCTGTTAGCCTTTAGTTCTCAGATCTGTGTAATCTGGATATTTTGGTCACAAAGAACCTAATATCAATACACTCTATTGAAAAATCTCTTAGGAGCCAGAAGATGGCATAGTGGTTACATCACTGGACTCCCACATGGCCTTGATTTATGAGTTTTCAACAGTATGATCGCACGTGTTTTAGGTTAAATGTATTCAGTAAAAGCCATTCTTTGAGTATCTATAAAATCATTTGGTTTTCAGCTTCAGTATACTATTTTTTTTTTTTTTTTTTTTTTTGGAGAGGTTTTTGCTATAGGGCATGGGCGCTCACCAGACAGAGAGAGACAGAGAGACAGAAAGCGAGAAATCACCCCGGGGGGATGACCACGCCGCAATCCCTTCTCCTCCATTCTCCTCTCGGGATCTTGGGCACATACGCACACATGCCCAGCGTAAGGTTTAAGCCACTGGGTCCAGGACATGAACCGTGGTTGACCACATAGGAGTCCAGTGACATAGCCATTACGCTAACTACTGGCCCCAGCTTCAGTATCCTATTCAAAAAATTACTTGAGATGTTGAATATTTCATTACAAAATAAGGTTTGTATGATTCTGCCTACTGTAGGCTATGTAAGTGTTCTAAGTACATTTAAGGTGGGCTAAGCCAAGCTATGATGTTCAATAGGCTGCAAGTATTAAATATATTTTTGGCTTACAATATTTTCAACTTATGATAGGTTTATCAAAACAAGTTGTATATAGTTATATTCCTCCCTACTGGTCAAGTACAAAGTCATTCCCACACTTACGCTAAAGATTTTTCTTTCCAAAAAATTAGCAAAACCCTGTTATTTTTATGACTGTAAGCCTTCTCATCTAAGGAATGACTTCATAGTAGATCCCCAGGTCATGCTGATATTTAAGTCTAGTTATTCATCTGAGCAAAGTGATTGTAAAACAGTGAATGTAGAGATCAAGTTTCTCTTTTTCAAATAGCTAACTCAGGCAAGAGAGTAAATGAGTAGCCAATAAGTAAAAATTATGAAAATAATGCCTATTTGTCTCTGATAGTTCAGTGGAGCTGATAGTTGAGTGGTCTCATCAGACTAAAAAGGGGAGATCATTCTTTTGGGAAACAGAGCCTCCACATAGGGTGTGGATTTGGGTTATTCTGATGCCTGAGCCCGCCAATGGACCCCTACACACTACCCAAAGTCCAATTCTATCAATGCCTACATTTCTATGAAAGTGAAGAAATTACTCAAGTGATGAAATATATATGTTAAAGAAATTATAGTAAAGAAATTTTTCAAGTGATGTTGTGACTTGGTACCCTTCAGGACCAAAATCTAAGTCTGAGTTCTAGTTATTGAAGTCCTACAGCTGCAAGATAATGAATTCTTTCATCATAGTTATGACATTCTTAAATTTAAAGTCCTTGGCTGAAAATGAGAATTTAGGGATTAGAGTTTATCACTCTGCTTTAAGCCATTCAATATTATCAGAAGCAGACACCCACTGATTTTTCATATTTTTCATACTGTTTTCATGGTGGTGACAACATGGTCTACCGGAACCTTTACCTCAATGGAACCTTGATTACAGATGTCCATAGGCAATCACTTAATTCACTATCTTATCGCTACAAGCCATGGACTACTAGATTACTACACCAGAAAAATAACAGGATGTTCCTTCTATTCTATCTCAGACTGAGAACCAGTCTCTAATTCCCATTTCCTTAGAAGTCTATTATCTAAAAACCCCACTCTCTGACTCAAATTTCTGAAAAACATGGTGAAAAGACCAGGTGTTTTCAGATCCTGGCTCTACTCTTTATTAGCTCCATGAACTTGAGCAACCTCTCTGCACTCCAAATTCTCTCAACAGGCAATCAGAGTAATGACAATAATTCCTACATCAGTGGTCACTATGGGGAGGAGGGAGTTATTACTTGTAAAACACTTAGGGCAGTGCTTTGCATATTTAATGGACACAGTCATTGCTACTTTATTTTTATAAAATAATTGTGATTATTATTACCATTATAATTATCATCAAAGTTCTTATGCATTAGTGAAAGAAATCTAATCCGTACATTTTGAGCAAAAAAGAGTTTTGAAATATCTGCTGTCACAAAACGGATGGGAAGCAGGAGGATCAGGCTTGTGAATTATGAAGCAGCAGGAGAGGTCCTGAGGGCTGGGTCCTCACAATCACAGAGCAGACTGGGCTGCAGGACGTCTGGTCCACACAGCACAAACACTGCTACTGTGAAAGATGGATCTCAACCAATTCTAGGTCCCTGTCAAAACCAAAGCTCCAGGAGAAAGCACCTGTTTGGCTTTACATATTTTATCTGCTCCTGGGCACTAACTGCCACCAAAGCTACCCATTCTGACAGTACTCAGAATGTTGCTAGGAAAAGAGAGAGGTAGCTCTTAAAAACCTACCTTTCATTAAGTGACACATAGTATCACAAAATGCAAATGATCAGTAAGTCATGAGTATGTCACAGGTGATAACATGAAGTTTGCTTTGATTTGAGACTGAAGTTCAAGGGACAAGGAAAAAAAGCTTTTGACTTTTCTGGATATTTGAAGTATCGAGTAGAACACACTTTACCAGACCGTTCTTCAAGAGGCAAATGTTACACGGACTTGCCCAACTCTACCTGAAACTTCTGCTCTCTAGACTTACTCTGTTCTCCATGCCAGGAATTCCTGTGTGTTCTCTTACCAGCTCCGGAAGGGGGAAATCCCTGTGAAATAGATCAGAGATGGCTGGCTTCAGGGAGGGGGTGGACTTAACTCAGGTTTAAAGTGTGGGTCATTTTGTATAAAGAGGGAACGAGGAGGCCAGTTCAGACAATGAGGTGAGGATGAGCAAGGCCAGGCCAGCAGAACTTCTCTGTCCATCTGGGAATAATGAGAGGTACAGTGTGAAGAGACAATTAATTCCTTCAGGTAAGGAATCTGATTACCCAAGTATGCATGCCCAGCATGGACTTTCAAGGTATGAGCATTCACCTAGGGACTGGTCTGCCCCTACCACTTTATTGCTCCAGTGGGAATTCGGATGTTGACCAAGCATCTCGGTGAGATAACCTTTCCTTTCTTGGCACCAGGGGGTCTAGCTGTGATACCTGGGGAAAGTGATTGATGTGCTCGATGTCCCCTTTGTTGGCATTTTGGAACTCCCTGCTTATAAGATCTACCTATAACAAGACCATTGAAGATCATTTCCTTCTTGGGTTTTTATGAGAGACCACTGTAGGAAAAACAGGGTATTTGGAGCAAGCAAAACTAAGGTTTCTATGATAAAATCAAAGAGTAGTAAAATCCAACAGAAACTGTCAGGTGGGATTTGGGTATTGAGCCAGACTGAAATATATGGACAAGACCAGTTTAGGTCATGGTGGGGGTGGGGGTGGGGGTAGCACAATAGGTGGAAATTTGACAAGTCAATGTGGAAGAATAACCCATTGAGAAATTCTCTCGTCTTCAGCTTCCATTCCCACATCCCCACATTTTGCAGTGTAGTCAGGCCTTTTGTGCGTCCTTAAGAATAGCAGCTGTTGGGTCAGAGAGATATTAACAGTCCTTTCTGGAGTTTCAGAGCCTAATGGAGAATTTTCAAGAGGGGGTCAGCAAAGATCAATAATAACTTAGAATGTTAACTTCCAGAATTTAAACAGAAAGATCAGACCACAGTACCACTGCAAATTCAATAGAAGAGAGATTAATTTCAAGAGACTGAACTGGTGAAACAGAATTTTTACGACTTTTGACTAAAACATTACTGATTTTCTTCTTGGCTTTGTTGTTCAGATTTAGGGATTTTTGTCTTCTCTTAAATTGTTGACAGGATCATCTACCTACTATTTGAACTGAATCCTAACCTTCCTCCTGGCTTTAAATCTTAAGCAAATTTCTCTGAACATCTTTTGATTTTGAACTATTAAAACTAAAACTTTTTTTCTTGAAATCAAGAAATGCTTTTAAAAAATAGCTATTTAATAACTGCAGTAAGCTATATAGCCCCAGCTAGGTGTACTTTATAGTATAATATATTTCAATCACTGAGGTTTATGCCTAAAGTCAGACATGTGTTCATGTTCATATATCAGCTGCACTTGCTATTAAAAGTATTTAGATTAATTAAAATCTTTAGTGAATCAATAAAATGTGAAAAAAGGGGGGGCATGGAAAGCAACTGTAGATTTCAGAGCCAGTGTATCTAAGGGTAGGAAAAGGTAGAGGTGAGAGATAGGGAATCGGGGAGGGGAGCAAAATATATAAGAAACAAGAAATGGAAAATTATTTGTTGACGATAACATATATGGTAATATTCTTGATTGAACCAATACACAGTGTATTCTGTATGGAAAATCTCATTTTGTGTACATTAATGAGGTACAATGAATGAATGTAAATTAATAAATTTTTAAAATAATAAAAAAAAAGAATTGTGAAGAGAGGTGGTCTTTCAAGAAGGCAACTCTTAAATAAATTGTTGCTTTCTTAGCTCTATTTGGCTAAGTGGGACTATCACCAAAGGGAAAGGATGGATGGAAGAGGATCATGTCCTGGTCACTTGGCACTCGTTGATTTTAAGGGGAGGTGTAGTGACCCAGGCCTCCAAAGCCCATATGATCATTTCCATTTCAGGTTCTGACATTCATGACAGACTGAAACAGAGTGATCTCTGAGCTAGGGTGACCAACTGTCCCAGTTTGCTAGAGACCAGGAATTCCCAGAATTCAGACTTTTAATATACAAGCAGATAGTATTGGGCAATCCAAATTGACCACCCTGGTGTTACAAACCTGGTCACAGAGAAAGGGGAGCTTCTACCAGGGCTGCCAGTCTTCAGATGCAATAATGCAATGTTCGCCCCTTGGAGTATAGACCAAGAACTGTCCAAAATTTCCTTCACTAAGTAAGTTCCAGAGGTTCTTGGACAATATAAGAGAAGGAGAGGACCCTGAAGTCTGGTTTATTTTGGACTTTTTTTTTAATAATTTCAGTAGGTAGAGATATTAAGTTAAAAAATTATTTTTTCTCATAGCTAATGATGTGGAGCAGTTTCTGGCTCTTCAAATTATAGTAATAACTATCTCTTAAGCATTTACTAAGCGTTAGAACTGACACTAGCCATTTGCATGTATTATCTCAATTAATTCCCACAACAACCTTAATGGTTGGGTACTATAAACATTCCAGTTTACAGCTGAAGAAATGAAGGCTTAGAAAGGTTAAGTAGCTTATCCAAGTTTATACTGCTAGATATAAGAAATGGAGCCTGATAGCTTTTCAAAGTCTACATTCCTAATTATTCACTAAACATTACAGTATTATAAATAGAGTAAAATGAATGTGGGCAGATCTAAAATACATAGAAAATGTGCCCAGAATTTTGTTTATCCTTTATACCCAATATAATATCCATAACTCACCACATTGGGTTTTATTTTAAATTTTTTTAATAACTAGAAAAACACTTGCTATAGTTTGGATGGGTCCCCTGAAAATTCCTATGTTGCGCCATTGTAATGTGATTAAGAGGGTGAAAACTTGATCCGATTATTGCAATGAGGAGTGTAACCTTTGGGAGAAGATTAGTGATTTGGTAGTTATGGCAGGGCTCCATGATTGAATCCCGCTGGAGAGGAAAGGGAATTAGGCTGAGAGTGACCCACATGCACACAGACTAGGTTCTGCTGCCCACCATTGCACTGTCATGCAGCCAGAACATTCACATGAGCAAGGGTTCCTAGACCCTGAGTTTTCTGTCTATAGGACTGCTGGCATATTTAGACTCAAGATGACACCATCAGCTTTTTTTTTTTTTATTTTTAAGATGTTTTTGCTGTAGGGCCTTTGTGCTCACTGTAGACACACAGAGAGAAAGTGAGAAATCACCCATGGGGGGGGGGACCGCACCACAATCCCTCCTCGTCCATTCTCCTCTTGAGATTTTGGGCATGCACGCACACATGCCCAGTGTGAATTTCAAACCGCCTAGTCTGGACTTGAACCACGGTAGCCGTGTGGGCGTCTAGAGCCCCAACCACTACACCACTAGCTGGCCCCCGACACCATCAACTTTTATCTAAATTTCTAGCCACCCAGCCACCACTTATGGATTTTAGACTGCCAGTCCCCTCACTCTTATAAGTCAATTCCTTAACATAAATCTCTGCCCATCTATCTACCTATCTAGCCATCTACCCTATTGGTTCTGTTTCTCTGGAGAGCTCTAGTACACAGGGGTTTTCTTTCAGAGATGAAACAGGAAAACTTGGAAAGTTAAATGACAGCACAAGACAGCAATATGTTGCCAGAATAAGTCATCGAATTGTGCCTGTCAGATTTATACTATAGACCCAACTGCTCAGGTGTTCAGAAGATAAAGCATAATGGGCTACTGATGTGAATGAAAGTCCATGTGCTCAAGCACTTTGGTGGTTAAACCTGAAACTATTTAAAATTCTGAAACTTATTTGTTAACATCCCAAACTCACCTTTTAAAAACCACATCACACAGTTGGTCTCTTTTAGCTTTTGATGAAGCATATTTCTGCTGAGATAGAAGAGAAGAGAAAGAATGACCTAGTTAAACTGAGGCAATGCTAATCTTGCAAGTTGATCAAAAAACTGCTTGGCAAAAATTCCCTTGTTAAAGTGTCTTGAGGATACCTTGGTAAAAATTGAAAAGATACTAATCTAAATCAGGACAGAAAACTGGTTTTCTAATGTTACACACACACACACCCACACACACACACACACACACACACACACACAAGGCTGTGTCATTTGCTTCATTAAAGAGGCATGATTATTTTCTCATGGCATTTTTTAAAAAGGCTAACCTGTGTCATTTTTCTTATTTCACCCTCCGTTTTTGTTTTTTTTTTTTTTTTTTTTTTTTTTTTTTTTGTGTGTGGTGGTGGGAGGTTTTTGCTATAGGGCACGTGCGCTCGCCAGACAGACAAAGAGAGACAGAGAGACAGAAAGCGAGAAATCACCCCCCAGGAGGGATGGTCACGCCGCAATCCCTTCTCCTCCATTCTCCTCTCGGGATCTTGGGCACACACGCACACGCACCCAGCGTGAGTTTTAAGCCACCGGGTCCGGGACATGAACCGCGGTCGACTACGTGGGAGTCCAGCGACATAGCCATTACGCTAACTACTGGTCCCTCACCCTCCGTTTTTATCATGCCCATGCCCTCTTCTGAAAAACATCTTCAAATTTTATTTAATTATTTACAGACAGATATTCTCTCTGTCATGATCCTCCTGTCTCAGCCTTCAAGTAGCTGGGACTACAGGTGTGCATCACTGTGCCCAGTATTTAAGGAGGACTGGGAATTGAACCTGGGCCTCCCATATGGCCTCAGCTGCCAAGTAGCAGTGTCTGTCAGCAAGTTCTACCATAGCTGGTCCTACAAAACATTTTCAAATTTGGCAAACTCAGCTTCATCTTCCTTTTATATCACAGCAGAGAAGTCAAGATTTGTGGTTGTTCGATCATAATCAATCATGGCCTACATGACCCAGAAGAAAAGATTATAAAAAAGCAAACAATTTTACATCAAAGGCTAATGTCTTACAAAGGACCATTAACCAAAATATAAAAGGACTCTTAAAATTCAACAATAAGAAGACAAACAACCCAGTTAAAAATGGGCAAAACTGTGGCACAGGAGTGCAACATGGCACTCTGTGAGGAAATCCAGAGGAGAAGGTTTCCAGTTTAAGTCTGGAGACCTGCCTGAGTAAGTTGGGCACACACTTGCCTATGAGTCAGGGCTAGACAAAGGCTGAGGGTGGATCATGGTGTCAGGACCCCGTTGGAGATGCTGTCTCTCTCTCTCTTTCTCTCCTCTTCTTTCTCTATGTCACTTAAGGAAAAAAATGAATAAACTTTTTTTTAATAGGTAGGGCTGGCCCTATAGTATAGAGTTAAGCCCAGTGCATAGGAGCCAGATTCCTTATGACTGATTCCATATGACAGATTCCATATGACTGATCCAAATCCCAGCTTCAGCAGGTTGAAAACACACTCCAGGCACATGTGTCTGCATACCTAGAATCCTGACAGGTTGGAGAAATGGAGGGAAAAGGACTGTAGAAACCATGCCCAGGATGCTCGCTCGCTCTCTCTCTCTCTCTCTCTTGCAATTGCACACACCCTTTGATAATTAAAAAAAAAAAGCCAACAATCTAAACAGATATCTTACCAAAAAAGATAATGACAAGTAAACACAGGAAAAGGTGTTCAACATCATATGCTATTAGAACCATACATTAAAATGGCAATGAGATATTACTACACACCTACTAGAACAGGCAAAATTCACAACACTGCCATCAAATGCTGGAAGAACGTGGAGCAAAAGGAATCTCATTCATTCCTGGTCAGAATGCAAAATGGTACAGCCACTTTGGAAGACAGTTTGACGGTTTATTCCTAAATGAACCACAATTACCATTCAATCCAGCAATCCCACTCCTTGGTGTCTACCCAAATGAATTGCAAACATATGTCTATACATAAACCTACACAAGGATGTCTATAGCAGCTTTATTCATAATTGCAGAAACTTGAAAGATATCAAGATGTCCTTCAGTAGGTGAATGAATAAATAAACTGTAGTGCATCCAGACAGTGGAATATTATTCAGTGCTAAAAAGAAAGGAGCTGTCAAGCCCTGAAAAGACATGGAGGAAACTCAAATACATACCCCAAAGTAAAAGAAACCAAACTAAAAAGGCTGCATTATGTATGATTGCAATTATATGTCATCCTGGAAAAAGCAAACCTACAGAACAGTAAAAAGATCAGTGATTTCTGGGGCTGAGCAGGGAGAAAAGAATGAACAGGTGCAACACAGAGGATTTTGTGGACAGTGAAACAGTTCTATATGATACTATAGTACTATACTATTAGGTATAGTGTGAAGCCTATACCTAATGTGAACTATAGATTTGGGGATATATGATGTGTCAGTGTAGGTCTAGTGATTGTATCAAATGTAGCAATGTGGTATGAGATGTTGATAGTGAAGGAGGCTTTGCATATGTGTGGATGTGGGGTATGTAGAATCACTCTGTATTTTCTGTTCAATTTTACTGTGAACCTAAAACTGTTTCAAAAAATCAAGTTTTAAAAAGATGTAAAGCCTAACGTCTTATTTCTACTTTGAATGAAAATAACCTGTGAGCAATCTGTAGACCAAGGACCTAAAATATCACAAGGCCCTGCAGAGCAATACCTTATCCTACCCTCTTTCAGAAAGCCCCATTTTTTTAATGCATTCTCACTTCTCACAATCTTCTCAAGAATATCTCCTCACCTTTTTCTTCCTTTTATCCCCAAATAAATCCATTGCTAATGGTGGAGCAAAAGAGGACACTCAATCTAATTATGAGATTTAAACAATTTAAAGAAGGTATGAAAAACTGAAATTCCCATGAAATATGCAGCATATTATTCAAATCCCAAAGGTGCACTGAGGAGGTTTCCTGAAGTAGGGCATCCCCCAATCCTTTTGTCTACTCCAACCTGTCACCATTAACCCTTCCCAACTATCATCTCAAGCCCAGAAAGCTAGTGGAGCACCCCACTTCTGAAAGTATCACAGATATGTGACAAGTCAACTGCTATTGGTCACAATATCCTCTATCTGCCCATTCCAGACTGTAGTAGTTAGCAGTAATGGTGAAATGTAGGCTATTAAATGAGTTGAGTCTAGATTGTGCTAGAACACCTCCCAGTAAACAGGCCAATGGGGCAAAGATCCTCAATAAACTAGACAATGTTGACCTCCTTTCCCCCTGCCACTGTCCCAGATGGCAGTCTGGGAGTTACCACCCACATTAGCATTTTGGAGCACGATTTAGGCAGCATTATTACATGGCTTTAATGCTCTATTAGAGGATTGGCCATAAATGCCAGTTAATTGGGAAACCTATTTTTTTCATTCAATTATTAATAGATCCCTCTGTCACTCTTAAAACCACATGATTTGAGGCAATAAATATTAAAAATGACCCTACCTACTATTCTACTAGACTTTCAACTGAAAGCAATAAGAGAAAAACAGTATGTATATAGCTACTACATCAGTCAGGGTTCTCCAGAGAAACAGAACCAATAGGATGTGCTTACAGAAAAAGATCCGTTTTTAGCAATTGACTCATGTGCTTATAGAGGCTGGCAAGTCCCAGATTTGTAGGGCGACCCAGAGACGGGTCAGGAGGGGGCTAGATGCCCAGGAAGAGTCAATGTCAAATTCAGTCTGAAGACTGAATGCTGGCTAAATTTCTTACTGCTCAGAGGTCAGTCTTCTGTTTCAGTCAGGCCTCCAACTGATGGGATGAGGCTCACCCATGTTATGTAGGACAATTTGCTTTACTCAAATCCATCAATTTAAACGTAACTCTCATTCAAAAGCATCCTCACAGAAATATTCAGAATGACATTTAACCACATATCTGGGCACCATGGCCCAGTCAAGATGATTAATTAAATCATCATGGAGGCCAGGCAGTGATAACACAATTGGATGCTCATGAGAAAGGTTCTGAGTTCATTTCCCAGGCCCTCCTTGAGCATGCTGTGTGTGTGTGTTCATGCCCATGATGCAAAATGACTGAGACCAAAGGTGGAGCACAGTGAAAAGACCCATCTTTACTCTCTCTCTCTATTACTCTGTGTCTCTCTTTCCTGTAAGAAATAATTTTTTAAAATGTTTTAACCATTATAGCTACTAACCTGAGTCTTGAACAGTCTCATCTCTTTTTTTAATTGGCATTCTCCTCAGCTTAGTGCTGACAAGCAGATCATCTTGAACTTGACCTCCTAAGAAAAGAATGATCACACCTCTATTCCTAGGAAAACAATTATTTTTGCCATTATGAGGATTATAATGGAGCTACAGAGCAAACATTTCTTTGTTGAATGGTATACTCAGAATTCAAATAATTTTCAACTGAGTGGAACAATGGGCTCTGTTTTAGTAGGAATCCACATGGCTATCCCCATTTTATGTATCCTGAGCTCCAAAAGCAAAAGTCACTTCATAGCAAACTTTCTTTTTTACAAGAATATACTTTAAAAAGGCCTCTGGGTCTTAGGAATAAAGGTGGCTGGTGCAAGGGAGTAGTGTACACTGAAGTCGAGTAACCATTTCATTTGTCATCCAAACCAGTAGACTTTGAGAGCCAAGTGAGTTTTAAAATAATTTAGAGGCATTCCTTGAGCCACAGCTTTCACAAAAGGAATGAGGATATATAATCACCCTAGGTTAAGGTGCTCAACCTGTGTTGGAAATGTAAGTGTTGGTTGATGCCCAATTGTAAATTCTAAAGGAATGCTAGGTCATCAGTGTCTGAATGGCCTGGACCCAAAAGTCTTGGTTTTTATGAGAAATCAGACTATAGACACAGCCCTAAAGAAGGACCTGGTGTCCTTCTCCCTGGAACAGCCCTAGGCAGCAGGATGCATGTCTAATTGCTGTGTCCATCTTTGCATCTGGGCAGGGTTCTCTGCTGATGAACTGAGCAGACTTTGCTTCCCTGTTGTTCTTGGATGAGGGGCAGAACAACATCAGCAGAGGTGGTGCAGCAATTCCCACCTTTTATCTCTAGGGCTGCAGTAACTGGGTAGTGGTTCCTAAAGGCTGGGTGGTTCCTAATCCCCTCCTCCCAGACTGCAGGCTGAGTAGGGCTCCCTGCTGATGAGCTAATGTTGGGCCTTTGCTGATCAAATGCTAACTTTATTTCGCTTAGTTCTGAGAACATTTTAAGAGACCTTGATGAAGTAGAGAATTTTTAGAAAATATGACAAGGAATATAATCAAGGTAACATGAACAGAACCATCTAGATATAGCACCAACATATAGATGTTGTCAAATGCCAACAGTATGGGCAGTATGTTCTGGAAGAATTTTCCAGTTACTGGAGTGGAATAGACCACCTCTTAAAATTGTGAGCTCGCTGTCCTTGGAAGGGTCTAAATAAGTCTGAATAACTTTTTTTTTTTTTTTTTTTTGAGAAAGATTTTTGCTATTGGGTACATGTGCTTGCTATATATATAGAGAGAGACAGAAAATAAGAAATCACCCCCTGGGGGATGGCCATGCTGCAATCCCTTCTCCTCCATTCTCCTCTCGGGATCTTGGACACACACACACACATGCGCCCGGCGTGAGTTTAAGCCACTGGGTCCAGGACTCAAACCACGGTCGACTACATGAGAGTCCAGCGACATAGCCATTACGCTAACTGCTGGTCCCTCCTGCATGTTCTTGATGGGGTTCATCAAGAATGCAAGGTCCTGACCATTCTACCAAGCCATTTCTCAGGGTTGGATTTGCAATGTGGAGAGATGAACATCTCCTTTAAGACAGAGAGCTGGCTTGCTTCTTTTTACTGTGATAGTGGCAGATTCCCCAAGCTCAGTGTTTCTCTCCGGTAATGCAACCCACTGTGTGTTCAGGCATCCATGAAAGTCCAGCTATGCCACCCTCTGCTGTGACTTGAGGGCTACTGCTTTTGCCATAACACATTTTTTAAAATCTCTGATCCAGGATTCTCATGTCTTATGCCAATATCCATAAAATAGAAACGAGTTAACTGGCTAGTTTGTAAGTAGGGCAAAATCTCAGGCCAGTCATACTTCTTGACAGTACAATTAAAGTAGTGCTAACAACTACTCTTCTCTCTTCCTCCAAATTGAGCCCTACATCAGCTCAACCAAGTATTAAGCTGTTGGGTGGAGGAAAGTATTCAACGAAGAAAAATCTGCAAAAAATTAAGATGGTATCTAGAAGGGTCATCCAAAGTTAACCAAAGTTGACACCACTACGAAAACTCTGAATAGATTCAAAAGGTAAATGCAAACTCAATAACTTTGTTTGGGGCCAGGCTTGCCTACTTCTTTCAGGAAAGATGCCAAAGTCTGTAGTTTATTCATCTTACATTTCCTTTGTTAATTTATTCATTTAATGAATATTTATTGAAGGGCCAGAAACAAGATAAAAGGGAAAATTTTTTCAAAAGACATCTTCCAGGTCAGGTTGGTCGAGATTCTAGCTTTTATTCTATAAGTTATTTTACATTCTAAATAAAATTATCTCTTACTCTACATTTATTCATGTGCTCACAAAGCACCTTGTCAGGATCTCCTGAACTCCATCCCAGTTATATCTTTCTTTATCATCCTCTTGTCTACAAGACTGGTGTTATAATGTTTGTGAACCTGCTCTAACAGGATTAACAACCCTTCTGTTGTTTGCACAGTTCAAGATTCCCCTTTTCAGGCTGGCTGTATAGTGCAATGGTTAAGGGAGCCATATTCCACATAGCCCCCACAGTTTGAATCTCAGCCTTGGAAGCCTGACAAACATGTGGGGGTGCATGTTCAAAATCTGACAGGAAGGAGAAATGCTATAAAAAGTATTGCAGGGAACCAGCAGTTAGCGTAATGGCTATGTCGCTGGACTCCCACGTAGTCGACCACGGTTCGCGTCCCGGACCCGGTGACTTAAAACTCACGCCGGGCGCGTGTGCGTGCGTGCCCAGGATCCCGAGAGGAGAATGGAGGAGAAGGGATTGCGGTGTGACCATCCCCCCTGGGGGGTGATTTCTCGCTTTCTGTCTCTCTGTCTCTCTCTGTCTGTCTGGCAAGCGCACGCGCCCTATAGTGAAAAACCTCTCCAAGAAAAAAAAAAAAAAAGTATTGCAGTATAACTATTGTGTGTGTGGGGGGGGGGAGTGCTTTTTTTCTTTCTCTCTATCTTTATTTCTCTCTCTTTCCCCTGCTCTTACATACTCATGAGAATGCGTACACCCTGGCAATAATTTTTTTTAAATAGGTTATATAACAAAAAAGATTTTCACTTCTTTTAGAGCAGTCCCATGTAGGTGAGACTCATATTCATGCAGTCACTTTCATTCAGTAAATGTCTAGCTGCCAGACATTGTTGCAAAGAGCTGGAAATCAGCTATTAATAACACAGAAAATAGCCCATTTTAGTGGGGGGCACGAGTTGACAATCAGAAAGGAAGAGATAAATGTATGTTCTTGGATATGGCAAAAATGAAATGGGGCAACTGAATAGGAAATATAAAAGCAAAGATTTTTCATATTAGAGGACTAAAGGAAGTATCAGAGACAATGTTATAACTGACACTAAGAAGGTGAAAGAAAACCAGGTACTTGGGTACCTGGGAGTAGAATGTTCCAGGCAGAGGAGACTACAAAACAAAGGAATGAGTGACCTATCTGAAGGCCAGAGAGAATCAGAGTGGCCAGGAGAAAGGGAGAGAACTGAGAGATCTATATGATCCTTTCCCGCTAGTTGGCAGTCAGACCTGATCAAGTGAATTCTGAGATCCTGAGAGCAAAATAGTTAACTATCCAATGCTTGTGTTCTTCAAGCTCAATCTTAAACTTTTAGATCACCAAAGAACATCATCCCAGAATCAATTTGTCTCAGCTTCTCAGTATTGGGTATTCACCAACTTCACAATGATATAGGACACACTACAGCACTGTATTTTCTCGGCCTTGCCATATCCTATCCAGCACGATCGTATGTGCTATATTTGAATGTGTTTCCCCAAAATTCTTGTATTGAAACCAGGGAGCTATTGTAGTACCAGTGTTGAGAAGATGGAGACTTAATCCAATTACAGTGTTGAAATATAGGACCTTTGGGAGGTGATTGGGATAGGATTAAGGGCATTGGTGCAGGGTCCACTTGATTGATCCTGTGAATGTATAAAGAGGGAATGAAACAGACACATGGATATTCCACTCAACCTCTTGCCATATGATGCCCTGGCCTATCTCAGAATATCATCAACAAAAAGCTCCACACCAGATGGGACTTCTTGACCTTGGTCTCTAAAACTATGAGCTAAATACACCTCTATTCCCTATAAATTACTGAGATTCAGGTATTCTGTTACTGATAACACAACAGACTAGTGCATAGAGGCAGAAATAACAAAGAAAGCATAGTGAATAATTTGAGAACATCAGAAAATGGGATTAAGAGATTAAACATTGTTATTTCTAAGTAACATCAAAAGAGTCAAAACACATAGTATATGCACCTGTGAGTGTATGAATAGAAATGAGAGGGAGATGGCAGGGGAATGATCCTCTAGGTAACAAGTGTCAGAGCTGATGGAGGTCATTTAGAAAACGAGAGGACAAACAACTCACTTCTCGTTTGTCTTGAGACTGTCCTTCCGCTGGAAGCAAAGAGATGAGTGTATCAAATATAAGATGTTGTTGGGAGCATTTTTTCTAAAGGCATTAGAACTCATTCTGAGTCTCACTAAACTAACTTAGCTAAATAAGATGGAAAGTTTCTTTCACATTTTTATTTGTTGTTATCTTCCATTGTCCATCCTGTCAGGATTTGGGGTATGCATGCATATAAGCCCAGAGTATCTATCAAGCTGCCATAGCCAAAATTCAAACCTCAGTGAGCCATGTGAGACCCACCTCCCTTACCTAGGCTAAGGGGCTACCATTTTAAAATTTAATATAATTTTAGATTTTTCTGACTTCGTTTTTGTTTTTTTTTTAATTTCGTCAGAGAACATGTGCGCTCACCACAAAGAGACAGAGAGAGAAGAAAAGAGAGAAGGAGAGAGAAAAAGTGAGAAGGCACTAGTCATGCCACAATCCCTTCTCCTCCCTTTTCCCCTCCTTTCATGATTTTGGGCATGCCTGCCTCCTCATCCAGGTTGTTTTTCAAGGCACTGAATGCAGGACTCGAACTATGTAGGCAGCCATATAGGATTCAGTTACATTAACCACCATGTCACCAGCTGGCCCTCTATCTTCATTTTAATCTTTTTTTTTTTTTTTTTTTTTTTTTTTTTTTGGAGAGGTTTTCGCTATAGGGCGCATACGCTCGCCAGACAGACAGACAGAGAGAGACATAGAGACAGAAAGCGAGAAATCACCCCCCCCCCCAGGGGGATGGTCACACCGCAATCCCTTCTCCTCTCGGGATCTTGGGCACGCACGCACATGTGCCCAGCGTGAGTTTTAACCCACTGGGTCCAGGACGCGAACCGCGGACGACTACGTGGGAATCCAGTGACATAGCCATTACGCTAACTGCTGGTTCCCTTCATTTTAATCTTTTAACATAAACTTTTTTTATGGGACCAGCAGATGGCATAATGCTTACGTCATTGAACTCCCCTGTAGTCAACTGCAGTTCAAGTCCTGGACCCAATGGCTTAAAATCCATGCCGGGCATGTGTGCGTGTGTGCTCAAAATCCTGAGGGGAGAAGGGATTATGGTGCTGTCTTGGTCATCCCCCACTGGGTGGGGGAAGTGATTTCTCGATTCCTAGCTCTGTCTCTCTAGAGAGTGTACATGCCCTATAACAAAAATCTCTCTCTAAAGAAAAAGAGAAAGACCCATTTTTATGTTAAATTTTTATAATTTTACCAGTACAATTGTGTGTTCTTGTAAATTTTGGGGTTGGGGAAAGGGGAAGTCGTTTCCATTTCTGATCATCTAAGATGAAGTAGGCTTCACTGTCTGGGTGTAATACAACTTTGACTTTTATAATTTCACAACAGAATGACAATTCTGTCTTCTGTGTACCTCCAAACACATGGTTTTCACTTTTATCAGCAACATAGGCTTCATGTGAAACACATACTTGTCAGAGAAATCGACTGCAGTACAAAAGTTCCCTTGTATACAATATAACTAAGCAGACAAGTAAACCATCTATTCTTTCAGTTTTCCAAGTTCTCTCTTGGTATTGTGAGCTCATCAGAAAGCACAGTTCCAGAATCTCATTATCTCAGCTCTTTAGTTTCACACTATAGCCTTTATAAAGAGCTGATAGTGGGGGAACCAGTAGTTAGCATAATGTCACTGGACTCCCACGCAGTCGACCGCGGTTCGCGTCCCGGACCCGGTGGCTTAAAACTCACGCTGGGCTTGTGTGCGTGCATGCCCAAGATCCTGAGAGGAGAATGGAGGAGAAGGGATTGCGGCATGACCATCCCCCATGGGGGGTGATTTCTCGCTTTTTGTCTCTCTGTCTCTCTCTGTCTGGCTGGCGAGTGCACACGCCTTATAGCGAAAATCTCTCCAAAAGAAAAAGTTGATTGTGGAAGATTTCATGCAAGAAGCACTTTTGTACTTTTTTCACTGTGAACTAAAGTTACTTATAAAAAGAAATTCACACTATGAAGTATTGTGAGGCTTCATTCCAGAAAAACGTCGCTCTCTGCACAGCTGTTTCATAGACTTCCTTTCTCTAAAAATTAAAGTATGAGATGAGGGTGATGTTGTTATTGGATGGCAAGCTAGGGAGTATTGTGAAGAAATACTCGCTCTTTGGGTCTAGATTTCTAAGGTTAGAGTCCTGTCCCCAGGCGCAAATAAAGCCACAAGCAAGAAAAGAGAAGATTTTAATAGAATAGTACATACACCCTAGAGGCATTTGGGTGGGTAGCAATTGCGAGCCAGGAATGGGGTTAGGTATTAATTTTATTGTGAGGTCTTATCGTGAATATTTCGGGGGGGGGAGGTCTGTCACTGTGGCCATTCTATTGTTTGTTTTCACCTGCTCTTTTGCTTCTTGTCATATATGGGGAATTTTATTACCTGCTTTGGAGAAGTCATATGCATGCCCAGTGTGAACTTTGAAGGTATAACCATGCACCTGGGGACAATGGTTATTGTCCATTTTCAATCTAGCACCATGAGTGGGAGAGGAAACACAGGTCAAGCACCTGGGACAGTGCCTGTGTGTGCGAGGAGAAAAAGATAGTTACATTTTCTAGGTCTTTTAATGACAGGGGAGACAGTAAGAGTGAGATAATCTTCCCCTCTTAGTGCCAGGGATCCAGTTGCTATTCCTGATAACAGTGGTTGATGTGTTAGATACCCACTTCGTCAGCATCTTTTTTTTTTGGAGAGGTTTTTGCTATAGGGCATGTGCGCTCGCCAGAAAGACAGAGAGAGAGAGAGACAGAGAGACAGAGAGACAGAAAGCGAGAAATCAACCCCCAGGGGAGATGGCCATGCTGCAATCCCTTCTCCATTCTCCTCTCGGGATCTTGGGCACGCACGCACATGCACCCAGAGTGAGTTTAAGCCACCAAGTCCAGGACTCGAACCAAGGTCAGCTACATGGGAGTTCAGCAACATAGCCATTATGCTAACTGCTGGTCCCAGCATCTTGAGATTCACTGCTCATACCTATGTGACTACCTATAACAATGTAACCCAATGCTCCTTGTGGTTTGGCAGAGCTGCCTACAAAGTCAGCCACATTTGTGACCCATTATCACAAACATTTGCCTCAGATTACCCGTTAACACTTTTTTTTACCCTTTATAAATAGCTTTCTTTCAATTTCAGCATTAATTTTACACTGGGCTAACTTCTACACATCACATTAACTCCCCTTAGGTACAGAAGTTATAATATATATAGTTTGTAATGTTATGGTCTACTCAGCGAGAAATAAGTGGACATCTAGACATAGTCAGATTTATTGGAGTTTATTGATTAAGTCAGTGGCATGGTGTGTGTGTGTGTGGGGGGGAACTCATGTCTCTTAAAACCCTGCAGCCTGGAGTGAAAGGTGAGGGGTGCTTATAAAGGCAAATATCACACTCTTTTTCGGGTTCACTTGGCAATCACAAGAACAAAGAGCAGTGGGCTTGAAAGGGTAGGGGGTAGGGTTTTACAATGTAAAAGTGAAAGCAAGCATATTTTTACCCCTATTTCTGATATATAGTAAATGAATGTAAATAAATTTAATTTAAAAAAAAAAAAGTGCATTACAGAAGCAGAACAAGCAGGTTAATCGTTTCCTAAACACAATGGAATCCTAATGGTCTTCATGGCTCAGGGCAAGGGGTCTGGTGACTGATGTTTACATCACTAAGGAATATCTTAGGGTAGTTAGGAGGAGTGGGGTTTAAAGACGATAGAAATGTTAATTCACTTTGCTCTTAGGCACAAAGGAGAAAGCAAGTTTCCAGTCACAGGAATCTAACAGTTTAGAATGGAGGGCTCTTCCAAGATGGAGTCGAGCCTGCTTCATTCCGCACTTCCCTTTTACGGGGATCAAATAATTGAAAGGCGTTCAAATAGGAAAAGAAGAGGTGAAACTCTCTCTATTCACAGATGACATGATTGTATACAGAGAAGACCCAATGGCTTCCATGATAAAATTTCTAGAAATAATACATGAATACAGTAAGGTTGCAGAATACAAAACCAACATTCAGAAATCTATAGCATTTCTATATACGAACAGCAGGCAGACTGAGATAGAACTGAAAAAAATTTATTCCATTTACTATAGCCATAAAAATGTATAAGATACTTAGAAATAAATCTAACCAAAGAAGTTGAAAAACCTCCACAAGGAAAACTACGAGAAGCTAAAAAAAGAAATTGAAAATGACACAAAAAAGTAGAAGGATACCCCATGTTCCTGGATAGGAAGAATTAATATAATCAAAATGGCAATTCTACCCAAATTAATCTACATATTTAATGTAATGCCAATCAAAGTACCAGACACATTCTTCACATATCTAGGAAAGACAATCATAAAGTTTGTCTGGAATCATAAAAGACCTCATATTGCCAAAGCAATTCTGCAGAAGAAGAGTGGAGTGGGCGGCATCTCACTCCCTGACCCAAAAATATACTACAAAGCTGTGGTTATCAAAACAGCATGGTACTGGCAAAGAAACAGACATGTGGACCAATGGAACAGAATAGAGTCCCCAGAAATAAAATCCCAAACATACAGTCAATTGATTTTTGACAAGGGGTACCAGTCAATCCAGTGGGAAAAGGAAAACCTCTTCAATAAATGGTGCTGGAAAAACTGGATTTCCACTTGCAGAAAGATGAATCTGAACCCCTACCTCTCGCTTTTGACAAAAATCAAGTCAAGGTGGATCAAAGATCTAAATCTAAGACCTCAAACTATAAAACTGTTCCTGGAGGGAAACTCTGGGAGAAATTGGAGTAGGGAAAGACTTCTTAAATAAGACCCCCAAAGCATAGTCGATAATCCCTAAAATAGACTAGTGGGATTACATCAGACTAAGAAGTTTCTGCATGGCAAAAGACACAGTAATTAGTGTGAATCCACAGCCTTCAGAATGGGAAAATATTTTTGTAAACTATGCGTCAGGAACTGATAACCAGAATTCACAAAGAACTCAAGCAGCTGTTCCCAAAAGAGATGATCAATCCTATTAAAAGATGGGAGAATGAGTTGAAAAAACCACTCTCTAAAGATGACATAAGAATAGCTAAAAGGCATATGAAAAAATACTCAACATCCCTCATCATAAGGGAAATGCAGATCTAAACAACCATGAGATACCACCTAACCCCAGTCAGAATGACTAAGATAAAAAAAAAAAAAAAAAATGGTAAGTGCTGGTGGGGGTGGGGTGAAAGGGGAACTCTCTTACACTGCTGGTGGGAATGTAAATTGGTCCAACCACTGTGGAGAACAATTTGGAGATTCCTCAAAAATCTACAAATAGAACTACCATATGATCCAGCAATCCCATTCCTTGGTAACTACTCAAAGGACAGAAGAATATTTAATCGGAAAAGTACTTACACATCGATGTTTATTGCGGCACTATTCACCATTGCTAAGTCATGGAACCAACCCAAATGCTCACGAACAGATGAATAGGTAGAAAAACTGTGGCACATATACTCTATGAAATACTATTCAGCCATAAAAAAATAAAAGCCCTGGCTTTTGACAGTAAGTGGATGAATATGGAAAATTTACTGCTGTGAAGATTTACTGCTGAGTGAAGCAAGCTAGGCTATATATTGCCCCCACTTAATATATACCAAGTGTCCACACTCTATGACTGAAACTGATTGACTAAAGGATATAGAAACACAGTATATGGGTGTAAATACCAGATATAGTGTGTGTGAAAGAGTAGGATCTGAGGAAGGACATTTAAAAGCAAAATAGGGAGGCAAAACATTAATGGGATGAAGAAATGTGGTATTATCTGTTGAAGATATTTTATAGTTTTATCAACTAGACTAAGGAGAAATGTTCACCTGTTGAAATATTCATTTTGTAAGCTAAATAATGTGATTGAATGTATAAAAGAAAATGAAATTTAAAAATGTGAAAAAAATTGATTCTTTAGTATGAGCTAGGGGGTGGGGTGATAGTCTTTTTTGGCAGGTAAGGAGTTTTACCAAATTTAAAGTCCAGTTTAAACCAACTTGGGCTGATTTTATGTCTCTAGTTGTTGGGCACAGTTGTTCACGTGCTAGAGTGTTTGGTCAGCTGGCTTGGGCCAATATTTATGGTATGTAGCCACTAGGTTCAGTTGCCTACAGGGGGAGCGTGATATAGTACTTTTTAAGACAATGTAAGCCATTTACAGAAGTAGAACAGTATTTGGTTAGGTATTTATGGAAATAAATTTTTTTATAAAATAGAAACCATATTTTTTTTTTTTTTTTTAGTCTCTTTAAATATCTGTTAAGGAGAGTCACCCTGGCAGTGTAGTGTCTGGTATATTTGGGCTCTAGGTCTAGCGGTAACTAGTATTTAGTATTTAACAGGTTTTATTTTGTAGGAGATGGATCAAGTAAGATAATTGAGTAAACTAGAGCCAAAAGTCAAAATTAGAAGTATGGTTAATAGAGGACTTAACAGGGGCAAAGGCCAAGGAGTCTATTATTAGAAGCCACTCTAACCATCTCATGAGCCAGCAGCAGTCTGTCCTTTTTTTGACTATTTGGTCATGTAGCTGTTGGGCCATACTCTTGACAATGTCTGACTTAGTAGTCAGCCTCTGAAGTGACTAAAGCATGGCATTTGTTCTTCGGTTTTTGAAGCACCATCAGAAAGGACATTTTTGGCCTGTCTTTATGGATCAAGGTCCTAGTGAGTCTGTGGAAGCAGTCTTTTTGGCTTCAGTGTGACACACCCACAGGCTAACTTTAACAATGATAGGAGTAACCAGTATAACTATATGAGGCCCCATCTAGACTAGTTGGAGGGACTCTTCTCTAGTAGTTGTCTTATTGTATATAATATTTAAAGATAGTATAATTAGTTTTAGAACATCAGTTTGACTAATTTTTATAATTCTTTTTAAGACTCTTGTAACATAACTCAAACCTTTAACATGTTTTATACCTTTTAGTTTTTGTCTCTTTTTTGTTTTGTTTTGAGATAGTCATTTTAAGACAAAAACTTTATTACACAAAATTATTATACAAAAACTTTTAATTAGAAATACATTTAATAGTCATAACCCTTTTATTTTCTATATTTTTGTTTTGATTTTTATAAGTTTAACTTTAAAAATTACCTTAATTTAACAGATGAGTTTAATTATAAACATTTATCTTATTTATATTTATTTAATTTTTGTTTAACTATTGCTTTAGGTTATTTATAGAAACAAAGCTATTTATTTAAGGTGTTTATTTCTGAAGAAAAGTAAAACCAGGCTAGCCTTGTTTTATTTAGAGACTGAACTATTAGACACCATAGATTTTTTAAATGTTTTTTAAATTTGTTTTTTTTTTGGGGGCGGGGGATTTGATTTTTAAGGGAGCCTTGTTTGAGGGTTTAGGATTTACATGTGAGCAACACATTTTGAGACAACACTACTGATAAGGCTACTTAGACTAGGCACAAAGTATGTTTTTTTAATTAGCTTAGCAAGTTTTGCTTTTTTTAGGTAAGTAATCTGGTATACTTGATCTATGATGACTTGTTCAAGGGCCTTGGGGACTATTGGCCTGCCATCTGGTAACAGCAACTATCTTTTGGGTCCTCTAGTAGTCTACTGTTGTGGGCCATTTTTTTTTTTTTTTTTTTTTTTTTTTTTTTTTTTTTTTCCTGAGTGTAGGAGGGTGAGGACAGGAGGACAGAGTCTAGGGTGGCTACGAGAACTTTTAGTTGTTGGTGCAGATGTCTCTCTTTTGGCTAGGTTTTATCATTTTTGCTGTTGTTCTTGTTATATGGTCATTATTTTTATGTTTTAATGTGTGTATTTTTGGAAACAATCTTAACCTCTGATTTAGACAGAAATTAATCTTAGTCACTTTAAGGGTTACCTGACACTTGTCTAGTGAAATTGTCAGATGTCTAAGGGGAGTCGTTGGGGTCTTGGGCTCCATCAATCTTTAATTTTAAAGGCCAGCGTAGACTGTAGAAGTCTAGAGCTCCCTTCAGAGCTCCATGTATTCTGTCTTGTCTCTAGTCACCAATTCCACACTGGGGGCAAGGCCCCACTGGGGGACACGAGGCTAACAGTCATGGGCATTGTTTATTTCCGGGTTGTCTGCATTAGAAACAGAGTTTCTTCTGAGGCAGAGGCTCTGATCTGGGCTGTTTCTAAATCCTGCTCTCAGAAAAGTTCCCAGCCTTTAGAATTACATGAATGTCTACTAGGTGCTGTTAAAGTGAAAGTTAAATCAAAGGTTAAGGTGTCTTGTCAATTTTTAAAGAAATTTGGCTATATATACACCATTTTAGTATAATAGTCTATCATAAATTCTTGGGAATTTTAAATTATTTTGTAAAACAATATATATATAGGCATACAAGTACATAACATATTTATACATATGACTCAAATATAATATTAAGAAGATTAGAATTATTTAATTTGACAATGTTTTTTATCCTTATCTAACATATAAACAATAAGCCTGATCAGTTTAACATCTCCCTTTTGGATGTCCCAGGGGCCTTTTTTAAACATCTAAGAGTTATTTTGAAGTCAAAGATCTTCTGTTAGCACTAAAACTAAAGCCAGTAAAAGCTCGTCATGAATTTGTTTTTCTGTTAGATATCTACTATGTAAAATGTAACAGACAACACATAAGTACTAGCTGTTTTATTAAACCAACCATGTTAAAATAAACATGATATTGTTTGATTAATAAAAGCTTAGACAAAATACATGTTGAAAATTATGAAGACTTTTACTTATTTATTTTTCATTGTATCTGAAGCCAGTTCATGTATTAAAGTTATATGAACTTGAAAAGCATTCAAATCAATTTGTATGCATGCTCTTGAATAGAATTTTAAAGCCTTTTTTACATACAACATGTAGTACATAACATGACATATTACATGTATGGATTTATACATATATCAGGGTTACAAGAGCCAATTTTTCTGGGGTTACTTTGACATTAATACTCTTGTTTTTGTTTTTTGTTCCCCCCCCCCCCAGAGGATTTTGCTATAGGGCATATGCGCTCGCCAGAAAGACAGAGACAGACAGACAGATAGAAAGTGAGAAATCACCCCCCAGGGGTGATGGCCACATCACAATCCCTTCTCCTCCCTTCTTCCCTCGGGATCTTGGGCACGCATGCACACATGCCTGGCATGAGTTTAAGTCACCGGGTCCGGGACTTGGACCACGGTTGACTACATGGGAGTTCAGCGACACAGCCATTACGCTAACTGCTGGTTCCAACATTAATACTCTTTAGAGTAACTCCTTTTAGAAATTTTTAATTATACACTCAAAGAAAGTGAGTTTTAATTTTTGTTGCCTATACCATTAGAGTTTTTACAACACAAATATTTTTAATATTTTTATCCCTTTTAAATGTGATGTTTTTAAAAGGCCCTCTCAGCTTTCTGGATGGAGAGTTTAATGTCATAATCACAACTTCTTACAAATGTCTCATTGAAATGTTTAAGCATGTACTCTAAGGGACTTTTAGAGGAGCTTTTCCAGCCTTGCCTGATTTTTAGAAAGGTCAGGATGTACCCCAGGGCACTCTGAGACTCTCTTGTCTCTACTTGTACCTCTTAAGGTCACAAAGCAATTCCCAGCAATAGTACTGTGTCTGTAGGGATCATCAGAACCCCTTGGTATGTGAGGTCAACAATCCATTGCTCCATATCTTCAACTGAGAAAGGAGGACAGAACCAAGAAATATTTTCTAAGAGGGTACGGAGAAAATAAGTAAAACAACGGTAAAAACCAAAGACACCCCATAAAAAGATCCTGAAACTTCTAGGGTCTCAAACCCTGGTTTCTAAGGGCCAGACCTTACCATCTAACCCTGAAACTTCCAGGGACTCTCTAATTTCTCACACACTATCTAAGAGCTAGGAATACCATCCAGCCCCGGATTCCAGCACGTCTCGTAGAATCTGAGTAGGGGTCCTATAACTGCATCTGGTCAGCCCTGAATCCAGCCACCTGTGGAGGGACTAACTTCTAGGGACTCTAATTCTGCTTTTTATGAGCTAGGAATACCACCTAGCCAACCCCTCAACCCAACAGGTCTTACTTTCAGGGGGGCTCCCTTGCCAACCCCATACTCACCGGTTTGTCTTTCAAAGAACAGGACAGGACAGGAACACCCAAAGAAGTGCCTTCTGAGGTCTTACATTAAAACTCCACAACCTTTTTGGAGGAGGAGTCAGCGTCCCCTGCAGCTGTCAACAATCCCAGGAGGTAGCTCTGGGTCCCCGGGAAGTCCCAGTGGCACCTCCCTTAGAGCACTCTCTGGGTAGTTGGCAGCTGGAACAAGTGAGGCTGCTCTCCTTAGAATGCCTATAATTGAGGGCTCTTCCAAGATGGAGTCGAACCCCCTTCATTAACAAAGGAGTGGTACATGCTGGAAGTATAAAGAAGTGTTTAGAGGATCATGGCAATTATGCCTTTAATGACTTCATTGTGACCTTCAGATTGGAGATAGGGAGACATTTCTGCCGGAGTATTGCTAAAATAAATCTTCTCTGTGTCAATGACTACATGCCTTGAGCATAGGGAAGATTCAGTGAGGAGAAATAGTGGAGCTTGAAGTTGGAAAGACATCAGGGCCAGTCTGTAGAGTGCTTTGAATATCAAGTTCATGAGTTTAATTTCCACACGCTCAGTAAATTTTGAACAGGGAAGCAGCTGATGAAATTGCCTGGATAATTATGGCCAAGATGGCACCACTGATAGATCTACCTTCCTCTGGAGAATAGTCAATTTGTTGTATGGATGTTAAAGGTTCATTTCTAAATGTTACATTTTAAGTTCCAGCAGGGAATCTAGATGGAAATACTCAGTAGATTGTGAGCTAGGAATCTGGAGCTTGATACAGAAGAAAGAGAGACAGATTTAGAAATTATCCTCATAGAAGAGCATTAGAGAAGCAATAAGAAAAAGATGAGTGCTCTGGGCTTCTTCTCCTCCCACACATATTTAAAATTCCCCCAGAGGGCTTGACATCCAGGAAGAGAAAGAGGAATTTTTCCTGAATTGGAAAGCTTGGGAGAACAATAGGATGCCTAAATGTCCTCAAAATTGCTGCCTTCTCTCTATCCCACAAATAAACTAAATTTAGAGCAGGCTTTAGTTGTTTTATTGTTAGGATTAGCAAGTTAATGAACAATTATTTCTTTTGGATTTTTTTTTTTTTTTTTTTTTTTTTTTTTTTTTTTTGGCAAGAGGTAATAAAGAATGAAGCTGAAAGGCTAAAAAAAGAAGATGTATGTTATCCATAAAATGAGAAAACAAATTCTTTAGGGACTAACAAAAGACAATACTGCCAACTTGACTGGGAAAAAAAATAAAGAGATAGCAGTGCCTGGAGGTTGTTCACTGCCACCTTATATGGCAAATATTATCCAGTATCCAAGAGAATCAAGCTCATACCATGAAAAGCCTCCGTGCTCTGTTAAAATCAATAGAGAGAATAAGAGAAAGAAGGAAATAGAGGTAATGCTGGCACCTTTATAGCAGAGGTAAGACCTTTGGGATATGGGTCTCAAACACATTATAAATAAGCAATGTCAGTTAAATTCAAAAGTAATTTGGTGCACAGGACCAGCAGATGGCATACTGGACCCCCACATAGTCAACCACGGCTCAAGTCCTGAACCCAGTGACTTTCTTGTTTTTGTTTTTGTTTTGAAAGGGTTTTTTTGTTTGTTTGTTTGTTTTTTGTTTTTGCTATTGGGTGCATGCACTTGCCAAAACGACAGAGAGAGACAGAGAGACAGAAAGTGAGAAATCACTCCCCAGGGGGGATGGCCATGCTGCAAACCCTTCTCCTGCATTCTCCTT
Organism: Tupaia tana; assembly: GCA_026018925.1. Taxonomy (NCBI): domain Eukaryota; kingdom Metazoa; phylum Chordata; class Mammalia; order Scandentia; family Tupaiidae; genus Tupaia; species Tupaia tana. The sequence goes on from JAKSZU010000002.1 coordinate 72,857,341, forward strand.
TTGGGATCTTGGGCACTCACATACATGCGCCCGGCCTGAGTCTAAGCCATCAGGTCTAGGACTTGAACCGCGGATGACTACACGAGAGTCCAGTGACATAGCCATTACGCCAACTGCTGGTCCCTGTACCCAGTGACTTAAAACTCATGCAAGACACGTGTGCATAGGTGCCCAAAATCCCGAGAGGTGACTGGAGGAGAAGGGATTGTGGCATGGCCATCCCCTCTAGGGGGTGATTTATAGCTTTCTGTTTCTCTGTCTCTGGCGAGTGCACGTTCCTGCCCTATAGGGAAAAAAATCTTAATAAATAAATAAACAAACAAACAAACAAACCTGGTGATATAATAGTATATTGTCAGTACTGCATAGCTTGAAAGAGAATGTTACAACATGGGAAGCATGATGTGATCTATGGGAGATAAACATGAGAATGTACGGAGGACACTACAGAAAGAGTTAAGGGTTAGAAGACTGGCCAAGTGCTGTAGTTTGGACTCCACCCTGCGGTAGTGGAATTACCAGACATTTGTAAGGAACACAGAACTACAGATTTATTTAATTTAGTTATTATTTTTGGAAAGGAGACTCCAGTACAAGTGCTCACACACTTCCTGACCAAAGACCAGCAGAAGAAAGGCCAGTTGGAGATGTTTGTCATGGGGTGAATAGAAATGATGAGAGTGACGAGGGCCTGTGCTAAGGAAACCAGAGAGGAATGGGAGATAGCGGGAGGAAGACTATGTAGCAGTAGTCCTCTCATAGAGTGCTGGGCTACAAAAAGTAGTTCTCGGGCCAGCCCATGATGGTGGTTAGGATGCCTGGATCCCACATGACTGACCTGGACCGGTGCTTTGAGAAACATCCTGAGCACATGTGTGCCACCAATTTCTTGAAAGAAAGGAGAGATGGAGGAGAAGGGACTGTGGCATAACCATGCCCTATGGAGACATGCTTCCTCCTCTGTCTCTGTCTCTCTTTGGTGGGTGCATGTGCCTTCTGGCAAATTTTAAAAAAGAAAAAAAACATCAGTTCTCTTATAGTCCATTCCTCTTCTTCCATTTGTGCCATTATAAATCAGTCTACCAGCACCATAACTTTATTAGAGGTGAAGAAGAAGGACATACATAATGAGACTTCAAAAAGTTTTTGGAAAATAGAATTAAACTTTATTTTGTGCAAAAAAAAAAAAAAATCAAATTTTATGCTTAGTTTTTTTTTTTTTTTTTTTTTTTTTTTTTTTTTTTTTTTTTTTTTTTTTTTTTTTTTGAGAGGTTTTTGCTATAGGGCACATGTGCTTGCCAGAAAGACAGAGAGACAGAAAATGAGAAATCACTCCCCAGGAGGGATGGCCATGTCGCAATCCCTTCTCCTCCATTCTCCTCTTGGGATCTTGGGGATGCACGCACATGCTCCCGGCGTGAGTTTAAGCCATGAGGTTCAGGACTTGAACTACAGTTGGCTACATGAGAGTTCAGCAACATAGCCATTACGCTAACTGCTGGTCCCCGTGCATAGTTTTTTCTTAGTACGCATTTCCCACAAACTTTTTGAAGATCCTTCATATAAGCAAAATCACCTCACTTAGCAAATAGAATATGTTGTTTCCAGGGCTTACCAGAGAGTTCAAGAATGGTGCTAATACACAGGCTTCTACTGCTCATGCCCTTCCTTTTTTTTTTTTAATAATTTAATTTCACTTATTATTTTTTTAATTTGCTCTAGGGCATGTGCACTCACCAGAGACAGACAGAGAGAGAGACACACACATAGAGAGAGAAAGAAAAAGTGAGAAAGCAAGCCACTAGGTCTGGGACTCAAACTTGGCTGGCTATTTGGGAGTCCAGAGCCTCAACCATCATGCCACCTGCTGGCTCTAGTCTCCTCCTTTTTAGAGTCTCCCTTTTGGTTGCCATGCTTCCAACATGTGATTCCAAAGCTCTTTCCACGCTTTCTCTTAACATGGCCAAGAAATATGTTAATAATCAGGATTCAAAAAGAAGAACTCGAGAGAGAGATACCACCTCCTCTAAGTTCAGCCCTTATATCAAGCCTTTGGGTCAGGTCACTGGTGGAAAACTATAAAGTTTGAACTCACATTGACCTAACTTCCGATCCTAATACTCCTAAATAATCCCTATGACCTTAACCAGGTTTTCAAATGCTCTAAACCAGTAATACATGACTTAAAGGGGAATTGGGATGATATAATATTTGAATAGCGACATAAATGGGCATTTGTATCAGTCATTTCATTTGACTGCTAGTAAAAGAGAGCCACTCTAATAGAATAAATCCCTTTGTGAGCTTTATTTCTTGCAGTAAAGAAGTCCAAAGATAGGCACTTCAAGATTCGCAAGACGTCTTCTGGGACCAGATACCTTCTATCTTCAATTCTCAAAGTCACTTTATGGCCAAGATGGCTGCTGCGTACAGTGGAGGAAGAATTCACCCTCCCCTCTAGAAAGCCTTTCCAGATTTAACTTTGACTTTCACCTTGTGGACCTGATCTTAGTTCACACTATTATAGCTCACTGCAAGGTATGCAAATCTAGCTAAAAAATTTACTTTTCCAGCTGGGCATACTGCCCCGGGTTCTTTTACCAAAAGGGAAAAACTGACATTTGATTAGTAATTATCAATATCATTATCTGCTACAACTTTCATTAAATGTTAATCTTTTCTCTCAATGTAAAAACATTTTTAATATGAAATTTAATCTCATATCCTTGGTTTTGTTATTGATCTGTGATGTAATAAATGGCCAAATAATTTTTCTTCATCTGTTAAGAAATTACTAATATGTCATCCAAAATGTTCAAAGGTCCTGACTTTGGCAACAAATTAGTACCAGATCTAAAATCCATCTCTCCTGATTAAAGAGATTTTTTTGTTGGTGGTGGTTTTTCCTTTTATCATTTGAGATTTATATTTTTATATTTTGTCGTATTTTGCTGTGGCTTGCCATTGGGCTCAATTTTAATAACACTATCCTTAGTCTAAATTGCAGTTACAATCATCTCCCACCATTTTCTTAATTAGCTCTACTACTTTTACTGTTATTTTAATAATTCTTATGGCATTCGGACCTTGGGCTCTTTTTAAAGTTTAAGGAGTCTGAAATAAGGCATAAATCCAGAGACCTGGCACTTATTCAGAGTATTCCTTTGAATTTCTCTTCAGCTCCAATGTTTAAATAATTAAGAGAAAGTTCAAAACTTGGCTTTGGGGGCACTTGATGAATAGAATTACCAATAAACTAATGTCAGTGATATCTTAAGATCTGGGAATACAATAAAGGGTTTTTATTTATTTATAGTATTATGCTACTAGAAACAAACTAGTTAACTCCATTTTAAGGAACATTAAAACCTTATAAAAATTTCCAGAGTTAGAATTGTATTATGGTCAAACACTTTCAAAGAACTAAATCTAATATGACAAGAAACTGGAATTGCTACATGAATACATTTAATAAAATAGACATTTGAGAGAGAAAAAAAATCACAAGAGAAACAGAAAAAAATTCATAAGATAAAGCATTATGTGACCTATAAAGGAATTTAGAGGGCAAATGCTAGAAAAGTTCACAGATTAAGATTTCTTAGTAGTCATGGCATAAAAAGCAAATAAATAAGGCAAAATAGTAGGGTTCATCTGGTCAGAAAAAGAAAAGATGGTTCTTTTTTACCAACTGTCCACTACCAGAGAGGTAAAGGACTAAGCTGAGGCAAAAAACAAGCCCTGACCATCTAGCTGGAAAGAAAGCCGATTTTTAAAAATGAATCTGCTGTCCTTTCTCCTCACCTCACTTATTAGCCTGATTTCTCATCACACACACAGACTCCCTGGTACCTCTAGATTGACCTGTTTCCTCACAGCCCCAGATGCCTGCCCTAGTGTCTTCTCTCACCATCTTCCCTCCTTAAGAAAATCTTCACATACCTCTCATAATCACCCTTCCAGCACCAGCCAAAGCCCTATGCTTTGTGACGGTTACTGCCCTCATGATAATCTTTCTTTAAATTCTCTAAGCTCTGCCACATAACACTGCATTTGATTATGTTTAGATTAATAATTTCCAAGGTTACTTTGCATATGTTGATCTTATCACCAGATGGGAAGTCACCTGGGAACAGAAACGACATTCACATCTCTGATGACCTGTACACCCGATGCCAAGCCAAGTACAGATTCCTAGCAGTTGAAAGAAGGCAGCCCAAACCCTCTTTGGACTCTGTATGTGATTTACCCCCTCTTCTTTCCTAGGCCACTTAATACAATTGTTAACATTATCCCAGGAACAATTAGCACCTGATCATTTTGGGATTTTCTGAGTTCTTCAGAACTAAAGCAACAAGGAAAGGAGAGCAGTGAGTTGAGGGATTCAAACTTCCAAGACTGGACTTCTTCTAACGGAGTTTCTCTTGTGACACCCTTGAAAGGATGTTCTGCCTTATCCTGTAGGATTCTAACTCTTACTGATATTTTATTTAGTATTTTCCCAGAAGTTCAGGATCCATTCCATCCTATGCCCTTTTTCTCCTTTTTTTTTTTTTTGAAGAATTGTTTAATTTTATTTATTATGATTATTTTTTTAAATTTACTATAGGACACATGTGCTCATCATAGAGGGACAGAGAGAAAAGAAAGAGAGGGAAAGCAAAAAAAGCAAGCTGCCAGGTCTGGGACTTGAACCATGGTCTGCCATGTTGGAGTCCAGTGACTTAACCATCATGTCACCTGGTGGCACTCTCTTTTTTATTTTTTTTTTGTTACCAAAAAGTTTTGGGCACCCACTGTATTGTCTAGGAACCATTCTACCTATTTAGAAATAGAGCATTGATTAACAGAAGCAAAGCCTCTATAGTGGATTACAAACTGGCCCTCCAAAATATACACCCATCAAGAACCTATAAATGTGGCCTTATTTATTTATTGGAGAGGTTTTTGCTATAGGGTATCTGTGCTCGCCAGAAAGACAGAGAGAGACAGAGAGACAGAAAGTGAGAAATCACCCCCCAGGGGGGATGGCCACGCTGCAATCCCTTCTCCTCCATTCTCCTCTCGGGATGTTGGGCACGCATGCACATACACCTGGCATGAATTTAAGCCGCCGGGTCCGGGACTCAAATCGTGGTTGACTACATGGGAGTCCAGTGACATAGCCATTACGCTAACTGCTGGTCCAATGTGGCCTTATTTGTAAAAAGCATTTCTGCAAAGGTAATCAAGCAAAGAATCTTGAGATCTTCCTAGTTTAGAACATGCCCTAAATCCAATCATAAGTCTTCAAAAAAGGCTTTAAAGTGTCTTTCTTTCTTTCTTCTATAAGCAAAAGAACACAGAAAGAGAGAGAAACAGTACTCTCAACAGGGTCTTGACATTGCAACCCATCTCCAGCCTTCATCCAGCCCTGGATCATGGCTAAGCATGTGCCCAGAGTGCTCAGGGAGGTTTCTGGACTTCTGCTGGGAACCTTCCCATGTGGGATTGCCTCACAGAGCATCATGTTTTACTGCTACACCACCATTAACTCCCCAGTGACAAGTCTTTATAAGGAAAGAGAAGAAGAAACAAAAACACAGAAACAGGGGAGGAGGCCATATGGAGATAGAAGCAGAGACTGGAGTGATGAACCACCAGCCATGCAAGACCAAGGATTGCCAGCAGCCACCATAAGCTGGAAGAGACAACCAAGGAATCTCCCCCAAGAACTTTCACAGGAAACAAGGCTCTGCCAGCATCTTATCTTGATTTTGGACTCTTGACCTCTAGAACTGTGAGAGAGCAAACGTTTGGTGTTTTAAACCACTAAATTTGGGCTAATGTATTATAGCAGCCCTCAGAAACTAAAACAGGCCCTCATGGAATTCAACATTACAGTGACGAGACAAAATAAACAAGAAGAGAGTATAATATGGTGGTAGGTGTGGTTGGGAAGACAGAACAGGACAACGTAAAAAAGAGTCACCAAGTGATACTTTCAATTACATGATGAGGAAACATTTCTTTAATTTCTTCCAATGTTTCCTAGGGGGAAAAATATTTTTTGTCCAAATTCATTAATTTGTTAATCAATTTTCCCATGCTCATATTAGAGATCATTTTCTGCAGGTCAATTTAAGATGTGAGATGCTAACCTTTCCAGATACCCACTCTAGGGCATCATCAGCACAAACCTAAAGACCTGGAAGGGATGCTGCAAATTACCTGAGTGGTGGCCACAGCAGATGATACTTAAGGCTAAAATTAAGTAATGGGATAAATCACATGTCCAGGAACTAGATAACAAATGTCATCATTCAACATCCTCCATACTGTATTTTTTCATATAACAATTAGTTGAGCACAAATTGTTTTCATAATATTATGCTAATATTGGAGATAAAAGAAATAGACATGGCTTTGCATTAGGGGAGTGTATAGTCTATGGGGAAATACACAATGAATAAACTATTTTAAGTAAAAAAGAATGTTTTAAGAAAAGGAGATATGTAGGATAATAGCAGAGGTTGAGGGTCAAACAGAGTGTTGACAGTAAAAAGCTCTGTGATTCATTTCTTTCTCCCTAAAACAAATATTTATTAAAGTTTCACTAACTATATGCTAGGCACTATTTTGGTCACCTGGAATATGTCAGTGAAAAAGACAAGCCAAGATCCCTGCCCTTATCCTATCAAGAGAGACTGAAAATAATAGACCCACTAGGTGAATTATTCAATATTTTATATTTGGTAAGTTCTATGATTAAGAGACAGAGGATGGTAATCAGGAATAGTATCATTGACAAGGTGACATTTAAGCAGAGATTTGAAGGAGATGACAAAGTTAGCCAAGCAGGTATGTAGGCAGAGAATTTCAGCAGTAGGAACAGCCAGGGCAAATGTCCTAAGGCAGCGTGCAGCTGGCATGTGCATGAAACAGGAGGCCAGTGCAGGTGAAATGGGGAGATTAAGGAGTGTGGGGTGTGAGACAGGCTGAGATGTAACAGGGGCCAGATCCTTAGTGCTTGGGAGGGTATCATGAGATCATACTTTTTACTCATAGTGAACCAGGAGCCATAACAGAAGTGTTCCTTCATAGTGCATGGACAAATGGAATTAAAATATGAATTTAAGGGCCAGCAAATGGCATAGTAGTTATTGCACTGGACTCCCACGTAGCCAAACAGCAACTTGAAACTCACACCGAGCGCATGTGCATGCATGCCCAAAATCCCAAGAGGAGAATGAAGGAGAAGAGATTGCAGTGTGACCATCCCCCAGGAGGAGATTTCTCATTTTCTGTCTCTCTTTGTCTCTCTCTGTCTCTTCAGCAAGCACACATCTCCTATAGCAAAATGTCTTTAAAAAAAAAAAAGTAGGAGTTTAAGGGTGAACCCTGTGGCCTTGTAGTTAAGGGAGCCAGATCTTACACAGCTGACTGAGGTTCAAATCCTGGCCCAGTGACTTGAAAAAACATGCTGGGCACATACATGTATGTGCATGTCCAAAATCCCAAAGGGATGTAGAAATGGAGAAGGGATTGCCACTTCCATTGGAAAGTGCTTTCTCCTTTTCTTTTTCTTGTCTCTCTCTGGCAAGCACAAATGCCTTCTGGCAATTAAAAAAGTGCAAGTTTATTTGGTGCAAAAAAAAAAAATCAAAATCCATTCATAGTTTTTTCACAATATGCGTTTTCCTTGAACTTTTTAAGGGCCTTCGGTTACTTCATGACTTAACTTTAATGTGATTATCACAGATATTTGCTATTGCCTACAGAAAGTTTATAATTATTTCCACATGCAACATGTATATACTCCTCCCGTTTCCTGCTGCTACCCCCAACGCAATTACAGTCTAGGAAAATTGTATATCAATGAATAGAAGAGCTTTCCAGAACTCTGACTGAAGTAGCATTAATGCATTTATGAAAGGTGGAAGAATAAGCTCATTCATAAATCAAAGTGAACTGATTTTAAGATGCCACCTAGCCCACCATCATTCTGGGAAGGATAGAAGATGAATAGCTACCCAATTGACATGGGGCTGGGGGGCATCTGAGCACAGAGTCAGACACCTCAGTAGTTTTCATCTTGTCAACAGCGTAAAAACTAGGTTGAGGGAACATTTTCCACTTTGAACAGGACAATGAGAAAAATTAAACATTAAGAAGAGAATTTCTTCTTGTTTTGAAAAGGCACTCAAAAGCACAGACTGACAAAGAAACAAAGTGACCCAAAAGACAACCAGCCTTTGATGTGGTTCTTCAGATGACAGTTCTGAAAGAGAAGGCCTGCCTTAGTTACCCAGAGGAGACCCATTAGATCAGTGACAATGGAAGGAAAAACTTTGAATATACTCTTATGCAATGTATGAGCCTGGAACCAGAAACCCTTCATGAAATTTTCTTTGGATAAAGCAAATTTCTCTAGTCTCTGCAATAACACAATTGCAAGGCAGAAAACTCCTGTATCAGACCAGAACCTACAGGAGTTGGCCTCAGGAGAGTCAGCCTTATATACTTGGGATGGCCAACTCAAGTATTAAAAAACAAAAAAAGTGTATATTTATGCATAAGTAAGACAGACAGACAGAGAAAGAGGAACAAAGAGTCAGAACCCCCAACAGGGTCTTGACACTGTGACCCACCTCCAGCCTCAGCCAACCCCCATCATGACCAGCACACTCTAGGAGGTCTCCAATGCAAGCTTGTAACTTTCCCATATGGATAAACCTCACAGAACACCCCATTTTACCATTGTGACACTGACTCAACACCCCAAAGATCTTTCACGTGACATTGCCTTTAATAGTTCCTTAGTCCACAGCTACATTTTCAAAGAAGACTTAACAGTTCTAAGGCACCACATTTTGTATTTCTAAAGAAATCTTTCACATATTGTGTCTATTTTTGTGGGGAGAAGAAAAGACAGGGGAGAAGGAGAAGGTGTGCTTTGTTTTTATCCAAACTATAATTCCCATAACTATGAATAATAAATGCATCAACCCCATAAACACAGTCTTCTAAATAAAAAGCCCTGGAGAGTATTGTAGACAATAGCATCATCCTACAGAGGAAACTGAGCTAACTAGACAAAGTGTATGAAATGATTCCAACTCTGTCTGCTGGTTAGCATTTTTTTCTGACATTTATTTTTTCCCATGGGGGGAAAAATGCTAACCAGCAAGGTCTTGGTTAGCATTTTTTTTTGGGGGGGGGGAGAAGTTTTTATTATAGGGCACGTGCACTCGCCAGAAAGACAGAGAGAGACAGAGAGATAGAAAGCAAGAAACCATCCCCCAGGGGTGGTGGCCATGCTGTAAGTCCCTTCTCCTCCATTCTCCTCTTGAGATCTTGGGCACGCACACACATGCACCCGACATGAATTTAAGCTACCAGGTCCAGGACTTGAATGGCGACATAGCCATTACACCAACTGCTGCTCCCTTGGTTAGCATTTTTTTTAATTTATTTTTTTATTTACATTTTTAATACATTCAGTTACATTATTTAGCTTACAACATGATCATTTCAATATTTGAACATTTATCCCCGGTCTAGTTGATCAAAATATAGCAACATTACCTCCCTGTCTCAACAATGCTGTCTTCGTATCCCTCCTCCAAATGTTCTTCCCCAGGCCCCTCTCCCCCCACACACCCCACATCTGGCATTTACATCCATCACTTCTGTTTGTACATCCTCTAGCCTGTCAGTTTCAGTTATAGAGTGCAGACATTTGGTATATATTAAGTGGGGACATACAGTGTCTCTCCTTCATAGCCTGGCTTGCTTCACTCAGCAGTAAATCATGCATATTCTTCCACTTTCTGTCAAAAGCCAGGGTTTTGTTGTTCTTAATGGCTGAATAGTATTCCATAGAGTATATGTGCTACAGTTTTTCAATCCATTCATCCGTACGGGGGCATTTGGGTTGATTCCATGTCTTAGCAATCGTGAAAAGTGCCGCAATAAACGATGTGCAAGCACTTTTCCAATGAGAAATTGGGAACTCTCTTACACTGCTGGTGGGAATGTAAATTAGTCCAACCACTGTGGAGAACAATTTGGAGATTCCTCAAAAATTTACAAATAGAACTTCCATATGATCCAGCAATCCCATTTCTTGGTTAGCATTTTTAAGAGGTGAAATTTGGAGTCAACACATGGTGTGGTGATTAAGGTAGCTAGATTCCACATGGCCAACTGTGCAATTTAAGTTCCATATTCCAGAGGCTTGAGAAACATGTTGTATGTGTGTGTGTGTGTGTGTGTGTGTGTGTGCACAAAATCCAGAAAGGGGGGAGAAATGGAAGAGAAGGGATTGCAGTGTGACCATCCACCATGGAGGAGGGAGGTGTTTTCTCACTATACCTCTCTCTCTGTCTCTCTCCAGCAAGTGTATTGCCCTCTGGCAAAATTTTAAAAAAGTAAAATAAAATAAGGTGAATTCTGAAGTGAAGGAATTCAAATAAGTAGGAATTCTGTACTTAATATTTTTCTCTTAAGGTTAAAATAAATTTAGTTCCTACAGTAGCTATTGAACAACTCAGCTCCAGGAGACATCATTGATATTGTATCTACATATAGCATGGGCCCTCCGGAGTTATGCAGCACAGTCTGGCCACAGACATTAATCAGTCTTTCCCAAATATTCATTTTAATTATTACTCTTGGGATAGGCAAAAAGAATGCACTGACTTCAAGCACAAATTTTGAAATGGGGGCCAACTGGTGGCATGGTGGTTAAGATGGCTGGATTCCATATGGCTGACTGCCCAGTTAAAGTTCCAGACCCTGGTGCTTGAGAAACACATCAGACCTCATGACCATCCCCCCTTGGAGGTGTTTCACTTTCCATCTCTCTCTGGCTCTCTCAGGCCAACACACATATCCTTTATCAATTTTTTTTATTAATGTCTAAAGAATAAAAAACAAGCTGATCAGGTAATAAAGATTCTAGTAGCCCTGAGAATCTTGAAAAAAAAAAAAAGGATGGGGGACAGCAGGTGGCCTGGTGGTTAAGGTGCTGGATCCTCCCACATGGCTGACCATGGTTTGAGCCTTGGACCTGGTGGCTTGCTTTCTCACTTTCCCTCTCTCTCTCTCTGTGTCTCTCTCTGGTCAAATTAAAATAAATAAACGAATCAATAAAATTAAATAAATAATTCTTCAAAAATATTTTTTTAAAAAGGGATGAACTGCTTGTCCTTTCTTTCTGAAGCTGGTTAGGTGCAAAATTTGACAAAAACAAAATAAGAGCTATTCAAAGAGTAACTTCTTTTTCCAGCAGAACTGTTGACAACCTTGGTGAATAAGAGATCATAGTCTCCATAGGCAGAATGGTCTCCCCTCTTCTGCATTCACCATCCCGATTCTGGCTTGCTCTGGTGAGGTCCATTGCTATGGGCCTGGCATGTTAATACCTAGTTACTGCTCCAGTTTAATCTCCCAGCACTTCTCACCTTGCATTTCCCACTTTGCTAAGACCAAATGGTAGTCCCCGACAATCGCATTCCTGCTTTGTGCTCCCATGACTTTGCTCATATTGTTTGCTCTGCTTTGAACACCCTCCCATTTTCTTCACCTGGCTGATTCTCAAACACCCTTCCGGACTAAGTCAGTCCAACCCTTCAGAAAGTCTTCTTGGTTATTTCCTCATCAATCCACTTGCTATAAAAAGTTGTTCTCCTTTAAGCAAAAATATTCTTTGCATTAAAATTATTTATTTGTCTCCTCTCACTAAATTGTAAGGTCCTCTGAACCATAGTAACAGGAATCCAGGAGATCAGCAAACACATTAGGCCTTAGATTTCTCTGCCCAACAGCTGGGGAGCTAATCCTCAAATAACATTCACCAATGGTTGTTAGTCATCACCCCACCAGACATCTTGATTAGGTTATAATTGTATCACATGATTATTGCACAAAAGACAACAAGTTACGTACCATTACTCACTTTTGGACATCCTAAGATCTTTAGCAATGATATTTAATGGCCTGTCAAGGAACCATTTTGGACAATGAGTAGGTTAAATATTTAAAATACATTCAGAGATATTGCAGGCTTACTTCTTCACTACTGCAATAAAATGAATGTCGCAATAAAGTAAGTTACATAACATTTTTGACTTTAAGTGCATTTAAAAGTTATGTATGTAGGCTGGCAGGTGATCTGGTAGTGAAGATGCTGGACTCCCAGATGGTTTACTGTGGTTCAACTTCCAGACCTGGCAACTTGCTTTCTCACTTTCTCTCTCTCTCTGTCTGGTCAAAAATTAAAATATGTAAATAAATATATTAAATTAATTAAATGAATAATTCTTTTTAAAAAAAGTTATTTATGGCCCAGCCTAGGTGACACAGACAGTAGGGAACCACTGCCCAATAATGGAGCAATACAGAAAACCCTGGGTTCAGATCTCAGGTCAGCCTGTATACCTGGACGGTTGAAGAGCTGTAGGGAAAGATTTGTGCATGTTTCTCACTCATTCTCATGAAAGAAAGAAATTTTATAGACAAACAGTATGCTTACATTATACCACAGTCTATTAAGTGTATAATATCAATATGCCTAAAAAATGTAAATTTCTAATTAAAAATGTACTTTAGGGGCCAGGAGGCATGGTAGTTAATGTGCTGGATTCCCACATGACAATGGCAGTCATGAATCCCTTAAAGTCATTCATGAGGATCAGAATCAACTTCTTCTAAACTGTTACTATTTATATTTTGACCTCTCCCCCATGAATAACAAATGTTCTTAACGGCATCTAGAATACTGAATCTGTGAATCTTTTATTTTAGGTTTTTGCCATAGGGCATGTGCACTCACCAAAGAGGAGGGAGACAGAGAGATAGAGAGAGAAGGAAAGTAAGATATCAATCCCCAGAGGAGAAGACTGTGCCACAATTCCTACTCCATACTTTTCGTGGGATCTTGGACATGCACGCACACGCACCCTGTGTGATTTTCTAAACCACTGAGTCTAGGACTCAAACTGCAGTTGACCATGTGGAAATCCAGCTGCCTTAACCACCATACCACCTGTTGGCCCCATAAAATAGTGAATCTTTTCCAGAAAATTTTCTATTTAATTTGCCCAGATCCATCAGAGAAATCGCTATCTATGGCAGCTATAACCTTATAAAATATATTTCTTAATTAATAAGACTTGAAAGTCGAAATTATTCCTTGACCCATGGGCTGCAGAATGTGTTAGAAGGCATGAAAACATTCATTTCCTTGCACATCTCCATCAGACCTCTCAGGTGAACAGGTGTATTATCAATGAACAGTCATTTTCAAAGTCATCTTTGTTTTTATTCTCTTCATAGTAGTTCTCAGTATTGAGCTTAGTATCAGTAAATGATGCTATAAACAGATATGGTGACACTCAGGCTTTGTTGTTCCATTTACAGAGTTTAGGCAGAGAAGATTAAATATAATTATTAAGTGCCCTAGGATTTTCAGAATAGTAAATTAACATTGGCTTCAACTTAAATCACCAGCAGCATTAGACCCTAACAAAAGATTTAGTCTGTCCTTTGAAGTTTTGAAGCTATACATTGACCTCTGTTCCAGCTATAAAAGTTATAGATGACATCTTCCTCCAAAATAAGGTTGTTTTGTCTACATTGAAAATACATTGTTTAGGGAACCAGCAGTTAGCGTAATGGCTATGTCGCTGGACTCCCACATAGTCGACCGTGGTTCGCGTCCCGGACCCGGTGGCTTAAAAAAACTCACGCCGGGCGCGTGTGCATGCGTGCCCAAGATCCCGAGAGGAGAATGGAGGAGAAGGGATTGTGGCATGACCATCCCCTCTGGGGGGTGATTTCTCGCTTTCTGTCTCTATATCTCTGTCTTTCTGGCGAGCGCACGCGCCCTATAGCAAAAAACCTCTAAAAAAAAAAAAAAAAAGAAAAGAAAATACATTGTTTAGTGTAGCTAACCTTCCCCAGTTATCTTAGGTAGATCTTTATAATATACTATAACTTCTACATGACCACTTGCTGCCTCACATCATACTTTTATCCTATTGAAACAGCTTTTGTCCTTCAGGCTCATGAACCAACCTAGCTTTGAATTTTTATTTTGCAGCTTCCTTACCTCCCACAGCCTTCACAGAATTAAAGAGAGCTAGGGCCTTGCCCTGTATTAGGCTTTAGCTTAAGGGAATGTTGGCTGATTTGATCTTCTCTCAGGACCACTCGAACTTTCTTCATATTAGCAATAAGACCATTTTGACTTTCTTACCATTCATGTATTCACTAGAGTGGCTCTTTTAATTCCCTTTGAATTCATGATTTGGCTAACTGGTATAAGAGGCCTAGCTTTTGGCCTATCTTGGTTTTCAACAAATTTAATAATTTCTAACTCTTATTTTCACTTGAACACTTAGAGACCTTTGCGAGTTTTTGTTTTTGTTTTTTTCCTCAGAGGTTTCTGTCTTAGGGAATGTCGCACTTGCTGAGAAGAGAGAAAGAGACAGAGACAGTGAGAGGGAAAGTGAGAAATCTCTTCCATTCTCCTCTCTGGATCTTGGGCATGCACACACATGTGCCTAGCCTGAGTTTCAAGCTACCAGTCTGGGACTTGAACCATGGTCAGTCATGTGAGAGTACAGTGACATAACTGCTACCCCAGCTGCTGACTTAGACCGGTGGCTTGAAACTCATGCTGGGCATGTGTACGTACATGCCCCAAATCCTGAGAGGACCATGGAAGAGAAGGGATTGTAGCATGGCCATCCTCCCTGGGGGGGGGGGGGGGGGGGGGGTTGATTTCTCACTTTCTGTCTGTCTGTCTCTCTCTTTCTCTCTGGTGAGAGCATGTGCCCTATAGCAAAAACCTCTCCAAAAACAAACAAAAAAACCATACACCAGTCATTATGAAAGGCCCTGCACCTTTAGTCCATGGTCTAAGGACTGGGTTTGACTTTTTGTATTTGTATATGCAAATTAATTTCTTGCACATAAATAAGCACCCAGACAGAGACAGCCTGAAAAAAACAGATTTAAAATGCTTTTGGTCAGGGACCAGCAGTTAGCATAATGGCTGTGTCACTGGACTCCCACATAGTCGACTGCGGTTCGAGTCCCGGACCCGGTGGCTTAAACTCACGCTGGGCGCGTGTGCGTGCGTACCCAAGATCCTGAGAGGAGAATGGAAGAGAAGGGATTGTGGCGTGGCCATCCCCCCTGGGGGGTGATTTCTCGCTTTCTGTCTCTCTGTTTCTCTCTGTCTGTCTGGCGAGCACACACACCCTATAGCAAAAAAAAAAACCTCTCCAAAAAAAAAAAAAATGCTTTTGGTCAAATATAGAGTTACCTTGGAGCAGCATCATAAGCTTTAAGTATCTAACAACCTCCAAAGCTTAACACTCAAGTCACAGAAGCAGGGCCAAAGGTTTTTCTTTCTGCAACATCCTTAATTTACTAGGGTTACCAACCGTGATGCCCATCTTCACCACATGCCATGTGGAACATGTACTAGACAGGGAATGTGTATCCACAAGAATCTCAAAACACAGTCTCGGGCTTCAAGGACTTAATGACATTGTAAAGCATTTTTTTTATTTAGTCGAACCTTGGCTCTGTTGAAAGTCAGTATGCTCCAAGACATGACAAAGGCTAAGTAGCCACATAGCTGTGGTCTGCAAAGGGAAAATACACAATTGCTGTAAAGAACAGGTTGGAATCACACAAAGAGAGAAACCGGCAAGCAAGTTAGAGATCTGCGGACTCTGCAGTTGACAAACCATGAAGGTGCCATACAGAAGCTTTAGTGTTGGGTCATCCCAAAAGTCTGTGCCACTGCCAGCCACTGTTCCAGGAGTTGTTAATTTTTGCACTTAAACAGGGACAATTACAGACAGCACAAATATTTTACGGGGCTTGTGTTCTATTTATTAAATGAATTCAGTCTAAAACAAAAAGTGACTAATCCTTTTTAATCTTTCAGAAGGAAAACATTTGTACTATCACATTTATAATATCAATATTTAATGCTTTACTTTTTAAAAACCTTCTTTCAGGGAAAATTCCTTATAACTTATTTGGTTTACTATGATTTTAAAAAGTACATAATTAGGGAAGGATATAGGAAAGGGAACAGAAAAAAATGTGTAAAATATTAAGGAACAATATAGCAGCTGGTTTTCATGAAAGAGGCTGTCCCTGGTAATTGTAAAACTACGTGACAACAGCTACAGTTGTATCACAGTCAAATCTCATTAGTTTGGAATTCAGCAAAAGGGTGAAATGAAATCAATTTCCAGCACTGGTGTGAGTAATCCAGTATGTCATTTTATCTGTGCTGTAACAAAGCATCTAATAAGTCCTTCTCCAGCCAGGAAACTGTAGAATAAAACAAGTCAGTAGTGAGAAGAATTAAATTATGCTGTTGTTTACTCTCTCTCTTATTG
This sequence comes from Tupaia tana, assembly GCA_026018925.1. Classification (NCBI taxonomy): domain Eukaryota; kingdom Metazoa; phylum Chordata; class Mammalia; order Scandentia; family Tupaiidae; genus Tupaia; species Tupaia tana. The sequence goes on from JAKSZU010000002.1 coordinate 72,873,753, forward strand.
GCAAACCATGATCATTATTCATTGATCTTTTTTTTTCCTAGCCATGACACCTGCTGTTATAAAAGAAGCCAATTCTAACTATCTGTTGTCAAGGCATTCAAACCCTTTTTTCATCAGCTGTGAATGATTTGGGGCTTTGAAGAAGGCATTATTGCCTTCATCCAATATGTGCAGATAAAATGGCTTTTACTTCAAAAGAAACCTAATTTTTTCTAAAGGAAATGAATATGAAAATATTCTTATTGAAAGAAGAAAGGAAGAAGAAAAGTGAGAATGAAGAAGAGAAGGGAAGAGAAAACAAGAGGGCTGTCCCTGGAGTGCAGCAGTTAAGCGTTGTGTGGAAGGAGCCAGACCCACATGGCTGACCATGACTGCAAGGGCTCAACAGCCTGAAAAACACACTGGTCCATTTGCAGGCACATCCAGGATCCTGAGAAGAAGAAAGAAGACAGGAAAGGGGATGGTGGCATGACCAGGCTTCATTGGGAGGTGCTTTTATCCTCACACATACACTTTCTTTTATTCTCTCTCTGGAAAGTGCATGAACTCTCTGGCATTAAAAAATAAATAAGTAAAAGCAAGAGAAGAAAATAATGTCTTACATAAGAGTTAAGATTAATGTAATGCATGACGTAAGCACTTCTTTCTTTCTTCTTCTTCTCTTCTTTTTTTTTTTTTTTTTTTTTTCCAGAAGTTTTTGCTATAGGGCGTGTGCGCTTGCCAGAAAGAGAAAGACAGAAAGCGAGAAATCATCCCCCCAGGAGGCATGGCCATGCCGCAATCCCTTCTCCTCCATTCTCCTCTTGGGATCTTGGGCACGCACGCACATGCGCCCAGCATGAGTTTAAGCCACCGGCTCCAGGAATTGAACCGCAGTTGACTACATGGGAGTCCAGTGATGTAGCCATTATATCATTTGCTGGTTCCGTAAGCACTTCTTTTCTCTTGAATTCTACCATATCCACCTTTCTAATTCATTTTACTCCTGTGCAATAAATGGTGGTCATGAATTTCCAAACTCAGTTGGAGATAAGGAAAATACAGAAGTTTTCAAGTAATGTGTGGCAGGCAATCTTACAAGGGCGTTCATCACTGCCCTTTGTAGAGAAGCCTTTTCCAAAGCCAGGAGGAAGAATGTGACTGCTGACAACACATAGAAGGGTAGAGACACTGAAGTCTTATTTCTGAAGGTTTTCCTAATGGCTTGTCTGACCTTTGATCTGTTTTCACATTAATAATGGAACCTTTGAGACAACCTTGAAGGCCACCAGGTGGCATGGTAGTTAAGGCCAATGGATCCCACAGGCCACCTGTGCAGTTCGAGTCTCTGACCCAACAGTTAAAAAAATACACTGGGCCTGTGTGCATGTGCCAAAATCCAGAGAGAAGGGGAAAATGGAGAAGCGATTGCAGTGTGACCATGCCTCCTGGGAGCTGATTTCTCACTTCTCCTTGTGCTTTAACTCTCTCACTCTGTCTCTCTCTGGAGTATACACATGCCGTGTGGCAAAATTTAAGAGAGAGAGACAACCCTGAACTAGCCTCTCAGGCTCCAATCCTTTCTCTGCTCACAGCCATCCTCCATGTGGCTGTCAGAGTTATCTTTTAATAACACATGCCTGGTCATGTAGCTGCCATGACTAAAACCTCTGCTTCATAAGCAGGGAGGAGTAAATCCAACTTCTTAGGAGGTCCACCAAGGCTCCATCTTTCCCTCTTCATCTCCTACTTCCCATCCTCTTCCTATCCTCAAATCATCCTATGTTCACTATTCCCTGATCACACCACACTTTTACATGTGCAGCCCCTCTGCCTGGATCCCATCTTGTCCCCTCTCCCGCATCTCCATGGTCACATCGCAGCCACATGACAGTCAAATTCCTTTTAAACCTTGATTTCTGAATTGTGTTCGCAGCTGCTATGGCACCACCATTACCCTCCAACACCAGTGCCACCTTTAGTTGGCCAAGGCCCACCCAAGAAGAAAGGGCGTATGTGTGGAGGTGTGTATCCCATGGCTCGTACAAAGCAGACAGCCTGCAAATTGACAGTGGGGAAGCACCCAAGAAGCAATTGGCGGGAACCAGCAGTTAGTGTAATGGCTATGTCGCTGGACTCCCACGTAGTCGACCGCGGTTTGCGTCCTGGACCCGGTGGCTTAAAACTCACGCCGGGCGCATGTGTGTGCGTGCCCAAGATCCCGAGAGAAGAATGGAGGAGAAGGGATTGCGGCGTGACCATCCCCCCTGGGGGGTGATTTCTCGCTTTTTGTCTCTATGTCTCTCTCTCTCTGTCTGGCGAGCACACGCGCCCTGTAGTGAAAACCTCTCAAAAAAAAAAAAAAAAAAGAAATTTAAAAAAAAAAAAAAAAAAAAAGCAATGGGCTACAAAAGCCATTGACAAGAGTGCAATCTCTACTGGAGGGTGAAGAAACTTCATTGCTAGAGGCCTGGTACTGTGGCACTCTTGTCAAAATAGACATTATCAGACGGCCACTAAACTTCTGATTTACAAACTTCCTTTCCAGCAACTCGTGTGAGAAATTGCTTGCGACTTCAACACAGATCTGTGCTTCTAGAGTGCAGCTCTTGGTGCTTTGCAGAAGGTAAGTGAGGCCTTATCTGGTTGGCCTTTTTGCAGATACCAACCTGTGTGCTAGCCATGCCAAACGTGTAACAATCATGCCAAAAGAGATCAGCTAGCACATCACATATGTGGAGAATGTGTGTAAGAATTCACTGTGATGGGAAACAATTCATTCGCAGAAAACTTTTTCTCTTTTTCTTGTTATTAGTAGTTCTGAAAGTTAGAGGTTTTTCCCTGTGGAGTTAAAAGGTACCCAAGTATGATTGAGAGTGGAAAATAGGGAAATCAGCTATTGGCAGTTTTCCCATTTCATTTGTGTGTGGATTCTTAATATAAATGAGGGAATTAAAGATTAATGCAAGTCAGAATGTTTCAGTGAACAAGTTTCAGCAATTCAACTTTAGAACAACTATAAATAAACCTCTTAAATTCTTCTGGACAATGCCAGCATTTGGATTTTTTAAAACAATTTCTTACTGGCAACTAAACGGTGTTTGTAGCATTTTTATCATACAGTAGATTCCAGCCATTCACTATACTGTTCTAACTGAGTTGTCCTACATGGAAGTACGTGTTTTTAATATTGTCTGTCCTTAGTGCTGTTTCAGTTAGTTTGCTATTAAAACACATTAAACTAAAAATAAAATAAACCCTCATTTCCTTGGGGACACTTTTTTAAAGCTCTTAGCCCAATGTAATCTTCTGTTTTAAAAAATGGGTTTTTGGCTTGAACCAGATTCCTAGCCTCTTGCTTTCCTTCGTGGATAGCATGAGCTTCACCACTGGCTCCACCACCTTCTCCATCAACTACCGGTCCCTGGACTCTGTCCAGGCCTCCAGCCACCATGTCTGGTCAGGCAGCGGCGCTGCCAGTGTCTCTGCAGGCGCTGGCGGCTCAGGTTCCTGGATCTCCGTTTCCTGCACCGGTGCTGTCCAGGAAGACTGGGTTCTGAGGGCCCTGGCAGCAGGGATGGCCGGGGGGTTGGTGGGAATAGGGAGAATCCAGGGCTAGAAGGAGACCATGCAAGACCTGCACAACTGCCTGGCCTCCCACATGGACAAAGTGAGGAACCTGGATACTGATAACTGGAGGCTGGAGAGCAAGATCCAGGAACACGTGGAGAGGAAGAGGCCCCAGGTCAGAGACTGGGGGCATCACTTCAAGACCATAGAGGAGCTAAGGACACAGATCTTTGCAAACTCTGTGGACAATGCCACTGCCATTCTGCAGATAGACAATACCCAGCTTGACTTTAGAGTCAAGTATGAGACAGAGCTGGCCATGTGTCAGTCTATAGAAAGTGACATCCACAGTCTTTGCAAGGTCATTGATGACACCAATGTCACTGGGCTGCAGATAGAGACAGATTGAGGCCCTCAAGGAGGAGCTGCTCTTCATGAAGAAAAACCATGAGGAGAAAGTAAATGGCCTACAAGCCCAGATTGCCAGCTCTGGGTTGACTGTAGAAGTGGATGCTCCCAAATCTCAAGACCTCAGCAAGATCATGGCAGACATCCAGGCCTAATATGACAAGCTGGCTCAGAATAACTGAGAGGAGCTGGACAAATACTGGTCCCAGCAGACTGAGGAGAGCACCACAGTGGTCACCATATAGTCCGCTGAGGTCAGAGCTGCAGAATCAACATTCACAGAGCCAAGATGTATGGCCTACTCCTTGGGATTGACCTGGACTCCATGAGAAATCTGAAGGACAGCTTGGAGAACAGCCTGAGGGAGGTGGAGGGCTGCTATACCATGCAGATGGAGCAGCTTAATAAAGTCCTGTTGCACCTGGAGTCAGAGCTGGCACAGACCCGGGCAGAGGGACAGCACCAGGCCCAGGAGTACAAGGCCCTGCTGAACATCAAGGTCAAGCTGGAGGCTGACATTGCCACCTACCATCACCTGCTGGAAGACGCGAGGACTTTAGTCTCAGTAATGCCCTGGACAGCAGCAACTCCACGCAGACCATCCAGACGACCACCACCTGCAAGCTGGTGAATGGCAAGGTGTGTCTGAGACCAACAATACCAAGGTTCTGAGGCATTGAGACAGTTGAAACAGCATACCCTTGAGAAGCCACAGGCCCATAAAAAATGCAGAGGTCAAAACAATAAAAAATAAAATAAATAAAAAGTAGGTTTTATTATTATTCAGGTATGAAAGGGTAATTGGTCAGGAGACAACTTTTTTTTTTTTTTTTTTTTTGCCAGAGGGCATGTGCTGGAGACAGAGAGTGAGAGAGACAGAAAGCCAGAAAGTGCAGCTCTCGGGGCCAGGTCACACTGCAACACCTCCTCCTCCATTTCTCCCTACTTTCAAGATTTTGGGCACACATGTCCAGGGTAGTTTCAAGCCATTGGGTCTGGGACTCTAATCACAGAGTTGGCCATATGGGATCCAGCTGCCTTAGCCACCTAGCTACAGGCTCGAGCCAATAACTTTTGTTGGATCAGCCCATGGCAGGTGGATCCCACATAGTCGACAGTATGGTTCAAGTCTTGGGACCTGCTAGCATGAGAAACATGTCAGGTACATGTGCATGCCCCGAATGCCAAAAGGAAGGAGAGATGGAGAAGGGATTATGGAGTGATCATTCCCCACAGGGGGTACTTTCTCACTTTCCCTTTCTCTCTCTGGTGAATGCATGTGCCCTCTGGCAAAATTTTTAAGAAAAAAGAAGAAAAAAGAAAGAAAGAAGAAGAAAAGGAAGGAAGGAAGGAAGGAAGGAAGGAAGGAAGGAAGGAAGGAGGAAAAATTAAGAAAGAAGAAAAAAGAAGCAAGAGAGAAGGAAGGAAGAAAAAGAAAAAGAAAGGAAGGAAGAAGAAAGAGACAGGAAAGAAAGGAAGGAAGAGAAAGAAAGGAAGGGAAAGAAAGAAGTAAAAGGAAAGAAAGAGAAAAAGGAAGAAAAGATAGTGTGTTACTCTCAATTCCCAAGGGAAGAGTCAAACCACACCATGCAGGGCAACATGGGAAAGCACCAGGGTCACTCAGAAAACAAAGGCAGGTGAGAGGAAAATGCCAGCAAGAGCCCTTATTATGATTTCTGCAGGAAAGACAAAACAAGGTAAGTAGGTTTAGGATTGGTCAATTTGAATAATTCCATCAGGCTTTGGGTTATAAAGGCTGTCTTCGGCTGTGTGGTACCTAGCAATTAGAGCAGGAGAATATGGTTCTGAGTGTGAGGAGTCAATGGAAGAGGTGATGGGGTATGTGAGCTCTGAGTTGGTTAGTTTGCCTATGAAAGTCACGCCCTCTGGGGCAAGCCAACTACTATCTCTAGAATTTGGCTAGGAAGGGTAGTTTTCCCCAGTCAACAAGGCTCCAAGATGTTAAAGCACCAGAATTACAGAAAATAAAAATGCATGCTAATATACATCTTTTTATTGTAGTTTATACAATACTTTTATAACATTTTGCATTTGATTTGTTTCTGTCCACCCCTCAAGAACAGAGATCTCACCATTGGAACTAGGACTCAGAAAGATCTAAACGCAAACAAGTAAATAAATGAAAGCAGATTGTCCTTGACAAAAAAAAAAAAAACAGAGATGAGTATTTTCAATCATCTAATGTGAAACTTCCCAGGGATCTCAATATTACAAAATTAACAGCGATGTCTTTACATCTGGGAATATTTGTGTAGTGTAGAAGCTCTCCATGCTCAGTGACAGGAGGCCTGGCTCAGGACTGCACAGCACCTGCTAACTCACAGGACCCACACAAACACTCCTCGAGATGTGCTCTTCCAGGCTTCCAGGCCAAGTTCTCCATCACATGTGTGAGTTGAGCAACATTTTATATTTATTTTCTCCAATATAGAAAAAAATCAACCTTAATAGCAAACATTCGCTTGTTCCCTTACATTCTTCACTCAGCTCTTCAGATGAATATCTTTTAGCTCACACTCGGTTTTACAAGAATAATAAACAGGAAATAATATGAGATAAAGACTCCAATTTTTGTGAAGATAGTTTCCCTTTAAGAAACAAGAAGAAAAAATATGCTAAAATAATTGCAGATCCCTCTTAATGTCGTTGATTGGAGCCCATTAAGTAAGAACCCCAGAGAGTAGTATGTGCCTCTGAAGAGATCCTGATTGGAAGAGAGCACTGTACAATAAACGAGGTCTGAGGGCTTAGGAAAAACAGCAGGTTACTGATACATGATGTTAACTAAAAATAAAGAAGGAAGGGGCAAAGCATATCAAGAAAATCAGCAAGGGGAAAGAAAACAGAACAAGGACCTTAGGTGGAAAAAGAAAGGAACAAACACTAATGAATGAGGTCATTCATTTAAGACCAATGTTCACTCACGGTGATTAGCAACTAGAAAAAACACAGTCAAGCCTAAGCGGAATCTATTACTTTCCTCAAGCAAAATCTGTCCTGGAAACAGCTAGTTGGTCCTTCCTGTCAATTACAATGTGTTCCTCTTTTAAGTCAAATGAAACCATTTAAGGATTCTCTTAAATGAGACATGTATGGGAAAGCACACAACATACAGAACAAATAAGCTGCTCGATAAATGGAATTCTGCTTTTTCCCCTGCATGCCATTCGAGAAATGACTCCAAAGTCCTCAAGTTCTGGGGTCAGTGGATAAACAGTACATTTATCTCACCAAAATTGAATGTCATGTTGGTGAGAAACTCAAGATTTCAGCAAAATGAGTTCACAAAGGGACTCAGTGGTCCTTTCCCACTATGACTGGCACATTCTGCCATGGCTCTCAGCTCTTCCTCACTGGCAGCCCAGAGCCTATGCTTTTCTTTTGTGGCCGGGGCCCAGTGAGTGCGTGTTCATCCACATGGTGAATGTGATGTGTTCTTTGGGTCTTAGCCAACCAGAACACGCCACTCACGGAAGTCAACAAAAGCATTTTCAGTGTCCTGCTGCTTTCCCACATGTCCCTCGTCACTACCTTAATATTCGGGACTTGAAAGGGAAACATTCACCTCATTTTTTAGCTTTCATTTGCATTAAGGTTTTTTGTTTGTTTGTTTTGCATTAGGTTTTCTCCATGAAGAGTAATCATGCAACTGAGATTTAGATGACTTTAGTGAAATTCTTTTTTTTTCCTTTCAGCTTTATTGAGGTTTGATTGACAAATAAAAACTAAGAATGCCATATACGTAAGTGTTATGAAATGATTACCACACTTAAGCTATATCCATTACGCCAACTGCTGGTCCCACTTAAGCTATATCCATAACCATCACCTCATAGGCTTTCCCTGTGTGTGTTCAGAACACTCAAAATCTACTTTCTTAACAAATGTTGAGTATATGTTATTATTAACTCTAGTAATATTACGCATTTGATATCTTTAAATTATCAGGCCATTGGGAGAGTCACGACGTATTTTTTCTATGTTTTCCTATGCAAAAATGCATCGTAACTTTCCTGATGACCCAATATTTATCATATAACTGAATGTTTGTACCTTTGATTAACATTTCCCCCATCCATCCCTTAGCCATGCTATTCTCTGTTTTGATGAGTTTCACTCTTTCAGATTTCATGTATAAATGAAGTCATAAAGTATTGCTTTTCTGAGCCTAGCTTATTTTACTTAGTATGGCCTCCAGATTCATTCATATGATCACAAATGGCATGATTTCTTTTTAAAAAATGCTGAATAATATTCCATTGTGAGTAGGTATGTATATCACGTTTCATTCATTCATTCATTCATTCACCCACAAGTACTTAGGTTGTTTCCGTATCTTTGCTATTGCACATAATGCTGCAATAAACATGGGAGTGCCCATATCTCTTTAACATAATAACTGCAATTTTCTTTGTATATATACCCAGAAATAGGATTGCTGGATCCTATGGTCATTCTACTTATAATTTTTTGAGATACTTTTACACTGTTTCCTATAGTAGCTATATTAATTTACATTCCTACCAACCATGTGCAAGGGTTCCCTTGTCCCTCCTTGCCAATACTTCTTTTTTTTTAGAGTTATTTATTTAATTTTATTTATTATTATTACTTTTAAATTTTCCATAGGGCACGTGTGCTAACCAGAGAGAAACAGAAAGAGAGAGAGAAGGAAAGTGTGAAAGCAAGCTGCCAGGTCTGGGACTTGAACTGTGCTCAGTCATGTGGGAGTCCAATGCCTTAACCATCACACACCTGTTGGCCCCTTGCCAATACTTCTAATCTTCTGTTTTGTTTCTGTTGTTTTTGTTGTTGTTGTTTTCCCAATAGCCATACTAACGGACAGGAGGTGACATCACACTGTGGTTTTCTACAATGGCTGCACCATTTTAAATTCTCACCAACAGAACATGTGTTCCAATTTCTCCATATCCTCTACAAAACTCAATTGTTTTCTGTTCTTTTGATGGTAGCCATCCTGATATGCCCTAATGGGCAGTATCTCATTGCAGTATTGAGTCACGTTTCCCTGATAATTACTGGTGTTGGGCATCTTCTTAAGTGCTTCTCAGCCATTTGTATATCTTCTTTGGTGCTATGTCTATGCAAGCCCTTTGTTCATTTTTGAGTTGAGTTGTTTGGTTTTATTGTTGGTTGAGTTTGGGTAGCTTTCTACATATTCTCAATATTAATCCCTTGCATGTGATTTGTAATTATTTTCTCCCACTCAATAGATTGTCTTATTACTCAGTTAATTATATATTTTTTTTTTCTTTTTTAATGTTACAGTTTATTCCGTCTTCATGATTGCAGACATTCTGGGCAAAGTGGGTAAGCAATGCAAATAAAGCAAACATCTTTTCCTCACATTTAACCAGATGCAGCATTTTGGCATTTTCATAATATGCAGGTTGATTTTATTCATTGACTTGGGTTGAAAGCTGGCAACAGTAAATCTTCGCAGTTTAGGTTCTTCCTTCATAGCTACTCCAAATATCCTAATTCCTAAATTACTGAAATGGTGTTCACTGCACCATTCCTGAAGCTTTCATGTCTTCAACCTGACACTTCATTCAGGCAGGGAATTGTTAAAAGTTGTCTTTCTCTTTGCTATCCCAGGCCAAAAGCAATCTTTTTTTTTTTTTTTTTTTTTTTTTGGAGAGGTTTTTGTTATAGGGCACATGAGCTCACCAAAAAGACAGAGAGAGACAGAGAGACAGAAAGCAAGAAATCATCCCCCAGGGGGGACAGCCACACTGCAATCCCTTTTATTTTCCTCTCGGGATCTTGGGCACGCACGCACACATACCCGGCATGAATTTAAGCCACTGGGCCTGGGACTTGAACCACAGTCGACTACATAGGAGTCCAGCGACATAGCCATTACGCTAACTGCTGGTCCCGGCCACAAGCAATCTTAACCATTAGTTACTATATAAAAATAAAATTGTGCTCCCAGGCATAGATTGAAACCATCATGCCTGGATTCCTTTTCAGAGCCTTTACTCCCTGAGCAGAAAATAAAGAGATCCTAACCAAGTGCTTTCATGAACAGTGATCCCAGTATGACATAAATATTGTCCTTTACAGCAGAAATCAAGAGGTTAGGCAACCCAGATCATCCTGACTAGTTTATCTTTATTGACATACAAGGTATATTTAAAGCAGATCCCAGACCAAGTATTGCAACCATAATCTCAAGAAATGATTCAGTATTAGCTCATACTGATGGAGTTCCTGCAAGATGCCAGAGCAAATGAGAAATTATCTCAGAGTGGTGGTTCATCATTTTTTACAAGTAAGAGGAAAACATGAAGGTGGGAAATAAAACTCCCTTCTAAACTCACCACATCCGATGGCTCTCTTCACAGCCTCAGATGACAAAATCCAGAGTCCTCAATTTCCTGATTTGAGAAATCCGTTTTCAAGGTGACTGTCAAGGTCAAGAGTTTTCAGACTTTTCCTTGCCATGGCCCATGAACTACAGTCCTTCAACAGGACTCTCTTTCTCTTCTATTGCTTTCTGAACACACTGCCGGTAGGACTTGAAGAGGTCGGTGCACGGCTCTCTGGAGCCATGCTTCATGTCTGTGCAAACCTCCCTGATGCTGTTCACAGTGATGGCTTAATCATGTCTTTTGATGCACAAAACGTTTTCACTTTCATGAAGTACAACCTGTCTGTTTTTTCTTTCATCATATGGGCTTTTGGAGTCATAGCAAAGAAATCGTTGTCAAATCTATGCCATAAAGCTTTTATTGTTGTATATTTTCCTCTAAGAGTTTTATAGTTATAGGTTCTATATTTAGGTTTTTGATCATTTTAAGCTAATTTTTTCATATGCTATTAGGTTAAGATTCAACTTCATTCTTTTGCATGTGGATATTCAGTTTTTTTAGTACCATTTGCTGAAAAGACTGGCTTTTCCCTTATTGAATGATTTGCCACTCTTTTTTTTTTTTTTTTTTTGGAGAGGTTTTTCACTATAGGGCGCGTGCGCTCGCCAGACAGACAGAGAGAGACATAGAGACAGAAAGCGAGAAATCACCCCCCAGGGGGGATGGTCACGCCACAATCCCTTCTCCTCCATTCTCCTCTCGGGATCTTGGGCACGCCCGCACACGCGCCCGGCGTGAGTTGTAAGCCACCGGGTCCGAGACGCGAACCGCGGTTGACTACGTGCGAGTCCAGTAACATAGCCATTACGCTAACTGCTGGTTCCCAATGATTTGCCACTCTTATCAAAAATTATTTGATCATATATGTGAGGATTTATTTTTGTGAATTTCCAGTTTTACTTTATAAATTTTTTTTAAACTGATTTCTAACTAATCCCATCCTGTTCTGTGTGGTCTGTATGCCTGTCTTTAAACCAGTAACATACAGTTTTGGTTATTACTGCTTAGTACAAGGGTTTTAAATCATAAGAATGAGTCCTCCAACTTTGTTTTTGTTCTTAGGTTTTGTTTTTTTTTTGTTTGTTTATTTGTTTTTTATTTCAAGATTATTTTGTTTAGGCTCACTTGTTTAGGTTCCCTTGAGATTCCATACGAATTTTAGGATGAGTTTTTCTATTTTTACTTTCTACTTCTGTAAGAAACATCACTGGGATATTGGTAGGGTTTACACTAAATCTGTAGATAACTTCGGTAGTATTGGTGTTTTAACAATATTAAGTCTTCTAAATTTTGAACGTGAGATGTATTTTGATTTATTTATGTCTTCTTTGATTTCTTTCAGCAATATTTTATAGTGTTCATTACACAAGTCTTTCACCATCTTGGTTAAATCCTAAGTACTTGATACTTTTTGATGCTATGATAAGTAAAATTGTTTTGTAATTTCTCTTTTAGATTGTTCACTGTTAGTATACAGAAATAAAATTGATCTTTATGTGCTATCTTTGTATTCTGCTATTTTGCTTAATTCCTTTATTAGTCTTTATGGTTTTTTTGTGTGGAATCTTTGGGTTTTCTACGCATAACACATCATCTGTAAACAGATATCACTTTACATCTTTTTTTCTAATTTGGATTCCTTTTCTTTTTCCTTTTTTTTGGTTAGTACATTTCTTTTATTAACTCATAAACACAATTACTTGTTTTCTGGTTTGTTGAAACAGTAAGTCAGACAACATTTGCCACAATAATGTCTGTCAAAATGGCTGGCCATAAAAACCCCAGCACCACATTCATCTGAAGGGCACTCCCGACGAAGGCGGCTAATTTTGCCATTTTCATCCACCTTCTAGTATTTCAGGACAGCCAGCTTAACCTTATTTCTCTTATGCTTATTCTTCTTGGCAGTGGTGTAAGACTTTTTTTTTTTCTTTTCTTAGCCCCACCATGAAGTCTCAACATGAGATGAAGCATGAACTCCTTTTGGATGTTGTAGTCCAAAGTACACCCATCTTCCAATTGCCTGCCAGCAAAGATCAGTCTTTGTTGATCAGGAGGAATTCCTTCCTTATCCTAGATTTTGGCTTTTACACTTTCTATGGTATCGGACAGTTCAACCTCGAGGTGATGGCCTTCCCTGTAAGGGCTTTTACAAAAGTCTGCATCTTGGTGGTGGTCCCACCACAGATGGCATGGCGGGTCGGAAAGAAAGCCCTTTTCTTTCTTTTTGTTACCTAATTGCTCTGGCTAGGATATTCAGTGCTATGTTGAATAGAAGTGGTGAGAACAGACATTCTTGTTTTCTTCTTGATCTTAGAAGAACAGCTGTCAGTTTTCACCATTGTGTGTAATGTTTACTGTGGGCTTTCTATATAACTTTTATTATGTTGAGATAATTTCCTTTTATTCCTAGTTTGTTGAATGCTTTTATTATGAAAGTGTATTCAATATTTGTCAAATGCTGTTTCTGATTCAACTGAGATGATTTGACGGCTTTTTTTCCTTTTGTTCTGTTAATGTGATATATTACCTTAACCAATTTTTTTAAAGACTTATTTTATTTTATTTATTTATTATTATTATTTTAATTTGACCAGAGAGAGACAGAGAGGGAGAGAGAGGGAAAGTGAGAAAGCAAGCCACCAGCACTCGAACTGTGGTGGTCATGAGGGGGTCCAGTGCCCCAACCACCATGCCACTTGCTGGCCTCACCTTAATCATTTTTTTGTGTGTTTTGAGTCATCTTTGCATTACAGGAATAAATCTACTTGGTCATAGTCTATAATTCTTTTATTATGCAGCTGAATTTGGCTTACTAGTATTTTGTTGAGAATTTTTTTATCAGCACTCATAAGGGATATTGGTCTATAGTTTCATCTTGTTTTGTTTCTTGAATGTCTCTAACTTTTCTATTAGGGTAGTGCTGACCTCATAGAATGAGTTAGAAAGTATTCCCCTCTTGGGACCAGCAGATGGCGTAATGGTTACGTCATTGGACCAACATAGTAGACTATGGTTTGAGTCCTGGACCTGGCGGCTTAAACTCATACTGGGAACTTGTGCATACGTGCCCAAAATCCCAAGAGGGGAATACTTTCACGGAGAAGAAGGGACTGTGGCATGGCCATCTCCCCAGGGCGGGGAGGGGGGATGACTTCTCACTTTCTGTGTCTCTGTTTCTCTCGATCTCTCGGGCAAACGCACAGACCTTATAGCAAAAATCTCTCTCTCTAAAAATAAAGTATTCCCCACTCACTTTCAAATCTAAAATAAGAAATAAATACAGGAAATTTTTAAAATCCATGAGAATATTTATAAGTAATAATTTTGTAGAAAGTTTAATTTTGTAGAAAGTTTAAGACCTCTTAAATTTACCAGAGTGTCCAAACACAGAAATTACCATGAAAATTGTGAATTGTATGAATAAATGTGTTGTTTTCATTAAAAACAATTACAGAGGCTGTAATATTAACATGAAAGGGCATATGATTGTACAAATATCTGCAGAACACGGTCAGATATGAAATGTGATTATCACTATGTCCAATAAAAATATATGCCTCTAAAATAGAAATAATGTTTTAAATAAAATAATGTTAGTTTTACTAAGAAAAAAAAACCAGTATTTCCCTCTCCTTCAATATTTAGAAAAACTTGAGAAGATTGGTATTAACTCTTTTTTAAATGTTTGGTAGAATTCACCAATGAGACATCCAGTCCAGACTTTCTCTTTTTTGAGGGGTATTTTTGATTACTGATTCAATCTCCTTGGTAGCATTAGGTCTATTTAGATTTTCTGTTTATGATTTTGTGTTGGTAGTTTTCATATTTGTCAGAATTTTTCATTTCATCTAGGTTACCCAACTGTTGGCATATACATGTTTATAGCACTTTATTTTAACCTTTTTATTTCTGTAAATTTGGTAGTAATATCCCCACTTTCACTTTTTTAATTTTAGTAATTTGAGTCTTGTGTGTGTGTGTGTGTGTCCATCTACTATCAATTTTATTAATCTTTTTTCTTTTTTTTTTTTTTTTGGAGAGTTTTTTTGCTATAGGGCGCGTGTGCTCGCCAGACAGAGAGAGACATAGAGACAGAAAGCGAGAAATCACCCCCCAGGGGGGATGGTCACGCCGCAATCCCTTCTCCTCCATTCTCCTCTCGGGATCGTGGGCACGCACGCACATCCGCCCGGCGTGAGTTTTAAGTCACCAGGTCCGGGACTCGAACCGCAGTCGACTACGTGGGAGTCCAGCGACATAGCCATTACGCTAACTGCTGGTTCCCTTATTAATCTTTTCAAAGAACCAAAATCTGGTTTTACTGACTGTATTCTTTTTCTTTTCTTTATTTTCTTTATTTTGTTTATCAGTGCTCTAATCGTCATTACTTCCTTCCTTCTGCTAGTTTTGGGTTTGGTTTGTTTTTATTTTTTCCAGTTTCTTATAACTTGTGAAGATAAGTGATTGGCTTGAGATTTTTTCTTGCTTTTTAGTGCAAGTGCTTATAGTTATAAATTTAACCCTTAACAATGCTTTCAGTGGTCTCATAAGTTTTTGGCATGTTATGTTTTCTTTTGTATTCATCTATAACTATTTTTAAATTTATCTGTAGTTTCTTCTTAGATCCATTAATTATGTAAGAGTGCATTATTTAATTTCCCAAATTTTTTTTCTAATTTTACTTCTGGTATTGATTTCTAACATAATCCCACCGTGGTCAAAGAATTTACTTTCTATGATACCCATATTTTTCAATCTACTGATAATTCATGACCTAACATATGGTCTCTCCTGGAGAATGTCCCATGTGCACTTCAAAAGAACGTGTATGCTATTGTTTGGGGTAGAATGTCCTGTATTTGTCTGTTAGGCTTATTTGGGTCTAGTCATTTCCATGTTAATGTTAAAAAGAATCGAATAAATATATGAAGTCAGATGTTCAGTAGTGAAATGTATTATGCTAATAATGGTATCAATTAACTATGTTTTTATTTTATGAGACAGAAAGAGAGACAAACACCCTTGACAGAGTCCCACACTATGGTTCCCCACAGCCTTCCATATAGTTGGGATCTTGGGCACACATTTAAGGTGACAAGGAAACCAAGTGCACAATCTTCCACGTGGATCTAGCATCACTTAAACAGCATGTTACCACTGCACCACCAAGCTGTCCCCATATAAAATGGCCTTCATATTCTTCCACATCATCCCTCTGGAAATTCATTTTCAATTGTATTTATTTATGTAGTTATTTATTTGAAATCAATGATCTAACCTAATAAAGTCTGGTGGACTTAAGAACTGAAGTGATATAAATAGCAAAGTTCCTCAAAATCAAGTATTTTTTTTTCTGAAATTTAAATGCCTAATGGTAGAAAGTCACTACCAAATTCTTCTCCCTAAAGAAAAATATTAAGTATAAAAAGAATTAGAGACGTAAAATGAGTTCAAGTAGCACTAGAACTGTTATGAAACATGGTATTTGTGTTCCTCACCCACCCAAGTGACTTGTGGAGAATTTGAAAATATAATTTAACAGAGCATATTTCCAAATGGACAGAAGTTGTTTGTGTCCAGAGAACATTTTTAAATATTAACCTCCGCAATAGCTTACCCAAATTTAGTAAATATTCAGTATTATATAATTAACTTAGTAATAGGAAGAATAAGAATAGGAATAAGAAGATATTTAATAAACCACTCCCTGCCTTCCAGGGCCTAAAATATTATGTAGAATCATATTTTTAAATTCTCATCTTGCTGCCAAACAGGTAGGAAAAAAAGAAGGATGGCCCCCGAGAGGTTGGAGAAAGGTTTGGAGATGTTTGAGCTGGGATCTGAAGATGAGGGAGACTGCGGGAGGACTAGACCCTAAAGCTCCGTGTTCTCCACTCACAGGACACCCAGGATAATGGCATTTGTATGGCATATGAGTTAAACTGAAGAAGCTGATTCTTGATGGAGCAAAAGATAAGGGCTAAAATGGGACATCTCAAGGATGAAGAAAGCTGTAACTAACTCAGTTTACCTATAAGCCATTTTGGTCCCACCAGGATGTCATGGAACACATACTGGCCAATCTTACAGAGTTTTGAGAGTCAGTTGGTAGTTCTCAACTCCAGTAATGCATTATAATCAACTGCCAGCTTTTTAAAATTACAGATGTCATTTAAATCAAAATCTCTAAGGGAGGAGCATGAATGTGAGTATGTATGGGAGCTCTTAAATGAGTCTAATGTGGGATAGGTTGAGAAGTACTGGTTAAAGCCTTCCTTCTCATACCAGAACTAAAATGACTCTGTCACATAGCAGGTTTCAAAATTAAAAATAATAGCAAATACACTGATCAACAATTAAATGTTAAATAGGATTTATTTCTATTTCTAGTCATAAAGGAGTAATAAGGTCCAGAACTACCTTTCCACTGTAAACCACTAGAAAACTGGACAGAGTATAGAAAAAAAAATTTTTTTTCAAATTCTGTATAGTGGAGGGCTGTGATTCTTAAGAGTATGGTAATAAATAAATAAATGAACTAAGCTCAGGATTTTTGCTGTCAACAAATGCTAGACTCTAGGGTTGGAAGGAGGAATTCAAATTGAGGCTGGTAATGTGGCTAAGTTGAGGTTTAGCGACTTGAAGCTGGCATGGACAAAATGTTAAGATGATGACAAGAAAAGTGCTGGTGAACATGGGAGCATCTGGAACTTCCAGACATTGCTGGAGAGACTGTGAAATGTATAATCGTTTTGGAAAGTTATCTGACACTTTCTCATAAAGCTAAACATACATTTACCATAAGATTCAGCGATTCCAATCCTAAGTACTTACTCAAGAGAAATGAAAATATGTGGCCATACAGCCTTGTCCACAAAGTTATTTGTAAGATCTAAAAATTGGATCGCAAATGTCTATCACCAGGTGAATGGATAAACAAATTATGGCATATTCATAGTGAAACAAAATGAATGTGGAGTGAAAGACCACCCAGCACTAAATAGGAATTAATTATTGAAAGATGTGACAGCATGGATAAATTATGCTAAACAAAAACATCAGACGCAAAAGCATACATACTATAAGATTGTATTTCTATGAAACTCTAGAAAAGATCAATTGAATCTACATTGACAATATCAGAGTTTGTCTGAGAGTGGGGTTGAGTAGATTACCTGGGAAGGGGCACAAGGAGAAGTTTTTCAGATGAATTAAATATTCTATAGGGGCCAGCAGGTGGCATGGTGATTAAGGTGGCTAGATCCCACATGGCCACCTCCACGGTTCGAGTCCTGGACCTGGCAGCTTAAAAATCATGCTGGGCTTGTGTGTGTACATGCCCAAAATCCTGAGAGGAGAATGGAGGTGAAAGGATTGGGGCATGGCCATCCTCTCTGGGGAGTGATTTCTCACTTTCTCTCTCTCCCATCTCTCTCTCTTTCTGGTGAGAGCACAGACACTAAAGTTTTTTTTTTTTTTTAAAAAGAGAGAAAGAGAAAAGATAATACAGAAATAGTCTACATCTTGAGTGTGATCATAATTATATGAGTACATCAATAAATGTATCAAAACTCATTGATATATTGACTTACATGGGTACATTTGCTGTATGTAAACTGGATGTCAGTAAAACTAACTTTTAAAAAAAGTCCTTGAAATAGAATAGAATTTTATGTTTTATGTATTATTCTCTTACTACTATGAGTTAATATTTCTGATTACTCTGAAGATATTATGAAAAGAAAAAAATTGTATGTGGAAGCAATTACTGAGACCAGATGGTTTTGCTGCTCTTTTCCAATTTAAGATATTACCAATATTGCTTCATGTGTCTATAAAGAGTCCTAACTCTGTGTACCCTGTACTATTAAGTATCTATAAAATACCACTTTACAGCAGTAGCTATACTTCGTACCTCTCTTTTTACCCGGCTTGATTGTTAATTTGGACATACAGACTCTGTTAGCATTCCTCCCAATTCTGAAACAGAGGCTCCTACGACGCAAACACTGCATGCCAGCTCAGGAATCCACTGTCTGGACCCACATCTGCCCTGCATTCCCCAAGAGGAGAGCCCGGAACTCAGAGCAGCTGGGTAGATGTCCGTGGAAAGAATGTCCCTGTCTCTGCTACTTCGGGGAGTGGGGAAGATAAAATAGGACTGCCAGATGGCTACAACTCATTACTGCCTGGCAGCATTCAGGGTGAAATGAGAGTAAATTAATCAGCATTCAGGAGGAATGAATGGCAAGGAGAGATGTGTATTGATGCTATTTTAACGCAAGTCAAATTAAACCTGTAGGACTGACAACACGCATTAATCTCCTTGTTGCCTGCAGTAGCCACACAAATGAGCTCCTAGTTTCTTTATACAAACAACTGCCATTTCCCTGTTACTACCTTGGCAAAAAAATTCTAATGATGGCCTGGTAGTTTACCCCCAGTGATTAATAACAGATTTGCGCATTATACTTACTTAATGAGAGAGCGTAGCTTATATTGCAGCAATGAATCTTTGAACTGCGGCCCTCTGACAGAAAGCAGGGCTCCTGCAAACCAATAGTCAGATTTGTCAGTGGCTGCAAACCCTCGGCTTAAATGAGCACTGTGGATTTACTGTTCTGATATTGCAAAAGTTGCAGGGATTTTTTTCTAAAGGGAAATATAAATAAAATTGTGAGTTTTTTGTTTTTTGTTGTTTTTTTTTAAAAAATAGCATTCCAATTGTATTTCACAGTCAGCTATGATGTTGGATTACCTTCTTTGTGACATGTATTTAGAAATAAATACTATATTGGAGGAAATGGTTGGCCCTTGATAAAAACAGACAAACAAAAAACTCCAAATCAATTAATGGCGTTTAAATTAAGTTTAATTCCTGCTCAGCTGAAGCCTCTCTCCAGTATATTTTATGAAGTCTCTGGTATTATTTTTATCCCACTTTTAATACTGAATATGGCCATCTTTGCTGGATTGCCCTCCACTGGAGGCTCCCTAAATGAGAAATACCTTCCAGAGTCACTGGGACAGCTAGAGAGAACAATTAGAAGAAGAAAAACAAACAAATCTCGAAATTGGTTGCAAGGTTTCTGGTACTTCTCTCAGGCTTTATTCTTCTGGAAATTTTTCATTCATATTCAGCAGCGTATCCAAATGTCAGGTATCTGAAGCTTGTACAGTTTTTGGTAGAGGGTTTCTATTTAAAAGAAGATAATACATAATTACAAAAAAAAAAAAAAAAAAAAATCTGGTGCTGGCCCTGAATTGCAGGTGGTTAAGTGCAGTGGATGGGGAGCCAGATGTAGTTCAAATCCCAGCTCTGGCTGCTTGAAAAATATGCTGGATGCATGTACATGTGTGCCCAAAATCTTGAAGGAAGCAGGAATGGAGGAAAAAGATTGCAGCACTCATTGGGGAGTGTCTTCTCTCTCCTTCTCTCTCTTTCTGGTGAGTATATGTCCTCCCTGACTATAAATGAAAAACAATGAAAATCTCCACAAAATTCTGTGTAAAAAATGTTTGCTTTGACTGAAGGAGGAAATAACAAATTACAAATTTCAAAAGTTAACAAATCAATAAAATTGTTTCTATTCTGAACCTTCTGGCAATATCATATTTAAATTTTGAATATTCTTCTCATCATATTTCCAATTTCAAGTATAATCAGCAATATTAAGTAACATACAAAATTAATCAGAAATAAAGACATTTACAAGAGGAATTAAATTTAAAATTATCATTATGCTGTATTGAACTACACCACCATGTAAATTACTCTTACACTACTGCATATATTGAACTTCCATAAATATGTATAGTACTGTTTCTTTTTTTTTTTTTCGGAGAGGTTTTTTTTGCTATAGGGCGTGTGCACTCGCCAGACAGAGACAGACAGAAAGAAAGAAAGCCAGAAATCACCCCCCAGGGGGGTGGCTACGCCGCAATCACTTTTCCTCTCGGGATCTTGGGCACGCACGCACATGTGCCCGGCGTGAGTTTTAAGCCACCGGTTCCGGGACACGAACTGCGGTTGACTACATGGGAGTCCAGCGACATAGTCATTGTGCTAACTGCTGGTCCCTAGCACTTGTTTCTTCAGGTCTAGGCTCTATCTGGTGGAAACCCGTCATTGTACTTTGTCAGGACCAGCCAGGTCCATTGTATTTGCTACACTGTAATCCACTAACTCTGGGTCCACAAACACGACTGTGCTCTCACTATTTATGCTACTACGACTGTCAGTTGTTACCCTCAAACATAGAAGTTCTGAAATTCTATCTTATGCAACTTCTTCAAAAATACATACTGTGTGTATAAGTGTATACACTGCAGGAAAGAACTTTCATTTTGATTAGGCATCAATGACAATTACATCTTCTACTTATAATTTTGCATAAACGATGTTTGGAAACATTTTCCAGAGTAGCTTTTGGCTCTGTACATTATAAATCTATTCCTCCTTCACTTCTCACATAAGTCTGAAGTTGAGCGCACAGCACAGGTTTATATTGCAAAATGACCTTTGATCTCTGCACAACTCCAAGAATCAGTGCGGTGGTAGGAGTGGTTGGAATATTTCTGGAAGCCATTCTTATACCATGACAGCTAACTACAACTTAACTATACACAGAAATGACTGCAAACCACATCAGCTTAGCACTAGCCTAAACTAAAAAACATCATCAATTCATGTTCTTAACTTGTCCCCAAAATGCTCATGGTAGCTCATACATTCCTTAACACCAGGAAATGTGACAGAGGGGAAGTTGGAGTGGAAAGAGACAGAGTATTAACCAACTGCAGTTAAAATATCTTTTTTTTGCAAACTTAACAATAACTATGACCACATTTATCTACTTCAGTGTCTTTCCCTGGGTCTTGGGAGGGTCCATGCACATAAGGGTCATTGAAGGTTAAACTTCATTGGCTTCATGATAAATCAGTCTCTGTTCTTATCTCTTATCACATAAATATGTTTAGTCAGACAGGATGGGTGAAGAAAGAGAAAACCTGAATCAAGCAGGACTTCCATATCTAATATTCCAAATTAGTTCAAACAACGAGTAACTTCCGGTGTGTCTAAGTTTCTTCATCCCCATGAACAACCTGGAGAGCCCTCACCTTTAGACTATACCCAGAGAGCCATCATTGCTGCCACAGCTGATTGCTAATAATCACTAGCAATCAGAAACATCTTACTTATACTGCCATCCCAGGTAGGGTGACGAGGAATCTGTCTTCAGGTGGACATATTCCAATGATTATTTTCCTATAGACAAAATAACTTTGCAAAGGGGTTTGAGTTGACACTAGAAAATTTCACGAACAATGAAACAAAATGGAGTCTTCATGAATTTGGGGACCAAGCTGTGCTACTAAAATTTACAAAACCAAAAACCAGTGAAACCCACAAAATGATCATTTCTCAAAATAATTAGTTCCCTATTCTCTGCACTCTACCTAAGAATCCCAACCTGTACATTGATAACTTATTTTCGGAGTACCTGGATAAACCTCTTTAGAGTGTTTTACACGCAAATAGTATTCTGCAGCCCCTAATCTCCTGAGATTCTCTTGGCAGAAAACACTCAATGATCCAGCAAATTTCAGAAAGGCTGCATGCTGCATCTCCCTAGGATGTTGACAGGGCACCTTACCAAACTGAAAGTTCTAAGAAACTTCACAATAAAGAACTTCCTGGGACAAGCAGTTGGTGTAATGACTATGTCACTGGACTTCCATGTAGTTGACCATGGTTCGAGTCCTGGACCCAGTAGCTTAAACTCACGTCAGGCGCATGTGCATGTGTGCCCAAGATCCCAAGAGGAGAATGCAGTAGAAGGGATTGCAGCTTGGCCATCCCCCCTGGGAGGTGATTTCTTGATTTCTATCTCTCTGTCTGTCTCTGTCTTTCTGGCGAGCACATGTGCTCTATAGTAAAAACCTCTCCAAAAGCAAAAAGCAAAACTTGCTTATCCCAGTATTCTCTGCACTAACCTAGTCATTTTCCAAGCAATGTCTAATAAACTACAGAAGATTTAGAGTTTTACAGACCACACTTTGGGCACATTTCCTTGGCCTATTGTCAGTGTGGCTGAGTTTCTCAGAAGTGTATGAGAAACTCCTATCTTCAGTGTGCCCCAACCACAGTTTGCCTCTTCCTTATCTTCCACCTTGCCAAAAACATTCCCATCTCAGGAATTTAGTAGTTGCCTCTCCCTCTGCCTAGAACTCTTGTTCTTCCAAATATGTAGTAGCTTATTCTTCTGCATCATTTAAGTCGCTGTTCACAAGTCAGTCTTTCTGAGAAAACTTCTGTTATGGACTGAATTGATTCTCTCCCCATCCCCCACCCCAAATTCAAATGTTGAAGCCCTACAGCATCCAATCTGTTACCGGCCATTGCTTATTGTATGTCTGCCCTGCTGGAATGTAAGCTCTGTTAGGACAGAGATTTGTTCACAGCCCCTAGAGCTGTGTCTCTGGGGCACATGGAATGCCCTCAATAAACATTTGTTACCTGCAACTATGAATAATGACAGCCTAGGGGACTTTTCTCAAAGTTCATAAAGTAGAGATTATTTTTTTTTCTGAATGAGTATTTCGATTAATACTAAGGCTAAGGCATGATTTCGGAGCCTTGTTTTTGTGTTTACGGTAGTGTTGCTGCCAAGTGATACTACTTCATTTGACACAGGCTAGTGAACAAAGGTCAGAAGGGCAGTTAGCAAGAGACAGAACACAGACTTGTACAACCAGAGGAATTCACATTGTGAGGGATGCTTCCTTTCAACAAAACATCACCCATATAAGGAAAACCAACCATTTGTTTGAAATTCATTCATTTTCATAGTTTTGTTTGTATTTGCTTTTTATATTGACTGTGCAGCTGTATGTAATTTAATATTCTAGATATCAGCTAATGGTCCTTTGGCCCCAGCTGCCAATGAACTTCAGAGCTTTCATTGCTCTATGGCGTGTCATGACTCATTCTTTATGGCTCAGTCTGACAAATGCAGAATCCAAATCAGACACCTGCTGGGTTTGGCATTACTTTCAATAGGTCACAATTAGCTATAGTAGGCTTTTGGCCAGCTGTCATTTAGAGTCCAATATAATACATGGTATGACAGAAGTTCCCTAGGAATTCTCTCCTAAATATCAACTTGTACAACACTTGCAACTTAAATCACATAAATCAACCCTAGGAGCATTTACTAGGAAACCAATAGGAGGCTTTAATCCCCAATGTAGTGTCTGTTTCCACCAGTGTAGGTATTTCTAATGATATTAATGATTATTACTACATAGTAAAAAGCCAAGTAAAGAGCCCAGTTGTAGGGGCACACACATGCTGTGCTCTGCAGAATGGGGCCACATGACAGACTCAGGTTAAATTCCCTGCTCAAATTAAAGGTCAGGCACATTAGTGAGTGTATATAGCTTCAGCAACTTGGAAGGCTGAGGAAGGAGGATCATGAGGGTGAGATTTTTTTTTAAGAATTATTTTAGGGACCAGTAGTTAGCATAATGGCTATATCTCTGAACTCCCATGTAGCCGACTGCAGTTTGAGTCCCGGACCAGTGGCTTAAACTCACACTGGGTGCGTGTGCGTGCATGTCCAAAATCCCGAGAGGAGAATGGAGGAGAAGAGATTGTGGCATGGCCATCCTCCCTGGGAGATGATTTCTCGCCTTCTATCTCTCTGTCTCTCTCTGTCTTTCTGACAAGTGCATGCACCCTATAGCCAAAACCTCTCAAAAAATAAAGAATTATTTTATTTAACTTTATTTATTTATATTTTAAAATTTGACCAGAGAGGGACAGAATGAGAGAGAAAGTGAGAAAGTAAGCTGCCACATCCAGGACTTGAACCGCTGTCAGCCATGTGGGAGTCCAGCACCCTCAACCACCACGCCACCTGCCAGCTCTAAGATTTGTCTTTAAGAAAAAGAATTTGCTGTCATTATGGTAGAAGATTGCACAGTTTCTATGAAACCCCACCTCTAGTTTTAGTAAATCAAATAGATTCCCAATGTTTCTATAGTTTCTTTGCCTACTAAGTGTAGTCCCAGGCAACCAATTAGATTGGAATAAGATAAATTACCAAGCTCTGAAAGTTGTTTAAATAAACTACAATATTTCATCTTCTAAGAGTTCCCAGTGATGAGGTATTTTTCACAAATAAAGAAAAACTTCTATACTAGCAATGTTTACTCAGAAATTGAAATTTATAAAGTAGTATCTGTATGACAATATAAAAAGTATAAAACCTTTTGCTATATCTAACAAAAGATAATAAAAACTGAAAACTACAAAACTGAAAGACATGTTCATGGGTCAGAAGACCCAATAATGTTGAAATATCAGTTCTCTCCTTGTATTAATCTATAGATTCAACATAATCCCAATCAAAATCCCAGTATGCCTTGTTATGGAAGTTGATAAACTGATTTTAAAAATCATATGGAGAGCACACACAACCTATAGCAAAAATCTCTCTAAAAAAAACTCATATGGAAATGAAAATTACCTCACTATCTAAAACAACTTTGAAAAGAAGAACAAATTTGGAGGACTGATAATACCTCATCTCAAGAGTTATTTTAAAGATACAGTAATCAAGACAAGTGGTATTGGTGCATAGATTAACAATTAGATCAGTGGAGAAAATAGGGAGAGCAGAAATAGATTCACACATAATTTGCTTCTGATTTTGTACAAAAGTACTAAGGGAAGGAGACCAGCAGCTAGCGTAATGGCTATGTCACTGGACTCCCACGTTGTCAACTGCGGTTTGCTTCCTGGACCCGGTGGCTTAAAACTCATGCTGGGCACGTGTGCGTGCGTGCCCAAGATCCCGAGAGGAGAATGGAGGAGAAGGGATTGTGGCGTGGCCATCCCCCCTGGGGGGTGATTTCTCGCTTTCTGTCTCTCTGTCTCTCTCTGTCTGTCTGGCGATCGCACGTACCCTTATAGCAAAAACCTCTCCAAAAAAAAAAGTACTAAGGGAATACAGTGGAGCAAGGGCTGCCTTTTCAACCAATGGCACTGAACCAGTATTCGTATGCAAAAAATAAAAAACTATAACCCATATATCCCAGTGTACAGAAAAATTAACTCACAATAGATGGTAGACCTAAGTAAAAATCCTAAAACTATAACATTTTTAGAAGAAATCATAGGGTAAGATCTCTGTGATTTTGAGTTGGGCAAAGTTTTCTTAGACATGAAAAGCTCAATCCATAAATGAACGAATGGACAAATTGGATTTTATCAAAATTAAAAACTTAGGCACTCCAAAAAACATTGTTAAAAGAAGGAAAAGATACATAGATGTAGAGAAAAATCTTTGCAAATCATATCTACAATGATTTACTATATTATATAAATATATAAAGAACTATTAAAATTCAGTAAGAAAACAAACAACACATCTGTTTTAATGGGCAAAATAGTTGGACAGGCATTTCACCTAACAAGATACACAAATGTCAAATGAGCACATAAAAAGATGCTCAACATCATTGGAGAAACACCAACTTAAACCACAATGAGACACCAACAGCGAGGCTAACTAGTCCTAATTCTGAAAGACTGAAGACATCTTGAGGCTCTCCATTTCTCTTGTTTCTGCAGAGACTGCTTAGGATAATGATCTCTCATCAACCCAACTGGGCATTGTCAAGGGAGTTAAGGGGGTAAACACATACTTAGCCCAGATGCAGCCCTTAAATTCTCTTTTTAAAGACCAGGCTTGTGCCAGCAGATGGTATAATAGTTACATCACTGAACTACCATGTAGTAGACTACAGTTCATTTCCCAGACCCGGCTGCTTACAAAACTCATGCCAGGCACATGTGCCTGCGTGCCCCAAATCCCAAGAGAAGACTGGAGGAGAAGGGATTGCAGCATGGCCATCCCCCCAGGAGTGATTTCTGTTTCTCTGTCTCTCTCCAGCAAGTACATATGCCCTATAGCAAAAGTTACTCAATAAATAAATAAATAAATAAGGACCCAGCTTGTTTCGAGGCAGCATGGAGTAAGAAACACCAGATTTATGCTATCACTGTTTCTGACTTGATACTTCACCAGCAATTTCTAAAAAAGTCAACATGTATCTAACATATGATCCAGTCATCCTAGTACATAATTACCCAAGACAAATAATGAAAAGCACTTGTTCATACAAAGACTTGTCACAGCAATGTTCATAGTGGCTTTATTTGTAGTAGCCTAAAACAAGAAATAACCTAAAAGCCCATCAACAGGTGAATGGATAAACAAATGGATATCCATACAATGAAATGATATTCAGCAATGAATTACTGATTCGTATGACAATATGAATTTAAAGCCATTACAACAAGTGAAAGAAGCTATGCAAACAAAAGATTATGATTCCATTTGTATAAAATTCTAGAAAATGCTAACTATTGGGTCATCGGAAAAGTCAGGACACATTTTTTTTTTCTAAGAGAGATTTTTTTTTTTTGCTATAGGGTGCATGTGGTTGCCAGAGAGACAGAAAGTGAGAAATCACCCCCAAGGGAGATGACCACACCACAGTCCCTTCTCCTCTGTTCTTCTCCTGGGATTTTAGGCATCCATGCACATGTGCCCAGCGTGAGTTTGAAGCCACCAGGTCTGGGACTCAAACCACGGTCAACTACATCGGAGTCCAGCGATATAACCATTATGCTATCTGCTGGTCCGAGTCATGACACATTTTTGCATAGAAAAACATAGAAAATATGTCATGAGTTTTCCAGTGACCAATAATTTGTAGTAACAGATAATAGATTAATGGATGCATGTGGGTGGAGAAAGAGGGAGAAGTTAGGGACAGGTACAGGGAAGAAACAGGAAAACCTAGGGGTGATGGACATGTTCATCCTTTGTGGATATTTCATAGACACATACATGTCAAATTACATGTCAAAATTTATAAACTGTACCCTTAAATATATTAAGTTTATTATATGTCAACTATATCCCCAAAGAACTATTTAAAGAGAAAACTTTTACGTCTACCTCAAAAGGTATTCTCTCAAAACTTCCTTTGTGAACCAGAATTACCTCAGATCTACCAACTCATACCTGTTATCTCATTTCCTTAGAGTTTCTTAGGCCCTAAGGGCCAGCAGGTAGTACGGTGGTTGAGGGCACTGGACTCCTACATGGCCCAGGGTGGTTTAAGTCCCAGATCTGGTGTCTTGTTTCTCACTTTACCTCTCTCTCCCTCTGTCTCTGTCTCTCTCTGGTCAAATTACAATAATAATACAATGATAAATAAGGTTAAATAAAATAATTTTTAAAAATTTCTTAGGCCCTCAGTTGCCCAACATTATATCTTCTGGTTTTCGCTTCCATTCCTCAGAGCCTCCTGTATCCATTTTCTTCCCTGGTGCTTACCTGGCCTGAGCCAAGTTTTAAATGAGAACATTCTTTAGGGTATACAGCTGGTCCTTTATTCTCATGTGTACTCCTTCCTAAGCAATCTCTTCATCCCTCCCTCCTTGCCACCATCTATTTACTAATAAATCCCAAATTGACATTGGAAGTCTTGGCTTCACTCCTGAACTTCATATTTCCTCCAGATTCCCGCTGGACAACCCTACACCACTTCCAATTTAATGACTGCAAAATTAGTTCCAAACTTACTACACTGCCTGTGTTTGGGTCTCAGTTTGCAGCACCACCATCCTCCCTGCCACTCAAGCCAGACATGGCATAGTGGGTGAGAACACGACCTCTGGGTGTGGATCCTGGATTTGAATCCTAGCTCCAACACCTACTTGTGCCTGGGCAAGTCACTTGCCTTCCCGTACTTTGTTTCTTCATCTGTATGAGTCTATCCCACATAAAATTACTGTGAAGATGAAATAAACATAAACTGCTTATTCCCATATAGTGCCTAACATTTAGTAAGTACTCAATGATTATTAGTATTGCTGGTGTGATCGACCTCTCTACATTCAAAAATTCACTAAGAGCTGTTCCTTTATCTCTGCAGCCTCCCTGTGCCCCTCTTTCTCACTCTGCCATCTCTTATCTCAGACTCATTATATCTCAGCACCATGATGAGATAACCTACTCTGATCTCCTCAGTCCATTCTTTAATGTGCTACTTGAGTACTTTCTGAGCCCAGATCAGATCATCCACTTCCACTATCAAGGACCTTTGATTGGTTCTCCGTGTCCAAATAGCAGAGTCCAATAGGGCATCTAAGCTTGTAAGCTTTGACATTACCCCACTCTTTCAGCTTTCATACTTTAGACACTCTCTGGCCTGAACCCTATACCATTCAGTTACTCTCAGTTCTTCCCCATCCTTCATAAATCCTGTCCTGCCCCACTCTCATGTCTTTCTTTGAGGGCATTCCTCAGCTACGCACTCACCAGGCTCAGCTCAGAATTTATCTTTTTAATAAACTCAGCCAAGTTCCTCAATTGGATTGAATTAATTAGTGCCTCTTCAGCGTTTCCATTGTGCTCTGTTTACATGTCGATCTGAGAGCTACCATCGCCATTTACTTGCCTCTTCCCTTTAACTTTGTCTAGGCATTCAGTAAAGATTTGCTGAATTGAATGAAATGGGAAGGAAGAATTTGATAATCGGCCTAACAGCTGCCTGACATCTCCCTGGTAATGTCACCTGCTCATAGAGGGTCTTTGCAGATTGACACTTTACAAATTAGCATCCTGTTCAAGATGAAAGAGCACCAGAGAGCCATCTCAATGAAAAGCTTGCAACGATAATGGCAGCAACACCACTCAAAGGTTTGTGGAGTGGGAGACTCAAAGAAAGTGCAATGAATGCTGACTTAATCTCGGTATTCTAAATGGATCCTCTGAAATTAAGATGTCACTCCTCTGAGAGGGATCCTGTTTACTGTTCACTGCACAGGAAAGCCAGCCAAGACCTCTTCAGTCTTATTATTTTGTAAATTAGGGTGCAGGCTTTACAGCTGAGACTGAACTCTTCATGACCAAAGTCCTTGATGGAAGAATTTGGGAGGCACTGACAGTAGCGTGTCCTTGGTAGATTCTGGAGGCCGCTTCCAAGACCATTTTCAGGAACACCAGAGACAGGATGAAAACACAAAAAGAGGAATGAACCCAAGAAGGTGGCTGCCAGTGGCTTCCCAACTCAAAAAAATTCTCCAAATTCTGCAGAAGATCCTTGGACTAGGGAAGCCATTCTTTCGATCGGTTTTAGTTCAGTAGACCTATTCTTTAGAAATTTTTCACTAAAGCAGTCAGTGGTAACATAGTCAACAGATTCATGTCAACTTTGACATCTATTTATTGCCCTTTCTTTTCCTAGAAACTGGCTTTACCATGCTATACACAACACTATCATTCAGGGGCCACCGTCTGCTGCTAATGGTGGGCTATAGAAAGCATAAGCAAAGCAGAGCTAAAAGTGCAAGCTAAAGGAGCAGGCCAAGACTGACACAAGGGGAGAGGGAAAGGGGCGACAACACCCTCCATCTATTTTGTCCTGTCTCCACTCTTAGAGGGCAGAGGCAAGGCTTACTCTTCTTTGGATATCCAGCATCTAGTCTAGAGGTTATGTTCTAGTCTAATTAAATGTTGGTTAAATAAATAAATCAATGCACTTCTCAGAGAAGTAGTCAGTGTAGGACATACCAGGAAGTTTTCACATGTGGAACGAATCTCATTTCTCCTTTCTTGATAGTACTGGGTCCTTGAAAGTCATGAGGCATTTTTGCATAGAAAAATAAAGAAAAATACATTATGACTTTTCTGATGACCCAATAGTTGTATCAATTCTGTATGAAGTGAAATTCACTGTTTTCCAAACACAGGTATGTTAGCATGATTATTAAGTTATTTTTTAATTCTGAAATTTAGGAAATATAGGAAAAAAAATCTTCCTGTGCTAGGAATATGTAGGAAGAAAAAGTATATATATAGAGAGAAATGAAGCTTTGCTTGAAGTCAAGGATTTTTAATTCTAGATAAATGGAATACAAAGAAATCTCAGCCTCCCAGGGTCATCCCTGCCCTTGGCAGATAAATACTCATCTCTGGGAGAGCTTTGGTAACCTGCCTTTCAACTCCCCTACCCTTAGTTACAGAGTAACCTGCCAGCGGTCCTCTCAGAATGAATGGGGCTGTTTAAATAGAACAAAGTCCACAAAAAGTTCCACTGAGATGTGTTGAGCAAAGGCCGGAGCCTCAGAAGAAAATAAGCATAGACTTGGAACAAGGCTGCCCTGGTCCCGCATGTGAACCCCACTGTTCCAGTGGAGGCTATGCAGAGGCCATGAGTCCCGTGCTGTCAGCGTTCATGCAGGAAGTCCCTGGTTGGCTTCTGCTCTTTGGAGTCTTCCTGCCTGTGACTTTGCTGCTGCTTCTCCTCATCGCCTACTTCAGGATCAAACTTATCGAGGGTAAGTGTGAAGCCACCTGGGAAAAGGTTTGGCAGTCCTTTTCCACAGGACTCTTTGGACACATGCCCATACATCATCAGTATTTCTGGGAAGCCCAGAGAAACACCTGGTTCTGATTTTTAGGTACTTCTCAATAAGTCTCCTCTCCAAAGGAGACTTAAAAATCTCCACCCAGATTCCTGGGTGAATCTGGCAAAGTCTGATTCCTCTTGGCAGTGCAGATAGTGTTCTAGGTTGTGAAGTCCTGCTGTAGGGACAGACCCCCTTCAGCGTAGTCCCTCACAATCAAGCTATAGATCAGCCACTTTGAAATGTGGGTGTTTGTCTCTCAAAACAATAGATTCACAAACATTAAAGCATCATTCAGCTTGCCTTTGCTAAGTGACAGATCTTAGCAAAAATCACATCTGAAAATCCCTCCTCAGGCTAGCTGGTGGCATAGTGGATGGACCCCACATGGCTGACTGCATGGTTTGAGTCCCAGATTCAGTGACTTGAAAAACATATGTGTGTGTCCATGTGCTGTATGTGTGCCTGTGTATGTGTGTGCCCATGAGTGGGTGTGCGTACTCTACTTTCTTGTCCACTGAACTTCTAGTCAGAAAATGTTCCAAACATTTTCTGTCACAATATTTGGCAAATGTTAAGCTCTAATAATTAAATATTTTATCCTGGTGTAGACTTTCCATGAATAGTATAGTCATAAGGTGCACAAAAAAAGAAAACGTAAAAGAAAAATCAGTACACATAAGGTGATTTGGAATGGGCATTTGGATCCTGGACTGAGACTATTTATTCAATTGGAATGAAAGAAATTGGCTTGTGACTTGATTAACAACATGCTAATATGGATCAGTAAATGTTAGACTAGTATCACAGATATTAGTAATGACTGTAACATTAGCAATAAAAATCAGTAAACATTAGTATCATAGAGGTTAATAATGATTTTGGCAATATCAACAAAAGCCATTCATATTTCTTAATTTCAATGGTTCATATTAAACTACTAACAAATCACATCTGAAAATCCCTCCTCAGGCTAGCTGGTGGTATGGTGGCTGGATCCCACATGGCTGACTGCATGGTTTGAGTCCCAGATTCAGTGACTTGAAAAACACACAGGGCAGAACCAGCAGATGGCGTAATGGTTGCATCACTGGACTCCCACGTAGTGGACCATGGTTTGAGTCCTGGACCCAGCGACTTAAAACTCACACTGGGTGTGAGTGTATGCATGCCCAAAATCCCAAGAGGAGAATAGAGAAGGGATTATAACATGGCCATTCTCCCTGGGGGGTGATTTCTCGCTTTCTGTCTCTCTCTCTCTGTGTCTTCAGTGAGTGCACATGCCCTATCCCAAAAATCTCTCAAGAAGAAAAAAAAGAAAGAAAGAGAGAGAGAGAGAGAGAGAGAGAGAGAGAGAGAGAGAAAGAAAGAAAGAAAGAAAGAAAGAAAGAAAGAAAGAAAGAAAGAAAGAAAGAAAGAAAGAAAGAAAGAGAAAGAAAGGAAGAAGAAAGAAAAGAGAAACACATAGAGCATGTGTGCCCCAAATCTTGAAAGGACAAATGGAGGGAGAGGGGATTGTGGCATA
The DNA here is from genome assembly GCA_026018925.1 of Tupaia tana. NCBI lineage: Eukaryota > Metazoa > Chordata > Mammalia > Scandentia > Tupaiidae > Tupaia > Tupaia tana. Next base: position 72,906,151 of record JAKSZU010000002.1, read on the forward strand.
GCCATTCATCACGAGGAGTGATTTCTTTCTTTGCTTTTTTCTTTCTTTCTCTCACAAGGGAGCATATGCGTCTTCTAGGAAAAAAAAAAAAAAAAAAAAGGAAAGAAAACCACTCAACTCAATCCTTTCAAAAACTTTCCAAGTCCAAACAATGCCTTTTTTTTGCTACTCTACAGACAGGTGTCCCAAATATTAAATGGCTAATGTTATAACATGTCATCTAAAGTCTATTAGAAGTACAATTGAGGATATTTACTTCTAAGATGAGATTTAGAACATAAGAAATCCTAAAGGACATAGCATCTATCTCAGAATCAAAGATGTAGTCCTAACTACAGGATACTCAGGTATCCTCCTGGCCTTTCATTTTCTGTGTGTTTCATTTTTAATAACAGTTTTCTGGTTGTGCAACTCAGCCATACCCCCATAGTGGGTTCATGTGGAAATCCTTTCCTTTCGTAAATCAGTATATCTCCACTGCCCAAGACCAGTCTATTGGGTGTTTTATCATGCAGTCATCTGTTACTACTGAGCCTTGGAGAGAGTCTCCAAAAAAGAAAGAAAATTAGAGACCTCCAACATCCCAACTGCTGCTTCTCTTCAGTCTTCCAAATCAGTTTAATGACCAACCCTTGGAAACTTCCCATTCTGAAGGTCTTTCAAAGTAGTGCCAATGGCCACTGTTAGTCACATACCTCCAAGGGTCCCTTTTAGAGCACCCAAAGGAGCAATAATAGAATGCGATATTACACTTTGTGACTTGAATATTTCATCTCTGCCTGCCTCCTCTTGGCTAGACAAATTTTAGCTATCTCAAAAAATGTATTGATAACGAAACAAGGCAAGCAGCAGGCCAAACGAGCCTCATGGATTTCAAAGTCTCTTATCAGCCTCTACTTCTGAATAATTACAGATCAGATGAGCCAGTGAGAAATCTGGTATGTGGGATAGACTCTGTTAAAGAGGGTAAATCTTGGTTTTAGAGCTTTACTTCTCCCTGGGAAAATGTCTATAATGTGTAAAATTTCAATGTGCCTACAGCATTTTATTTAGATACTTAGGTAATTCTAAGGTTTAAATGTATTCCTTTAGAATACTCTGGAAAAGCCAATTTGTGGTTGAGAATATGGCCTGGCAGCACAGGGGCTGATGCAGAGGTAAATGCATTGTCAACTGTGGTACCAGGCCTGGAGGATGCACTGTGTACATCGGTGTCAATATTGCACAGTTATTATTATTTTAAGAGAGTGTGTTTTTGTTTTTGGGTTTTTTTTTTTTTTTTTTTTTTTTTGCTATAGGCTGCGTGCACTTGCCAGAGAGACAGAAAGAGACAGAGAGACAGAAAGCAAGAAAACTCTAAGAACATGTAGCTTTTAAAAATTGTACTTCTTTCTGTAGCTAGCCATTTTCCTAAGAGGAAGTAATAACCTATTTCCAGTTTGAGGGCAAAATGAGATCACTTGGCCCAAAATAAAATATCTCCAGTTTGTATCTCCATTTAGCAGCATCCACTTAAAAACTGTAAACAGATGGTCAAATGTCATGTCGTTAATCTTCCAACCAGGGTTATGGCAAGTGCAATCATTCCTATTTTGTTCCTGTAAAGAGAAGGACATTGATAGATTAACTGGAGTGTTCACAGAACTCCAGAGTCCTGCATTCTAAAACAGAAAACCCGCTTGCCTGTCTCATACTTCCTAGTTCGTCAGACAAGAGAGCCATTTTAAGATGTGACGGAAAGCATGCGGAGGTATTGTCATCATTCAGCATAAATCCTTACACTTCAAGCCTTAGGCGGTAATGGTGCATGTAAATCTAATTAGTATGTAGAGAACATCAATTTTCTCACTAAAGAAGAAAGAAAATCCTCCAACACACTGCAGTCTTCAATTTGTGTCCGTTGCCTTGAGGAACAGCTCTCAGGGTGCTGGTCTGAGTCTCGAACTTTCCACAGCTAAACCCTTCATCAACCACTGCCATGGACATTTTGTATCTCCCAGGGTGAAGTTTTGATTATCTCCCTGAGTCATGAGCTTCCTAAACCTCTACTTCCAATGCTACCTCACTACCACCCCGATCAAGAACAAATTGTCCAAAATAACTAGCACTGCCAGAAAAATTATTACTTAACAACAAAGCCTCTATTGAATGCCTTGAAGTTTTTATAAGGTGCTAGATTCAAATTAAGGTCAGGTAATTGATTGGTCTCTGGACTTCAGCAATTTACATTTTAGGTGTCATTCAATGAACTTTGTATATACACTTTGACAGCAATCAAAAAGGAAAAAAAAAATGATTTTAACAAAGCAGAATAACTAAAAGGTGAGCAGAGTGAGATTGTTAAGAGTTCAGACTATGGGGGAACCAGCAGTTAGCATAATGGCTGTCACTCGACTCCCACGTAGTCGACTGCGGTTCGCGTCCCGGACCCGGTGGCTTAAACTCACGCTGGGCGCGTGTGCGTGCGTGCCCAAGATCCCAAGAGGAGAATGGAGGAGAAGGGATTGCAGCGTGACCATCCCCCCAGGGGGTGATTTCTCGCTTTCTGTCTCTATGTCTCTCTCTGTCTGTCTGGCGAGTGCACGCGTCCTATAGCGAAAATCTCTCAAAAAAAAAAAAAAAAAGAGTTCAGACTATGGAGTCAAACCAAATAGGGTTTAAATTTGAATTCCAGGACAACAGTCACTCTCTACTTAATTTCTTAAAGCTTCTGTTTCTTCATGTAAAACAGAATGGTTAAGACATAGCTACAGGGTTGGTATGGGAATTATGTGAGGTAAAACAAAATGTTTTTAACACAGCCTGTTCTCAACAACTATTAGTCATTTTTACCCCTGTTAATTTGTAAATTCCAAGAAGGCAGAGTTTGTTTCACTATAATAATAGCTATTATTGAAATGGCAAAAAGTGACCCATCTAGGAAGTAGTAGAGATGGGATTTGAACCCTGACTGCTCAACGGCTAGCCCTTTTGGCCAGTACATTATTCCTAGAGTACTGAACACCAACTGGGTATTATATCTGCTGAATGAATGAATCTTTTTGGCCCAGGCAAATAAACTTACTACCAACATGAAAGCCAAGTGTGAGAGAATTTTTAACAAGGCAAGAATTTTACAAAGGCTTTGAGAGATTTGGCTAATGTAATGAGAGTAATTATAATTATTGATGATGGTGATTATTCAGCACAAAGACCTACCTCTTAGAGGGATTACATGGTTCAACAGGGAAAACTTCATTCCTTGTAGGGTTTTCCACAATAACAAATTCAGGTGTTTTCAAGGCCACTGGCCCTCTAATTTCTGCACACCTTTCTTAAAAGACCCACTGAAACAAAATGATGGCAAGATTGCAAGCTCTCTAGGAAGAGTAAATTCTTTTATAGATAGATTTTTTGCTATAGGGCACGTGTGTTAGCTGGAGAGACATAGAGACAGAAAGCAAGAAATCACCCTAAACTGCACCCAGGGGAATGGCCACACCAAAATCCCGTGTTCTTCATTCTTCTCTCTGGATTTTGGATACGTGTGTGCACGTACCCAGTGTTAGTTTTAAGCTGCCAGGTCTAGGACTCAAACCATAGTCAACTACTTGGGAGTCCAACTACATAACCATTATACCATCTGCTGGTCCCAAAGAATAAATTCTCATCTCTACATGATGTCAGCACAGACACTCATTCCTCAGATATATGATTCATTATAAATTGATGGGTTTCCCCTTGCTCTCTCTATTCTAGTCCTGCACTATCGTAGTTCCCTTCTTTCAATCTTATTATTTAGATCACCCATCTTTATCTGTACAATTTGTATTTTAGTCCCTCATTCAAAGCACCTTTAGTACAGTGAGCCATTGGTAATTAAGAATGAAAGAGAATTATTCATATTCAATGTTTATAGTCTAAGCAATGGGGTCATCTCAAGGGAATATATCTGAAATAGCAATACTCAAATATAAAAATATAACCCAGTGGTTTAAAGTGTGGACTCCAGTCATACTGCCTGGGATCGAATCCTGAATCCAGAATTTCTGTAATCTCGAGCAAGTTGCTTCATTTATCTGTTTGCTCATGCATAAATTAAGAATGGTGACTATCTCATAATGTCATTACAAGAAGCAAGTAAAGCGCACACAGGGTTTCACATAGTGTCAGGCATGCAGCAACTGCTCAAAAAATATTGGCTATTAAATGAGGCTCATGTAGCCTAGGGTTTGCCACCATCCAGTGCATATGCACCTTTTTCTAAGATGATAAACATCTGTAGAAGAATCCACCTCACAGGAAGTGCATGTGTCCTGGGGTGCATGGCATAGTGCCTGGCAAGGGACACATTGCATGGACTTGATGTGGGAACCAAAAAGAACATTTTCAGGTTTAATTCTATAATGTTCATTATCTTCCAAGAAATGATAAAGCTCCTGGTCTCTGTTTTGATTAGTTATAATTTTGAAAATACAACTTTTGGGAATAAAAGTGGGATCAGTTATATATGTTGGTCAAGAAGAGGGATGTGTCTTTTAACGTACCCATAAGATCTCAAGGATCTTGAAACCTCAGGGCTAAATAACGGATTTATTGGGTTGTCAGGAAAGTGATGATGCATTTTTGCAGAGAAAAACATGTCCAGACTTTCCGGATAACCTAATAGCTGTTGCCAGAAATTTTAGTTGCTGCTCTAGGAGCAGAGTGCACAAAAGACGGTACCTAATAAAGCCAACAGGAGTAGGATGACCACGGGAGGGGGCAGAGGGTGTGTGTGTCAGATGCTATAAAGGCAGAATGTTGGGGATGGGAAATGACACTAGATTTAGTAATTAGGACATCATTGAGGAGTTTTAATACTCTCATATGATAGTTTTAACTGTGGGTAGATTTTAAGCTGTTAAGGAATGTGTAGGCGGTGAAAAGTTGAAATAGAGTTGTTGGCAAAAGAGGCCAAAAGGTAAAAAGGACGAGACTAATTTGACTTCACATGCCTAAGTACACTTTTGGAAGGGAGGAGTGGGGGCTGAAACCCTGTCTTATTCCTTCCCATGTTCCCAACCTCTGATCTCAATAAATGCTTACTGGATGGGAGGGTGTCTTAATTTAATCTACATTTAATCTACTAAATGTAAAATATACTTAGTATATCACTTTTATTACAGTAGCAATTTGTCCATTCTAATCAGGACCATCCTTTAGAAAGAAGCATTTACCTTTCCACTAGAAGTAGTTGAGGAGTAAGGAGAGAGAGCCTGCTATAGGACTGCTTTAAGACTTGGATTCTGTAGCTCACTGAGGTTACCAGTGTCCAAAATGCTGACCACTAACCACTTAGGAGCTGTAAATGACCAGGGGCAATCAGCTTTTTCCAAACTATTAACTGATGTACTTTTTCTTTCAGTTAATGAAGAACTCTCCCAGACTCTTGTTTACCGACACAGTCGCAAGGGTAACTTTTTCCTGCCCCAGAAAATAAAATGGACTTGATTGTTGTGGAGGACTGGCCAGTGGCTAAAGCACAATGAATTTCTACTTGCCAGAAACCAGTGGCCAACAGTTGAGTTAATAAAGTAGGCTGATAAGAATACTAAGGTGCTTGTTCTGAACCATAATGAAAACATCAGCTAATTAACCAAGAAAACTTCTATGAGACTCAGCTTAAAAAGTGTTTCTTCCGTTGCCCACTGTACAAGATGGTAGGTGAAAAAGCTGCGAAGTAGGATACTAAGGAGAAGAAGAAACCCGAAGACAAGAAGGCTGATGCCAGTGGCAAGGTTAAAAGGGTAACCCCGAAGCTAAAAAGCTCAAGAAGGGGAAGCCCCATTGCAACCGAAACCCGGTCCTAGTCTGGGGCACAGATACTCCCGATCTGCCATATATTCCAGGGAGGCTATATACAAGAGGAAGTACTTGGCCACTAAATTCAGGATTGAAAAGAAAAAGAAGGTTCTTGCCACTGTCACAAAACCAGTTGGTAGGGGCAAGAATGGTGGCAACTGGGTGGTTAAACTTTGCAAAAAGCCTAGGTATTATCCTACTGAGTATATACCTCGAAAGCAGCCAGCGTGTGAGAAAGCTGCGGGCCAGCATTCTTCCTGGGACCATTCTGATCATCCTTACTGGACACCACAGAGGCAAGAGAGTGGTCTTCCAGAAGTAGCTGAGCAGTGGCTTGCTACTTGCGACTGGACCTCTGGTTCTCAAGTGAGTTCCACTACACAGAACACACCAGAAATTCGTCATTGCCACCTCCACGAAAATTGACATTAGCAAAGTAAAAATCCCCAAACACCTCACAGATATTTACTTCAAGAAAAAGCAGCTGTGGAAGCCCAGACACCAGGAGGGTGAGATCTTCAACACAGAGGAGAAATACAAGATTCAGAGCAGCACAAAATTTTACCAAAAATCAAAGCTGTTCCTCAGCTCCAGGGCTACCTGCGATCCGTGTTTGCCCTTACAAATAGAGTTTATCCTCACAAATTGGTGTTCTAAATTTCTTGCCAAGAACCTAACTAAATAACTGATTATATACATATACACACATATATGCATGTACATACACATATACACATACACACACACACACACACACACACACACACATATATATATAAAATGGTTCTTCAGAAAGTACCAAGAACATAGGATTTCTGGACTAGGTACATTGTGACTTTTTTTTTTTTTTATTACTGTGACTTTGCTTACTCTGAGGGGCATATTTTAAAAATAAAACTCATAAGCATCTTATTACATAAGCACATGGAAGTTGACAGCCCACATTATTCTGATTTTGGAGGTAAAGAAACTGACAGAGATCAAAAGAACAATCAAATACGAGTGCCTTATAGAGAGTTCTGCAGAGTCCTCCATGAGAGTACTTCCACTTGGGCCTCTTCCAGTTCAGCAACTCTTAAACGACACCATCTAGACATCATTTCTAGACCTGAGCTCGCTTCTCTCTTTTCCCAACTGCTTTCATAAATCCTCATGGGAAACAGCGTATGGATTTTGCCAATGCTAGGAATGGATAACCCACGAATGTTACCATGATGCAATTTGTCAATACTGGTGATTTGGTGTTGGGAAAAAGAACAGAATGTTCACACACTTCCTGACGAGAATACTTCAAGCCTTTGCCTCTAAAACCAGAACACCAGGGAGCTATTTCTAAATATGGAAAGAAGTCAACATTTTACTAGTAGCATTCTTCTCTTTCAGTGGGAGCCCTAAGGAGCCGACATAGCTAATTGAAAAGAAGCATTTAATTCAAGGTGGTAGTTAAAATAGACTGTGATTACTGTTATGCTCTCCAAATTTTTGTAGTTAACAGAAGATGTTCAATCTGTCTTAAGTGTAAGCCTGGTTACATTCCAGTCTTTGCCCACAATGTTAACAGGCTGTTAGAGTGAGTTACATTATAAAACAAAATGAATCTGACTACCTGTAAGAAATGCATGAATATCGGTGCTAGTACAGTCATGCAAAATCATGTGGATGACCAAAAGCAAGAATGCACCACAGGCTGGATGTTTTCTACTACTTCTCTGCCCCACCCTAATATTCTTCAGATGCATCCAGTAAGTGGACTCCACTTGCACATCTTGCATAATATAAAACTCTGTGTTCAACTGAAGACTCTTGTATCTGCATTTTTTTGCACCTGATTACAGTGAAAATGTCTGCTGGGGCTTTCAAACCGAGGTAATTTAGAAAAACAGTATTTGTGCCATATGGAAGGAATATTCTTTCAGTTCTGGGAGGAATCTCTTTTTAGCCCCTGGCGGAATCAGCTTATGTAAAAATGTTTTCTTTAACAGAAGGTGTGAAAGGACACATCCTATTCCCGACTCGGGCAGCTGCCAGCCAAATCTGTGGCTCAGCCATCAGGGTTTGCTCCATCTTCCAGAAATGGGCACTTTGGAACCTTGATTTTTGGCCATGGTGAATGCCAGTGCACCATTTCAGCTGTCATGGTAACAGATAAGCCTTAAACATACATGCAATATAATCAAGCAGTTTAAACCAAGACATAAACTATTGTTGCTGTCAAACTGAATAAATTACCTCCAATGAAATTATGACCAGGTTTACTGGTTTTGATCCGTAGAGAAACAGAAACGTCAGTTCTTCCATGGTGAGAACAAGTCCTGAGGGCAAATCCATCCAATCCCTTACCGAGTACAGCCAAGCAGTTGGAATCGTCTTGACTTTGCCCATGTTTCCAAGGTCAGTTTCAAATCTCATTCAGGCCTGGACTGCTTTGGTCCTTTTCACTGCTGCTGCCAGAATGAGCTGTTTCTGTTACCAGCAGGCCAGGCCAACAGCTGGTCGTCAGCTCCACTCTCCGCACCCAAGCCTTTCACCAGAGACCCAAGATTGCTCTCACATCTCCAAAGGGTCTCACTGCAACAGTTCCTAATTTCATTTGTAATATTCCAGAATCCAAAAGAATTTCCCAAAAGGAATACAACTTGAAACTTTAATAAAACATTAGTACTTTAAATTCTATCACATTGCCATTATTAAAGTTTCCCAGTGGGACCAGCAGTTAGCATAGTGGCTATGTCGCTGGACTCCCACGTAGTCGACCGCGGTTCGCGTCCCGGACCCAGTGGCTTAAACTCACGCTGGGTGTGTGTGCGTGCGTGCCCAAGATCCCGAGGGGAGAATGGAGGAGAAGGGATTGTGGCGTGGCCATCCCCCCTGGGGGGTGATTTCTCACTTTCTGTCTCTCTGTGTGTCTCTGTGTCTGGCGAGCGCAAGTGCCCTATAGCAAAAACCTCTCAAAAAAAGTTTCCCAAGATTGATGTGTATATACACACACACACACCATATACCAGTGGTATGTATGTGTGTGTGTGTGTGTGTGTGTATATATATATATATATACACACACACACACACACATATATATATGTATGTATGTGTATGTATGTATGTATCCATATACCATTCCCCATAGGGGATGAATTTTTGCTTTCTTCCTCTCCGTCAAGTGCACATGTGCCCTCTGGCAAAAAAATATGAGTTCACAGAAAATTATTATTATAAGAAAACTCAGTAAAGATTTAAATTTTTTTGCACCAAAATATACTCATTTTAATTCTATTTTTCCATGACTTTTGGATGTACCTGCATAGTTGATAACTGAAAACTGGGCAAGGAAGGGCATACAATATGTTCTCAAGTATTATTTGAATCTGTTTAAAAAAAATGCACAAACTTCTAATTTGGCCAATTAACAGTCTTCAGAATCTTTTAGACAATTTAGCAGCAACTGAAAAATTAAGAACAGATAAATGCTCTTATATACTGAGAATAGTGTGGCCTTGAAATTTTAAGTTCTTTAGAAAGACTCAATCTCAGAAATCAGAGTACAGAACTCTGATAGCTCCCAGAGTTCCTAATGTTCAATACATGTTGAAAATTAATTTTCTGATTTCTGTTTCTAAAAAAAATAGTATTCGAATTTTCAAGGCATTCTCAGGAGAGTCTTGCTAAGTAAGGAATGTTATACATACAAACTGTCTAATGAGAAATGTATTCACAGAATCACATTTGGTTCCACAATATTTCTAAGGCTTAGCTTGTAAAGACAGGCCTCTTCAGAGAGTTGTTTCTGTAATAATTATAGAGAAAGTGAGAAAGGCCTTTCACAAGGTGACAGATAATTTAGTGAGAACAGATCCCAAAGACAGTTATGCAAAATATATTTAACACATTTACTTTGAGGGACTTGAGAAGGAAATTCTATATCACATTTGAAAAGGAATATACCCTACTGGCCATTTGCTGTATAATGTTGACAAGAAAATTCAGCACATCATGTGATGTGTCCTGGTAAAAGCTTCACAAGAAGCCGTCCCAATTAGACTAAGACACAGCTCTCAGCAAAGTCTGATTTGCCTGATACATTAAGGTGCAACAGACAAGAAATAAAATGTAGGGCAAGAATCAGAGGAGCAGGATTCGGATGGAAGAGCTAAAATATTTCCTGAAAAAAAAATGAATAAACACAAAGAAAAGAAGCAAAAGTATCCTTTGGAGAGCCTGTAAAAGCTGCGGTGATTACTGAATCAGGCAGCAGGAATCTGGCTTGCTAAGTGTTAGATTTACAAACTGTAACACTGCCTTTCACCGTTTCAAATCAGAGATGCTAAGCATCTTTGAGTTAGAAAACAGAGCTGAAAACATGCTTTTAAAATGCTTTGTGGGGGGCTAGCCAGTGGCATGGTAGTTGGTAAGGCAGCTGGCGCTCACAAGGTAGACTATGCAGTTCGAGTCCCAGACCTGCAACTTGAAAAATCTGTTGTGTGCCTGTACATGCATGCCCAAAACACAGAGAGGAGAATGGAGGAGAGGGGATGGTGGCATGTCCACCCCCCAGCAGTACTTTCTCACTTCTCTCGCTCACTCGCTTGTGTGCTCTCTCTCTCCAGCAAGCACCCTATAGCTACCAAAAAAAAAAAAAAAAAAAAAAAAGCAGCTGCATGGGTCCACTGGGTGTCTCAAAAGTATTATGCTGTTCAAGTGATGCTGGATCCATGTAGAAAATTGCAGGTTTGGTTCCCAGTTGGCCTGTACATGCCAGGCGCAGTCATGATCTTGGCTGGTGGGAAGGGCTAGGGCAGACGGGTGAAGGGAGGTAGCAGTGGGAATCCTGTCGAAGATGCTTCTTCTTTCTCTTACTCTCCCTCCCTTCCCCTGGAGCCCCTTCTCTCTCACAACAGAAATAAGTTTTTTATTAAAAAATGCTACATACAACAATTAGAACTTTCAATAGAAAATATCAATAAAGTTTATTGTTTTAAATATTATAAAGAGAAGCAGCAAATTTAGAGAATAAACAAACTTTATTTTATAATAGTATTACAGAAAGTCAAATATCATTTAATACAACTTGAAGCTGCTATAAATCTAATCTGGCATCATAACTATACATAGGGTCAAAAGCAAAGGAGAGAAATGTTCAATACAGTTAATAAGTCCCTATCGGGTCTCTGGTGTCAGCTTTAAAATGGTATAGCTTTCTTACGATCGACAAAAAACCACCATGGCCTCCTGCCCCTCCCCAGGGTCCTCCAACCTGTGTGAATCATCGAACTGAGAGAGATATACCTGCTCAATAACAAAAGGTCAGTTCTACATGTATGCAAGAAAGTTTAATACAAAGCAAGGGTTCTACCCAAGTGTTCAAATAATGGAAAGTGTTGAAATTTGAATATGTTAAGAAAGAAAGCACTAAAGTTTTAAGCTGCCTGGATCTTTTAGAAGAAGGGAGAAGACCGTTTTCTCTTTCTCCTCCCTCCTGTTCTGGAATGCTGTCAAAAAGAGCACGTGTCTGAGAAACACTGGCACTGTGGTGAGATGGGGTCTCTCTAAACACAGTGCATGGTCAGGGAACTTCTTCATAGTTCTCCAGTCTGGAGATTCTCTGACTCTCCACTCAAAGTAAAAAGTCACAGGACTGGAAAGTCAAAAGGGTTCAATATAAAAAACATCCCCAATGAAATTCTCAAACATTAGAAAATTTCCCAGATATAAGAAATGTTTTTAATCTGTATTAATATTTCCTCATACAGTATGTTTATTGTGATCTGAAAACACTGTAAATATCTATGGTAAGAATTCAATGGAAAGAATCTGGAAGAAGAAAAGCCACTATCTAAATTAGTCACCGAGTTTCCTTTCCGCACAACAGCACCTGTTCGAGTGAACAGCACCGTACCAGCTTAGGCTGGTTTCGTTCACTGTCATTTGATCAAAACAAATCATTAAAAAGCAGGTAGTTGTACACAAAGTAAACAGAAAACAAAAAACAAACACAAAAAAACCTCCTTAATTAAAAAAAAAAAAAAGAATATTTAGAAGTGGTTATAAAAGAAAACAATATATTAAAATGTATGGAAACAGTATAGACCAGAAGCTGTTAAGGTAAGGTTTGGTGTTGGCATTTTAATTCTTCAGGCTTCTGGTCATAGTTACCAGTCGTAGCAGAAATGCGCTGGAGTAGTGGTGTGGTATTAAGACTTGGAATGGTCGAAATTCTTCAGGTTCACAAAGTTGAATGTTGCTTAAAAAAAACACTTTCTAGGAAAGAAAAGAAAAGAAAAAAAGGCTGAAGTATTCCAAATAGAGGCTTGAAAAAAATGTTAACATGTCAAGTTTCAAATCAAGTCATTTAGTTACCATCTGCCTAATTCTACAGGGAACAGTACATTTACCAGAGGACAAAGATAAGAGGTTATTCTACCCTGGATGGCCTTCAGATATCGGAAGAATTGACAGAAATAACTAGTAAATCAGCGTTTATGGCAAAAGAATTAATTACCATAAAGCATACAACTTATATAGGAAGAATCTAAAAAGAAAGCAATGTAGGTATCTTTGTTCTTGTTTCTACTGCTAGAGAACGTGTGCACTCCTGGAGGAGAGATAAAAGAGACAGGAGAGAACACACCCTCCTCTAGTGGAGCCCCGCCATGCCACAATCCCTTCTCCTCTATTTCTCCATCAGGATTTTAGGCATGCACTCACACATGCCTGGCATGCTTTACAAGTCTGTGGTCAGCCACATAGGACATGGTTCCTAAAATACAGAGTTTAGCCACTATGCTACAGGGCTGGCCTTTTTTTTTTTTTTTTTTTTTTTTTTTTTTTTTTTCTTTAAAGACAGGGTCATATTGTGTCATGATCCTCTTGCCCTGGCCTCACACGTCCCACTAGTAGCCAAAACCACAGATGCACACCACCACATCCAGCTTCTTTTTGGACAGAGTCTCATCATTGTACCCAAGCCAGGCTTGAGTTCGTGATCCTCCTGCCTTGACCTTCTGAGTTGCTGGGATTACAAATGAGCACCACCTGGTCTTCAGGTTGGACCAGGAACCAAACCCGGGCCTCCCTTGTGGTCCCAGCCTGCAAAGCACTGTGCATACTGGTGTGCACCACCATACCTAGACCCCAATGTTGGTTTTAAAGCTAGATTTGGAGACAGGGAGACTAAAGTCCATTTTGAGTTTACTGAGATGAACAGAAAGGATGCTTCGGGTGGTGAGAACAGATGAGGAAAGAGGCACAGGAGTGAAAAGAACATGGTATTATAATATTAACACAGGTATAAAGATGCATAGGAAGGAGGCAGGAATGAATAGGAGAAAACAGGATGGTGAAGTGAACCTTATTAAGCCAATGAACCAGATTATACCATTACTATAGTGAATAATAGAAGGTACATTCTCTCTCTTTTTTTTGTTTTTTAAAGAGGTTTTCACCTTAGGGCATGTGCACCTACAGGAGAGGGACAGTGAGAGGGAAAGTGAGAAATCACCCCCCTGGGGGGATGAACCATGCCACCAATCCCTTCTTCATTTTCCTCCCCGGATCTTGGACTTGAATGCACACATAGCTGGGGTGATTTTCAAGCCACCAAGTCTGGGGCTTAACCCACAGTCGGCCATGAGGGAGTTCAGCAACGTAACCGCTTCGCCATCTGCTGGCCCCACAAGGTATATTCTTTAATATTAGACTGAGAAGTCTGAACTTGATCTAATAAACAGAATGAACTCAGAAGAATATTCCAGCAAAAAGACCACCTAGCAGTCTGCAGCAATGATTCTGGCCAAGTACAAGAGACAAGAAAAAGCAAAAGACAGATCAAAGAGCCATGGGTGGACAGTGTGTGTTATTCACGAAAGGCTCAAGAAAGGAGGTTGAAACATTCTCCTTTGATTTAGAGGAAGGATTCAGATGTCCTATTGAGTTGTCGGGAAAATCATGACACATTTTTGCATAGAAAAACACAGAAAAGTATGCTGACTTTCCTGATGATCTAGTAATTTATGTTTTAAAAACTTATCACAGTCAAAGATAGGTAGGTAGGAGAAAGGGCAATCAATCAATACATACATACATACCACAATGAAACAATACTGCACTGTCCCTAAAAGATTAAAAGGTTTTAAGAAGGGGACTGTACCATTTTCTATTTCAGCTTGACTATAAGTTTTGGCAAATGGTAGGTATTACAGAGGACAGTGGAAAGTAGTAATTAGTGTCCTTTCTAGAGACTCTGGTCCCAAAGACACTGATCTCAAAGTCAGTTAAAATATGCATTATTTTGTTTAGATAAAATTAAGTCTTGTTTTAATGAAAAAACTCCCCACTACTTAGATGTATCACAGATAATATTATAGCCTCTTGATTATTCAGGACAGATTAATTAATCAAATTCACTGTTTCCTACCCTGTTGTCTGCCTTAGGCTACTTCATTACTCATTAGTACTTCCACTTGATTCTAGGCAGAGGGGGGAAATCAATGCAGAAAGCACAATGTGTTTTTTCAGGTTAGCAATTAGGAAAGGAGATGTGGGGGATGGTGGAGAAGACAGATAAAATTACCTAGCAAATTCTACCTGGGAGTTATGAAACCTTCAGCCATGCTACCTTTTTCCCTACTCTTGTTGACAGCTGGCACCTCTGCTGGCTTTGCTTGGTGACTATGCACCATTTGTTGAATACAGTTGCCATTTGGCTTGTCTACATTATAGACAGTGAACCCCTGATGTTAACAGAGCCTGGAAACCCAGAGAGAACAAGACTTATGATTCTATTCTTCATTTTCTTTAGGCACCATGGCACTTTATTTCTGTGAATCTGGTTCCTTCAAAAATAAGTTTCAGGCTCAGCAACAGTAGCACAGCAATAAGGTACTGCTGTATAGCAGGCTCAGTTCAGCTCCTGGACTGCCCTAATCAGGCCGGGTGTAGGAGCACATGTGGAATCCTAGCTAATGGGGAGACTAGGCCAGAGGGCCAGCACCATGAGACCCTGTCAAAATCACCTCTCTCTCGGGAACCAGCAGTTAGCATAATGGCTATGTCGCTGGACTCCCACGTAGTCGACCGCGGTTCGCGTCTCGGACCCAGTGGCTTACAACTCACGCCGGGCACGTGTGCGTGCGTGCCCAAGATCCCGAGAGGAGAATGGAGGAGAAGGGATTGCGGCGTGACCATCCCCCCTGGGGGGTGATTTCTCGCTTTCTGTCTCTATGTCTCTGTCTGTCTGGCGAGCGCACGCGCCCTATAGCAAAAAACCTCTCCAAAAAAAAAAAAAAAAAAAAAAAATCACCTCTCTCTCTAAAAGTAAAAGAAAAATTTCACCTTGTTGTACATTTGTAAAGGAAGGCTAAAATTAAACGTTTCAAAGTTATTGGTTGACAAACAGGAAATTAAAGAGTACACAGGAACTGGAGAAAATCTTATATAAAACTTTAACATTTACTGAACTAAATATAGTGAAAAGACATAGCTACCCATAAAAAATCAAATATAATTTATTTTCATTTATCCACTATCAAATTACTATAAAGTATAATAAAAACAATTTTTTATGGTAATAGATATTATAAATCATAACCTTAATGTGCTCTTAGAATTCCAAACAGCTTTAAGAAACAAAAAGACAGCAGATGGCGCAGTGGTTACGTCACTGGACTCCCACATGGCCGACTTTGGGACCTGGTGGCTTGAAATTCACACTGGACATGTATGTGTGCATGCCCAAGATCCCCTGGAGGAGAATGGGAGAGAAGGAATTTTGGCATGACCATCTCTCCTGCAGGTTGATTTTTCATTTTCCCTCTCACTGTCTGTCTGTTGTTTCTTTCTCTCTCTCTCTCTCTCTCTCTCTCTCTCTCTCTGGCAAGTATGTAAGCCCTAAGACAAAAATCTCTACAAACAAATAACATTACACTTTCTGTAATTTTAGAGGTAGATTCATTTATTTTCTTGTTCCTTAAAAGTCAGTAAATCAAGTATAACTTTGGGTTAATTAGATATTAACTATGTCAGAACATCCCAGTTCCTTATTACTGTGGATGAACAGGGAATAACTTGCATAAAGTTTTCTTATTTACACATCTATGTATCTCTTTTGACTGCTTCTTGCACTTAAAACACATAGAAATGTGTCCCCAGGTAAAGGAGAAAGATAAAGATGAAATTACCAATGGCATTGGTACAGAAGCATCAGGGATTTTCAATTTTTCTGTTGTTTAGCATCTATCTATAAGTAGATATAAGTAGACTTAGCTTTTGATAATTATTTTACAGAGAGGATTTGGAGTTTAAGTGATCTATCAGATATTTTAAACTTAAAACTAGACACTGGTTCCTCATGTAAGAACTGTAAAAATTTCAAAAATAACCTTCCTTAATTCCCTTCTCTCTTTCTTCCTTCAGCTCTTTTTCTCACTCTTTCAAAAAGCTTTCATTCCACCTCATATTCATAGAAGTTTGGACATCTTAGTTAATACAAATTGACAAGCATTAATTAAACCTCCTTCCACATTTACAACATCATAAGGTTCATCTTGAATTTGAGTAAGATCATAGCTATCAATACATGCATCATTCTTTATATGTATTAGAATTATAGTCACATAAACTCTCAAACCACTGTTTCAAACTATGCTTCAGTTTCTCACCCCTGAACTATACAATGTCAGTAAACATTTCTAGTCACTTACAGTCACATTTCCTAGCCTGTGTCTCCCTCTTATGGCCAATGTGAGAATAGGTCAATGTAAATTTCATCTAATCACAGGTCTAATTCTGTGTCCAAGTTCAAGGATACAGGCCAGTTGCATACCTTGCCTAAATCCTCAAGACAGTACAAAGAGTTCTTATTTATCTTTCTTAGTATCAGTGAGCAGTGAGGACAAACGTCAAGGTCACACATGAAGTTCTATGATCTTATCTGAAAAGCACAAGCTCATTTTCTAAAGACAAGGGGCTCACAGATGTATCTCAATCTTGAGAGTGCTCTACTCTGGAAATAGATTCAGTAATGCATTTTTAAAAACACTTGACACAAACCAACAAGAACACAGCCTTTAAGTGAGAAAGTGTGTATTCAGAGAGATGTCTCAATGAAAAAAAGTGATTTTTAAAATCTAAATGCAAGGAAACATAGAGAAATAACATTTCTTTGGATTAAAGATGACTCAATTACCATATTGCAGTTATATCAGAGATTTTGTAAACAGGAACAAAATATTTATCTAACACAATGCAATTATTTCTCAAATAAAAATGAGGTCCATGTACTCAAGTGCAAAATTCAATTTTAAATATGAAACTTTACAATTTTGTCAGTTATTTCTTCAATGTTTTTAAAAGATGCACTGATTTTATTTATTATTAGTTTTTTAATTTGACCAGAGAGACAGAGAAAAAGTGAGAAAGCAAACCGGCAAGTCCAGGACTCAAACCACAGTTGGCCATATAGAAATCCAAGGCTTTAACCACCATGCCACCTGCTGGCCACTCTCAGTTATTTCTAATGGGAAATTTTCATTATATTCTTTTTGGTTCTCCATTTTCATATTTGACTTTTTTTTTTTTTTTTTTTTTTTTAAGGGCGCATGTTCACCTGAGAGGGAAGAAAAGTATAAAGAATTCCCCCACTGCTGCCTCCACCATGGGGAATAGTCATGTACAATCTCTTCGTTTCCATTTCTTCCTCCTTTCAGGATTTTGGGCACACGTACATACACACACACACCTGGTACGTTTCTCAAGCTATCAGGTCCCAGACTCAAACTGCATAGTTGGCCATGTGGGAAGCAGCTCCCTCAACTCCCAGGCCATGGATCCAGCCCTTGACATTGATTTTTAAACACAATTTTTGTTGTTTCAATTGTAAGAATCCTAGAGCCAAAATGACAACGTGCCAAATTTCTACTTAACCCAGCAAATGGTTAATTTTTTTTTTTTTTAATTTTGCTAGAGGGTACATATGCTTATCAGAGAGACAGACAGGGAGAAAGCACCCCCCAATGGAGAGTAATCATGCCATAATCCCTCCTCCATTTTTCCATCCTATCAGAATTTTGAGCACATAAGCACATACAACGCAGTGTGTTTTTTAAGCCACCAGGGCATGATCAGTTACACGGGATCAAGCTCCCTTAACAACTAGGCCACGGGCTAGCCCAGTTAATTCTTTTTGTTTGTTTGTTTGTTTTCAGAAAGGCTTTTTACTATAGGGCGCATGTGCTTGCCAGAAAGACAGAGAGACAGAAAGCAAGAAATTGTCCCCCAGGGAGGATGGCCACGCCACAATCCCTTCTCCTCCATTCTCCTCTCGGGATCTTGGGCACGCATGCACACGTGCTCGGCGTGAGTTTAAGCCACCGGGTCTGGGACTCGAACCGTGGTCGATTACCAGTTAATTCTTAAAATTTTTGTATTACTACTATAATGTAGACAAAGTGTGGTCTGCAGACCTGAGAGTTTCTGAAACTCTTTCAGAGGGTTATAAAGTCATGCCCATTTTCATAATCACACTGACTTTGTCCTTTTGAGGGTGTTGACATTTTCAACAACAGTGCCACAACAATGATGAAGAGACCTCTTGGTGTCACAAGTCAAATTGGAGGACCAAATTATACTAAATGTCCTTGTGTTCTCTGCCAGTGTGTTCTTACAGTAAAACATAAGTTAGTTTCACTTATAGTTATGCTTGAAGAAACAGAAAAAACACTTCACATTACAGCCCTTGAGTACACCTTTCTAATAGCCTACATGATAAGGAGGCAAGTATGTACACAGCACTCCTACTGCACACAGAAGTACAATGTCTAGAAAAAAGGCATCTGGATGAATGTTTGATTTCTGAGTTGAAGCCACTGTTTTCATAAAACACCTCTTTTTTAATGTGAGAGAATCAGTGACAAAGTATGCTATTCATTTTAAATATCTGGCAGACATTTTCTGGAAAATGAAGTGAGCTTGCCACTTCAAGGAAAACAATTGACGGTATTTGTTGCCAATGAAAAAATTCAGGATAGAAACCAGCAGTTAGCATAGTGGCTATGTCACTGGACTCCCCACGTAGTCGACCGCGGTTCGCATCCTGGACACGGTGGCTTAAAACTCACGCTGGGCGCGTGTGCGTGCGTGCCCAAGATCCCAAGAGGAGAATGGAGGAGAAAAGGATTGCGGCGTGACCATCCCCCCTGGGGGGTGATTTCTCGCTTTCTGTCTCGAATGTCTCTGACTGTCTGGCGAGCGCACGCACCCTATAGCAAAAATCTTTCAAAAAAAAAAAAAAATTCAGGATGGACTTGAGGTAAAAATACTGGCATAGTGGCTACCATGAGCTTAATAGCTTCCCAATATTTAGATTCTTTTAATGAGATCAGTGTTGACCATTGATTTTTCTATTTTCCATTTTCCAGGATGTCATATATTTGGAATCATATGCAGCCTTTTCAGATAGGTGTCTTTCACTAAGTGATTCCTTTTAACTTAAATATTTTTAGAACTTCTTAGTTTTGACTTATAATGTAAATTTCAAGAGATACAATTCACATAAAAAGCCCTCTGGGCTCTTATATAATTTTTAGGCGAGTAAAGTGGTCCTGAGACCACTTTAAGTTATTGAGTTTAATAACTGCTTATATCACATCTGCTATGACTTAACCTATTGTCATTTCCATCCTGAGGTAATTGTGTATCTGCTAAATAGAGGGGGTGGAAATTAAACCTAGTGTATTTTCCTTTTCAGTCAAATGAAGCCTAAAACCTGTTTACAGGTATTGCTTTCGCCAATGCCATTTGGAGCGCCCACCTTCTCCAGAAGCTCTCTTGTGGGCCCTCCAAGGCCCAGGCCTCTTGTTTGGCCTGCCAGTGCCAGGCTGGCCTTCCTGAGCCCCGTCTCCTCTGAATGAACTACATTATGCTTGATGGCATACACATGAACACAATCTCACTACCAGGTAGTTCCAGGTTTCTACGATCACAAGTCAATTAAAGTTAAGTATGTTCGCTTTCAAGGAAGTTTTCTGAAACTTCTATTTTTTTTTTAAAGGCACCTGTCTGCCTTTCACACAGCTAAAGCTGTCTCCCCTTTCTAAGGAGGGCTTTAGAAAGAACATCTGCATTCTCCTACCCTCTACTGGGCCCAGGCTCTCTCTCTGCATTCAGGCCAGATATATTCCATTGCCGTAGAGGGAAGAGTGAGTCGTCAATGATCCCATCAATCCATTTACACAGTTTTTCTTTAAAGTACCAGTAATTCTTACATTAGACTTTTTATGCACAACACATTCAAGTCACCCTACTTAAAGAACCACACTGTACAACAATTTTAGAATATCCTGTCAAACAAAATCATCACCAGCTCTGCTCTCAGGAGTATACCCTATAAGCAAAAGAGTGAGTGAAAATGGAAGATTATCCTAATTTTCACTCACATTTAAATTCGCTACTTTTCTTTTTTGACCCATATATTTTCTGGCATATAGGAAAAACCGGAACTAATATTTTCTTTTACCTCATTTTTAAACATGGTTATTTTATAAAATACATTTTTATTTGTTCACTTAGCTTTATGTCAAAGCTACAACCCTAAAGATTATTTGAACAAAATTATTTTTGCTAAAACAAATTGTGTTTCAAATACATTATTGGGAGTTTGCTGGTTTTTTGTTTTGTTTTAAAGAGGTTATTGCCTTAGGGTGCATGTACTCACCAGGACAGACAGACAAACATTGAGAAGGAAAGTGAGAAGTCATTCCCCAAGGGGGATGGCCTCATTGCAATCCCTCCTTATTCTCCTTCTGGGATCTTAGGCACACACGCTGGCAAGATATTCAAGCGACTGGGTCTCAGACTCGAACTGCAATCAGCCATGTGGAGGTCCAGCAACTTAACCACTATGCCATCTTCTGGCTGGAGAGTTTCCTATTAGAGAGGTCTCCCACCGACTCCTCATGCACAGCCATATGCACTGTGGAATCGAACTGATGAGGGGCAGTCTGGCCCTTCTATTTACTAGGTGGTTTGGGCAAGGGACTTGACTTCTTTAGGCATCTGTGTTCTCATCTCCATCACAGATGACCCTGGGAACTAACTTAGATAATATTGGGTTATCGGAAAAGTCGTGACACAGTTTGGCACAGAAAAATGCATCATGACTTTCCTGACAACTTAATAAATAGCAAAGCTCTCAACAAAAAGCTGAGCACAGATTAGGCACTCAATAGATGTTAGCTATCCTTTTTTTTTTTTTTTAAGATGTTCATGTACATTTCATGCCTAGATTTGCTTCCAGATTAAATTCAATCCTACTCTTAAAGATAAAAGTATCCAGTTCATTCTCACCAATGAATAATTTGCTGAAACATTATAATGATTTCCTTACAGAGCACTTCATCTATTCAGTCCCATTTCAATTCTATACTTTACTGATAAATTAATACTAGTAAAGGACTGTGTTGTAAATGCTATTCTCAGGGTTGGAAGGTGGTCGACGATAGTTCAAGTCTTGGGCCTAGCGGCTTGCTTTTTCTCTGTCTGTCTCTCATTCTGTCCTTCTCTGGTCAAATTAAAGTAAATATAGTTAAATAAAATAATTCTTTAAAAAAAAAAGAGAAAATGCTATTCCCATGCTCAAATATCCTAGTGATGCCCTAGAAAGCAGTCTAAGCTAAAGCACTGACACGGAATGTAAGACTTTGTGAGAGTTGCATTCGATCAATCTTTCCAGCTCTGCTGGGAAGCTGCACCCACCGCAATGTAGGATTGCTCTTCCTGATATCATCCCATTGTTTCTCCATGATTTTCCCCTCACTCTCCAGTCCCCATCCATCCAGAGCTCCCCCACTGGTCTGCACAGAGGAGTTTTCCTGCCGTCTTTTGGAAGATTTTTTCTGATCTGTCAATCAGAAAAATGCTTCGCCAGTCAACATTCATGTCCCCTTATCTAGGTTCCTCTTCAAACATACATTTATTTTTACCCCAGATGCTACTTGTATGTCTGTGCCTATGCTTTTTTCTCTCATGTACAACTGTGATAGTTCCTTGCACAGCAGGCTCGTACATTAAGGAGTCCATAACTGAAAGTAACAGAGACTAATCTTCAATCAAAGACTGAAGAACAGGGGCCCAGGAAGGGAAAGAAACAAACAGAATTGCATGTTTCCAGGAAGAAAGCATTAGTTTCTATTTCTATCATGACTTTGCTTTGTCAATTTTCTTGTTTAAGTAGAAAAACATAGGGTTTGTTCTTCTGGTCTCTTTTGTTGATTTATTGTTTCTATGACTTCCCAGGAGGGCCTCTTACTTTTTTATAAAACTGGCTTTACCTTCTCAAAAGAAGACATACAAATGGCCAAAAAGTACATAAAAATACTCAACATCACTAATTATCAGGAAAATGCAAATCAAAATCACAATGAGGCATCACCTCACCCCAGTTAGGATGACTACTATCAAAAACAAAGAAAAATGCCTGCTGGGGAGGTTTCTGGGGAAAGGGGAACTTTCATGTACTATAGATTGGAATGCAAATTAGTGTAGCCATTATGGAAAACAACATGGTGGTCTCTCAAAAACTGGGATATAAAACTATCTTATGATCCAGCCATCCCACTACTGGGTCTATACCCAAAGAAAGGAAATCTATATGTGGAAATGATATCAGCACCTCCATATTTATTACATCACTATTCGCAATACCTAAGATATGGAATCAATCTGCATGTCTAACAGCTGATGACTGGATAAAGAAAAGTGACTCATGTACACACTATTCATTCATAAAAAATGATGAAATCTTATTATTTACAGTAACATGGACAAACCTGAAGGAAGGAAGTCTAAGTGAAATATGGCAGGTACTGAAAACAAATACCACACGTTCCTACTCATCAGTGGAAGCTGAAAGATTCGATTACATAGAAGTGGAGTGTACAACAGTGGTTGCCAGAAGCTGGAGCTAGGGGTGAGGAGAGAGAGAGAATCAGGTGAACAGAGTGCACGGACCTCTTGAGTACTAGCATGGCAGAGAACTGCAGCTGGTGACAATTCAGTGTCTATATTTCCAGCTAGGAGAGATTTTGAAGGCTCACAACACAAAAGAATCATAAATGTTTCAGATGGTAGATACGCTCATCGCTCTGATTTGATTATTTTATACAGTATCTATGTGTTGAAAGACCATATTGTGTTTCATAAATGTATACAACTGTTGTATGTCAAAAAAATTTTTTAGGGAACCAGCAGTTAGCATAATGGCTATGTCGCTGGACTCCCACGTAGTCGACCATGGTTCGCGTCCCGGACCCAGTGGCTTAAAACTCACGCCGGGCGCGTGTGCATGCGTGCCCCCGAGAGGAGAATGGAGGAGAAGGGATTGCGGCGTGACCATCCCCCCTGGGGGGTGATTTCTCGGTTTCTGTCTGTCTCTGTCTGTCTGGCGAGCACACGCGCCCTACAGCAAAAATCTCTCAAAAAAAAATTTTTTTTAAAACACTTTCCCCCCAAATTACTGAAGCTATGACAAAGATTTCTAAGACCAGTTACTATTTAGCCCTAGCACTAGTAAAGTCTTCTGATTCACTCTGCGAGGTCAAATCCTGTGGGAACTCAATATGAAACCATTCCACAAAACTGTAAGGCTTCTTTTAAGTAATAAATGGTAAGTTTACATAGTATACTCCATTCTACTAAGCTTTTGTCAATCTTAGGTTCATAAGATAGACAGCAAGGAGAACACGTTTCTCTGTAACACCAAATAAAAGCTTAAAAAACTACTCAGTAACAAAACCTCCATCAGAGTATCTCTGAAGCGTAAGATGAACAGAATACGTTTTCTGCTTTGCTTTTTTCTTAAATAGGAAGGTTAGTGGGAATCAGAAGAATTCATTTCTAGACAATTTATCTGAGGGAACACGAGAAAGATTGTTTTTCCTCTTGAAGTTAAATAAAGATATTTTAAACAGAGCATGACTTTGTTCCTTGGCAGTGTCTCTGTTCCTACCCCCTTCCTCTCATACACACACACACAATCTTGTTTGTACCGTGCCATACTAATTTAAGGTTTTTCCCTCTACGTCATTTCTAACCCCTCAATCAGTACTGTCCAAGAGAAATATACCACAAGACTCTAATAAAAGCTACATATGTATTTTTAACTTTTCTAGAAGCCACATTATTAAAAGTAAAAAGAAGCACATACAAGTGAAGCATCCCTCATCTAAAATCCAAAATCTGAAATGGTGCAAAATTAAAAACCTTTTGAGCAATGACGTGAGGCCCAAGCGGAAAATTCCAACCTGATTTCATGTAACAAACCAGTCTGTATACTGCAATATAAAAATATTGTAGTAAATTATCTTCAAGCTATGTGCTCAAGGCATAAGCAATACATAAATGATTTTTTTTTTTTTTTTTGGTTTAGACTTGGGTGCCCTCCTAAGAGCTCTCATTATGTATATAAAAATATTTCAAAAAAAAAAATTCCCAAATCTGAAACACTTCTGGTCCTAAGCACTGGGGTCTGAGATACCCCCTAATTTTAATATAGTTTATATCCAAATTATTTCAATGAGTAATCAATTTTTTGAATTATTTTATTTAACTTTATTTATTTATTTTAACTTGGCCAGAGAGGGACAGAATGAGAGAGAAGGAGAGCAAGAAAGCAAGCCACCAGGTCCAGGACTCAAACTGTAGTCAGCCATGTGGAAGTCCAGCATCCTTAACCTCCATGCCACAGGCCGGCCCCTCAATTTTTTTAAGTTACATTTGTGTTGTTCTTTTTTACATCTTTGAAATTCAGTATGTATTTTATACTAGAACAAATCTCAACTTGGATGACCACATTTCAGGTGATCAAAAGCCATAAGCTGATATTGGATACCACACTGGGTAGACAGGTCTACACTGCTATATAGTGACAACACTATCTTAATGCATGAAAGGGATAACATATCCTTGGCAGGTAATCCTCATGAGGATAGGAGTATATTAAAAACAACACATACGCACAAAAATTAATTTGTTGCCATAGCAAAATCTCCTGCTAATGCAACCCACATTTACATATTTAGAAAATTGTATCTGGAATGTCAAACACAGAAAAGTTATGGAAACAAGCAAGTCTGTACTTAGCTTTACATATGGATGGTATTTTACGATCCCTGAGTATAACTGATCTACAGCAAATTAACTCAATCTCTAGGACCCTAATTTCTCACAAAAAATGTGTTAGGGGAAGGGAGAGATGAGGATGCTCTATACGCAGATTAAAATTGAATATTCATTGTTATACTCTTAACCATGCCCTAGAATAGAGCAGCAAAGTCATAATCACTACCCGTACATCCTTCAAAGGCCAGGTAGAGCACACAGGAGTAGGGAGACTGGGCGTCAAAGACCTACTCCATAGGAAAACATGAAGTCCTTAGGTGACTTAGAGAACACTTCTCTCATCTGAGGGTGGTACTTTCTACTTAGCTTCAGCATGGTAGCCACGAGGCAAGGCAGGATCAGCACTGTCAAAGCTTGCCAGAGAAAAAGAGAAACAGACAGGGAGAGGGAAAGTAAAAATTCACACACCCCAAGGGTACGGGAGAAGATGGCCATGCCACAATTCCTTCTCCTTCATTCTCCTCCCAGGATCTTGGGCATGCATGCACACATGCCCAGCGTGATTTTCAAGCCACCAGGTCTAGGACTTGACTGTGGTCAGCCATGTGGGAGTGTAACGATGTAACCATGATACCACCTACTGGCCCCAAAGCCTCTGAATTTTCTAAAAGGCTGAATTATTTCCCAATTTTATGCATTAATAACTAATTCAGGGACCAGCAGTTGGTATAATGGCCATGTCGCTGGACTCCCACGTAGTCGACCGCAGTTCGAGTCCTGGACTCAGTGGCTTAAACTCAGGTTGGGTGCATGTGCGTGCATGCTCAAGATCCTGAGAGGAGAATGGAGAAGAAGGGATTGCGGCATGGCCATCGCCCCTGGGGGGTGATTTCTCAATTTCTGTTTCTCTGTCTCTCTCCGTCTTTCTGGTGAGCACATGTGTCCTATAACAAAAACCTCTCAAAAAAAAAAAAAAACTAATTCAAATTCTAAGACATACTATGGCCAACACACAAAACAAAATAAAACCGTGGATATGGGTCTACTTGTCTCCAATTTCTCAGTTTTGCTTTGTACTCTTTTTATTGCCATTTTTTGATCCTCACTAATAATGAAAAACTGAAAGGAAAATGCAACTTTTGTGACTAAGAGATCATAAGTAACAATTCTGTAAAAGAAAAAAGGTAATACCTAAATAGATGGACAAAGGCCATGAACTAGCAAACTAAAAAAAAAAAAAGCAAACTGTGTGTATGTGTAGCTGATGGGTGAGCATGTATATTTCAATCTTACTAGCAATAAAAAAAAAAAAAAATCACAATTAAAAAATACTTTTGGGCCGGCTCCGTGGCCTCATGGTTAGGGCAGCCAGATCTCACATGGCCACCTGATTGGATCAAATTTTAGCTCTATGGCCTGAAAAGCACACTAGCACATATGCACGCATGCCCAAAGTCCTTACAAGATCAAGAAATGAAGAGGGATTGAGGTATGACCACACGCCTTTGGGGGTGTTTCTCCCTCTTCATTTCTTGATTTCTTAACAAAACACGACAAAATAAAAACTCCTCTCAGAATTAAAAAGAAATGTGCAAACAAATGCTCTTTCCTGATCAGACTGGCAAATATATAAATTTGTATTGTCTTATTTAGTATTGGCCAGAGAGTTCAGGGAATCAGATGCAGAATCTTTTAGGAAGTCAGTCTGGTCATATGTGTCAAAAGCCTCTGCTGGCATAGAAACTCTAAGTTGTAAGATATTTTGCTTGGAAAAGCAATGAAATTAATACCCAAAATGTACACACAAGTATCATCTTTGTAGCTATGTGTATAATTGTGAAAAATGAGGAATAATTTTTAAAATTTTGACAGAGGGCATGTATATTCCCTGGAGAGAGACAGAAAGAGTGAAAGTGAGAAAGCACCCCCTATGGGAAATGGTCATGTTCCAAGCCCTCCTCTACACGTCTCTTCCTCCTTTTGGGATTTTGGGCATGTACACACACGGCACCCAGTGTGTTTTTGAAGCTGCCTGGTCCAGGACTTGGCCACAGTTGGCCATGTGGGATCCAGTTGCCGTAACCCCCAGGCTGGCCTGAGAGATCATTTAAATGCCCATTAATAGGGGATATGTAAGTAAACCATCAAGCGTACATTCAATGGCTGTTGAAACATGATGAGATATGACAAGGAACGCTACCGACAATATACTGCTAAGTGGAGAAAAAAGCAAGATACATATAGGATCACACTACCAGCCTACATAAGTAGAGGCATGTGTGCGGGCATACATATGTGTGTGTCCTCACACATGAACACTGCAAAGAGATTATCTCACTGCAAAGAGATTATCTCAGGGAGTGAAGGGCTTTGGGTCACTTACAGTTTTATTGTCTCTCTTCTAAAAAATTTTAAACTCTCTTTTATTACCAGGAAAAACAAAAACAATAAAGAAAGAGGCTTTCATTGGCAAAAACAACAGCCAGTGACAATTATGTCTAAGAGCAAATGCTGGGCAAGGAGAGAATGACTGGAGTTAACGTATGCACACAGCACTGGTATTAGCACCCTCCTACTGTACTTCAAATACACAGTAATGGATTCGTGGATGACACCCGCCAGACTGATGAATGTTAAGTAAGTCCATTCCACAGCACTTCAGGGTGAAAGCCAGCTGGGCCCAAAACTCACTCTACCCAAACTGGCTTGTTTATTATTTCTACCAAGAAGTTTTCTTCATTTTAGATATGATTCATTTACATTGAAAACGAAGCTGCAATAAAATGCTAATTTTAGGTACAAGACTAATACAACCATGCAAATGAAGTAAAATAAAAAACACAACACAGGCCAGCAGGTGGTATGGTGGTTAAGGCACTGGATCCCACAAGGCCAACTCTGCAGTTTGAGTCTCAGACCAGGAGGCCCGAAAAACACGTTGGGTGCGTGTGCATGCATGTATGCCCAAAATTCTGAAGGGAGAATGGAGAAGAGAATTACAGTATGGTGATAACCCCTGGGGTGTAATTTCTTACTTCTCTCTCTCTCTGTTTCTCTGTCTCTCTTTCTCTCTCCTGCAAGTGTGCATGCTCTATGGCAAAAAAAATCTGGGGGAAAAACATCTACAAATATTTAAAAATAAAAAATCACAACACATTTGATATGCTTGGAAAATTTCTAGCTTCTGAAAACAGCAGATGTGTGGTTCTCTTTAAAAGACAGAGTGATGCTCTTCTGGGCCCACATGTAATGAGTAGCTGCTGATGAGTGAGAGCTCAGTCCAGCGGCCAAGTCGGTTAGCTAGCTAACACCAATTTCCTATTTGGCTTGCGAGCACATGTTCTGAAACCCTGCGCATTACTCTGACTTTGCAATGTTGGTTTGAACATAAGACTATCTCATTTAGAAACATGTCTTGTTCATGTCTGCACAACAGGATGGAAAGCAATGCTATTAGTTATTTATTGTGAGCTATGGGGTGGGACTCGGGATCCATCTAAGAAGTTCCAGAGAATGATGAATTCACCAGGTTTTGAGTAATTTCAACACTAGTCCTAAAAGCGCCATAAGATCAGATGCTCTCCATTTCTCATATGGAAACAGGCAAAGGGCCTTGACAGAACAGCAAAGGTCTCTGTTGCCATGCTTCCAGCTTCGTGTAAGTATTCTCCATGTGAAACCCCTACGTCCTCAGTTTATCACGGGGCTGCCTCCTACTACCCACCAGAAGCAGCTCTGACAAAGCCCCCCTGGTTGACTTTGGGACCACCAATTCCAAGACACATTCAGTTGATTTCTCTGCTATATTTAACACTTGATTAATCACTCGTCCTTGAAGTTACCTTTTCTTGCAGCTTATGTGACTCCATTTTCCCTCGATTTTCTTCCCACCTTTGGCCCCTCCTCCTTTACTTCCTCTGTTTCCCAAGTCTTAGGTCAGAGAATACCGCTCAAACCACCCAGTCTCATCAGTCTGTGGTATGTTTCAGGCGTCTCCCAAACCCCTCTTTCCTACTTGAAAGCCTGGGTGCTCTCAAATCACTTGTGCTCCCAGGACCTCTCCACTGAAGACATTTCATGTGCATCTCAAACTCAGCATCTCTGGGATAGACACTTGACATTTTCATTTGACTCTTAAGAGCAAATAGGGTTCATGTTTGCTCCTACAAGTTACAAAAAGTTCTTACAATGCTGCCTCAGAGACAAATCCCTCTATAAATCTATCGTTCCCAGGTTACAGAATACAGTATGGAGGCAGAAAGAAGAGAAACAACCTGCCCAGGTGACAGGACTAGGAAATAGATTTGAATCCAGTAACTCTGTCATGCTACATTCCTTCCCAATATTCAGACTACTTGGTAAATTTCCAATTAATCATGGGGTGTGTGTGTGTCTAAGACAGGGCCTTACGGATTCACTTCCAAGCTTTCCCCAGAATTCCCATGGCAGTTGGCCTTTCCTACAGTACCACACAGAACAAAAATAAACTTTTTCTTTGAAACTGCTGAGCAGAGTAGACAGGCTATATTGCATAGCACACGTGAAAAACGGAAATTGGGGGCCAGATGGTGGCATGGCGGTAAAACACAATACTCTCCAAAGCTGACCCACATGGGGAGGTTCCAGGTTCATGCTCAAAGACCTTGCTGAGTACTCCAAGCTTACATGTACCCATGACCTGGGACAGGCTGAGGCTGGGGGTGTATCGCAGTATGAGAACCCTGTGGGGGAGTGCACGCTCTCTCACTCATGCATTAAAGAAATGTTAAAAAGAAAATAAAGCTCTTAGGTTCCATGACTCAAATTACAGGTACCATCATCGATGCCTTTGCCCAAGCCAGAACTTGAGTGTACTATGAGACTCCTCTCTTCACCTTTCCGACTCACAAACTTCCAAATCTTCGAGCAATCAGTTGCCAAGTCACAAACCGTTACTTCTTTACCTTTTCTCAGACACATGAAGAGAACTCTGCATGTTTGTGATAGTTCGGCCTCTTTAGCTTAACTTCTGAGACTCTCTCTGACAGCAGGGCTCTGCCTACTTCCTTACCTAATTGCTATCACTCCCTGATGAACATGCTGCAATCCAGTGACACCTGGGTTTGTGCTGTTTCCAGAATGTCAAGTTCAATGTTCCCCATTTTGCCTGGACGGCTCCCCTCCACTCCTTTCTTCACACAGCTAACTTCTTTCTACTCTCATTGAAGCTTAAGTGAGAAGCCATCTCTGACACCCTATCCTGATTCAGAGCAGTCTTTTATTTATTTATTTATTTGGTTCCCATCACACTAGGTCTAGAACACATCACAAAATTTGAAATTCTGTCCTGACCACCCTTGATTTATTGTCCACGAGTGCAGACTTTTGATATTTCTATGATAAAATAGTTGATGCAAGCCAATGGGAATTCCATACATATTTGTAAAATGAACAAATATATGAATGAGTAAAATCAGCAAATGATGAATGGCCAGCCCTCCATCAAGTCATCCTTCAGCTTCTTGCTGATTTCAGATGGAAAGGAGGCTTGGTCCCGTTCCCCTCTCCATCAATGATTACTCTAGGAGTCAGAGAGGCTCACTGTCAGTCTGGGTTTAGAGAGCTTGTGGTGCCAAGTGAAGCAGAGTCAGGTACTCCCCTCTCCTGTGGCTCATTCTTTGAGACGACCACACCGCCAAGCCTGGAACCCTTCTTCCTCCTGACCGGAACTGTTTAGGGACATGATTCCAGTAGTGACAGGGTCAGTAATATGCTGTGTCCATTTGAAGGCTCATAAATATGCATTCGGGATAAACTGGTAGGAGAAAGCAGTCCTTGAAAAGACAAAGTCTCAAAGATCTTGTGACGTACTCATCTGAAGTGTGTGTTTTCTTTGTAAGGGAGTTTGCCTTTGGCTCTTGTCTGCCTGACAGCTGGCCACCACCAGCTGAGAAAGGCAGGCTTGGGAGCTTTGTCCTCGCAGGTTGTTCTTTGACCATCTTTCCGTTTGCCCCCCCCCCCCCCCCCCCCCGCAACACACACACTTTCAGTGCCTGATCAAAAGCCCAGAGCTACTTTAAAGGGTGAGGTCAGGCCAGGAGGAGAGCTGTATATGTGTGGAAAAGCGAGATGGAGCAGGTACATCAGATGCAGTTACGCTTTCTTCTCTGGAGTTCTGACATTGGCCTCCTCCTGCTCTTTGCCTCAGCTCATGAGCTGTCTCTGTGGGATCTTGGCAGGGCAGCCAGAGGGGAGTTGAAGCAGTACAACAGCTCGTCTAGTCACAGGCAAAGGAATCTTGTCACAAGCAAGCTGAAGCCAGTGGAGGACAGAATGCTAAAATGACCATGCAACATTAAAGGAGTAGGTGAACTGTATGATAATTCAAGACCCCTATTTTGTTCTCTTATAACCTTATTTCCTTCAGAAGGCTTATCAAACTTGCAATTACATTTTTTTTCTGTTCTTAATACCTCTTTCTTCCTGGGGCATATTCTCCTGAGGAAAGGGACTTGAATGGATGAATGAATTTCTCCAGAGTTATCTAGTTCGTTAACCTTATATGTGAGTTTATACTTCCTACATCTGTCTAGCAAGGCTGCTCAGAAAAAGCTGGCCTCTGAGAAAGGCCAATTTCAAAAGCTTTGTGTGTGTGCACAGGTACACAAGTGCCTCCACTGCAAAAATGAAAATAAGGTGCTGGAAACAACAGATATAACTAGTTCATTTAAAAACTTGTTAAAATGTCACAAGTAAAGGTGGGAGTACTGGTAATGCTTACAGTAGTCACTCAGTTTTGTCTTGTATTCCTGATTAAGATATAAGAGGGAAAACAGCATATCCTTACAATAAGTCCTGTGAGTTAGAAAAGGCAGATGGCACCATCCCAGCAACTTGCCCAAGTCACATAGTTTGACCTCTGGTAAGATGAAACATGGCACCTTGTCCTCTGACTCTTAGGTATGAATGATCTCAACCACCCCTATAAAAACCAGTAGAATAAAAAGATCAACATTCACATGTAACAAGCGCATTTACTCAGGCAACTGAATATTTTGCTAAAACTTTAAGTGATTTCTGCTTCCTAGTCCAGTATATACCCAGTGTTGACGACAGTACCCGAAATATAAAGAGTACAGCTGCTAGATATAAGATCAATAGAAAAAAAGCCACTTATATCTTTCCATGTTAACAAAAGATAGAGAAAATTTATAAAGCTGTATTTGGCTAAAAAAATAATTTTGTTGAAAGACATTAAACATATACAAATGGGGAGAGGCATTTTATGTTTATAGAAAAGATGACTTAATATCATAAAGATGCAGTTCTCTCCATATTGAACTACAGAACGGATGCAATTCCAATTAAAATACCACAGGGTTTAATCTTAGAACCTGACTCTGATTTTCAAATTTATATGGAACAGAAAGAGCCGAGAGCAAAAATAAAGGAAAAAAAAAAATAGCAGAAACATACCCTACCAGATATCAAGTGCTGTGTCAAGATGTCTAAATGCCATGGTGATTATGACTGCATGGCACTGGAGCAGGGACAGACACAGGGGCCAGTGGAAATAAAAGTACCAGAAACACACCTGCACATGTAAGAAACGTGATATGGGATGCTGCAGATGGAAGGGAAAGGGTGGGCTCTTAAATAAACAATGGTAGAATACTGGCTACTTATAGCAGAAAAAAATGGATTACTGTTTCTCATCTTACAGAAAAAGCAATTTCAGAAGGATTATAAAGATTAATATATGAAAAGAAAGCAGTGTTCAAATTTCTAGAAGGAACTATTGGGTTGTCAGAAAATCATGATATTTTTCTATGCAAAAATGCATGACTTCTGCAACAACTCGATACCTTTAATACCTCAGTGTACAGAAAGAGCATAAGTCATAAAGAAAATCTTGATAAATTCACTATAGTAACTATTCTCAACTGTAACAGTGAAAGGCTAAACACAAAACTGAAGATATCTGCAATGCACAAAACTGACCAAGAAACAGTGTCCAGAATCTATCAAGAATACTAAGAGCAATGAAAGAAAGGGAAAGCAAATAAAAAAGCAGTGAGAGAGGTGAATAGGCATTTCACAGAAATATTTCAAGTTTTCTGGCTATTTGTATTTTCATAGAAGGAAAAATGTGAATGGCCAATTACCATATGAAAAGATATTAAAGAGTGAAATTGAAATTACAGTCAGTTATATATCATTTCATATCCACCCAGACTTACAAAAATTAAGAAGTCAGAGGGGATGCCATGAAAGGGCTGGAACTCACACTTCCTGTGGACAAAAGGTCATGTGGTTTTTCATGCAAAGTGAAAAATGTGGCTGTGACCCAGCCATTCTTGTGGATTTATCTACTTACTGATTAATCAATGTATAGAGGTTTTGTTTGTTTGTTTGTTTTTGCCATAGGGTGCATGCACTGGCCAGAGAGAGAATATACCAGTGTGAGGAAAAGTGAGAAATCACTCCCCAGGGAGTATGACCACATAACAATCTCTTCTCCTTCTGGAATTTTGGGCATTCATCTGCATATGCCTGGCATGATTTTTAAGGCACCAGGTTGGGGACTCAAATTACAGTCAGTCATGTGGGAGTCTAGGGCCTCAACCACACCACCCGGTAGACCCAGTATAGACTATTTTAAAAGCTAAAAAAGTAATCTTACTACATATGCTATGTTATAAGACCTGTGTTTTTGTTTGTTTGTTTTTAATTGCTAAAGGGCAGTGTGCTCACCATAGACGGAAGAAAGAGCAAGATAGCAAGAGAAAGTATCTCCAAAGGGGTTTTTTGCTCCATCCTGTTGGGATTTTGAGCACACATGCACATGACCCCAGAATGTTGCCTCAGGGCCCAGGATTTAGACCAGGGTTGCCATATGGGATCTAGCTTCCCATGTACAATGCTTAACTGCTGCACTACAGAGCCAACCCCAAGGCCTGTTTCTTAAAACCCTTATACAGAACCAACAGTTGGTATAATGGCTATGTCACTGTATCCCCATATAGTCGACCATGGTTTGAGTCCCGGACCCTGTGACTTAAACTCATGCCAGGCATATGTGCATGTGTGCCCAAGATCCTGAGAGGAGAATGGAGGAGAAGGGATTGCGGCATGGCCATCCCCCCGGGGGTGATTTCTTGCCTTCTGTCTCTCTGTCTTTCTGGCAAGTGCACACGCCCTATAGCAAAAACCTCTCTTATAAAAACAAAACAAGACAAAAAACCTTGTATATAATGATGAGCACTGATTTATTTCATTAAGAATTTTTTATCCGGTCATCACAGAAGTAGCATAATGTATTACCTATTTTACTGTTGGCTATTAAGATTGTTTCAAAATTTTTGCTAGTATGTATAAAATGTGATAACCTTATAGGTAAATCTTTGTATACATCTGAGTATTTAAGATGAAATTGTAAAAATAGTTTAAAGGTAGGCCTGTTTAATGCAGATTATTTGAAAGATGTTTAGCCAACCTGTCCTTCTAGGAAATATTATGAATTTAAAGTTCAGTATATAAGTACATTTTTCCTTCTACAACCTTTCAGACACTGGTTAAAACCATAAATTTTGCCAAATTTATAGGTGAAAAGTTACCCACTGATTTTTTTTTTTTTGAGAGGTTTTTGCTATAGGGCATGTGCACTTGCCAGAGAGAGAGAGAGAGACAGACAGACAGACAGAAAGTGGGAAATCACCCCCAAGAGGGGATGGCCACATCATAATCGCTTCTCCACTCTCCTCTCAGGATTTTGGGCACGTATGCACACATGCCTGGTGTGAGTTTAAGCCACCAGGTCCAGGACTCGAACCACGGTCGACTACGTGGGAGTCCAGAGACACAGCCATTACACCAACAGCTGGTCCCTGAATTTGTTTGTTTTTAGGTTTTGCCATAGAGTGCATGCGCTCACCAGAGAGAGACAGAGAGGGAAAATGAGAAGCCACCTCCAGGGGAGGTGACCACATACAATTTCTTCTCCTCAATTCCCCCATGGAATTTTGGGAATGCATGCAGACGTGGCCAGCGTGATTTTCAAGTTGCCAGATCTGGGACTTGAATCCCAGTCAGCCAATTGGGAATCCAGTACTTTAACCACCACTCTACCTATTGCCCCTATCCCCTCACTCCTGCATTTTTTAACATATACTGATTGAAGCAACAGTGAAGCTGGGCATTTTTGGTTTCTTATTCAGTAGTTCACTTGCTTCATCTTTGTCTATTTTTCTTTTGCTTTTTTAATTGCCAGAGGGCACATGCACTCACCAGAGAGAGACTGAGAAAGAGGGAAAGTGAGTAAGCACCCACAATGGGCATGGCCACACAACAATCCTCTTTTTTCCATCTAGCCATCTCATTAGGATTTGGGGCCAGAACTCAAATCAGTTGGTCAGCCACGTGGGATCTGGTTCCACTAACCACCAGACCGTGAGACCAGACCGTCTGCCCATTTTTCTACTAAGCTGTTTAAATTTTCTTAATAAAAGGACATCAGAGTTCTTACTATATTTAAGGTATTAATCTTTTCTCAGCATATTACATTTTATCATTTATCCTCTACTTTTGTTTCTGCTTGTTTGACTAAAGTTCTCAATTTTCACATAGTCAAAGCAATCTTTTCCTTTATGATACATTCCCTGATACACAATTCTTACTACATAGGTTTAAACAATTTAATTCACCTTCCATTTATCCCTCCTACTATAAAAATCTCTTATCTAAATGAGAATAATAGCACCTTCCTCAAAAGGTTGTGAGCATTAATTAACATTACTAATACTAATGTGCTTGATAGCAAAAAAGAAATCTATTAATATCAACAAATCAGTTATTGGCCCCCCCATGCCCATCAATAAATCAGCGACTGAAACCTTCAATACTGACACATGCCCAACAGTCCAGACTTTATAATTATACACACCTGAGCAGCTGGACCTGGGGATAACAACAATCTGAAAAATCAGACATACTATAGGTAACATAGACACTGATGTAAAAAATCACATTTCACATCTCTCCAGAGTTTCAGGAGCATAGAACAGTCGTTAGAAAGGCCAGTGATGACACGGGCTGTAACTCCTACCTTCCTTACTCTTCGCCTTCCTCCGTCAGGTCTGTCTCTTTGTGCACCACCACTCTCGTGACCGACATGTCAGGATGCTGCTCCCTGGCTTCCCTGATGGCCTGCGCCAGTGCCTGCCAGGGTCAAGACAGAGCAGCTGTGAGCTGAGGAACAGGCTCCACTCGGGATGGCAAAACACATGCGTGCTGATCAGCCGGGACTCGGCTCCAGCCAAAACGGCCAGGTTTGTTTATTTGAGGAAGAGTACGGAAACGGGCTCAATCTTCAGTTTAGGCAGTACTTCTCATTTTCCCAAACTTGCCCTTCCTTCAGTCCACTTTCAAATCATGACAAACGTAGACATGCAGGAGAAACATGTTGGCTTTGAACCCCAGGCTTGCCTCCACTGTGGAAACTGGAGAGAACAGTTCTTCCCCTGAGCATTCGTATTCTCACCTCTAATCCAAAACTAAGGCTTAGGCTGTAAAGATCATTTTAAGGTTTGCTGTATGAACTGAAGTGATGGCATAAAGCAGCCAACATAGTACCTGATCTATACACTCAACTGATACCCACTTCACCCAACCACCTGGAACTCCAGGGCACAGGAACAGGCCTGGTTTATCTTTGCCCTCTTAGGCAATCAGAATTGATCTAAACATTTGCTGAACTAAGATGATTCTGAAAAAAAAAATATAAACCTCTAGGTGCAGAACTAAAAGAACAGTAACAGCAACACATAATTAGTGAAGTTAAAAAAAAAGAGATTAATCTTTAAAGTACAGAGGTCCCTATTTTACAGTTAAAAAAATGGAAGGCACAAAGGTAATGGGTCTTTCTCAAGGCCATCCAGCCTCTAAGTGATAGGGCAGGACCATGGGTGCTGACTCTAGTGGTTCATGGTCTCTTCCCTGGCCTAGACAGTGAGAAAAAAAGTTTCTATCTGTCTTATCAGAAAGTCAACTGTGTAAATATGTTGTGTCAAAGTGGAAGGACCCTAATTTTTCAGAGGGTAAAGATGCCTTTTTTACACTGTTGCTCATTTTGTTATAAAGAAACCTCAGGGGAAAGTAAAAGAAAACAACATAGAACAATGTTCAAAGACTAAAGAGATCCTAAACTAAGAAAGAAATTGTACCAAGACACACGACACTGTGTCTTGGAAGTAAACTATGCATTTAAAAAAGGCAGCACATTTATTTATTTTAATGCTCTGTCATCTGCCCCAGGGGACAAGTGCATTTGTTGTTTACATTATAGTTTCTGTCAGCTGTAAGGCTAACTAAGCAAAAACCTCATACAAAAAAAAAAGACATTGTTTTTATACCAAAAGTTTTTGCTGAAGCTTGGAGGACACTTAGGGGTGCTTAAATTTCCGCTAGATAACCAATACTGGTGAGCCGTCCGTGTTTCCAAAAGAGAGAAATCAGCCCAAATTTGAGCAGCAACCAGTATAAGAGAGGACAGGAAAGTTTTCCGGTGTATTCACTGCAGGTGCCGATGGGGATGGGAAAGGGAGAGGAAGCAAAGGAATGCAGTTCCACATTTTCTTCTTCCGTGTATTCAGAGGAAGGAGATGGGGGCAATTCAAACTGGTAAATGTCAAAGACAAATGCAGCTACAGACAAATGATGAGATACTACAGTTCATGTTCATTACCAAGATCTGCCTACAGTAAACGCAGGCAATTGTTAGAGAGGAAATATACATGACGCCCACGGGAAGGTAACACATGTAAAACGCATTGTAATTGGCAGAAAAGTAGAGAAAAACGAAAACTGCTATAATCATCTTCAAACACATTTTAGATCAGTTTGTCATAATTCCTTGCATGGCTTAATATCACATGAAATTAAGTATTGCAAAATGTTCATTTATTATGGCATCAATAAAGATTGTGAGAAAACTACATCATTCTGCCAAATTGAGAAATCACTTTACTAGAAAGAAATCCACTCTGAGGAGCAGCTGCAGTGTGGCTTCACCCCCTGACCCCCAACCCTTCTGTCCCCCAGGACAGAGCTGAGTGTGTCATGCTCAGCACAGGGCTGACAATCTGCAAACCAAGTTTTTATAGAAGCATGCCTCTTTGATGTGCCAACAGAAAAGACGTTTCTTTTATTCCATCTTGCCCAGATGAAGGTTTCCTTCCATTATTAAGATTCCTTTTTATGCAGGCAAGGAACAGAAACCGATGTCAATGATATTAAGGTCACTACGTGATCAACATCAGTTTTTCATGGGAAGTGATCTTTCTCATTTAACTTTAAACAGTGCTGTCATCACATTATAGGCTTTATGAAGAAAGTGAATCCATCAAGAGCTTCTAGTGACAAGAATACTGGGAGCTACAGTTAAATTTATGTGAAAAAGTTTATGGCAGCCCAGCCATGGGAGGGTGTCGCTCTGCAGTGGTTGAGGCTGCATAAGAAGCCCAGGTTAGGTTTCAGGTTCAACAGAGATTCTGGGCAAAATACACCCACTTCTTCTTCCTCTTAATCCTGTACTCTTATTTAATAAATAAATAAATAAAAAGTTTATACAATTAAATATGAAAAGGTTAAATCTCTCTTTACAGGATTTGGATATTTATTGGGTTTAAAAACAGCTGATGTTAGACAACATGCAAGAGAGATGTGTGTCCTTTAAGCAACAGTTACAAAAGCACATCATTTTCATTTTTTTAAAAAGAGTTAGGAACATGTGTTATTTTGATACTTACATTTCAGAATATGTTTTTGATATGTGCCATTCTGAAAAGAGACTATCTGCATTTAAGATTTGGCAAAAAACAGACCTAAAGGCAAAAGAATACACAAACCCCGAGAGTGAGGGTGCTGGAAAAGTGGCATCTTGAAAGGGCCTCAATCTAGTTAGGAGAGAAAGCAGGGAAAACAGTGGCAGAGAAAGGACCCAAAATTGTCCTTTCTACCATGCCAAAGACTGTGGGCTCCTGCCCAGCATACTGTAGGAGTTCAATCGACGCTTCTTGGGCAAATAAGGCAGAGCTGAAAGAATTTAGAACCAGCTCAAGACTATTCCAGTGGACAGTGGTAGAGTAAGTCCTCTCTGTGGGAAACTAGAGGTTTCATGTATTCATTTCTGTCATGAACAGGCAAGTATATCGGTCATCACCTAAGAATTCTCACTTCTAAGTCAAAATCTCGAATCAGGGTCACCCTTTAACCTCTAATAGCTTTCAAGGAATTACATATATGTATGTAATATACACACAATGAAATAAAGTGTATATGCAACATCAGACTTAAAAAGGATTTTTTTTTTTTTTTTTTTATAAAAGGAGTAATTTTTTTAACCAGGAAGAAACTCCATTTCTCCCTGGTCATGTACAGGGAGCCTTTCTCGAATGAGAAATTGTGTTCTCTAAGACTCTCTTCTCTGAGCTGCATATTCTGTCCAAAACTATCATTCGCTCCTACTCCCCAACTGAGATGGCCAATTGAACATTTCTTTCCCCTTCTTCAATTTGCTGTAAAGGGAAAACAGCTTGATCACTTTTAAAGCACAGTTAAAAATCACTCAGGAAAATAAATGAAACAAAAAATTCTCAACATCACTTGGGACTGCAGAAAATTACAGCCACTCTCAAAGTAGGCAGCAGTTCCATTCACCATCTGCTAATGCCATGACTTTTACCAAACCTAACATTAGCATGAAAGCACGATTCTTTAGAAAGTTTTTAAGGATCAGTGCAAATTTTCACTTTATGAGAGATCTTAGATTATACCCCCTACAGACACACAAATAGTAGTAACAATCAGAGAAAAGTACAAAAGTACCTGGTCGTAAGCAGTCCAGCTCTCCTAATGCTATAAAAAATACTTTAAAAAATTCCGAAAAGAGTAAGTCAAGCTTATATTTTTTTTTCACTTTTTGAAAGTCAGTGTCATTAAACTGCCATTCATTTAAAAATATTTGATGACTTGCCTTTAAACTGGGTCTTTAAAGGTGAATATCTAAGAGCTCCCAGAAATTCTCCAAATTATTCTGACCCCGAAATGCATTCAAATCCAGTGAGAAATAAATAATAGTCTTAGGCAAAGCTGAAAGGACAAGCTGTATCCCAGTTATGGAGTATCTTTATGCCAGGATTAGGAGGCTTCAACGACATGGTCCCAGGAAAAGGGGTTGACACAGGTGTGACATGACGACAGATGGCGAAACTCAGAAAACAAATGGCCCCTTTCAGAACTAGGTCTTTACCTGATCATGATCAATATCTGCATCTCCTGTGATTACAATGCGCTTCTCAATTCTCGTTTCAGAGATTCCGCCTTTCACAGTCTAAAGATCAAAAGAGAGAAGAGAAAACAGCATCACTAGAGCAGCTTACAGTCAGAAAAGAGAACGGAGTCCACCTGGACCTTCTGATCATAAGGCCATGCATATCACGTGGCAGAAGACAGATGTTCCAGAAACATTTTGTGCCTCATTTTTAAGCTCAATAGAGAATTCTAGTGTTAAAAGTATTCAAAAGAGCAGAAAGAAGAAATCGTTCAGTATCTGTAGCATTATAAAGAATTCTAACAGTTCAGTTTGTATTAGGTTTGAGAAATTGATGTTACAAGGAAGACTGCTCAATTCTGGTCATACACATGCATTTGGTGATCTTTGTTCATTTGGTTTATAACAAAAAAGGATTTGAATTTGGTTTAGAATACAGAAGATGGGTGAGATTTTTGTTAAATATCTTAATTAATTACAGCTTCCAAATGTAGCACATAGATACAGAGCATGGCTGAAAATGGAGCCTCAGGGGGAAGCAGTTCCTGGGGAACAGCCTAACCAAGTTCGTGGCACAGTGAAAGCTCCAAGCACCTAGGGCATGCTGAAGGCGGCTGAGGAAATCAGGTTGTGACCTTCTAAACAGACAATGAGCAAATACCAGCCAGTCCTGAGGAAGCACATATCCAACCTTCACAACTCTGGGAAATTTACATACTACGTCACAAGTCATGGCATTTTGCAAGAACCAAGGCTTATCAGTAGTTTTAATAACTGCATGTTTTAAAACAAGCACCAGTAATAACATCCTGCATGTATGTGGCCTTTTTTAATTCACAAAGTGTTTTGTTTTTATTTTTGTTCCTTGCTGTTGAAACATGGAGTGGGAAGGGCTCATAGGATATATTTGAGACCTTTAAGAACATGTGAAAAGTAGAAGCAAAAAGAACACTGTAAATTAGGCTGGAGTTAGGAATCTGATGAGTTTAGCATGCATCACAGTCACAGAGCGCTTCTTATAACCCTCCAAGTAGGTCTGGGGTAGGGCCATGGTCTTTACAGTTTCACTAATACAGTTTCACTAAGTACTCAGGTGAGGCTGATGCTGCCACCCAGGGGCCACCTTGGGTATCTGATGCTAAATGGGTAG
This sequence comes from Tupaia tana, assembly GCA_026018925.1. Taxonomy (NCBI): domain Eukaryota; kingdom Metazoa; phylum Chordata; class Mammalia; order Scandentia; family Tupaiidae; genus Tupaia; species Tupaia tana. The sequence goes on from JAKSZU010000002.1 coordinate 72,947,538, forward strand.
AAAATGATCTGGGAAAATGCCCCAAAACAAAATCATAGAATCTTAAATACATTTAAGTAATATTTTACATTATTTGAACAATTTGCTTCAAATTTTGAATAGTCTTCACTCGCTTGCTTCAGTCAGGATAGCTGGTTTAAAAAAAGGAGAAGCACAGTTTTGTTTTAATAATTTTATTGGTTTTATATATTTTATTTTTCTAAATTATACATGTAAAAATTTTATAAAATTATCTTTGCTCTGGCATCTGTCTTCAGTTATTTATAGCATATTTTTACTCCCTTGTATTTTACAAAATTGCAATTAGGCTTAAATACATTTGTCAATGGAGCTTAATTTCTTGGATACTTTAAATCAAGACATTTTTATCTCACTGGCACTATCTGTATATCACTTGGAAGTGTTTATAGGAACAAAGAAACAATCAGAAAAGATTCTGTTTGCAATGTACCACCTGCTTTCTAGGATCCCCCTGGATTGCTTTACCTTGGTGATGTGTGTGGTTGTCGTTGTTGACACGGACTCGGATGTGATGGTTTGTGCGGTCAGTAACGTGCCCGAATCACCACCAGCCCCGCCATCAATCTTTGGACAGTTGGGGGAAAAATACAAAGTAATGCTTAACTTCCATTATGTTGTCAGAGAAGACCCCGCCCCACTGAATATCCATCTTTGAAAATCTATGTGGGGGCAGAAGATGTGTCTGCCTCCGCATATCTGTAGAGATAATCCACTGTCCAAGAGAGTGACGGGCACTAGAAACAGAGTAGAAGCAAAAGGCTAAACGTACACAGAGAAGCAAACCCTGTGGGGAGAGAGGAAAGAAGAATGGAAGACGATGGACTGAAAGCTACAAAGGGACCATGACAGAATCTGTCAGAGCAACATTTACAGAAGCTAGAAAGAGGCACTAGAGAGCCAACCTGAAAAGTCTGCATAGTGACCAAAAATACAGAGTGAGTTGCTGTTTTCTAAGCACAGGTGGGTAAAAATAATCATTTTCTCAGATTGTTAAACAACAAAACCTGACTAGGATAGACTGAGCCTGAGTAATCCGAATATTATCTGTAGTACATTTTTAAAAAGTACATTGTTCCCATAATCGTTCAGTTGTCAGCATATATGTAGATACATGCATTTTAGTATTGTATACATGCATATGCTCTCCCTGTATATCTCATATATAAATCCCATGCACATGAGTGTGTGTATTTGTTTTTAGTTTTTTTGCCATAGGACATAATCGCTCAAGAGAGATACAGAGACAAACAGAGGGAAAGTAAGAAATCACACCCCCTGGGTGGGGGGATGGCCATGCCACAATGCATACTCTTCTTGAGATTTTGGGCACATACGTACATGCGCCTAACATGAGTTTTTATTGTTTTTTTTAATTATTTTTTTTATTATCATAATCTTGTTTATATTACATTGGATTGCATATAACTTTACAGTGTATTACATTGCTTTTTCAAAAGGGAATGCCATGCATGTCAGTCAATACAGAGACATTAATCTCCCCACTTCATCATTCAATATCTTTTCAATGTTTTTCCCAATCATGAGGTTCAAGCCATCAGGTTCGGGACGGGAACTTCTGTTGGCCATGTGGGAAATCAGAGCCTTAACCACCATACCACCTATTGGCCCGCCCGCACATGAGTATATTAAAATAGGTTTTAATGTTTTTGCTTTGATACAGAAAGATGTGGAAGGTTCTAGAACTTGCCGGAAAGAATGAAGCAAGTTAGCAGCCTGTTTGTTAAGCTCACTAAACATATATCCCTTCTGCTTTCTGACACTAACAAAAGAAAAGGTTTGTTTTACCTTCTTCTGACTAGAAGGTTAAAAAAAAAAAAAAAAAAAAAAACCCTTTCTCAAACTTGGGTCATGCACTGTTATTTCTTTATGAAGGCACTTACTACAAAACAGACAAGTGATACTCCCCCATCACACCCATTCCTAAGAGACCTGTTTGTGCTTGTGTGGGATCTATGCACACATATGAATAACATCTGAAGTAATCCGAGAAATGCTGCACACATTAAACCTTATAAAATATTTTGAGAGGGCAATAATTGGAAATTCTTTATACTGCCACTATTGTACCATATATGGTTCAATGTCTTAATGCAGAAAAAGGATTTACGGAAGTCAATCTTCCCTCAGTCTACCTCCCAAATAGAAAGCCATTGCCCCAGTGACACATTTTAAACAGGTTTTTTTTTCCTTTCTCCAAGTTTTTGTCACAGGGTGTGTGCACTTGCTGGTAAGAGACAGTGAGAGGAAAAGTGAGAAATCGTTCCCAGAGAAGATGGTCATGCCACAATCCTTCTCCATTCCCCTCCTGGGACTTTTGGGCATGCACGCACACATGCCCAGTGTGAGTTTCAAGCTGCCAAGTCCGGGATTCAAACTACGGTTGGTTATGTGGAAGTCCAGTGCCTTAACCACTATGCCACCTGCTGGCACAGTTTCATTTTGAAATGACAAGTACTTTTTCTCCTTTTTTTTTAAGGTTAGAAATCTTACTGTTTATTTCAGGTCTTTACAGAACCAATATTTGAAGATCTAAAGTCAAACACAAGAATCTGATCATTATATACACAGTATTATAGTCTATATAACAAGACTACATGTACTTTCAAAAATAAGACATGTGTATGCACTGTGTGTTACCTGCCAAGCAATCGCAAGTTGATTGGATCCGTTTCCATGGAGTTGGGGCAAGGGAAAGAAACCTAGGTCCTATTAATCCACAAATTACATCAGATTCCATAAATTCTGCAAGCAATCTGTTTCCCAAGCATAAACATCCTCAGATCCATCCAGCCAGGAATGGCTCACCATAATGTGAACAAGATCGGTACTCTCCACCCTAAATAATCATATGTATAATCTGCCTGAAATGACTAGGTCACTAATCTGATTGCAGCTTTCTGTCTACATCTAAGGGAGCAATAGCAAGTTAATGGTGTTGACATAAGGCTAAAAAATGGAGATATAAAAAGATATATTGAAGTAAAATACATGAACTAGAAGACAGAATAGACACAAAAACATACTAAGTGAAGAGAGAATGCAAACAGTCCAAGTCTAGAGCTTCTGTACCTGTGGAGACTCATATGTGATGGTTTTGGTCTCGGTTTGGACAATGGGGACTTCCTTGGTGGAGATTTCTGTCCTTTGTGAGGCATCAGAAATTGTTACCATCTCTGTTTTTACAACTGGTGGCTGAGGTGGAAAAGGAAGGGAAAAAATAAATTCTAGAGGTAATCAAATAAAAGAGTTAAGTGGAACCTTCAAGGATAATTTTACTAAACATATCCAATCACACACTCATACACAAAAGAAAACAGTAAAAGCGAATAATTTAAAACAAAAGATAAAAGAAAACTGTCCTTTAAATACATTAGATATGCACATGCACATATAGACATATATATGCATATGTTTGTAGACAAACATATGCATATATGTGCATATATTTATGAAAAATAAGTGAACATAATGGCTCCCTAAATTATGTCATTCTTCAAATTATGATAGTCTTGATCTACCTAAATGTCAAGCCTAGTGTCCAATGATACATATGTGTGTGTGTGTGTATATATATATTGTGTTTATACATACTGTGTGTGTGTGTGTGCACACACACGCTTTAGCTTTGGGCAAGTAATAATAAAACAGAAAACAGAATGAGCTCTGTGAAATGGCCTGTATCTGCTTTTACTGCAGTTTAAAGAACCGCATGGCTTGCATGAAGGCTCACTGCCTTTAATTGGCAGTTCTTCTCCCAAAAGTGCCTTTTTGCCTTACTGACAACGGACATATCATTTACAGAAAGAACTTCAAGTATGATCATTTTCAATTATACTTGTCTAAAACTTTCAGTGTTTTTCTGTATTAACATAAGATAAAATGTTATAGCCAAAATTACTCCATCAATATTGTATTAATGCTTTGAACAATTTCAAACATTAAAGGAGAATTTCGACGGCTTGTTAACATTGTAGTCTTCAGAGCATATGTTTAATACGACACCAGACTAAATTAGTACCAAAATACTACAGTACCTCCTTTAAGAGAAAATTCCCAATGGGCATAATTACTTAACAAGAAACAAGCATATATTAAATGCAGGGGAAAAAAAATTCAAAGCGTTCAAAGACTCTTGAAATACCTTCTCTGAAGCCAAACAGGAAGTTTAAAACTAACAAAGTAAAAATCCACTTAATTATTTCAAGACGAAGTTACTTCGAGGTTTTCCAACTCATTAAAAAGAACAAATATGGATAAATCCCTACACTGTGGGCATTTCATTTTAAAATCAGAAAAAGCACTCCCATGGAAGTAAATCCTCCCTCATCCTAACTCACAAGCCAGAGTTACTGCTCCTAATGACCAAGACTGAACCTAAAAGAAGTCAGAAAACCTCTTTGAAAGAAAAAGGAAGTCTTGTATTTAACATAGATAATCCATAAGATATATAAGCAACTTGCAATTATGGTCTAGAATTGAAGCGAGGACAGAATGAGGAGATCCTAGCCAGTCTAGCCTCTGGTTCCCTAGAGGGAAAGCCCGGCTAGGTGCTACTTTACAGTGTGTTCATTCTACGCATTGAGATTTATGCCTAAAGTCAGACTTGTGCTCATGGATATATATATATCAGCTGCGCTTGCTAGTGGAAATATTTAGATTAATTAAGTTCATTAGCAAACAATAAAATGGGGGGAAAAGGCATAGAAAGCAACCATGGATATCAGAGACACTGTGAGAGGAGGGTGGGACACGGCAGAGGGTGAGAGGGAATCAAGGATGGCAAAAAAAAAAAAAAAAAAAAAAGCAAAACACACAGGAAACAAGAAATGGAAAACTATTTGTTGACGATAACACGTATGTTGATGTGTTTGATTGAGCCAATATACAGTGTATTCTGAATGGGAGATCTCATTTTGTATGTTGTAATGATGTATAGTAAAGGAGTGTAAATAATTAAAAAGGAAAAAAAAAAAAAAAAAGAAACCACGCAATCACTGGACTCTAAAAACAGAACTTTCAGTAGTGGTCAAAGATGCTGCATTCAGAGCACCATGGTGATCAGGGCCTACTGCTGTTTCTAAAAATACATTAAAGAGTGAGAGAATGAGCCAAGAAGTCCAACTCAATCATGACAACGGGAACACACACACACCCACATGGACCATTTTTTTTTTCAACATCACATATATATTCTTCTAATTAAATCAACAAAATAAACAGCATTTAATATGAGAAAGCAGTGCAACTAAAGACAAAATAGTTGGAAACATCCCAAACATGCAAAGAAAAATTTAAATGTGGAATGGAAAGGAAAAAAAATGATGTGGTCATAGGAAAATTTGTCCTATAGCTGATCCAGTTGCAGTAAAGAAGCTAGATCTGAGCTGGCAGAAAATCTATAAAGCAGTGCTTTTCCCCTTCGTCCCGCGAGAGAGAAAAATCAAGTTCTTGTTGCAAAAGCTGAAGGAGAATTGGGAGGACAGGAGAAGAAAGGCAGGTGCTCTCCACCTGAGAAAAAGCTCAACAGTTTAGCTCCCACTTGGGTCTCCCATTTACCTCGGAACAACAAATAATTTGTGGCAAAACATCAATGTCAACATGAGACACCTCTCCGTTAACTTTATGTTGCTCCTCCTCGGCTTCTTCTCCCATGTCTTGCTTAACAATGCCTTCGTTTACACTCTTCTCTCCAGTTATCTTTTGGGCAACTATGTGTTCCTGGATCTGTGTTTCTACTGGGATTACACTGGCACCTGCTTGTTTGCCTGGGCTGGCTTCTGGCTCTGCGGCCTCCCTCTCTACTACCTTGGTGGCTCGGCCAAGCTCTTGCTCCATTTCTTCTCCATCCTCCTCCTGCTCTTCCCTTATGGTGCCCGGGGTCACACGGTGGTGGGGCCGGTACTCCCCCACATCTTCCTCCTCACTTTCGCTGCTGCTGCTGCTCTCAGAAGACAGGGAGGTGGAGTCTTTTTGTGTCACAGGCTCCACCTTACGCATCTCCCCAGGACCACTCCCAGGTGATAGCTCTTTACCATTCATTTCTTCCGTGATTACTCTTTCGTCTTTCCCAACCTCTGCCCGCTTCTTCTCCTCCACTACATTCAGAGTCTCATGTGAACTCTGTACAAAAAAAAATGGATGAGGAAAAACAAAAATACATGAATAAATAAAAACAACGGGAACACAAATTAGCTGATGGCAGATTCATGTCATGGAGGAAAACAAAGATGATTATGATGGCTGACTGAAAGGGAAGCGGGGAAAACGTGAGGCGGATGAGAAACATCAGGCAATGGTGTTAACATGGATAAAAGGAAGAACCTTAACAGCATCCCTGGCTCCAGTGCAAGGCCCTTCTGACTCAGGAGCACGTGTCTGCGAAACAAAAAGCAACCAAGGACACAAAATCAATAAAGTTTTACCTCAACAACCGCGGATACACACATCTGACACCACAGAGACAGAACGGCAAGAATCAACATCTACAAAAGCCTTTGCTCAGGATCACATAAAAGACAATCAAGACAAATGCCAAAAAGCTTACAAAAACAAAACAAAACAAAAAAAACATAGGATAGCCAGCATCCTCCCAAAGAGAAAGAAAAAAAGCTTGTATTATAGTAATAATCGGCCAAGAATTCTATGTAATGGAAAACGTTTTTAAAGATGGAATTATAACGAAGCTTACTGATTATTTTAAAGGACACGTTTTTAAACTTTTAAAATCTATTTGACAACCAATTCTGGTTTTAAGCAAATGACCAAGTCTAGCCTACAATCCTGATTCCTAAATGAATATGGCATTAAGGAGATGGCACCTTTAGTTTTTGCTGGTACTTAAAAAAAAAAAAGGCATTAATTGGCAAAATTATAGTTACCTCAGATACTATGAGTATGAAAGTATTTTGGGCATGGTTATTAACATGCCAATTTTTAGTACAAATGAGCAAAGGCGATAATAACATTGAAGTGTCAATGTCAACAATGACTTCAAGTGTTTTCTCATAAAATTTAGCTCCTCTACCAGCATCCTTTGAAATGTGAAATGACTCAAGTTTATTATTTGAGATGCTCACTCCTATCCCTGCAGACATCTACTTGTTGGGAGTAAATTAATTTATTCTGCTTGAATAATACAGTACCTAAATGTTCAATAAGTACCTGTTGACTGAATACGTAGTAATATGAATTACTATGCCATTATTAGCTAGGGCAGAAACTTCCTTACAGAGGAGTGCTTAAAGCTTCTCATTTTCTTACACTTAAAAACTACTCTACATTGATACAACTAAAGCATAGCAACTTTTTGACATTCAAGTGGCACTGCTACTTGTGTTCTAGGATCGAATAATTCAGTCACAGACAGCAGTCCATTGATTTAAGAAGACAACTCTATGCTGAATGGAGAAGGGCACTCACTGAGCCTCTAAACCCTCTGGACACTAACTGCTGTGGAGTTGGTGTGGCGTTGCCAAGACACTAACTGGATTGGAGCAGGTTCCTATGACAGAGAACAGGATTTCACGTTCTTCTGTCCCAGCGGCAAAAAGTCATGAACTAAAGGTCCTAAAATGGCACACTTCTCTGCAGCATCTATCAACATATACTCACAACCTCTTTTGATCTGTCTTGTTCATTTTTTTAATTGCCAGAGGGTATATACACCAGCCAGAGACGGAGAGAGGGAGAGGAAGAAAGCACTCCCCCCTTCTCCAGTGGGGTATAATCATGCTGTAATTCCTTCTCTATTTCTCCATTCTGTTAGGATTTTAAGCATGCTTGTACACACGTGTAGCAATGTTTTTCAAACTGCTGATGCTGGGACCCAAAATATGGTCAGCAGTGTGACATCGGGCTCCCTTAATCACTAGCTTATGAAGCCAGCTCTGTCTTACTATCTTAAATGAGTAGTAAGGGCATGTTTTCATTGCTCAAAATTAATACCATTTAAATCAAGTTACTGAAATAAGAAAGGCATCCTTCAAGGTTTATTAAAAATCTAAAGGTTTCAGATAGTAGACTGAAAAAGCCTCAATCTATTTTGATAAACTGGTAACATTTTAACTATAACTACTTGCGAACTTCTTTATAAATACAAATATCCAGTAATCAGAATATTTCTAGGCAGACATTTCATTATTATTACAGGTCAATTAATTAGTCTAACGATTATTTCTTAACTTTGAACGGCCAGATAGACTACCCAAAGTTCAAAGAATCTCTTAGCGTCACTCAAATTATTATTTTTGATAATTATCTCAGGGATCAGCACATAGTGGTGGTTAAGGAGCTGGACTCCCACACAAACAACTATGGGTTCTGGTACCAGACCCAGATGTTTGAAAATCATGCCATGCACATGTGTGTGTGTATATGCCCAAAATCCCAAGAGAATGGAAGACGAAGGACTGTGGTATGACCATCCCCTGGGGAGTGATTTCTCACTTTCCTTCTATGTCTCCCTCTGGTGAGCACATATACCCTATGGTTAAAACCTAATAATAATTATTACTATTTATCATTATTAGTAATAATAATTATCATTTCATTGAGTCTGACAGGCATTTCAAGTTTTTTCATATAAACAGGATTTTAAAAAACAATGAGCCATCAGAGAATGCTTGAAATGTGGGTTTTGACAACTGTTAACTCTACAAAGCATATTTAGCTTCTCTAGGGTTTAGGGCTTCCCCTTGCTAAATGACTCAACTAGGATTCTGGACCTTAATGGTTTCAATGATTCTCTGAATTTAGGCAGGGTTTGTTTTGTTTTGTTTGACCAAAAGAGGCAGGAGAAACATCCAATCTGTATCTTTTCCTAATTTCAAAACTTGGTCAATTGTCTCTTGAATACTTTTCCCGGGAAGAGTTAATATCACCCATAAAAGTGCTAGAGGGAAGAAACCTAAATATTTAAAAAATTAAAATCACTCTTATATGTGGCTTTTAGTAACAGGGGAAACAAAGTAAAATGCACCTCAGGCAAGTGTGAGAAGGGCCAGGAAGAATGCTTTTCAGAAGGTGCATTAGAGTTCACAACAGTGCCCTCTGCTGTCCAAGTGGTGGCTGAAGCGAAGGTGGTTTTCATGCTATCAGAAAAGCCCTTTGCACTAAACAAAATTGATGTTATCTCCTCTTCTAGGCTCTAGAGAGGTCAGAAAAGGAAGAGCAAAGAATTAACAATAAGTCAGAACAGACAGCAGTGACCTACTGAGAGAAAGGAAAGGTTACACAAAGAAGAACAGCATAAAATGAAAGGAAGATGAGAATGCAGAAAGATTCCACTGCAGGCATGTGTGGTCTACCCAACACCAGCTGTCCCACCTTGCTTAGGTATCTTTGATAGCTGTAACCTACAGAGACTAGCTAAAACTAGCTCTATGGCTGAAGCTTTATCAAAAACGAGCACAACCTAGCTACCCACCCAACACTACATCAAGCCTAATTGCAGTAGCCTAAGTTGCTGGGCACTGCTGTGCAAGACTGTGGCCACATGGGAGTCTGAGTTTGGTTCCTGGACCAACCCGAACAGGCCAGGCACAGTAATATTTGAGCCTATAGTCCTAGCTAACTAGGAGGCTGGGGCAGAGGATTCCAACAGTAAGACCCTGCCGAAATACCTATCTATCTCACTCTTTCTCTTTCCTCCTTTCTCTCATGTGTATTTTAGCTACCTCATTTAAAAAAAATTTTTTTTTAAAAAAGACAAAAATGCAACAACAAAAAACCTCCAACTATTTTATATATTCTTGAGGTAGCTCTGGGCCTCTTTCTATACAGAATGGCCACTCCAATGGCCTTTATACTTATTCTTATGTTAAATCTTGTGTGATTTTACCCTTCTGGACGCCAATGCCTTTTCCTATGTACTCTGGAGCTTTCCAAACTTGTTCTCTCTCTGAAATTCACTTAACAACCCATATTTTGTACCAGACCTTCCCCAACTACCCCAGCTCCTGTGATTTTTTCTTTTCTCCCTATCACTGTAACTGTCCATACAACAAACATTCTGACACCAACCCACAGTAATTCCCTCAGACATGCTAAATACGCCATGGATTAAATAATCTTAGGGCAGGAGGGAATTGTCAATCAATATAGAGTTATTTGTGTCAACCTGTGTTAAACTGAGACTACACTGAGTCAAGGAAGGTCAGGAAGGGACATTTCTCACACGAGTATGTCTGACAACAAAGGCTGTCAAAGGCCTGCTTCTGCAAATACATCTGCCCAGAACACATCTGTCCAACTGATAACAACTGATGCCAATAACGACACCAGTAACAAAGGGTGGTGTCCACTCACCTTCATTATTAATTCCAAAACAATGATGTAAATGCCCCACCTCATTGTTTTATCTCTAAAATATGTTATTCCTTGGTACACACAGCCAGGGTAATTTGGATATTGTGGTACCCAGGTGTCCCCATGAATCCTGGCCCAAATACACTTTTGCTTTACACACTTTATTGCAGGTTTTTCTTAGGTTGATAGTAGTTTAAAAAAAAAAAAAAGAAAAAGGGAAAAGAAAATTCAAAATAGGAAGACAAACTCATAGCTAAAACTGTGAGCAACATGAAAATCATTTGTCCCAAAATCATTAAGATAAATCAAACTCCCACATTTCTGGTTCTTAAACAATGCTTTCAAACTGCCTGAGAGGAAAAACAGGAAAACCAAGAGGTATCCTCAGAAACTTGGAATTTCAATAATAAAGAGTCGCCATGAAGTTTCCCCCATATCAGAAACATGTGAGAATAATTTCTAATAAGCCCCACTATTCAGAGACCTTAAGCAAAAACAAATAAATAAAAGACGTTTCTGAGATGTGCCTTTAGATAGTGAGCCAAGAGGAGCGAAGTGAGTAAATCCTTGTGCTATTCAGAAGAGAAAAAAGCTCTGGACTAATTCAGCTTAATTACAGTCCCAAGTTATACTATCCCTAGAGGTGGAGCGGTCCTTTCCAGTAAGAGGTGACCAATGAGTTTGAATGAGTGCTATGCATTTAATTAGTCAATAAAAATACTTCCAAACTACAGTCTATATAACCTCTTTGAGACTCATGAAAGAACATCTTATACAAGATGTCATTATTCTCACAGTACAGAAGAGGACATACAATAGAATTATTTATCTATTAAAGACTAAATTGCTTGCTTTCCAACTTTCTGCTCTACTCTCAAAATTGTTCACAAACTGAAGCCATTTTGAAAGTACAATGTATTTGGTTTTTAAACAAGCAATTATTGCTGCATTTTCTTCCTATAAAATCCGTATTATGGAATTTAGAAATTTTGGGCCAATTACATACTTATGCATAATTCTGTATTTTACATCTGAATACAGATTATAATTCAAAGATAAACAAGAAACTTTGAAAAATAAGTGGCAAAATGAAGATACAATGGATAGAAATTGAAAAAATTTTTGGACCAGCAGATGGTGTAATCATTATGTTGCTAGACTCTCACATAGTCAACTACAGTCTGAGTCCTGGACCCAGCAGCTTAAAACTCATGCCGGGTGCGTATGCGTGTGTGCTCAAAATACTGAGAGGAGAATAGAGAAAAAGGAATCGCAGCATGGCCATTCCCCTTGGGGGTGATTTCTCACTTTCTGTCTCTGTCTCTCTGACAAGCACATGCACCCTATAGCAAAAGTCTCTCTCAAAAAAAAGAAAAAAGAAAAAAAAAAGTTTCACATCAAACTCATTCCACTAAACTCAACTGCTCACATACTTTCAACTAATATTAGTGGTAGGTAATTTGAAGGGGGTAAATTATACAATGTGTGTATTAAGTTTCTTGGGTGAATGAATGATTATACTGTGGTTATGATAACTCGTGTGTGTCAGATAAGTATATATTTTCCTGCAAAGAATAGAAAAACACAGTAATTTCAAGGGCAGATAAACCATTTGGGAGCTTTTCTAGATTTAAGTTTCATGTGACATAATTTGAATATAGCTTCTCAAACAAGATATTTCATATCGCATATTCCTAAAACATGAGATCCCCCAAAACAACTATTTTAAACATTGTCACTGATATTCTGAAGATTTCTTCTGTCAAACGTCCAAGGATAGCACTTTTAATTTGATCGGATGATGTCATTTGGCTAGCTTCTGGAGGACAGATTTTTATACATAATATTTCAAAGAATGGGATATTAAAGTCCTCACTACACACACAAAGAGCCTAATTGGCTTTAGATTGTATGCTAGCCATTAAAGTATATAAATATGCCTTTGGTTTCACTTTCTTCTCATTTGCAGTGTTCTGAAAATATTTAATCTCAACTAGAGCTCAAAGACCATAAGAGAACTTCCACTTACTGTGCCTCCACTCGCGCCTCATTGTGTGTCTCGGTGAATACTGTCTACTGAGTAACAAAATCTACTTTGTAAAAAGGGAGCACTTTCCTTATTTCCTATGGTTCTTCTCATTCGCCCCTCCTATAATCCATTCTCCATCCAGTGCCAGAGGGATTTCTGTCAGATATGTAAGAGATTATGCCCCTAAGCATAACAGTCTCCTAATCAATCTTCTAATACAGTTCCAAACTGTTAATTATGGCCTTTGAGACTCCAACATAATATGGAGTCTGATCTTTGACCTTTCCTTCCTTTTGCTACCCCCTGTTCATTAAGACCTTGTTATTTTGTCTCTGGGTTCCTTAAACTAAGTTTCTGCCTTGTGGCTGCAGGATTTGCTCTTTTTTACACATGGGGAAATCTTCACGTCTCCTCCCTTGACATCATCAAAGTCTAAACTCCAGTGACACCTCTTGACTACAATGGTAAATCAGCTTTCCCTGTCTCCTAACCCAACATTGGATCTCATCTTTTTAATATGTGCTTAAGACCCTAAGTTCTTTAGTTACTGACATGACTGCTGTGTATCTGCTTTATTAGACTGTAAGGGTCTTCAGATCCAGGTAAAAAAGACTAATCAGCTGGCTAAGCAAAATCAGTAGAAAAGGAGTAAGAATGTAAAAGCAACAGAAAGTTGACTTAAGGATAGATATTTCACATATGTGGGAGCACAGAGAGACGTCTGAGTGGCTGATACAGTACACCAACTCTTTTGTGTCATTAGAAGTCTTAACAATGAAATTCAAAAGGTTTCTCTGGGTGATTAGTAAAGAGTGACCTTAGGCACATGTAATTTGTTACTTTTTAAGTAGCATGCATTAAGTGTTCTATAAACAATGCAGTTTTACATGAAATTTCAGTTTCCCAACTGTCAGCCACATACATCAAATTGGAGATTACATAGCTCCTAAATCAGTCGGTATTTGTGCTCTTTCAAATTTCAGATTTGCAAGTCAAGTCCTTCTGTGATATGGTGTGTCTTACCCAGTGATTTTACGCTTCTGTATGTGGAGATTTAAATTTTAAATGCTCAAACATTATTTTAGAAATTCGAGGTTGATACGTAAGAAAAAAGGAATATTTTATGGCTGTAGACAGAAATAAAAGGAAAAGGGGAACAAGCAAGAGAAGATCCAAGGATGCAAGGTGAACACCTTGTCCTCCTGCTGAGCTTTCTCTTCAACTGTCCGTGTTGCTGCCATCAGGTACTTCTCCTTCATGGATAAAATATCCTTGAAAAGATGGTCTCCTTTTCTCTATTGTTTTAAACAACACACAATCAACAAATAAGACACATAAATTACATGCATAACAACACAAACGTATAACAACCGCCTGGGTCAGTGGAACAAACCAAATGAAGCAACACATAATGGAAGGCCACCCTTAGCATGCTATCAGACACTGCTACAACACAACATTACAGAGAAGATGGCTAAACCTGACATTATCTGCAGAAAATCTGAAAATAAGAATGTGCAGTGTATCCAACTTCATAACATTCGACCCTGCATGGTGTTTTAAATTTCCATTTTCTCAGAAGTTTTGCTTTTTAGTTGAGCGATTATTTTTGCTCATTTGTTTTAAACATTTATTTTCCTTTTGCTGTTATGAACTTAGAAATGTAACACAACTAACAGCTTTGCTTTTTACCGAAAAATGAATAAAAGCAGCACCGGGATATTTAAGTTAACTGTCTATAATCTGGCAACATTCAAGCCAGACTAAATACTGAAAGAGTAAAGATGATATTGTAGAGTAGCTTCCTCATACGATTTTTTAAAACTGCAGATTGAGTATAGAGCACGCTCACTGTCTCCTTGCGTAGGGTAAATGAGCCTGCGGAAGTTCTTGGTCAGTAACAGAAGGAATTTGGGAGCACCAGAGAAGAACAGATGTAGATGAGAAAAAGTGGAGAAATACTTTGAGAATATATTCTAAAGGAAATACTTGTATTAGCAGTGGGTAGAAATAAACAGAATATGGAGAGATGATACAGTTAAAAATATTTATAAAACTGTTCTACATTTCATTACTTGGAAGTTTTCATATTAAATACTTGCATTATGCATAACATTTTGAAAGTCTCATCAATCTTCAAAGGTAAATTTAACTCATTGTCCTCACAGTAATTACTTTCAGCATTCTAAATATGATCTATATCCCTTTATTTAATCATTATGTAAACTTCCCTATTTCAGAATTCAGCAACTTAAAACCTTATTAAATACTACATATAATGTTAGTTTCTAAGTTGCCCTACATAACAATTCTTTATTACTAATTTACTTGAGTAAAATAGAGAAAATATACCGAAAATTTCAGAAGTATGAAGGGTTTTCAAAAAAGTTCATGGAAACCACACATCACAGAAAAACTATGCATGGGCTTCATTTTTTTTTACACCAATATAAACACATGCTTGAATTCCATTTTTCCACAAACTTTTTGAAACACTCTCATAATTTGATACTCAGAAATTTACCTAAGAATTAAGCCAGTAAGTATTACATTGTTAATAAATATTTAGTATCTAAAAACTGTTAGCATTATATAAAAAAATAAACAGGAACAATATATAGCTTCTGGAATCAACAACTAGAAAAACAACCTGCATTTTACTGAACAGCTGGAGACATACAGCCAACAAACAGCCAGTGACATACCCCTTGTGTCTGTAGAGACAGAGGTGTGATACGTCGTTTTTCCCATTCATTAGGGCGCGGCTCAGGTGTGGATTCCATAAAATTGCGCTTGAGTTCACTAATGCTAGCCTGATGTTTCAGTATTTCCTCCTGGGCCTTATCCAGGTCCTAGCAATGTGTAACGCAACAACGGGGAGAAAAATCCAAAAGGAAAAGAAAAAAAAAGAAAAAAAACCCAGTAGGACAAAAATAAAAAATAAAACCAAAAAATAAGACAAAGCAAACTTACGATTAAAAAAAATAGTAAAGCAAGAAAAATGCCAAGTCTCAAAAGCCATATCACCTATGAATAACTTTAATGAGTATATCAACTATGAATAACTTGAATAAGTTCATCAAAATTTGAAAATAAATTCAATCTGTAGTGTTTCATGAATATATTTTAAACAATTCTCATTGTTTCTATTTAGAAATTTTAAAGAAATAATCATATACATGGTAAGAAGGAAGGAAGCCAATGAACTAATGATGAAAATAGTAGAACTCTTCTAATACTTGGATTTGAATGCAGCCTATGGCTTTGTTCACATAAATTTGACTTTCTCATTAGGACTACTACTAAACTGTATTAAAGCTGACTTTTTTTTTTTTTTTTTCAGAAAAGTCTAGTTGTGACGCTTAAATCCTTAAGAAACAAAAATAACTGCTTCTAGAGGCTGCTTCTGTTTGGCCTCTCTATAAAATAAATGAGCCATATACTGGTCTAATGTACTTGTCAAGCACAAAACTGGGACCCAGTCACCCATATATCAAATGGTCCTTCCACAAGGATGCAAGAAAACTACCAGATCAAGTTTTACTGGAGTAGACCCTATTACATGGTATTTGTGGGATTTTTTTTTTTTAAAGACTGGTTCTAATAAATCGCATATGTAAGAGTAAAAATTAATGTTCAGGAAGTGGTTGTGAATAAATTTTAAACATCTTCTTACATTTCAAAAATCATGGGGCCACCTATGGATTACAGCTTTCATCCCACTCCCAAAGGAACAGGTCATGCATCTGATAAAATTAGATATTCCATATTCATGCACAAGCATAGTAGCTCTGCTATGAGCTTCTATAGCCATCTGCAAAAACTCAAGAAAATCTAAAAATCTTTGCATGGCATGGAAACACGACTGTGGCTTGAGATCAGGCACATTTCTTGCATTTGTTCAAAGCACTGTTATTTATTACACTTCACAGCATTTTAGTAAGTTAAGGAAAAAAACATTTCCAACAGTTACCAAAGCTGCCAAAAGCAATCAGATTAGTCAGATTACTGAGAGAGGCAGTTCTCCATTCAATACATTGGGATGTACTCCCCTATAATAAGGAAGAAAATGTTCTCGCATGACACAGGAAACTTATTTTACATTCCTAACAAGGTGGCTAGACTTTTCTTCTTCTCGCTCTCTCTTCCCTTTTTGCTGGTTCCTTCTTTCTAATCAAAGGGATTCCATTAATCAGCTAATAATTAGCATAATCTCAAACAGAATACTTGAAGTGGACCACATTCCTAACATGGATTTTAAACCCCTCACCTCCAACCCCCAAAAGGCATAGATGAAGAGTCAAGTAATTTAATGTCAGATCAACGAGTATCTATTTGGGGGAATGTATATATATTAAGGATAGGATCATGTTATTTCAGACTCCATGCTCCTAAGATGCCCATTAGGAGTAAGTAGGTTTATTTGTATCATGGAGCAACTTCAAGATGAACAGATTAAAACTTTATTCATGTGACTAAACAGAATTTTTTGTTTCCCAGTTGTCACTGTGAGAACTTCCCGTGGATCTATTCCTACCTAAGCCACTTTACAGAACAAAGTTGACTGAGAACATGCACACCGAGTGGAAGTTTCCCCATGCATTCCATGCACGTGCCTCAAGAACACTGCCAGCCAGCCTGTGCGTGACCTCCCGTCCACAGCAGCCTGGCAGCCAATAGGACAGAGTTGTTTTCTTAGAGTATACAAACCTCCAACATTAAATTGCTATGTCTGACATATATATTATCCCCTTCTACTCTCAAGGAATTTTTCTGTGAAATTAAATCACACACAGGGGGGGAAGGCAAATAAACATAAGTGTGTCAATCAGCAAGCACCATAAATGACTCAGAGTTTGATAGTCTATTAAAATAACAGAGGAATAAACATCTTAAAAATTTAAAGCCACAACAAACAAAACTCACAAAACTCTGGATGTGCATCCCTCCCCCTCAACAAGCAATAATGACAGGCAGCAGCCACAAGATTTTTAACTTTAGGAAGAAACCAGCCACCTTCTCCAACTGTGTGTCCTCTTCATCCATCTTCTCCTGAAAAGTCACACAGCAAACGGCCAGGAAGAAGGGGAGCATTAGTGGAAACTCTACCATCAGGCAAAGTAGTTGTTTCTGAACTTAAATGGTGAGTAAGCATTACCAACCTTTATTGTTTGGCCCTCAGAAGATGCAGAATATTAAGCCCCTTTGGTCTTTCTTCACCTACAGTGTCGTACAAATGATGAAAAGAATCCTT
The DNA here is from genome assembly GCA_026018925.1 of Tupaia tana. Classification (NCBI taxonomy): domain Eukaryota; kingdom Metazoa; phylum Chordata; class Mammalia; order Scandentia; family Tupaiidae; genus Tupaia; species Tupaia tana. Next base: position 72,965,168 of record JAKSZU010000002.1, read on the forward strand.
TGCAAAGGTGGAATGGAGAATGGAAGCTTCGCTGGTTCTCAGTCCCTAGATTACACTCTTCTTTTGAATATTTTTAAACTCAGGAATAAATATGTGAGAGTGCAAAAATGGCAACCTATTCTAATTTGAAATGTCCAAGTCAATTTGTGCTGGGACAAGGTATAATGATGTCTGATTGGTCTTTACCTTTATACTAAGAACAAACGTTCACCCTACTATTCAGGTTTTTAATGATGTCTTTCCTTGGGGGGCAAAATTGATTTATTTTGCTGCTTTTACATTAAAATGGTGGACTTTTAAATATTTTTTAGAATATAGAGCGGCTTTTCTTTCAAAAAGGTTGTTTAAATAGCCTTTTATAGTTGTTCATTTCTCAATATACAAAGACTTGAAAGAATGAACTTACACGTTTAAAACTAACATAGATACTGAATGCATTCAGACTCCAGAAAAAGAATGGCAAGGAAAAAAAAATAGTGATTTGGGTATCAAAGAAAAATAGTTTAATCCTGACATGTTAGTTCATATCATATATTCTTTCTTTATTGGGGTGGTAGTGTCAAATCTGTGAATACAAAAATGCTTAATTTTTATTTTTAACCTTTTACAGCATTCTTGAGAGTAAGAGGGGAGCTCAGAGTCTTTTTATCAGAAGGGGAAAATGAGACATAGCTATTCAATAATCTGTAACGAATCACTTTCCAATTCCTTAGCTAACAATTTCTAAAATGTTGATCATTGGTGCTCTTCAGGTAAATCTGACAAACTGTGGTTTTTCCCACAATTCACACTCATTGCAATATCCTCCCATTTTTCTTTAGGTTTGTTCTTAACTTTGTGATTAACTTTATGTACTGATAGTATTCATAGGATATGAGACACTGAATCACCAGATCACATATAGCAATCATATTTAGCAAAATATTCAAAAATATACTGCACATGTTAACACTGACTTCATTCGGCAGAGGTAGTTAAAAAATAACATCATCTTACATAAGAGTAAAAAAAAGAAAAATCTTCAAACCAGATACCTAATTTCAAATGAAAGAACACTAAGAGCTTCAACCTTAGTGTTTTATGTCTACATTTTCAAAAACCTATGTCTTATTTATCACACCCATTTGTTGAAGATAACAGGATAGTATCTTCCTTAGAAAATACCTGACAATGACTATTTTATATAATTACACGATTTAGGGTTGCGGGAAAAAACTAGCTAAAATTCATCTGGTCTCCTGTGTTATAACAGCAGACAAGGAGCTTCTCAGAGATACAATCATAAGGAGGAAAGGTTATAGATATAGCCTCCAAAATGCAAGAACAAGCTTTTATTTCTAACAAGAGAAATAAGAATACTAAGGAGTTCTATTGGCACACATCGGTAGTTATGTCCACGGCATCCTAAGTGCTATACCAAAACAAAAAGTTTCCATCCTAAAGGAACGGCGTTAACATTTGTCTGCAAAATGGAGAGGCCCAGTGCAGATCAGTAAGAGCAATACTTTTCCCCTACTCTCTGTAAGAAATCTAGTATAATCGAGATATTTATAAAATAATCTTTTAACCTTGTTCTCAACTTAGAATGTGTGGACCTGGTCAATGGATATCAACGGAGGAGGAATGTTTACACTTATTTCTCATGCACTGTGTGTGTGTGGGAAATGTGCTGACAACACTATTTTGAAGTAATCAGTGGTGAAATGTGTGCACATGTTTACACTCTACATTACGGGGTGTCGGATGAAGTACAGTTTTGTTGGCTCCACATACTCAAACTTATGTAGGAGTGCCAGCAACTGTTTCCTCTTCCTCTGTTTTGTCATTGCAGTCACAGTCATAAGAAACATGAAAAGTGGTGGCTTTAGCCTCCAGATAGCAGAGGCAGAGAGCCAGAGGAAGGGCAAAGGTCAGAGAAAAAGGAACTGACTGAGAAGCAGAGAGAAGCAGCCCAAAAATGAGGATCAGGGAAGGGATGAATGAAGGCGAGGTGATGGGGACATAGTGCTGAACCCCAGGGGGCAGGAAGGAGACCCAGACTTTGGGGAGGCTGGGGAAAGCAAGATAGCCATCCTCATCCAGAAGAGAGGGGAAGCCAGAGGGAAGACATTTATAGAAACGGAAGGAGAAGTGGCCGCACTCGGAATCATGGTCAGCTGCTTTAGGAGTCCTCTCACAGATAAGAGGACCGTCAGGCTGAGCAGGGGCTACAGCAGGATCCGAGACAGAATCCAGAGTGGTGACTTCGGGGTCCCCCTGCTCTGAGGTTTCAGCTGTGGAAAGGAGCTCTAAGCTGTCTAGTGTAATCTGGTCAGCCTCCCCAAAGGGGTCTTCCTCTGAAATGTCTGAAAGCAAGTCCATCTCAGGGACTGGCAATAGGTTTGAGGAAAAAGATGAAGCACAGTACGTGAGTGGTGATGATGGACACATGGGAACGGTCTATTCTCAAGAGCAAACCCATGGAATGTGAAAAATAATAGTCAAAGGGAAAACAAATGCAAGAAAGAAAAAGGAGAAAAGAAGAAATGGGTAGTTAGTAACTTTTACTCGGAAGTAGGAATTGTATTAATACAGTGAATTAGAAAACGAATTAAACAACTCGTTTTTAAAGAAGAAAAATCAGACTACTTTGACCACATGACAATTATAGGGATTGACTGATTTGATTATTATTTTCAAACTGGTTGCGAGTAGATCCTCAATGAAACTCAAATAACATTACTTACTTTTAAACCTGACTGCTGAAAGATACTCAAAGAAGCAGCAGAAAAGTCAGCATACCCATTCCAGTCATTTGCTAAAGACAAGCAGGATTTCCTTTGGAATTTTAAGGCAAGACATTTTTTTCTTCAAAAACTAATGAGATATGTTAACTAGGCAAAACGGAATAGAGACTTTCTGAAACGCTAAGCTCTCCTGTTTCAGATACAAGTAGTCACTTCCCTAGGTGACTGCTAAATGTAATTATAAGTGATTCTGACAATAATGCAACAGTTAAAGGATACCTTGTTGGACACAACTTCTGTTATTTTTAATAATCTTCAACCGAATCATTTTTCAATATAATAGTCCCATATCTTTGAACAATGGAATGCAAGCTATTTGCTTTATAAAGCACCTGTCCTTGTGGCATAAGACAGGGCCCATTTGGTCCTTGGGACTCCTCCATGCTGAGTGCTAGAAGCCATCAGTGCAGGAATTCGAGGCCTTGGCAGTTATCTCATCTTGCAGTGTCTTTATACATTCATGTTACACAGCTTTAAAAGTTTCAGGGTTAAAATTTAGAAAACATTGTAAACCAACAGGATGATTTTGTTCTTTTTGTGCTTACTTAAATGTTGTATGTAAAAAGGTATGCTGTGTAGATACAGAAAAGAGATCTGAAGAACTCAAAGGTTCTTCAAGTCAATACTGACGTGACTTTACTGCCCAAGGTAACGTAAGTCAACAGTGATAAATCTGAGAACACTGTACAGGTTATTTCTTCACTCACTGGGATGCAAATTCACACTAAAGCCAAAAGAACCACATCTTCTTACTAGCTATTCACAGAACAATTACCTTATGCTTAAAAGTTTTTTCATCGATTATAGATCAATAAAAAAGTAAAATTTTTCATAAAGACTACTTTTGTTCATGTCCCAAGGGTCAAGTCAACATAATTAAAATGATCAAGACACAGGCTACTCTTTCAAATTCACTTGTAACAAATCAAATTTAAGTTTTAAATCATAACTTTTATAATGTAAGGGTTTAATTAGATGACTAAGAGTCCAAAAGGCTAGTAATTTACTTATGTTAATGTAATTTACATTAAAATATTTTTCACTTCAAACATCAATCAAAAAAACATTAGAGACCGCAGTCCAAATCATCAGGAACCTATGAAAATTGGGAAATTCATCCACGGAGAACATACCATGACTTAAGTTAAATAATTGATGTTTGAAATAGGAAAAGCAACAGATAGCCTTTAGTCCATGTACACACTTAAAACCACATATTGTACTCATTTTCCATACCTTTCCTTCAATGAGTTGCAAATGTGGGGCTTTAGTTGGGCTTCTGACTTCCCTCCTGCCATCTCCGTCCTGTACAATGGCTGTGCTGACAGCTCCAGGGCCATATGCGGAAACCTCTCCTGCAGCGCCAGCAAAATCCTTCATAAGACTTGAGTCCACAACACCAATTGGAGCTAGTGCAGAATAATAATTTGGGATTACTTTTAGGACATATGAATGGTAAGACTTTATGGAGTTTCTTCCACAAACAAAGAGGCAGCAAATAAACAATCCATAGGACGTTGTTTGAATTCTGAAAATACCAACATATAAAATAAACTCATTTTTAAACATTTACCAAACTCTAGAAGTATTCTGAATTGTAACCTAGTGAACCATGGTCTCAAATCAGATTTTTGAAGGATATACTCTAATTATGGAACTGGCCAGTAGAAGGAGCTCTAAGCCCAGCTGACATGCCAGAGTCAGAGTAAAACACCAGAATAGGACGGAAGCAGCTTTTTCGTTCTCTAGGGTGTCTCTCTGATCTTACCTAAATTTATTTCTGAAACTAGTCATTGCAACAAATAATATTTCACTATTAAAACAATGTGCTTCAGTAAGTTTTTAAAAATTAATCCATAATAGAATCTTTCATTTTTGAATACTAAAAGACTAAACAGTAAAGGTAGATTCTAGGGATTTAACTTCCATATTTAAGTATCTTTGATTTTTTCTAACCCTTCTCTTGAATGCCTCAGCCTGACCTACAGCAAATCTAACACATAGAGAACCTCGTTCCCTATAGTAAACCAGATTCCTGTGTTCTCTTCATCTCACCTACAGACAGGCAGTATGTGTGTATATATATGTGTGTGTGTGTGTGTGTGTGTGTGTGCACACACACACGAAAGGTGTTGTCATACTGGAGATCAACCTGAGACAACCTCAATCCTCAAAACAAAATTCTTCATCTGTAGCTCCTTCCCAAACAGTAGAACTACCCTGAGGTCACTGAGGTCATTTCACCTGTATAAAAAGAGCTTTATTGACACCATGTGGCTTGTTCTGGTTTCATGGCCCCAGGAAAGCCCAGAAAACACTTAAGCTACAAGCTCTAGGGAGGCAGGGCTATGTATTATCTACTATATTGAACTTGGAAGGCAACAAGACTCTTCTCTATGTATAGTAAAGGTCCTCTCATCCACACCTCACCTATTCTGTCCAAAACTAGCTTTTCCCCAGTCATGCCTGTTTCACCAAATGCTACTTAAACTTAAATCCATTGCTCAAGCCAGGAACCTGGAAGTCTCCCAGGACTCTCCCTTCACCCCTTAATGCTACTAAACCCAACTGGATCCCTCGGTATATTTCTATATGTGGCCAGTTCTTCCCATCTCTATCTACCACCTCATCTTTTCCAGCCCTTGAGTGAGTCCTCATATTTGAAAGTCCACATCAAATCATATTCCACATTAAAATGAACTTACGTCTCTCATTAAGAATAATTATTTTCCAGATTAAAAAATTTTGACAAGATCTTAATTTTTTCTTGGTAAATATACGGCTATGAAAAATGCTAACTTACGATCAATAATTAACTTATGAACATCTAAGCACTCACTATACATACTCAAGAATTATTACAAACTGAGAAAACTCTGACCAAGAAAAGGTTGCAAATGTAATGAATTGAAATTTGAGGGAACCAGCAGTTAGCGTAACAGCTATGTCGCTGGACTCCCACGTAGTCGACCGCGTTTCGTGTCCTGGACCCGGTGGCTTAAAACTCACGCCAGGTGCGTGTGCATGCGTGCCCAAGATCCTGAGAGGAGAATGGAGGAGAAGGGATTGCGGCATGACCATCCCCCCGGAGGGTGATTTCTCGCTTTCTATCTCTCTGTCTCTGTCTGTCTGGCGAGCGCACGTGCCCTATAGCGAAAACCCCTTCAAAAAAAAAAAAAAAAAAATTGAATAACTATCAAATTACAAGTCACAAAACAAAGGTGACAAAATGTTGACTTTGCCAACTTTAAAACATGTAGTAATTTTCAGTTTGTAGGTATTTTGGGGGTAGAGAGAGGAAGAGACTAATAAATATTTTCAAGTCTCAAACATAGTTTTTGTTTTGTTTGTCATAGGGTGCATGCACTTGCCAGAGGCAAAGGGAGGGAACATGAGAAAGCATCCACCTCACCCCACCCCCACCTGCCCCTGCAACAATCCCTTCTCCTCCATTCTTCTCCTGGGATTTTGGGCGTGTATGCTCACACAACCAGCATAATTTTTAAGCCACTAGGTCCAAGACTCAAACCACAGTCAGCCATGTGGGAGTCTAGCACCTTAACCACCATGCCACCTGCTGGCACTTAAATACTTTTTAGAACCCAGAGAAACTTTTGGTCCCAAATATTGAGTCTATGGTGTCAAATGACTAACTGGCCTCCCACCACCAGAGATAAAATCGTCATCTCTCTCACCAGGCCTCCTAACTAGATGGCCCTGTTCACTCTCTCATAGTCCTTAATAGCCATGTTCTCCACCAGGGCCTTCACCCAAGCCTACCTCTCCCATCACCTACCAAGCTCTGATTCGCTTGCCTTCTTTCTGTTCCTGGAATGTATTAAGCTCTCCCTCACCTTAGAACCTTTGGTCCTGCTGCTTTTGCTGCCTGGAATCCTTGGTCACCTCCCGCTTTTTTCATGGCTGGCTCTTCCTAACGCTTCACACATGAGCTGAACTGGTTCTTCCAGATGGGCCTGCCTTCCCTGATGAGCTTATCTAAGTAGTGTCCTGCTTATCATACTTGCCACTGTCAAAATATTACTGGCTCCTCTGGTTCCAAATGCATCTTAGCTGTTAGTCCTGTTAATGATTAACTTTTCTTTGGGTTTGATTTTCTAATCTCAGAGGGGTCTCACTGTTCAAAATACCTGCTCTAAACTGATCTTCATTTTACAATTTGATATTTAAATATTACATTGCTTTTTACTTTCTCTGCTAGGGAATTCAATTTGCCAAACTTTAAAATGGGGATTATTTATCTTTCTAGCCTAACTTTCAAAAAGTAAACAGGAAAAATACAACACATGACAACAACAAAAAAGAAATATTGATGGGAAGTGGTGGAGAAAATAAAGCTCGGTACCAGGTTACAGCCTAGCTTTGCTTTGGGGGAAAAGAAAAAAAAAAAAAAAAAAATCTAACCAAAGAGTTCGCTGGCTGTCTGGTCATGTATCGGCATGAAAAGCCTCCTATTTTTCACAATAACACAATAATCCTTTTGATGAGTTGCCCATCTGATGAATTACAGTGTCCAAACAAAAAGAGAAAAATAATGGATTACTGTGGCATGTTTGTTGCTTTTACTTGTAAAAAAAAATCATTGTTTTCAAATACAGACTCCTATAACCCTCTGGACTCACTGCCCATACAAGATGGTGGGTTTCCTTGAACATAATTTATATACCTCAGAGAAAATGCACTGGTTTATTGCTCCTTTTAAACTTTAAGATCTGTAATATAAGAGTTAAAGAGCCTCACAGTCTAAAACAAAGGCTGAAAACAGACAGTGTTCCAGCGAGAGCAGTGATTTCTCTCAGGACATTAAATAGCAGTGTTTGCATTTATTCAGCACTTATAAAAATTGTCTGTGGCAAGGGGCAAGGCTTGTGAAATATTTACATGGGTTGGCACATTTTTCCGATTTACTTGGAAAAGTACTCAGTTTGTGATGAGCTAAAAGATACTCTGACAGCTACAGTGCACTGATAATTCATTGGATTTAAATCGCAACATTTGGAAGTGTTGACATTTGTCTGAAGCACAATTCATGATCTCCCAGCATATTTCTGGGTGGATTCATAAAACTGTATGAAAGCTTGTCCAGAATCAAGATTTAATAACTATATATACACCAGAATCCCCACCAACAAATCCTGAGGGATGTCTGGTATGTCCCCCTTCCTCTGTTTTCTGGCTTCACTGGATTACAGAAAGAAAAATGGAATTAAAAGTGAATTACCTCCATCTAGACTCCTGGAGACCCGTTTACTAGAAGTGCGGTCAAAGTGTGGAGCTGGCCTGTCTATGAGGGTGCTTGCCTGGCGGGTCTGTGCTTGGGTGCGGCCGCTGTAGCGGAATTTGGACCCCAGGGTCAGGAACTTGGCCTTTGGTGGCTGCTCTGGAGACACAAGCCTATGGGGCGTGAGGGGAGAAGCAAAATAAGACATTTTTTTCCAATTACAAACTATGTATTTTAATCTTTCATGTTAAGTATGATTACTCAAAAATAATGCTACTTGACTTTCTACTAAAGAGTATTATTTATAAACCCACCTACATACATAGCTTTATGATGGTAATGGGTAAATCCAAATTCATGTTTTTCTTAACCTGAGCAGAAAAGCAGCTGTTCTCTGTGTGTATCTGAGGTTATTTATTTGTGTTAGCTTAAACCACTTATGTAAACACATATGTCTGAATTCTTGCTCCTAGCTACAAGAGCCTAATGGCAATCCATTACTGTTAGTAATTCTTAATATTTATGCCTACTTCTTCTGGGAAAAAAAAGTAACTCAGGAAGCTGTTCCGTGATTCTTTCCCATGAAAAACACAACACATAGTGGATCTGTTCAGATGACTAGCATCGTTTCTTGCCAGCATTATTTCACTGCTCAAAATTCTAGATTCATAATAAATGAAGTCAAACTTTCTTGATACCAAATACTTTAGACTTATGTAAAATCATATTTTTAGTAAGTGGGCTAATATTCTTTAGAATACAACTGGAATTGTGTTACTTTGTTGGATCAATGATTGGCAAAATAGCTTAACAAAAAGATAATCTCAGAGCTCTTGTAGAATTTATTAAAAGACTAGTTAACAATCAAGAATATGAAGAATTCCACCCAAAATTTTCCCATCATTTTCCAAGGAAGAGTGACTTCTTAAAGAGTTCTTTATCTTGTCAACTATTTCAGGAGCTTTTGCACATTTTTTTTTTATTTTAACAATTCTCCTTCTGCCTAAAAAGCAATAAGAAGGTGAATCTGACTGTAATAAAAATCCATTTCTCCACAGAGAGCTTTATGGGAACTGTGACACTAGTTAAATGTATGAATAACTTTAGTACTTGATCTGTGAGGTTTTTAAAAATGTTCTCTTATTCTCCATAAATAAACATTAATGATATTTGACTTATAATCATTTGATTTATAATGGCAGAGGTGGCACCTGTGAGAGAAAAACAGCAACCAGGCACCTGAGCAGAGATGGGGCCCCACCTCTCTGACCGCAGAGCCTACACTCTGGATCATCCTCATTCTTCTATTCCAGCAGGAGCTTCTGAGATGTGTTAGCCCAGCAGTCTCAGGTACCATGGGCTCCTTTGAAAGTAGACCAATTTGGTCCTGCAAACTTTTGAGATAATGGTACTAGCTTCCCTGGCTGGGGTGAGAAATAAGCAAGATCCAACAATATAATACAATCCACTCTCTAACAACAATAAATGGTAATGAATGTTAGCACCTGTCATTTCTAACAGGATCGCTGCCCTTCTTATCTGTCAGAGAAGGCTGTTGTCTGTCCAGCCTCAACCTGTGTCATAAATGTTATCTGCTAGCTTTATATGAGGCAGACTCACATTGTCTTGAGGAGAAATTTGTTCCAGCTACCAAGGGAAATTATAAACTTCTCAAAAATATATCTAGTCAGGGTATCTAAGTCAGATGGATTCAAGTATATTTTATGAGTTATATTTCTCTTTTAAAATGATGTGCATATTAAAGAAATCCTGAAAAATAGATATTTGTCAATTTAACTTCAAGGAGGAATTATTTGTATGATAATTTACTTTAAAGGTAACACAACTTGGTACAAAACTAAGAATAACAATGATAGTGCTGAGAGAGGTGATGATAAGCATCATTATATACCAGAAATGGCTGTAGTTCATTGAATTTTCAAAACAATACTATAGATATTGAGTCATCATAAAAGTCACGATGAATTTTTCTATAGAAAAATACGTCATGATTTTTCCGACAACCCAATAGTATGCACATGCTGAAAGGGAAGCACAGGAAGGTTGAGTAACTCACCCCCCATGTCAGCTAGTATGTGGCAGAACAGCATCACACCCTAGTTCTAGAGAAAATCCTCGACAATGAAGGGTGCAGATATACAGCTATACAGACTGCAGTGATGGGACACTAAGGAAAGGTGGAAGACAGAGGTCAACAAAATGATCCTGTAAGATATATACTCTTTGCTGAGAAGTATGAAAGGAGACAGGGCACACGCTAAAGGTAATCAATAAAGATCTTTTGGGGTTTTATGGTCCTTAAAGAAACAAAATGCACACATTTATCAGCCAAAGAAGTCAAAGGCACTCACTGTAAGCAATTTACAAGCAAGATCCTATGTGAGGCATGAAATGAGGGATCCAAGCAGAGAATAAGTATTGGGTCATCAGGAAAGTCATGACACATTTTTGCAGAGAAAAACATAGAAAAATACGTCATGACTTTCCCAATGACCTAATATATCTTAAGATGAGAAAGGAGGGCAAGAATAAATGTGGAAAAGGGTGTAGTGATGGCTTACCTAATAAATCCAGAAGAGAAAAAAGAGAAAGCATATGAAACTGATCTAAGATCAGAGAACTACAGAACGGAGGGCACCTGTAAAAGGAGGTGGGGTACCTAGGAACTCAAGATCACAAATATTTGTCATGGCACAGGAAGTAAAAAGATCAAATGCCTAGAAGCACTGACGACCTAGCTGATGCTGGAAATTATTTACCTGTAATAGTGCTAATTCACAGAGTTGTGCTATTTTGTTCCAAAAAATAATAATAATAAAATAACTGCATGTATCCTGATAGCTGTGCTATTTAAAGTGGCACCTGATAGCACAGGCAGAGTGAAGAGGTCGGCACTAATGCAGGCCTAGCACACTGGGTAGGTTGATGCTCAAAGAGGTGAGGGATGTGGAGGTGTCACAACACTCCTAACCAAGCAGCCAAAGTGACAGTCCATAAGGTTCCCACTAGTTTGAGAAGGAAATTAAGCTAGGAGGGAGATGATAAGTCTATCTGAAGAAAACCCGTAGTGAGATGGTAGAAGGAAGAATGATGGCAGGCTTTGTCAGTATGGTGGTGGTGAAGGAAGGAAAGGTGGCTAGAGTTAGAAAATGGAGTTCTGGACCATTGCAGATCAGTACTGAGTGATTACAAGGAGGGCATCAGGCAATAGAAACAGTGGCCTGCAGACTAAGGAGATGTGGAATGAAGGAGAACAAAGAAGCCTTGAAGTGGGGGATTAATGCATCTGCCCCATTATCCACTGCCACTTCCTAACCCTGAGATGGTGCCAAGTGCGATACCAAGCTGTTTCCTTTAAATTACCTGTAGAAAGTATGATGCTCCACGCACACTTTCCATAGCCTTTTTGCAGCCCGATGGTTTGGCAGTTTGAATCCAATGGTGCTCTCAAACTGTTCCAGCTGAAACAAATCCATAAAACAAGTCAGTGTATTTCCTTAAGAGCTCACTAATGGCTGCTGAAATACATGGATTCAGATATTTCTACAAGAAATAATTCTTCTTAAAAAAAAAAAGGGTAAATATAATATTCAATCATATAAAAATCAATTTTTCACAGACTGCAATACTATCTTCTATGAAAAGCTAGTATCACCTGTAACCTAAACCAACTATTTAACGTCTAACATTTATTTAATGTCCACTAAAATCCATTTTATCACCATCCTATTGATCTCTGCCATTCAATTATTCAGCAAGAAAACATGAGCCTCTGTTATGTGTCAGGTATTTATGACTTCTTCCTGTGAAAGGTGTGGTTATTAATTTTTAGTAATAGCTACACATGCACACACACAGTAAGTTTATCAAGAATCAAGAATAAAAATAGTTTATTTTCTAAAAATTTTAATAAAAAGAATTCATTTGGCTCATGCTTATAAAAGAGAACATTGACAGCTCATTAGTTAAATCAAGGGTTACATGACAGTGCTTACCTCTGCAGGTCTGACTTTAATGTAGAAGTTACTGCGCTTATAGGAAATTTTCAAGATTTTAGGCCAAGCAAAACGGTTGATTCTCAGTCTGTCTTTGTAAATGAGGAGCCCATTAGCACACACGCCAAGCTTGATGTCCACACCTTCCGAGTCCTGCCAAGCACAAGACATTTGACCTGTTAGAGCTATGAAACGTACATAGATCAGGAAGTCGATTAGCTCCCTCAAACCATAACCAGGAATGCCAACTTAATAGGTTTGTATTTAAATTATAAGAACAGTACAGAAGTTAACGGAAACAGTAGGCCATGTGCACGTTTATTCATCTTCAGGGATAAGATTTATTTTACTACAAAGTTATGGCAATATGGCTATAGGACACAATATTCTTCAAAAGGCATAATTCATATGTTGTCAAGTTTTGTTGAAAGAGCTAACAGAGGGAAAAGAAACAGAGCTAGATGTATATATCCTGGAGAAATGGGAGAAAAAAATGTTTTCCTGGTAGCTATGTCAGCCTCAGGGACAACCAGTTGACTTACCCTGCCAGGCATTTTATTTTGAGCAAATTTATCTCAGATGGCATATACTAGCTAAGAGCTATTAAAATTAGGCCTATATTTTGCAAAACACCAATCTCTCACAGAATTTTTTTCTTTTAGGCTGTTGAAATCTCTGAATTCTTTCAGGTTTTCAATAACTTAAGAGTGCTGACATCCAGTACTTGTTAAGCATGTCTTTACTAGCATATTGCAAAAGACTGCAGACTTTTCTTGGACTAACAGTTTTTTGTTTGTTTTTTTGTTTTTTCCCATAGAGGTTTAATTTGGAATAGTTGACAATCTAGAATAATCACTAGCCTGGAACACAAATAAATTTTACAGACAAAAGTGAAAAATTATCTCCTCACATCTCACAGTAGGGGCTAACAACTAGATGCATAATATTCAAAATATATAACCAATATTTATCTTGAAGAGGAGACCTGGATGTCATTTAAGATATGTAAAATTGAATACTATTTAGAGAAACTCACATTTTCAGAAAAATTATCAACACTGAACAAATTCTCACAAAAAAGTTGAAACAAACACCATACTTAAAGTCCCAGTTCAATTAAAGCATCACATTTTCAAATGTCATAAATATTAAATTGTTAAGAATAATTTTAAAATATTAGTTTTTAAAAATAAAAGTATAGTACTGGGCAACTGATGCCAAATGCTTTATCTGCTAGATACTCATTTCATTCATTTATACAAGTAAAATTATTTTAGACCAACCTGAGCAGGTTTTTTAAAAGTTTACTCTATAGGGTAATTATTCACCCCTATTTGGCAGACACAGCTCTAAGATTAGAGTAAAAACTGGGATGAATCAGGCACAGGTGCCCAAGCAACTTGGCACAAGACTAAAGGGTGTGTTTGCCAAAACCATCACTGCCCACGGTCACAGGGAACAAGGCAGAAGATGGCCAGGACAGTGTGTTCTCGCTACAAGCAAGAAGGTAACTTTCACTCGCAACATTGAACAAAGCCATCTCTAGTCTGCAGCAATCTTTGACAGAACAAGGAAGCTATTTTATCTGACGTAAAAATAAACAACCCAGATTCAAGTAAATTGGGTTATTTTTGGTTGTTCCACCTACTTGTTTTAGAATTATCATTATTTATAGAATACGATATAAAGGATAGGAACTGAAAAGAAAAAAGAATGCCTTGATCATCCATATTTGAGTTCTGACACTCTGCAACAAAATCAAAAAACTGAGCAAATAGAAAGAATACCTGCTCTGCCTTCACCCCATATGGAAACTAATAGGACCCAGTAGCCAATGGTTTATGAATGGGTCCAACATATAAAAAGTTCCAGCAATAAACCAGGGAGAGGAGAGATACCATTTCTGTGTGGTCTCATCAGGTTGGCTGTTTCCCTGATGATGGCTCCTGTTGAGACAGCCCTCTCCACACAGATCACTCCCTCAGGTTCTGACAACCACCCTCTGCCCTTGCCCCCTTGAGGGGTTAGGGGGTTAAGAGTGCTGCTATTATTTATTAGCTTGGGAGTATCATACTACTCTTGTTGCTTCCCTTCACCTTTGCAGAGAAAACTTCTACTTAATACTCTTCAACTTGTCCTAACATGAGTGTGCCATTAAGAACTAATCTAATAAAGAAAAAAGGAAGAAGACAGAAGAGGAAGACAGAAGGAAAATACCTGCTTTCAAGGCAAAGAAAAATATTTAGAGGCACAAAACTAAACTATGTGAAAATTTTTTTTAATGGCTACATATATCCTTTTCAATGAGCCACAAATGTATTGCTTATCAAATAATACCAGAGTTTGTATGATATGATAAATAAATCAGTAAATGTTACTTTGAATTTTGTTTAAAGTATTCTGCTCCTGACGTTACAACAAGAACTGACATTATACTTTAATGGAGCCTACAACTTTTTACATTCTAAGACATGACATCAACAAACTAGAATCCTAAAATCTTGCAGTAATGCCATCTGAGAATTGATTTCCAACTCATGAACAAAAAGTAGGAAACTCCAAGATTTACATGTGGTAAGAGTAACTGGGTTGAGGCAGAAATGGGCTTAGGAGATCTTTTTGGTCCCACACCTGTTCCCTCCTCCCTCCCTTACTTCTGTTTCTTGGTTAATCCAGCATGTCCCCAAAAAAGTGGAAGGACTCCCATGTTCCTTGAATGGAAGAATTAACATAATCAAAATGGCAATTCTACCCAAGTTTATCTATATATTTAACACAATTCCAATCAAAATACCAGAGACTTTCTTCACAAATCTAGAAAAGACGATCATAGAATTTGTCTAGAATCATAAAAGACCTCTTATTGCCAAAGAAATCCTGCACAAGAAGAGTGGAGTGGGTGGCATACCACTCCCTAACACCAAGATATACTAGAAAGCTGTGATCATCAAAACAGCATAGTATTGGCACAAAAACAGGCAGGTGGACCAATGGAATAAAATAGACATGCCAGAAATAAATCCCAAAACTTATAGCCAACTGATTTTTGACAAAGGGTAACTTTCAATCCATTGGGATAAGGAAAACCTCTTTAGTAAATGGTGCTGGAAAAACTGGGTATCCATCTGCAGAAAGATGAAACTGAATCCCCATCCTTTACCACTAACAAAAATTCAACTCAAAATGGATCAAATATCTGAACCTAAGACCTCAGACTATAAAACTACTGGTGGAAAATACTGGGGAAACTGTGGGAGACACTGGGGTAGGCAAAGACTTCTTAATTAAGACTCCCAAAGCACAGGCAATAATCCATAAAATAGACAAGTGGGACTATATCAGACTAAGAAGTTTCTGCACAGCAAAGGACACAGTAACAAGTATGAATCAACAACCCTCAGAATAGAATATTTTTGTAAAATATACCTAGTCACAAAGAACTCAAGCAGCTTAGTCAAAAAAAATAAATAAATAAAAATGATTAACCCAATTTAAAAATGGGAAAATGAGCTGAACAAAAATCTCTCTAAGGAAGACATGTGAACAGCCAATAAATATATGAGGAAATGTTCAACATCCCTCATCATAAGGGAGATGCAGATTAAAACTGCAATGAGATACCACCTAACTCCTGTCAGAATGGCAAAGATTAAAAATACAAAAAGTGATAACTGATGGCAGGGATGTGGTGAAAGGAGAATCCTCCTAACTGTTGGTGGGAATGTAAACTGGTTCAGCCACTTTGGAAAACAATATAGAGGTTCCTCAAAGATCTACAAATAGAACTACCATTTGATCCAGCAATCCCACTTCTGGGTATTTACCCAAAGGATAGGAGAATGCTCAGTCAGAAAAACACTTGCTCATCAATGTTTATTGCAGCATTATTCACAATCGTTAAGACATGGAACCAACCTGAATGTCCACAAACAGATGAATGGATTGAAAAAGTGTGGCACATATACTATATGGAATACTACTCAGTCATAAAAAAAAAAAACAACAAGACCCTGGCATTTGATAGAAAGTGATCAAATATGGCGGATCTACTGCTGAGTGAAGCAAGCCAGGATGTGAAAGAAAGATATTATATGTATCTACTTAATATATACAGACTATCCACGCTTTATGGTAGAGATTGAAATACTGGAGGACATAAAAACAGTAAAAATAGTTATGGATGCTGAAGACAGTGTGGAATGGGGCAGAAGAAGGGAAGAGTATAGAGGAGGATAGCAAGAGAACAAATAGAGAGGCATGACATTAGTGGGACAGAGAAACGGTTTATTACCTGTTGATGATAACATGTATAGCATTCTCAACTGGACTAATCTGAGAAGTATTTCATGGTGGGTAAATTCTTTTTATAAACCAAATTATATATAGTAATTAAATGTTTAAAAAATGAGAATAAATAATAATAATCTAAAAAAATGATGAAAAGCTATTTAATGATGTGTATAGTAATGTCTTTGTCTTGACTGACTGATATGCATGGTAATCCTGTTGGAAAAAAAGTAATACACTGTAAAGATATATGTGATTCAAAGTAATATAAAAAAGATTACGATCTATAAAACTGCTCCTGAAAAACACTGGGGAAACTCTAGAAGACATTGGGATAGGGAAGACTTCTTAAATAAGACCCCCAAAGCACAGTCAATAATCCCCAAAATAGACATGTGGGACTATATCAGACTAAGAAGTTTCTGCATGGCAAAAGACACAATAATTAGTGTGAATCAACAGCCCTCAGAATGGGAAAATATTCTTGTAAAGTATGGGTCAGATAAGGGACTGATAACCAGAATACACAAGGAACTCAAGCAGCTGTTCCAAAAGATGATGATCAACCCTATTCAAGGATGGGAGAATGAGTTGGAAATACCACTCTCTAAAGATGATATACGAATAGTCAAAAGGCATATGAAAAAGTGCTCAACATCCCTCATTGTAAGGGGAATGATCAGTGCTGGCGGGGTGGGATGAAAGAGGAACTCTCCTACACTGCTGGTGGGAATGTAAATTGGTCCAGCCACTGTGGAGAACAATTTGAACATTCCTCAAAAATCTACACATAGAACTACCATATGCTCCAGCAATCCCACTCCTTGGTATCTATCCAAAGGACAGAAGAATTCTTAATCGGAAAAGTGCTTGCACATCGATGTTTACTGCAGCACTATTCACAATTGCTAAGACATGGAACCAACCCCAAATGTACACGAACAGATGAATGATTGAAAAACTGTGTCACATATACTCTGTAGAGTATTATTTAGCCATTAAAAAAAAAAAAAAACCTGGATTTTGACAGAAAGTGGAAAAATATGGAAGATTTACTGCTGAGTAAAGCAAGCCAAGTTATGAAGAAGAGACATTGTATGTCCCCACTTAATATATACTGAGTGTCCACACTCTGACTGAAACTGATTGACTAAAGGATGTAGAAACGCAGTAAATGGATATAAATACCAGATACAGTGTGTGTGAGAGAGTAGGGTCTGAGGGAGGATATTTAGAAGAAAAATACAGAGGAAAGCATTGAGACAAAGAAATGTGGTATTATCTGTTGAAGATATTTTATAGTTTTATCAACTAGACTAGGGAGAAATGTTCACATGTTGAAATATTCACTTTGTAAGCTAAATAATGTGATTGAATGTATAAAAGAAAATGAAATAAAAAATGTAATAAAAAAAGATTATGATGATAATAATAAAAGAAACAAACGAACAAAAAAATCCAGCCTGTTCTCATCATACAGAAAGAGCTAAAAAAAAAACAAACAAACAAACAAAAAAAAACAAAAACAAAAAACAAAACACTGCAGTGTCGGGAAGATCAGTTTCACCTCCTAGTAGGATATATCAAAAGAAATGAGGCAGATGAGACTTGCTTAGTCATAAGAGGCTATAAGTAAGTCATTCTCTGCACCATTTCACATAGTCATAAAATCAAAATATTCACATTTCAAATGAGATGGTGTATGTAAAAGAACTTTTAAAATTCAAGGCACACAGCATGTAGCAGTTAAAAATGATGTTATTAGGAGACTGTTTAATGATGTAGAAAGCTGTTTCTAATAGCAAGTTTTTAAAAATCTAACAAGAGCCCAGCAGGTGGCATAGTGGTTAAAGCACTGGACTTCCACATGGCTGACAACAGTTCGAGTCTCAGACTCGGCAGCTTGAAACTCATACTGGAAACGTGTGTGCATGTCCAAAATCCCAAGAGAAGAATGGAGGCCAAGGGATTGCAACATGGCTACCCCCCGTCAGTGGTGATTTCTCACTTTCTCTGTCTCTCTGGCCAGCACACACACCAGTTAGCAAAAATCTCTCAGATAAATAAATAAATAAACTAACAAAAGGATGCTGTTAGTATAATCCCTTCTTAAAAACGGCATGAAAGGGGCCGGCAGATGGCGTGGTGGTTTAAGGCACTGGATTCCCACATGGCCGACTATGGTTGAAATCCCAGACCTGCTGGCTTGCGTTCTCACTCTCTCTTTTTTCTCTCACACACTCTGTCCCTCTCTGATAAAATTTAAAAATAAATAAATGGATAAAGTTAAATAAAATATTTTTATAAAAAAAAGACTGTCAAAAGGCATGATAATTCAACTGCTCACAGAGTTTTTCAAAAGAAAATGTATCAAAATATTAACAGTGCTGATCCAGCTGTGGTAGCAAGCCCTATTATGATGCTATGCAGCACAGACTAGGACCAATATGGGAGGTTCAGGTGCATGGTCCAACATGAGGCCTGGCATGGTGGTATGCACTTGTAAACCCAGTGACTAGGGAAAGTTGAGGCATAAGGATCACAATAGCAAGACCCTGTCTGTCTGTCTATATGCAAATAGTGCTTATTTCGCATAACTAGACTTACAAGATATTTTCTTCTGTTTGCCTTTATTTTCTATGATGAACATGTATTTCTTTTGTAGTAAGGACAAATACTCAAAGATAAAGTTAGTCCCTAAGAAGGAAAGAGTGCTTTGCAAATATGAAGCGTGATTAATAACACAAAAGCAAAAATTATTAATCTGAGGCCTATAGAGGGAAGATATTTTTGAGTGGGGGCCTTCATTGAAATTTCTCAAATCATATCATCTGGGCTTCCTATTGCCCAAATTGAAGGATTGGCAAGATCTTTGAAAAGCAGGTTACCAAGGGTTCCCTTAGCATGATGAGTTGATACTGGACATATTTTTCAAAACCAATCCATCTTTCATCTGGCCTCTCATTCTCCTCCTTGACTCTCTTCAACATGTGTTCACTTAAACTACAATAGAATCATGAAGTAGGTGATGCATGTTACTGGCCTGCTCCTCCCAAACCCACTCTATCACATATCCCTAGTTCTAGTCTTTTACTACCTCTCTAATTCAACTGAGCCTAGGTCAACCTACTTTATCTTTCACATAGTCAAAACACATCTACAGGAATAAAAGCCCAAGTCCTTAACAGCTCAGAAGTTTTTTGGAAGGTGGTCACATCCATGCTCCTTTTACCCCTTCATGCTTGCGAAGGACTATGACAATAAATAACCCCTTCTACAACCATAAACCCCACAAGTAGTCACCAAAGAGACCCTTCAAGTGAAGGCAAGTAGCCTTTGCTCCCAAAGTAAACTGGGCTGTTAGGAAACTTGGGCCCTCTCAAAACTTTGGTCAATATACAGGAAAGATTCTATCTCCCATAACATTCACAGTACCTTGGCATGATGCAGGTCAACACCATACATGGAAAGCCTCTTTGCATTTTCTAAGAACTGAGAATCTGCTTGTGCTGGCGATAAGCCCCTGAAAATCAAAAGAAACGGTATTATCAGTGGATGCAAAGCCAATGAGGTCAAAGGGAGGACAGAGCCTGTGAGCTTGAAGAGTTTAGGGTAGAAGGAATAACCAAGCTAAATCTGCAGAAAAGTAGAAAATAGGTAAAAGATTCAACTCTCAATCGCTAGCATTTTTCTCTTAAGATCCTCTAATCTAAACCTGCTAACTGCAAGGAGATATTCCTCTACCCTTGCCCTTTTTAATCTTAAAAAAGTGCTTTTGATTACTTTCACCAGGGGAAAAAAGAGACCCCCAAAATAAAATGTACGCCATAAGTTAACTGAAAATAAAAAAGTGATTTTATCTTTCTGAGATACACAAATTCTTACTCTTTGATTTATTTCACTAAGATTGGTCATAATAAAGATCAGAATTACTTGTATTTTACACTTACAATACACATGTCAAATTCTTCCATATTAAAATCCCTTCCATTCTTATCTTTGTTCCCAACTACATGTTTTAAGTTTTTAGAGAAAGGAACCTTGTCTCATTAATCTTCACATTCTCCATGGCATCCTAATATCTGACACTTCAGATTAGAATTATACAATAAATGTCTGTTGAGTAGATTTTAAATAAAGTTCATAAAATATTAGGTTGTCAAGAAAGTCATGATGTATTTTTCTAGACAAAAACATGCCATGACTTTCCCAACAACCCAATGTTTAGAGCCAAATATTGCACTTACAATTTAAAGAAAGTCAATGAATATGGACTATTCAAAAATCTTCTAATCTCTTACAGTCCCTTTCAAATCATTTTAAAGTTTTATAAAACTATACTTTGCAATGTGGAACAGATAAAGTTATAAAAATGTATTAAAAATCCATTTTTCACACAGATATAAAAGTTCTCAAAGCATAACATAGTATTAAAGTAACTTAAGTAATCTTTAGTAAACCAAAAGGCCATCCATACTCAATAGACAGTCGAATCACTGATACCTTTCATTTATCACACCCATCACTACTCACATTTCTGATTCAAATCCTGATGCCTCACTGTCTCCATGGCTTTCTTATTAAACATAGTAATAAAAACCATTAAAAGGAAGAAGAAATATAAAGTAAATGCCAAACAAGTATGTGGATATACTTGGTGTATGTGTGTGTGTGTGTGTGTGTGTGTGTGTGTGTGTATAAAGGAATGGGACTGGAGGAATAGAGATAAGGAAAACAGCACGAGAAAAAGTACATTTTTCCAATAAATGAAAGCATTTACTATCATAAACACAGTTCCTCGGGGTATGGTCTTAAAGACAATGAAAGGATATCTCAAGGGCTACAGACTGTCTTGATCAGTTCCAGGTGAAGTTTCAAAAGGACAATTGGATAATCCCATAAACTGAGCTCAAATATCAAGGCAGTGTTATAAGAAAAGCCATTTAAATCTTCCATGGCCATTCTCAACCCAGTAAGCAAGGCAACAAACCTGTGGGTTTTATGTAGCTCTGCCACCTTCTCTTCCAGCTCCCTCGTCTGTGTAGGGGCGAACTGGAAGTCACTGAGGTCAATGCTGCCATGCTCTTCTGGGTCATAGTCTCCAAGTTCAGCCTGCAGCGTGTAGGAGCCCAAGAAGGCATGAGTTACAAAAGAACAGGGCAGACGGCCAGAGGCAATGTCTTGCCGGAGCTGAAGGCACAGAAAGTATCTGTGAAGAGCAAAAGGAGGAAAAGGTCAAGATTACAGTTCTCATAAACCTGACATTCTAATATTCCTTAAAAGCAAATAAGCCATACACTTTGTTATAACAAAAATAGTCTTCTCTAGGAAGACTGGACTGGACTCGGACCTTGGACTGCTAACCTCGTGACTTAATCAAAAAACTGAATCCAGAGGGCTAATAAATAGGACGGAAACTCTGAAGTGCTATGCTGGTGATACTTAGTCTATCGTCACTATTACACTGAAGAGTTTTGTGACTGAAGTAAAAATTCATTCAAACTGTCTCCTTGGATTTAAAACTTAAAAATTAGCACATGCCTCAAAAGCTGTAAAGATTAATGAACTTTTAAAAATCACTGCAGTGAGAGTCAACCATTGGCATGTTGGCTAAGGCAGCTGGATTCCACATGATCAACTGCACAGTTCAAGTCCTGGCGGGTTAAAAAATCACACATCAGGCATTTGCACATGCATGCTCAAAATCCCGAGAGGAGAGTAGGGTAGAAGGGGTTGTGATGTGTCCATTCTCCTGGGAGATGATTTCTCATTTTCCCCTCTCTCTCCTATCTCTAGCAAGTGCATGCATCCTGTAGCAAAAACTTAAAAAATAATAATAGTAACTGCAATCGATCTACAAGAAAAGCTAACATCACCCACCCTTTATCATCTCTACACTTTGTACTAATTTCTTCTTTTTCTGAAATACCTTTTACGACAATTGTAAGTAAATCTCTACTTTGTAGCCCTTACCCACTACCCTCATCTAAAGGGGCAGCTAGCCCAGTTTAGAGGCAAAAAAATAAAAAGCATGGGTTTTGGAGCTTACTCCTTGTGACTATAAGCAAATCCATTTATTTGCCCAAAGTCCTACTAGCCAGGTGGGAAAAACTCGACCTCCCTTTGAAGGTGAGACCAGAAATTAGGTAATACAAATAAAACACGTGGCATGGTACATGAGAATCAATAACCGATAGTTATACTTATTAGCATAAGAGTTATGATTGTTATTTTTATCAATATTTAATGTTCTAAAGTAGCTTATTACATGTAAAAGAATTTGTTTTCCACTAAATAACACTCCAATACAAGTAATTTCTATACTCAGGGATTTCCTTTTTTTAGTCCCTATCACTGACCTCTTTTGGTGACATTTTAAAACTTGATTTCTACTCTCTAAGATCACTTAGGAAGGTCACTGAGGTCAACACTGCTATGCTCTTCTGGGTCACGGTCTCCAATTTTGCCCGAGACTTCCCCAAGAGGGCATGAGTCAGAAAAGAGCAGGGCAGATGGCCAGCCCTTCTGGAATAAAGGACTGGCGCCCTTCTTCTTGGAGCTCCTTTAGAAATTGCCATTCCCACTGGTAGCTGGCCAACTTCTTCCTGTGGATATTTCTGCCTGGTCTGGGATTTAGGGTCCGATCCTCTTCTCCCTACCCCAAATGATCAAATAGCAGTGCCAGCCTCTGCTCCGGACCTCACTGTTATCAGGGCAGAAAGCATGTCCATGCACGTGGTTCCAGTTCAGTTTAGCGATACCTGGAGTACCACCCCCAGCTATCATCAGGCAGAGTAGCAACTCTATCCATCATCATCCCAAGCCCACAGTCAGCAAAGGACTTGTCACGCAGCAAGAGCTCAGTAACTGGAGAGAATCAAAGTCATCTCACTGTCACTACAGTCTGGACTTTTTTGTTGTTTTTATTTTTGTTTTTAAGGTTTTTGTCATAGGGCACATGCGCTCTCCAGAGAAAGAGAGAGACAGTGAAAGGGAAAATGAGAAATCATCCCTGAGAAGGACCGTGCCTCAATCTTTCCTCCTCCATTCTCCTCCTGGGATTTCAGGCACGTGACACACACTCGCCCAGTGTGACTTTGAAGCTGCCATGTTTGGTCAGCCCAGAGGGAGTCCAGAACCGTAACTACTACACCACCTGCTGGCCCCCAGTCTGGGTATTTTTAAGGCAGTGCAGAAGTGCTCTTATTAAGGAGGAGTATGTGTTCCTAACCTTTAGAATAACATAAATGCAAATGCACTTATTTCAGAACACTTAATTTTAAACTATGATTCAAGGTTACCTTTAAATCCTCTAATCAATAATATCGCTAGTTCCCCACAGCTTTTGGCACTTTTAGAACCCATACACAAAGTTTCCATCTTGCTATTTTGTTGTACATTATTGTTTCTACTTTTCAGTTGGTCCTTCCCTTTGTTTTCAAAGTCTAAGTGTAAGCCCTAACCACTTCGCATAGAACTGGCAAGAACTTCCGGAATTTCCCAACTCCATCTTTACACACAATAAATCGATGGTGAAAAGATGTTGGAATTAGCTAAGAATTACAATAAGGTTAAATGGCGAAGGATTCTTCAAACATCATTCTAACTAGTGTCTGTGCCCTCCTCAAAAGCCTAGCCCCCTGACACCTTCGAAATGTTCACTGAAGCCATAGTGAAAATTTCAATCACAACAGTTAGGCTGCTGAGCCACAAGTACAGGCAGGTGGCTGGTCTCGGTCACTGACACCTTTAGTTAGCTCAGCAGACTATATCGTTATTCCCAGTACAGACATGGAGGCTGTTCAGACCCTATTTACACGGAAAACCAAAGCACTCACTGATGCTATAAAGTTGTAATCACCAAAGGATTATCAACCCCAAACCAATATGGCAAAAAGGAGTGTATATAGGAAGAGGGCATTGGGTCACTAGGCCCCAATTACCTGCTCTGTTCAAGGCACTCCTGCAGTGAAGCTCTGTGTCCTCCACATGCCAGTCAGCCAGGTTTTAGTCCCTGAGCAGCTCACTGTGCAGTTATGAAAGCTACTATTTATTATCTACTAGCTGATGCTAATTCGTTCAGAGCTTAGTTAGTACACTGCTATTCAGCAATGAGTAGTAAAGAAAAAAATAAGCCTGGCAATTATCCAATATTTAAAAATATCCAATATTCCTACTTCACATGGACATTATGCATTCCTTTAAGCACCTACACAACTTGATGTCTGACAACAAAACTGACCTAGAAGAAAGCATGCAGGGCCTGAGAAGCAGAAATAAACAGTGTTTCATTAAGACCCTCTAGTTTTCTAAAAGTAAATATATTGCATACAGTTTTTCTCACCCTTGTAAGTAACCTTTTAAAAGGAAATGAAAAGCACCATTTACAACTACTCTTACAAAGCTAAGAAGTCCCAGTACAGCTACACTGTCTAGTAGGAGGCCTAGGACATCAAAGGATTATTAATTCACAACACTCCTTGGTTACCACTCAAACACTGGTAAGGTTTTCTTACTCCTAAACCAAATTCTTTTTTTTTTTTTTTTTTTTTTTTTTTTTTTGGAGAGGTTTTCGCTATAGGGTGCGTGCACTCACCAGACAGACAACGAGAAATCACCCCCCGGGGAGATGGTCACGCCGCAATCCCTTCTCCTCCATTCTCCTCTCGGGATCTTGGGCACGCAGGCACACGCGCCCGGAGTGAGTTCTAAGCCACCGGGTCCGGGACGCGAACCGTGGTCGACTACGTGGGAGTCCAGCGACACAGCCATTACGCTAACTGCTGGTTCCCAAACCAAATTCTTTATTTGCAATTTAAGTATATATTCTTATAGCTCACACAGTCTAAGAGGAGATGGAAATGAAACACCTATTGACTCTACATTAAGAAAGCCTGCCTTGCTAAGGTTTCTTTGCAGGGGCAGGAGGAGGTAGAGGGAGCTAAAAAGGACCCAAAATTTTAAAACTACCAGTTCATTTGACTTCTAAAAGTAACTTCATTGTCCTACACTTACGTATGTGTATAATATGACCTAGTGCACAGGCACATAAAGGTTATACAATAAAATTCCTCTTAGTATTCAAGCTAAAATACTAAATATCAGTCATTCTTCATAATATAGGAAACAAGGTTGTCAGCAATATTTTTTAATTTCTATCACTTGAATATAAAGAAATTAAAGTGAATAAAATATTTGAAACTAGCAACATCCCAAACGATCTGAGAGTACCCATTTCCAAGGAAACATCTAAAACTAACAAAAACTACTAACAGTTTTGACATTACAACTTCCCAGGGCATAGAAATAAATGGGAGCTATTAATATGAGGCTCATTTTAAAAGACAAATATAAAATACCTGGTGATATCTTCAGTTAATTGAGAAGGATCAGGAGGATAAAACTTCACGTTGAAAGTGAACAGCCATGGAAGACCTGTAATTATTAAATATCATGGTTATTTCCTCAAACAAAAAAGTAACTATTTTGATAATACTGAAAAGTAAATGTTAAATGACACAAATTCCATTATTAATCAATCTACAGTTTTATTTGCTGACTTAAGAAAAAGTATTATTTACAAAACAAAATGAAAAATAAAAATCAATTACATGAACAGCTCACCATTAAAGAATAATAGGTTCACTTTTTTATTGACATTTATTGGTACTTCAGGGTCCAGTAGGTGATATGGTAGTTAAGGTGCTGGACACTCCCACATGGCGACCACGGTTCGAGACCCAGACCCAGACCCGGTGGCTTGCTTTCTTACTTTCCCCCCCCCCCTCTGTGTCTCTCTCTAGTCAAATTAAAATAAATGAATGAATAAATAGAATTAAATAAATAATTTTAAAAATTACCAGTACTTCAACAAATGTTTTGTATGGTGAATTACTATGCAAAATAATTTAATATAACCTCCTTGTAATAGCTCTGAGATTTGTTTTAACCACGGGACATTCAGCTGCCAAACATTCTCAATACTTATAAAACAAAGTATTTCAGGATTTTTAGATTTGATTGATTGTTTCTAGATTTGATCAAGTGATCATAGCAACTATTCAGGAACTGATTAATGAACTATTTGAAGGAAGTGTTAAATTCCAAGGAAGGGAATGTATGGTAAAACTTTATAAAACTTTAAGACAATAATTACCTGAGCTTTATAAAGTAGACATAAGTATATGAACATCCTTTGCTACACTGTACTGTATGAAAATGAATATATCAAACAACCATGTCATAAATGACTTATTTAAAGTTAAAACATGGCTGTTAACACATTATGTTTAACTGATCTTTTTGGTATACCATGTTTTAGATGGTTTTAGAAAAAGCTAGAGGGGCCAGCAGGTGGTGTGGTGGTTAAGGCACTGGACTCCCACACGGCTGATGGTGGTTTAAGTTCTAGACCTGGTGGCTTGAAAATCATGCCAGGCACATGTGAGTGTGTGCCCAAAATCCCCACAGGAGAATAGAGGAGAACAGATTGCAGCATAGCCATCTGTCCTCAGGGGGTAATTTCTCACTTTCACTCTGTCACTACCTCTCTTTGGTAAGAATATGCGCCCTATGGGGGGAAACAACTTAAAAAAAAAAAAAAAAAAGCCACAATGAAGATTCCTTTTCCTAAAGGAATCTACATAATTCTACTAGTCCAAATTTAGACTTACACTCAAAGTCCACACATAGTGTTTTTAAGTAAGAACTGAAAAACTGTAAGTTACTCCATTTACACATACATGAAGGACTCATGGAGTCTTTCATTTTTTAAGAGAAATTTTTGCTATAAGATGCGTGCACTGAAATTAGTTTTAACAGATTTGTTTAAATCTCAGAGAAATTTTTGTTATAGGATGTGTGCATCAGAGAGGGAGACATAAAGCAAGAAATCACCCCCTAAAGGCAATGGCCACACCGTGATCCTTTCTCCTCCATTCTCCTTTCAGGATTTGGGGCGCACATGCACATGTGCCCGGCATGAGTTTTAAGTCACCAGGTCCAGGACTTGAACCGTGGTCTACTATGTGGAGGTCAAGCAACCTAACCATTATGCCATCTGCTGGTATCAAGGTCTTTAATTTTTGGATTTGAAGGCAAATATTTTGGGTCCCATCCTCTTGTTCAGTATGTCAATGTGCACTTTTTCTCACCACGACCTTTTCTCTCACTCTAAAGTAATATTTACCGAATAGCTATTGTGTACACACACGCAGTTATGGTGGGTTTGAGTTCAATACATCACTAATTCTACTAATTAAGTCAATCCTGATTAACTTAAAAACAGATTCAGGTCTGCTATACACATTTAAAACATAATAGAACATAACATTTTTCTGACTATCGAGAGATGTGATTTTTCTTGGCTTGTAGCACCATGCAGACTGTCAAAAACTCATGCATTATGTACGCATACAGACCTCTGGGTGACTTCTGGGGTGACTGCCAAACCATAATAAAGCAGTCATCACAGGACTGTGGAATGACTATCCCAAGCTAATTAACATATGTGTTACCTCACATTCTTTTTTGTGTGTTGTAAGAATCTTTAAAAACCTAATCTCTTAACAATTTTCAAGCTAAATATTGTTTTTTTTTAGTTTTTTTGCTATAGGCCACATATGACTGCCAGAGAGAGAGGAAGGGAAAAGGAGAAATCACCCCACCCCCTGCCAAGGGATGGCCACACACAGTCCCTTCTCCTCCAATCCCCGCTCGGGATTCTGGACAGGCACGGACATGCAGCTGACATGATTTTCAAGTCACCAGGTCCAGGATTCAAATTGTGGAGTCAGCCATGTAGGATCCAGTGCCTTAACCTGCATGCCAATCACTGGCCCTCAAGTTAAAGTTTTAATTATGTATTATTACAATTTATTTATTTATTTTTGGAGAGGTTTTTGCTATAGGGTGCGTGCACTCGCCAGAAGGAGAAAGAGAGACAAAAAGCAAAAAATCACCCCCCATGGGGAGGGCCTCACCGCAATTCCTTCTCCTCCAGTCTCCTCTTGAGATCTTGGGCACACACGCACACGTGCCTGGCATGAGTTTAAGCCACCAGGCCCAGGTCTCAAACTATGGTCGACTACATGGGAGTCCAGTGATGTAGCCATTACGCCATCTGCTGGTCCCTTATTATAATTATTTTGTTTTTAACCAAAGAATATATAAATCGTCCTTCTAACTATAGACTGTTCATATATTAACCATATGCAATCATTATATAGTCTTATTTGTCTATATGCAGGGGAAAATAAAGATTTTTAAAGCAATTTTGAAGTAGAAGCCACTAGGTCATTGGTTGTCACAAGAAAGTAAAATAAATAAATAAAATAAATAAATAAATAATGTTTATGTTTGCTAGTTGTCTACTAACTGAAAAGTAACAATAAAATCATAGCAGAAACTGGGCTAATATTGAAAAAGTAGTTCTTTGGTCCATTTTAACACAAGCATTAGGAAAAAGAAATACAACAGCTGAAACTTCATTTCCTAATCCTACATTCATAACAGGAGTACAGGGTGCCCTTTAAAAACCTGGCTTCAATAGTTTAAAAAAGTCAAATCCTATTTGTTACTGTTATTCCTCTTGCCAAACCACAAGGGCAAAAGAGCTGAAATAACTCTTAAAAACTTCACCAATTATCAAAACATAAGAATGTGATTATAATCAGCAAGAGTGTAGCCTTCCAAAAGTTAGGAACTATCCATGACTCTGAAATGATTGGCACACAAAAATAATCAAACAAGAGCAATAGGAAACAACCCAATGGAGCATCAGTCACGTTTCAGAGGTTGCCCTGCTCTCTGTGTTCCGGTCACTTGGCAGATCTGATTTCAGAGAAAGTATACGACCTAACTGTCTGGACCTTTTTGATTTCAGGCACTTTGCAAATCATGTAACAACTGCAGAAGGGACCAAGGGAAAACGATCCAAAGCTTTCCAGTACAGTTTCTTCCATAATGTCAGCATGTTTTCATGTCTACTTACCCTTCTCCCTCCTTTCTCCAGCATGAAGCAAACATAAGTGGATGAAACACCACGATAATAAATGCACAGAGAGAGGGAGGGAGGAGGAAATGAACACTGAAGAAATGTTCCAAAGACAGGGTGACCCACCATGCCAGACTGCCCAGGGCTGTTCCAGCATTAGCACTCAATGTCCCATACCCTGAAACCTCGGAGTCCTGGGCAAATCAAGATCAATTATTCTAATCAAAAGCATTTTTTTTAAGGAAAAAAGAAAGATAACTACAAGTAGAGGAAATGAGAAAAATATACACTGGGTGTGGGGGAAGAAACAGAAAGAAATGACAAGAAAACTACCAAAGTGATTAATAATTCAAGATAGAAAAAAAAAAGGAAAACAAATGTGAAGAACCTAAAATGGGAGACTGAAGATAGAAGGAAAGGATGAGAAGGAAAAGCATGAATTTCTTCTAGTATTTGACCGTAGGTATAATAAATAAGTATGGAAATGAAAACAACAGTATAAAGGGCATTTTGCAGGTTGACACTCAAAGAAATGTTTTTTCCCTGGATAGCACTGGGGCCCACGATCTAGGAATCTAACACCTTTAGATTTTGTTCTCTAGTCTGAAAATCCCAGCTGCTCATGGCTCTCTACCTCCCCTGCTTCAGTCTCTCACAGACTCTGAAGTAAACACAGTACCTACATCTCCTATCACAGAGGTCTATGCAGGGTAACAGTCCTTGGCACACATAACACAGAGCCAGCCACAGACATGGCAGCCGGCAGAGGAAGACCGCACCAAAGCAACTGCAGCTAGTTAGAGTAGGACATCTGAAATCATTTTGGGATTCTACAAAGAAAATAAACAGGGAAACGAGAAGAAATGGACAATCGAGGGGCTGGCAGATGGTGTTGTGGTTAAAGGTGCTGGATTCTCACATGGCTGATGGCGGGTCAAGTCCCAGATCTGGCACGTTCCTTTCTCACTTTCTCCGTATCTCTTTCTCTCTCTATCTGGTCAAATTAAAAAATAACAACTGGGGCAGCAGTTGGCGTAATGGCTATGTCGCTGACCTCCCATGTAATCACCGTGGTTTGGATCCCGGACCCAGTGGCTTAAACTTACGCCAGGTGGGTGTGCCTGTGTGCCCAAGATCCTGAGAGGAGAATGGACAAGGGATTACGGCATGGCCATCCCCCCGGGGGATGATTTCTTGCTTTCTGTCATTTTCTGGCGAGTGCACATGCCCTATAGCAAAAACCTCTCCAAAAAAATAATGATGATAATAATAATAAATAGAATTTAATTAATTTTAGAAAAGAAAGACAAGCGAGCCTAATTACAAACCCAGACTCAAAGAGCTCCTCAAGTAGCCCTGGGAAGCAGAGATAGCAATGACCTCTCAGTCATGAGAAGACAGTTCCATTTTCTTTTCCACTCCCAGAATCCTCACTCCAATACATCTGTGAAAGCATACCTATATGCCTGTCAAGCCAAAAAGATGCTTGTCTATTAAACTAATTATACGGTTTCAAAATGAAAGATAAAACAAAGGTATCAGGTCCATCTACAATAAAGTCTATGAGAAAGCAGCTTTTCTTTCTCAGGAACTAAGGTTGGTTGTTACTTCATAGTACAGTGAGGTAGATACTTAGAATGTGAGTTTAAAACCTGCTAAAAGGTTGAAGTCTCTAAGCCATGTACAAAATAAAATTACAAAAACTTGACTAGTCTTACTAACTTCTAAGATGTATATACGCAAAACAGAACTGAGCATTCTATCACTGTCTTTTATAGACTATATTCCTACAGAATTTATTAATGATGGAAACATATATTGGGTCGTCAGAAAAGTCACAACGTGTTCTTCTATGCGAAAACACCTCATAACTTTTCTAACAATCCAATAGATATAAAGATTAACTTAATAACTTCAAAGTATGACTATTTAAATACTTACTTCTCAGTTGTCTCTTTATTTCTTTAGCGGGATCTAGCCAGTTCTGCAAGAAAGAAAAAAAAGGTTAATTAATTCATAAAAAATATTCCAAAGCTGAAAAAAGATCAATTTATAGTTCACATAATTAAGGATAAATATATTTTAATAAAGTCTGATGTGAAGTGGCTTCACCTATTAGCATTCCAGTAGGTTAAGTACTGATTTGGTTTTGACTATGTACACGTGTGTGTGTGTGTGTGTGTGTGTGTGTGTGTGTGTCTGTGTTATAAATAAAATATTCACATACTTATAAGGCGGGTCTCTTAGACCTCATTCTCTTGGATCTGAAATTAAACATTTCATCCAATGACAACACACAATATAACCAGGTAGAGACTTTATTCTATAGTAGAACTACCAGCAAATAGTTTCTGTGGAAAATTAAATGAGAACTCTTCAAGGACAGTTATTGGTTCTTGGCCACTACTGTTGCTTGGATAATGGTTTGTCACTTAAAAGCTCATATTTTGGAATCTGCTCTTAGTAAGTAATGACTGGACATCCCCCAAAATGTCTGTGCTTGGGCATTGCTACATTGAAGGTATTGAGTGAAAATTTAACCCCTTCATGGTGTCCTAGGTGGGGCCCTAAGGTAAGGTCATTATGATAAAATCTTGACTGTGGGGCCCCTATGATTGAGTTCTTGAGGTTTATAAACTAAGGGAATAAGATCAGAACAAGGGAGAAACATAGGAACAGACCAAGCTTTGCTCTGCTAAAAGTTCTACCTTCTGTCACTTTATGGAGTATCTTTGGACTTTCCAGGCACCAGAACCATGAGCTTTGCAAATAAACCTCTATTTTCTTTATAAATCACCCAGTCTTGAGTACTTCTGTTAGCAAAGCAAAAATGGACTAAAACATTCATGAAGGCTAAAATGTGAATTGGAAAATGTTGGCTAAAAGTATATACATCCCCCTCAAACACAATCATTTCAACTCAAATTCAATTCCTCCTCCTCCTCATGCCTCTTTCGTCCCTGCAACTGTACAATAAGGAAAGGTAGTCAGATTGGAGATGATATTCTCCTTCTTGCTCTTAACATTCTTTCTCTTTCTTCTTCTAATTTGCAAATGGGTACACTCACCAGAGAGAGAGAGAGAACCCCCCCCTCACACCCAAGGGGCATGGTCATGCCACAATCCTCTCTCTTCCATTTCTCCCTCCTTTTCAGTATTTTGGACACATACAGCATGTGCCTCGTGTGCTTTTCAAGCCACCAGGTCCAGAGTTCAAACCATGGGGTTGGCCATGTGGGATCCAGCTACTTTAACCACCAGGCCATGGAGTGGCCCCTTTCTTATTAACTTCATTCCAAGTTGGAAGTTACGATCATAAGAAACTCCCTTTCTCTCTTACCCTCCTCCCCTGAAAAGTCTGGTATTTGGTTGCCATGCCCTACAGCTGCTGTCCCTCACAACAGTGGGCTCACAAATGGCCTGCTATGATGACTGCCTGAGAATGAGAAAAACATATCACCCAGCCTCTATCTCAGACTAGACAGAAGGCAGGGGTGGGGGGTAAGAAGAAGGTCAAATGGGTGGCATTTATTTTCATCCAAAATCACAGCAAGAAAAACTGAATCAGTGACAACTGAAAAGAAAAGCTACTCAGAACACACAGAGAAAAGAAGAGAGTAGGTGGAAACTGCTACCCTTTTCAATGTCCAGACTCATTAAGTGTGATGGCATTAAATGCCTGCTCCGGAAGACCTCTAGGAGAAGATTGTGAAACAACACCATCTCCTGTGACCAAGGACTAGCGCCAGGACTCCAGTCATCTGGCACCTTCTATCCTTACCTAAAGCTCCAACCACAATACAAAGGACTCGGTTTCTGCAGGGCATGATGAGTCAGAACTCTATAGAGCAGGAGTGTGAGCGACAAGTCAGCCAGCCAAATCCAGACTCAGTGTCATTCTCGGCCACTTTCCACAACATTGCCAGCCAGAATACTGAAGACTGAAGTAGCTTCTTATTTCATACCTCTGTCCAAAGACTAAGTGGTCAGGGCTCACCTGACAGGGTCAGGCAGCAAAGTGATCCTCCCATTCATCTACCTGGTCTCACTTTCCTAGCCACACTTACTTTCACGCTAAACGCTTCATACCCACCAAGAAGTAAGGAGGTCTTCCCTCTCCTTTGTAAGGGCTGGGATAGGCCATACTGTTCACAACCTTACTTGGTCATCAGCAAGTTCTAAGTTAATACCTGGTGACTGGTATCTGTCTGCTGCTTGCTTCCTTTCTCAACATGCTGTGACCAACTTAAGTCACAGTAATATTTTTATAAGGCTTATTTGTATTTAGATAATTATCTCTAATGACTACTTAGATTGTAAGTGGGGGATAATTTGACTGACTAGCATCATAAATTGCTAAGAGCAATGACAACAAAAATGGGGGCCGTGCAGTAGTAATGTAAGTAGACCCACGTGGGGAAAAGTCCTGACTGCACACCGAGAACCTCCCAGAGCACAATGCACATGCTTGGGCTCATGACCCAGCTGGCTGGGACTGGGGGTAGATCATGGTCCAAGGGCTCTGTTGGAGGTGCCTCTGTCTCTCTCTGGTGAAAGAAATAAAATTTAAAAAAAAATTATGACTTCTTAAAGAAGTGTAAGTTTACTATTTTAAATTGAAGAGAAGGCATAAAACTTTTCAATAAATAAGGTGTGGTCATCATGAAAGGGTGTCACTGTATGACACTGGACCACAGTGTCACAAGAAGTAGGCAAAAAAAAGGTGGAGAATGACATCAGAGAGTAAGATAAAGGTGCATGTGCGCATGCACATGTGCATACACACATACTGGTCACACCATGATACATTATGGTGCCTCATTACCGTGTTAGACTTAAAACTTGCTGGCTACAGCCACATACATAGACTTTGGCA
Organism: Tupaia tana; assembly: GCA_026018925.1. Lineage (NCBI taxonomy): Eukaryota > Metazoa > Chordata > Mammalia > Scandentia > Tupaiidae > Tupaia > Tupaia tana. The sequence continues at coordinate 72,999,366 of JAKSZU010000002.1, forward strand.
TTAAAACACGGAGCCCAATTCTGAGTTTCCATCAGATCTATGACTTGGGCATTGCACATTCCTTGGTTTCTCTAAGCCTAAATTTCCTCAACTGCCAAATGGAGATCACAATATATACTATTTAATACCTGATATGTATACATTTAATATTTATACGGATATCCCTACTCAGAAAAAAACTTTGTGGTCATAAAATACAGTTGCTCTATTCATATACCAGATTTGGTTCATAGTCTAATCCGGGAACCAATAGATAGCATAGTGGTTAAGTAGCTAAGCTCCCACATTGGGTGACTGTGGCTCAAGTCCTGGACCTGGTGGCTTGAAAATCGTGCCAAGTACACATGTGTGCAAGTCCAAAATCCAGAGAGGAGAATGGAGGAGAAAGGATTACAGTGTGGCCATCTCCATGGGGGATGATTTCTCACTTTCCCTCTGTCTCTCTCTAGCAAGTGCATGTACCATGAGCAAAAACCTAAAGAAAAAAAGTTGAATCCTATTTCCTTAGAGAAAATTGCCTAATAATGTTAGCCCTTCCTTCCTACGAAGCTTCCCTACTCTAGTGAAGTCCCTCTGTGGACCATGGAAACAAGACATAAAGAACACAATCCCTTCTTTTAACAATAATTACCAGCGTGCTAGTCTAAGTGCATGAAGGTGCTTCGCTGTACATGTTCAAGTATTATCTAGCTAAGCTTTTCTAAATTTTGTATGATAAGGATCTGGTAAATTTGTTAACAGATTTGCCCATGGCCTAGTCTAGCACATTCTGAAACATTGTCCAGGGAAAAAACCTGAGAAAACTTTAGTGACAGCTCCAGGCAATTCATGATCAGGCAAGACAGGGATTTGTCTCAGTGTTTTCTAAACCTTTAAGCTACAAGCCATAAAGTAAAACTCAGAAGAGCACACACACGTGCGTGCACACACACACACACACTCTTTCTCTCACACATACATACTCACACACTCCCAGTTACACCAAGAAAAACCACAAGACAGATATTACACATCAGTAACCTATGCCAGATTTCCGTAAAATTTAGCTTAGTTTATTAAAAAGAAAACAAAAAGTCCAGTCATAGTGGCCCAAGTGTGACAGTGCCACTGTACAATGGCTGAGGCCACACAGGAGGTCCAGGCTCAGTTCCTGTCCTGGTTTAATGGCACATGCCTGTGGTCCTAACTAACTGAGGACCTAACTGAGAGGTGGGACAGAAGGATCGCGAAACAGCAAGACCACATCAAAAACTCCTCTCTCTTTCTCCCTCCCTCACACATGTGTTCACACTCTCACTTCTATGAAAAATAAAAGAGCATTTCACCAGCTACTTAAGGGCAGAAGAGTTCATTTACCCACCTTCTCCTGCCTACCCACACTTGATACCCAAACTATGAACTCAAAAAATAACTATTTTCTGAATGAGCCTCAGGTGAAATAAAAAAAGTAAAACAAGTTACAAGAAATATTATAACAAACTTTCAACAGAAGTAAATTTAATATGTATTAGAAATGATAATAGATTAATTAAAATTCATACTTATTAGTTTATCCCAAATGTTGAATTAATATTTTGAGAATTATTTTTTATTGGCTTTCTTTGTAGGCCTGTGTACTGTGTTATAATTATACATCTGAAACACTGTTCTGAGAAGAGGCCTACAGAAATCACCAGACTACCAAAGGAATCCATGGCACCCAAAAAAAGATTCTTTGATTTTTAAATCTGCCTTAGAAGATTATAGAAATTCGGAGTTGGGGAGAAGCATGGGTGGGCGTGGTGGTGCCTGTCCTATGGGGAGAAGCATGGGGTTGGGGAAGAGGTTTTTTTTTTCTTTCTTTCTTTCTTTTTGACAGGGTCTTGCTGCGTCACAATCATCCTGCCTCAGCCTCCCAAGCAACTAGGACTGTGTACCACCATGCCCATTTTTTTTTTCCCAGACCAGGTCTCACTATGTGGCCCAGGCCTGCCACAAGCTCATGATCCTTCTGCCATGGCTTTCTGATTAGCTAAGACTAGATTCATGCCACTTTGCTAAGATTTTTGTTTTTAGGGTTGGCTGGGAATTGAACCCTAAACTCCCTGTGGCCTCAGTCTGCTATGCAGCCTGTCCAGCATATAGTACTGCAGCAGGGCAACACAGCGAATAGCTGAACATGTATGCATTTTTGCACTGAAGTCCACCTATCAGTTAACTAACTAAAGAACTTCCTTAATCCTAGTCTCAATCCACTACAAATCTGAAAATAAAACAATTTTGGTTAACCAAGTCTTCTGACATTCACCTATTTTCAATATGGGTAACCAGAAAAAGTGTTAAAGTTGAGTCTCAATCATTCTCCAAACAACACCAACACCCAAAAACATAAATAAATAAAAGCTGGCCTGTGAGTCATAACATTTATATCCATAAGATGTGGTATTAGAAAGAACTTTGGAGAATGTATGGCCCAGATTTCTATGCAGAAAGGGAATGACCTACTATGTGAATATATGAACACTCTGGGACCACAAACTATCTGGGGTTATTAGGACCTCTACTACCTTGAAATGTTCTTCATGACATTTCAGACTCCTATAATTCTCTTTGCTGCCTCAAAAGAACATTTTATCCCCTAAATCAATTGGTTCTTCATAAACGTTAAAGGTATATATGAATCACCTTAATACATAGTCAAAATGCAGATTCGCATCAGCAGGAATTGGATGGGCCTTCAGTTCTTTTTTTTTTTTTTCTTTAAGAGATATTTTTGCTCTTGGGCACATGCACTAGCTGGAGAGACAGAAAGCTAAATATCATACCCCAGGGCGGATGGCCACATCACAATCCCTTCTCCTTCTCCTCCATTCTCCTCTCAGGATCTTGGGCACGCACATACATGCACCTGGTATGAGTTTTAAGCCACCAGGTCTGGGATGCGGACCACGATCAACTACATGGGAGTCCAGTGACATAACCATTAGGCCATCTGCTGGTCCTAGTCTTCATTTCTAGCAAGCTTCTAAGTGGTGCCAACACTGCTGGTCCTTAAACTACCCTTTGAACAGTACAGCTCTGGATTTCTTTTTACACAGATATTTCTGTTATTTCCTGAAAGCCAAATGTAGAGACATTTTTCAAGTCCTTTAACTGGCTTATCAGGTAGACATTCAGCCTGCACTGAATAAACATTCTAATTACTGACAGCTTTTTGCAGAAAGTGTAGCAGGGCGCAGTTTCCACATTGCCATATCTGTTTTGCTTTGAACTCCTCCCTATCACATTAAGCTGCTGTACCAAAGGATGCCAAGACCCAAAGTCTTTTTTATACTACTTATTAACCACTTTTGCCTGACACAGAAAAGCAACCATAGTCATCAACCAGAAACATCCTATTAACAGTCTGGGTATGCAGTGGCCCATAGCAGAGCCCTGGCCATACTAGACCAGGGACACAAATATGTCCTGTGGGACATCACAAGATCCATCTTCTAATTCTGACAAAGAGTCTTTGACTAAATTTTAGTTAGGTTCCTGTGAATCCTCTTCTCAATTAGGCTTAACCACCTGGACCTCCATGTCTACCTTTGCAGCATCCATTTTAGTAAGAATCCTGTTAATAAATTGGTTTAGCAGAAAGCACCTAATCTCAATATCTAATTGGGTTACTAATCCTCCTCCATTTTCTAGATGATAGTAGATCACGTTGTCTGCCTTCAGCAAGAACCCTGTTAGGGGAATTATGGCTAAACAAGCCTAAGTAAACTCCCCACCTAAAATTTCCTCCTAGTAATCTTCCATCCACTGACCACCCCCCATACACATACACCCTGCTCCTTGACTATAAATTCCACATTTTCTTTTGTCACAAAAGTTGAGCCCAATCTCTCTTTGCCTATTGCAAAATCCTATCACAGCAGTGCCTATACCTAATCATGAGCATCCTGATGAAATCTGCATTACCATTTTAGCAAACATGAGTCATTTTTTTCTTTATCAGTTCCTTTTATGCCCCCTCTCCCTGAACAAAAAAGAAAAAAAGGAAAAAAAAAAAAAAACTATCTTGATTAATTCCTTAGATCCTAGAGTTAGTTTTCCCAAACACCTAATCATGCCTTCCTCACGTGCTTTTGGGAATTTTTAATTTGGTTAAGTGAGAAACATTAACAAATTCAACCCAACTCCCACTGTATTAACACAGTTAAAAGTATAAAGGTAGTTTTGTCTAAAGTCTAAATTTTCCCATAGGAATTTATAACACTGAAACAGATCCCTTTTAAATACACCTTTGCCTAAATTAGGTCTAAAGAAACTCTACTGAAATGCGGGTGTGAGCAGAAAAGTTACAGGCATTCTATCACAGTGAAATATTCACTATACATCTGGGATTATAAAATTTAACTAGATTGAATATGGAATTTTATTAAAGAATAGTTCACACGTGCAAATAGTTTACTATTTGAGTGTTTGGTTCTAGTTCCTTGGGGAAAATGATCTGGCCATCAGACAATCACTTTAATTAATTTTTACAAAGTTAGCTGTGGATATCAGCTATACTTCTAACAGGCTCTTCTTTCAATATGGCTTACAGCAAATTGACGTTCTAATGCCTGGGCCGAATGCCAAACTCTATTAACATCAAAAACTTAAGACAATATTTTTCCCTTTAAAGAGAGTCCAAAAACCCTTAATCATAGTTTTATTTAGACATGAATACAAGAAGTAGGTGAACTTGGAATTCCATATAAAAAAATAACATGTTGCTTGATTTCATATATTTTTAACACAATTTTCCATAGTAAAGTTTACATAACAACTCTCAATAAACACTAAAGAGTTCTAAGACCAACAATAATAGATTTTCATACTCAGAATGAATGGAAAGCCTTCCAATTCAATGTCTCAACTAGGAGAGATACAGAAATAAAACCAAAAGAAAGTTTGCAGACTGTCTCTCCATGGAAATTTTTCATGCAAATAACTATGGCTTTGCGTCACCTTCAGTAAGTTGAAATAAGTATTTAGAATAGGTTGAAATAAGTATCTGAAACTTCAGTAAATACAGATAATATTTAACATGAGAAAGAAAATATCTTACATCCTTGTTCAAAGTACATGGGTTTCAAACAAAGTAGTACTGATTAAGCTGAGTTAGTATAATGTAATAAATGTCTGTGGAGGGCCCAGCAGATGGCATAATGGTTACATTGATGGACTCCCACATAGTCGACCATGATTCAAGTCCTGTACCAGACAGCTTAAAACACACCAGGCTCATGTTCATGCATGTCCAAAATCCTGAGAGGAGAAGGGAGGAGAAGGGATTGTGGCGTGGCCATCCCGCCAGGGGTGATTTCTCGCTTTCTGTCTCTGTCTCTCTGGCAAGCACACACACACACCTTATAGCAAAAATCTCTCTACATAAATAAATAAATGGATGTATGTGAAAAAGACATCATATAAATATATATTGTAAGAATAACTCTTTTGCCTCTATGTCTTAAGAACTGCAGTTTGTCTATATAATGCAGGAAGGAATTTTTTTTTAATTATGCAATACAAAAGTTATAAAAGCAAGTTAAGATTATATATAAAAAATTAAATATAGGGGCTGGTAGGTGGCCAGAGGGCACTGGATTCCCACATGGCTGGCCGCGGTTCAAGTCCCAGATCTGACAGCTTGCTTTCTCATTTTCTCTCTCTCTCTCACTCTCTCCCTCTCTGGTCAAATTTAAAAAATAAAGTTAAATAATTCTTTTTTTAAAAAATTAAACATATTATCAGTTATATTTGAGCACTCATTTCCTGAAAAGTGAATGTCTCAGAAAGAACACCCTATCCTTTATTTCCCCACAGTTGCTCAGGTAAAGGCCCATATAGAGTGTGTGCCTAACTTTATTGGTATTTTCATCTTACATTTCATATAAGAAATCACAAAGTAAAACAAGGAATTGTGAATACTTATTAATATTTTCTGCCTTAATGACCTTGACTTCCTTTTTCTTTTTGAGAGGTTTTTGCTATAGGGCACACATGCTTGCCGGAAAGATAGAAAGAGATGCAGAGACAGAGAGACAGAAAGCAAGAAATTACCCCTAGCGGGGATGGCCACGCCACAATCCTTTCTCCATTCTCCTCTCTGGATCTTGGGCACGAACGCACAGTGACTGGCTTGAGTTTAACCTGCCAGGTCTGGGACTTGAACCACTGTTGAATATGTGGGAGTCCAGTAACGTAACCATTATGCCATCTGCTGGTCCTAACGACTTGCTTTTTCATGGCCACACCCTAAGGGTCTTGTCATCACACAGATGTCTACCTCATTAGACTTCCTTATTCCATTCTGAGATATAACCATTCCCCTTCCAAGTTTTCAGCTCACTTATTCCCACTGTGTCTGTTTTTCAGCATCTTTGAACTTTTATCCCTTGCTCAAGTCATTTTCTCTCTATCTATCAGCCTATTTCAGTTTCAATCATTTTCCTCCCTATGATCTTGTAAATAATCAGTCTGATTATATCATATAGGCATCTTCAGTTTCTCAATCCTTTGTCCTCTTACTATAACTGCTGTAAACACAGTTGAGAGAAAGCCCTTCTAACATTTCCATTCTCCACTATTATTCTCAGGTTGCTAATGGCAATTAGAGAAAAAACACATGGAAATACATTCTGCTACTATCATGATTTCATGATCGCCACTCTCAACTGAACTGTCAATACCAATCCACATGCTAGTCCATTGTTGGCGGTCTCTCCTGGTCTGTTACCCTAGTCACATGTAAGCAGATGATTTTATTCTCTATTTCACAAAGATCTCAGGCTATACTTTGCTCTACTCAGATACTTTGAAGAAAACATCTGAGTAGATTTTTGTACTTAGAAAATGAGGTCTCCTTCTTTATTCAAGCCTAATAAACCTTCCAGCATCATCACCTCGCCTCTTTCTTTCACCACATCCTTTCCTTGGACTTCCTCATACCCTAAGTCAAAGTTATTTCCATCTAAGCACATCTGTCAATCCTGAAACCCTTAGCAAATTCTCTGCACTGTCAAATATGATAGCCACCAGTCACTTGAATGAGGCCATTTAAATTTAAATTAGTTACAATAAGTAAAATGGAAATGCACTTCCTAAGTCACACTAGCCATTTTCAAGCCATCAATGGCTATATATAATGGCTACAGGCTGACATGCTGAACAGTGAAGGTCTAGAACATCTCCACCATCATGAAAATGTCTATTGGACAGTGCTGGTCTATGGCCTCTAGCAGCACTCTCTCATGTGTTCTACTCATAACCAGACTTTAGATAACCATTTATATTCACTCCAAATTCTTTACCATAAATTTTCTTGAACCTTCACCTACTCTGATCCCCAAACATCATCTAGCCAACAGTACAAATTAGCAAAATGAAAATTAAATCTAATCTCTGCTCCCTCACCTATCCCAAACTGCTGTTCCTCCTCCAAGGATCCTGTGTAAAATTCTCCAGAAAGCACCTCAGCTACCCGACCCCCAAACCAGGGACTCATCCCTGACCCCTCTCTCATCCTCATGTCTGAGTTGATCGGTCACCAAGTCCTGCAGACATGCCCTACTCAGTAGCTCTGTCTCTTCCTCTTCACTTCTAACAGCACTGTCCTAGTTTTCATTGCCTCTGGACTAGACTACTGCAAGTCTCTCGACTTTCCTGCCTCTGGTCTGAGTCTTCTGTAACCTCTATCTATACTACAAACAGGTTCTTTCTGGAATATAAATCTGACTAAAATCTAGAGTCCTTTTCATTAGACATAAAGCTTTCCAAATACTGGTCTTTGCCTAGCTCTCCAGCTGCTTTCTCATCATCTCCATCAACACTTCCCAAAAAGTTATACCTAAGTTGCTTAATTTAACCAGGATCTAAGTTAAAGCAGTGTGCTTGCAAAGAAAAAACACAGCTGTAAGACAAGGCCCCAACTTAGCTACTACACATGGGGCCTTCCTATAGACACGCTGAAACTGCCACGTTCTTCTGCCCTGCTGACAACTTAAAATTCCTGAAGCACATCATGATCATTCATGCGAGTGCCATTATATTTTCCTTTTGTGTAGAATGTCCCTTCCCTGTCCACATCCAGAATACTGGTCATAAATTCCCAATGGCTATAACAAAATGTCAACATTTAACTGCTCTTGTTTCTAAAATTTATAGATATGCCTTGACATAACTATAAAATATTCATAACACAGGCCCTTGTCAGGTAATAAATTGCAAAGCGCCTTACGGCCAGTCTCTAACCAATGTCTGGCTGGTGTTTCAGACCAGGTATGTTTAAGCTATATCATTGAAATGAGTTAGATTACTAGAAGGCTATCTACTGGGATAATATTAGCTTGACCAATGGTTAATCTGCTGTCTGGCCAAACATATCTAAGGGATATAATAAATCCCTCCTGGTATCACAGCTCATGATGTTCTTCAACATCCCATATCTAAATTAAACAGTGATGACAATTTTTTAAGAAGAGAGGAATAATTACTATTCCTATTATCTCATTATTATTTAAGAGAGGAATCAAGGCAAACCAAGAGACATGCATGTCAGTGTGTATTTGGAAACAATGGAAGGAGGAAAGAGATAAATAAGATACCTAAATGTAAGTTTATTTCCCAAGTATTTCTGATAAAAGGAAGAAGCCCCTTTTGAGCAGCACTGGCATGCATCATCACAGAATCACCATCAATCAGTAAGCTCGAGCCCTTAAATTTACTGATGCCATGATAGAAACATCAACTATAAAAGTCATACTGTGGAACACAGCTCATAACATCGCCAACACTCCATATTTAAAGTGTTGCAAGATGACTTTCAGAATATGATAGCATGAGAAATTCCTCTATGGCAAGAAGATATGCTTCTCCTTTTCCGGTTACGGTAGCTATGAAACAGTGCGCCCATTTTTACCCTGAAAGTTCAGAACCACTGTATTTCCCCCTAAAATCTATTTTTGTTTTCTTCCTGCTTTCTTTTGTCTGCTTTCAATCTTACCTCCAGCATTAATTGCCTAACTGACCTGGGGGTGAACTATTTAACTTCCCTGTTCCTTGCATTTCTGCATCTATAAAGTGTGGTCGATAATACCAACATTTTAGGGTTTTCTGAGAAATATATCAGAGAACATGTGGAAGGTGTTTAGAACAGTGTCTGCTACGTAGTGAGAATCTCAAAATGGTTAGCTATTAACAGTCATTTCTACTGTGTTTGCAATATTTTTGGAACATTTTTATGGTAAAAGCCACCTCTGGTTCTTTTATAGTAAGTCATAATTATGCCTGGTGACAAGTCTCGACTTAAGAATATCTCCATCTGAAAGTAAAACCACGCTATCCGTTGAGATAGGTAATACCTTCAGTATACGTTCCATGTCAGTTACCATTCTTCAAGGCAAATGCAAAATTCATTTATTTCCTTGTTCTTTCCAGAAGTTATCTGATCTAAAATGTGACATGTCTGAAAAAAACATTCATGAAATCCCCTTCCACCTCCTTCTGTTCAAATCCTCCTTTCCTTCTCACCAAAGGGCACCTCCATCCATTCAAAAACTCATGCCTTATTTCTGGCATGTATCATTCCTCATACCCAATCAACCATCAGCTAGACTCTGCCACCTTCCTAATCATTCACTTATTTACTTCCACTGCCATGACCTGATTTAGAGTCACCTTTACACTTTGAGTGAGCAGACCTGTTCAGTCCTCTCTCAACCCAGTTGAACTATCAGCCAAAATGACCTTTTTCAAGAAAAACTGGTCATCTTACATCCTTATTTCTGTTCACCAGTGGCTTATTTATTTGTCTTAGGAAAAAGGAACTCTCCCAAGTCTTAATATATCACCTTGGTAGGCCTACTTGATTTGAACCCTACTAACACCCAGGCCCTCCTGCTAGCCTAATCTCCTACTCCTCCCACTAAACACACTAGACTTTTCAATTTTCAAGTAAACATCTTCCTGCCTTAGGGCCCCCATATGCACTACTTATGTCCCACTACCCAGCCAAAGTCGCCTCACACTTAGGTCTCTGCCTAAGCATTATCCCATCGTAACAACTGTCTTCCCTGTTGATAATCGTGACTTTTTCCTATGAAGGAATAATCAAAATTTAGTAACTATGTGACCCTTTTATTTCCTTAAAAGACTCCTTACTGGGGCTGGCAGGTGGTGTGGGGGTTAAAGGCACTGGATTCCCACATGGCTGACTGCAGTTCAAGTCCTGGACCTAACAGCTTGCTTTCTCTCTTCTCTTTCTCTCTCTTTCTCTCTCTCTCTCTTTCTCTCTCTCTCTCTCTCTGTCCGGTCAAATTAAAAAAAAAGAAAAAAAAAAAAAAACAGTAACAACGAATGGAGTAAATAAATTAATTAATTCTTAAAAAAAAAAATGTTACCTGTAACATAACCTGTAACATAAGCAGGGAATTCCATGAAGCCAGGCTCTTTGCCTACACTGGCTACTATTCAACCCTTTGCAGGTAAGGAACTGGTTTACACACAGGGAGTTTGTTTTAATTGTGGTTTTTAAAAAATTGCCATTTTTAAAAGTTTATTTATTCATTTCTTACATAAGAGGGAGTGATGCACTCTCAACAGGGTCTTCATCCCATCATCCATCTCTCGCCTCAGCCAGCCAGCCTCACAAACCCAGGACCTTCCCATATGGCCTCAGCACTGTGACAAGCATTACCGCTGTCACCATGGCTGGCCTTAGCCATTTTTTTAAATGTGTAGTTTTTTTTTTGGAGAGGTTTTTGCTACAGGGCGCGTGAGCTCGCCAGACAGACAGAGAGAGACAGAGAGACAGAAAGTGAGAAATCACCCCCCAGAGGGGACAGCCATGCCACAATCCCTTCCCCTCCATTCTCCTCTCGGGATCTTGGGCACACACGCACATGTACCCGGCGTGAGTTTTAAGTCACCGGGTCCAGGACGCGAACCGCAGTTGACTACATGGGAGTCCAGCCATATAGCCATTACGCTAACTGCTGGTCCCAAATGTGTAGGTTTTAATGTGTAGAAAATGTGGTATAATGAAATATTATTCATCCTTAAAAGGAAGGAAATCTTGTCACATGGTACACATGAATGAATCTAGAGGACACAATGTTAAGTGAGATAAGCCAGTAACTGAAAGATGAGCTCTGTGTGAGTCCACTTATGTGAGGTGTCGAAAGTAGTCAAACCCATGGAAACAGAGTTGACTGGTGATTTGCCAAGGGCTGGAGGAGGAGGGAAAAATGGAAATTTTTCTTTTAAATGGGTATAGAGTTCTAGTTTTGTAAGATGAAACAATTCTAGAGATTTGTTGCACAAAAATGAAAATATAGACCACCTTAAATTATAAGGCCACCTTATAATTTCCAGCCTATAAAAAGCAACTAGTTTATTTAGAAAAATGTATTATTACTTCTAAGAAGTCTATTCTAAATAGAGTTCTAATAAGAAAACTAGCATGCTATTCAGCGAGCTGGCATGTAATTTAACTGTCTTTTGTCTAAACATGGAATTAAACCACAAATTAAATACCAAGGATTTAAAATAAGCTAGTTGAGAAAATGTAATTTAACATAATTACCACCCTCAGTACCCTATATTTTACTGCTAGGACATGTAAATACAAACAATTATAGCATGTAGGCAAATAACAAAATTTGCATTTACATTCTTTTATTGACTATTCGGTTCTATTGACTGATTTGATGGTAGATATTGGACAGTAATCCTTCCACTGTGACTAAGTAGGTATCCTCAAACAGAATGCTCACACTGAGTCTGTCCACAGCCACAATCTAATAGACTAACAGGGCTGATTCTTTAGGGTGCAACCCTGGGCCGAACTTGATTCTTCACTCCTACTCTCAGTATATTCTCTATTGAAGTAACTCCCAAGACTCTGAAAATGAAGTAGAACTAAAGTGGAAAAGCCCTTTTCCTAACAGTAAGGAAGGCAACCGGTTAATTCTAGATCTGCCAGAACTTATTAATATTTCTGTCTTTAATTTACTCAAGCTGAGAAGCCTTGAAGTTCCTCGGAATTAGCATTAAGTATCAGACTACCTTGCTTAGTGTGTTAGGAAACTCCTGGAGCAGAAACAATGTCACAACTCTTCTGATGTCAGATAGATCTCTACCAGGTCACTGCTTGGTCAAACCTATTACCTTAGTCAGGCTGACCACCAACCACTTCGCTTGCCCCCTCCCCCACACACACACACAAAGCAACAACTGGGTAAACAGCACCTTCACCTACAGTCTGTCCAGCAAGGTAGACACTCTCCCCAAAACCGCCACACAGTACACATGGGGACTCTTCCTCTCGACATTCCTTTCAGTGGGTTCCCTTCTGTGCTCTTCAGGCAAGCAAAGGGGTGACTGCAAAAAATGAGTTGTCCACCCTCTAAACTTAATATTAAAAGCCAAAAAGTATAGGATACCATTTTGAAAAGTCTGTCTTGCTTTCCTCTATGCCAGACCATCACCAATTTCCCCATCATTGAAAATCTTTTACTATAGTGTGTGTGTGTGTGTGTGTGTGTGTGTGTGTAATTCACAAGGGGGCACACGCTGTGCTGGATTGGAAGCAGAGGACATACCCTTTTAGGGGCATGTTCACACCACAACCCTTCTATTTCTCCCTCCTTTTGGGATTTTGAGCATGCACGCACACATGCCCAGTGTGTTTCTTAGGCCACTTGGTCCTGAACATGAACCATATGATTGGTCTTGTGGGGTCCAGTGTTTTTTCTCTCCACAAATTCAATACACAAATTGGGACCAGCAGATGGCATAATGGTTATGTCACTCGACTCCCACATGACCAACTGTGATTTGAGTCCTGGACCTGGAGGCTTGGAAACATGCCATGTGCACGCTCAAACTCCTGAGAGGAGGATGGGGGAGAAGGGACCACGGCGTGGCCATACCTCCAGGGAGTGATTTCTCACTTTCTGTCTCTCTCCGTGTTTCTGATGAACACATGTGCCCTAAAGCAAAAACCTCTAAAATAAGTAAATTCATTATACAAATTCATCCCACTAGGAATTCAAAAGCTAAAAATTCAACATAATTTTAAAGACAGTTCTGAGCCTCAAATAATTAACATAGAACAAGACAATTCATTGTGTCTGCCCGTAATATAAGTGGTAAGCTCACAGATGCATATACACCCAAAAAAATGCCAAAAACTTATAAGTGATTCTCTCTACAAAAGCTAATTTTCCAATGTTTATCAAATTTCTACAATGAACATTAAATAAATCATAACAAATACATATCTAATATTAAAGCTAAATTTTATGCTGAGGTAAGCTGCTTAAGAAAGAAACACACTGCTTTCCAAAAATATATAAATTAACTTGGAAATTGCTTACTTTCTGCTCAGGGTTTTCCTGGAACAAAAGTCCAAAGTAGTCCTTCTCCAAAAGATTGAGGTGTTCACACACTTTGTCAAATAACACTTGTCCCTTAGCACGTTTCTGGAGAAAAAAAAAAAAAAATTTTTACTTTTCAAGCACCAAGGATTCCGTGAGTACTTTAAATAAAGAGCATCATATCAAGTACTGACTAAATATATATTAGCATATTAGTTTCATTAAGTTTCTAACACTATATTAATCAGTCAGTTTTCCCACTTCAGCACCCCAACCCTCACACACATTACAAGGCATAAATTCTAAAATGAAAACACAGTCAGGTGCTCTCTACTTCACTGCTATGTAAATATAAAAAGGACTAAACAAGTGCAATGTCGAATCCATTTACTTATTTTTAAAATAGTACAAAAATATGTTCGAAGTGATTCCCTTGATTTCTCAAGGTGGCTCACAACTGATCTACAATGTACACACTCCAGGAAAAAAAAAAAGAAATTAACCCTAATACTCAATGTATCCTAATACTGTATTCCGTCATTCCTAATGTTTAATTTTAAATTTTTTCTTCTGTGATATTTGTAGAAGTATTTTTTCTACATGAGTTATGTTTCTATTTTACAATTTTCTATAGAATTCTATAATAGTGACTCTTCTGCATAACTTTTAAAAATACAAGTAAATGGAACTGGGACAATAAATCAACTGCTTCTGAGGATTTAACATATTTTTGCCTTGAGTAGATTTTCTTTTTAATCTAAGGCGCATCTGTCAACAGAGATGTAAAAGCCTTTGACAGCCATAGAAGAAAAGCTCATTGTCTAATCAATGGCAAAACAAAATCAAAGTGGTGAGTCATTTCCAATTAAGATGCACACTCCTGGAACACCCCAAGTGCGAGGTCAGGTCAGATACCCTCCTACTCCTAAGATGCACTGACATAAGCCGTCGTTAGACTGCTAAGGAAAAATGAAATAGGCCATCAGACTTCATCCTCAAAATGAATATCCTCTCACTATCAAAATGTGTACCTACTAGCTCATTCAATGTGTGGAGAAAAAAAAAAATCAATGTTCCCCACACATACATCTTGAGAAGGAGAATTTGGTACTTTTATTATTAAGCCTCTTACAATGTCATTAAAAAAAAAAAAAAAAAAACCTAAAACTTTTTCTTTTAATTAAAAAAAAAAGCATTAAAAATACCTACTTGATGACTGCAGTAAGCTATATAGCCCTAGCTAGGTGCTACTTTATAGTAAAGTTCATTCTACTCACTGAGGTTTATGCCTAAAGTCAGACTTGTGTTCATGGATATGTATATATCAGCTGTGCTTGCTATTGATTCTTGCTATTGATATTTAGATTCATTAAGATCTTTGGTGAAACAATAAAATGTGGGAGGGGGGAGGCATAGAAAGCAACCATAGATACCAGACACAGTGTGGGAGGGTGGGAGATAGCAGAGGGTAAAAGATAGGGAATCAAGGATGGGAAAATAGGCAAAATATACAGGAAACAAGAAACGGAAAATTATTTGTTGACAATAACATGTATATTGATGTGCTTGATTGAGCCACTATACAGTGTATTCTGGATGGAAAAATTTCATTTTGTATGCTTTAACGATGTACAGTGAATGAATGTAAACAAATAAAAAAACAATTTACATGAAATAGTAAAAAGAAAAAGGATTAAGTTACAGATTACATTAACTCAACATAATTAGCACTGTGCTACACACATAACTGAAGATTTACAATGAGGATTTAATATCCAGATAAATTTACTAAGTACCAAGATAGATTTATGCTTACATGTCTATATGTAAAGTATATACAAAAGCAGTGCAGTAGATAAGAGCAGTACTCTGTGTGCTAAACACCAAAGTTCTACGTGACTCACGGCAAGACAGTTCGCTTCTGTCTGCTCTAGTTAGCACATCTGTGAAATGGGGCAACAGAGCCTAACGCAGACGGTATGGTGGTTACTACTGGGTTATAATGCATAGCAATTGGTTATGAGACTATTTTAATTTAAAGTAAAAGGGACATTTAAGACCACCAATATTTATAAATACGTGACTCAGTTCAAAGAAAACACACATTCCAACACTGGTTTAAAGTAAATTTTTTATTAATAAATCATACTCCCTCTCTGGTTTCTATTCCGAACATGAAAACATGCTCTTATGGATAGAATTCGCCCTAAAAGATTAAGAGAAAAACATCCACAAAGCTCCCAGCCATGATTTGGTGACGGTGTGCTGGGTTATCAGTGTAGAGGCTAGAGTCAGATCCAGTTCCTCCCTCATGCAATACTTGGACAAAGTTTACTATTACTAGACAAGTGTGACCAAGGGGAAGTCGCTCAGTCTCCTTATTTATAAATGGCAATAATAGCTACCTCACAGCTCACTGTGAGAATCAAATTGAGTCAATGTAAGAGGATGTGTCAAAGTTCCCAAGCATGTGCCTAAATCAACCACAGCTGAATTCTGACTCTAAGTGTTCTTACACTGGCCCACAGCCAACAAACGCCAAAGTATCTTCTAGAGGCTCACAATGCTTCTCTACTATTCCCTCCTTCTTTCTCCAGGAAAAAGGTATTTTAAATACTTAATAAGACCCTGATGATATATGCATGTTATTTAAGCTTCCATTCAGTATCTCCACTCTCAATGAACTCAAAGTCTGACAAAAACGCGATACTGAGACACATTTTAAGAAATATATAAGGGGTCTTCAAAAAGTTCATAGAAAATTTGTATAATGGGGGCCAGCGGATAGTGTACTGGTTATGTTGCTGGACTCCCACATGTCCAACCTTGGTTGAAGTCCTGGATGCCGGGCGCAAAGGGCATGTGTGCCAAAGATCCTGGGAGAAGAATGGAGAAGAGGGGATTGTGCCATGGTCATCCCCCGAGGGGTGATTTCTCACTTTCCCTTTCACTGTCTCTGTCTCTCTGTCTCTCTTTGGCGAGCACACATGCCCTAAAACAAAAACCTCTTAAAAAATAAGAAGTGTATCATGAAAAATTATGCATGGATTTTAAAACATTTTGCCCTCAAATAAACTCATATTTTGATTCTGTTATTTCCATGAACTCTGTGTTAAGTCCCCTTGAATATACAAAATGCCATGGGAACACCAGGAATGAAGTGACTTTATCTGAGAAAAATCACAGCTTCACCAAGAATATGACACCTGAAGTGACTCTTATAGAAGGAAATGATTTTTTGAGGCAGAGAAAACAGATATTCAAAAGAATTTCCTTTTTACTTTAGATGTTTATAGAGACTGACAAAATCTATTTCTGTTCAAAAAATACTGAAGGATACACAACATGAAAAAAGGAAACCATCCATTATAGACAAGCTCTATACTATGACTACTGGCTACATTGTCCTACTCTCAGATGGCTTTGAGGGCTTGCCAACCTAAAGAGCTGAACATATATTGATTAAGCATCTGGTATGTGTCAGCGCTATATTAAGATGGTAGAGAAACAATGATGAATAAAATATGCATGATCTCAAGAAATTTATATTCAAATGGCAGAGATAAGAATCAACAGAGAACAGAAGAGTAAAAACTGTGTGTACCTACCACTGTGGATAGTACTAGGTGCCTAGTCTAACTCGCCCAAAGAAAAGCAGAGGCCTACAGAAAGTCTCCAAAAAGCACACAGAAATGCATAGATTTTAACATTTTTTGCTTCAAAATAAACTGGTATTTTCATTTAATTTTTCCATGAACTTCCCGAAGTCTCTTCTCATGAGGTAATTTAGAACAAGAACTCTGCCCAGTGACAATGACTCTTGGAAAGACACATCCTTCCTCATGAGGGAGTTTAAGTATTTGCTGAAGTGTATTCTGCTGATCCCATAAGGTGCTTTGCATATATATCTCACCTCCCCCAAAAAAAGAATAGAATGAGACAGGAAAATTCTTCTTACTACATACAAGTCCTAAGCATCAAATCTTAGTGGATACCCTGAGAACTTAAGCAATGAAAAAAATCCATTTCCCATCATTCAACCTGATGTCTCCCAAAATGACTTGGCTAAAGAGTCAACTATCTTTTTTCAGTACATTTACTAACTTATTTCACAGAAGAGTTACTGTTCTACAGATCACACTCTAATAAGCGTGGTAGAAAAGAATACCACTTGGCCTTATGCAGACTTGGAGACTGACATTAACATTATTTACTTGATTACAAAACGCTAAAAGAAAAGTCAGTTTAAACTGACCCAAGATTAGATGTTCCCAGCTGCCTGGCAGAAACAATTCCCAAAAATTCTAAACACAATTTAAAAAAATGATAAAACATACAAGGAAACCAAGCATCACTATTAAAAGTTAGACACAGTATTAGAATCAGAATCAGATCTTCAAAGACTGCAGATAACAGAATTATCAAGTACAGAATAAAAAATAACTATGTTTTATTGTTTAAAATAATAAATCAATATTTTAAATATCACTAAGGAAAAAGTGACTACCAAAAAGATTTTGAAAATAATCAAACAGCACATCTAGAAATAAAATCTATAAAAACTAAATTATAATAATTTTAAAAAGACATAAAGAAGCTAAAGAGAAAATAAGCTGGAAGATAGATTGAAAAAAATTATCCCGAATACAGCAGAGAAAGCCGAAGAGAAGGAAAATATTTTACAAACATCACAGGGGCCAACAGGTGGCATCATGGTTAAGGGACTGGACTTCCACATGGCTGACCATGGTTTGAGTCCCAGACCTGGCAGACTGAAAATCATGCCAGGCACATGTGCAGTTGTGCCCAAATTCCCAGTAAGAGAATGGAGAAGTGATTGTGGTATGGCCACCCGCTCTGGGAGTGATTTCTTACTTTCCCTCTCACTGCCTTCTCTCTCTAGTTAGCATACACGCCCTATGGTAATACTATACAATGTGCCACACTTTTTTTCTTTGCTTTCATACTGTACACAACACACTTCAAAAATAGTTCTCCTTGGGGAAGAGGAACCCAGATACAGCTCATTACAGTAATACATAAAAATGTACAGAGGAATGGAAGTTGAAATTCCTCCTCCTCTCCAGATTCTGATATGCATCACCTTTCTTCAGAATCACCAGGGAGTCAGCAGGTGGCATGGTAGTTAAAGTGCTGGACTCCCAAATGGGTGACCATGATTTGAGTCCTGGACCTGATGGCTTGCTTTCTCACTTCCCTGTCCCCAGCCCCCACCCCACCCTCGGTGAGTACATGTATCCTATAGCAAATTTAAAAAATAATAATTTTTTAAAAATCACCGGGCTAGTCCATGTCCCGGTAGTTAAGGTGGCTGGAACCAGCATGGTCAGCTACATGGTTCTAGACCCACATCTAGCAGCTTGAGAAACATACCAGGTATGTGTGCGTGCATGCCCAGGACCCCAACACGAAGGAGGGGTGGAGAAGGAATCGCAGCATGATCATCTTCCATGGGGGCTACTTTCTCACTTTCCCTCTTTTCCTCTTTATCCCTCTCCAGCTTGTGTACACACCCTTTGGCAAATTCAAAAACAACAACACTGATTATCAACAATATTGAAGAAAGGTACTGCAGTAGAAGCAGTTTCCTGGGGTTGCCTGCCAGACCTCTCTCAACAGCTATATAACCACAGGCAAGTTAATTTCTATACCCCAATTTTCTCTTTAAAAATATCCACCTTACAATGATGTTGAGAATTAAATAAAATATATTTAAAGTGTTTAATCAAATGTTTGGCACATAACACTAATTTATTAAACAGTTGAAATCACAGGACCTCTTTGGAGTTGCTCCAAAAATAATTTGTGTGTGATTATAAAGCTCTCATGGGGTGTGGTGGTTAAGGCACTGGATTCTCATACAGCCAACAGCAGTTCCACTCCCAGACGGCAGCCTGAAAATAACACAGGGCAAGTATTTGTATGTGCCCAAAATTCAGAGAGAAGAACGGACTGCAATGTGGCCATCCTCCCTGGGAAGAAGGGGGAGTGATTATCACTTTCCTTCTCTGTGGTGAGTGCGCACACCCTATGTCAAAAACCTTAAATAAAAATAAACGCTTTCCCAGTTACTTAAGCCAACCTTTTTATTTCACAAATGAAAAAGTATGGTTATAGATTATTTTTTTCAGTCTGATGTTCTGAATTCCTTTTACTTTTTTCTTTAATTTCCCAGAGGGTACCTGTGCTCACTGGAGACAGAGAGAGGAAGAGAAAGCAAAAGAAAGAAAGTACCCCACCCCCTCCCATGGGGGATGGCCATGCTACAATCCCTTTTCCACCATTTCTTACCTTTCCAGATTTGGGGCATGCACATATGTACTCACCATGTTTCACAAGCCACTGGGTACAAGACTCAAACCACACAGTTGACTGTGCAGGATTCAGGCACCGTAACCACCATGCCAACAACTGGCCACTGAATTGTTTTTCAAAAGAAATCCTTATGTGTAATTTCCATAAATTCTAAACTTCTATATTCTCTTTGCCTGTGAAGTCTATTCTGGTCTCCCAATATTTCAACTTTTTCCCCTTCAAAAACTTGATTTCACTTCTATGGCATCTCTTTCATTGTATTCCTTTTGATATTTGTTACTTTTGGAGACTATGTTCTTTAAGAAAAACCTTGCCTTTCCTCAATGTCTCCAACAACAGCACCTCACTGAGTCATTAGCTTAGTAGGCCAAAAATATACCTGCTGGGTGGAATGGCTCAATGCCATAACACCAGCGACAAAGCTGGCAGAGTTCAGTCTAGAAGTCATGCTTTCTGGCTAGTAGTTTACACAAACTAGGGACCTAGGACATGGACTACCAACCCATAGATATTCAAGGAGTCAACCCGAATATACACTACAAACTAGATTCTGGTAGAAAGCCTTTTTTTTTTTGGTAAAAGACATTTTTGCTATAGGTCATGTGCGCTCCCCAGAGAGAGCAAAGTGAGAAATCACACCCCCAGGGAGGGATGGCCACACCACAATCCTTTCTTCTACATTCTCCTCTTGGAATTTTGGCCATGCACACACACATGGCCAGCATGAGGTTTAAGCCACTGAGTCCAGGACTTGAACTGCTACCAACTATGTGGGAGTCCAGCAACATAACCATTACGCCCTCTGCTGGTTACCCACAGACCTACATTTTATTGTTGCAACTACATTGCATTTAAAACTCTTCCGTAGTAAATTAGGGGATTTCCAAATACTTTTTGAGAACTAGAGAAATGGCATGAGCAAAAAAGCTAATCCGTTCCTTTCTTTTAAGAACAGTGGGGTTTTTCTGAGCCTTTACACATTCCTTCGCGAAGACATCAGTTACACTGCTATTTCTTCTTGATATATGAAGCGTGTCTTCTCTTTGTACGTTCCTACAATAGAATCTTTATAAAATACAAATTATGACAATCTCTATTCTGATAATGTAGCACCAAGTTCACTAAACAATAAAAACCAAGCAACTGTTCATAAAACTTGCCAAATATGTGTCAAAAATCTTATTTTCTGTATCAAATGCCAAAAAACTTAGCAATGTATTTTTCCCATCTGCCTCTTTTTAACCCTGCGTATACCACTGACCAGCAACATAAACTCAGTAGGATAAAAACTTTAAAAAACCAAGTTCTTTGATCTACTTTTCAGATATCAGATTTAGGGGTAAAAAGAGACTTCATAAAATATTAGAGATATTCAAAGGACAAAGACAAAGCAAGGCAATTTAAATGGGTTTAAAAATATGTTATTCAAGAACTGAAGACTAGCTCTTGGGGAACTTTTTTTTTTTTTTTTTTTTTTTTTTTTTTTTTTTTTTTTTTAAAGAAAAAATGACCAAGAAATCTACAGCAGATCTCACTCAAGGAAAGCAGACTGGAATCTGAGATGCTGAGCAAAGTCCCCCTGCCTATGTTGTTATTTGTGGCATTCATTATTGAAGCCAAAACACGACATTTCTGGAGGCCTCTTAACTTGGAGGAATTTGTGCAAACAACTGCTTACCAGGCAGATTGCAGTCAACGCCACACACCACTGGCGTTCTATAAAACACCATCACTGTCTCTGTGTAGGTCTCTCCACACTGCAGTATTGTGTGCTGCGGAGACGGTGATGGGAAATGCACAATGCGATCCATACATTAGCGCTCTGGAGCTATGTATTTTGCACTAGCTCTCAACTACACTATGCGAATATAAAAGGCCAAGGGAAAAGAAAGGTATGCACAGAGCAAACACAACTGATACATTGTTAGGGGGGAATGGTGATGGAAATCAAAGAAAACTATACAGAAGAGGAAGAGTATCTCAAATACTCGAATGGTATGCTTTGTCAGATTTTTTTTTTTTTTTTTTAATTTGCCAAAGAGTGTATGCACTTGCTAGAGAAAGAAAAAGAGGGAAAGCAACCCCTGATGGGGTACTTTCACACCTTCCTTTCCAATTCTCCTTCTGGGATTTTGGACATACGCACATGCCCAGCAGGTTTCTCAAGCCTCTGGCTCTGGGACACAAGCACACAGTCAATCACATAAGATCCAGCAGCCTTAACCTACATGCCACGGGCTGGCCTAAACAACCCTTTTCCTACCAATTTAAGTGTTGTGTCAACACAGTCCTGACCCTAAATTCACTCAAAACCAAGCAATAAGGAATCCTGGCCAATGATTATATATGTCAAAAACGAAACATAATTCCAAAAGTGAGTCATGTATAGTAACAGAAGCTTTCTAATTAAAGTTTCCCTAATCATTATTAAGATCTAAGTTGGAGGCCAGACACAGTGGTGCAGTAGTAAGGCAACTCTACGCAATGTAGAGGTCACATGGGAAGGTCCCGTGTTCGTGTCCCATGGTCTCCCAGTATATGCTGGACACATACGCCCGTGATCATGGCTACCTGAGGGTGGCACAAGGACCCTGTTGGTGCTTCTCCCCCCTACTCTATAGAATAACCAAACAAACTTAAAAAATAAATAACTGAAAGGGACCAGCCTCTGTCACACGCAATCAGTACCACACCAGGCAGTGGAACCGAAAGTCGCATGCCAAATGTGGTTTGAATCACCAGCCTGGTCAACCAGAAAACACCCTTGGCACATGTCCAAGATCCCAGTGAGCCGGGGAATTGGAAGAGGGTGACCAAGCCATGTGGAAGGCTTTCTCTCTGTCCCTTGTGTGTGCATATTCTTTACCATTAAAAACAAAGTTAAGTTTGAGAAAGTTCTTGCAACTACTCCAAAAAGATGTTATATGTATAAAATACATAAACATATACATGGAGATATATAAATATATATTTAAAATATACACACAACATACACATTTATATGCAGACACACATACATCTGGAATGGTTTGAATACCCCCATCAGAACATGTTGAGACTTAATCCCCAGTGCAATTATATTAAGAGGTGGGACCTTTGGGAAAAATAATCAGGATTAGATAAGGTCAGCAGGGTGAGGTCTCCATGATGACACTAGTGGATTCATAAGCAAAGAAAACAAAGCCTGAACTTATACCCACCTCCTGCCCTCTCACCACCATGCTATGACATAGCAAGAAGGCTCTCACCAGCTGCTGACCCCGCGCTCTGGGCCTTCCCAAGCTATTCATGATAAATTATCCAGTCTGTGGATTCAGTTACAGTAACAGAATATGAACTAGACAACATATACTCCTTTTTGAGTTACTAAAAAAAAAAAAAAAAAAAAACACTTTCAAACTTCATTTTCATTATTCAGGAAAATGCGTGTGTATACATACATAGACAAATGTACACACAAGCATTATCAGATATAAACACCTAAGTCCTTTACACGTCAGTTAAAAAAAATAGGAATTATTTTCTTACGCAGTATTCCTTTAAGAACAAGCAATAAAAGAAAAGGGAGGTAGAAAGGAAAACCATTACAAGTTCATTAACAATCTGGGTTTCTTTTCTACTCCAGAGGATTCAAGGGATTATGATAGAATACTGGGAAGATTCTGCAGTATTGTTGACACAAATGACACAAAATACCACTCAAAGTAGTTTTAGTTACTAGAAATTATAATAAAATCCCATTGATACCTGCAGTAACTCAAGGATAGAAAAATGTGCCTTTCATACATGTTACGAGTGGAATCCTATTTCATGAGCATAATGCTTCCAAGCCCATCTGAACCTAAATGCAGAATTCAGATGAAATGTTTATCTACCCCAGTCTGATCAGTTTTGAAATATTTCATTATTCTTAACCAAGCATACAGTTCATCTTCTAAGCAAGTAGGTAAGTTTAAACAAGAAGAAAATGCATCTCATCTTTGTTTTATGGAAATTTGCCAAAATATAACTAAACCCACAACTGAAATCCTCTACTAACAGACACTACACCAAGCAAAAATTGAAGTGTATAGCATGTCCCTTTTTTTTATACCAAAGAAAAATAACTAAATAAAAATAACCAAAAATTCTTTTTGTTCTGTTTTATTTTTTTTTTTAAGAGAGATATTTTTGCTACAGGGTGCATATGCTCGCAGGAGAGACAGAAAGCAAGAAATCACTTCCAAGTGGGGATGGCCATGCCACAATCCCATCTCCTCCATCTTCCTCTAGGGATCTTGGGTGGGCACGCACACACACCCAGCATGAGTTTTCCTTAAGTTGCTGGATCTGGGACTTGAACCATAGTTGAGTACATAGGAATTCAGCAACATAACCATTATGCCATCTGCTGGTCCTCCAAATTTTTAGTTATAAAGATAAAATACTCACCCTCTAATATTTCAACCATAGCTACAACCTATATTCATTTCTAAAGTGACTACAGTTTTAATATCTCGCAGCCCAGAGGCTGTTTACAGTTTTCAGGACACAAGAATCAGCTAGTGGAGGGCACCCAATGGGAGGACTTCGACGTCTACACAGCCAAACAGGTAAGCAGGAGGCTATTCTGGAAACCGGTTCCCACTCCTTTCACCCATATGCTGGCCCCATAAGCCCAAAATCAAGCACTAGAATGAAGCTTCAGAAAACCTCAGAATCCTGAGCAATGGAACTTGAAGCTTGTTAAGGAAACCATATTTGTTGATGAAATGTAAATATTCAAATCATGTTTGTTGATAAAATGTAAATATTCAAACTTTATACAAGGAATTATACTTATTTTTTTGACGTAAACAAAACACTAAGAAATAATAAACAACACCGTTGTCAGTTCTAATATATGTTGGCCATTCAGTCATTTATAAAATATGGTCCTTACATCTATTGGCCAGGCATGATTACAGTACTTTTTACCAAGTGATCAAAGTATAAGTCAAGTTGGAAGCATAATCTTAATCATGTAAACACTTACATTATTATGGTTGTAAAACAGAGTGAGACAGGACCTGCTACTAAGGGAAAAGTCTTAATGAGTTCCTTAATGACGACAGTTTCCTTTGCCCTCACACCACGTGAATTTCTGATACTTGAATTCAATGACAAGCAACTATGAGCAATCAGAAAAAAAGTAGATACCCTTCATTTTTTAGATGTTTTTTTTTTAGGAATTATTTTATTTAAATTTATTTATTTTAATTTGACTGGAGAGGGTGAGAAAGTGAGAAAGCAAGCAGCTAGCTCCAGGACTCGAACCCTAGTCGGCCACGTGGGAGTCCAGCGCCTTTAACCACCGTGCCATCTGCCAACCCAAGATAAATGAGTTTTTAAAAACATTGATCTGAGTCAACAGCATTTCCATTCAGCTTGACTATTTTTCCCCCAAAATAAAAGGTTTTCATTCCTGTTGAATGACCAACAATCTAAAGTAAAACAAAACAGAAAGTGACAACAAGGTGTTGTTCGCCACTGAGTGGGAAGTTGAGAGGAGGGGTTGGGTGAATCCTTAAGGTCTTGCTTAACATAAAACACACATACAGATAAATTAACTATTAGGTCCTCGGAAAAGTCATGACATATTCGTCATGACTTTTCCGAGGACCTAATATAATATACATGGGGAAAACTGGAATATCAGAGAGAGATAGGGATTCTGAGCAAGAAACTTAACAAGCATTTGTGAGAACACTGCCAAGACATGCCTCTCAAAAAAGGCTACCTTATCAGTCCGGCAGGTGGTATGGAAGTTAAGGCACTGGATATCACATGGCCGATTCTGCGGTTCAAGTCCGGGATCCAGTGGCTTAAAAAAACACACCAGGTGCATGTGCATGTGCATGCATGCCCGAAATCCCGAGAATGGGGAAGATGGGATTGTGGCATGGACACCCCCACGGGGAGGGGGAGAGGTGATTTCTCACTTTCCCTCGCCCTCTCTGGCAAGTGCACATGCCCTATAGCTACCTTATTAATAGCATGCCCATGTGACCAAAAGATGCCAAAAATCCAACCCTGTAATCCTACCCTGCAACTGTTTTAATTTTTTTTTACTTCTCATGGCTACATTAGTGAAATTCTTTGTCTTGATAAAATTATTTATTGTAAACAAGTATCTTCTTTAAAAATGCAAATGTCTCTTAGAAAACAGTACAGAGGCCAGCAGGTGGCAGAGTGGTTAAAAAGCGGGGATCCCATGTGATCAACTGTGGTTTGGGTTTTGGACCTGGCAGCTTAAAACATGTCAGGCACATGTGTGTGTATGACCAAAATCCTGAGAAAAGAATGGAGAAGAGATTGCAGCATGGCCATCCTCCTGTTAGGGTGATTTCTCACTTTTTGTCTCTCTGTCTCTTTCTGCCTCTGTCTGTCTGTCTGTCTGTCTCTCTCTGGTAATCACACATGCCCTAAAGTAAAAATCTCTCAAAAAAAAAAAAAAAAAGTACAGGTATGAATATACAGTGAAGTCATTCATTCAAATTGCTGATCCTCTCCTTATAAGTAACGAGAGCTTCTTATCTGCTAGATTTGAGAAAGTACAAATTTTGGTTCTAGAGAGAAAAAAGGGAAGCAGAAAGCAAAGAATATTTTTAGTATTATTGGGTCATCGGACAAGTTATGACGTATTTTTTCTGTTTTTCTTTGGCAAATGCATCACGACCTTTCTGACAACCCGATATAACAGTACAGAGAATAACTAGGTATCATTCTGAAACTAGGAACGAGAAAGTCTAAGGGGAAAAAGCACCATGAAATAAGAAAATAAATGAGTCTGAAATCCAGCCGGTCATAGGACTGCAGCCTTTTCCCCTTTGCTGAAACGAGGAGTCAGAGAAGACCAAGTATTCACCAACGGTATCCCTAATACTTGGTCCAGAATGTCTAAAGAACAAAGTTACGAGCTATGTACAATAGTGATTAAAACCATGTGATTAACAAATGAACTACGTCTATTTACAAAATAGTGAAATAACATATTTTAAGTACAATAGCATCTCCATCCCTTCACCTCCTACGTCCTACCTCCGCTCTGCCCAACTAAGCACACATGCAAAATGAAATGGATTGTCTAGACACCTGCAAGAAATAATGAAACAAAAAATGAAAACCATCTGCAAGAACCAATGAACAATGTCAAAACAGATGCTACCAAGGGTACTACACCAATTAAGGTTTTTTGTTTGTTTGTTTTAAAGAAAACAAGATATCCAGAAAGGAAAGCCTTACAGTAACTTTGATAGATTCTATATTCCAGGAAAGGCTACACTTAATATTAACCTAATGATGAAACCTGTTCATTGTTCAAATTTTGCTAAGTAAAGTAGAAAGTGAACTTAAAGATGGTAGATTGAACACACATTTAGTTGTTCCCTACAAAAGCTGTTCTAAAGTGATGTAGAGTGTGTGTGTGTGTGTGTGTGTGTGTGTGTACACACATACATATCCATTCTTCTCTAACACAAGGGAAAGGCAAAAGAGAAGGAATTGGTAGCAACAAAATTTGGGAAAATATACTGAAGATGATAACAAGTAGAGAGTATAGTCAGAGTGTTTATATCTTACGCTTTCTCTGCAACCTCTCCATTTCTCCCACAGATGAGACATTTCTCCATAGAATTTAGCAGAAGTGAGGAGATTCATTTATATGAACCCAACAGTACACTGCTTTTGCAAAATGGGAGGAATTCTAGTTAAATTTAAGTCAAAGCAAGCCTGAGTCAAAAATGGCAACACTGGGGGACCAGCAGTTAGCGTAATGGCTATGTCGCTGGACTCCCACGTAGTCGACCGTGGTTTGAGTCCCGGACCCGGTGGCTTAAACTCACGCCGGGCGCGTGTGCGTGCGTGCCCAAGATCCCGAGAGGAGAATGGAGGAGAAGGGATTGCGGCGTGGCCATCCCCCCTGGGGGGTGATTTCCTGCTTCCTGTCTCTCTGTCTCTCCCTGTCTGTCTGGTGAGCGTACGTGCCCTATAGCAAAAACCTCTCCAAAAAAAAAAAAAAAAAAAAAAAAAAAAAAAAGGCAACACTGGTCCAGTGAAGCATGGTTTTCCCTCAACAAAGATTTATGGTATATTTTCTTACGTTATCTTTGACATGTAAGCTTATATTTAAATCTTTTCTTGGGCCAGCCCCATAGTGCAATGGCTAAGTGTAACCTACAGGGAGTTGAATCCCACATGGCTGATCCCTATTCAAGCCCCAGTCCTGGGGGCTCAAAAAACTTTCTTGTAACCCTAAATTTCTGCTTGGATGTTACTATTGCATCATTTCTCAAATGAAAAATGTAATAGGCTAAATATTACTAGTTTTACTAAGCACATTATTCTTCAAAGTGCAGGAATTCTCTTCCCCTCAATGAGGACTTACATACCAACTCAAGCCTATTGTCACTTGACTATGAACAATACTTTATCAATGTGATTAAATGAATACTATTTTGCAAATAAATACATAAAATACTATAAAAACATACTTTCCTTAACTTTGTATTTTTTGTTAAAATTATATACATTACTAAGAAATATTACCAATACCATCAGTAAAATAATTTTTAAGAAAAGAAACTCCAGATTCTTATCCAGCTTTTTCCATTATTTGCTTTGAACAGCAAAGACTTGGTGTTGAGTCTATGAATAAATATACTTTCTTTTAAAAGACAAAGAGATGACAGTAATTATTACATAATAAAGAAGATGGTATTAAACTTCTAGTCAGAGGAACATATCAAATTTTTCTGAAAAGTTGATGAGCCTCATTCTAGTAATGCTTATTTCAAAAACCATAAGCAGCAAACTTCTGGAGGCTAGCACATTCTCTGTAAATTATGTGCCTAGAATGAATTTTGACATTTGATTCATAGAGGCTTTCTGTGCTACAGAAGAATAGCTTATTAGAGCATTCCTATATGATTCATTTTAAATTGTTGCTGACAGAAAGATGAAAGGAGATTATCAATGAATATACCAAATAGTTCATGATACCAGGTTTAATTTCCTCTCCATATAAATAACTAGATTGATGCACAAAATAATGCTTGCCTCAAAATAGGTTTAAATGCATATCTCACAGTGAAGCCCAGTTTTGAGATGCAGTTTGGTTAATAGTTAGGATGGAGTTGTTGTCTGGAGGGAAGTTATACCTGTGTTTCCACTGGGCCATAAAGTATTCATATATGCATCCTGCGATGGAACAACCGAATGAAAAGAAGGCCCCAGCTCCAGCTTTAGTTAGATATTCAATTAAACACCACTAGTTCCCCATTTTACCTAGAAGCTTATGGGAGCAGTGACATTGGGAGAAGTGGGATCGGAGAGAAGAATAATTGGCCAAATTTCCTGACCATTGAAAAATAAAAACTATGTCACTATTATTTCTTGAATTTGTCTCATGAGAAAAAAAAATCAAACAAATAAAAAAAAAACAGAATAATGGAAGGAAAGAGAATTGAAATAAATCAGTAATGATAAAGAGTGATTCTGAACACAATGGGTTGAACAAAAGATATTTTGTTTTTAGTTAAATGAGAGAGTAATCAGATTATTCCTATTCGTTTGATTAAAAAAAAAAAAAAAAAAAAAAAAAAAAAAAAAAAAAAAAAAAAAAAAAAAAAAAACTGGGACCAGCAGTTAGCGTAATGGCTATGTCGCTGGACTCCCATGTAGTCAACTGTGGTTCGAGTCCCAGACCCGGTGGCTTAAACTCACACTGGGCACATGTGCATGCGTGCCCAAGATCCCGAGAGGAGAACGGAGGAGAAGGGATTGGGGCGTGGCCATCCCCTCTGGGGGGTGATTTCTCGCTTTCTATCTCCCTGTCTCTCTCTGTCTTTCTGGTGAGCACACGCACCCAATAAGAAAACACCTCTGCCCCTAAAAAAAAAAAACAAAAAACAGGTTTTTTGTTTTGTTTCGATGCCACAGAGCACATACACTCACCACAGAAACAGTGAGAAGAAAAGTGAAAAATCGCCCACTGGGGGGATGGCCACACCACAATCCCGTCTTCTCCTTCTCCTGGGATTTTGGGCACATGCCCGGTATGATTTCCAAGCCACCAGGTCTAGGATATGAACTGTGAATGACCATGTGAGAGTCCAGCATCTTAATCACCATGTCACCTACTGACCCCTGGCAACAATTTTTAAAATGTTAATACCTACAGGTATTACAGGGTAAGGAAAATGTGTCTAAACAGATTTAAAGTACATATTGTATTCTGAAAATGATTTTTCCCACCATTTCTATCCCTACAGCAATTTTCATTCCAAAACAGAAAAATAATTCAAACCTCTGGTTCCTTTCCTGCTACTACCGTCTCTGATTAGAGCAAAAATTTAAGTGGCAAATTACCAAAGAATTAGTTTGCCCAGCAGTACCTGTAAGAAAGGGCAAATAAGAGATGCACATTGTCTTGAAAATTATGTAAAGATGGTCATTCTAAGTCAGAAGGTACTTTCAAGTGGCAAGTTAATGCTTTGTTTTTGGTTTGGGTTTTTTTGATTTTTTTGGTTTGTTGTTTTGTTTGTTTGTTTGTTTGTTTTCCATATGGTGTATGCACTCGCCAGGGAGACAAAGAGAAAGGGTAAGTGAGAAATCACCCCGAGGGGAGAGCTACACTGCAATCTCTCAGGATTTGGGGCACGCATGCACACATGCCCAGCATGATTTTCAAGCCACTGGGTCTGGGACTCGAACCACAGTCAGCCATGTGGAAGTCCAGTACCTTAATCACCACGCCACCTGTTGGTTCAGGTTAAAGCTCTAGAAATGCCACTGAGGTAGGCCCATCAGGTGGCATGGTAGTTAAGGCACTGGACTCCCATAGACCCACCCACAGTTTGAGTCCCAGACCTGGCAGCTTGTTTTCTCATTTTCTCACTTTCTCTCTCTCTGGTAAGCATATATACCCTATAGGAAATTAAAAATAATAATAGTAATAAATAAATTGAACAAATATTTCTCTAAAAAAATCAAACAAACACTTAGGTGCAGGTGCAGTGGCACATGGTTAGTACTATCATTTGGGAGGCCAAAAGACACATGGGAGGCCTGCATTCAGTTCCTGGGTCAACCTGAGCACACCAGGCTCAGCCACATGTGCCTGTAAATCTAATTAACTGGGGAACTGAGACAGGAAGATAACGACACAGAAAAATCCTGTCAAAAATACACATGTTCTCTCTCACTCACTGGCTCGCTTTCATAAAGAAAAAAAAAAAAAATCACTGATGCAGGAACAAATAGTCAATGCCCTAATTTTGAAACTAAAATAGGGAAGACAAGGAGGAAAAAGTTGTAGAATTTCTTTACTGCTGAGAAAAAATGAAAACCATCTCTTTCTTTGGTTTGCAAGAGGAGAGGGAATAGCATTAGAAAAAACAGAGCAAGAAGGAAGTTACTTATATATTCTCCTCTGTAAGCCCAGTCTTCACCCAGTGGCCTGCTATTGGCAGCTCCAATGTAAGTGAAAGAACTCTCTGGTTCCTGGAGTCTACATTCCCCTGTAGGATGTGAACTCCTGAAGGGCCAAGACCAGGCATGTCCTATCACTTCCATATTACTCTCAGGCCTAGAGTTTCACAACCTTTTGGAGAAATACAATAAATTGTTTTCATTTATTTAGCCCTTGAAATATTCCTGTAGGTAGTTACCCTGCTGTTTCTAAGCATTTGAAAAACAGGCCAATGGTGGCAAAAGTAGCAATTATGAGGGTGGGGGGTAGACTGTATATACATAGAAACCTACACCCAAATATTTCCTTTCCAAGTGGAAAGTATAGAGAGAAGAATTAGAAATATAAAGAAGGATTTACCTTAGATGAGGATAAAATTTTTTATAAACATATAAGAAAGAAGGAAAAAAATCAAAATTACCTATGAGAACTTTAGGAAAAGTTCTTTAATGCTCTTTAGGGAGAGAGAATAAGAGAATTATTTTACTCAAGGAACCAATGACAATCCAGATAAAGAAATAATAAAAGCATGAGAAAAATTAAACAAGAGTTTAGCAGTTGTCCAACACAACAATAAAAGAGATTCTTTCACAAGGCTATGCCTGATTAATTACCAAACTAATGGTAAAAACAAGCCCAGAAGGAGGACGAAATGCTCTGTGAGCTGGATTTTCAACAGGGCCTTAAAACACTAGAAGAAATCATGTGGATAAGAAAAGCAAAATGTATGGAAAGACAAACAATTCAGTCCATGCCTAATGAGAAGACCAATTTGACTACAGGGGACGACTCAGAAAATCCAGTAGTTATAGATCAACAGAAAGCCTGAGGTCCTCTCCCAGTCCTGAGTGCCCAAGGAGTGACTTAGGAGGTCATGCTCTGCTCTTAAGACTCCGTTGTTTTCTTCAGAGTGAACAAAAATATTCTACCACTACTCACATGGCATGGCAGCTTTATCCCACTTAGTAAATAAAAATTAAAGCACTGGATAGAAATACCACCTTGAATCTTTTTAGCTAAGCAACAGATGGACAGACGGTTGACAGAGACATTCCATTTGCAACTATGACACTAGAATTTTAAATTGCACATAATACATGCCAGTTAAATTATTCCCAGTTTCTATATCATATAAATCTGTGAATATTTCGTAAGATTATTATATAGAGTTGTCACAACATCCAAAGCCTCTAACAGGTGTGTGTGTGTGTGTGTGTGTGTGTGTGTAACTAGCAAACCTAGTGAGAGTCAGTACTACAGGTCTAAAAGACCAACCCTGAAAGGTGAGAGCAGACATAAACCAGTAGATAAATACAACACTCGAAAGCAATCCTAAGAAATTGGATTTCTGAGACCAGACCTCAGCACAAGAAAAGCAAAAGGACCTTGACATATTCTGCTTTCTGATAAATATTTCCATCATCAGAAGACTGACGAAGAGAGCCTACATTCTGTTAGCCTTATTCATAGCTAAGAAAAAATGGTACTGACATTCCTGTGTGGGCAGAAACAATGCCTTCAATTCTCAGACAAAATCAACACGTGGGAACAACGTTCAGATGCCAGAGGAAAATGTGAGTAATTGCAGTTCAAAATGCACATTCACTCATGCTTCCCAAGTTTTACAGGAACTTTCACACTTATTTTCAAGCTTTAAAAAATATATACAGACTTATCAGCTGTAGTAAAACCAGTTCAATCCTCGAAATAGAGGAAGCAAATGTTTTCATTCTTACTTTGCAATCTGAGAATAGAAGAATAGAGAGGAAGTGACTTTCCCAAGACATCCGAAGTGTCAAAAGAAAAATAAATATGTATCTCCTGACTTTATGTCCATGACTTCAACTGAACTTTACTGTAGTTTTCCTTAGAGGAAAGAGTCCCACTGTTCTAACACATGGACTATGTAAATATCTTTAGCAGCAATATCCTAAAAATCTTATAGCCAAATCCCTGGAGCAAGCCTGCAGAAATTCAAAACTCCCTAAAATTCGTTATAATTAAATTCTCATACCAAAGGAATTTGTCACACGTCTTTTAAATATCTCAGTGAGATAAAAATCAGCATATCAAAAAACAGAAACAGTTTTTTCATTAAAAGATGTAATAATCCTGGGACCAGCAAATGGCATATTGGTTACGTCACTGGACATCCACGTAGTCAACCGTGGTTTGAGTGCAAGACCCGGCAGCTTAAAACTCACGCTGGGGAGCCAGCAGATGGCACACCAGTTATATTGGGAACCAGCAGTTAGCGTAATGGCTATGTTGCTGGACTCCCACGTAGTCGACCGCGGTTCGTGTCTCGGACCCGGTGGCTTACAACTCACGCCGGGCACGTGTGCGTGCGTGCCCAAGATCCCGAGAGGAGAATGGAGGAGAAGGGATTGCGGCGTGACCATCCCCCCTGGGGGGTGATTTCTCGCTTTCTGTCTCTATGTATCTCTCTGTCTGTCTGGCGAGCGCACGCGCCCTATAGCGAAAAACCTCTCCAAAAAAAAAAAAAAAAAAAAAAAAAAAAAAAAAAACTCACGCTGGGCTTGTGTGCATGCATGCTCAAAATCCCGAGAGGAGAATGGAAGAGAAGAGGAACCAGCACACAGTGTAATGGTTACAAGGCTGGACTCCCATGTAGTCGACCACTGTTTAAAACCCAGACCCAGTTGCTTAAAACTCATGCTGGGCACGTGTGCGCGGTTCCCAAAATCTTGAGACAAGACTGGAGAAGGGATTGCACCATGGCCAGCCTCCTGAGGAGTAATTTCTCATTTTCTTTCTGTCTCCTTCTGTCTCTCCAGCAAGTGCATGCACATCCATAGAAAAAAGAAGGAAGGAAGGAAGGAAGGGAGGGAGGGACGGAGGGAGGGAAGGAGGGAGGAAGGAAGGAAATAATGGAGAAGGAATTGCGGCATGGCCTTTCCCCCTTGGGGACAGGGGTTGATTCTCACTTTCTGTCTCTCTGGCAAGCTCATGTGTGTACAGTGTGTGTGTAAATATATATATGTATGTATATTATATATATAAAAGTGTGTGCATTACATATATTATATATGTATGTCTTATATGTATGTGTGTACATACACACACACACACACTCACAAAATAATCCTAAAAGTAAAGTTTCAAGAAACATTTGAGATTCCAGGTTATTATCATTAGATGATAACTAAGTCTAACCTGTAATTTTCGCTGAACAATGGAAAAACACCTAACAAAAAGATGTGGAATGAATGTGCAAAGTCAGATAAGACCTTGGATCAAAAATAATGCATCCCTGAAATAATCCTATTTCTACATAATACAAAAATAACAAAGTCAGGCCATTTCTATAGTGTTATTTTAACAATGTAATCATTCTTAAGAATGTACTGTTATCCAATAGCTATGCCCTTTATTATTTCCAGCTTCTAGGAATCTGGCAAATTCTGTATGATTTTTTTTTACCCACTTAATAGTAATATATACTGTACTCTCTTTCCTCACAAGAGCATAGGTGTCGAAGATGAAAACTCAGTTTTGAAAACATTGTTTTATTGGCTCCTTAGGTAGTCATCTTTCCCTAGTTCCTGAGGTTCTGGAGCAGAAAGAATAAGCTCAAATGACCACAAGAAAAACAATTTGGAAACACAAAGCCACAAAATGTAGGGGAAGGAGAGAAGGAGGATATAGAGATATACATGAATATATTAACAACATATATCAACATATATACAAAACATACATTAATTACATCTATATATAGTAAGTACTGTAGGAAATCGAGATATGCCTAAGAATATTTCTCGATTTAAAAAAAAAATCAGTTAATATAGCAACATTTACAGTAAACAATTGAAAGGGGGGTATTTTTATTGACCAAAGGTGCTAATAGGTAACACAAATAGGGAACTGCCTATTTTATCTAATGATCTAAACACATTGTATAAAGACAACTCACCTAACAAGTTACCGCTGATTTTCATCTCAACCAATTCATTTAATTAAAAAGTCCCTGCTAAATGACTATATCCACACAGCTGTTCTAAAATTTAAACAGCATTCTTAACCATGCTGGGTCTCATACACCAGTGACTTTACAATCTCTGGTCCATTACTCCTCTGGCTCCTCTTTGCTCTACTGATACAGACTTCTAGAAGTTTATTCTACCTAGAAGGTTCCCGTAAGGCAGGCCATTCTCTCTCCTCATGACTTCCCTCACAGGCCATGCTTATAGTTGCTTCCTTTTGCTACTGCTGATGTCCTAAATGAAGACAATTTAGCTTCTCTACAGTGGGCAGGCTACATAATCAAAAGATCTCATTGAAAATTAAACGCGTGGACTTATCCAAAGAAAAGAAACAATAACTACAATCATCTGAAGAGCATGATAGAAATACAACCTTTACAAACAGCAAACAGGTGAAAACAAGTCTATACTCACAAACTAAATAAAGGTATGTATTTCCCCATTGTCCTTGCCTCCCTTGAGTGCTTACCAGGTCATTAATAGCTGGTTTCCCATAGCACACTTCCCCAAACAATCCTCAGACACTGATTTCCGGTACAGGGCTACAGAACTGCAAATAAGCAGCATCAACACATCACCCCCTATGTCGAAGGTTAGAGCTGGGGAAATGAGAGTGCCCAGCCACAGGACAGCTATCCCTCTGGATTCCAATCCAGAAGAGAAAAAATGGCTGGTCTGATGAGTAACAAATTAAACAAATGATACTAAGCAAACAACCAAAGAACCAAAATGGAAAAGGAAAAGTGGATAAAAGGGAAAGCGATTAAAATAGATAAACAACTTATAACGTCAGCATTGTTATAACAGCTCTTAGGATATTGATAAATTACAACCCATGTTTAGATATTAATATACTGCTTAGAATTCAAATGAACTGCTGGTATATAAAATCTGCTTCAAAATCAAAAGGGAAAAGACAACTTATTCTGCACAAACGGTACAAGCTTACCTTATAATTTATTGCTCTCAAAAATTCATTCTTATAATGGCATGTAAGTAAACATCTATTGAATGAAAAGATGTTCTGTCTGTAAAATAATATAGTCAGGAAAAAAAAGATTCCAATTTAATTCTTGGTGAATTAAAAGACTAAGCTGCTGCTTTTAACGTTGGATACTACCTCAGCTCTGCTTTGGGCAACACAGTAAGTTGACTCACTGCAAACAGAATCAGAGAACGACCCATTAGACAGATAAATTATTTTGTACCATCCTCCAAAGAGTTTGAACACTGAATAATTGCCTGCTAAATAAGATGAGGAAAGTAGGCACAGTGATCACTATTAGGCTTTATTAAGTGTATCTATAAAATACCCAAAGATAACTTCAAAAAGAATAGTATAAAAGAAAAAGAGGGAATTTAAATCATTTTTTTAAAAAAACCCTAAAACTAGAAGGCAGAATAGAGTCACTTTATCTTAATAATTATAGGAAGTAAATGGCCTAAGTTAACCAGTTACAAGACTATTCTGGGGCTGTACAATGGCATAGCAGTGGGACCAGCAGTTAGCGTAATGGCTATGTCACTGGACTCCCACGTAGTCGACAGCGGTTTGTGTCTCGGACCTGGTGGCTTAAAACTCACGCCGGGCGCGTGTGCGTGCGTGCCCAAGATCCTGAGAGGAGAATGGAGGAGAAGGGATTGTGGCATGGCCATCCCCGCTGGGGGGTGTTTTCTCGCTTTCTGTCTCTCTGTCTCTCTCTGTCTGTCTGGAGAGTGCACATGCCCTATAGCAAAAACCTCTCCAAAAAAAAAAAAAAAAAGAAGTTAAAAAAATAATAAAAAATAAAAACAATGGCATAGCAGTAAAAGCCTGACACACTGAGTATACCAGGCATGAGTGTGCCCATGATTAGGGATGGAGGAAGCTGAGGGAAGGTCAGAGCATCAGGACCCTGTCAGAGGTGCAATCTCTTGGTCTGTCTCTCTCACTCATGGAATGAACTTTTTAAAAAAAAGATAAAGTTCCCAAACATGATGAAAAAACAAGTCTCCTCAAAGACCTAATGCAATGTTTAAAGGCACAGAAATGGCTGAGTCCAGACGAATCCTAGCCAAAATACAGCTAGTCCAGTAATATTAATTTCATGTAAAATAAATTTTAGGGTACTACATAATAAAAAGGAACGCATATTCCAAGAATACACAGTCCATACATGTATGTATCTAATAATCCAGACTCACACATGACCAAGCATCAATTTACAGGAATACCAAGATAAATTATCAATCATTAGAGGGAGATATTTTTAACAAACATCTCATTAGTTGATGAATTAATCAGTTAAACAATTAGTAGAGAGAGACAACATGACTCCGATAATTAATGTCTGATCAAAAACACAGATTTGGAAAACTGTATTTCCAAACTCAAAAAAAAAAAAAAAAAAAAAAAAAAAACACTATTATAAAAACTGAGTACATAACAATGTCAGTCTTAACAAACACAGCAGAATTCCTATTGTTAGAACTACACTCTGAGAACAGTGTAATAATATAAACTGGAACCTCACCAAGGTGCAGCAGTGCACGGTAGCACTAGTGCTTGGGAGACTGAAAACTGCGTGAGAAACCTGAGTTCACTTCCCAGGCTAACCTGAACATGCCAAGCATGGGTGTCTGTAATCTTAGCTATTTAGAGGTAAGAGAGATCAGGACAGTGAGATTCTGTCAAAGATTCTTCCCTCTCCCTCCTCCCCTCCCTCTCTCCTGTCTCTTTCCTTTCTCTCCCTCTTTCTCTTAAACAACAACAACAACAACAAAAACACTGATAACATAAACAAAAAAAATTCCCTCTTCCCACAAGACACGCATATATATATATACTCATACACAAATTCACACTCATTGTGGAAACTTAAAATCAAATCTATTAAAAATCCAGAGGTCAAAAATAACCTTAAATGGGATGAGAAGAATGTTATGAACTGAATGACAAGGAAAACACTACATATAATAGGACAAGAAAATATTATGAACTGAATGACAATGAAAGCACTGTACTTCAAAATTGTGAAATCAACCAGGGTATTTGAAGGAATTTTCTAAATAAGCTTTCATAGCTTCAAGTATTAAACTTAAGAAATGGGAAAAACAGAGTAATCTCAAAAAAAAAAAAAAAAAAAAGAAAGAAAAAGAAAAAAGGGAACAAAATGTTACCAAACGGAAATGAAACAGAAAACCAAGTTGTTTCACTGAAAAACTAAAATGTAAATCTATAATAAAAATAATCAAGAAAAGAAGCAAATGACATTGAAAATAAAGGAATAAAATCAAATGCACGAGATGAGAATACCATGAAAAACTTCAAGCAATAAATCTGCTAAATGAAATCAACAGTTTCTAACAAAAACATGAATTACTGAAATTGACGCAAGAAAAAAACAGAAATGGACCATAAGTGTAAAGAAATTGAACCAATGGCTTAAAACCAAAAATCAAAAACAAAACTACCCTGCAACCCCAACTCTTTCCCAAAAAAAAGGCCAGTGGGCCAGACATTTTCAAAAGCAATTTCTACCAGATCTTCAAAAAAAAAAAAAAAAAAAAAAAAAAAAAAACAGGATAATTGGTATCGCAGAAAGTGAAGAGACTAATAAGTGCATTGATAATCTATTCCATGAAATCCAGGAAGAAAACTTTCCAAACCTAGAGAGCCATTCAAAGATTCAGACCCAAGAAATACAAAGGACCCCAAAAAGAATCAACCCAAGAAGATCTGTTCCAAGACACAGTATAGCCAGATTGACCAAAATCAGACAAAGACAAGATACTAAAATTGGCAAGACAAAAACGTCAAGTTACCTACAAAGGACATTCCATCAGGTTAACAGCAGACCTCTCAATGGAAACGATGAGAGCAAGGAAAGAATGGGAAAATATATTCAAAGTGTTGAGTGAAAAACAATTTCAACCAAGAATACTATACCCGGCAAGAGTATCCTTCATATGGAAAGAGAAGACAAAAACAAAACCTGAAATAATTTACCAATAAACAAACAAAAATTGACCAATAAACAAAAGAGGGTGCTGAGTAATTAAAAACATGAATGACACTACACTTTACAGCATGAGAACAGTACTATAGTTTTCCAAAGATGAGGCTGAACATCTTTTTATAGATTTTATTTAGATTTCTAGGATTGCTTTGGGAATATAAAAGACAGATTTTTTTCTCAGCATTTTCCCTACTTTTTCCCTAAATTTACTGATAAACAAAATCCAAAAGAATTTACTGACACCAGGCCAGTTCTCCAAGAAGTTCGGAAGGAAGTGCTATATCAGGAAAACTAAAGTCAGACACACAGAAATAAGAGTTCAAAAACAACTAAGTAAATGACCAGCTTCGTGGTAGAGACAAGTCAAAAGTTGAATGTTATCTTCCAGATTTTAAAAGGAAAGATCGGACCACAACAGAAGATAAAGTACATGAGACTGAACTGGTGAAATAGAATTTTATGACTTTTGACTAAAACATTACTGATCTTCCTCTATGCTTTGTTTTCCACAGTTAAGAATTTTTGTCTTTCTTGAGATGTCAACAGGTCCATGTACCTACTATTTGAACAGAATCCTAACCTGTTTCCTGGCTTCAAGTTTTAAGCAAAGTTCTCTTAACATATTTAAATTTTTATTTATGAAAGCTAAAACTGCCTTTCTATTTAATGACCACAGTAAGCTATATATAGCGTCAGCTGGGTGTCACTTTAGTATATTCATGCCTAAAGTCAAACATGTTCACAGATATGTATATATCAGCTGAACTTGCTATTGAAATTCGTTAATTCAGATATTTTGTGAATCAATAAAATGTGGGGGAAAAGAGAAAGGAATGGAAAGCAACTGCAAATTCCACAGACAGTGTGGGAGGAGGGTGGGAAATGGCAGAGGGTGAGAAATAGTGGGAAAAATATATAAGAAAAAAGAAATGGAAAATTATTTGTTGACAATAAAATGTATGATTAAGCCACTATATAGCGTATTCTGGATGAGAAATCACACTTTGTATGTTATGATGCTTAGCGAATGAATGTAAAATAAATGAATTTAAAGAATTTTTTTAAAAAGGCAATTTCTAATTTATCCAAGTTTTCAAGAGAATGTTTAAGAGGGTAGCAACATTATGAGGATAGCAATGATCCAGATTAACAAAATCCTATATAAAAATAAAACAAAATGAATGCCAACTCATCATGACCAAGTAGGGTTTATATTAGGAATTCAGATGTCCTGAAAATATTAATGTAAATAATAACAGATTAGAAAAACATATGATGCCTCAGGTGATACAGGAAATACTTGATAAAATTTAGCACTAACTCATAATTAAGTCCTAAAAAGAAGGGAAAAAAAGGTGTCCACAACACTGAGAAAAAAATCTGCTTTTTTTATATTCCCAAAGCAACCCTAGAAACCTAAATAAAACCTATAAAAAAGATGTTTAGCCTCATCGTTTGAAAACTATAGTATTGTTCTCATGCTGTAAAGTGTAATATCATTCATGTTTTCAGTTATTCAGCATCCTCTTCCTATAAGAGGATCATATTTGTTCACCATGTCATCAGCCTTGACCACGTGACTTGCTTGACCAATGAAATGTAAGTAAAGTGACACAGGTATATACTTACAAGTAGAAGATTCAAGAACTACAGTGTAGTTCCGTCACATTTTCATTTCTCTTTATAATAAGACCAGCAGGTCCCAGTTAGAGGCTACTCTTTCAGTCTTGGTCCAAAAATAAAGACAACATGAAACAGAACCACAACATAGGCAACCCACCAAATGCATGTAACATAAGCAAGAAATAAACCACTATTGTTTTAAATCAAGAAGATCTGAAGGTTGGATGTTACTATAGCATAACCTAGTGGAAGTTGACAGTGATAAAGTAAAATCCTGAGATGCTACTTTATACACACATGTTTGGGCAAAATTGATAAGTCTGATAACAAGAAGTGTTGATAACCAACAATATGTAAAATCAAACTTAATGGCTACAGGTTGGAATGTAAATTGACATGATCACTTCGGCAACATCTGGAAAAGCTGAAGTAAAATTGCATCTTACCAACCTAGTGATTCCACTACCAAGTGTCCACCCTGAAAAATATTCTTGTACAAGCAAACAAGGAGACATGCACTGCACTATAATGGTCACTGGAAAATTATTTGTTAGTGTATATAAGAAACTGTTTCAGCAGGGGACTATTCATTCAAAGGACTACTATATACCACTATATACCATTTAAAATGAATAAAGTAGATTCATACATCATAAAGACACATGAAGGGCAAAAGAAAAAGATGGGAATGAGACTTCAGTAATATCCTTAATATTTTATCTCGTTTGAAAAATCTGGAGCCAGCCTATAGCAAAGAGATTAAGCACTGTGTATTGGGAGCCGGATCTCATGTGGCACACGATAGTTCAAATCTCAGCCCTGGAGGCTTGGAAAACATACCAAAAGCACCTGCATGTGCAGGCCCAGAATCCTGACAGAAGGGAAAGGGGTCGGAGAGGATTGCAGCATGGCCTGTGTGTATATGGGGAGGCGGGGAGGTACTGGCACATACACCCTTTGGCAGTTAGAAAAAAGTTAAAAAATCTAAAACACATGGCAAAATAGTAATATCTGACTAAAAACTTTATAATGAATACACAATTGTCTCTCCTATTATTTCTGTATTTTTATAATTTTTAAATATTTCATGACTTTTAAAAGATATAAAAAATGTAGACTACAAAATTCATTGTTCTGTCTTGAGATTTAGTAAAATATTTTCAAAGATGAAAGAGACATTCTAGGTCATCTAAGTAAATCCTATCATCTAGAGATGAAGAAAGTGAGGCCCACAGAGATTGAGTAAATGAAATAACAAGCTAACTAAAAGTTGGTTCTCAAAAACCTAGGTTCTCTAACTTCTAAAACAGGTATCAAAGACAAGGGATATGTGATCAAATATAATGCAATTAATTAAGTTTAGAAAACCATTCTATTATTTTCCTTATTGCCGCCCCCAGAACCTGAAACACACAGTAAGTCAGTCTCTGTCTCTGTCTCTGATTAAAAGAGAGTGTTGGGAAAGAAAGGAGGTGAGTGTGAAGGGCAGAAGTAAAGAAAGATTTAAGGACTCCTATGGTCTGAATGTGTCCCTCTAAAACTCATGTTTAGACCTAATGTTTACTGTAATGGGTAGGGCCTCTAGGCAGTGTGATATTTTATTTATACATCATACATCCATGGTTCCCAGATCATAAGTATTTGGCCTTTTTGTCCTTGGTTCTTGAAGCAGCTTTGGAATAGCTTCCAGAGAGAGAAAGATGAAAGAAAACTCACCTCCTTCTACCCTCCTTTCCCCGACTTTTTGTTTTTATTTTTTAAATTTTATTATTTATACATTTAATCACTATACATCATTTAGATTGCAAAGAGACTTTACCCAGAATGATATACACCTCAGTCCAGCCCAGTTGAGAATATTATACATGTCCTCATCAGCAAATAATAAAACCAGAATTTATCTTCTCCAAGGTGGGTCTGACCTTTACCTGAGAGTAAATCATTAAGATTCTCATTCTAAAGGGGTCCTGTCTCAAGGAAGGAGAAACTACCTTTTGATCCAGTAATCCCACTACTGGGTATATATCCAAAGGAAAGGAAACCAGTATTTGCAGAGATACCTGCACTCCCATATTTAATGCATCCTTATTCATAATCGTCAAGACATGAAATCAACCTCGGTGTTCATCAACAGAAGAATGGACAAAAAAAGTGATACACACACACACACACACACACACAAAAAAATATTATTCAGTCATGAATAATAGGAATAACAGGAATGAAATCCTGTCATATGTGAAACATAGATGAGCCTAGTGGACATTTCATTAAGTGAAATAAGCCAGGCACAGAAAGAGAAATACTACATGTTCTCACTCACATCCAGAAGCTAAACTGACCTCGTAGGAGAGAGTAATGGGTTACTAGAGGCCGAGAAGGCTAGGGTAAGTATGAACAGTGAGATGTTAGTTAATGAACACAAAATTACAATCAAAAAGGAAATATAAATGCTAGTGTTCTTTAGCACAGTAGGATGACTATAGTAACAGTAATTTATGGTACATTTAAGGACGGGTAAAAGAAAATTTCAAAATGCTTCCAACAGAAAGTAATGATAAATGTTTAAGGTGATGGGTATGCTAATTACCCTGATTTATGTACACAGTATTCATGCATCCAAAGACCATACTTGTTCATCATAAATACATATAATTTACTATGCCAATTAAAAGTAATTCTACAAACTGATTTTTTTTTAAAAAGATAAAGACAGGACCGTAAATTATTCATTTCTGTATCTTCAGCACTTTGCAACATAACACACATATAAATATATTAACTACTGTTCAACTAGATAGACATATCTCTACCACACTGAACACTCTGGTTGTTACTAAAGTATATCCTTTCTTTTAGCAAGAATTCAAGGAATTAGAAAAAAATATTTTTAATATTTACTAGATTAGAAGATCAAAGAAAAGATTTCACCATATTTTAAACAAGCAAGACAGGTCTTCTGTGTGGCAGACAAAACTAGTTCTGTGGTCAGGTTTGTGAGCACTATAGCCAGAAGTTAAAGCTA
Source organism: Tupaia tana (assembly GCA_026018925.1). Lineage (NCBI taxonomy): Eukaryota > Metazoa > Chordata > Mammalia > Scandentia > Tupaiidae > Tupaia > Tupaia tana. Next base: position 73,043,234 of record JAKSZU010000002.1, read on the forward strand.
GAATCCTGGCTTAACCACTAACTAGTTATGAAACTTTGGTTGAGTTATTTAACCCCCTTGAGGCCTTACATTTCCACTGTAATATTAGGAATATCAATAATAATACCTATGTTATATAAGTTCTGTAAATATTAAATAAGATAGTTCATTCAAAAGAAATCACGCAAGTTCTTCAGTAAATAGTAACTTATCGATATATGTCATGTAACTAATTGAGTTATGAAGAGCAATAAACTCTCTAAAAAAATTATAAGATGCTAGATGCTTTAAACTATAGCATGGCTTCTGTCAGAACAAGGACTAGTGAAATAGTTTATAAATCTGAAGATTTTTTTAATTAAACCAAATAAATGAATTAGATTTTAAGCCATTATCTGCCTCAGAATAATGCATATGTTTAAGTCAACTGCTGACATTTAATTATTCTGAAATGCCAACCTAGTGCTATCAATTCTCAAGAAAAACATCTTATAGCCAGAAGTAATATTCAAAATACTTAATGCTTATTCAAGAGAAACACCAGCCAATACACATGACTTGTGCAGACTGGCAAAGTATGGTCCCTGCAAATCCAAAGAAATACTATTTGTTATGGAAATAACGACCCTTCTCTATTTTTTCTCTTAAAAAAAAAAAAAAATTGTGACAAATTGACCTAAAAATCTTGGTAAAACACAAACATAGATAGTATTGTCTCATGCCACATAAGAGGGCAGACTATATTTTGCTTTCACTCCCTACATGAAGATAGCTCTCCATTCAACTCTCTGTCTCACCTCCAGGTCACAGCTATACTCAGTGCCATCTAGGAGGGTCACTTTACACTGGACGGTTTTGGTCTTCTTGGTGGCTTTTTGAGCAGCTTTTAGCTCATTGGTCTGCACTTCCTTTGTCTCCCTACTTGCTGCTTCTTCTGATTTGTCTTCCTGTATTTCCTTTATCTTCTCTTCTCTCTCCTTACTTTCTTCAGCAGGCTGTTGAAGACAAAAAAAAAATTAAGTTCATATTACAGTTAACCAATTTTTAGAAACACTGTATTAAAAAAAATATCTTCAATAATAACTGTGACTAGATTATAACCACTATAAGGCAAAGATTTTAAAATACTTGAAAATTCTAATAAAAGAATCTTTCCACTCATTTGCCTTCCATCAGCAGTTTTCCTATTTTGTCATGTTGGTCATTTCAGCATTAAATGAGTAAAAGAAACTATATCTCAGGAACTACAATTTAAATATCATTTCAAACAGTAAGATTTCCAATTAAAATCTCATACCACAACAAAACTTGGGCTTCAGTAGACAGCTAAAATGAACACATACAAATCTACTTACTACTTACTGATACTTAAATACCTACATAAATAAATCTAAGAGTAAAAAACACTCTTTTTAAAAGAAATGGCAAGAGTCTGAGAGTATCTGCTTAACTTTAACAGGAACAATATTTTTATTTATTTATTTATTTATTTATTTATTTATTTATTTTTAGGTGTTTTAGGTCATAGGGTGCATACACTCCCTGGAGAGAGAGAGAGTGGGAAAGTGAGAAATCATCCCCCAAGGGGGATGGTCATGCCACAATCCCTTCTCCTCCATTCTCCTCTCATGATTGTTGGGCACGCATGCAGACACACCCAGCATGATTTTTCAAGCCACCAGGTCCAACCACGTGGGAGTGCAGCACATTAATCACATCACCTACTGGCCCCAGATATGAAATTTTTAATAGTATGTATATTTAGGGTTTTTTTTATTTATTTTATTTTGGAAATTTTTTTTGAAAAGAAGTAACAGAAGGTTACTGCGGTAGACCAATCCAAAAACCTATAATCCATATATATATATATATAAGTCAAAGCAATATCTCAACACAAGAGATCTGGAAATGACCTAAAGTAAATCACTGGGGGCATGCCTGCACACTTGCCTGTGTTACGCTATGAGGTTTACATTGCCACACGATCATCTCCAAACATACCTGTCTATCAGCAGTGCTCACTGAAGGCTTTTCCTCCTTGACCTCAACCTTTATTTCCTGGTGTTTTCTCTGAGCTGCTTCTTCAGCATCACCCTTGGCTTGTCTCTCTTCTACCAGAAGGGGCTCCTCTTTATCCAAGATCTGTTCTTCCACGACGGCTTGGGTAGGCTCCTTTTTATCTCCTCCATCTTTGGGCACTACCAAATTATATGACTTTTGTTTCTTAAGCCATGGGGGTATGAATCGAGAAATACCCCTGCTCTCTGTTGGATCCTTCTCTCTCTTCTGGCGGCGTGGACTACTTTGGCTTTCAGTCGCAGGAGATGGCTGGGAACCTTTCTCCTCCTCTGGATCGGACTGATTCTGCTGATTCTCTGCTACTTCGTTAGGTTTCCCCTTGGTTGTATCTGCTCCTAACTGGTCAGAGTCCTTCTTCACTTCAGATGCAGAGCCTACTTCAGTAGTCATGGTCACAGCTTATGCTGTAAACAGAACAAAATCATAAAACTGTTAACTTACAAAGTCTCCTAACTTTCATTTAGAGGCAAGGGATAGGGAAAGGAAGATTGGAGGGTAAGAAAGAGGAATGACTGAGAGGTAACAGGGCAGAAACACAGGTCAAGAAAGAGGGTTCAGATGCACAAGAGAAAATGGCAGCTACTGCCTTTTAGAATTCTCTATCAGAATCACTGAGCCAGCACTTAGCAACACAATAGAATTCTGATTCTATACAGTTACACCTTAAAATCACCATGAACTGTAGGAAGAGGAATTATTTTTACTTGATTTCAATGAGGTATAAAGGATAATAGACCTAAAACTTCTCATTTTCTTAAAGAAAATTACTTTTTTATTGTACTTGGTTTCCTTTATTCTACAATATGAAAATGATATCAACAATATTAGAAATTACTAAGACCGCAGCTGGCCCATGGCCTGGTGGTTAAGGAAGCTGGATCCCACATAGTCAGCTATGCAGTTCGAATCCTGGACCCAGCAACTTAAACACAGGCAAGGGACCAGCAGATGGCATGGCAGTTACGTTGCTAGACTCCCATGTAGTTGACCACAGTTCAAGTCCTGGACCTAGCAGCTTAAAACTCAAGCTGGACGCATGTGCGTGTGGCCCAAAATTCAGAGAGAAGAATGGAGGAGAAGGGATTACAGTGTGGCCACTCTCCCAGGGGGTGATTTCTTGCTTTGTGTCTCTCTTTCTCTCTGTCTCTCCAGCGAGTACACACACCCTATAGCAAAAGTCTCTGTTAAAAAATAAAGAAGAAACACAGGCAAGTGTGCAGACATGCCCCAAAATTTCAAAAGGATGGAGAAATGGAAGAGAAGGGATTGCAATGTAACCACACCTGATTTACAGCGTTTTCTCCCTATCCCTCTCTCCCTCTGGCCAGTGCACATGCCCTCTGGAAAATTTAAAAGGGGGGAGGGAGTCCTAAGAGTTTTTACTATAATTTCACATATTTAAACCAAAATCTATAAAAATGCTAGGTGTTATAAAAACAAATTTTATCTTTTAAAGAATTACTTATTTATTCATTTATTTTCATTTGACCAGAGACAAACAGAGAGAGGGAAAGTGAGAAAGCAAGCCACCAGGTCTGAGACTTGAACCGTGGTCAACCATGTGGCAGTGTCCAGCATCTTAACCACCACACCACCCGCTGGTCCCATATAACAACAAATTTTAAATGTTAGGTGCTTATTTAGTAAGAAAAATATAGAACAGAAATGTAGTATTATATGTTCCAATATTAAAATCTATAATTTACCTTCACTATTCTAATGCAAAGTTAATCTTCTAGGACAGGTACTCAACTATAACCAAAATTCCAACTTATCCTACCCAACCTCAAACATTTTTTTTTTATTTATGATTACAAAAAATATCTACAGGCCCTAATCTAAAACAAAGACATGATGAAAAAAAAACAAAATGCATCTAATGACTGAATGAACCTATCTCAACTAATGAAAATAAAATTTAAATAAGAAAATATACACATTTTACGTCCACAATGAGGGACTTTTAAACTACAGTAGCACCGCTGACATTAAAGACAAGAAAGAGTCAAGACCTACAGAGAGAGCAGATCACATTCATTCTCTTCTCTGCTGCCAATAAAAAGTGCAGTTCTGGCACCTTGGGAAGCTATCTTTCAAAGGAGTGAAAACTTAAATAAGCTTAAACATACAACCATTTTAAAGCTTTACTAAGATATCATTCACAAACCATAAAAGTCACCCTTTTAAATTGTAGTTAGTGGTTTAAGTATAGTCACAAGATTATAGAACCATCATTACTAATTTTTGAATATTTTCATCATTCTGAAAAGAAATCTCGTACTCACAAGTAGTAATCTTTCATTGACCCCTGTCTCCCCAGATCCTGGGGAGACAATCTACTCTCAGTCTGTATGGACTTGCCTGTTTGGACATTTCAAATAAATAGATTCATAAAACATATGGCACTCTCACTTAGCACGAGGTTTCCAAGATTCATTCATGTTGTAACACATACTCGTATTAGACTTGTCCTTTGGGTTTGTTTTTTTTGTCATAAGATGTGTAGATTTGAGGCATGCATGCACACACGCCAGGCATAATTTTCAAGCCGCTGGTCCAGGACTAGAACCGCAGTTGGCAACAAGGGAACTCAGTGCTTTAACCTCCACATCACCTGCTGACCCCTACACTTGCTTCTTAAAATATTACTCAATCTTCTGCAAATCATATCCGATAAGGGTCTAGTAGCTAGAATACGTAAAGAACTTTTACAACTGGAAAAAAAAAAGTTTAAAATGGGCAAAGGGCTTGGATAGACATTTCTCCAAAGAAAATATGCAAATAGTCAATTAACACATTATAAAGGATAATATCATTAGTGAGACAAATGCAGTCAAACCAGTATAAGACACCACTTTATATCCACCAACATGGCTATAATCAAGAATACACTAATAAGTATTGGTGAGGATATAGAAAATTTGGAATTTTTACTATTGCTGGTAGAACTATAAGATGGTGTAATCAATTTAGCCAAGTTTGGCAAAGCCTTTAAAAATTAAACAGAGTTATCATACAGACCAACAATTTCACTGCTAGGAATATGCCCAAAAGGAAAGAAACCATCTGTTCACACAAAAATTTGTACATGAATGTTCCTAATGGCATTGTTTATAACAGCCCCCCAAAACAGAAATACCCAGATGCCCATCAACTGATGACTGGATAAAACATACTACACCCATGCAGAACATTATGTGGTCATAAAAAGAAATCAAGTACTGATGCATGTTACCACATGGACAACCCTGGAAACCTTTATACTCAGTGAAAAAGTGAGTCACATGTTGTGTTATTCCATTTATATGCAATTTCCAAGATAACCAAATCCATATAATAAAAAACGTTTTGCAATCAGACTGTAGAAATCTTATGAATATTCTCAAAAGCACTGAATTGTACTTTTTTTGGTTTTTAGTTTTTTGCCATAGGATGTGTGTGCTCGCTGGAGAGAGAGAGACATGAGAAATCAGCCCTCAGGAGGAATGGCCACACTGCAATTCCTTCTACTCCATTTCCCCCTTGGAATTGGGGCACACATACTTGGTGTGATTTTCAAGCCACCTGGTCTAAGACTCAAACCACCAAGTTTGGTCAGCCACATATAAGTCCAGTGTCTTAACCACTATGCTACCTGCTGGACCCTGAACTGTAAATTCTAAGAGAATGAATTCTTTGATATGTAAGTTATATCTCGATTAAAAGAAATTTGTTATTATCATAATTTTTTAGATGTTAATCTAATATATAAATTCCAAAACAATCAGCCTATATTTAATGGTCTCTAGACGTATAAGTACTGGGCACATAAATACAGACTGCTTTGAGAAGATGAGAGTAGAGGGTACAGATAAGCACAGATAAATCAAGAGCATGTTGCTTAAAAACCATAGGATGGGGCTGGCTCCATGGTGTAGCAGTAAACTGCTATTTAAGAGAAGCTGGATGCGGGACCAGCAGTTGGTGTAATGGCTATGTCGCTGGACTCCCACGTAGTCGACCACGGTTCGTGTCCCGGACCCAGTGGCTTAAAACTCACGCCAGGCGCGTGTGCATGCATGCCCAAGATCCCGAGAGGAGAATGGAGGAGAAGGGATTGCGGCGTGGCCATCCCCTCTGGGGGGTGATTTCCTGCTTTCTGTCTCTCTGTCTGGCGAGCACATGCGCCCTACAGCAAAAACCTCTCCAAAAAAAAAAAAAAAACAAAAGAGAGAGAAGCTGGATGCCACTTGGTGACTGCAGTTTGAATTCCCAGCCGGGTCAGCCTGAAACATGCCAAGCACACACACACACAAGTGCTCTAGATCCTGGTAGGCTCAAGGATTAGAGGAAGGGGACTGTGGCATGACAAGACCCCGTGGCCAGTGTTTCTCTCTCTTGCTCCACTTCTCCCATGTATGTGCAAGCGCTCCATTATAAGTAGTAATATGCTTTATGATCTAGAATAAAAAATAATAATTTTAGGCACAGGAAAAATACTTAACCCAGACTAGGAGAAAAGGGTTGGCAGGCAAGGTTTTGTGCAGTTTTTGACAATTAAGTTGCTTTTAAAACTGTGAGTACTCATTACTCAAGCAAAAGAGTCAGGATAAAGTATGTATGAGGCATAGGGAAGTGTGTGGAAATATAAGAACACTCCTCATGTAGAAAACTGTAAGCACTGAACAATAAAGCACTCTGCAAGGGAGGTAGGGGGCTTGCGTGTAGGAATAGGAGAAAAGGAGAAAGGTGAATTGGTAATAAGGGAAGAAAAGGCAGAAGCCAAACATTAAAAAAAAGTGTCTTACTAGTGACCTGTAGGTTATGTTAATGGAATGAAAAGTCAGACAAGCAGTTTAAGTAGAAAACTAATAAAATCAAATTTGCATTCCAGATAGCACAAGTTGGCCATGAAGCACTGGAGGAGATAAAAGGCTGAAACAGAAAGACATCTAGGAAACTGTCACAGTAACTCAGACATCTGTACTAACTCAGTGGTCTGGACTATGGCATAAGCAGTAGGGTCAAGGGTAAGAGTGAGCACAATGTTAAAGAAGTAGACTGGACATGACGTGGTGTGCAGACAATACACAGAGCTAAAGAGAGAAAGAGTCAAGGAAAAGTTTTAGATTCTGAGAGACTAGGATGATGGCAAAACCACCTGTGGAAATAGGGAGCATGGGGTGGGGGGGAGGATCTGGGCTGAGTCATCTAACAACTGTGACTGAGAGATTTATGAAGATGTGTAGTCGTCCACAATAGACAAAGGTTGGAGGCTAGATATGCATGAGAGATGTAGCTTGGGGGCTCTCATCACATGGATGGTAACTGAAAGCAAGGGTGAGACTGACAGCACCTTACACTCACAACCCTGAGAAGAACCTACCCCCACCAACATATACAGGGCAGGCAGAGAAAAAGATATGAGGCCCAGAAGAAATAAACAGTGGGACAAAAAACTGAGGGGACTATAATCTCCTTAACAGCAATGCTACAAAAACTATCATCTCTATCATCTCTACATGTCAAACATGAATCCTCATTCTTAAGCATTTAAAACTCAAAACCATGTCTTCCAGCAAGACCCAAGGAAACAAGCGGCTCCATATTGCACAGAAAACCTTTTTTCTTTCCTTAATGAACCATTTTCCACATACTCTTTAAGTGCAAATTATTTTTTATATTAATCATGAAATGACCAAAGTTGATTTCTAGCACATACTCTCCAATTACATTCTGAGAGCTAAAAAAAAGTCCTGGTAAGATTAAGACAAAGGAAGTCCCACACTTGTCTAAGCTAACCAAGATAAATAGGCAGCTCTCTAATTACTTTGGCTATGAGAAATAGTCTGGGGACCAATAAACTAAAGCTGATTTTTGGCCAAAATATTTTAGAAGTAATGAAATATAAAACTAAAGTTTCCATTATGATGTTAAATGCATTAGTAATTGTTCATATTTTACTCCTAAGTGTTACCATTCACTGTTATATACTGTATAAATAATTACTGCTCCTCAAAATACCCTGCAAAGTAGGTATTATTCCCATTTTTCAAATAATAAAAAAATAAGTCAAATGACTGGCCCAAAGTCATTAAATACAGAACTCACAACTATACAGACTTCTTCTCACACACAACTCATAATCAATCTCAACTCTATTATACCAGAATGCTCTAATCAACCACAGAGTCCTTGGCTTAGCTGTCAAAGATTCAGGTCAAACTGTGAACATGACTATTGGACAACAAGAATGTATTCTGAGATTATAATTATCCTCTCTTCAAATGAGAAATTTATAGGTGAATTTCTAACACAAAGAAAACCACATCTGGGAGCCAGGTGGTGATGGAGAGGTAAAAATCGAATGGCTCCTTGAGTCAGATTCAGTTGGGAAAATTGCCAGTTTGTGAGCAAAGACAGCTGAGTACACTGGGTACACGTGTGCCCACGATCAAGGACAGCTGAAGCTGGGGTGGACCACAGCATCGGGCCTGTGCCAGGTCTCTTCCTCCCTCACTCTCTCATACCCATGGAATAAATAAATAAACTTCAAAAAAAAAAAAAAAAAAAAACACTCACATTTGAAGGCCATCACTTAGTCATATCATTGCAACCAAGTTGATGGTTAAAAATTGAAGATAAAGCGCTGATACGGAGATAAGCAGCACAGATAAACCATACAATTCAGCCTCCCAACACAGCCCTCATTGATCACCACAGTGTTCACAACACTTTTAAGTGTTCAGAAACTCAAAGCTGATTAGTGCTGCCTGTCCAAATCAAAGTTACAAGACAGAAAATGATGGAAATGGCTAATTGGATTTAAGATACTCAACAATAAGGGTAAATATAATTACGTGTGCATAAGCATGTTCTGAAAATAGTGTCAAAAATGTGACAGAACTCAAAACTAAATACTACCTTTTTGGTTGATAAAGTGGCTTCTTGAATAAATTACCACTATCAAGAAAACATGATTACAGCAATATCCATTCACCATAATTATTATGCCTATGACTCAGAATTTCAAAAGTATAGAAGCCTTTAAGCTACACTGTTCATAAAAATGGAAACTCTTACAGTGGAAGGCAAGATTCCCTCTAAAATGAGACCTTCATGAAGGCTGGGATATTTATTTTATGTACTGCTATGTTCCCAGCAGATAAGAAGTGCCCAATAAATATTTACTGATTGAGTATTGTTAAATCCTCTAGTCTCATAGCTCAATTTCTTTTATCAACAGGAAACTGAGGCTCAGAAAGACTAGAAGATACGCCTAACAAATTTAGATGGGCAAATCCAAAACCAGAGCTCAGGCTTCCTGTTCTCTAGCAATCAATACTCATTGCTCTAATCTCAATTACAATTAACCCAGACTCTATCATTAGTATATTACTCAAACTATCATTATTATAGTTAAATAACATACCACATAAAGGTCCTTCTCTTACCAACCCAAACGAACACTGCTATGAAGAGCCAGCCCATTAGACAAGCATGTGGTTTTGACATAATTACCATGTTGGCATGCTTCATCTGGACTGATAAAAGTGTTCATTATTGTAGCAGCTCCATGTGAAAAAGCATGCATCATTTAACATGCAACCAAGCAGAAAACCATCATCAATGGAGATCAGCACTGGTTAGGTAAAAAGTTGTGTTATATAAAAACATTCTTTTCTTCCCATGTTGAAAAAAGGTTCAATTCCAAGGTGCCATTTCTATCATTAGACTGAACTACCAACCATATAATGTTATGTCATTTAAAACACTGGTCCTTAATCCAAATACTCCATCAAGCAAAGGAAAACATACAACTCTATACACTCATGCAAAGAGTTTCAACGAGAGCATCATGATTTTTTTTTTTTAAAGAGTTTATTTCTTCCATGAGCAATCAAGTGAAATAGAGTGTCCACAAACTAACAGCCCCTAGACATGAAGACCCACCACCAACTTCGGCCAGCTCCAGATCATGAGCATGCACTTGCCTGGTGTGTTAAGGAAAGTCTCTGAAGTGAACACAGATCCTATTCATGTGGGTCAGCCTCACAGAGCACTGGGTTTCACTCTTTCACAAACTTCTATCTCCCAAGCTAATTCTTGGGTCCAAATGTTCCTTTAAAATATTGAGAGCTGGGGCCACTCTTCAGACCCTGTCTGTTAAAATTCCCTGTGCAGGGAACTGGGAGGTACTATTGCTACCTCAGGTCTACTGAGAACACACACAATATGAGGTCCTGCATTTCTACCAAGAGAGCTCAATTAATTACTTAGGGCCTCAAGATTTACAAAGTGGGAAAGTACGGTTGTCCCCTGGTATCCACAGGGGACTGGTTCCAAGACCCTCCACAGATACTAAAACCTGTAGATACTCAAGTTCCTTGACTTGAAGCACTTGTATATAATGTATGCACCTTCTCCTGTATACTTTGTCATCTCCATGTTACTTATTATACCAAATGTAATGTAAATAGTTTTTATACTGCATTGGATATTTTACTTGTGTTACTTTTTAATAATTGTGTCTGTTGTTGTTTTTTAACTTGCTATGGTGCCTGCACTCTCCGGGTTGAATGAAAGAGGTAAAGTGAGAAAGCACCTCCCAAGATGGATAGCCACAATGCAGTCCTGTCTCCTCTATCCTCCTCTTGGTATTTTGGGCACACACATCAGCATGTTTCTCAAGTCACCAGGTCCAGGACTCAAACATCCAATTACATGGGATCCAGCCTTTTTAACCACCACACCCACCAACTGACCCAATAACTGTATAGTTTTTAATTATTTGTTTTTCACCAAATATTTTCAACCTACAGTTGAATCCACAGATGCAGAATTTGTGGATGGGGCATCTGAGGCTGGGACTTCAATTACTTGCAGCCCCCAAGAATCAAATGTGAGAAAACCAGCAAACCAAAAATAGGCAATGGCCCAGCAGCCTCCTAACTCTACTTGGAAAGTAATGGAATGATGCATCTCAAATATATTCAGGAGAAGACAGAAAAGGAAGAAAAGGGAAGAAGAAATATCTGTACAGGGAGACGGAATAACAGAAACAGGTGGATTTAGAATAAACAGCAAGGAAGCTTTTTTCTTCATAGGTTTTCTTTTTCTTTGTAATTTTGCCAGAGGGTGCATGCACTCCCTGGAAAGAGTGACAGAGAGAAGGGGAAAGCAAGAAAGCACCCCCCCTTCCATAGGGGAATGGTCCCACTACATTCCTTTCTCCTCCATGTCTCCTTCCCTTCAGGATTCTGGGCATGTACACACAGGCACGCTTGAGTTCTTCAAGTCACCAGGTACAGGGCTTACACCACACAGTGGGCCATTTACACCATATAGTGGGCAATGTGAGATCTGGCCACATTAACCACCAAGCCACAACTAGCCTAGTTTATTTTTAAGTGTCAGAAGGCCTAGAAAATACAATACCCCACTCTACAAACAAGTACAGATACACTCCAAAGGGAGTATTTGTCAGTTTATCTTATCTATATGGTGATTGAACAAACTTCTTTCTGCTTATCCAATGCTGTTCACCCTAATTATCTTTATGACATACTATACCACTTGTTTATTTTTAAAGAGATAAAGGACTTATAAGAGAGAACTTTTTACGTGAACTATGCAAGCTAGTGTCTGGTTTAAATTAAACCCACACATGCAAAAGATAGGAACTGCAACCCTTTCTAGTTCAAGTCTAGGCAGGATCAGGTTACATTCAGAGCATGTATTTCTTTCCACCCTTCCTTCTTTTTAACAGAGCCCAAGTTTTGTTCAGCACTCCTCCCTCTTCCACGTGTGTCAGCTGATGCTGACTGAGGGATGGGCCACAAAGAGAGGTTCTCCTGGCCTAGGGCAACCATAGTCGTCTCCTGCCCCTTGCCAAGAACTGCAGAAAGTCTACTAGTGGGCTTCAGGAAAGGATTCCTCCCTTTAAAAAGAACCAAAGGGAAGGAGGCCCTTTTGCTGCCTATAAACACTGTACACAAATTCCTGGAAATGCTGTCACCCTGAATCCATTGAGGGGAAAAGTCTGAGGACACACACAATAGATGGTACTGGCAAGAATATCACCGGCCCTTGATCAAACAGTGCATGGCCTAGTCCTATGTCGGAGCGTCTCAGGTGAAATGATATAATCCCCCCCTATGCTTGAAGTACTTGAGGCTGGGATTTCAATTACTTGCAGCCAAAACCATTCTGATATAAGCTCCTATGTATTTTGAGGAAAGTCTGAGGAAATAAGCCTTAGGAAACTGGGAGTGCATACAGATCTCAGGTAATTACTTCTCCCTACTGCATTTTCATGACCCTCATACCAAAGAGCCATGACTGTCAAAGTTTCAATTTTTGCTAGACGATACTCAAGGTTTAAAAACCTAGTAGCTGAGACCAGCAAGTGGTATGGAGATGAAGGAGGCTGGATTCCATGTGCCCGATTGAGTCATTCAAGTCCTGGACCTGGCAGCTTAAAAAGCATGGTAGGTGCTTGTATGCACATGTTCAAAATTCTGAGAGGAGAATAAAAGGAAAGACTGTGGTATGGTCATCCCCTGGGACAGGGAGGGTGAGGATTTCTTGCTTTCCTTCTCTTTGTGTGTATCTTTGTCTGTCTGTCTGTCTCTCTCTCTGTCTCTCTCTCTCTCTCGTGAGAGCACAGACCCCACAGCAAACTTTAAAAGGATTATGGGGTTAGTGGATGGTGTAGTGGTTACAATTAAAACAATTTTTTTAAAGGAAAAAAAACCTCACAACTGAATACTACTGAGATAAACCAGTAATTCTTTATTCTAACTCTAAATAAAAATGAAAAAAAAATCTTAGATTCATCCTGAAGTATCAGATTCCCTTTCTTCATATACTAGAAAGAGGGGTATATGAAAATCAGGATATAATTTTCAGTAAAATCCAATTCCACTAATAACCAAAAGTAAGTGCTATTACTTATTTGTTGAAAGTAAGTCCCAGAGGCTGTCATTAAGAATTAGGTCAAGGAAGAACTGTGCCAGGAAAAGCCTTCTCTATAACCAGCTAGGAGCCCAGCCTGGTGGAACCATCAGTAGCAAACTGAACTGCAGTACATGGAAGCCACATGGGGCACAGCAGGTTTGGATTCCCTGATTAGCTTTAAAGGATTCCAGTACTTACATGTGTGTACACATGCTTATGGGAGATCCTGGCCACTTGAAGGACCAGGGAAAAGAGACTGCACATGATGAGACCATGTTTACGGTGCCTCTCTAACACACATGCTATTATGAATAAAATAAACTAAAAAGAAACAAAACACAAGCAACTGGAGCTGTTGCAGAAATTGATGTTTCCTAAAGTGAACACCAGACAACCAGATGCTATGCATACTTAAGGACCCCAGTTTTGGACATTATTAGTCTCATAATCACACTGTGAATAAACCTTGAAATTCAAGGCAATTCAACTGCACATCCCAACAAAAGTGACAGACATGCAGAAACCTACTGGCTCTTCATCAATCAGTTCTCCACACTGAGTTGTATCGTCAGAAACAGTGGTGAATCACATTTGCCCAAATTCCTTTTCACACGAGTCCCAATTTTGGGTAATGGCCCTAGAGCTACGTTCTTTTTTTGAGAAGTTACCTAACACTTGGATAAAATAGCGTAGTGGTTTGAAGATCAAGCCCGTGATCCAAACAGAAAAGGATGGGAATTCCAGCTCTGACTCATATTCATCATAAAACCATAGACAAGTTATTTCCCCTTCAGAGTCTAAGTTTCCTCATAAACACAACAGGATATAATTTGGACTCACTGAGAGGCTCTAAAGATTAAATTAGATGCTATACATAAAGTAACTGCACATAATATACACATAATAAGTGGTGGGTCACTATTACCAAACAGATGCTGAGAAGTAGAAGGACTAGGCCTGCTTACTAAAAATAATAATACACAGTAATAACAGTAATCACAACAGAAATAATATCAGCTATTTGCTGAGTATTGCCTAAGAAAATTTCCATGTAACAATTCTTTAATCTTCAAAATCCTTTGAAGTAGACACTGAAATTATTACATATTACAGATGAAGAAGGTAAAAAGAATAAACAGCTTGCACAAAGCCACACAACCAATAAATGATAGAGCAAGGCTTCCACTATGCAGATCTCACATTATAGCCACCCAAAAAGACCTCACTATTCTACAACCAGTACCTAGCATAATGTCTGATAGTTGACCATTTGTTGAAAAAGAGAATACAATAAATTACTACCCCCATTTGGGGTTTTTAAACCATTAGCAACACGTTCAGAGCCCCATCCCCTTGAGTTTCACTGACTGTCAGGACTTGAGTTGGGTGAATATCTTAACCCCTTCTTACAAAACATTTACTGAGTACTTTTAAGGCATATGCACCAGACGCCATGATTAGAGATGGAAGAATGCTGCTCGCTGCCTAGTGAGAGACTTAAGTGGTAAAATTAGGATTAATATATGGTTAAACATGTTCTTACTAATACATAAATACTTTGGTATTTTAGATTCAGAAATTACTACTAGTCTGAAAAGCACTCATGGTTTTCTTAAAAACTACCACTATCAACTCTTTAGGAAGTCACACAATGGTCCTTTATGGAAAATGATGGTCAAACGTTCATAAAAATAAAAATAGGCATCATGGTTTTAAAAGAGCACTAATTCCCACCCTCAACTGTATTTGCTAGAAATATATCTACTCTCTAGCTGAATGTGAGCAACTTGAATAAAAACTCAAAACAATTCTGGTTAGTGCCAGCTAGTGTCGTATTGGTTAAGGTGACTGGATCCCACATGGCCAACTGCACAGTCAATTCTAGACCCTGTGGCTTAAGGAACATGCCAGGCATGTGAGCATGCATGCCTAAAATCCCAGAGGGAAATGGAGGAGAAGAGACTGCTGAGTAGCCATCCCTCCCGGAGGGGGCTCTCACTTTCTGTCTCTGTTGCTCCAGCAAGTGCACATGTACTACAGCAAAAATCTCTCTCTAAAAAAAATAATGATAAAATTAAATAGTTTAAAAATTATTTTTTTCATTTTTGAATTGGCTGAGCTGACTTAAATCAGCTCAGTAGTGAAAAAGGCAGCTAAAGGATGAGGATAGAATTAATGGAGAAGGAAAACAAGGGTTACAAAAACATAAGAAAAGATGCTCACCACAGTCATTGTAACAGAAATTTAAGCTAGAAGTTTGAAATAGAGACATCCAAGAGTTTAATCCTGTAATCACTGAGCAAGGTATGGGAACACAGGCATTCTCACAATTGCTGGTAAAAGAATAAATTGGTACAGAGCCACTGGAACCTAATTTACCACTAGTTATTAAAACTCCAAACATGGGGACCAGCAGTTAGCGTAATATGTCGCTGAACTCCCATGTGGTCAACTGCGGTTCAAGTCCTGGACCCGGTGGCTTAAACACACCGGGTGCAAGTGCACGCATGCCCAGGATCCCGAGAGGAGAATAGAGAAGGGACTGCAGCATGGTCATCCCCCCTGGAGGGGTGACATTTCGTTTTCTGTCTCTCTGTGTCTCTCTGGCGAGTGCATGCGCCCTATAGCAAAAAAAAAAAAAAAAAAAAAAAAAAAAAATATATATATATATATATATATATATATATACAAACATGTACACACTTTAAACCAGCAAACCTATTTGTCGCAATGTATTTTGCAGATAAGTATGTAAAGAAATTATTTACAAGGTGATTTGCTACATTATAATAGCAAAGGATAAATGTCCTTTAATAGGGAACATTACAAACAGAATATATAAAAAAAAGTTCCCATTCCACTTAGTTCCCATCCCACTTACCAAAATAACTCCAAGATACATTACTAAGTAGAAAAAGCAAGATTGAAATAGCATATATGGTATGCTAGCTAACAGGCTGAAAGCAATAGTGTGTGAAAGGGACTAGCCACAGTGGTTCAACAGAAATTCAACACTCTACGATGCTGAGGTCACATGGAAACGTCCAAGGTTGGCAAGCCAAAGTCTCCCCCTTCGAACACCAGGTGCATGTGCATGTGCCCAAGATCCTGGCTGGCGGACACTGGTGGTGGATCACAGTGTGAAGACCCTGCCTGTCTCTCCCCTCCCTCCTCTGTGTGTGTGAGTGTCCCTTATGGAAGAAATAAACTTGGAAAAAAATGTAAAACTCAGATTCACTGTGTGGGAGGTATAAATATGTGAATAGGCACACACACACACATTTGCTTATACATACGTAATGGAACTAGGAAAAGGCACAGAGAGTAACAGCAGTGATAAGGGGAATGGCAGGTGGCACTGGGAGGAAATGGCACAGAAGTACAGATAGGGGAGACAGTTTTCACGAAGCAGAAGTTTTCATAAACTGAAGCACTGCAGTATTTATTAGGAGAACAGCAGTTGCATAATGAGCCCATCTTAGCTGACCTGCTTTCTTACAGACAAGTCAAGTGCCACGAGTGCCCCACCACATTGACAGTGCCACCTTGCCCCATATTTCGCAGCTCTAGACACATGAATGAACCGTACACACACAGAAACTTCCAGTCTTGATTTCAGCTCAGCAGTAGCACCAAGTGGCACAAAAGAAAACTGATTTCCTAGAATATGAAGTTTAAGAGGCCTCTGCATCCTCAAACTGATCTAGCCTCTAATTCAGTTCACAAACCTACCCCTTACTCCAGACGGACAGCTAGTAGTAGTATGACTTCCAAAGCGTCTATAGCAGAATTCTTATGCAATCCATCTGATTAAACACAGACACACACACACACCCCCCTTAGTTCCTAGGGAAATCTTGGGTTTCTTTTTTTTTTTTTTTTTTTTTTTTTTTTTTTTTTTTACATCTTTTTGTGAGTGTAGAGTTGAAACAAAAGGTGTATTTTAGAGAAATACCCCATGTTCTCAGTCATGTGTGTAAACTAAAAAAGATGTTTAGATTCTAGATTCTTGATTCAATGACTACACACTGTAAAACATGCTTTTAAAAACTGGGGCTGGCAAGTGGCGTGGTGGTTAAAGGCGCTGGACTCCCACATGGCCGACCGCGGTTCAAGTCTCGGACCTGGTGGCTTGCTTTCTCACTTCCTCTCTCTCTCTCTCTCTCTCTGTCTCTCTCTGATCAAACTGAAAAATAATAATGATATAATAATAAACTTAAATAAAATAATTCTTTAAAAAAAAAAAAAAAAAACCATGCTACATCCCCCCCCCCCCAAAAAAAAGGCAAAGACTTCTTAAATAAGACTCCCAAAGCACAGGCAATAATCCATAAAATAGACAAGTGGGACTATATTAGACTAAGAAGTTTCTGCACAGCAAAGGACACAGTAACAAGTGTGAACCGACAACCCTCAGAATGGGAAAATATTTTTGTTAAATATCCCTCAGACAAGGGACTGATAACCAGAATACACAGGGAACTCAAGTGCCTTATGTGAAAAAAAAAAATGATTAACCCAATTAAAAGACGGGGAAATGAGCTGAACAAAAATCTCTCTAAGGAAGACATACGAACAGCCAAAAAGCATATGAGGAAATGCTCAACATCTCTCATCATAAGGGAGATGCAGATAAAAACCACAATGAGATACCACCCAACCCCTGTCAGAATGGCAGAGATTAAGAATATAAAAAGTGATAAGCGTTGGCGGGGATGTGGTGAAAAGGGAACCCTCCTACACTGTTGGTGGGAATGTAAACTAGGTCAACCACTGTGGAGAACAATATGGAGGTTCCTCAAAGATCTACAAATAGAACTACCATTTGACCCAGCAATCCCACTTCTGGGTATCTACCCGAAGGACAGGAGAATGCTCAGTCAGAAAAGTGCTTGCACATCAATGTTTATTGCAGCAGTATTCACAATTGCCAAGACATGGAACCAACCTAAATGTCCACAAACTGATGAATGGATTGGAAAAATGTGGTATATATACTCTATGGAATACTACTCAGCCATAAAAAATAACAAGACCCTGACATTTGATAGAAAGCGGTCAGATATGGAGGATCTACTGCTGAGTGAAGTAAGCCAGGCTATAAAAGAAAGATATTGTATGTATCCACTCAATATATACCGACTATCCGCACTCTATGGTAGAGAGCAAAAAACTGGAGGACATAAAAGCAGTGAAGGTACTTAATGAGAATAGGACAGTGTGGAATGGGGGAGGTGAAGAGAAGAGGATAGAGAAAGATAGCAAGAGAACAATAGAGAGGCAGGACGTTAGTGAGAAAAAGATATGGCTTATTAACTGTAGATAATGACATGTATAGTCATGTAGACGTGTATCCTCAATTGGATTGGTCTGAGAAGTATTTCATGATGGGCAAAGTCTTTTTATAAGCAAAATGAGAAATAGTGATTGACTGTTTTAAAAAAAATAATTAGAATAATAATAATAATAATGATTGGGGAATACATAGAAAAGATATTGAATGTTGAAGTGGGAAGATTAATGTCTCTATATTGACTGACATGCATGGCATTCCCTTTTGAAAAAGCATTGTAATAGGGACCGGCAGTTAGCGTAATGGCTATATTGCTGGACTCCCACGTAGTCGACTGCGGTTCGAGTCTCGGACCCGGTGGCTTAAACTCACGCCAGGCGCGTGTGCGTGTGTGCCCAAGATCCCGAGAGGAGAATGGAGGAGAAGGGATTGCGGCGTGGCCATCCCCCCTGGGGGGTGATTTCTCGCTTTCTATCTCTCTGTCTCTCTCTGTCTGTCTGGCGAGTGCATGCGCCCTATAGCAAAAACCTCTCCAAAAAAAAACATTGTAATACACTGTAAAGTTATATGTAATCCAATGTAATATAAAGAAGATTATGATTATAATAAAAATTAAAAATTATAAAAAAACATGCTACATCCCACAAAAAAAATGTACAATTATATGTAAATCCAAAATCACAACTTAAATGAATTGCTTAATTAATTAATTAATGACCTCATAGAAATTGAGAGGAGAAGTGTGATTACTAGAAGCTGGGAAAGGTAAGGAGGAGAGAACATTATACTCACCATACAGAGATTCTCGTTAATAGATACAAAACTACAAGTAGATCGTGTTGTGTTATATAGTAGCTATAGTCAACAACAATTTACTGCATAGTTCAGATTAGCGAAGGGAAAAAAAAAAGGATTTTGTTGTCGACACAAAGGAATGACGAAGGTTTAAAATGATGGGTATGCTCGTTTCCCTGCACTGACCATCAGGCATTATATTCTCGTGCTGAAAAAACATAGGGTATCCCACATCTATGTATAATCATTTTATATCAATTTTTAAAAAGGTGTCTTTGGCTAACAATTTTGATACATATGTAGACAGGCCATAAAGATTATTCCTATTCTCCATTGGTGGAATGGGAACAGGGCCCTTCAAAATAGAATTCCCTGAAAGCTGAGAAAGTTTTCAAAAAGGGAGGATAAAACAGAATGGAAAGATGATTCAGTTTCTAAACTGTTACACATACAATCTCTGTCAGCAACTTCCTACTCATTTATAGGAAAAAGCAGAAATAAAACGGGCCTAACATGCACAGGGATGTCATCACATTTCCTGTCCACACCTTTTCCCTGCCCTGCACCTGCTACTGTGCTTACATAAGAGTGCACAAATGCGTAACTACATGTTCCTAGTACAGGGTTATCCATCTACTTTTTTTTGGAGAGGTTTTCGCTATAGGGCACGTGCGCTCACCAAACAGACAGAGAGAGACAGAGAGATAGAAAGCAAGAAATCACCCCCCAGGGGGGATGGCCACGCTGCAATCCCTTCTCCTCCATTCTCCTCTCGGGATCTTGGGCACGCACGCACACGCGCCCGGCATGAGTTATAAGCCACCGGGCCCGGGACACGAACCGCGGTCGACTACGTGGGAGTCCAGCGACATAGCCATTACGCTAACTGCTGGTTCCCTCCACTGGCTTCTTGATCTTTCGTGATGTTCCTAAAATCAGGAAACATTTATTGGACCACCATTGTATAAAGCCCTAGAGACAAGAAAACATACTAATGTGCAGTTTCTCCCAGTGACATCACAACCAGGCTCAAACTAATGCAATGTCAACACCAACAATCTCCTTGCTCACTAGCGACGCGAGGGAGTACGCTTTTTTGTTAACTCACCGCACAACTGCCTTATACACAAGGTCCCTACCTAGCCCATCATGCCCACTTGGTATCAAGTGACAATTTATAACCAGTCTAATACTTTTTCTACATGAATCAAATTCTGAAATAAAAAAAAAAAAAATGGTTCAGAAGACTCTCCTCAAATAAGCTAACAACAAATCCACAAGGTTAACTGCACAGGATAAAGGCACAGGCTGCAGACGCTGCATTTTAATAGGTCATAAGACAAAAGCTTGTCAAAGTCAATCAAGCTCCCACACTATGACAAGTCCACCACACTGGAGCCTACACTGATCTCATACTTTCAAATCCTCTTCTCTCCATAAGCTTTGGAATGCTGTAGTCAACAAGCATAAATATCTAAAACCCTGTCAAAAAAAAACATAATTCTTTTTTAAAAACTGATTTATTTATCATTATTTTTAAAATTTGCTACAGGGCATGTGCACTTATGGGGAGGGGGAGAGGGAGAGGGGGAGGGGGGGGAGAGAGGGAGAGAGAGGGAGAGAGGGGGGGGAGAGAGAGAGAGAGAGCATGAGCGAGCAAGCCAGCCACTAAGTCTGGGACTTGAACTACAGTTGGCCATGTGAGAGTCCAGTGCTGAAACCCACTAGGTGCCTACTGCCCCCCATAATTTACTTTTTAAATGTTGGTAGTTAGCTCTTCCGCCATCTTATAGCACTACCAGAGAGTTATGCCAATGTGTAGTATATGTTCTAAAAAAATAAGACTATACTTTGAGTAAAGTTTCTAACTTAGGTGAGCATCCAAATGTTGATGCCTGCCTACTAGACTACCACTGGAAGATGCAATAGAGTGTTAGAATTAGGGGGTTTCCAAGCCTGACATGATAAGAGCAACTTTTCCCAGGCAGGAAACACCAACTACAATGGAATTACAGACATGCCATTTGGACTGCTATAAAACCTTTTTTTTATTTATTTAAAGTATTGAACATTTCTACTCCAAGCACTAGTCTAGTTCAAAACTACTTTACTTCAAGGGACCAGCAGTTAGCGTAATGGCTATGTCGCTGGACTCCCACGTAGTCGACCGTGGTTCGAGTCCTGGACCCGGCGGCTTAAACTCACGCCGGGCGCGTGTGCGTGCGTGCCCAAGATCCCGAGAGGAGAATGGAGGAGAAGGGATTGCGGCGTGGCCATCCCCCCTGGGGGGTGATTTCCTGCTTTCTATCTCTCTGTCTCTCTCTGTCTGTCTGGTGAGCGCACGCGCCCTATAGCAAAAACCTCTCCAAAAAAAGAAAAAAAAAAAAAAAAAAAACTACTTTACTTCAAATAAACTATTTTGGGACTGGTGGTGGCCAGGAAAAGTTTTCATTTTATCTAACTGCATTTGTTTCCTTAAAGGTAAAATTCTCAAAGTTCCATATTCACAAAAGTGATTTGGTAAGGAATCTTGCTGAAAAAATACATCCTACATTCGATCTTTTGAGTCCACCAAAAAGTTCAAGCAAAACTAATAATAAAGTTTTAGATTTATCTCTCCAATGTAATTTTTTGTGATCCTATGATGTTAAGCTCTAGGTCATAAAAATACAAATAATCTATACAGAAACACTTTGTAGACAAAGCAGATGGGAGAAGATGATTGGCTCTCCAGATTATCAACATCACCTTGACAGCAATCATTTATTCGGTTCCCCATCATAAAGTTGCAAATAATTTGAAGAGACAATTATTCGTTGGAATAAAAAAATATATAGAAAACTTAAATTTCCCATGTACGCACGCACCCCTCCCCCCAAAATACCATAATTCAGTGGTATAGGAGCACTGCCTCCAGTGTCAACAATAAAAAAATCACAGAGATCAACTTATCTGGTCACTACAGTGGTAGTGTTTTATTGCTTCCTTAGAAAGTAGCACTCAAAGTCCCTTTTGAAGAAGGACTGCTGAGACTGCTAGATTGAAAAAAAAAAAAAAAAGTTTTCATACTTTAAAAAAATACAAATTCTGGATGACTGAATTCAAGCAACACAATTTTTAACATGTCTTCGATGTGACAAAAGGATAAATATTCAGCAATAAAAGAAGATGTTGACACCTATCCTTATTTAGCCAATATTTATTTAGGGTGTGATAACATCAAAATAATGCACAGTCCTTGATAACTGTTAATGGCTGCTAATCTGCAGATGCTAAACACTGTCAGTTCAAATCTCTGATAATGACAGCATAACTTCTTTTAATCAAATGAGTTAGTGTGAAAATGAAGCACTTTATAATTAATTGAAAGTTGTTATCTTTATCATGCTAATAACTATACTGTACACTATTACCCTTACACAGCCCTCACTGTGCTTTAAGAAAATTTAACTTCCACTGAATAAGTCCACTGTGAAGCAGCCAGACAGATACAAAGTGAATTAACTAGTTTCATTATTCTTATAGATCGAACCTGAAAAGGATATTATATTAAAGGTAACTTGACATAATTCAACAATTACCTAGAAAAAGGCAAACGAGTGATTTGAAACTAAACACTGATCATGGGGGGAAAATCATTTTAATAGAGCTTAACTCAATTATAACAATATATTCCTTTGCCCAACAATATACATATCCAGATTCCATCTGAACATTAGTATTTTCCACGTTTTCAATCCCCCGGATATTCAATCATACTCTGAAAAGCAAACTTCTCTCACAAGCAAAAACCAGCAATCATGTAACCCAACTGCTACACAAATGCCCAAAAAAAAAAAAAAAAAAAAAAAAAAAAAAAAAAAAAAAAAAAAAAAATCACCCCTTAAAATACATACGCAGCTTTTAAGCACATCAAGCCGGTTGTCAATTGTTCCCTCTCATTGGAAGATTGTGGAAGCTGATGAAAATCTACGCTCCAAAGCTTAATGAGCAAGATCAGCCCCACCCAAGCCAGACCCTGCTGGAGAAGGGCATGCTCAGTAGAAAAGCCCAGCTTGCTTCCAAGTCACTTCATTCCTCGGCTGGAAAATTCACATGGGTCAAAGAAAAAAGTCAAGCTTCCTACTGCCTGTTCTACTGACTAAAGGAGAAACTCTTCTACCAAAAAAAAAAGAAAGAAAGGAAAAAGTTTTACTAATAACTGTAATGCTATTTTTTTAATTCTACTATCACTGATCTTTTTCCTTATTTAGTGCTTGTGATTCTAATTTTTATTTTTCTTTGTGTCTCTATCCTTCAGCTTTGATTTTATTATTGTCACTTTAATCTATCCTATAAATAGACACTAGTAGTATGTAACAGTCTAATCGTATTTATAAACTACTATAAACTGATACATATTTAGATATAGAGAAAGCATGCAAAACATAGTCCAGTTTTCTTCTTTTTTTTTTTCTTTTGAGAGGTTTTCGCTATAGGACGCATGCGCTCGCCAGACAGACAGAGACAGAGAGACAGAAAGTGAGAAATCACCCCCCCAGGGGGCATGATCATGTCACAATCCCTTCTCCTCCATTCTCCTCTCGGGATCTTGGGCATGCACGCACATGCGACCGGCGTAAGTTTTAAGCCACCGGGTCCGGGACGCGAACCACGGTCGACTACGTGGGAGTCCAGCGACATAGCCATTACGCTAACTGCTGGTTCCCCAGTTTTCAATACATAAAAATAAAATACTCA
Organism: Tupaia tana; assembly: GCA_026018925.1. Classification (NCBI taxonomy): domain Eukaryota; kingdom Metazoa; phylum Chordata; class Mammalia; order Scandentia; family Tupaiidae; genus Tupaia; species Tupaia tana. The sequence goes on from JAKSZU010000002.1 coordinate 73,067,058, forward strand.
TTTTGATATATTCATATCACATTTTTTACTTTTTTTTTTGAGAGGTTTTTGATATGGGGTGCATACACTTGCTAGAAAGACAGAGAGACAGAAAGCGAGAAATCACCCCCCAGGGGGTATGGCTACGTCGCAATTCCTTCTCCTCCATTCTCCTCTCGGGATCTTGGGCACATACACACATGTGCCCAGCGTGAGTTTAAGCCATCAGGTCTGGGACTCTAACAGCGATTGACTACATGGGAGTCCAGTGACATGGCCATTATGCAATCTGCTGATCCCTCATATCACACACATTTTTTAAAAGGAAGCTTTTATCCTTCTTTTGTTAAGTTTGCTATAGGGTACATGCACTGGATGGAGGCAGACAGAGATAGGAAAAGTAAGAAACCCCTCAGGAAAATGGCCATACTGCAATCCCTTCTCCATTCTCCTCTCAGGATTTTGGGTACACATGGCCAGCATGTTTCTCAAGAAGCCAAGTCCAGGACTTGGACCCCAAAGTCAGCCATGGAGGATACCCTTAACCATTATACCACAAGCTGGCCCTATGTAGTCAATCTTAAAATGAACAATGACTGAAAATAGAATAATCCTAGAACCACCTGTCATATGAATACAAATACATATGGTAGCAAAGTAAATATAAAGTCACCAAAATAATTCAAATGTGTCAATTCTGATTCAAGTAAGAGCCATCTGAGAAATAACTAATTTTCCTTAACTCTACAATACCAACCTCCTCCTCCATTACATTTCCACAATTTAAATTCTGAACTTTTTTCCACCAATGTCCATTTTTACAATAAGAATTCAGGACTAAGAGAATGCCACTGGATCCACATGTGCATTTTATCAACTTGCCCTGCTACCAAATTGCTCTCCTATTAAGCAGTCACTAAAGGAATGACTAACCTTCTGTTCACATTCACCTACAACAAAGTCATTTTTGGAAAATAAAAAAGGGTCTTTTTGTAATCACAAAGAAAACACTTTAAATATTTAAATAAGCAAGATGTCACCTGTACTAACTGGTAGAGAAAGGATAGGGTTTATTTTATGGGAAGACAGTGAAAGTGTTTCAGTAGCAGTTCTGAAGAGAGAAATCTCTAAAGAACAAATACGAAACTTATTTTTAAAAAGTCATTCTGTAGGATGAAAGTAAACTTCACCATCTATCACAAAGGTTTTTTTTTTTTTTCTTTTTTTGGAGAGGTTTTTCGCTATAGGGCGTGTGCGCTCGCCAGACAGACAGAGAGAGACATAGAGACAGAAAGCGAGAAATCACCCCCCAGGGGGGATGGTCACGCCGCAATCCCTTCTCCTCCATTCTCCTCTCGGGATCTTGGGCACGCACGCACACGTGCCCGGCGTGAGTTGTAAGCCACCGGGTCCGAGACGCGAACCGCGGTCGACTACGTGGGAGTCCAGCGACATAGCCATTACGCTAACTGCTGGTTCCCCTATCACAAAGTTTTCACTGGTTCAGAAAAGGGCAATTTGGTGAACTTTTTAGTAAAGCCAATTTTATTCAATTTGGAGCATCATCCTTTATTTAGATTAAGTCCTTCCCATTTTTTTATGTTAAATGTATACTGCTTAATAAGCATCAGTAGTACAACTGCAAATTTATTTCAATATACTTATTTGGAAAAATAACAGCTCCAAACCTTTTTCTGAAACGTATTGCCTCGTAGAATCCTGAGATGAAATCTGAGCGCTATTGACCTATAGCACTGGACCCAGTGAAGTCTTGACATTCCACTCCAGGCATTTTATTTTTTAAAATCACCCTTATGGTTCACCACCCTCTTCTTTCTCTTACTCCCCACCTACTGCTAAGGAGTTAAGTGTGCTCCGTCTGAAGTTCCTATGTTGAACATAACCCCCATTGTGATGACATTTGGAGATGAGGGCTCTGGAAAGTAATTAGGCTTAAATGAGGTCATGAGGGTGGGGCCCCCAAGATGGAATTAGTGACCTCACAAAAAAGAGATACCAGAAGATTTGTGCACTCTCTCTTCTCTCTCCCTCTTTCTCTGCCCCACCCCTCTCCATCATATGAGAACACAGTGAGAAGGAAGTCAACTACCAGCCAGGAAAAGCCTTCATCAAAAACTCACCATGCCACTTCCAACTTCTAGCCTCCAGAACTAAGAGAAAGTAAACTTCTAGTGTTTAAGCTACCCATCTATGATATTTCACTCTGGCAGCGAAAGCTAAGATACCCACCTTTTGAACTATGGAATTCAATGCTACTGCTCAGCTCCTCCTGCCTTCAAAACAAGAGAGACTGGGGACCAGCAGTTAGCGTAATGGCTATGTTGCAGAACTCCCACAAAGCCGACCGCGGTTCAAGTCCCGGACCCAGTGGCTTAAACTCACGCTGGGTGCATGTGCGTGCATGCCCAAGATCCTGAGAGTAGAACAGAAGAGAAGGGATTGCAGCATGGACATCTCCCCAGGGGAGTGACTTCTTGCTTTCTTTCTCTCGGTCTCTTTCTATCTCTCTGTCTTTCTGGCGAGCGCACGCGCCCTATAGCAAAAAAAAAAAAAAAAAAGAGGCTGAACAGTAAATACGTGAATCTCATTGTTCAAACAAAGGTTAAAAGAAATAAGATAGGGAGAGAGTTTTGTGACACCATGATTTGGAAACAGAACAATTAACATCTTAGATAAAAAAGACTGAGAACCCAGATACAGTAAATGAATTCCTAAACTATATATCCAGTAAGTAGAATAGCCAGAATTTACACTAATTTAGTCCGCTTTCAAAGCCAGTGGACTTTCAGCAAGGCTGTATTACCTCTAGCTTATCATCCTTGTTTTCCAGATAAGAAAACTGAACTAAGAAAGGTAAAATTATTTATATAAAGTTACTCACTGAGTTACTGACAGAAGTACACAAATCAGGTCCAGTGTCATTTATATTATTCATTTCCAGTAAGATTTTGTATGTACTGAAGTGTACATAATATATAGGTTGAAACATTTACAAATGTCTTAATATAAAAAATTGTTAATATGAATATCTATACAACTATTTTGGGAAAATCCCAAAAGAAATCATGTTGGTTGGGATTAGACTAGGGAATGCTTTTGCTATATTTATATATGCGAGTTATTTTAATCAAGTGTTATAATGTCTTGACTTACAAAAATTGTCCTACCATCTGCTACTTTGGAGGACAACGAATGAACTGAGTAAGATGTAGAGGACCCACTAATCTGCTAGGTCACTCATAGATCCAAAACCATAAACGACACAAGCCTTGCACAGAAAATACATCGGGGTTGCAGAAAAGAGGATGAGTCAGAGAGACAGAGTTCCTTTGGTATTCCCACCTCATTTTGAGAAGCAATCATCATCTGCCCAGACCAAAAGAAAAATAAAGGGAGGAGGGGCAGAAAACACAATTTTCTGTCTTAACTCTAAAATAACCTAAAATATACCCAGAAAGGAAAACAATGTTTTTATTCTAGCAGTTTTACAGGGGATCCAATCTTCCCAGCCATCGACTGTCACGCAATACTGTAATTTACAAACGAACATGGAGAAGTTTCATGGCTCTTCAATAAGCAAGAACTTCCACTGGTCTTTAACCAAAATTTATAAACATTTCTTTTAAAATGACCCAACTGGACCAGTGTCATTTTAATTCTCTCAGGCAAGTACACATGCCCTGTAGCAAAAACTTAAATACATATATATATTTATTACACACATATTACACATATTATGTATATTACATATATATTACATATATTATATATATTATATATGTATAATTAATCCATCAGTCCAATTTATCTATTTCATCCTCAATTTGTGGAAGGAGAACTCTTTCCATACCCTAACCCATTCCATAATGTCCCTTTTTTTCTCTTCTCTCTTTTAAAATGGACTCCACCGTTCCATGAGGCACTATATAAATAACAAACATGTCACCAGAAGACTCATATCAAGAAACATAATATATAAAGTTGAATACTGCTCCCCTGCAAGCTGGAAAAGTGTTTAAGTGTGGGGAGGTACAATTCCATCTGTGGCCCTCTCCTCACCGCATCTGCGTCACCGTCTCCCTACTGCCTCATACCTGCAATCTGCAGTGTAGATGCTTATTTGAGAACGCGATGTACATCTGACCCTTCACAACTTCATCCACTCTCCATAATTTAAAACTATAGCTCTGGGGACCAGTACAAAGCATAATGGTTATGTCACTGAACTACGACACAGTAGCTCTGGGGACCAGCAGAAAGCATAATGGTTATGTCACTGGACTACCACACAGTTCAAGTCCCAGGCATATGTGCATGTGCACACAAGATCTCCAAAGGAAAATGGAGAAGGGATGGTGGCGTGGCCATCCTGCATGGACGAGATTTCTCGCTTTCTGTCTCTCTGATGAGCGCACACAGCCTATCGCAAAAATCTCTTTACTATTTAAAAAAAAAAAAAAAAAAACCCTACAGCTCTGCTCATTTTTCTGTAACTTCACTTAAAAGTTTCTTTTAAAAATACTTAGTTCTCCAAACTTGAATTATGGAAGAAAACCCTAACCATAGTGCTTAATATGTTCTCATCCACAACCGCACCCATCCAAAACAATAAAAATGTCCAACATCAAGTCAGCATATTCATAATTAACTTTGCATAGGAGATCCTGATTTGAGTCTGCACTTTTGCATTTTGCTAAGATCCATTCATCCCATGAGGAGCTGTTGCTTGCTTGCTGATAGCTGAAGATACAAACCTGTGTAAAAAGTGGCTCCAGTACTTTGAGAGAAGGGTATTTACATAAATATACTACAAAGAGAATAAGAGCTCTAATGTAGTCATAAACAATTTAACAGTAACTGATTTGATGAGAGAATTATGCTTCCTGGGGTGTCACTTGAGCTGACCTTGCAAGATAAGCAGCAACTTGCCAGGCAGATTATAAGTGGGTCTAAGTACACTCCTCACCGTGGGAACAGTAAGTGAAAGGCACAAAACCCTGAAAGATAAATGTGTTGTAGAGAACGGTGAGTACTTTAGCTGTCTGGAACACAGGGTGGGGAGAAGAGTTCAGAAAGGGAAGCAAGAGTCAAATAATGTATGATCAGTACTCTAAATGCAGATGTGTTTATTCTATTCTGTAGGCAATGGACAATAATATTAATTTTGTATTTCTGGAGGATTACTTAGGCTGTCACTTGAGAACAAGTGACACAATGAAAGGAAACTGGTTAAGATGATGCTTGAGAAATAAGGGACACAGTGAAAGGAAACTGGTTAAGATGATGCTCCAGTAATCTAGACTATGAGAGAGGGGTAAAGAAGACAAATGTGAAGAGATGGAGTCAATAGATATTGAGTGGGTAAAATAAACAAGACTTGATAACTAGATCATGGAAGTAATGGTGGACCACGTTCTCTGGTTCCTGGCAGGGGAAAGGTTGGAGAAGGGTGCCATTAACCTAGAGAACGACTTCCCAGAAGAGTAGGAAACAGGGGATGAAGGAAGCAAACATTCCATTTGAAGGCATTTGGAGTGAAACGTTTATGCAACATCCAGGTGGAAATATCAGAAGGCTGATGAGAGCGGTATGTCTGATGAGAGATGCTGGTTTCTGCACAAGATCTGCAACTGCTTAGTCAGTCAGTGTTATCATAAGTGGATGAAAACCCCAAAAGAACAGAGTAAGAACTATGCTCAGAATAAATCTCCCATCAGAAAGAACAAGAAACCTATTAAGGAGGCTGGAAAGGCTCAAAAGACGGCAGGGGCCAGCAGGTTACATAGCGGTTACAACACTGGACTCCCACATGCTGACGGCACTTCAAGTCCCGGACCCAGGGGCATGAAATTCATGCTGGATTCATGTGCATGCACGCCCAAAATCTGGAGAGAGAATGGAGGAAAAGATATTGCAGTGAAGCCATTCCCTTCAGGGGGTGAGGGATGATTTCTTGCTTTCTCTCTCTCCATTTCTGTCTGCCTCTCCAGCAAGCACACATGCTCCACAGCAAAAATCTCTCCAAGAGGAAAGAAAAAAAAAAAGAGAGAGAGAGAAAGACATCAAACCACCAAGAAAGTACTGGCAAGAGGGAAGAAACAAGTTGAGGGGAGTCGCCATGAAGGGTAAAGGCAGGCTGCCTTGGGTATCGATAAGGGTTAAAGAGTGTCATAAAATTGCTGGTAACCTCAAAGACAAGTTCTATCTCTAGTCAGAGAAAAAGCAAGTGGTTAAAGAAAAAACATTCCGGTTCAACCATGGTAGCACATACTAGTAGATACTGCTATTCAGGAGGCTGAGGCCACAAGAGGCCTGGCTTTGATTCCCGGCCCCCCGTAAAAAGTCGAGGGCAGTGGCACATGTCTGGGATGCCAGCTACTTAGGAGACAAGAGGATCACAACAAAGACTCTGTTTTTTTATTAAAATGCATACATATATCAAAGAGGGATGAGTAAAAGATAAGTATATGTTATCCTCTGAAATTAAACAGTAAAGAAAACCCTGGAGAAAGAGCAAGTAATAACTACAAAAAAGCCTAGAGCATACAACACATGTTGTATCATTGTGTCTGGTGCAGGCTTTTGCTGGGAGGGACAAAGAGGGGAGAGGTTCAAGACACACAGGAGAAAGGAAGGAAAACGAACAGCATGCACTTCAGAAGGATGAAATGAATGAAAAAGAGCCAAAACCACAGACAAGGGCCACAGGTAGCACGGAGATTAAGGCACTGGATCCCACATGGCCAATGGTGTGGTTCGAGTCCCGGATCCAGCAGCTTGAGACATCACACCAGACGACTGGGTGTGCTGCCCAAAATTCCAAGAGGAGAATAGAAAAGAAGGAATTGTGTGACCATCCCCCCCTTTGGGGGGGGAGGGGGGGTTCTCACTTTCCCCCTTTCTGCTCTCTCTGGCAAGTGCACACACCCTATAGCAAAACTAAAAGAACATCAGAGATGCACTCAACTTTGGACAGAAGAAACACCTCCACCCAGAAACCAAAGGAAGAGTAATAGTAAATATACATGGGTTGTGACAAGGAGTTTGTTTTGTTTTGTTTTTCATAATACACATTTTCCATTAATTTTTCTCTTATTTTCTAATTTTTTTCACACTTAATAACTATACTTTTTTTTTTAATTAGGTTTTTGTCATAGTGTGTATGTGCTTTCTAGAGAGACAGAGAGAGGACAAGTGAGAAATCACCCCCCAGGAGAGATGGTCACACTGCAACCCCTTTTTCTCCATTCTCCTCCTGGGATTTTGGGCACACATGCCTGGTGTGATTTTCAAGCCACTAATGCGGGACTTGAACTGTGATCAGCCATATGGGAGTGCAGTGCCTTAACCAATACACAACCGGCTCATTCCAATTACTGTACCTCTTTACAGCATGAATACACTGTATATTAGTCCAGTCAAAAATATTACCATATACATTATTATCAACAGATCATTTTCTACATAAAGGAGTTTTTAAAAGTTGGGAAGAGGGGCCGGCAAGTGGCATGGTGGTTAAAGGCGCTGGACTCCCACATGGCCGACCACGGTTCAAGTCTCGAACCTGGTGGCTTGCTTTCTCACTTCCTCTCTCTCTCTCTCTCTCTCTCTCTCTCTCTGTCTCTCTCTGATCAAACTGGAAAATAATAATGATAATAATGATAAATAAAGTTAAAATAAAATAATTCTTTAAAAAAAAAAAAAGTTGGGAAGAGAAGAGTGGATTTGAAGCTCTATTCTCCATCTGAAATCATTTTGATAACTTTGGATCACTTAAGTGAAAAACTGAGAAGACAAAACTTTCGGGATAAAAAAAAAAAAAAAAAAAAAAAAAAAAAAAAAAAAAAAAAAAAAAAAACCATGGTCAACCTCCCAGAATATATTTGGTGATCATTCCCCTAGCATTTATGTAAAAGCTGGTCTCTAAACAGGTTAAGTTACACATATTCAACGTGAGAAGCCATTGATGTTTTAAACTTTTCAAATTCTAGGATCCCCTGTGTAACTTCCTATTTTCTAATATACTAACTTGATTTATAAACCATTAACTATTAAGTTAACCAGAAAAATACAGCTGACCCTGAACAACTCAGGCTTGAACAATGTGGGTCCATTTGTGTGCACTTTTTTTCAAAGAATATATTGGAAAACTTTTTAGAGACTTGAAACAATCTGAAAAAGAATTCTCAGTCAAGAGAAATGTAAACAAACGTAAAGGTGCAGTATTAAGTCACAACTACATCAAATTATAGGACATACTGCACAACTAGAATAATTTCATAGCCACCTCCCACTGCTATTGCAGTGGGTCCAAGTGTTGTGAACATCCACTTTAAAGGCCTATGATTCTAATCACCTTCGAATAAGCAGTTCCTCTCTCTAGGAAATTACATATCACAGTAAAAAGTGATCTCTTGAGGTTCTTGCATATGCATTACATTAAATGCAATACTGTAAAACCCTGAGTAACACCACAGGACCCATTTGAAGTGTCACTATGATGCTGTCAGTGCTCCACCAAAGCAGAGAAAAATCATTACCCCCAAAAAAGTTAAGTTTCTCTGGAGCCAGCAGTTAGCTTAGTGGCTATGTCACTGGACTCCCATGTAGTAGACCGCGGTTCGCGTCCCGGACCTGGTAGCTTAAAACTCACGCCGGGCGCGTGCGTGCATGCCCAAGATCCCGAGAGGAGAATAGAGGAGAAGGGATTGCAGCGTGGCCATCCCCCCTTGGGGGTGATTTCTCGCTTTCTATCTCTCTGTCTCTCCGTCTGTCTGGCGAGCTCGAACTGCGCCCTATAGCAAAAACCTCTCAAAAAAAAAAAAAAAAAAAAAAAAAAAAAAAAAAAAAGTTAAGTTTCTCAATATATACTGTGGATTGAGGTCAGCCACTACAGTTGCCCACCATTTCAACAGGTGGCTATTAGTAGTTATATTCTGGAGAAATTATACACTGATTTTCAGCCAGGGGATTGGGAGGTGGGGGGGTTGATATTTCTAGCCTCTCCCCCCAACACCCACACACACAGTAAGGGTTAACTGTACAATTAAATTAATGTGAATCTAATCTATGTATCTATTATTTTACATCTATACAGAGGCAGAAAATCAGTTTAAAAATAACTCAAAGAAATTTTAAATTTAGGGAGGGTGTTTAATTTTCATCAGCATGTGCCAAGGGTTCAAACAAATTTATTTCACGAGACAGGGTAGCTACTACTGTAATTCTTAGCCTTAAACTGTGAAGCCTGTGTCTCAATAAAATGCCAGTTTAAAAGACAAAATAATGAAGACCACCCTCACCACCAGAACCCCACAAGAACATGTGAAAGGTTATAAAACAAGACTCCTTTTATCAGGTTGAATCCTTTCCAGAGTGGGTCTTTAAGACATTCTGACAGTGCACACAAATACTATCTCTGGAACAAAACCAAGAAGGCACAGCTGCAAGACATCTTCCACTGAAGTTGTAACTGACTCAATAGCAGGTCTCCCTTTGAGCAAGAGAGTCTATAAAAGCCAGAAGCAGAGCCATTTTCCCCTACAAACTGTTCAGTAGAATTGATTTCTCCTGCTTCAAACTGCAGCTTTATTAAACAGCTAAAATAAACATGTCCATTTTAATTTGTAAAGGAAAGCATAAAGAAAATTGAGAAGCACCTATTTATTTGCATGAAGAAAATCCCCAACTGAACTGAAACTATTCTAAAATACAGGAAGGTGAACACCTTTTAAATTATAATCCATCACCATCATAAACACGAAATTTAGCTTTACCATAGTAAAGCTTTTTTTTTACTCATTTAAGGGGTAAAAGTGATCAAAAACTTAAGTTGATTAGTGTTCATATTCAGAATATTGCTCTACCTTGAACTTCAGTTTATTTAAACTTACCTGAATATTTGTAACAGCCAAAAATGTTAAAGGCATCTTAAAATCAACAAGGAATAACTCTAACAAGAAAAACACGAAAAACAATTCCAATAACCAAACAGTAGTTTATACTTTAATGCTTTCGTTGCTGTAGTTTGACTATGTTTCTATAGCAACACCAATACATACCCTTTTTTTTTTTTTTTTTTTTTTTTTTTTTTTTGCTATAGGGCGCATGTGCTCGCAAGAAAGACAAAGAGAGACAGAAAGCGAGAAATCACCCCCCAAGGGGGATGGTCATGCCGCAGTCCCTTCTCCTCCATTACTCCTCTCGGGATCCTGGGCAAGCACGCACACGCGCCTAGCGTGAGTTTAAGCCACCGGGACTCGAACTGCGGTCAACTACATGGGAGTTCAGTGACATAGCCATTACGCTAATTGCTGGTCCCAAAATAACTTCTCTTAATAAGCATGGAATACAGAACCATACAGTAGTTAATCTTCAAGGCTGGCATAATACAAATCTAAATTTAAATCCTAGTACATTGCCCCAAACAACAATGTATGATGTAGACATGATTTGAATCTAATTCTATTTTAAGTGAGACAGGTTATTGACATTATACCATGGTACGTAATATACAGATAAAACATAAATTATTGGGTTGTCGGGAAAGTCATGATGCATTTTTACATAGAAAAACAGAAAAATAGGTCATGACTTTCCTGACAACCTAATATATAACTCCCCAGTTTACCTCACTGAACTCCAAAAAGCAGCGCTTATACAAACAGTCCCATCTACCCATGCATCTCATATTTATTTGCACATAAACCTTACTATACACTTTAGGACTTTTATTCAATTGTTTCTACTTCAATATAGTTTGTCAAAAATATATTTTAGAAATACATAAGGGAAACTGCAAAACACCTGAAAAGAGTGGATTTATATTCCAAATACACATACACATCAATAGATACTTACCTGCCACTTTTAAAATTATTTGGGAGGGGGGATTTTTGCTATAGGGCATGTGTATTCATTGGATAGACAGACAGAGACACAGAAAGCAAGAAATCATCCACCAGGGAGTTGGCCATGCCACAATCCCTTCTCCTCCATTCTCCTCCTGGGATCTTAGGCACACATACACATGCACCGGGGCAAGTCTGAAGTCACCAGGTCCAGGACTGGAACCATAGTCAGCCAGTTGGGAGTCCAGAGACATAACTGCTACTCCATCTTGCTGGTACTCTTACCTGCCATTTAATGTTAATGGATAAATATTAAATACCACACCTGGCCTGTCTTGAAAGCACTGACAACTATGTGGGAACAGTAAAGAAGTCCAAATGAAAAAGCATCCCTATAAACTTAATACTTAACTGTAAATGCATTTTTAAAAAGTATATGCCTTGGGGCCAGCAGATGGCATTGTGTTTATGTTGCTGGACTCCCACATGGTTGACTATGGTGCAAGTCCTGGACCCAGCGGCTTGAAACGCATGTGAGGCACATGTGTGTGCATTGCCAAAATCCTGAGAGGTGAATGAAGAAGAAGGGACTGTCGCATGGCCATTCCCCCTGCAGGGTGATTTCTCACTTTACCCCTCCCCTCCCCTCCCTCCCTCCCTCCCTCCCTCTCTCTCTCTCTCTCTCTCTCTCTGTCTCTCTTCTGTGAACACATCTACCCTATTGTGGGGTGTGTGGGGGAAGAAGTTGGAGCAGTCCTTGGGCAGGGTAAAGAAGTGAGCTGTCCTGGGAGAGTAGGAGGTGGTGAGCAGGGCAGTGAGTTGACATAGGATCAGAGCTGCATACAAAGATTAGAGGTAATTCTGAAATGTGATAACTGGAAAGATTGTTGAGGGCCTTGAAGGCCAGGGTAAAGACTCTAGGCTAACAAATACAGCTAAGGAACTCCTGAGGTTTTGTTTATTTGGTTTTATGGTGGCAGCTTAATTGAAATATCATGCATGTTATTCATTTTCAGTGTATGAATCAATGACTTTAGGATAGTCAGAGTTGTGAAACCATCACAACAATTATAAACCACATTTATCACCTCAAAGCAAACCCATAAAACTTCCCAACTCAGTCCATGAGGCCTGACATCAAAACTGAACAAAAGATATCACAAAAAAAGAGAAGCTACAGAGCAATAACCCTGCAAAGGGTTTAAGTTCATAGATAATGTGTATTACTTAAAAACTGCACATGGATTACAAAATTTTCTCACAGCAAAATAAAGTTATTTCTTTAATTCCATTTCTCCGTGAACTTTCTGAAGTTCTCTTATAAATATACAAGCAGAAATCCTTGAGAAAAATACCAAAAAAACAAATCCTATAAGATTTTAAATGAGTCTTATACCATGACCAAATAAAATTTATTCCAGAAATCCAAGGGCAGTTCAACAGTTAATCTATTAATTAACAGTTAATTCTATTAACATAATAAATCATATTCATAGAAATGAAAGTGGGGAGGGACACATGATCATCTCAATACACACAGAAAAAGCACTAAACAAAAGCCAGTATCCTTTCATGATAAAAACACTCAAGACTGGCTCTGTGGCTTAACGATTAAGGGATCTGAATTCCACATGGCTGATCATGTACTTTGAGTTCAAGTCCTGGTTGCCTGAATACATGCCAAGCATATTTGCATGCATCCCCAGAATCCCTACAAAAAAATAGAAATAAAAGACAAGGGACTGTTGCCAGACCACGCCCTGTAGGGGGCTGGGTGGGTGGGGGATGCTTTCCTCTGCAACATAATAAGGAACACCTACCAACATCTACTCCTACCATCATATTTAATAGCAAAAGACCGAAAGCTTTTAACAACAGGGAAAAGATGGAATGTCTCCTTTTACTATTCTATTCAATTTTGTACTGAAAGTTCAAGTCAAGGCAAGGAAAAAAAAAAAAAAACAATAAAAGGAGGGAAAAAAACAAGTCTGTTGTGCCAACCCATGGCATAGTGGTTAAGGTGACTGAATCCCACATGGTCAATTGTGTGGTTCAAGTCCCAAAGCCAGCAGCTTGAGAAAAATGCCAGGTATATATGCATGTGTGTTCCAAATCCCCCAAAAGAGGGAGAAATGGAGGATTGTGGCATGGTCATGATCACCCCCTCTCCCTCCCTCTACACCTTCCTTCCCCATTAGTACATGTGTCCTATGCCAAAAGTTAAAAAAAAAAAAAAAAATTGAAAAAGAAAAAGAGCGCCTCTAATAGGAAAGAAAGACATAAACTATTTGTATTTGCACGTGACAATCTTCTATGCACAGAATCCTAAAGAATACAGAGGAAAAAGTACTAAGTTTAGTGAAATTACAGGACACAACATCTGTATAATAAAAACTATTAAAAAATACAAAAACAATAATTCTATTTAACTTCAAAAAAATAAAATACATAGAAATAAATTTAACCAGGCTGGTCCTATAGTCTAGGGGTTAAGGTAGCCAGATCCTAGCCATGGTTCAAATCCTAGTCCTGGCAGCTTGAAAGACACAGCATCTACATGTATGTACATCCCAAAATCCCAACAGAATAAAGAAATGGAGAACAGATTGAGGTGTGATCACACTCTACTAAAGAGTACTTTCTCATTTTTTCTCCTTCCTCTTTCCTCCATGTCTCTCAAGAGTGCCTGTGCCCTCACACAATAAAATATTTTAACCAAGAAAGTGCAAGATGTATACACTAAATACTAGAGAAGATTATAGCAAGAAATCAAAGACTTAAATAAGTCATGAGAAAGTCATCCCACTCCATGGATTCAAAACTTAATATTGCTAAGATGGCAACACTCCCTACACAGATCTACAGATTCAATGTAATTCCTATCAAAATCCCAATTGCCTTTTTTTGCAAGAAATGGACAATTCTAAAATTCATAAGAAATTGCAAGGGACCCTAAATAGCCAAATTAATCTTTAAACAAAGCAAATACTGCATAGAACCTGATGTCTAAATAGTGAATATACAAAAAGAAAAACTAAAATAATAATAATACCACCAAGGTTTTAAGCCCAGAAGACAAGGAGATGCTGCGAGATTTTGAAACATTTATACATATGAAGTTTGAAGTGATGATGGGACATCAGCGTTCTTGGAGAGGATTACAGAAATCAAGGATACAGATGATAATGTAGATAGCACCCCAGAAGAAAAAATGCCCCAAATTCCACAATTTGTTCCTATCATTTATTGTCTATCTTATAACCAAACAAGTGACTATTCCTGAAGATTTTGGTGATAGAGAAAATAATGTCAAAAGCCAGGCTTTCCTAAAATAGGGGTTAAGAAAGGGCATCCAAAGGGGCTAGAAGTAGATAAAAATCTACATAATATGGTTCAAGGCACTGTAAGAACGAAACATAGAAGAGGGAGTCTACCTTCTCAAACAGGTAGTCAGGGTCACCTATATATGTTTAATAAGACAATTCTTGGAAGGAAGTTTTGGTGGCAGGCTAATCCACCAAAGAAACACTGGCTGCAAACCAGCTCTACAGGGCAAGATAAGTGCTAAGAAGAGCAGGAAGCCCAATGGCAGATCATTCACTAAACATTCATACATCCAGCAACTAATTACTAAGAGCCCATTAGGTGCCAGACAATTGTGAACACAGATGTGGTAGTCCCCGTGGTAGACAGCTCTATCGCATACTCTCCGGAACAACCTCTACATTCCCCCATCAGGTTACCAACTTCACAAAGCCGCATAATATTTAAAATAAAATTAAAAGGTTAACAAATGGTTAACCACAGACTCTGACCCTTTCCCCTATGCCTTTGTAATTTTCAGTTTTGAAAGCAGTTTAATTGATTTTTTATAGAATGGGCTCAGTCAGAAAAAGAATAGCTGTTAAAAGCACACATGAGAGATTCAAGCTGGAACTTGGAGAGAACTGATATTTATTTGAGGGGAGGGGATTGGCTTAAGGAAGAGTCTGAACATTCCTCTATACTGTGATTTTTAAAAAGACAGAAAAGACAAATTTATTAAATGAATTTAAACTTGTTACTCTAATAAAACATTCTTTTGTTTTTCAAGAAAACAAAGTAAAACTTTAAATGATTTGTCACTTCCTTGTCTATGCTGGGACTTTGACCACCAGATAGAAGTAAGCTGGACCACCAGATGGCTTAATGGTTACATCACTGGACTCCCATATTGCCTACTTGGTTTGAGTCCTGGACCCAGTGGCCTGAAACTCACGCCGGGAACATGTGGGTGCATGCGTGTCTGCCCAAAATCCTGAGAGAAGAATGAAGGAAAAGAGACTGTGGTGTGGCTATCCCCGCTGAGGGCTGATTTCTCACTTTCTATCTCTATGTCTGTGTCTTGCTGGCAAGCACATGTGCCCTATAGCAAAAATCTTTAAAAAAAAAAAAAAAAAAAAAATCTTAAAAAAGTTAAAAGTAGGTGATGAGGAAGCTCAACTTTGTGCAGGTTACAGTATCTGAACAGGGAAGGTATCAGTGAAGTGAAAAAGATAAAGTCAAGAATTATTCAATTAATAAATGGTATGAAAACACATGGCAAAAGATACATGGGAGTTAAGAGAAATAATAGGTAAAGAAAGCAATTAACTGGGCAGCAAAGTCATTTACTATAATAGTTAAGGAAAGAGGGGGGTGGTTGGAGGCAAGTTACTGGGTTGTCGGAAAAGTCGTGACTTTTATTTTTTCTGTTTTTCCATGCAAAAATGTGTCATGACTTTTCTAACAACCCAATAACAAGTTCAATAGGGTAACAATAAAACAAAGAGATGCAACAAATAAGCCAATAGAGAAGATAAAATGGAATCAAAAGAAAAATATTTGGAAAAGAAACAAAGAACAGATAAGAGAAATAGAAAACAAATAGCAAGATAACATCTAACCATATCAATAAGTATAAATGGCCTGCAGGAACCAAATAAAAGGCAAAGATTTTCAGACTGGATGTAAAAGACCCAATTCTACTCAATGTGTAAGAAACCTACTTTAAAGATAAGGACTGGGGACCCAGTGTAATGAATGAATACACAGGACTACTGCTTAGAAGGCTGTAGACCATGTGAGTTTGGTTTCAGTCATGCCCAGGCCAAACACTGGGCTTGACTGCACATGCTGGTAATTCTGGCTAATTAGAAGACTGGGGAAGGAAGATTGTGATATGGGAAAATCTTTTCACAAAAATTCCTTTTCCTCTCTCTTTGCTTATCTCTCTCTCCTCCTCTCTCACATAAAGGGAGGGAAAAAAAAAAAAAATGTGTGTATGTTTGTACCGGTGCATGCCCTGGGAACAAAAGAAGAAAACTGATGTACAAAATCAATTGTGATGATAAAACAAAGAGATGGTTCTAGACAGCAGAAATGAGGTGCTTTGTCTAGTCCAAGAAAAAAGAAAAAAAAAAAGATCTATTGGGTCGTCAGAAAAGTCATGATACATTTTTACACAGAAAATCCATCATGATATTCGTAAAGACCCAATACGTTAAGCCCAGGCAAAGATTTCATAAAATAAAAATAAATGTGGTCCACATATGGTTCAGGGCATAGAATTAAATATCCTAGAGGTGCTTCAACCTAAATAAACAAGTTTTAGATTCTACAGAGCACAATACTGATTCAAGTCTATGACTTGGAAATACCAGTAGCTTTGAACCTAAAATATATTCATTTTGTGACAGAGCCATTCCTTTCTACCTTATTTCTCCTATGCCCATCTACCAGGTTAGTAACAACCATCTGTATGTCTGTGGCCTCTTCCACGTCCACATAAAACGCAGTGGTACCCCTGTGAGGCAGAGCATAAGAAATCAGTGCAGTGTATCAAGTTCACACTTACAGGGCTTGACAGTTTACATCTATTCTCACTTACATTTTTACCTACTCATTTTAAGCTAAGAAATGTTCAACAGGTCAAATTCATGTTTCATATAATAGTCAGCTATCATTGGACATCTGTATTTTATTTTGTTTGCCTTTATAAATCTAATACTAATTTTTCTTCTTTGTCCCCACAAGTGCCTACATTTTTTAAAACAGCAATGCCCAGTGTTACTTGCATTTCATCACATATGTACTTTTTTGGACCAGTTATTAAGGTCTAAAATTACGGCCAAAATCTAGAAGTATTGTGCTAGTTATTTGGGAAGTTGGAATATAAAGATGTATATAAGACTAATATGATATCTTTGCTTTATTCCTCGTTAGGAAGAAAGACTTAGCCTTTAAAAAAGAAAAGCATAAAATATATCTTTGCAAGCTTTTATTTTGAGAAGACTGTGAAAAGTTCACATCTGTGGTTATAATTTGTTTCTCTTGGATCTAAACATACACCCACCCATTGGCCTCAGAAAAGTGCTTGAACAGAAATTGTAGGAGAATGATACTTCCTGGAAGTTTCAGTTGAAAAAAAAAAAAAAAAAAAACCATTAAAGAGAAAAAACAAAAAAAACAAAAAAAAAGCAGAGTATCCTTTCCTTGAAGGGACAGCCAGCAGTAAACATAACTGTTCTGCATTAATACTAACTTGTAAAAGTATATTTTTATAGAAAAGATACACTTAAGGAATATTTCTTGAGCAACTATTAAGAGGGTAATTTACAAAAGAATTTTCACTTTTACGCATTTGATCTGTGGTAAGATTCCATTTAATATTAAGCAAAATAATTTGGTAAGAAAAATGTATGTATTTCTGGTCTTATAGGGCAATTCCCAGCCCTAAACAAACCTCCCTTCACCATGAGAGATTGCTATTGACTAGCTGCCTCTGCAAGCGAACACTCAGGTTCCTAAAGACAAAGACTGCAATCTTATGTCCATATCCCTCATGACCTAATACACTGCCTGACATGTAGTAGGTAGTCAAAGCAACAGTTGGTGAGTTAATGGATAACTGTACCTAATTAAGTACTACACAGTTACAAACCAAATTCCAATAAATCAAAAACAAAAACAAAACAAAACAGGGCCAGCCCCACAGCTTAGTGGTTAAGGGAGTCCGATCTCACGTGGCCAACCATGGTTCAAATCCAGGCCAAGTGTGTGTGTGTGTGTGTGTGTGTGTGTGTGTGTGTGCGCGCGCCCCAAATCTCAAAAGGACAGAGAAATGGAGAAGGGATTGCAGCATGACCATGCCCCATTAGAGGTGCTTTTACCCAGTCTCTCTGTCAAGTGCACATTAAAAAAAAAATTGATACACGTATCATTCCTTATCCTTGACTCTCTCTACCTAGGCTCACTTTCTTGTCTTTTCTCAACAGGTATTTTTACTACCAAAAATGCCATTTTGAGTTCTTAGCATTAGTTTGTCCTGCTGTGATCTCAGCTGCTCAGACTTCTTACCTCGATCTTTGAATCTCCAGCTAGGTACATGGTAAAGAGGGGTTTCAAACAAATATGAAAGAGCTCCTTAAATTAGTATCTGCATGCTTCATGTTAGATTTTCTTGTAGTAAACACAATGTACTTATTTGGCAACAATAAAATTTACTAATACAATTATTTGTTCATAGTCACTCTTATAATAAATACCACCAAAAAAAGGGAAAATTCATAGCACAAGGGTTATTGAACAGAAAGAAATACAAAATCACTACTAGACTTGGAAATGTCATTGAGCAACCATTAATAAGAAATACGAAATGAGGATTCCTTGGGCCAAGGACTTTAGGTAATTCTCCAGAAAACCCAGCATATCATATTTCTAAAACAGATGTGATGATGTCTCCTCCTTCAAAAATAGTAAAAGTAATAACTATACATCTGTCACCTCCAAAACTTACATTAAATGTAACAATGCAACAGCATTAAGATGTGGGACCATTAAGAGGTGATTAATGCTTTAAGAATGGATTAATGCTGTTATCATAAGAGTGTGTTAGTTATCATGTGAGTGGGTTCCTGATAAAAAGGTAAGTCAGGGGAAGAGCAAATGTCATAATAGCTACATTGCTAGATTCCTACATAGTCATCCACAGTTTGAATCCCAAAGCCAGCAGCTTAAAACTCTCACCAGGCACATGTGTGTGGCTGCCCAAAATCATGAGAAGAATGGAGGAGAAGGGATTCTGGTGTGGTCTTACCCCTGGGGGGTGATTTCTCGCTTTCTGTCTCTCTTGTGAGCACATGCACCCTATAGCAAAAATCTCTCTTAAAAGAAATTTTTTTTGAAAAAGATAAGTAGGTCTTTCCCCTGGCTCTCACATTCACTTGCCTTTCTGCCTTTGGTCATCATGGCACAGTACGAAAGTCTTTGCCACTTGCTGGTGCCATGCTCTTAGACTTTCCAACCTCCAGAACCATGAGCCAAATGAATTTCTATTTGTTGGGCCAGTAGGTGGCATGGTGGTTAAGGGCATTGTACTCCCACATGGTCAACCACGGTTCAGGTCCCTGAACCTGACGACTTGCTTTCTCATTCTCACTCTCTCGCTCTGTCCCTCACTGGTCAAATTTATGTGTGTGTGCCTACACACATATATAAAAACATATGAATATATAAATATATATAAATATATTAAAAATATAAAGTTAAATAAAATAATTCTTTAAAATAAAGTTTAAAAAATAAATTTGCTTATAAAAGATCCAGTCTGTGATGTTCTGTTACAGCAGCAGAAAACAGACTAAAACAGATTAAGACAGACAACAATCATAATTTTTAAAAAGTTTCTTTCAAGTGGCTCCCACAGGGCCTACGGGATAAAAACCAACCTCATTGTATCCCCCTGGCCCAGCACAAGCTGGCTCCAATCCAGCTTTGCAATTTGTCTTCTGCTCCCCATTTCGACTCCTCACATTCCCAAAGCTCCAGATGTACCAGCATCCTCAACACACATCTTCATGCTTCTGTGATTTTGCTAATGCTGACTCTCATCTGTCTAGACTGTCCACTTCCCATGTCTATATTTGAAGAAAAATCCAACTGAAGCTTCCAGGCATAAAGGTAAAAATAGGCAATAATTCACCAAGTCTAATAATGGCAATGGTACTGACGTTAAGTCACAGAATATCCAGAATGACACCTGGAGTTGGGCGGGGGGTGCGCTCAATAAAGAGTTATTTGAATATATAGTACACAATACTCACAAATCCCAAAGCTGTGAAAGAAGTGTCTGGTAGATGGCAAACCAACCCAGCAAGGAGTCTATATTAGGTTGTTGAGAAAGTCACGACATATTTTTCTATGCAAAAATGCATCATGACTTTCACAACAACCCAATACCTCTCCAGCAAAACCCACTGGCAGAGTAAGTAACATATGTGAAAGTCAGACTAAATGGGCTGAGAGTAATGGGGCCCCTTTTCCGAGATAGCCCTGTGATTTAACATGGTAGGTGAAAGAAGTCCTCCCAGTGGACAGAAGGAGGGGTAATATATCTGATGAGGAAGCACACTTCAAAGGCCAGCTGTGGCCTGGGGCAATCGCTAATCTCAGTACCTCACCATCCCCCCAGTGAATCACACACCTGACAAGCTAGAAAGTATGAATGCGAATCCAACAGGGCAGGGTCAAGCACATCCATGGGGCTCACCACTGACACGTGGGATGAATGGAAATGGAACAGGAGGAATGAACGACCCATGCAGACTGTGTTCCAGGAGACAAGATGTTGCCTCCAGATGCAACAGGACAACAGAACTTTATGTGGTCTGCCCTAGTAAAGGAAGGGCTGTGTTTGCATTTGTTAACTATAAAAGCTGAAATGTAACAGACAAAGCATATCTATAACTCTGTAGTGAAAGGATACATTTATATATATTTTACTTAAATATATACAAAAGTCTGTATATTCATATATCAGACTACACAGAGAGAGAGACTAAAATCTAGAACACACAACAACCAGCTTAACTGATAAACTTTCTGTCGCAAACTGGCTAATCCTTCATGATCCTCCCTTCACAGTTAATCCTAGCCTAATGATTTTGACTAGTCTTACTCAAGTAATTTGGGTACAAGTATAATTTGGAATTCTCCTTCCCAATCTTTATCTTCTTCCATTACCCCCTATGATTCCAGATTAACCATACTAGATAAATTCAATAAATACTAAATGAACCAACAAAACAGCACAGCTATAACTGCATAAGAAACTTTTTTTTTCCTGTTCCATTATCTATATATGAAAAGTAAATAGTTTCCCACTGGACACCAGGATAATGAGAACGAGGCCTGAGTTACTCTGTCCCTGCAGTAACCACCAGTCCCCTTGGGGAGTTTCTTCTCACTGAGGCCTCTAGTTATATAAGAATAGCCATATAAAGAAAGTTTTTCTGCCCCGGAGTTCATTGTAACAGGATCTGTCCTGTGCCGATTGTATATTTATCTTAAAAGAAACAGACGGAATGGCGTAACACAGGACTTGGAATCATTATATAAAGCAAGCCCAGCTGATCCTCAGACATATACAAACCTTGGTGTACCTCTGCCCCAGATGACAGGAGTCCTACCACAACACAATCAGCTCTTATTGAAAATGAGTTAGCTGGCTCTCAAGAATGAGTCAGGACTTATGTGATCAGAGCTTTTTGTTGTTTGTTTCAAATGCCTGTTAATAATTATAATACAGATTTTTTACATTGTTAAGATTCTGGAAACATCCAAAATGATTACCCTATCATTTTCTGACACATTTGTAAGGTAATCAATGGATACCTGGAGAATTTACATATGAGTCCACCTAGTGAACAGATATCTTACAGATGGACATTTCCCAAGTTAGGTGCTGCTACCTGAACAATTCACAAAGCACCCTATTTTTGCCACAGAAAAAATAAAGCAAATTTAAAAGTATAATGCTGTTCTTTTAATTCATATGTATGTATTCATAGATAAAGAGACTAGGCATGCTGCACTAAAATGTTAACAGTGGTTAATCCTGAAGTGTGGAAACTGTGAAAGTTTGCTTATTTTCATTTTCCTAAGTCCTCTACACTAAACATATTATTGTAATTGAGAAGGAAAAAAAAAATAAAGTCCACTAAAACAAAAACCAGAGTTTTCTCCCTTTATTTCTATATTACTGCTCAACAATTTTAAAGGCAATACCAAACAGGAAGACTAAGTCATGGCAAGGTTATAATAAACTGGTACTGGGCCATGTGGTATAGATTTACCTAAAACACTGAGGTACATTCATCCTATTCCTCTTTGAGCTTGGCACTAGCGAAATCACTGGATTTTAAGAAGCTTTCAGACACTGTTACATCAGAAGACTTTTTTTTTTTTTTAAGTTAGAGTCTAACTGAATTTAAAAGAATGAAAGGAATTTCCTGGATTTTATCAGGGCAATTTCCCAACAGATTTTTTTAACCCCACTTCTTAATACAAGGATTAAAGTCATTTAGCAAGTTAGAGTGTATATTAGCCACTTAAAATGTTAGAAGAACATGTAAATTAAGATAGCTTTAAAAAGCAATTCACATCAACAAAAGGCTTAGAGTTCCTGCATAGAAGAAACTGTTTTAAGAGTTTCCTATGAAGTTAGTCAAAAAGCATAAACCATCCAAGGTCACAGAAGAGGGGTCTACTTTCAGACCACACAGTACTATGAGATCGGGAAACACACGTCTACATTAGATCAAGAAAAAGCCTCTCTTTGTTTTGTTATCATACCATAAGTATTACTGTCAAGTTTTCTCTACAACTTCATTAAAATACCAAGCACAATACATGTACAATTTAGCACAGCATAAGGAAGACAGGGACACATTTTTCTGAACTGTAAAATGAGTGACAAAGGCACTTTTTTAACTCTAACAAAGACAACAATGTTTCCCCTAGGCCAGAACAGGACTATAGCATTTCAGGACAAGGAAGGCAGTGAAAATTAACACAAAACAGAACCAAGCGTGTAGAATGACAGTCTGTAAGAAAGCATTAAGAGAAACTATTAAAGAACAAGTTTCACTCATTACAGAACATGAAAGTAAAATGAGTACTTGTTTTCAAATTCAGGACATTTCAAGCATTAAATCTGCAGTAAAATTATACCTAAGTAATTCAGAAAATAGAAATTATCAAGACTTATCAATTAAACTAAATTTTTCAGATTCAGTAAAACAACATTTCTACAATTTCTGTTGTTTAAATCTAGATTTTAAAGACGCTAAACCAACATTACACTAAGCAACTCATATACCTCATTTCCTTTAATACTATCAATGCCTCCATTTAGCAGGTCAGGAAACTGAGGCTTAAGAGTATCAGGGAGACCTTAATATCAACTCCAACTCCTTCACACAGTGGTTATAAGACTTCCTCTTCCCCAGATATCTCTACTTTGGAATTTCAAGACTAGTGATATTGATTAATATTCACATGGATTAAAGACAAACTATTTTTAAAAATGGGACATGAACTTCCCTAAAAACAGCTCACTAAAAATGGAACTGGAAGCTTAATAAGTTGGGGATGGAAGGGGAAACCTAGATATATCCACTCTCAATCAACTAATAGTAACGTTTTTCAAAAAACTGTTTAGAGAACAGCCTACAAAGGATCTTAGGAAAGCCAGCAGGTGGTCTGGAGGTTAAGGCAGCTGGATTCCACATGGCCCACTCCAATGCTGAGGTTCAGGATCCAGTGGCTTGAAAAATCACACCAGGCATGTGTGTGTATGCTCCAAATCTCAAAATCCCGAGAGGAAAATGGACAAGAGACTACAGCATGGCCATCCCCCTCTCCCGGGGAGTAACTTCGCATTTTCTCTGTCTTTCCAGCAAGCACATGAGCCTTACAGCAAAATTTAAAAAAAGAAAAAAAGAAAAAGAAAACTTTAGTGATATTTTTAGCAGCAGAAAGCAACCTGAAACGCAGAGCCTTCCAAGCTTTGGTTTGACCCTCCTTTCTAGTCTTTCTGCACAGTTCTGTCTATGATTAATGCCATCACTGGGGTGGGGAAACCACAAGTCTCCAGGCTCATTTCTCAGGCCTCGTCTCAAAAAGCAGCCAAGTAGAAGGCCTGTTATCACAACCGTCAGATGACATTCGGCATCCAAGCCATACGACCTTGCCAAAGATGTCCCTACCATCCCAGCTCAATGCCATCCTTCCCTGCTGCAGATTCCACACCACATGTCCCCTTCCTCTCCCTCTCAGAGCTCAGCACTGTCACTCCCAACTCTCCCACCCTACTAGACAAGTCTGTCTGTCTCATCTATGTATTTCCCTCCACAACCAATACACACTTTTGTGCAAAGTTATATTCAGCACATGCTGAGTTGAAAAAATGTGGTAATCCCAGATCTAGCCAAGGTGCCAGAGAATACAAGGGAACTCATGGAAATGTCAGATAAAGAATTGAAAATATTAGGCACTCAAAGATTCAGTCCCAAGAAATACAGAGGACCCCAAATAGAATCAACCCAAGAAGATCTTCTCCAAGACACATTATAGCCAGATTGACCAAAACCACAGACAAAGACAAGATACTAAGACTGGCAAGAGAAAAAAGGCAAGTTACATACAAAGGGTATCCCATCAGACTAACAGCAGCCCTCTCATCGGAAACAATGCAAGCGAGGAGAGAATGGGAAAATATATTCAAAGTATTAAGGGAAAAGCAATTTCAACCGAGAATTCTGTACCCAGCAAGGTTATCGTTCATTTGGGAAGAAAAGACACGAACTTTCCCAGATAAACAAAACTTGAAAGAATTTACCAGCACCAGACCAGATCTCCAAGAAGTTCTTAAGGGAGTGCTATGTCAGTAAAATTAAATGCAGACACACAGAAATAAGAGTTCGAAAACAAAGAAAATGGGCAACTTAATTGTAGGGACAATGTTTGGAGATAAATATTATATCCCAGAATTCAATCTGGAAGATCGAACCTTAATAGAAGAAAGATTAAGTACATGAGACTGAACCGATGAAACAACATTCTGTAACTTGACTGAATTATTGCTGCTTTTCTCCTAAGCTTTGTTTTCTGGTTTTAAAGGATTTTTGTCCTGTCTTGAGCTGTTGATAGGTGCATGTACCTACTATTTGAACAGAATACTAACCTGTTTCTAGGCTTTAAGTTTCAAGGAAATATCATTGCCAGTTCAAAACTACTCTTCTTGAAATTACCTGCTGAAAGTAGTTAGATTACTTATGATATTGTGTGATCAACAAAATGTTGGGGAAAAAGGAATGGAAGACAACTGTATATAGCAGAGATAGTGTAATAAGAGAGTGAGAAAGGGCAGAGGGTCAAACATGGGGTAAAAAACATACATATACATATACATATGTATGAAAGCAGAAATGGAATATTATTGATGATAACATGCATGATTAAGCCACTATGCAGTTTATTCTAGATGGGAAACCACATTTAGTACGTTGTGATGATGCTCAGGGAATGAATGTTAAGTAATTTTTAAAAAAAGCTGCAGGAGGAAAAAATATGGTAAAACTGTTCGTATCGAAATTTTTTTTAAAATGCATATTTGATGACTGCAGTAAGCTATATAGCCCCAGCTGGGTACTATTTTATAATATGTTCATTCTACTCACTGGGGTTTATGCCTAAAGTCAGACTTGGGTTCATGTATAGGTATATATCAGCTGTGCTAGCTATTGGATATATTTAGACTAATTAAGTTCATTAGCAAATCAATTAAATGGGGGGGGGGAGGCATAGAAAGCAACCATGGATACCAGAGACAATGTGGGAGGAGAGTGGGACATGGCAGAGGTTGAGGGATAAGGAATCAAAGATGGCAAAACAAAAAACAAAGTATACAAGACATAAGAATTGGAAAATTATTTGCTGAAAACATGTATGTTGATGTGCTTGATTGAGCCAATACACAGTGTATTTTGGATGGAAAATTCATTTGTATGCTATAATGATGTATAGTGAATTAATGTAAAAAATAAATAAATTTAAAGAGAAAAAATGAAAAAAAAAATAATTGAAAATATTCATAGTGACAAATCTAACAGAGATGCAAGAGAAGAGAGACAATGAACTCCAGAAGACGCAGGAGGAAAGAGCTGATAGTATAGGAACTTCCTCACCTCCTGGAACTATCTGAAAGAGGAGATACGCATCATAAAAAAGAATCAAATGGAATTGTTAGAGATAAAGGCTGTAATACAGGAAATCAAAACATCCCTTGAAAATATCCAAAGCAGATTAGATCATGCAGAAAATCAAATCTCAGATGTAGAAGATAGAACCTCTGACCTAGAAAAATTGACCAAAATGACTGAGAAAATAACCCCCCAAAATTAGAACAACATAATACTAATACTAGATACCATTAAATGTCCAAACACACAGATCATTGGTATCCCAGAAGGTGAAGAAATAAGGGTATTGATAATCTGTTCTAAGAAATACTGAAAGAAAACTTTCCAAATCTAGAGAGGCACTCAAATATCCAGACCCAAGAAATACAAAGGACCCCACATACAATCAACCCAAGATGATCCTTCCCAAGGCACATCACAGCCAGACTGACCAAAACCACAGACAGAGACAAGATACTAAAATTGGCAAGAGAGAAACGCCAAGTTACTTCTAAAGGATATCCCATCAGGCTAACATCGGACCTCCTGTCGGAAACAATGCAAGGGAAGAATGGGAAATATATTCAAAGCATTAAGCGAAAACAATTTCAAACCAAGAACACAATATCCAGCAAGATTATCCTTCATTTGAGAAGATAGCCGAAAACACTCTCAGATAAATAAAACCTGAAAGAATTTACCAATAACAGACCAGCTCTTCAAGAAGTGCTGAAGAGGGTGCTACATCAGGAAAACTAAAGACAGACAGAAATAAGAGAACAAGAAATGACCAAGAAAAAGGCCAACCTAATGGTAGGGACAAATTCAGAAATATCAATAATAATGTTGAATATTAACTCCCAGGATTTAAATGGAAAGACCAGGCCATGGTAACACTGCAAATTCAGTAGAAGAGATATTAATTGCATGAATCTGAACTAGTGAAATAGAATTTTTTGACTGTAGACTAAAACATTACTATTTTTCTTTGAAGTTTTGATTTCCATATTTAAGGATTTTTGTCTTCCCTGGAACTGTTGATAGGTTTATCTAGCTACTATTTGAACTGAATCCTAATCTTTTTCCTGGCTTTAAGTTTTAAGCAAATTTCTCTTAACATTTTTTTTTTTATTTTGAACTATTAAAACCAAAGCTTTTTCTTGAAATTAAAAAAATGTATTAAAAATACTTAATAATACTTATTTAATGATTGCAATAAGCTATATAGCCCTAGAAAGGTGCTATTTTATAGTATGTTCACTTTACTCACTGAAGTTTACACCTAAAGTCAGATGCGTATTCATAGATGTGTATAATCAGCTGTGCTTGCTATTCCAAGTCTTAATTAAGATCTTTAGTGAATCAATAAAATGTGGATGAGGGGGATGGAGGCATGGAAAACAACTGAAGATACCACTGACAGTGTGGACAGTGTGGGATAAGGGGGAAAATTGGCAGAGGGTAAGAGGTAGGGAATCCGGGAAATAGAAAATTATTTGTTGATGATAACATGTATGGTAATATCCTTAAGCCAATATATAATTTATTCTGAGTGGAAAAATCTCATTTTGTATATTGTACTGATTTACAATGAATGACTGTGAATAAATAAAATATTTTAAAAAGAAAGAATGTGGCAATAAACGGAAAAGAAATCCAGCACACCTGTGTTTTCAAACAATGCTAAGCACCATAATCACTTCTGTTATCCAAGATGATCACCATAACAATAAAGTTATTATAACATTAAATCAAACAGCTCTCTAATGGAATATTATTTGGCACATTTATAATGAGAAATATCATGCCATCTTTTAAGATTCACATTAAGAAAATGTGAGAGAAGAGTGGGATTTACTATTTCCATCCAGCATGATTGCTTCTGAGGTTAAGACTAATGGGTCGTTGTCTTCAAAAAGATATTAAATTCTAAGATAAGCAAAAGGAAACTAGAAATGGCTCTGAAGTAAGTCTTCGAATAATATATTTTGGGGTGTACAATCCTCCTGAACCACATTAATTTTAAGTCTGGGAGGGACCCAAAACACTAATTTTCCCAAGTCTTTATTTTACAGACATTGGAGAATCTAAGAATCTAAGAAATTTTAAACTGAGCTCAATGACTAGATCAGTTTGTTTTGTTATTGTCATCCTTTTGTTTTATTTACAATATCCTGAGAAAAGGAAAAAACCTAACCTTCTGGCACAGGGTACCTGCCAGTTATTTTTCATGTCATTAACATGTGATAAGTTCATGTTTCTGAATGAACGTGCCCCTCAGTATTTTCTTAAATAGAGTTCATTTTTCCAAACATTTTTTTCTTAGTATCTTCTGTTTCAGAACTATCACCTCATACTATTGAGCTTCCAACTTCCTACAGAGGTAAAAACAACAGTATACAAATATAGAACATTGGCTTCCCCCCCCCCCCCAAAAAAAAAAAAAAAAAAAACTATAGGCATCACTATAATCTCTCATAATATTTATATTTATCAGACCAGGTAGTGGGATCTTCCTTTCTCTGCTCAAGTTAGTACTGAAATTATAGGAGAAAAAGAATGGCTGAAAAAGAGAAGGCACTTATCCAGAAAGCAGCATTTTCTCAGGAAATACACTTAATTTTATTCTTCTGGAACCCTCCGATATTTGTTAAAGTACATAATTTTTAGGACCTAGGTAAAATAGGAATTTGTTTTAAAAAGAAACATGGCTTACCCAACTACTCACAATCCCGGTCTATAACATATTCAGCCAGCTCTGCAGCTGGTTCCTCACTGGCCATGACCTTCTATTCTGGTTCATGGCATAATGGAACCCTGCGAGAGAGAATTCACAGAAAAAATGTCTTCTGTTCAAAGAGAGTGACACTGTCAGTAATATAAATGCCACTGCCCTTCATGCTGTCAAAACAGAGTATCCCAAGAACACTAACTAGCATTGATCAGTAATGGATTCACTGGGTTATCCCGGATGCCCTCAGAACTCACATGTGCAGCTCAGGTCCGCCGTCACTGCTACCACCCCACTCATTGACACTACACCATCTAAGGACACCTGAATTAAGGGGACACATCTCTTAAGTAACAGTGCTTGCACAATTTAGTCCTAACACTTATGTTTCAGGTGGCTCAGCCCAGGATCAGGAAATCTTACAACTAATACTGATTCCCAAAAGGAAACATAAATATCTTTAGAAATCATGGATATCTTTACTGAACTATTGAGGTGATGAAAAAGGCATGACATGTTTTTCTATGCAAAAATGCATCATTTTTCCAACAACCCAATATTAGGTCAGTCTTAACCCATCCACAAACGTACATACCTTTTACAATCATAAAATTAATTCCCAAGTTATTGTAGTCCTTTTAGAGCCAAGCAGAAACAAATGGAAAAGAATTCCCAATGACCCAATGCATGATTACCTAAAAATAAATATTATACAAAGAATACTGAAGAGAAATTAGATCATACTCTCGTAACTCAAGAAACTTTCTGCACAAGTCTATCTAACTATAAAATGTTCTTTTTTAAGGGAAAAGAGGACTGCTTCAGTGGCTCCATGGTAACATGCTGGTCGAACCATGCTGGATCTACAAGAGAAATTGTGGTTTGGTTTCCTGGTCAACCTGTACACCAGGCAAACGCAACTATGATCGTGGCCAGCAGGAGGTTGGGGAGGAAGGTACTTTGTAACATGGGACCATCCTGTTGAGGGTGCTTGTCTGTCTCTCTAATAAAATAAACACACTTTAAAGGGGAACGAGAGAGGTGCTTGGTCCATAAAGTGGTTATGGCTGCTTTTTCGAGCAGCTCAGAGTCAGTCTCATTTTTTTTTTTTTTTTTTTGAGAAGTTTTTGCTATAGGGCGCATGCGCTCGCAAGAAAGACAGAGACAGAGAGATAGAAAGTGAGAAATCAGCCCCTGGGGGGATGGCCACACCACAATCCCTTCTCCTCCATTCTCCTCTAGGATTTTGGGCACGCACGCACACGCGCCCGGCGTGAGTTTAAGCCACCAGGTCCAGGACTCGAAACATGGTCGACTACATGGGAGCTCAGCGACATAGCCATTACGCTAACTGCTGGTTCCAAGTCAGTCACATATTCTATGTCCTACTACTTCCACAGTCGAATCAGGGGTGGGATGGAGATTGAGGAAGGCTCCAATACCAATTCTGAGGCAAGAAACATCGAAAGAAAAAAAGAAAAGAATCAGAAAAGAGATTCTTGGTATTACACTAAACAAAGTTTTTGGTACAAGTATCAAGAGATTCTTAGTATTACACTAAACAAACTTTTTAGTACAAAACTAGAGAATAAGTTCAGCATTATAAGCTGTAACTGCCAAAAAAGAAAATTCTTTTTTTCTCTGCTTCTTCCTCCTGTATTTAACCACTGAGGCCAGTTTCCATCATATTTCTCCACACTTAAGCTATCATTTCTAGTGGACTTTTCCACACCCACCCCAATAATTTCAAACCTTCTGAGAGAAAATCCAAAGTATAGTCAACTTTGCCAAGTGACATTCAGATTTAGTTCCCACCCTAATATTTGGCTATTTAGCTGTTTGTTTCCCAACTTTTCCCATTTTTTCTGCCTTTCCCCACTTACATATGGGTCCTAGCAATTAAGTTATTTCCTTTCTTCCTCATTCTCCACTCCTTAACATTTTCAACACTGAATGTCTCCATTCCCCAAACCCTAGCTTTGTACCCCTCAAAGAAAAAAGTAAATATATGTATATGTAAATATATACACACACACACACACACAGAGAAAGAAAGAGAAAATGAAAAAATATTTTCAGAATACAGAAGGTAACATTCTAAAGATTTTTGTAGAAAATATCGTAGAAATATTTCTCCAAGAAAAACTAAAACTAATTCTGCATCACTTATTTTTCAGAAATTCCACCTCCATCTCTCTACAGCCACCTCAGCTGACATATATAGTTTCTTCTGAATTTAGATCAAGGTTAAACAAGTGAGCATAGGTCTAAACCATAATGACCATCTCAAAAAGAACACCTACCTACTTAAGGTTTTAAAAGACTTATTGGTTTTAACATGTCAGAAAAGAAAATCTTCAAATTTGCTGATACATACTTTTGACCTCTTCTCCTTTTAGGTTCATATCAATCCTAAAATAGCAAGAACGCAGCCACATCACAGTGGTTTCCAAACTTCTCTTAATCTCTTTGGCCAAATTAACTAAACAGCTATGTATGGGTGGTTTCAATTTTTCTCTTTTTTTCCCCTATAGTCCCAGGTAGATGGATTCAACCCTCTGGGTTTATAATCTCTAATTTATCCTAGAATAACACTTCAAAAATTCTCCCAGTAAATAAAGTAAAATAGGCAGAATACTATAGTGAAAAGTGTATCAGAATAGGTAAAATTAATTCTAATTCCAGTTTTGAAAGGAACAGTAATTTTGAGCATTTAACTTTACTAAATTTCTTCATCTATAAAATAAATGGTGTATGGGAAGGGGGAGATTAATGATCTCTTTAAATGCCTCTGAGTTCAAAAAGTCTGCTTTTGAAAAGAGCATTTGGCATGACAAACGGTACACAAAATGAGTGAAAAAAGACATCAAAACCAACAGAGTATGAATACCACTTTGTGAAATGTATATAAATATTCGTTTACTAAAGTATTTACTCCATAAACTAAGAACGTAGGATATAAAAATAAAGACAACATGATAGTAACAATTTTATCCAAAGGCAAAATAAGGCTGGATTTTATATTACTGAGTTCTCTATTACAAACTATTTAATAAACATAAATTCATCATTAAAAAGATCCAATCTCCTGAATCCAAGTGTGACATTTTGAATCAGAGCTCTTCAGTCTCTATGAAATATGAACATGTAAGTCCTGTCTTCAGTTGTGGGGGTTAGGGTGTGGAACAGAGGGGGGGAAATTTCAACCTTGTTTTTCTACAGCTACTTTTCTCATCTAGTCTGAAATCCCTTCCCTTGCTCCTGCCCCTCCTCTAAAAAAATCTCTTGGGAGAGATTGAACGCAAGTAACCTAAAACTGGAATTTCTGGAACTGTGTGGTTTTCAAAAAGCATTGTATTATCATCTCCCTATCCCTACGAACACACCCAGAATTGAATTTCATACTTATTTTCACAACAAAAATCTCACATTAGTACTTACATATTGGGTTTTTCCCCTTTCTTTCCTCTTTAAAAGAAAAAAAAAAAAAGGCATGGGCAGAGTACATTGGAAAAAGAAGAGAATAATTTGGCACCTGTGGAGATGATGTCATTCCCAGCCATGGCTCTGGACTGTCCCTGGAATGCAGTTTGTAGCATGAATCTCTCAGCCCACCCAATGCTGTTTAACATAAAACACAGTCCCTCCCAGGCCCTAGAAAACCTCAGTCATACGTGACTGTGCTCAGTTTAGGAAGCCCTACAATTGCAACTTTTCAGATTTAATTTTGTAGAATACAGCACCATATGCTGTCAGGATCACCGTTGAAAGACCAAACTTTAGCAGCTCTAAACCTTTATTTAACAACTGGCAGGCTGAGCACTAATGCTACATGTCTTATCTATATGCAGCCCCTGACTTATGATAGATTATATTCCAAAAGCCTGATTCTGAGTCACTGGCTTAAATAAAGGAACTATACATATTCTCCAACACCAGAGTGAAGGTTCAGTTGGGAAAGGAGTAGATGGCATGGGAAACTGAGATGGAATGACAAAAGTGAAGCTGGGAATGTGAGCTTCAATCCTCAACCCATACAAGGAGGCTAGCAAATTCTAAGCCCTGGCTGTCCATACAGAGAAATAATGCAAGTAGAAGTAACGCAAGTAGAATAATGTCGTCTAATGTTAGCTATTGTTATCATTCCCCTGCATCACCATCACCACCACCACCACCATCACCCATTCCATCTCCACCACTAGACACAGTCATTAAAGGGAGTACTAAACTCCCTAAACATACCTAAGGAGATCCAATTATCTATAATGCACTTGAAAGCACATAAAAATTTAGTCATGAATGTTAACGTTTACAAAAAGGAGTTGCAAAATACATCTGCTCTCCAGAGCAATGAGTGCCACCCTCTATTCATGCTAAACATGAATGAATCCCAAAACCCACAGCTCCTACAGCAGGGGACCGCCAAAAATGGAGAGCCTAATGAGGTTGGAGTATGAACTTGGAAGACCAGGGGCGAAGGAAAAGGAACCTATGCTTCTGCCCAAATCAATCGACTGCCCTCTCAGAAACATTCCCCATTATCTTTCCCTCCTTTTTTAAGAGTCATAGATTACAGTCTACTGCTATCCACTGCCTATACCTGAACAGTATGACCCATTATGAAAGTACTCTCATCTAAAAAAATAAACTCTCCATCTCCCAATTTCAGTCTAAAAAGCAACAGAAGCTTAGCAACTCTATTTCACTATTCATATTAATGGGGAAATGGATAAGGTAAACCATAAATATATGTGTCTGTTTTTACTTACATTCTAAAAGCAAAGGCAAAACAAAAAAAGATGCCAATATGTTTTATTTTTCATAAGTAATCAAAACAGAAGATGGAAGAAGCTAGAACTCCTACCTCACAATTACCACGACTGTGCCTACTTGATCTTTTACAATCTTTATTACCCTCACAATCCTCCAAAAAAGTAGTTAATAGTCGATTTCATAATGCCGATTACACGTCTTGTGGGTAATCTGTAACTAGTCCCGAAACACTCTCTGTGACTCAAAGCACATCAGAAGTCCCCTCTTTTCATTGCCCAGTTTTTATACACTCACAGGGTCTTAGAGATGCTCCAGACCCTGGCGTTTTTCTAATCTACTTCCCTTAGTCTGACAGCAAAGCTGGAGACACCCATGTTGAGCAAGAAACTTCATCAACACCTGAGCCACACTTTTCTCCACCACCCCACAATGTTTAAGTCTGTAACAGGAGAAAGGGAAGGCATGCATCCCAAGCCATCACAAGTATGACACATTCTCAGTCTAAATAGTTTGTATCTACTATCCATACTCCTACTCCTGTCTGTGAGGCACTAAACTCAGTGTGTGTGTGTGTGTGTGTGTGTGTGTGTGTGTGTTCCTGTTCCTACCAGCAAAGCAAAACTCCAATAATCCTGTACTCTTTCCCATCTAACTCATTCCCACAATCATACCCCAAGCACTGGCTTTCACATTTCTCCAAGTGTAACCCAGAGTAAAATATTTACATCCTAACCCAGTCCACAAATACTCAGTAAAGACACCCAGTAATAGTTTTCAATTTCATAGTTTCAAATAACTATGTGTGATCCATTCAGATCAAGGCTAAAGCATAACCTTGGGCAGTTTGTGCTTCATCTAGCTCCAAGTCCTTTCACTCAAGGAACCTTTTCCCTGACAAAGGACTGCCTCAGACAGAAAAAAGGGCACCTCTTTCCTTCCTTTTTTCTTTCCTTTCCCAAATGGGAAGGCTTCCCTTTTTTCAAAACTAAAAATTCTATATGAGGCCTTCACTCACATGTTGTTTTCTATAATATTTCATTTTTTAGATGCCTCTCATGACTCTGACTCCTTGAAATCCTGCCCTACACCTATATACCCTTACAATTATCTTAATTTCATAAACCCCAACCTCTGATTATCCTCTGTCTTCCCAGCTTTGTCCCTCTTGAGTTCCATCAATAAGAAATCTTTGACCCTGAGGTGCCTGTGCTCCTATCTGCTATCCCACTGCCCAGTCTTCATTTCCCTCTTTCAGCAGCTTGGACTCCATGGGCCACCATTATACCCTCATTCTTTGCCCCTCTCTCTATCCAAAACACTCTCCCTGCTTTGTAGTTATAGCTAACTCTGGCCTTACCTCAAACTTGCACCTACACAGCCAAACAAAAGTAACCATGATAACTTTTCTCAATTTAAATTCATAGCCACAAACTTTAAGAAAACCCTGGTGATCCCCAAAAACCCTACAAGATTTTCCTAAATCAACCCATACTCCCACTCTCCTGTGCACCTATTTCACAGTCACACATACAAAAAGGGGGGGGGGGGGGCACTGAAAACTGAGTATTCCTGTATTCTCAGCAACAATTTTGCAGCTCTCCAAAGGAAAAATCTTTTATTTTATTCTTTAAAAAACTGTTACCAATAAAAACAAACAAGGTACTATTCATTCAGCTGCCCCAGCACATAGTTTAGCTCCAATATTAGTAAGGAAGGCATATAACCATTAAATAAAAGAAAAAGAATGTGTACTCCCCAAAAGTACTTGTTTTCTGCCTTTTTATGAAAATATCCTGTAATATACTCTCTTAATTCTCTTACCAAGGTAGTCCATAGACAACCATAATCCTGCCTCTCTAAACGCTGTCAGGCATAACAGTTTATTGCCCAAATATAATTTGTTCAGCCATGCAAACACTTGTGCAATCAGGCATATCCCATTTACAAGGGACAAGGCCAATGTCATGGCCACAAGTGATCAGCACCAGTGCCCTACAAGCCCTTTCACTTTTCCCATAATCATCTCCACATGATTTCATTAACTTAACAGAAAAATAAAGCACACACCATATTAAGTTGCTATTTATTCCAACCACGTCACTAACAGTGATTCAGATGCACATAAGAGAATGCACCTGGAGTAAAATGGAGCCGTGTCTCCTTAAAGTGAAGGCTACGGCAGCAGATCCACTCAGAGACAAGAAGCCCAGCCCAGGATTCCAGGTGCTTCAGGAGTGCTGCCATCATGCAGTCGCTGCAGGACTGTAGAGGCCACTTCTATCACCATGAAACCCAGTCCATCCTGATAGGGATGAAGAAAATTATTTAAAAACACAGTAGGCAAATCTAGGTCATAGTCCATATGCCAGGAAACAGGCAATCATCTAGAGCACACACAAAGGCCATAAGCCCTTTGGAGCAAAAATATATTTTAGCTGGAGGGAGGCTCAGGTAAGAAACATGAACTGGACTTGCAGACATGGCCACATGCTAGTCTGCTAGCCACAAATATACAAACCTCAAAATCAAGGCAGAACGTACACAGCAAACCATACCAGCACAGTCGTGCTAAGGTAACAATGCCTACCCTCACTTACTTATGCCCCTTCCTCAGCACTCTGACTCTGCACGTTTCTAACAACCATACTCCAGTTTTGTGTTTTAAGAT
This sequence comes from Tupaia tana, assembly GCA_026018925.1. Classification (NCBI taxonomy): domain Eukaryota; kingdom Metazoa; phylum Chordata; class Mammalia; order Scandentia; family Tupaiidae; genus Tupaia; species Tupaia tana. The sequence goes on from JAKSZU010000002.1 coordinate 73,103,121, forward strand.
AGCTAAGGTGTTTGCTTACCCTCACCTCCATCACTCATTCACTACGCATTTAAGTACAGGCTACTACATACTGACACTGTGCTAAGACATAATAGCCTCATGAGGGATACAGAGAGCAAGCCCGTGATTACAGTCCATCCTAAAAAGTACCTACATCGAGGCTGGCAGGTAGCATGGTGGTTAAGGCTCTGGACTACCACATGGTCAATAGAGGTTCAAGTCTTGGACCTGGTGGCTTGCTTTCTCACTTTCTCTCTCTCTTCTCTGGTCAAATTAAAAAGTGATAAATAAAATTAAATAATTCCTTTAAAAGAAAAAAGCCTACATAAAGCAATATGCATAACAAAAGCAAAAATACCAACCAATTAAAAAAAAAAGAACAGTAGAAGATGGAATAGGATGGAGACACACCTGAAGGATAAAGGGAACAAAGAAAGGAGGTAGGACTCCTAAGTAACTGCAAGGGCATTTAGTATGAAAGACCACCATTGCCCCTCTCAACATTTTTGCACTTAGTCAAAATCACAAAGGTGAGGCTGAAGAACTGGTAACAACAACAACAAAAAAAAACCACCACCTGTCAACTTCTCTACTCTACTAATAGCAAAGATATTTCATCCAATTCATCTATTGTATTTTACTTTTTAGTTCTTAAGTCAACCGACACTTTACTAGATAGATACAAACCTATGTATATCAATCACAACTGTATTCTGTGGTACATCGCTATAATTCTGAGAGGCACACTGGGACCTTCAACCCAGTTAAAACACTAAATTAACTTTATCTTTGGTGGATACCCCTGTCATTCTTTGGCTTCTCTTCCACTCCCAAGCCAAAGTAGTTTATATACCACTCTTAAGCAGTCAGTTAATCATGGCTAAGATAATGGCAGATACCTGTTTAAGGTGTGATCTCCCCAATCAGGGGTAGGAGGTAAAGTTAGGAAGTGAAAGAATCCATAGTAAGGTCAACATGTGTTATTTAGCTTAGTGCTGGGTGAGCAAACAGATGGATATCCTCTCTTCCTCCTCCTCTTGAAGAATGTATAAAAAAATAAATGAATAAAACTTGCCCAGTTACAACTGAGTTTTTTTTTTATTTGTTTGTTTATCTGAGTCAGAGTTTCTAACAAATTAGATACGACCTGGGCACTATGTTAGCTAGATCCGGATTTCTCAACCTCTGCACTATTGACATTTTGTTGTAAGAAGCTGTCTACCACCATTGCTGGCCAATGGCCAATAGACACATGTGCCACTAACATGCCCTCAAGTCATGGCAGTCCAAACTACCTCCACATTGCCAAATGTGCCCTAGGAACAAGTATCACCTAGACAGCCCCATCTGGGTTGAGAACCACTGTGCTAGATTATGAGCATCAAGCTACTTATGGGAAAAAAAAAAGTAAAAGATGTAATGAAGAGGAAACCAATGTTGATGCATAGGGCAAAATATTAGGAAAAAAGGTTATGCCTTAACCAGGTATGAGCTGCATTTTAATGAAAAGCTGAAAGATATCACCTCTCTCAAAACAAGAAAAATCAAAATTAAGGCAATTCAAAGTAACGCAGAACTGGAACATTTAAGTAATGATGTGATTGTCTGCATATGGTGGTAACTATGAATTCAGACCACAAACAAATATTAAATGATTAAGAATACAGATGCTCAGGTGTGGTAGAAACCACAACTAAGAAAGCTTAGTGAAAGCCTTAAAACCAAATCAAACCAAGTCTATTTTCATTCCACATACCCAAGCTCATTCTACAAGAATAGTCTTCAACAAATTTTTATTGTACAAGATAATTATTTGGAATAATAATTATTTTGAAGCAATAAGGCACACCCAGATAGGACTACAAATGCTGACTCCAACCATCTTCGAGCTGACACTCAACCTCTTTCAATTATTTCCCTTATCCAGAGGAGTAAACGATACAACCAATGGAAACCCGTCAACATGGTGCCCGGCACACTGTCAGCATTAACACATGGTAATCGCCAGCAGTTACACATATATACTTTACAAACATGCTTCTAACACAAAAATGGGACACGCTGCCCAAGTGAATTAAGAAAACGCACTTCCAATCAAGTTAAAAAACAGACAAAGCCATTCCTATAAAATACATGTCTTATATGCCAAAACTTCATTTTAAAGAGAAAGATGGACAAGCAAACTATAAAAGCAAAATATAAGTGCTACTTTTCTTAAAGTATCATTTTCCACTTGTACTAGCTCTAAATATTTCCCTAGACTTTTATCCAAATCAGTCAAACACTATTTTAAATGGTTAAGATTACAAATTCACTTTATAAAAGCAATTTTCTATAAAGCCTAACAATCAAGTAAGAAAAAAAGAGCATTTTCTCACACATACCCAGAGCCAGTTTGGAGTTGCTGTTTTTGCCTCACAGAAGTTGTTTTCTAGCCACAAGCTACTACAAATTGTTCAGACCTTTTGGCAGCAACACAGGAAACTGCCCTTTTCACCCGTTCTCCCACAAAAATGTAGTCAATCTCTAGGCAAGCCCATCTCTCAAGGCTACTTGCTTTATGGAGCCAAATGCACACAATTTTTCACTTAACAATATGAAAGAGCCCCAGATATTTGGCATTTTTGTGAAGAAAACTGAAAGCAAATCATCAAAGCCATACCGGCAAAGTTCTTGGTTAAATCAGCTCATAAAGCATGCTACACCAACGTTTGAAATTTATAGGGCATTTGGAATCACAGCTGTTTCTGTTTTATCCAAATCGTCGAGGATGCAATAGGCAACACGTGAAGCCATTTCCTGACGCGCCTTTGTCCTTGGCTTCCCGCTATTCTCAATGTGCCATGTTTCAAATAAGTAGTTAAAATAGAAGTGGTTTAAAAACCCACAATAAAGCGAAACTCAGGCAGCCCACTCACTTGCCATACCTTCTTGTGAATCTGGGGTTTTCCTATTATCTTGGGGATCACATAAAGGCTTTTGGGCAACTCACAAGAATGAAGTTGAAGCTCCTCTCAAGTTTTTGTCCAGGTACACAAAATGAATCCACATTTTTCTCCTTCAGTTATTTAAGGAGAGGCCAGAGCAGGAGGTGGTAAATTACTCAACACCTGTAACTTATTTAATTTCTAAAAATAAAGCCAACATTGCCTTTTAAATGCAAAATTAAAGCAGATCTTTTTGAAAACGAGGAATTCCTTTTTATCACATTTGATGTAAAATTTCAGGCTGGTCATTTTATTAAAAATAACAAGCCCAAATGGTAGAAAGACATCTGCAGTCACTCAAGAAATAAAGCTGGCTATTACTCCGTCCTGGGAAATTCAGACTGTAAAATTCAATCTGTGAACCCAGCTCACAATTCACAGGTTAAAAAAAAAAAAAAAAAAAGAAAAAGAAAAATCAGCCCAGTATTTTCCAGGGAATATTTTCTGTCTCCAAAACTGACTTTCAACTGCAAACAACTTCCAATAATGACGCAAAGGCAACTTCTCCAAAAGGATATAATATCAGAAACTGTCCAAAAACCACATACACAAAAATGATAAGCAAAGAAACCTTGATTCAATTACACAAGACCCATTACACTTTAATAGAAGATAATCAACAGAATATTTTCAGAGTCCAATATAAACGCTAATTTAAAATATATTCAAGTTGAGAACTCCTTTTTAAAGGCATACTTTGAATTATTCCAGCAAAATAAATCCTGTATGGGGAAGAAATCTGGAAGACAAACCAAGGAATTCAAATTATTATTATTATTATTATTATTATTATTATTATTGCTATAGGGCATGTACACTCACCAGAGAGAGAGTGACTGAGAAATCACCCTCTAAGGTGGCCACACTGCAATCCCTTTCCTCATTCTCCTCTCGGGATTTGGGACACGCATGCACACAAGCCTAGCATATTTCTCAAACCAGGAAATCTGGGATTAGAACCATATGGTTGGCCATGTGGGCTCCAGCACCCTAACCATCACATGACCTGGCCCAAATTATAATTTTTTAAAATGCTTACATGTCTAGTGGGTGAAGAGATCTTGCCTGCTTATATCTAAGTATAAAAGGCAATATTTTTATGTAGATTTTTTCCAATTTAAATCAATAAACTACATAGGAGAGCAAATACTAATTGTAAATATGCTTTCATTCAATGCTTGCCTTAACTAAATGCTAGTAAGTCAGACAATCTTTCATCTCCATAAACAAAACAGAATATCAAAGAGATTTCACATTACTATTTATCCGCTTATCCACATCTTCAAAGTACATCTATAATTGTTACTGCTTAGGAGAAACTGACTGCAGAAAGAGGGAAAAGAAACAGCCTTTATGTTGGAGATTTACTCTGATGGATCCAGACAGTTTTTTTTTGAGAGGTTTTCGCTATAAGGTGCATATGGCTCACCAGAGAGACAGTGAGAAATCACTCCCCCCCGCCCCCCAAGGGGGATGGCCATGCCGCAATCCCTTCTCCTCCATTCTCCTCTCAGGATCTTGGGCACACACACACACACACACACACACACACACACACGCCACTCAGCGTGAGTTTAAGCCACGGGGTTCGGGAATCGAACCACGATCGACTACATGGGAGTCCAGCAACACAGCCATTAGGCCAACAGCTGATCCCAGACCTAGACAGTTCTGTGTGCTGTTCAACACCAGCATAGAATTATTGTTTGTAAAACAATCACCAAAAAAGCAAATGCACAAATTTCTCAAGTTAATTGTCCACTTCTTCACATGACTCACTTTGGAATAAGTAAACAACAACAGAATAACTGTCCCAAGGTTATTCAGAGGTCTGGCATAAGAACATAAAGCAATCAGGTTCCTTGTTCAAACACATGGGTTTTCTGGCCCATGTGAGAGAACGTTAGCCTGGGCAAGATTTATTTCAGATTTAAATTAAGTGGGCAATTAAGGGATGGCTTTCCTATTGTTACATTTTAAATTTTTTCTCATGAGAAAATCTATCTTTAAATAAAACGAAACTTTTCTAAACATCAAAAGAGATGAAAACTATAGAACTGATCACTGATTTCTGTCTGTTTTCAACCTATCTATATCCTATGTCCAATTAATAGGTATCGTAGGGTCATTATATTAAAGAGCAGTGAAGAGGGGCAGAGTAAGACAGAGACGTGTATTTATGTTATGTTTGCATCTGTATTTACACACAGTAAGTGGCGGGTGTTTTATTTACTTGTGTGTTGTTTTTTTTAAGTATCTGTGTGGTTTACTTTATATACAACAAGAGCACTGAAGGCCCTTCATGTATCTCAATGGAAAAGTGGACATTTGGCTCCAATAAAGTCAGCACTTTCTTGAAGATGGGTTCCAGCTACGAATCGTCTAGGCTTGTGTGCTTGGAAGGGTGAAAAGGGCAGTTTTCTGTGTTGCTGCCAATGGGTGAAACAATTCACTGAGGCTTGTGGCTGGAGACTCTCTGAGAAGAAAACTGTTAACTTCCAAGCAAGTTTGGTGTATTTGTACAAAAGAATGTGATTTTTTTTCTCAATTCACTCTTTATTTACTGTTAATACCTTTTCCAGTAAAATACTACCATGGAATTTTATAATCATGTCTTTAAGTGATCTTGTTAGTGAAAAAAATGTTTAAAAACAATGCTTAACAGATTAACTGAAAACCAATTTCAGCACACATGTAACTTTTGAGTATTAAATTCTGTCGAGTGTTCTCCATCCACAGTTAATACAGTATTCATTTTGTTCAGGTATTCCCTTCTGGGAAGTTGTTCCTGTATTCATCCTGCAAATATTTATAAAGCACTTAAGAAGGAAACACACACACACACACACACACACACACACACACACACTCCACCGTGCTGTGGAGTGTGGAGAATACCAAAAGGAAGGAGGAAAACTCACAGCCCTGAAGAAACCAACCTAGTAATGAAGAAGAATAGGGCAGAATTTTGAGGTTGGAGGGGATCAGAGAATCTGTATTTTTCATAAATTCACTGAATGATTTTAAACTAAGGTTTAAGAACCAGTATATTTACCCAAAACAAAACTAAACAAAAAGATGACAATAAATCAGTATGCCAAAAAATCTACTTAAAGAGATTAAAAAAGAAACAAACAAACAAAAACAAGAAAGACTCATCATGGGATGCATGAGATGTCTTAAATCATAATGCTACTATATTTAAAATACCACTCACTAAAAATGTATCTGTACATGATGAGTTTTTCACAAATAAATCTGCATACATGAAGTATTAAATTATGTTAGAAAAAAATCTATGAAACTATTTTTAAAAAAAACTAAACTAGGAATCAAAAAGGTAAATTAAAGCCCAACTACTACCACTTAATTTGCATTAGCATAAAAATCACGCCCAACCTATTATCTCAGAAAGTGATCAGAATAGCCAAAGAACATACACATGAATATATCTTTGCAAAGTGTTAAAAAAGTGAATATTATACCACTGGACTAGGAGCAGTGGTATATTAAAACTCAGAGGTTTTAATATCCCCACAGTATGTAAGACCTTATCAGGAATAAAATGGGCACTGAATTAACACTGGTTAGATCTCAAAAATGAATTTTTAGGCTTCTGGAAAACTCACAGATGAGTAGGAAAATATTTGCTATAGTTTGCACATCTCTCAAAGGCTGCAGTTGACAGTATGTTTTGCAGTTACAAATTTGCTTTCGTATTTTATATAAATATAACCTTATTCAGTATTTTGCATTTAGTTTTTTTAAATGCCATGTATGTAGCTCTATGTAGTACATATGCAGTTCACTTTTACATCCTATATAGTACTCTATCATACAATGAAATATACTTTATTTTTCCTAATTGAAGGGTAAATTGTTTCCAATATTTTGCTATTATACAAGTCTCAGTGACCACTTCTCTATCTCTTTTATGCACAGGTACAGAAATCTCTAGAGTACACACCTAGTGGAATTGCTAGCTAGCATAATAGGATCCGTTTTATGTGAAATTTCCAAACTCTTCTCCAAGATGTACCAATTTATACTCTCACTGACAGTCAATTATTATAACAATTTATCTATTATCTTACCCAGCACTTGGTATTTTTATATTCTTATATTACAATGATTATGAAAACGTCTCTGTTTAACTTGTATTTTCCTAATTATTAATACTAGTGACATTCAAATATTTACTGGCCATCTGGGTTACCAATTCTGCAAACTGCCTTACATTTATCCTCTGTGTGTCTAATACGCTGTCATTCTTTTTCTTATTCATTTATAGGAGTTGTTCATATAATGTAGTTTTTAATCATTGTAGTATACAGGTTATTTTCAGTAGGATTGGCACTGGCACTTGGTCAATAGTACCTAAAAGCCTCACTGCAATAAATAGAAAAGTGTCAAGTCATTTTTCTCATATAACTACAAGTACAGGAGTAGGCAAACCATGGTTGATAAATCCAGTCAAGGATATCATCAAGAAACTAGCCTCCTTTTACTCTTTTGCTCTGCAGTCTTTCACACTTGTTTCATTTTCTTTGAAAGACAGCTGCTGCAGCTCTCGACGTTATAACCACATTGGAGAAAGAGGGGGAAAACCAGAATCCAGCTTTCCCAAAAACTTAAGATTACATCTCATTGGCCATATCTGATTACCTCTGTGTTTCTTAAATGCACACAAATCACATTTGTGTTAGCAAAGAAAGTGGAATAGGCTCGGTAGGCATCTAGCAATGTCTTCCAAGCAAGCATTACAAACACATTACACCAACTAGAGCCTTTTCATTTCACTGTGACAATTTTCTTATACAAACATTTCTTTTAATAGAATCAAATCTCTAAATCTTTTCTTAAAGAATTATTTATTATTCTTACTATTTTTAAATTTGCTATGGGGCACATGTGCTCACCAGAGAAAAAGAAAGAAAGCAAGCCACCAGGTCCAGGATGAGAAACACAGTTGGCCATGTGGGAGTGCAGTTCCTTAACCACCGCACCACCTGCTGGCCCAAAATCTCTAAATCTTTTCATCATTTGTGTTTTCTGTGTTCTCCCACTCCCCAACAATGTTTATATTTTCCTTTAAAAATTTTAAAGATTGGCTTTCCACCTTTGTGTGGAAAGGTAGAATAATGCATTTTGTGTAAGATATAGAATAGAAAATAAAATTTTAATTTCTCCTATACTGACAAGCAATGGATGATCAGCCCTGTTTATCTAATAGTTTACCTTTCCCTACTAATTTATACCATTACCTCTGTAACGAATTTCCTTATATTGATCTATACCAAGTTTCTGGACTTACGCTGGTTTATATCAGGCTTACTAGTTGCTATGGTTTGGATAATGGGTTTGCCCCACAAAGACTCATGTTCTAGGATCATGGTCCCCAATGCAATGGCTTTGGGAGGTAGTAAGACCTTTAAGAGGTGAGACCTAATCCAACTGGCAGGAAGCACAGGAGGGACAAACAGAAGTAGAAATACTGTTCTCTCTTCTTCCTTCTCTCCCTCCTTCTATTTGCATATGCCTATCTTCTCCACTGCTTCTGTTAGCCATGTTGTGACCTATGTAATACCAGATGCCAGCCCCACGCCCATGAACTTTCTAGACACCAGAATTGTAAGCCAACTAAACCTAAATTATTCATATAGTTTCAGGTATTTCTGTTTAGCAACACAATAATAAATATATACTAGTCTAATTATCCTTGCCATGTATAAGGCAATTCTTCCTAACTTTGCCTATTCAAAATTATTTTAGCTATTCTTAAACACATGCTCATTTGCACAAGAATTGTAAGATCAACTGCTCCATAAAAATTCTGCATGGATTTTCACCGAAATTAAATATTTATTCAGGGAAAAATGGTATCTTTACCATGTCAAGCACTCCCGTCCATAGACAGTGAACATCATTCCATTTAATCAATACTTCTTTCATATCCTTCAGTTATTCATAACACACCCATAAAGATTTTATCTTGTTTAATTTTTCCTAAGGAATAGAATGTTTGCATTAAAAAATCAGATCTTTACATGGTATTTTCCAATTGGCTATTCCTTAATTCACTTGGGTTTTGCAGTACACTTTATAAACTACAAAAAATAATTTTGATTTCTTCTTCCCCATATTTATACTCATTTATTACCTTTCTTGTCATATCACACTGACAAAGAGCCACATAATAAGTCCAGCTGGGTGGCACAATGGTAACAAACTGAACTGCAGTAATGGAAGCCATGTGACTAACTGTGGGTTTGGATCTCTGAGTGAGCTTAAAAAGCTAAAAAGCCAGACACAGGTGCCCAAAATCCTAAGGAGTCAGATGGAGGATTGGAAGAGAGGATCATAGCATGACAAGACCCTATGAAGGGTACATCTCTCTCTCTCTCTCTCTCTCTCTCTCTCTCTCTCTCTCCCTTCTCTCAGGCACACGTTCTCTATCATAAATAATTTTTTAAAAAATAACCCTATAAACAACCACAAGCAACGATTTTTTTTTCTTTGACTGTAAGATTACTGTTAGGTCTGGCGCAGCCATCAGGTAAGCCAAGGTGGGCGTGTAGAAGTACATCCAGGAGCTGTGGCATAAGCAGTAGCCCGACATGATGCGCTTTCTCCTGCGGGTCTGCTGCTGGCAGTACCGCCAGCTCGCCGCCGGATAAAGCACACAGACTGGGCTACAGAGTACGGCGTGGAGGCCGCAAACACCCAGTCCCCAAGGGTGCAACCTATGGCAACCTTGTCCATCATGGTGTTAACCAACTCAAGTGTGCTCCAAGCCTCCAGTCTGTTGCAGAGGAGCAAGGTGGACAACACTGTTGGGTTCACAGGGTCCTGAATTTTTACCGGGTGGGTGAAGATTCCACATACAAGTTCTTTGAGGTTATCCTCATTGATCCATTCCATAAAGCTATCAGAAGAAACCCTGACACCCAGTGGATTACCAAACCAGTCCACAAGCACAGGGAGATGCATGGGCTGACATCCGCAGGCCACAAGAGCTGAGGCCTTGGAAAGGGCCACAAGTTCCACCACACTATTGGTGGCTCTCGCCTGCAGCTTGGAGAAGGAGCAATACTCTCCAGCTCCACCATTACCATTAATCTAAGAAATGTTTGTAAAATTCATACCTAATAAACAATTTAGGACAGACATGTCTGAAAAAAAAGAATACTGTGTTAGTGGGACCAGCAGGTGGTATGCTGGTTAAGGCGCTGGACTCCCACATGTACAACCATGGTTTGAGTCCTGGACTTGGCTTGCTATCTCACTTTCCCCCTCTCTCTGTTCAAATTAAAAAATAATAATAGTACTAAAATTAAGTTAAATAATTATTACACAAAAAATACGGTGCTATTATCATGGCAGTAATTATAATACTGAATATTATTTTGAAAGACATCATTTAGTGTCTTAGAAAAATATATTGAAATCTTAATTAGTTGACATTATCATGACTAAATATTAGAATTTCATAAAATGTCTTATCTAGAAAAATAATTATGTTTTCCTTTAAGTTTGCATTATCATAAATTCTATTAATGGAAAAAGAAATGGCTTATTAGTCCTTCATTCCTAAAATGAATTGTACCTGGATATAATAGACTTTCCTTTTTCTTTTCTTTCTTTCTTTTTTTTTTTTTTTTTGGAGAGGTTTTTGCTACAGGGCATGTGCACTCGCCAGAAAGACAAGAGAGAGACAGAGAGATAGAAAGCAGGAAATCACCCCCCAGGGAGGATGGCCACACTGCAATCACTTCTCCTCCATTCTCCTCTTGGGATCTTGGGCACGCACGCACACATGCCCGGCATGAGTTTAAGCCACCAGGTCCAGGAATCAAATCACAGTCGACTACATGGGAGTCCAGCTACATAGCCATTACGCTAACTGCTGGTCCCTAGACTTTCCTTTTGCTGTTTCACTGGACCCTTACATGTGTTTATGGGTGACATTATCCTATATTTTTCTTGTATTTTTTTCATTGCTGTGTTATTTGTTATCATCATTAAGTTAGCTTTGAAAACAAGACAAATGCTTCAATGTATTTCTACTTTCTGGAATAGTATGGCAGTTTTCTTTTCCATGATAGCATGAAAACACTTTCCCATAATTTAGGTCCAGCTACTCATATTTTCAATATTTCCATGGTTATTACTTTCCAAGATTTTCTATTTTTTCTGGAAGCAAATACTTTCCTAGGAATGTTCCTATTTTATTAGTATTTTCCAAATTATTTTCATAAATGTGTGTGTATATATGTATATATACATGTGTGTACGTGTGTATACCCTTCCACACACACACACATATTTATATTGTGTTCTAAGGTTGTCATTTTTTAACTTATTTTTTTCCCTAGATAAAACAGTAAAAGGGTTAGCCCTTATTTGTAACAACTCATCCACCACACTCCAAGAGAATTAGATCTTATTTTTTTTTTTAGGTTTTGCTACAGGGCACGTGTGTTCACCAGACAGAAACAGAAACAGAGAATGACAGTCAAAGGGAAAGTGAGAAATCACCCCCCAGTGGGAATGGCCAAGTCGTAATCCTTTTCCTCTGTTCACCTTTTGGGGTTTGGGGCACAGATGCACATATGCCTGGCATGATTTTCAAGCCACTGGGTCCTGGCTCGAACCACTGAGACAGCCATGTGGGATCCAGCCACCATAACCTCTGTGTCACCTGCTGGCCCCATCTTTCCATTTTGATTTATTTTTATTTAAGTTTTTTTATATCTTTTTTTTTTAAGAGAGATTTTTTGCTATAGAGCATGTGCACTTGCCAGAGAGAAAGAGAGAGAGAGAAGAAATGAAAAATCACCCCCCAAGGAGTATGACCATGTTGCAACTTCTTCTCCTCTATTCTCCTCTCAAGATTTTGGGCACTCATGCACAAGTGACTGGCATGAGTTTTAAGCTGACAGGTCTGGAACTCAAACTACAATCAACCACATGGGAGTCCAGCAACATAACCATTACACTATATGCTAGTCCCTTTTTTATATCATTAACTCCCTCTTCTTTATTCAGCTTATTCTTGTTTTCTTTTTCTATTATCTTAAATGGGATACTTACTTCATTTTCTTTCTTTTATTTTTATTTATTGTGATAGTTATTTAAATCTAAATGTCTGATTCTAACTTTTGGAGCTTCTCTCCTTTGATATGTAGTATTCTCATTGTTACTATCTCCTCAAGAGTCTGTAATTCTAGCTTCTGTATTCTTCTGGACCCAAATCGGTTTCCTCTCCCTATCTATTGCTTACATACACTCCAAGATGCTCTTCTTACTGGATCATTCATGCTTGAATAAAACAACAGTGAAGAGAGCAATGGATTGGGGCTGGTCCTATCACACAACAGTTAGAGTCTTTACAGAAGCCAAATCCCACGTGGATGACCAGCATTTGAGATCCAGCCCAAAAGCCATGAGAAAAGACACTCAAGGCACAGACACAAGTGCCCAAGATCCTAATGAGTAAAGAATTGGAGGGAAAAGGATTGCAAAATGAGCAAGACCCATTGGAGAGTGTGTTCTTTCTGCCCTGCTCCCAACCCCATACATACACATGTGCCCTTTGGCATTAAAAAGGGAAAACAGACATTTGTATTGAGAAACTAATTATTACAATGAAAGAAAAGACCAACGGATTGGTTTTCCATGCTAATATCTATAGTTTATTTGGTGGCAGATGCCAATCAATAGTTTTAACTCACTCTTTAGACATATTCAACCGGCCAATCACTGATGCTTATAATCAAAACTGTTCAGTTTTCTAGTGTGGTTTCCCATGAGTCTCTAGCTCTTCAGCACTCACCATGCTGATCATGCCCTTGGAACAGTTTGCAAGCTCCCTCAGACCTCTCTTTCTCATCATTTCTTGTGTGCTGTGATCTCTCCATTAAAAAAAAAAAAAGAAAAAAACCTCTCCCAGGGCCAGCAGGTGGCGTGGTGGTTGAGGGTGCTGGATTCCCACATGGCCAACTGTGCTTTGAGTCCTGGACCTGGTTGCTTGCTTTCTCACTCTCTCGCTCTTGCTCTGTCCCTCTCTGGTCAAATTTAAATAAATAAAATAATTCTTTTTTGTTTGTTTTGGAGAGCTTTTTGCTATTGGGTGCATGCACTTGCCAGAAAGACAGAGAGAGATAGAGAGACAGAAAGCGAGAAATCACCCCCCGGGGGATGGCCACGCCACAATCCCTTCACCTCCATTCTCCTCTCAGGATCTTGGGCAGGCATGCACGCACTCCCGGTGTGAGTTTAAGCCACCAGGTCCGGGACTCGAACTGTGATCGACTACATGGGAGTCCAGTGACATAGCCATTACGCCAACTGCTGGGCCCAATAAATAAAATAATTCTTTAAAAAAAAAAAAAAAAACAAACAAACAAAACCTCTCCCAAAAGAATATGATTGCAACATCATTTCAAGATTTCAAGACTTCCTACATCATAACACATACTGGTGGTTCTAAGTATGTATTACAAGGTATAGCAAGTTAGAATTAATGAGAAACATTTAAAAACTGTACAAAAGCTCAACAAACCATACTCCAATATCCTTTTTCAAAAAAAAAAAAAAAAAAAAAAAAAGGGAAGAAAGAAAAAAACAACTCTCAGGAAAGAGGGAATCCTCTTTTAACAAGTGATAATAGTAAAGCACAAGTTAATGCCTCAAGAGAACACCTTCCAAGCACCGCATACCACACATACCACACCATAACACATACTTTATGCTATTTCCTATAGATAATTCCCCATCAGCTTTACATTCAGCTATACATTCTTTATAAAGTTTTTTTTTTTTTTTTTTTTTTGAGAGGTTTTTCGCTATAGGGCGCATGCGCTCGCCAGACAGAGAGAGACATAGAGACAGAAAGCGAGAAATCACCCCCCAGGGGGGGTGGTCACGCCGCAATCCCTTCTCCTCCATTCTCCTCTCGGGATCTTGGGCACGCACGCACACGCGCCCGGCGTGAGTTGTAAGCCACCGGGTCCGAGACGCGAACCGCGGTCGACTACGTGGGAGTCCAGCGACATAGCCATTACGCTAACTGCTGGTTCCCATCTTTATAAAGTTTTTCATCAAAGGAAACAATCTTCCAATTGCTTTATGCTGAGTAATAAACTACTAACATGCTTGAGTTCAAATCTTGGCTCATTCATCTGCTGTGCAAGTGAGTTAATCACCTTGCCTAAGTTTCCTTATCTATAAAGGAAAGTAACTGATAGCACCTGTCATAGATTGAGTATGGGGTTTCAAGTAAGTAAACATTCTAGGTACATTATAGTGCCTGGTAAACAATTTGTGTTAGCTGCCATTATAAAAGCAGTGTAATCACCATCACCTATTGTTCCTAGAGGGTATTTCCCTCCAAATTATAAATAATATCACTGAATATAAACCTTATAAAATTATTTTTAAAGGGACCAGCAGACGGCGTAACAGTTACATCACTGGACTCCCGAGTACTTGACCACATTTCAAGTCCTAGATCCAGAGTCTTAAGACTCACGTGGGATACGTGTGTGTGTGTGTGTGTGTGTGTGTGTGTGTGCCCAATGCTAAGAGGAGAATGAAGGAGAAGAGACTGCAGTGTGGCCATCCCCCCAGTGGGGTGATTTCTCACTTTCTGTCTCTGTCTCCCTTTGCTTCTCTGGCGAGTACATGCACCCTATAACAAAAATCCCTCTAAAAAAATCTTTTTAAAAATGTAACCCTGGGCCCACCCTCAAGTACACTTACTAGCACAGTAAACTGTAGTTCTAGAAGCCAGGCCAACCATGGATTTACAAATGGAGGGAAAACACACAGAATGCACACTAACCTGAGATCCTAAGAAGATGGAGATCTGGGGGAAGAGGACTACAGTGTGACAAGACCCTGTTCCAGGTGTCTCTTTCTCTCTGTGTGTATGCTCACACACTCCCTCTCACGAATAACATAAATAAACTACAGGAGGTTATTTAAAAGCCAAACAATGAGGCCAGACAGTAACATGGTGGTTAAGGTGGCGGGATCCCACCACACGGCCAATTTCCCAGACTGGGGACTTGAAAAACACACTGGGCATGTATGCCCAAAATCTCAAGAGGAAAATAGAGAAGGGACTGCAGCATGGCCATGCCTCCTGGGGGTATAACAAGTTAGAATTAATATGTGCTTGCTGGAGAGACAAGCACATCTCTCTCTCTCTCTGGTGAGCACACACATCCTACAGAAAAACTAAAATAATAAGAAGAAGAAGAGTGCTAAATCTTAAGCAATTTAAAAAGAAATGAAGATGTTATATCCTGGAGACTATTTCAGATACAAAGTTTCATGTGAAAAGAATGAATAATAAAATAAATAAAAGAATGGCAAATGCAAACTTTCCATATTAATAAATGATATGTTGCTATTTTAATATTGATATGTAATTACTAAGTTATAAATCAAATACTTAAAGATCTTAATATATCTATCATCTATTACCTAAATAGTATATAGAGTCACAGTGACTCAAACATCTCAAGGATGTATCTTTCCTCTGTGGTCTTTCATCTTTCCTCCAAAATTAGTTCCATCTAATCTTTTTTTTTTTTTTTTTTAAGATAGGTTTCTGCTATAAGACACATATACTCACCCAAAAGGCAGAAAGACAGAAAGGGAGAAATCACCCTCAAGGGGGGATGGCCACACAGCAATCCTTTCTCTTCCATTCTTCTCTCAGGATCTTGGGCATGCACACACACACCTGGCATGAGTTTAAGCCACCGGTCTAGGACTCAAACCGCGATCAAGTACGTGAGAGACCAGCGATGTAACCATTACATCATCTGTTGATCTGTCCAGCTAATCTTTAGTAAGCCAAAGTTTTGGTAGGTACAAACACAAATTCCCTTTCCCGAGAAGAAAGTGGTATTTATGTATACAGGGGTCTATATAACTTTTTTCATATCAAGTAAACCTTTGCAAAAACACATACTGGTGAAAACTGTCAAGTTTATAGGTGGTAGCTAGCCATTCTTATTTCACTTATTCAGGACCTGTTTATTGAACACTCCCTATGATTCAGGCACTGGACTCAGCTCTAAGGAAAAAGGAGAAAAGACAAAGCCTCTCTGGTCTCTGTGAGAGATGAACATGGATGCACGTAACCATAAAGCTATACGTCTACACTGGAGGTAGACTCACAGAGGAAGGAGAGGACTAACTGCTGTGGAGGCACAGGCAGGCCAAGAGGAATCACCAGGGCAAACATTTTCTAACTAACTTTCACGTCAGCAGAAGCTGAGTAACAGATATAAAAGTCCAACCTATGAAACAATATGGCATATTCAAGAGGAAAACTGAGTAGTTCAGTGTCACTAAAATGTAAGGTTTACAGTTGAGATCGTTAAGAAATGATGGCGTAGAGCTACCAGGAGGGAGGGATGCTCATTAAAAAAGCTCTCGTATCCAAGCCAAGGAAAAGGTTATGACACTTCTAAATCTCCCAGCCTCATCCGAGGCATTTCCATCCCAGTGCAAGCAGTCTACAGATGTTGAATAAGCAAGACCACAAGCCAAAGTGCCCAAATCAACAATGAGAGCTATTCATTAGCACATGACTATTTCTGCGTTAACAATTAAATCCCCTGCCCAAACTGAGAGCTGTCAGTTGAGGGCAGGGACCACCATGTCCTACTAAAGTTAAATCCCAACAGTCTACTGCCGCAATCCCTTTAACCAATGTCAAGCACCTACGACGCACTAGGTATTACATAGACACAAGCTCTGGGTACTCACAGTTATACTAGCACGTTCCAACTAATCTCAGGGCCTCTTTGAGCAACCTATATTTAAGATGGTACCTAAGGATGAGAAAAGACCAGCTCATAGGATTTTCTGTTTCTATCCTCTATTATCGTTGGTTGATATTTAACATTAAATAACCTCCTGCTTAATATATATTTTATTGGGACCAGCAGATGGCATAATGGTTATGCCACTGGACTCCCACATGGCCGTTTGTGGTTTGAGTCCCAGACGGTGGCATGAAACTCACACCAGGTGCATATGCATGTGTGCCTCAAAAACCTGAGAGGAGAATGAAGAAGGGATTGTGGCGTGACTGTTCCCCCTGGGGGGTGATTTCTCGCTTTCTGTCTCTCTGTCTCTCTGGTGAGTGCACACGCACTATTGCTAAAACCTCTCAAGTATATATATATATAGTATATTTTAAAATTTGGATTCAAAGCCATCCTTTTCTAATTCCCTTTAGTCTCCTAAGAATAGTCTCCTTCCTCAATATTCTTCATTCTCTACAGGTATCATTCCAAAAGTGAATCCAGTCCACTTCTCTAATGGAGGCCACATTCTCCTTCGCTCATCTCAAATTTCTTTTTTTAAGCCATATGCTGCCATGCAGCAATGAAGAGAGTGAGCTCAGCAGTCAGACACCTGCAAGTCCCAAGTCTGCCCTTGGTAACTGTGTGATATTAGTGCCTTTCCAAGCCTATCGTCCCTCCTATACTACATGAATAAAGGCATCCAAATCTTAATTTGTTTTGAAGATTAAATGAGATACTGTATAAAAAGTTACTTAGCAGGGCCAGCAGGTGGCATGGCTGGACTCCCACATGGTTGACTGTGGTCTGCGTCCCCAACCTGGCAGGCTGCGATCTCTGGTGAGCACATGTGCCCTATAGCAAATTAAAAATAAAAATAATAAAACTCATTTTCCTAAAAGTTACTTGGCATAACACCAAATAATGTTAGCTATTTTTATCATTAATTATCAAACCCTCATAAGGAGCCTAAGGCACAAATTATTACCTTTTTATGGATTTACTGTAAAGATGCTCTGAAAAAAGTAACAGACTTATTCAATATCAGACAGCCATATTTTTCCTTTTGTTTTGTTCTTATTTTCTTTTCATTTTTTAAAAATTTTTGCCATAGGCCACATGTGCTCACCAGAAAGACAGAGAGGGAACTAGCGAAATCACTCCTCAGAGGATGGCCATGCTGCAATCATTCTCCTCCACTCTTCTCTCAGGATTTTGAGAACATGTGCACCCTGTGTGTTTTTCAAGCTGCCAGGTCCAGGACTCAAAACACACAGTCATGTAGGATCCAGTGTCGTAACCATCATGCCACCTGCTGGCCTCAGATTCTAATGTGAACCACCCAAATGGACATTCCTGCCTTGATTAATAAACAAAGTCACAATATCAACCACTGGCTTATAATCATCTATACATGGGTGAGCTAGCGTGACTGTAGAAAACAATCACTTTCCACAAAACTGTCTTCCCCTTGAACTTTCACTCCACAGTTGCCTCTGACTCCCTCCTCTCACTCACATTGGTCTTCACTAGTCTATCATCTATTTCCTTGCAAAGGTTGGTAGATTCATGCCTTTTTCTTCATTCCCAAAACAAATCTGCCACTCCAAGCCCCCTAATATAGAAATGCTACACAAAAGCAGCAAGACAAGCTCAGAGCCAGTGATTCACCCTCTAAGGCAGCCTCTTGGTTTATGTACCCGCCAGCTTTCTTAGTTTTCTTTCTTTTCTTATGTCAAATTATACACACTAAACAGGAGCAAAAGGACACCTATATTTAAGATGATCATTTAAGAGTACAGAAAAATCAGCACAAAGTGGGCCAAGGCAAAGCTATACAAAGTCATCTAAAAATACCAATCAGTTCCCAGGTCACTAAGTCTTGAGGTACTATAATTAAAATGTAAATAACTTAAGAAAATTCTTCAATCTTAACGGCAGCCAGCAATGAGAACACAGAAAAAAGAAATGCAGAAGGAGAGTGTGATCAGACTGACCCACATACTTACAAGGGTCCAGCAAAAAAGGCTTTATTGTGATGATGGATGAGGACAGGAACTAGGTTCACTTTTCTGAAACTGTTTGAGTAAGAAAAAGCACCTGCCCCAGGAACAGACAGATAATGGATATAAAGACTAACAACTGATTGCTTATAAGCCTTTTCCTATCATTATCACCAACCTTCCAGTCTGATTCCATGCCCACAACTCACCACCTGACAATGTGTCATATGGCCAATAAGCAAAACTAGACAGGATGGTGTGCATACCTATCCCTCTTGCCAATTATCTTTCTCACTATAAGCTAATAAACAGACATTCTGAATGTATACTCTTCCATCTCTCTAAAAGTTCATTATTTCTGTATTTGGGGAAGCTAGGTTTTAGTTTTTGTTTTTCTTGTTTGGTGAGAAGAATAATGGGATGATTCAGCTTTCCCAAGCCCCATTAATAAAAGAGTCAGACAAGATTGAATTTGTATCTCTAAGACAGAAGTCAAACTCTGAGCTAGAGTGAAGGTAACAAGGTAAATGTCACTTCATGAGGATGCTACTGCATGTCAACAAACCCATCACCTGGTGTACACCACTAACTCGGGCTTTTCACACTGACCATCTGGACATCTCTGCAAGTCCTGCTCATCTTGTTTAAATGCTACTTTAACCTTGACATAACCTAGGAGCTACAATGGACCTCTACGCCTTTCAGGTGAAATTTTAACTTCCCTAGTTTGTACAGAAGGTCCTCTTACTTAGTGCTCCCAGCCCTGGCCCTGACCACTCATCTCATTGGTGGCACTGGCTCTGTTCATGAACTTCCCCTCCATTCTTCTCTTCCCAGCCTTTTTCAGTCTAATTCATCAATTCTTGCCAAACTTCTTCACTTACTATAGATTCCTTTAGTACTTCAATGATACATATTACTTGTCTTAAAATCATTGTATAGGTGTTTTATAGATAAAAAGGCTTAGCTAATTTGTGTAACTCAATAAATAAGCTCGGGTATAAGAATTATTGAGACATCTGGAACCAGTGGTTGGCATAATGGCCATGTTGCTGGACTCCCATGTAGCCGACGGTGGTTCGGGTACTGGACCTGGTGGCTTGAAACTTATGCCGGGCGCGTGTGCATGCGTGCCCAAGATCCCGAGAAGAGAAAGGAGGAGAAGGGACTGCAGCGTGGCCATCCCCCCTAGGGAGTGATTTCTCACTTTCTGTCTCTCTGTCTCTCTCTGTCTTTCTGGTGAGCGCACACGCCCTATAGCAAAAACCTCTCCAAAAAGAAAAAAAAATTATTATTGAGTCTATATCCTTCATGCCATGTACATTTTCTATTAAGGAATTGAGCAGGCAAAATACATCAGAAAAACACATTTTTCCAGTGAATGAAAATTACTTGATGATAACCAGACACAAAAAAAGTTAATTTTCAGGTCAACAGGTGGTGTAGAGGTCAAGGCACTGGATCCTCATGGCCAACAGCACAGTTAAGAATGCTGGACCTAGCGGCTTAAAAATCATGCTGGGTGTGTGCACATGCCCAAAGACCTGAAAGGAAACAAAGGCAAGGGACTGTGGCGTGGTCAGCCCGCTGCAGGGTGCTTTCTCACTTTCTCTCTCTCGGTCTCTCTCTCTCTTTCTCTATGGAATACACAAGCCATATAGCAAAAACAAGTTAATTGTCTATCTGTATTGAAGTCGGGTTTAGTGCTTTGTTTCCATATCTTTCTGAACCATTAAACGTAATTGATTCACTTAAATTGGAAACATACTTAGTCATAACAGCAAGACCAACCATTCAAACTCACACCTAACTGTGTATCACCCACGTCCAAAGTATGTTATTTAATGTAACGAAAGCTGACAAAGCAAATAAGCTTCCTTTCCACAGGGCCAGCCCCAACAAAGCTGTGATAGCTCTCCCTGGAACACAACAGACGATCTCAGGGGGCCGTTGCCTAGGAAGTCAAACAATTACCCATTACCTCACAAACCTGCAGAGACCTTAATGTTTGCCAAAAAGATACAAGGCCAATGATGAATACAGCCAACAAGTAATAGAGCCTCCATGAGCCAAATGTCACAACAGCAAAACTGGCATCCATCAATCGCTCTGAAACATCGATACGGACATTAAATCAGTAAAAACTTCTTGTGCGGTAAAAGTGTTTATCCCAATGGGTGCTGCAAAATAACACTTAAAAAGAGCAGCTTATATATCTTTTTGAAATACAAGAAAATCTATGG
Organism: Tupaia tana; assembly: GCA_026018925.1. Lineage (NCBI taxonomy): Eukaryota > Metazoa > Chordata > Mammalia > Scandentia > Tupaiidae > Tupaia > Tupaia tana. The sequence continues at coordinate 73,124,183 of JAKSZU010000002.1, forward strand.
AGACCTTAAATCTCGATTCAATTGCCATGCCCTGGTGTGATCAACCATTCCCATATCACATTAGGAAAGCCTTTAAAGCATCCGTGATCAATTTTCATTGTAATAGTTTATGACTGTTGTATGTGCATGAAATTTCCTAGGTAAGTATGCTAAAACCAGCAATGGCTAAAGATAGCCCCCAAATTGAGAAAATGTCCCTTTATTAAGCGAAAAAAATCTTTTTTTTCTTTTGTTCATTCAACACAAAAAGCATTGAGTGTAAGTAAGCTAAGCACTAGAAATTTCCCGAAAGTTTCAAAAAGCATTGTGTAAAAGTTATTTATCATCTTTCCTAGAGTAGCCTCACACTATTGCAGGCAGTTCAGCTTTCTACTGATTACCAATTCTAAATAGTTTATTCAAAATTGCCAAGACCTGAAATATTTCCAAGGAAGGCAAAGAGGAAATTTTGCATCATAACTTATAAGTGCCTAGGCAACATTCAAATATCCAAGAGACAGTATACTCATTTGTTGGTTGCCAAGATAATTTCATAAATTCTAATCGAAAAACTGATACCAATAAACAAAAGTCAACATTCCAATATGCTTTTTTTTTTTTTAGTTTTTGTTTTTTGCTGTGGGGCATATGCACTCACCAGAGAGAGATCCCAAGGTGGGGAGGGGGTGGGGAAGATGATAAATCCTCCCCCTCAAGGGGGATGGTCACACCACAGTCCCTTCTCCTCCACTTTCCTCTGAGGATTTGGGGCACATATGCACATACACCTGACATGATTCTCAAGACACTGTATCTGGGACTCAAACCACAAAGCTGGCCATGTGATATCCAGCACCTTAACCTCCACACTACCTGCTGGCCCCAACATGTTCTATAATTATATATCTGAGTTTAAAAATTAGCAGTCAGAATTCATAAAGTAGATTTGTCCCCCATTCCTGTTATGAACAAATACTAACATTACCAATCATTTTAGAATGATATCAGGATTACTGATATCTATTCTAAAAATTAATATTCATTTTAAAATACTATCTCTGGAGAAGGCAAAGCAGTCACTAAGCCCTAAGAAAGTATATGCCAAACAAATGTTTCATGACAAGGGCACAAAACAGTTTTCTGCTCTGTGTAGGGAACTCATTTTCCCCTTCTGAGACTATCCGTCATGTGCTGTCCCTGAGTGTGACAATTTTGCTCTCGAGAGAATAAAGCAATGAAGTAAAAATATCCCAATATCTTAGGCTCAAAACATACTAGACTACATAAAAACTTGAGCCTACCCTTTTATTCTAAAATGAAAATTTTGGGGACCAGAAAATGGCACAATGGTTAGGTCGCTGGACTCCCACGTAGTAAGTTGTGGTTTGAGTGCCAGATCTAGCAGCTTAATACTCATACCAGGTGCATGTGCGTGTATGCCCAAGATTCCTCAAGGAGTATGGAGTGGAAGAGACTACAGCATGGCCTTTCACTGAGGGGGGAGGGGTATTTCTTTCTTTCTGTCTCTCTGGCGAGCACATATACCCTATGGCAAAAATCTTTCTTAAAAAAAAAAAAAAAAAAAAGAATTTTTTAATTATATATGTATGGTCATGTCATTAAATCTGACTCAGTACTTTGAATGCTAAAATACTATATTGCCTTGGTAACACATCTCTCAGTGCAGTAAGCCTCACACAAAACTTTTGTCTCCATAATTACAAGAAAACAAGGTCACGCAGTCTCTAAATCACACACCAAATTATCTAAAAATATGTTAAATGATGTCAGTTTCATTGAAAGTTCTTCAGGGACATTACCTACTGCAGATCAATACATATTGACATATATATTTTTCCCTTCATTACTAACCTCCAATCATACTTGTATTATCAGATGATTCAAATGCTATAAATAAGAATTATTTAAAGGAATATTTCTCACTCTGAAATAATCTGACCTTGCCATGTCTTCATTCCTTATACCCCTAGTTTTCCATGCTTACTAAAAAACTCTTACATATGTGAATTGCCACATTACTGAGGGTATACCATAATGACTACTCAACTCAGGTGGAGAGGGCAGATTTTAAGAAAGTGGATAAATATGGAAGATTAACTGCTAAGTGAAGCTAGCTAGACAATGAAAGAGAGTCACTGTATGTCCCCACTCAACATATACTGAATGTCACCACTCTATGGCAGAAAATAAATGACTGGGAGGTATAAAAGCAGGGAGAGAAATAATGATACTGTAGACAGTGAGGGAAGAGGGTGGGAAATGAGGCGGGGTAAGAGGGAGGGAATTAAAAGGAAGAACAAAGAAGTAAAACATTTAAAGGGCTCAAAATGGAAAGAAATCTGTTGATTATAATGTTTATGGTAATGTCTTTGACTAGACTGATACGCAGTATATTCATGAGGGGAAAATTCATTTGCTATGATGTAATGATAAACAGTGATTAAGTGTGTAACATAAAAATAAAGAAATCGAAATAATGAATTCTGCAAAGTTAACTGCAGTTCTGAGTGATCAGCTGCTCTTACTTAATAGCAATGTTTCAACCTTCTCATCTTTCAATCATTATAGCTCATCAGTAATAAAGATGGAGAGAGAATATGAAAGGGGGAGAAATCGTAAAGCACTTCATATCACATGGGTATTCTCCTCCCTAGTATCTCTCTCTCCTTTCCAAAATTCTGGTAAGTACATACAAGACTTTGCCTCCTCATAACATCTTCCTTTGATGGGCTATAATCTGGGAAAAGCATCAAGTGAATGCCAAGGCTGTGTCTGTTTTGCTTCAGACTGAAAAGCATAACAGTTTAGTGTTTATTTTACAAAACCCTGAAAATATAATTCCCTACCCCACTTGAGCATTTGTGGAAAGGCAATTTTTTTAAGTTTCACTAGTCAAATTCTGAAAAATCACCTGGGTAAACAGTGCATTATTCACTGTCCTTTCAGAAGTTATTAATAAATTTAGTCCACAGTTTCATTCTATGAAAATAAGCTTTTAAAAACATACTGAAAGAAATAGAGCTATCACAGCTCTATTTTTAAATTGCCAAGTTAATTCCAGAAATTAAACGTTCATTTCCCCTCATGAAACCCTGAATGATTCACATGTCAACGAATGACTTAAGATTGCATGCATTTACTTTGGAAACTTAGAGATGCTTGTCAAATTAAAAGCCAATTGCCTAAACATTCCTGTGACCTATAGCTGATACCAAACTACTGAAAGTTGATCTTTAATAAGCCATAGCTCCTGGCACCACAATACCTAAAGGTCTGAACCAAAATTTGATTGTTCTGGGCCCTTTATCCACAATGGAATCCTCAGGGGATAATTTTCATTTTGTTTCTTTCCATGCAGCATCCACCTCCCCTCACCAACACAAGGACTACCAAACTCTGATGAGGATAACAAGTAGATTACTGCCATCCACAAACACATGTACAGTCACTGCCCCTCCATGGTCTGCAGTTCCTCAACTACTTGATCCAAAGCTTCAGGGCTCTACTATTGGCTGCCTCCAATCAGGACCTATACTACATGCATACAGCAACTCTACAAGAAACGACAGGCTCAGTTCCAAAAGAAAGCAAAAGCTGTGTGACCCTGTCCCCAACCACTGGCCAGTGCAGTCTGTACATCGGCCTCCCTGCTGCCTGAACCTCCTGGTCTTACCACTACCCCCAGGAATGTCGACGTAAAGTACTTAAAAGCAACTAACTTGAGCATGTACTACATAAATTGCCTAAATTTATCAATGGCTATTATTAAAAGTATTTCTTGGCTAATTAAATGGCCAGGAATTGGCTAATAGTCTGCTATATCTTCTTAAAAAAGCAGAAAGTTACTGACAAGTCATTTTTATGTAAGCTTTCTGTTGGATGGTAATAAGATCAAAGTAAAATATGCAGCCTTCCTGCATATTTTAGATCCTCAAATAGTAGCTCTTTAATGCACTGCATTTCTAAATAGGCAATTTCTGAAGCATTTACCTTGGTAAGTTTTCTTAATTGGAATCAAGTTCATCTGGATCATTTATATAATGACTCCACCCGCCAGGCTTATGTTGTAAAAATGCACTTGTAGTCAAACATAATTACATGTATACAACAACAGCTACTAATAAATTAAATGAGATCCTCTGCCTAGAGGTACCAAAGACTCTAATTTATTAAAAAGTTTATAGAGAATGGTACAGAATGTAAATGTAGCACAATACTAAGTATGTAGCTACCTACCAAAAAAAACCAAAAAGCATAGCATCATTGGTGTAAGTACTCAACTCAAAAAGCAGATTTACTGGGCAAACCCCATGGCATAGTGGTTAAGCACCGTGTTTAGGGAGTTGGATCCCACATGGCCAGCCATGGTTCGAATCCTGGCCCCAGTGGCTTAAAAAACAAGCCAGGAGCATGTGCATGTGTGCCCCAAATCCTGTTGGGACACTGAAATGGAGAAAAGGGGTAGTGACTCAACCAAACCCCAGTGGGTGTGTTTTCTCTTTATCCCTTTTCTATCTCTCCCTCTCTGGTGAACACGCATGCTATCTAGCAATAAAAATTAAAAATTAAAAGCAGATATACCTAAAAGTCTATTTAGTCTAATGAGTAGAAAAATAAGCACAAAATTAAGAATCAGAAAACATACCCCCCCAAAAATTTTAAATGCCATAAGTAATAACAATAGCCAAAACAATGCCATAGAAAAAGCTGACCAAATGCTCAAAATGATACCAGGATAATCAAATATATAGCTCCTAATTTCAACTAAGTAGGTTTTATCAATCAAAAGGTTGAAAGAATATATGGTAAATATTATAATTATCTAATGCAGAGGGAATTTTACTCACAATAAATTAAATCCAATGTTCTAATTCAAAAATTCCTGATTTACTCATTGAGTTCTTCTGTTATATGAATTGCCACAAAAAAAAGAAAAGAATTCATGGGCCAGACAGTGGCCTGGTAGTTATGTGGCTGGATTTCACATGGCCAACAGTACAGTTCAAGTCTCAGATCCAGTGGCTTGAAAAATATACCAAACACATGTGCGTGTGTGCCCAAAAATCTCAGAAGGAGTGTGAAATAGAGGAAAAGGGATTACAGTGGGACCATGCCAAATTAGAGAGTGCTTTCTCATTCTCTCTCTCTCTCTCTCTCCCTTTCTCTCTCTCTCTTTCCGGCATGCACATGTACCCTCTGGTAAATTTTTTCTTAAGACATTTTTGCTATAGAGCACTTGCACTCACCAGAGAGACAGAGAAATAGAGAGCAAGATATCATGCGCCGCCCTGGGGGTGGGTTGGGGTGGTTGGCCATACCACAATCCCTTCTCCTCCATTCCCCTCCTAGGATTTTGGGTACACACACCTGGTGTGAGTTTCAAGCCTCTGGATCCGGGATTCAAACTGCAGTCAGCCATGTGGGAGTCCAGCACTATACCAACCGCTGGCCCCCAGTCTGGCAAATAAACAAAAAGAAGACGACGAATTCACATCATCCTAGCTAAAAATTCAACAGAATTATAAATATTTACATCCAATAGAAGTAAATAATCTAATCTGTGAATAATTAAGTTCACTCTAAAATGAACCTTCTAACCAAGAAGCTCTGATAACATTTTCTATGACGACCTTTTCTAATTCTAAAAATTTAATAAAATACCCAAGTGAGAAAAAGAAAACTATTAGGAAAAAAGTTGCTATTTTAATATTAACATTGGTAAATATGTCATTTTTCTCTTTAAATGCCATGTAATGATTTTTTGAAGAAGGTATAGCTACATATTACAAAGGAGGCTTACTAGAAAGGTAACAGGGTATTAATGAGAAAGGAAACAAAGCATTTATTTCAACTATACAGCAAATTTCAAAATGATTTCTATTCTCAGAAAGATGGCCCTAAAATTACATTTGAAGAAAACCACTGGGCCAGCCCGTGGTGTGGTAGTTAAAGCAGCTGGATCTCACATGGTCAAGTGCACAGTTCAAGTCCCAAACCTGGTGTCCTAAAAGCATGCCAGGCATGTGTGCATGTCCAAAATCCTGAGAGGAGAATAGAGGAGAAGGGACTGCAGTGTGACTATTCTCCGTGGGGGGGTGGGGGAGTTCTCATTTTCCCACTCCCTCTCTCTTTTCCTCTCTGTCTCTCTCCAGTGAGCGCACACACATTATGCAAACTAAAAGAAAACACTCAAAGAAATGCTTACCAGACAAATCCAAATTCATGAACCAAGTGTAAACATCAGTTAAGATTTCTATACACTGCCATTATCAACAGCCACAGAAGAGGGCAGGCTCCATAGTCTAGTGGTTAAGGGCACTGGCCCACATCCCTGGTTTTTTTGTTTGTTTGTTTTTTGGGGGTTTTTTTGAGAGAGGTTTTTGCTATAGGGCATGTGCGCTTACCAGAAAGACAGAGAGAGACAGAGAGACAGAAAGTGAGAAATCACCCCCGGAGAGATGGCCACACCACAATCCCTTCTACTCCATTCTCCTCTCAGGATCTTGGGCATGCACGCACACGCATCCAGCGTGAATCTAAGTCACTGGGTCTGGGACTCGAACTGCGGCCGACCACAAAAAGTGTCCAGCGACATAGCCATTATGCTAACTGCTGGTCCCATCCCTGGTTTGAATCCAAACCCCCCAACCCAACAACTTGAAAAACATACCAGGCACTTGTGCATGCATGCCCAAAATACTGACAGGAGGGAGGAATGGAGAAGAGATTATGACATGACCAGGCCTTGCTGGAGGTGCTTGCTTGCTTTCTTTCTCTCTGTCTCTGTCCATGTCTCTCTCTGGTAAACACACACTACCACTCAAGCAATTTTTAAAAATAAAGCACAGAACATTAGGAAAGCACAATCCTTGCTAAAAAGTTTTGGAATAGCAGTTTAATAAGCTGGAGAACGATAAAAGGGTCTCATTCTTTTTTCATCTTCTTTCATCCGTAAGTACAATGACATTTATCTCCTTTCAGATCCTGAGAATTTAAGGAGAATAAATGAAATAACTTTGGTTCCTTTGAAAACAAGTGCTACATAAGCCTTTTTTTCCTCATGATTCAAAAACTGGCTTGCACAGAAGGTTACATAAATCAATAGGCCAAAGTAAAAAATAGCAAATGGCACTATTCGGTTTACAAAGCACTTTCAGATTCATACTTCAGTGTCAAGAACCAGTAGTGGGGCAGGGTGATCTCATGTTCAACTACCATAGATTAAGCTCATCACTAGGTTAACATGCCCGAAGAACAGAGTCGGATCTTGAACTTTAGATACAAAACTAGGGGGGTTTTGTGGAGTTTTGTTGTTGTTGTTGTTGTTGTTGTTGTGTTTAGTTCTGCTATAGGGTACATGCACAGAAAATGTTACTGACGGTTAAGCATCCTCAAATACAGGGAACAGCAGATGGCATAATGGTCACATTCATTACTGGACTACATTTACATGTAGTCAACTGTGGTTCGAGTCCCGGACCCAGTGGCTTAAAACGCACACTGGGTACAAGTGCCCAAAATCCTGAGAGGAGAATGGTGGAGAAGGGATTGTGGTGTGGCCATCCCCCCACCCCGGAGGGGGGTGATTTCTCGTTTTTTGTCTCTGTCTCCCTGTGTTTCTGTGGCAAGTGCATGTGCCCTATAGCAAAAAAAAAATCACTCAAAGGAAAAAAAATCTTCCAATACATATGGTAAACCACAACAGTCAGCATGCCAGCTTCTGAGCACATTGCATGGAATAACACTGTTGCAAACTGACACTAGAGACAAGTCTTCCCAGTCAAAGGAGGGGAGAATTAATTACGGTTTCACCTCCACTAGAAACAAACTGTGAATTTCTTAACTAAGACCAGTAAACATATGGGAGGGAAGAAAAGGATAATGTAATCCAAATCATTAAAAATAAGAAATGGGAACTAGCCAGGTGGCATGAGGTTTACAGCAACTTGATCCCACATGGCCAACTGGGCAGTTCAAGTCCTGAATCTGGTGACTTGAAAATAAACCAGGTATATGTGCATCTGTGCCCAAAACCCCCAACAGGAGAATGGAGAAGAGACTGAAATGTGGCCACTCCCCTCTGGAAGATGCTTTCTCACTTTCCCTCTTTCTCTATCTCTCTCCAAGAGTACACCTGCCCTATAGCAAATTAAAAAATTAAATAAGTAAATTTTGGGGGACCAGCAGTTAGCGTAATGGCTATGTCGCTGGACTCCCATGTAGCCGACGGCGGTTCGCGTCCTGGACCTGGTGGCTTAAAACTCATGCCGGGCACGTGTGTGTGTGTGCCCAAGATCCCGAGAGGAGAATGGAGGAGAAGGGATTGCGGCATGGCCATCCCACCTGGGGGGTGATTTCTCACTTTCTGTCTCTATGTCTCTCTGTGTCTGTCTGGAGAGCGCACGCACCCTATAGCAAAAACCTCTCCAGAAAAAAAAAAAAATTAAATAAGTAAATTTTTAAAAAGTTAGAAATGGGGCTGGCTTGCTGGCACAGGAGTAATACACTGTTCAGAAAGAGTCAGATCACACATGGCAACCATGGTTCAAATTCCCTGCCCAGTCACCTGAAACCACTGGACCCCTGTGAGTGCCGAACATCCTGCAAGCTAGAGAACAGGAGGGACAGGAGAAAGGGGATTACAGTATGACCAGACCCTTGAAAAGTATCTCTCTCTCTCTTTCTCTCTCTCACACTCTCTCTCTCTTACACACACACACACACACACACACACACAGAAACATTATCACGTGCATAAACACTATACCATCAATAAAAAAAAATCCTTTTTAAAAATAAATGAAAGAATTAAGCTCAGAGTTACCATTTTATCATTAACCAGACTATACATCTGGTTAATGATAAAATAAGGACTAAAACAAGACAAGACTCTTGTTTTTTAGACTACTGATTTTCTTATACATAGCTGGGACATTTTACATATACTTCTTCTCAAATGATAGATGGCATTCTTAAGTTTTCTCCATAAGACACATGCTCTCTCTGGAAAGACACAGAGAGAGGGAAAATAAGAAATCACACCTCGGGGGATTGGGGGGCCCTCACCACAATCACTTCCCCTCCCATTCTCCTCCGGGAATTTTGGGCAAGCATGTACACACACCCAGTGTGATTTTTCAAGCTGCCAAGTCTGGGACTCAAACCATGGTTGGCCACGTGGGAATCCAGTGCTTTAACCACCATGGCACCTGCTAGCCCCTATGGCATTCATTTTTAAAAAGTTATTCAACTGTCTTAAAAACTTTATTTCAAAGATCACTTGAAATTCTACTGAGTTCATTCCCATTGTCCTGATCACTAATGAATTATACTGGTACAATATTCTATGGCTTTTTCCAAAAGAACAAATAAGACTAAACTCAAATCCCAGAAAATGGAAAAGCAATATGCCTAAGCAGCTTAAGGGTTTCACTTTCTTAAGGGGCAGAAGGGACAAAAGATTCTTCACACCTAACTGCCTAACTACAAAAGGATAACCATTCACACAACCCACCTCCATGGATTGCGCAGCTCAAGCATCCTACCAGTTGGAAGCTCTCAGTTCAGAAGACAAAGTTCAAGATCTTAGATGACAAAGAGCATCCAAGACCTCTCTTGATTAAAAATACTACTCTGCTATGGAAAGGTATTTGCTAATACTCTGTTGAGAAATAGTTTCAGGACTACCTAAGAAGGAAACAACAAATACAACAATGAACAATGCCAGACAGGATAATGTGCAACTGAGATGCGATCACAAACTCTTACAGGTAAAACAAGGTATGATATTTAGTTTCAATCACTAAGTAAATAAAGTTAGTTACAGGAGCCTGCTGCCCACGTCAGTCCATAAAAACTTTAGTAAACCCCCTCGCTTCGTCTCCTTCCTATACCTAGTGTTTAAATTTGGTCCTGGGCTTGCACTTCACATCGCGCCTTCTGCTTCTAATTAAAGGACTATTTATTAGTTTTGTAGAGCTAAGGTTCTATAATTTACTGTAGGAATCAGGTAGGAAAAGTAAAAGGAGAAAGGAATTCTAAGTATGGTTTATGGAATGTCTTCAAATTCTGAAAAACATAACTGTACTGAAAACACGGGAGAACCCTCAGGCTACAGCTTAGGCTCCAACAGGGCAGAAAGGCGCAGAGGACGTGAACTGCTAATTTTGACTTCTCCCAGAAGTAGAAGGGGGCTATTAGAAATTATTGAGCAAGAGAGGGCAATAACTAAAATCAGAGTATATCTTAAAGAGAAGAACACGATAAAATGGCACAAAATAAACTAAAAATAAAGCAGATGAAGGGAATAAAAAACAGTTGAAAACTGAATGGAAGGGACTCAATGATTCTAGGGTGATGGCATGGGAAGTAGCTGCCACAAAATTTACAATCTCCGACTTCTTGCCACAAGTCTTCATATTAATGAAAGCACTCCTTTGGAAAACACCCCCAAAGTCTCTAGGTCTCAGTTCTGGCAATAAAAAAAAATAAAAATAAAAAACAATCTCTTCCAACTCTCCAATGCTTCAATTCTATGATGCTAAGATTCTAATACTACTGACCTGAATTGAGGACTAGGTGCTTTTCTTCTATTAAAAGTCCCAGGTGAGGAGGCCAGCACATGGCTGACAGCAGTTTGAGTCCCAGACCTGATGACCTGCTTTCTCACTTTCTCACTCTGTCTCTCTCTGATGAGCACACAGGCCCTATAACAAATTTTAAAATAATAATAAAATAATAAACAAATTAGTTTTTACTTTTTTAAATAAAAGAGCCCCAGGTGATCCTAATGTACAGCCAGGTTAAGAACCATTGTCTAGATAGGAAAGGGTTGAAGGGGAACCTACCAGTTATGGGTTAATTAAACCATCTCTAATAGGCCTGCACTGGTGGGATAAGATTCTAGGGTATAAGAGATGAGCTCACTTATCCGCAGACTGAAAGGAGGCCACCTTTTCCACTGAGAGAGGCAAGAAGGACCTAAGGATGGGAAAGGCAGTGTTGGGTAGAAAAGTAGGAGTTGTCAATTGATCCCGTCCATCTTTTCCATTCAAGAATCTGCTTCAAATTCAACTGTAAGTCAATTTGTATTACTAGTCATACATCAGAAATTTCTGTATAATAAAGATTATCAGGTTAGCCTGTGGCCTGGTGGCTAAAAGGGCTAGATCCCACGTAGTCAAATGTAGTCAAATGCACAGTTCAAGTCCCAGACCGAGAGGCTTCAAAAACAGACCAGGTGTGTATGTATGCATGCCCAAAATCCCAAAAGGAGGAAAAATTAAAGAGAAGGGATTGTGTCATGATCATTCCACGGGTTGTGCTTTTATCCACTCCCTCTCTGCTGTCTCTCTGATGAGCACACATGCTCTGTAACAATTTTTAAAAAAAAAAAAAAAAGATTATTATCAAAATCAGTTATAAGCTAAAACATTACTAGTTCAAACTTTATTATAATTTTTACTTCATTTACTGATTTTCATTTACTCCATAAACACCTAAAGAATGCTTTGCTGCTATTGGCCGATCACTGAGAATACATGAATAAATTAGGGTTGCCATCCTCAAAAAACTGTATGTAAGGGGCTGTTAGGTGCGTGGTAGTTAAGGGCACTGGACTCCCACATGGCCAACCATGGTTCAAGTCCCAGACCTGGTGGCTTGCTTTCTCTCTGTCTCTCTCTCACTCTGTCCCTCTCTGGTCAAATTAAATAAACAAATAAAATTAGATAAAATAATTCTTTTTTTTAAAAAAAAAAGACACAAAAATATATGTATTTCAGAAAAACTTACATTTTTAGGATTTTAAAATCCAATCTAGTGGGACCAGCAGATGGCATAGCAGTTACGTTGCTAACTCCTAAGTAGTCAACAGTGGTTCAAGTCCCAAACCCAGCAGCTTAAAACGCACACCAAGTGTGTATGCATGTGTGCCCAAAATCCCGAGAGGAGCATGGAAGAAAAGGGACTGTGAAGTGGCCATCCTCCATAGGGAGTGAGTTCTCACTTTGTCTCTCTGTCTCTTCAGCAAGCATATGCAAGCTATAGTTAAAAATCTCTCTATAAGAACAACAACAACAAAAAATACAACCTAGTAAATGCCATTAAATTTGGAGGGCGACATTAAAAAGCAAAGATTTGTTTTAAGTGTATTTATTTATTTATTCCATGAGAGAGTGAAAAAAAAAAAAAAAAAAAAAAAAACAGAGAAAAGCACCCCCCAACAGGGTCTCCACATGGGGCTCCACCCACAGTCTCAGTCAGCCTGGATCAAGCACACAGGCTCACACCGGGCAGGTCCAGGGAACTCTTCAGTTGTGAACCAAGAACCTTTCCCATATGGGTCCACATGTACCACTACTGCGCTACCAGCTGGCCCCAAAAACAGAGATATTAACTCTACTTATGGGAAAAACAGAAAAAAATTTACAGAAAAGCTGACATATAAGCTATACCTCAGATGATATGACTCACTTTCACAGGACTAGGATTTGAAAAAATCTGGCTCTAAAACATCAGTGTTCATCATTAAGAGGGAAAAATAAAAGCCAGTCTCAACTACTAATTATTACACTTCATTTCCTTTTTAACAAAAAATGTTACTCATCATTATACTTTCAAAACCCAAAACAAAATCCACCCACAGTGGAAGAAGTTGTAGGGCACCACTCTGAAATGCTGGAGCTGCACAAAGACTGTAGTTTGAATCCCAGGTCAACCTGGAACACCAGACTCACACACACCCATTATCCTGGCTTGCTGTAGGACTGAAGGAGATCCTGACCTGAGACCTTATGGAGAGTGTGCGTCTCTCTCCAAAGAATATAAACTTTAAGAAGGAAAAAAGACAGGGGCCAGCATGTGGCATGGTAGTTAAGGCATTAGATTCCCAGATGGCTGACCATATACTCCCAAAAATCCTAAGAGGAGAATAAAGGACAGAGAATTGCGACTTGGTCATCCCCCTTGGGGAAGTGATCTCTAACTTTCCCTCTCCCTGTCTCTCCCTGGCAAGCACATAGACCCTATAGCAAAACCTTCGGGAGGCAAAAACCAAAAATTTAAAACTATATACAAGGAGAAAAAAATCTGTAATACTTTCAAGCAGACATTTAAAAATAGTAAAGACTGTCGAGCACATATCCTTTAAAAATATTTCTGATGTAAAACAAGACAGAACCTATAAATTTACATGCAAAAATACACACAAAGAAAATATCAATTAAAACATATGTTAGGCCACAACTACAGCTGAATATGTGAAGTATGGATTGTCATTTTGATCTTTTAATTTTTCATTTACCTGATCCTGATTCATTTTTACTTATGGAATTTTACTGCATATATTCCATATAAGATGCCCCAAATTCTTTGTACAGTAATAACCTCTCTAAATACACACACACTGGTATTCCTCATACAGGAAACACAAAGCCTCTAGGGTCTTATATGGGACAACCCAGTGCAGATTTAAAGTGCACTAATTCACAATTCATTAATACCATAAATAGCACATAAATGATGAATCAAATTATTCTAGTTGCTATCACCATCTGGAAAATTCACAGAATAACTTCATTTATTAGATATAATAGCATTCACAATTCCCGCAGTTAAAGCAATTTCACATATTTTTAAAATGCTGGTTCTTTAAAAATAATTAATAGTCATCTGATAGTTATAAAAATAACCTCATAAAGTTATTTCATATAAATCAACCATGCCTAACATTGAAAATGAATACTTCTTACTAAAATACAATATAATCTTTTATTTACTCTAAAACTTAACTCCTTGGTAAATAAATACAGAATTCCATAATACTTCTTTTTATTCTTGGATAAGAAATGGTTTTTCAAGGCACAACATTTAGTTTTTATTAGTATGGTATGCAGCTGTATTATTTGAACTGCTGCCCAACATTCAGTAAGTGTTCAAAGTATGTAAAAACTGGCAAGTCATATTTAATAGTGAACAAAAGAGTCATGATAGTGACTATTCTGGAGAGACACAGGGAGAAAACTGAGCCACGTTTATTCTATAAAAGAAACCCTACAAAACTGAAAAGAACTGCTGCTTACAGAATGGCTATTATCCACATTAAACTCTACATTAGGAAAAGAAAAAGCCAACCTTTTTTTTGAAAATAAAGACAGGGTCTTGCTAGGCCACAATCCTGCCTCAAACTCCCAGCTGGGAACCCAGGCATGCACCACCATGCTCAGCTCTTTTTCAGACAGGGTCTTGCTGTGGGGCTCAGGCCAGCCTTGAGCTCAGGATTTTTCTGCCTCTGCTGCCCCATTCTCTGAGATCACAGGTGCACACCACCATGCCCAGCTTTAGGTTGGACCAGCAATGGAATTGGGCCTCCCGTGTGGTTCCAGCCTATGGAGCACTGCATCTCAGCAGTACACACTACCACAGCTGGGCCTAATAGGTTTGTTACAACATCAGACGATGACTCGCCAGTGTTTCGGAAACATATGAGTATTATAATGTTATTCCGTTACAAAACAATTCTCCCCAAATTCAATTATACATTTAAACTCTTGGTGAAATCTCATCTGCTTAACCAAAACAGAGGAAATAAAGCTGTCTGCAGGAAACAAGGCAGCAGCTTATTGATCCAGCATTACAAGGAAGACCTTCTCTAGCCAGAATGTTTACTGTGTTATGCTGGAATAAAAGGCAAAGGTTAGGATGCAAATCCCTTTCATTTCCTCTGAGGATGGTCTGTGTCACCACGAAATAATCCATGGCACAGGAAGCTAACTATGAGAACAGAAATAAAGTAATAAAGATGGTATTTAGACAGAAATCAGACAGCATGCAAACTCTTGAAATATTTTATTCCCGTTATAACCAAATAGCAAATTAATTTCATAGGTAATAAAAGACCACAGAATATAAAATAAGAAGCCTTAGAGATCATCTAACTTCATCCTGTTTTCCCCTTTGTTAGTGATGGTATCAAGGTTGTACTCTGTCTAAGACACCCTTCTATAATGCAGATGCTTTTTCTGCTATGGCTAATGGAGATCTGATGCAATTCTCCAAAAGAAACCAAATGCCTTTAAATAAATACAGTCTTTGCTTTCAAAGCCTTGACAGAGTCGTCTCAAAAGAACCAGTTTAGGGACCAGCAGTTAGCGTAATGGCTATGTCACTGGACTCCCACGTAGTAGACCGCGGTTCGAGTCCCGGACCTGGTGGCTTAAACTCACGCCGGGCTCGTGTGCGTGCGTGCCCAGGATCCCGAGAGGAGAATGGAGGAGAAGGGACTGCAGCGTGGCCATCCCCCCTGGGGGGTGATTTCCTGCTTTCTCTCTCTCTGTCTCTGTCTGTCTGGTGAGCGCACGCGCCCTATAGCAAAAACCTCTCCAAAAAAAAAAGAAAGAAAGGAAAAAGAACCAGTTTAAAGAAGCAGGACTAAACTGAGAAAATTTGAACATTAAAAAAAAATGACTGATTAAAGTACACTTTATATAATATATATAAGGAATATATAAAAATCCTAAAGCCAATAATGATAATCAAGAAGCAGAAACACATACAAAATTTAAAAATAAAAATGTAATAACAATTATACCAACAGATTACTCTAAACTTTTGTAAAAGGAAAAATAAAGTATTCTGCATTTCAAAAAAAAAAAAAAAAAAAAAAAACTGCTGTATTCTGTGGTAGCCAAACAGCCCACACTGATGAAGGAAAACTATTTTGCACAGAAAATTACAAGCTAATAAAGTTAAAGAAATAATAAATCTTAAATTCCCACTTTTGGAGGGATCAGCAGATGGCATGGTGGTTAAGGCATTGGACTCCCAAATATCCAACCCAGTGCAGGTCCCAGACCAGCAGCTTCAAAATTACACCAGGCACTGTGAGTGCATGACCAAAATCCTGAGAGAAAAATGGAAGAGAAGGGATTGCAGCGTGGCTATCCCCCTGGGAGATAATTTCTCACTTCCTCTCTCTCTTTCTCTCTCTCTCTCTCTCTCTCTCTCTCTGGAGATCACATATGCCCTATGGCAAGAACCTAAAAAAAAAAAAAGAAATCCCATTTTCAGGTATAACTTCAGTATTTCAAAGAGTTCTCAAGATTAGTATACAATAATTCATAACACTACTAAAGTGTACATTAAAAATAGAATTATTATGCTGATTTAAAAACAGAAAAATAATAAGTAAAAATTTTAAATAGTAAATTTTGCTCTGTATTTTATCACAATTTATTTTTAAAATTACATTTATATGTCAGCCTCATAACCTAGTAGTTACAGAGCCTATCCCACATGGCCAATTGCAGTTCAAATCCCAACCCTGGCAGCTTGGAAAACAGGCTGAGCATGTGTACATGCATGCCCCAAATCCCAACAGAATAGGGGAGCACAGATGCCCTCTGGCAAATTTTTTTAAAAACCCCATTTTAACAACATTTTGCTCTTCCCAATGAGATAACTGATTCTGGTAAAATAATCAATAGAAACCACTATCATTAGATGAAAGACTGATTAAAAGCTAGATATTTTTATGGTTTCAAAATCTCAGTCCTCCCAAATAAAATGCCAATATCCAAGGGTAAAACATAGATTTACAATGAGGAGATATGTCATCACCAAAATCAATCTTAGCCTTACTAATAGTGAGATAATTATATTACGTGATTCCTGATAGGACACAGTATAAAATACATAAATTGGATATTATTCTTACCAAAGATGTTTCTTCTGAATAGAATCATGCCTTTATATCTAAATTCTGCTTCACAGAAAATATATAGGTGAATTAGTTAAATTAGACTACATCAAAACAACTTTCAACCCAGAAAAAGAGATTCTATCCAACAGTTAGTCCACATTTTACATTGTCTAACAGGTCACTCTCATGAAAAGGGAATGAAAGGGGAAGAGGGAGAACTATTTTAGATTATAAGAGATGTTAAGTTACATAGCCATAACGAAATTCAGTATGTGCTGCTTGGCAGGATCTCAGTTTGATAAACATGCTATAAAAGACATCATGGGGATGACTGAAGAGACTTTACTATAATACAGCATGGATATTAGATCATATTAGAGGATTATTACCTACTGATTATTACATATAATATTAGAGTTATGATTAAACGGGAAAATATTTTTTACAAATACATTAAAAAAAGGGATAAAGTGTCATGAGTTCCATAATTTACTTTAAATTACTTCAGAAAAAGAATATGTGGGGAAAAGTTAATATAATAAAGTAAGGTAACTAGACAATGTTCATCAATGGTTGTTAAATACCATTAGGCAAATGCTTAATAGGAAACTTTATAATGGATGGATCAATCTGCATGAAAACCCTGAGCTCACTGATCACTTTTCATCCCAAAAAGAAAGTCAACTACACACTGTATTTCTTGATGAGATGCAATAAGAAATAAATACCAACAATTATGAAAAAATCTAATCACCAAAAAAAAAAAAAAAAAGTGATTATGACTCAGATCTACCTACTAATTAATAGGAAATTCAAAAGAGAAATACATAAAAAAAAATACTACCACAGTCAGGGGTACAGTCAACAAACTCCAGAATGTGGGAAATACTACAGGACAAACACCACCATTTCTTCAACAATAACAAAAACAAATTAAAAAAGAGAGAGAGAGAGAGAGAGCGTGCGCGAGAGAGAAGAGGGGCCAGCAAATATGGTGGTTAAGGCACTGGACACCAACAGGGCCAACCACAGTTCGAGTCCTGGACCTGGCAGCTTGCTCTCTCATTCTCTCTCTCTCTCTCTCTCTCTCTCTCTCTCTTTCTCTCTTTCTCTCTCTGATGAGCACATGTGCCCTATAGCAAGTTAAGAAGAATAATAAATAAAATTAAATAATTCTTTAATAAAAGGAAAAGAAACAAACTACATACTAAGATATCCAAGAGATATAGTAATATAGCAACTATATACAATGTAGATGTTATGTAGATTCTAATTTGAACTAAGCAATTATAAAAACATTCACAAAACAACTGGTGAAGAATGAACATTCATTATTTGATTATATTTTTTCAATAGTAAGGTTTTTAGGTGTGACCATAGTATTGTGGTTTTAATTTTTTTCTAGTGCTGACCCATCACAGACATATAAAAATGTTAAGAATGAGTGATACAATGTCTGGTATGTGCTTTAAAACAATCCATCATGAAATAGGATGGGGAGACATGAATGGGGGGGATGAACAAATGAAACAAAATTGGCTATATGCTGGCCATTAGTAGGAAGAGAGAATATGGGAATTCTGTTATTCTACCCTATGCTAGTATGCTTCCACTATAAAAAGCACTTTTTTAAAAGAAATACAATAATAAGGCAGGGAATGAACCCTTATCACAGCATCTTCACCTAATCACAGAATCTTCTTGACCTATACTAACAAAATAAACATCAATAAAGTACAATTTAAAAAAACTAGCAAAATACTTACCATTGTTGACAAAAGGAAAAAAAAAAAGACTCAAAGTCTATGCCACACCTCTAAAAACATGGGAAAAAGAAAAAGAGAGAGAGAGATTTTGGCCAACAACAGTGTGACTCCATCCTATTTCTTAGTATATTAAACATGAGAGGAAAAACTTGGTGGTGGATGGGGTTACAAATGTTCATATGCTGTCCTCTCTATCATTTCCACACTTTAACATTTTCATAATAAAAAGTAAGAAAATAAATAAAGATTACACATACTGGGTTGTCAGAAAAGTCATGACACATTTTTGCGTAGACAAACAGGAAAACATGTCATGACCTTTCCGATAGCCCAATATCTTTAAGAAGATCATTAACACATTTATTTGATTTCCCACGTACTCAGCCTGATCACTTTCTGACCTGCCATCTTGCTTTTATTTGCACTTCCAACTGCCAAGAAAGAAGGGAAAAAATTGGTCAATTATGGATACTTGCTTACTGGGTGGGAAATTTAAATAGCAAGACTGAAATGTTTCCATCATTATGCTAGAAAAATCAAGACTGATTTTACTGTAAAAGTCTCACTTTAATTGAAAACCTGGTTTATGGTCATAAAAACTACTAAGGCATCTGCTTTCTCCCTTTATTTTTTTTTTTAATAAAGCTGGACTAGAAAACTCTTGTGTAATTTGTATTTGGATGTGATGTTTGCAGAGGTTTATTATCTTCCTGAATTTCTAAGTGGTTCCATCTGTTTTTGTGGGGAATTTGGCGGAGGCTGATTTCAAAAAACGAAGAAGTAAGAAATCCAAACATCATTAAATTTGCCTTGGTAAAGTCCTTGAATGGTTTTAACAACTAACAAAACTATGAGGTATTAATGGCAAAAAAAAAAAAAAAAAAAAAAAAAACTTCAACCAGAAGCTCATAAAAAGTCTCCATATGGGGCTAGAAGGTAGCATGGTAGTTAAGGTGCTGCACTCCCACATAGGCAACTGCAGTTCCACTCCCAGACCTGGTGGTTTGAAGATCAGACCAGGGCACATATGCATTCATACCCAAAAATCCCAGAAAGAGAACAGAGGAGAAGGGATTGTGGCGTGCCATCCCCCTGGGGGTTGATTTCTCACTGGAGAGAGAGAGAGGAACAGAATGCAAGTTTTGCTCTATGGCAAAAACCTAAAAAAAAATTATCTTTAGGTACCTATCCCATTCACAGAATGAAGGCACAAGCACAACTATTCCACAAGGATAGAATCAACAAAATAAAATGTGTGGGAATGACATAGAGCAAACAACTCAATTTCTTCCAAATAAAAATAAATTGCAAGGAAATATAAAACAAAAAAGAGGCAAAAACCCACAGGCTAAAAAGAACTAAAGAGATCTATCGCTTCAATTGCCAATATGTGGACCAAATTTGGATCTTGATTCAAACAAAATCTATGAAATAAAAGCAAAGACAATCAAAAATTAGAACACAGGGAATATGTAATATTATTTATTTATTTTTAGATGTAAAAATGGTATGGTGTTTTTTTTTCAAGTCTTATATTTTAGACATGCATACTGAGATATATGGAGTTGGAATGATGTGAAACCTGGGATTTGCTTCAAAATAACATAATTGCAGCTGAAATGAATAGGGACAGAGATAAAACAAAGCCAGTCATGAATTTATGCCAGCTGTTAAGCTGGGAGATAGGAATGCATGAGTGGAAGGTTTACTTTTATACATATTCTTGAAACTTTCTAAATAAAGCTTTTTGTTAAAAAAAAAAGAATGGGATATATAAATAATAAAGTTAATAATGAAAATTAAATAAGTATACAAAAAGAAAAATACTAATTATAAAATATTTTTTAATTTTTTAATTAATGTCTAAAAAGAACACTGAGACTTAATTTAAGAAAGTAGATAGTGGCAAATAAGATTCCGAATTACTATTTTTTGTCTTTAAATAGTTTGAATTGACTTCAAATTTCAACAAGTCACAAAATGAGAACCATAAAACTTTAGATTTCTATGACATATTGGGGTCACGAAGTTCCATCTTCTACCCAGTGATGTTCTTCCTCCCACCTTCCGTTATCTTCTTGCCTGAGTCCCTCAAACTCTGGGAAAACATTCTCTTCCAACGCAGCTCCTTTTATTTGCCTACGCCAACTATCAAAAAAGCTCTCAACTCAGGTATAAATCTTTTTCTCCAAATTTCTTTTCTTTCTTTCTTTCTTTTTTTAAGGTTTTTGCCATAAAGCATGTGTGCTCACTAGAAAAAGACAGAAAAATAGTGAGAGGGATAGTGAGCCATCACCTACCAGGGTGAAGGGAAAAGGCAATCCCTTCTCCTCCCATTCTCCTGGGATTTTGGACACACACCCACACACACCTGGTGTGATTTTCAAGCCACCAGGTCCTGGATTTGAATCAGAGTCAGACATGTGGGAGCTGGCCCCATCCTCCAAATTTCTTAGTTTTGCCCATGGAAAAACAATTTTACAAATCTTTGGACCAGCAGGCAGGTGGTGATTACAACACTGGACACCCACATGGCTGAGCACGGTTCAAGTCCCAGACCTGGTGGCTTGAAAAATCATACTTGGTGTATGTGTAGTATGTATGCCCAAAATCCCAGGAAAAGAATGAAGGAGATGAATCTGCAGTGTGGCCATCCCTCCTGAGGGGTGATTTCTCACCTTCCTTCTCATTGTCTCTCTCTCTCTCTTGGTCTCTCTCAACAAGCACACGTGCTCTATGTACAAAAATAAATAAATAACCCTTACAAGAATGTTACAAATAAAAATCACAGTCCTTCGTGAGTTGTGAAATCAAATTGACTGGAATTTTATTTTTAAGTAGAAAAGAACATCTCAATTGGACAAGCTCTTGTAGAGCAGCAGTAATGTGCTACTCAAGAGAAAATGGATCCCACATGGAGGCAGTGGTTCAAATCCCCAGCCTGGTCCACCCAAGCACACCACTCACACAAGTGCCCAAGATCCAGGTCAATCAGGAAGGGGATCACAATGAGACCAGACCCTGTGGGGGACATTCATATCTCTCTCACACTCTCATGTGCACAAGCACATGCTCCATGATAATGAAAAAATAATGCTTTAAAAAACAAAGAAAATCTTAGCACACTGCACACAGTAAGGCTAAGACCTAATCTGTAAAACTTGTTCCTGTTATTTACACCTCCACCTACATTCACATGTACACACATATTGAATAAAAGAGTAAAGATGTAAATGTATTTATTACAAAGTGTTTTGTCCAAAAAAATTAGAAAACCAATGCTCGAAAGCTAGCTTTGACAAGTCACACATTTATCCCCTTTAGATATTTCAAGGGCTAGTTTCTAGTGCCCTACAGATTCTCCTTACCTCAACATACTAGCCACTCTTCATGAACATAGTTTCAATTTGTCAAAGCTTCTACTCATTTATAATGAACATACACATATTTAGTGCATCCTACAGACCCCTTGAAATATGGCACCTAATGTTCCAGGTCAACACAGGATAACTGATTACAGTCCATGTTCTGTCCAAAATATTTCATATATTCATTTAAAAGCTTTCTTTGTAACAACAGTAGAGATTCCTCTAAGTCATATAAGAATCCAGAGCTCAAGAGAAGGCCTTAGCATGGAAAGCAATTTGAGCTAAAGATCATGGATAAAGCTTTAGGTAATAGAAAATTAGACTTTAGAATCAAAGGCAGAGGACAGAATCCTGGGAAACAGGAAAAACCGAAAGGATAAACAGACAAAAAGAAGTCTTTAAAGGACAGAAGGCAAAGTAGAACAAAAAGTCGAACAAAGACAATGGTTGATCAACAACGTCAAAAATAATAGAGAGGAAAATGTGTTCAATAAACTTGACACCTGGGCCATCAACCGCATAGAAGAGAATGATTTCAAAAACATAATGAGACCAAAAGAAGAAAGTGTCTTGTACTGAGGAGTAAAAGGCATCCACATGCACACTGGAAAGAAGGTCAAGATTCCACATGCTGCTTTAGAAGTCATATCATCATAATATCAATTTATATGGAAGTCTACTCAAGGAACTTATAAGCAAATGAAATTAACTTTTATTTCCAACCAATTTCATGTTGTTCATTTCAGCCAATTTTGTAGCAAACAAGATCATCTGTATATAGCTTATTTGGGTTTTACTACAAACTTCTGTGAAATCTGTTGATCTGACAAACGTTCCTTGTTTGTCATCATAAAAATCACAGGTAAATCACGTTGGATAGATGACCAGGTTAAAATATCAGTAACACATTACCACAAATTTCCTCCCTACACTAAACATTTTTTTTTCCCAAAGTTGCTATAAAGATAACATAAAAACTTTATCAAATATTTTGCCAAATTCCTATGGCAAAGTTTTCCTATTAGAAAGTCATTAAATCATTTTCTCTACAAAGAGACAAATGAATAAGCTACTGATATCTTACACATATTTGGACTTATTTCACGGACTCTGAATACTTAAGAGAAAACAGACACAAGAAGCAGCATCACAAATCCAACATCCTTGGTATCTAGTGAACCGTGACTGAGTCTTAGAACGATTTTCTTTCTATCTTCTGTTCCTTTCAAGAGGGTAAAAAAGGAGAGAAAGTAGTATCAAGTATCTGGTCTGTTAAAATTCCAGTCACTAGAAATTCAGAACAAATTCTTATGAAAAGCTATGTATATTCTGCAGTACTGACCAATGATGGTCCACATTTCAGTAATGTAGCAGCCACTTCACAGTACTCAACTATAGGCACAAATTTTGCCCATTCAATGGCACTTGGACTACTGGCATCAAAACTAACTCCTTTGGGACTTCTCAACATTCCATTTGGATTCAACATTCTATCCTAGTTTTAAAAAGTGGAGGAGAAGGAAGACAAACACTGGACATTATCACCTTCCTCTTTACATGCTCCCATTCCACCCCCCACCTTCATAACTAAGACCAGCAAAGAAACAGGAGTAGAATCTCATTAACTGCTCACAAGTTTCTCAATGAAAACTAGCCTCCTGCCTCCCATCAAATTACATCCTAATGCAATACTGGAGTATCGGCTCTGATTCAGAATAGTTACCTGTGGGGATACAAATAGGAACAGGGTTTGAAAGAGTGGACATATTCTTTAAGATGATATAAGATAATATAAGCTGTGATTATAGGTGCTAGAACCAGAGAGCCTGGGTTCAGACCCCTGCTCAGCCCTCAATTAGCTGAGTGACCCTAAGCAAGGTCCTTAAACTTGCAGTGACTCAGTTTTCTGCAGTACCTACCACCCGGAGTTACTATGAAGATGAAATGAATAAACACAGGTGAAAGTTTTACAGAACAGTGTCTGACACATAGTACGTATAAAAGAAATGGTACCCATTATAATCAGTATTTTATATTTCAATATATGTCTTTACAAAGAAATTATATTAAACTATTATATTCTGATTGAAAGTAAAAATTAAGACATAAAATAACAACACAAAAATCCTCCCGGTTAATTAGGAAAAGCACTATTAAGTGCTTGTCAGCTGCACCTATAATGCAAACAGCTATGTAACAACTTCTGAACCAGCATATGACCTATGTTTCAGACATGTACCTTCCCCTGGATACTGCCAGACAGAACCACACACACAGTAAATTGCTCTTTTTTTAATAACACTGCAGCCCTATTAAAATTCAGTCAGCTAAAACAAAAAATATTTCACTTGGTCTAGTTGCAAAATATTACCACTGAACTATGCCATGCAAAAGAAGAAAGAAAAAAGGGAGAGAGGGTAAGAAGAAAAGAAGAAAAAAAAATTTTAAACACTAAAATCTACTACAGATATAGCCATGGAAAAAAAAAATTATATGACAACAATTACCTTGAAAATATACAAGAATTTTGAGAGAGATTCTTATTATAGGCTACACACACCAGAAAGACACAGAAAGACAGAAAGCAAGAAATCACCCTCCGGGGGGGATGGCCACATTGCAATCCCTTCTCGGTTCTCCTCTCAGGAATTTGGGCACCCACGCACACATGCCCAGAAAAAGTCTCAAGTCTCCACATTTGGGACTCAAACAGAAACTGTTAGGATTTTTTTTGTGTGCTGTATTTTTTTAAGTTTTGTTTTTTGGGTTTTTTGTTTTTTTTTCTTTTGAGGGAGATTTTTGGTATAGGGCGTGTGTGTTCGCTCGAGAGACAGAGAGGCCAAAGAGACAGAAAATGAGAAATCACCCCCTAGGGGTGATGGCTACGCCGCTGTCCCTTCCCCTCCATTCTTCTCTTAGGATCTTGGGCATGCATGCACACACGCCTGGTGTGAGCTTTAAGCCACCAGGTCCGAGACTCAAAACATGGTTGACTACATGGGAGTCCAGCAACATAACCGCTACACCATCTGCTGTTCCTAAGTGTTTCATTCCTTCATGAGAGAGAAAGAGGAAACAACAGGCACCCCCAGCTTCATCTTCATGCCATGGTCCAGCCCCAGCTTCAGCCAGCTGTGGATCATGAGCACATGTGCACTGACAGGCTTGGGAAAACATCCAGATGCAAACCTAGAACGCTCTCATGTGGTTCAGCCTCAGAGTGTTGAGTCTCACCTCGGCACCACTGTCTGACACACAGTACTTTTTGGTTTTTGTTTTTACCGCTAGCTAATGTATTCCCTGCATCCACCATGCTGCATTTAGATAAAACTGTTTTCAATGACCAAAGCAATTATTTGTTAATTCTAAAAACATGAGAACTGAATTTGTTATAAATGAACTACTAGCTGTTACTCTACAAAAATCAGTAGTGAGGCCAGCAAGTGGTGTGGTGGTTAAGGTGCTGGAATTCCCACATGGCTGACCATAGTTCGAGTCCTGGACCTGGCGGCTTTCTCTCTCTCTCTCTCTTTCTCTCTCTCTCTCTCTCTCGGTCTTTCTCTGGTTCAAAACTCATGTGAAAATAATAATAATAATAATAATAATAAATAAAAAGTTAAATAAAATATTTTTTAAAAAATCAGTAGTAACCATGTACTTTACTTTGGAAACCAGGAAGTGCATACCCAAAAAAAAGAGAGGAGGACTGCCATATGAATTTATTATGACATATGAAATATGTTTCAAAATAATCTGGAGAGTAAGGAAGAAAGGAGACTCAGGGCATGGAAGTGAATATAGATGAAACAGACAGGTCCCATAGAACAGTGGTAAGGCAGCTGAATCCCACGTGGCCAACCACAGTTCGAATCCCAGCCCATTGGCTTGACAAGCACACTGGTTATGTGCTCTGTATGCCTTAAATCCTACAAGATGGAGAATGGAGGAGAAAAAATTGCAGCATGACCATTCCCACTGAGGGGTGATTTTGGTTTTTTTTTCTTTTTTTTGGAGAGGTTTTTGCTATAGGATGCTTGCGCTCGTCAAAAAGAAAGAGATAGAGAGACAGAAAGCGAGAAATCACCCCCCGGGGGGATGGCCACACCGCAATCCCTTCTCCTCCATTCTCCTTTCGGGATCTTGGGTACGCATGCACACGAGCCTGGCGTGAGTTTAAGCCACCGGGTCCGTGACTCGAACCACGGTCAACTACATGGGAGTCCAACAATATAGCCATTATGCTAACTGCTGATCCCCTGAGGGGTGAGTTCATCTCTCTCTCTCTCTCTCTGTTTCTCTGGCCAGCACATACATCCTCTGGCAATTAGGAAAAAAATATATATATATAGACTAGCTACATGCTGGTAATTGATGAAGCCAGGAAAGGGTATGTAGAATTCATTACTACTATTCTCTCTACTCATGAACACTTTTAAATTTTCCATAATAAGATTTTTTTTTTAAGAAAAGTACTTTTATTATTGCCAGAGGGACATGCACTTGAAAGGGAGAAAAAGCACTGCCTCCCATGAGGCATGGACAGGCTCCATCCTTTTTCCTCCATTTCCCCATCTTGTCAGGATTTGGGGCACGCATGCATATGCACTCAGCATGTTTTTATGTGTTGTTTATGTTTATTTTGCTATATAGGGCACAGGTGCTCACCAGAAAGACACAGACAGAAGGAAAATGAGAAACCACCCCCCCAGAGAGGGTGGTTCACACCGCAATCCTTTCTCCTCCATTCTCCTCTCGGGATTTCAGGCATGCACACACACGTCCCTGGCATGTTTTTCAAGCCAGTGGGTCCAGGACTCACACTGCACAGTCGACCATGTGGGATCTAAACATCTTAAACTCCACACCATTTGCTGGTCCCCAGCATTTTTTTTTTTTCGAAGTTGTCAGGGCCAAGATGGGTTCTGGCTCCCTAAGCACAAGTCTTAACCCCTACAGAATGGAGTGAATCCTGAAAAACATTCTTTTATAGCTGACAATGGTATATTCTTCCAAAAATACTATTTTAACAGATAATAGGACACAGTA
Organism: Tupaia tana; assembly: GCA_026018925.1. NCBI lineage: Eukaryota > Metazoa > Chordata > Mammalia > Scandentia > Tupaiidae > Tupaia > Tupaia tana. The sequence goes on from JAKSZU010000002.1 coordinate 73,151,062, forward strand.
AAAATGCAACTTTAAAAAAAAAAAAAACTGTATTTCATTTTATTTATTGTTATCTTTTTTCTTTTTCTTTTTCTTTTTTTTTAATTTGACTGGAGCAAGCCAGAGAGAGAGAAAGGGAAAGTGAGAAAGCAAGCCGCCAGGTCCAGGACTTAAATCATGGTTGGCCATGTGGGAATCCAGTGCTTTAAACTACCACACCACCTACCGGCCTTAAAAACATGAATTTTAAAATTTTAATTTAATAAAAGAAGGTCCTTAAGAGCCAAATTATAACTCAATGCTATCATGTATGCTGCATAGAGCAAGGAATACATAGACCACAGAGCTATAGAATGTTCTAGAATCCACCCTCGAGTCTTTCAATTTAAGCTGGCAACACAGCGGAGGAAAGTGAACTGGCATTAATTAGGTCAAAAGCACATCTGCACTGCGTATGCAGCCCCCATCTATAGCTCCTGATTGCAGAGCTGCAGAAGAATATCCTCAACACACCTTTACCTTCTGTTGCCAAGCTGGGGAAGGTGGGGGTAAGACAATGTATTCGCATTCCCATATGTGCATCATTTAAAACAGACAATCTTGACATTAAGAAAATTAAGTCGCAGGCTTTACTGATGTTGATTTTAATGGCCAAGATCCAAAGTCAGTTCTGGTTACAAGCTCATGGATAAACTCTTGATTTGTCAGTGGACTGACTCTTTACATAACACACTAACCTTTCCCACACAATTTTGTATTCACTTTTAAATAAAGAAAAAATTCCTTTTTCTTAAAAGAAGCAGATCAAAGAAAATGTTTCAAGGAAGATGGTCACTTAGCAGCTTTTTTATCAGAATCTAGAAGCAATTAGAGCCCTGAAAAGAAATAAAATATTATCATAATAAAAACTGGCTCCAAAAACAAAGACTGAGTATGAACCACTGTCTAGTACATAATCATTGCCACACTTGCTTTCCACATACTTGTGAAGGCATTTGGCATCATTTTCCAATAATCCCACAGGACTTCTACTTCCTTGTTTTCTCAACAGTATTTCAAAATGTTGACACATTTATTGAACTATTTTTGGAAGACCTAACTGTCTACCTTCAAGGTTCAAGATACAAATACATAAAAGCTGCGGGACATCCCTTTAGCTCAAAACTTGGCAGGCCTCCTGAATTCTCCAAGAAAATGTCAACTGGCAACTCCATTAACAACAACAAAGAGTACAATGGACATAAGGAGACTTGGGCTGCTCCTGAAGCTACTCTGGATATGCTAAGCGTATACTCTTCCCAACTCATTTTTCATACCTATCTGACTGATGATACAAAATTATTTTAAAAATTAAATGGGAGTCAGCCAGGTGGTATGTCAGTTATGGCAGCTGGACCCCACATGGCCAACTATGTGATTTGAGTCTCAGACTTGTGATTTCAAAGTTGTTTTAAAAGTCAAATGGGAGGATGAGGGTGAGGGGACAAGCTATATGATGGCACAACAGTTGGAGCATTCCCAATCCCACCTGGCAAACACTGCAGTTGAGTCCCAGACTGGTGACTTGAAAAACATAACAGGCATGCGTGCTATGTGCCCAGAATCCCAAGAGAAGAATGGGAGAGAGAGAGGGGAACTGCAGTGTGGCCATCCCCCATAGGGGAAGGCATTCTTACTTTCTCATTTTCTTTCTCTCTCTGTGTTTATGTCTCTCCAGCAAAGTTCATGTACTCTATAGCAAATGTTTACAAAATCAAATGGGAAAAATGTACTGAGAATTTATTTTTAAAAGAATTTCTAAAAGGGGCTGGAAAGTGGCATAGTGGTTAAGGCTCTGAACTCCTACATAGCTCACTGCAGTTTGAGTACCAGACTTGGAGGCTGTATGTCCCCCACACCCCACCCCCACCTCTCTGTTTAGCGAATATGCCCTACAACAAATTGAAAAATGCCAGCAGGTGGTGTGGTGGTTAAGGCACTGGAAACTCCCAGATGGTCAACCATGGTTCGAGTCCTGGACTTGGTGACTTGCTTTCTCACTTTCCCTATCTCTCACTTTCCCTATCTCACTTTCCCTATCTCTGTGTCACTCTCTAATCAAATTTAAAAATAAATGAATGAACAGATAAAATAAAATAATTCTTTAAAAAAAGAAAAATAATAATAATAAATTAAATAAGTAATTCTAAAAAAAAAAAAATGTATTACAAATAAAAAGTTTCATTATGAAGGACAGCCTGTGCTTTTGGTGGTTAAGGGAGCTGGATCCCACATGTTGGATCCCACATGATACCAGTGTTACTGGAGTCCCAGACCCAATGACCTGAAAAATATGCCAGGTGCAGTGTTGTGTGTGTCCAAAATCCCAATGGGATAGAGAAATGGAAGAGAAGGGATTGCAGCGTGACCATTCCCCATAAGGGGGTGCTTTCTACCTCTCCCTCTATCACTGTCTCTGGTGTGCACACGTGTTTGCTAACAAGTAAAAAATATATATTATTATAGAAAGGGGGGGATGTGGGTGGACAGAACAGAGGTAACAAAGTTAGACCCACATGGAAAGGTCCGGGGCTCCTTCCCAGGGATCTTCCTGTACTTCATACACATTCATGCCCGTGACCCAGGCTGATGGGACCTGTGGTGTGAAGACTCTGCTGGAGGTACCTATATCTCTCTCTCTCTGTCTCTCTCTCCACCTCATGAAAAAGTAAACAAATTTTTTTCAAAGGGAGAAAATACTTAAAATTCTATGATACAGTTTGCACATACAGTTTAATAAAGCACTATGATTTAAGAACTATTCTGAACCTACTTAGTGTTTTTTAAATTTTATTCATATCCCTATTTTATCATTTTTGCCAAATCCATAGTCACTATATTACTACTTCTGTAATAGATATTTTAAAATCAAGTCTCTGTAAAAAACGTCTACTTGGGGCCAGCAGGTAGCATGGGGGTTAAGGTGCTGGACTCCCATATGGCCGATCATGGTTCAAGTCCCAGACCTGGTAACTTGCTTTCTCACTTTCTCTCCCTCTTTCTCTCCCTCTCTCTCTCTCTCTCTCTCTCTCTCTCTGTATTTCTTTCTGTCCGGTGAGCACATGTACCCTATAGAAAAATTAAAATTAATAATTTAATTGATTAAAAATTCATTAACTTAAAATTTTTCATTAAAAATTCACAATAATTAATATAACTAAATAATTACTTTTGTTAAATCTACCTTATGTAGCCTTATGTTAAGTAATATCAATGAAATCAAAGTGTTGAGGTAACTGTCTAAAATAGACAACTAAGATATTCAGTAAACTCTAAAATAAGATCGCCATTTATGGGGGCCGGCAGGTGATATGGACTCCCACATGGCCAACAGTGGTTCAAGTCCTGGACCCTAAGGCTTTCTTTCTCACTTCCTCTCTCCCTCTCCCTCTCTCACTCTGTCCCTCTCTGGTCAAATTCAAAGAACAAAAGAAAGAGAAAGGACGAAAGAGAGAGAAAAAGAAAGATCTTTAGGGAAAAAAAAAGACTGCTATTTCTGATAGTTGCATTATACACCAAATTTGTTTTTATTGTGTACCTGTATATTTTTCTGCTGCACACTGACATACATAGTTAGGTGTTAAAAGAGCAAAATTCATCTATATACCTCCTTGAATCATTAACACATTATCACACTTTAAGGAAAAGCTGTCTTTATCTATTGACTGCAACTTTTTTTTTCAAGTTTATTTTATTTATTTCTTCCATAGGTTAGAGAGACCAAGACAGAAAGATAGCATAGCCACAGGGCCCCAACACTGTGACTCACCTCTAGCCTCAGCCAGCCCCAGATCATGGGTACACACATGCCTAGAATATGCAGGGAATCCCCAGACAGAAACCAGAAACCTTCCCATGTTGTTAGCCTCACAGAGCATCAAGTTTTACCAATATACCACCATCTAGCACTTTGCCTATAACACTTTCTACATTAATGAACAAAGGATCTGAACTTAGAAATCTTAAAAGAAAAAAGAAAAAAAAAAAAAAAAAAAAAAAAAAACACTGGGCAACTTAACCAACATTAATCACATGTGTTTGTGGCCATTAGATCTTCCTGGATCTTCCTCAGACCTCGTAGCCTCTATTGACCCATTCTGGGGACCTTATTCAGAACCTCCTTTTTGTTTCACCTCCCCTAGAACTCATAAAGAAAAATCTTTAACATTTGAACCTACACATTACTGAAAATTCCACTCTATTTACACTCAAAATTAATAATAAAACTTTTCACAATGACACTATTTAAAGGACCCACAAGGATTCAAAAGTTACCCTAATCCCCAAATCATATTCAAAGGACATTCAAATGTATGTCTGGCAATTACTTGTCAGTCTAAAATAGACAATTAAGACATTCGGTAAACTCTAAAATAAGATTATGTTTTCTGATAGTTGTATTACACATCAAATTTGCTTTTACTGTATATTTTTCTGGTTTTTTTTTTTTTTTATTTTTGCAAAGGAGCAGGTATGCTCAGTAGAGAGAGAGAGAGAAAGAGACAGAGGGAGAAAGTATACCCCATGGGGAATGGTCATGCCACAATTCCCTCCCCTCTACTCTCCTTCCTTTTGGGATTTTGGGCACACATATACATGCGCCCAGCACGTTTCTCAAGCCACCAGGTCTCAAACCATATTGGCAACCATGTAGAATCTACTTCCCTTCACCACCAGGCCATGGGCAAGCTCTACCATGTACTCTTAAATCTAGTTCAAGCATATATTATTTATAAGAGTTTATACTGAACTACTTATCAAAATATCACAAGGAAAAACTATAACACATTTACTAAACTCATCCTGGGAAAAACTCCTTGTTCAATGATATCAGTCATCTACTCCCATCCACCCTAGAAGTTGACGCAATCACCTGACTTTCACACCTATTTTTTTTAATTTACTTTTATTTGTTCCATGAGAAAGAGAGGGTAGAAATCTTCACACCATGATTCACCGCCAACATCAGCCAGCCAGAATCATGGGAGTCCAGCATGCACAGGGAGACCTCAGGACACAAACCAGAGAGCTTCCCATGAGTCTCCAGTCATAGGCCTCGGCATTATATCTGCGCCGCTGTAGCTACTCTCCATTTCTTTTGACATGTAAGTGTAATTCTACCCCGCAGCTGGCATGAAAATAAAAAAAAAATACAATTTTATTATGACCATGGTCCTCAACAAATGTGAGTACCACAATAATCTCATATATTTTATTTTAAATCAATGCATGACCCTAAGTCCAGTGAACTGACCATGAGTTAATTACTGTTCCCTCCCAAAAACCACACTAAAATGGCAGTAGGGAATTAAAAAAAAAAAAGGTACAAATCCACAAAAATGAAAAAACAGGAGGAGATGAGCTAGCAAATGAGACATGAAAACAGAATTTAAGAAGATGGAAAGCAGATGTACGAAGTGACTTAGAAGAGCAGAGGAAGCTGAAATTTAAGTTCCTATTTTGGTGAAGTCTACAAAAGACACACTGATTGTTAGGGATCCCTGGGAATGGGAGGTTCTAGCTCCCTCTGATGGATGAGGTGAGAGCTGAAAACAGCCTTCAAAAAGCTTCAAAATATGCCTTCAAAATTCAGAAGAAATGGGGACCAGCAGTTAGCGTCAATGGTTATGTCGCTGAACTCCCATGTGGTCGAACACGGTTCAAGTCCCGGACCTGGTGGCTTAAACTCACGCCGGGCATGGGCACATGTGCGTGTGTGCCCAAGATCCCGAGAGGAGAATGAAGGAGAAGGGATTGCAGTGTGGCCATCCCCCCTGGGGGGTGATTTCTAACTTTCTATCTTTCTGTCTGTCTCTGTCTTTCTGGCGAGCACACGCACCCTATAGCAAAAACCTCTCAAAAAAAAAAAATCTTTTTTCAGAAGAAACCTAATTACCAACTTAGAATTTTATACACAGCTAAATGATAAAAGCAAACAAATTGAGAGTAGAAAAAGTCACTTCAAGAAATGTAAGGTCTCAAGAAACTCACCTCACATTTATACTTTCTTGGGCAACTCTTAGATATATTCTTATAAAGTAAGAATTAAACTGGGCCAGCCTTGGTGTGGTGGTGAAGGTGGCTGGATCCCATATGGCTGACACGTATCGGAAACATACTAGGTACATGTGTGCCCAAAAGCCTGAAAGGGAGGAGAAATGGATGAGAAGGGCTTGCAGTGTGACCAACTTCCAAAAGGAGATGCTTTCTCACTTTCTCTCACTCTTTATCTCTCTCTATCTCACTTCAGGAAGTGTAAATAAAGAAAGGAAAAAGTAAGAGTGAAACCAAGAAAAGGATTAGGGACTGAGGAAGAAAGACAAAGGGAATTCCTAGGACAGCTGCCCAGCAGTTTCATAAATAAAACCAGTCCTTATAGCAAAAACCTCTCCAAAAAAATAAAAAAAAAAAAAACAGTCCAGAACGATGGAAGGACATCTAAAAAGGATGTCTTAAAAAAAAAGAAAAGAAAAGAAAAGAAAAGAAAAGAAAGAAAATAGAATCGGCATTGCTCCATATTTGATCCTATTGGTAGAAATTTTATAGTTTCCAACGCTGTTTAGAATTGAATCAACAACAGATACCAAAAGAAAAAGAAAAAGAAAAAGAAAACAAGAGAATGAGGAAAAATAAAGCAACATCAATATAAAACACAAAGCTGTAAAAGAAAGAACCTGCAATCAAAGCACTTGACAGGGTTCAACTATTTCAAATACAAATTGGAGAGTGGAAGAGAAGAGTGTGGGACTGTGTAAGAGAATGAGGGAAAGAAGTTAACACCAAGGCAGAAGCTCAATAGATACTATTATTATCATTATTTCAAATGTAAAAATCAAAGGACAGGAATAGGCAGAAGTGAGCAAGATCACAGACCGCATATGCCATTGCTGTTCCAGTGCTCACCCACGTCTGTTACTGCAGAAACATCGTACGAACTCTCCAAGCACCAAAATACCTAAGAACCAAGGAAACCTGACAGATGTTGTTAAATAAGAAACCAAACTTTTCACTTCTAGACTTCTGTCTTAGAAAACGTATACACTATTAACAAATAATAAAACATAAAAATATCCTGCCATTGGGGCCAGCAGGTGGCATGCCGTGGTGGGTAAGGGTGCTGGACTCCCATGTGGCTAACCACGGTTCAAGTCCAGGATCTGGCGGCTTGCTTTCTCACTCCCCCCCCCCCTCTCTCCCTCACTGGACAAATTAAGATAAATAAGTAAATAAATTTAAATTAAATCATTCTTAAAGAGAAAAAAAAAAAATCCTGCCAGTAAAAGAACAAAATCAGGCCAGCCAGTGACACAGTGGTTAAGAATCACAAGACAAAATTACCCACTATAAAAAAAGAATCAAACAAAAATGAGTCCTCAGTTCTCCTTCATGATCACACATTTAGAAAACAAAGTAGGAGGCAGGAAACTGGTCAGAAAAGCAAGCCTGTCTTTTATTAAAAAAAAAAAAAAAAAAAAAAAAAAACTTCAAGATACTGTAGATGCCAACAAACTCAAAAAAAAAAAAAAAAAATCGAGTTCTACTGAGTAATACCATCAAACAACTAAAAGCAATAACTGGAAGCCAGCAAGTGGCACAGTGCTTAAGGTGCTGGACTCCTACGTGGCCAAACGCCATTCAAGTCCCAGACCCAGTGGTTTGAAAATCATGCCAGGCACATGTGCATGCATACCCAAAATCCAGAGAGGAGAATGGAGGAGAAAGAATTGCAGCATGACCATGCCTCCTGGGGGGTGATTTCTCACTTTCCCTCTCACTGTCTCTCTGTTTCTCTCTCCCTGGCAAATGCACAAGTGCTATGGCAAAAACCTAAAATAAAATTTTAAAAAAGCAACTGGCTCTAATAGACAAAACAAAGGTTTCAGCCACACACAAGCTGCGAGACCTTCAGTAATCTATTCCATTGATAAGCCTCAATTTTTCATCTGTAAAATGAACTGCATACCAGCTAATCTGGGATGAGGCTGCAAAAAAAAACGATTAGGGGTATTAAAATATGTAAAGCATCAACTACTGCACCTGGTTTACAGTCTATGTTCCAAAACACTTATTTTCTTTCCTTTTTTTCCAAACATGTTCACTGCTTATCAATGCTCTCGCCTTATTGGAATACTTTTAAGGAACTAGAACAAAGACCATGAACTGCACGTCATGGACAGGTGAAGCAGAGCAGCTGCGGTGAGAACACCTGAAGCCTGGAGGCTGCAGGCAAAGCAAAAAGTGTAGACGAAAAGCCTACACCTACAGAAAAAGAGAAACAAAGAGAATGAGAATATTAGATCAATTCTCTTTATCCAATTACCAATCTAAAGCAACTACAGAGGACAGAGCAACAGGTAAACTATAACACATCACAAAGTTGAAATCAGCAAAATTCAGACTGCAGGAAACCATACAGAATATCAACTGATTTCTTCAACAAATGAATCACTCAGAAAAATAAGAAATGGGGCCAGCTCCATTGCACATTGGTAACACACCACTTGAGAGAAGTTGGATCCCACACAGCAACCTCGATTCAAACTCCCATCCCAATTGGCCTGATACACACCAAGTGGGCTTGCCAACAAGAACCCAAAATGTGAGGAACTGGAGGATGTGGGCAAAGGGATCATAATGTGATCAAACCCTGGGGAGGAAGCTCATGGCTTTCTCCTTTCCTCCTTTTTTCTTCCCTCCCTCTTCCCTTCTCCTCTCCTTCCTACTTTCCTGTGAACACACATGCTCTATCATGAATAAAAGGAAAAAAAGTTTTTTTAAGTGAAGGGCCAACTCTAGTTTATCAGTCATGGAAGATATATCAACGGGCCAGCCCATAGCACAGTAGTTAGGGCGGCCAAATCCCACATAGTCAACTGTGCAAATGAGTCCCAGGTCCTGCAGCTTAAAAATCATGCCAGGCACATGTGCATGTGTACCCAAAATCCCAAAAGGAAAAACGGAGATGAGGTTAGGCAAGACTATCCCCCACTGGGGGTGCTTTCTTACTTTCCTTCTCTGTCTCTGGAAAGTGTACATACCCTCTAATAAATTTAAAAAAAAAAAAAAAAGGAAAAAAGAAAGGAAGAAAGAAAAGCATGTCAATGAATTATAATAATGTATGAGCCTTAATGAGATCTTCTTCCAAACAATCTTTTTCTAAAATTGATACTTGAGATAATAAGAGATTTAATACAGATAGCCACATATTTCATGATATTAAGGAATTTTAGTGTGATATTCCAGTTATGTTTACAAAACAGTTATCTTCTAGAGATTAAATCATTAAATGATGAGAGTTTTTAAAAAGCCTTTAAGAAAATCGAAGAGGTACAAATAGGGTACAGTGATGAGCAGCGGGAGGCCTGTAACACTAGGTTTCAGAGAGCCGTGCAATCTGTTCAAGGACCGTACGTCATTAAGTCTAGGACAAAATCAAAAAGAGCACATCTTCCACATGTTCCTGTGAGCCTCGCATGCTGGGCACTGGTTAATGGGCGCCGCAGATGACTCTGATGGTAACCCAAAGGTCATCTTTTATAACGGGAGAGGCAGACATTGACTGCTAGTCCAAGAGGTAGAAAAGTCCTGCTGCCAGCAACACCCACTGTAAAGTCATACTACTCTAGGCCTTGCTGCCTATTTTAAATGATGATTAATAGAAGAGGTGCAAGCTCAATAGTCTAAAGGAGTCAAATAGCTAATACAAATGAATGAAACGGTCTGGAAGTACGACAAAGGGAAACAGAAGGAACTGAGACAAAGTGAGGAGCAGGTGACACGTGCAAAATGTGCAGGAATTACTAAACTCTAGCTGATGGTCCTTGTGATGGAGAAGCCCAGGCCCAGTGCTGTCATGATCCTCCAATGTTTCCAGCCTAAAATAAACAGAAGTATGTGAAGTCTCTTAATTTCTTTTTTTTTTTTTTTGAGAGGTTTTTGCTATAGGGCGCGTGTGCTCACCAGACAGACAGAGAGAGACAGAGAGAGAGAAAGAGAGAAATCACCCCCCAGGGGGGATGGTCACGTCGCAATTCCTTCTCCTCCATTCTCCTCTCGGGATCTTGGGCACGCACACACATGCGCCCGGCGTGAGTTTAAGCCACCGGGTCCAGGACGCAAACCGTGTTGACGACGTGGGAGTCCAGCGACATAGCCATTACGCTAACTGCTGGTCCCAAGTCTCTTAATTTCTTAATGTTGGCAACTAAAGTTAAAAAAAAAAAAAAAAAACTAGGTTGGATGTCTATTTCATACACAGGAAGAGGTGTACTGGATTTGCAAATGTCCCATTTTTTTTTTTTTTTTTGGGGGAGGTTTTTGCTATAGGGCGCGTGCGCTCGCCAGACAGACAGAGAGACAGAGAGATAGAAAGCAGGAAATCACCCCCCAGGGGGGATGGCCACGCCTCAATCCCTTCTCCTCCATTCTCCTCTCGGGATCTTGGGCACGCAAGCACACGCGCCCGGCGTGAGTTTAAGCCGCCGGGTCCGGGACACAAACCGCGATCGACTACGTGGGAGTCCAGCGACATAGCCATTATGCTAACTGCTGGTCCCTAAATGTCCCATTTTAATGCCACATGCATTATCAATAAAAATCCCATTCAGTAAAGCCCTCTTTCAGCAAACTCACTGCATTTATAGAGGATATTATAACATACCCACACGAACTTTACATTCGAAACACGTTACCTCTAGCAACATAACAAAAACAAGAAAGAATATATTCTCCCTGTGTTACTTAAAACTAGACCCAACAGCTCTGCCATATTATGCACTTCTGTATAGTACCAAGAAAAATGGATGGATATTGTTAGGGCAGAGTTTTCTAAAATTTCAAAACCTCTAGGGCTACTGTACTGAAATTGTTAAAAAGCGGTTTTAACTTGTGATCACCATAGGAAATTACAGTTTCATATCAAAGACTGAACTTCCACACTGATAATTATTCCTGACCACTGCAAAAAATTTGCTTACCACATATTCGCAAGCAACCCACAAGGTCTTTTCTTAACCTAACAATTTTCACAGATGCCAGGCACTATGTGAAGCATTTTATAAGCATTAGCTCATTTAATCCTCATATAACTCTGTGAGGTAAGTATAATTTTTAACCCCATACTAAAATAAAGCTTTGAGGAAAAAATTTACCCAAGGTCACAATAGCATAAGTGGCAGTCTAATCAGCACGAAACAGTGTGGACTTGTTACTGATCCCTTCTAATCAACAGTTCCATCAAAAAAATGAGTACACAAAAGGACATTAGGTTCACAGGTAAGTACGCAAATGGCTAACATTAAACCAGAATTCAGCTTCATCTTGATAAATGGAAAAAGATGGCCTACCTAAGGAATTAAATTAAATTAAAATAAGCTCAATCAGGATGGGAAAAATAAGGAGGAAGAAAGAGGGAAAAAAATCAAAGAAAAATAAAAGCACCCCTCTTAAGATTTCAATTTCTTCATCTCAAAAATAAGAACTGAAATCAACTAGCAATTATTAATATTTTGTTTCCCAAAACTGCTCCAAAATTCTCTCTCATTCTCTCTCACTCACACACAAAGTCTTACCCACATACACATACACACCACTAGACTTACAGAGTCAGGAAATGTATGAACCCCTGGGGCCCACCCTGTGCAAAACCTCCCCAATAACTCCATCTCTAATTCACATCAAAAGCCTGGACCAAATCATCTCCAAGCTTCCCTTTGGTCTTCAGGGTAAATAAATCTAGGGTGAAAAACAAGCAACCTCTTTGGACAAAAAAAGAAAAAAATAAATAAACAGAATTGTGTAAGAAGAGTAAATTACACTTTAATTTTATATTCTCAAGCTACTGGAATATCTACATATACTAGTCTAATACAGGGATGCCAACAAATATGATTAAACTCAGCACTGTTGTAATAATAGTGATAAGTCCAACACTTAAGTGCAGGTAAAGGCCTGGAAACCTGAATTCAGAGCTTGGAAAGGATGACTACAGTTGATGAGACCTATACAACAAGTTTTTAAAACCACAATTATTCTGGAAAAAAGATAATTACCCCAAGTGAAGGATAACAGAAGTCTTTAAGTATTTGAAAATTCTTTCATGAAGGTTTATAGTGAGGCCATAATAAGAAGAAAGAAAGAGGAAAAAGTTCAGATCCCAGAACTTCCTTACCTAAACTAGATAATAAGGTGCTACAGATGAACAGTGGCAGGATCACTCAAACTTTCCATCTCCTTTGGTTTTTTTTTTTTTTTTTTTTTTTTTTTTTTTTCTTGGAGAGGTTTTTGCTATAGGACACGTGCACTCGCCAAAAAGACAGAGACAGAGACAGAAAGCGAGAAATCACCCCCCAGGGGGGATGGCCACGCCACAATCCCTTCTCCTCTATTCTCTCAGGATCTTAGGCACACACGCACACACGCCCGGCGTGAGTTTAAGCCACCGGGACTCAAACCATGGTCGACTACATGGGAGTCCAGGAACATAGCCATTACACTAACTGCTGGTCGCCATCTCCTCTGGTTCTTAACCTGGAAAGAACTAAACCACTGTCATGATGCCATATTTAGTTATATACATAAAATTTTATCTTGGCTATATAAAGCAAAACCTTGCTTAAGGTAACAGCTCATATCTCATTAAAAATACTTCCTATCTCTGAATGTATTGTGTATCATGATTATTTAGGAAACAACCTAGACATTAACACTAAGAGCTCTACGGTTCTATAATATGCTAAAGTGAAAAAATACCAAACGGTGGAGAAGTACTTGTGAAGTGAAAACATGTCTCCATTTTAAAGTAACTCAGAAGATAAAATTACAGGATTTATGCACTCGCTGGTCAAATGACATCTATTCTGATACTAAAGGATAAGACATAACTTTAAGGGGCCAGCAGGTGGCATAGTGGTTAAGGGACTCGACTCCCATATGGCCAAACAAGGTTCAAGTCCTGGACCCAGTGGTTTGAAAATCACTCCAGGTGCATGTGCGTGCATGCCAAGACCCAGAGAAGAGAGTAGAGGAGAAGGGATTGCAACATACCATCCCCCTGGGAGGGGGTGATTTCTTACTTTCTCTCTTTCTCTCCAGCAAGCACATGCATCCTGTAGCAAAAAAAATAAATACTAACCCCATCACCAGGGAAATAACATATAGATTATCTACTCTTCTAGACACAAGAAAACAAGCATCCATAATAAATCTACACAGATCCCATGCCAACCACAAAACAAGAAGGAGCAATCCAGTGGTTAAAAAAAAGAAAAAAGTAAGTCCTCTGGGGCCAGCAGGTAGCATGACAGTTAAGGCACTGGATGTCCACATGATTGATTGTGGTTTGAGTCCCAGACCTGGAGGCTTTCTCTCTGACAGTCACTCTCTCTCTCTCTCTCTCAATCTCTCTCTCTCTCTCTCTCTCTCTCTCTCTCTCTCATGAGCTCACATGCCATGTAGCAAATTAAAAATAATGAAAAAATAAATGTAAATATTTAATTCTTTTAGAAAAGTAAACCCATGGGACCAGCAGATGGCATAATGGTTACATCACTGAACTCCCATGTAGTCGACTGCAGTCCGAGTCCTGAGTCGGCACATGCGTATGAATGCCCAAAATTCTGAGAGGAGAATGGAGGAGAAGGCAATGCAGCATGGCCATTCCCCAAGAGGGTGATTTCTCACTTTGTCTCTCATCTCTCTGGTGAGTGCAAGTGCCCTATAGCAAAAATCTCTATTAAATTTTTTTTAAAAAGAAAGTATATAAAAATTACCTACATGATTTTTTTTTTTTTTTTTTTTGGAGAGGTTTTTTGCTATAGGGCGCGTGCGCTCGCCAGACAGACAGAGAGAGACATAGAGACAGAAAGCGAGAAATCACCCCCCAGGGGGGATAGTCACGCCGCAATCCCTTCTCCTCCATTCTCCTCTCGGGATCTTGGGCACGCACGCACACGCGCCCGGCGTGAGTTGTAAGCCACCGGGTCCGAGACGCGAACCGCGGTCGACTACGTGGGAGTCCAGCGACATAGCCATTACGCTAACTGCTGGTTCCCCCTACATGATATTTTTACATGAAATATTACCAGCTTCTACAAAGTAAACTCCAACTTTCAAAGGATCTTCACCAAAAGCATCTCCAATATATTATATAAAAGTGCAATTAAGTCATCAAATAAATAAGTACAATGTGTAGGTGCTTCACACAGTAAATATATATAATATTCCCTCTTCATGAAATACACGCACATAGACTTCTTGGAGGCCACTGCCCTAGAGTTACTGATAGGAGGCCCTGGCTCCATTTTAGATTTTAGTCTGGGGCACTACCCAAGCAGAGAAATGATAGAAAGCTTATGAATATCAAGTTTGGCTAGTTTATGCCAAAACCTAGAATTCCTAAAGGATGCTCTGTCTAGAATCTGTGGGGGAATCATAAATAATTTTTTTATTTACTCAGACCTTCCAAAGAGGCTGGAAATGTGTGTGTGTTCAGGGGAGGGGACAAAGGCAAAGAGTACATTTACTGACTCCTAACGGTTTAGCCCTGAGATTCCAGGATTCTATAAAAGACCAGTAAATTAGGGTTTGGCTAGTATTTGCTGAGTACTGAAGCCAGCATAAACATTTACTTGAGACTTTTAAATCTGTAAGGGTACCCAGTGGTTACAGTAATTTTGAATCTGGGGGAGAAAAATGAAAAAAGGCAAGGCCACTGGAAATGTTTCTAAATAAAGGAGGGGTGGAGGAGATAGGCATATTTGCTTTGTTTTCTCCAAGTAAACAATACAGATTTTAGAAATGCGAAGTGTGATTCTCTGTGGTATTGATCCCTATAAACTGTTTTATTGCCTTATAAAAATACTAGCAATCCATACTTTTCAAAAAAGTCCACGCGCCTTTAAACAAAATACTTCAAAAAAAGAAAAGGATCTATGATTTCCTGTGGAAACAAACAAAATCAAACCTTTGAAAATATTTAGCATTCTGCTATGTAAAATATAAACCCCACATTCTAAAATGGCAAGGACACAACCTTTGTACGTCATCAGCCACAGTAATATGAGAGTGGTGATTCACGACAGAACCTGACGTTAAACATAACTATACAATATTACTAATTACAGAGAAATTTTACCAATAAATATTTTGGTTGAAGACTACTTTGTCATCTTTGCAAGTATTTTTAGTTAAAAGCAAGTGGTTGGGTAGTACATGTGGACATGGTTCTGATTTTTAAATATCTATTTTTACATTCTGGTCACTGGTTAAGTTGCCTAAACTCAATTCTTTAGAGCTAGTAATTTGGAAAGGGTAAACCACAAGAACGTCATATTATAAAGCAAAGAACCCAACAAGCTCACCAACTGAGATCAATACAAAGGTAGCCTGGAAACTTCTGAGCACTCACAATTCTAATGAGGGCTCATATAGTCACTAACCTCTGACACGTAAGGACATGAGCAAACTATAGTAAAGCTATCTCTTGAAATATAACATATTTGCATTATATTATATTTGCATATTTTGGTGGACTCCCTTCAGATTCCTCCCCTGCATCTCCAAGTTTGGTTCTTTCTATTTGAACTTAAATTTCAAACTTTAAATACATACTCATATACTTTTTTTTGTTTTGTTTTGTTTTGTTTTGTTTTTTGGAGAGGTTTACAGGGCGCATGCCCTCGCCAGAAAGAGAGAGACTGAAAGCGAAAAAACACCCCCCGGGGGGATGGCCACACCACAATCCCTCCTCCACTCTCCTCTCGGGATCTTGGGCACGCACACGCGCCCAGCATGAGTTCAAGCCACCAGGTCCGGGACTCGAACCCCAGTCAACTACATGGGAGTTCCACTACATAGCCATTACACCAACTGCTGGTCCCAGTACTCACATCCTATAGTAAGTGTTTTCACACAAGTTAGCAACATTTTTACTAGAATTCTAGTTTTGTTAAATGATCTTTTTTTAAAATCACTTTTAATCTTCTTTAAAAATCCCCATCCAATGGAGATGTCAACAGTTTGAGGGCTGGTGCTCAATTCATCCATGCACTTTAGAAGGTTTTTGCACAAAGTGCTTTAACCACCTGGACTAGAGGTAGAAGATTAAAGAATTGTTATGACTAGGCCTTTCTTAAAAAGGGATTATCTAAAGGAAAGAAACTGTCCCCTCCCCTTACTTAAATGAGCAGTCTCTTGTTCTCAGCAGTCCTGGTACACACAAGACCACTACTGACTTCAGCGGGAATTCTGCCCAAGAAGTGAGGAAGACAGGATAGGATTAAAAGCCCTAAATCCACAGCATTGTTCAAAGCCATTACCACTTGTACAGTTCCCTAATAACTTCCAAAGAGGAGATATCCTCGGTTTGATAATGGTTCTCGAATTGAATTATAGAAATGATCACTTGAGCTCTGACAGGAAGACAAATTATAGCTGCCTCAAAGTGTGTCAGACTCACAGACTGATGAATGTACACGGTTGGCCCTTATCACCATTCAAGATTGTGTTGCAATGCAGCCCCATTAGTGGCTGCAACAGCAACTCAGTGATTTCTCACAGCAAGTAGCCTGCAAAGGGAACCTGAATAGGGATTAAGCGCCCTCCTTCCCCAGCAAAACCTGTCCAAAACCTGAGAATTCTAAATCCCAGCCCCGCAGCCAAGAATTTGACTCAGTTTCCCTCAAGTCCTTAAAGCCAAGAACAAAAATGTGACAAGACAGACTGAAATGCTAACTCTCAAGGTGTTCTAAATAGACAGAAATAATATAGTCCGATGGAAAAAAATGAACAAAAAGGAGGAGAAATAAAGGGGCAATGAGGACAATGAAGAAAAATTGTGAAAATCATTATTTAAGTAACAGTGACAAGAACATGACGCCTGGCATACACATGCACTTCAGATGCAGGAAGTTCAAGAAACAAAAAAGACGTAATTCAGAAAAGAAAAAAAAAAAAAAAAAAACCAGCCCTACAGCTCCTCTGTGTCCCACCTTCCCTCCCATCCACCCAGGGCTCTTAAAAAACAGTGGCAGTGGTTGGGGTGACGGTGAAGTTCAACGAAAAGCGTCCTCAGCGAACAGGGAGGGTTCCACGTAGAGACCCTCCTCAAAAATAGGAGCCTCTAGGCGGGTGGTCTTCTCACCAAAAAAAGAAAGAAAAGAAAAGAAAAGAAAAGAAAAGAAAAGAAAAGAAAAGAAAAGAAAAGAAAAGAAAAGAAAAGAAAAGACAGACTTGACTTCACGAGAGGTTAGCAATCCAGGGAAGCAGAATGACTGACGACCCTCCGGAGATGTCCCCGCTGCTAGCGCAGCGCCTCGGCCAGGAGAAGGGGTCCCCGGCTGCCAATTCCAACCCTGCCCGCCCCGTTCTGTTCTCCTCCTCGTCCCTCCCTGCAGCGCACCCAAAACTGCTCCCAGCTCTGGGCCCCCAGCTCAAGAGGAGGAAAACCAGCCATCTGTGGCGAGACGGTCTCGGTGTCGGAACGGTGAGGATTCCAGCAAAAAACGTGAGTCGCCGTCGGCAGCTCCCAGACGGCGCCGGCGGCAGCGCGGAGTGGGCAGCGCGACGCGAGCGACGCCGGACCGACCCCGGCCGAGCTTCGGGCTGGCGCGCCGCCCTGGCCCGACTCCCCGCAATCCCCACGCGTGCAGCGGCCCGCGATTCCCCTCCCAAAACCATCCTCCAGAAGGGCGACGCCGCGGCCCGCGCCGGGGATGGAGCCGGATTCCTGCCACTGCTGCTCCGCGGGGCCCGGACGCATGACCCTGAGCCCACGGCAGCGCGGTCCTCACGATGCCCCCGGCTCTGGGCTTCGCCTAAGGTGCCGCCCCGGCTCCCAGGACGCGAGGGTCCGGCCTGGAGCAACAGGATCCGGACCCGGGGCGGGAATCGAGTTGGGTAGAGAGGGGGAGGGCGAGGAAAGAGGGAGCCGCAGAGAATCCCAAAGCCAGCCGCCCTTCCGTCCGCCTACCCGCGCCGTGGGACCGTCCCGCCACCGCTTCCTGCCGGATCAGCGTCCCAGTTGCAGCCGGAGGAAAAATCCGAGCCATTCCTGCAGCTCCCCAGGGACTGGGCGCCCAGCCCGGGCTCTCCCCCGCCCCCGGCCCGCCATTCTGCAGCCCCGCACTCCTCCTTACCTGACGCCGCACTTCAGGAGCTCACTAGCCGGGGCACTCGTCCTGCTTCGGTCGCAGCCGCCCGCCAGCCGCGCCTGCCTCCTCCCTCCGCTAGGTTTCAAATTGAAATTCCCTGGCTGGGGCCGTCAGAGGACTCAGCGCGCCGGCCCCGCCCCCTCGCGGCGGAAGCCCCTCCCGCGCCCCCGCCGGACGCGCCCCCGGCGCGGAAACCCCCGCGGGCAGGCCACGCCCCCTCGCTAGGCCACGCCCTCGGCTCCCGGCTACGTTCCCAGGCTGGCGTGGTGGGGGCTCTTCACGAGGGATTTGCCTCACTGGGCAGCAGGGTACCCAGAGCTAGAACGTGTTTGGCCCTCAGAGCACCTCCGGATAATGACATCTGATGCTTGCGTGCATGACGTTCTCACCTGCGAATCCGGCCTTAAATGCCCTCTCCTCTTTCAAAAGTTATTTCAGCAAAGTGCATTCACTGACTAAGCCTTCATTGAGCGCCATTCCTGGGGCACTAGAGTAGGCCATGGAGACCCAGAAAGAGGAAAACTGGGTTTCTCCCAGGCTAGAGCGGAAGAGGTGCAATCACAGAAAGGGCGTTGAAAGGGGACCGTTTATTTTTCCTGTTGGAGAGAGAGGAGGTATGCAGGAAACCCCAAGGAAGGAGCCTTTATGTTAAACCCTAAGAGTGAGTAAGATTTCTTCGGTGGAGGCCCGGGAACCTGGATTGCAGACCTTGACGTGACTGAAGAAGGATCTGGAAAAAACCCAGGTTGGAGCCAAGCTGTGAAAAATCACTAGCAAGGGCGTGCGCACACATACACACACACATACACACACACACACACACACACACACACAATACGTCTAATTAGACCACTGTCTAATTTTGTTTAATTAGACCACTGTCAGGTTCTACTTATTTCGTCCTTTCTGAATATTAGCCTGTCAAGCTGGTATCAAAGAGGGTGTCCAGTTCTCTGCTCCCACATCAGCCACACCTGCCCCTCTTGCCTTTTGCCTCTTCCCACTGCTACTGAGATCTTCAGTGATTCTACCTCTGCCAAAGTCTCCCATTCATTCCTAACCATATCTTTCCTGAAATGAGCAATGTCAAAGGAAACCACAGTAACAATACTGTCCATATGTATAATGGTTTCCAGTTAACAAAACATAGTCATATGTTTTATTATTTGATCCTTACAATAACCCTACGAAAAAGGCAGAGCAGGTATTATCTCCATTATCGAAAAGAAAATAGTTGGGAAGATAAGTTATTTGCTACAGTTCTTCTAGTAAATAATAAAAATAACAATGGCTAACATTTATTGTGAGCTAGGCATTGTTCTAAGTCTTTACTTAATCACAATCCCATATGGTAAATAGAAAAGTTAAGTTTAGTAAGGTGCACTAAAACAGATCAGAAGCCTGACTAGATAGCAGTTCTGGTAAGGAAGACATGGAAATTCTTTTTTTAATTTGAGAGGGCATCAGCACTTGCCAGAAAGAGACAGAGAGGGAGAGAGCACCTCCCAGTGGGGCTAATCATGCCACAATTCCTTCTCCATTTTTCTGTCCTTTCAGGATTTGGGGCACCCATTCCCGGAATCATGTTCAAGCCACCAGATCAGGATACAAACTACAATCAGGTCTGTGGCACCTGTATCCTTTAACCAGTAGATCCTAAGCTAAATTATATTCATAAATGGTGATTTTAGCCTAAAGAGAGGATTAAAGGTGATAAAAAAAATTTGTTATCAAATATCTAAAGGCTGTTGTGTGGAAGAAGAATTAGACCCTGGGTTCTGTATACAGCTTACCTAGTCCCAACATGTCAACAGCGTGGAATAGATTCAGTGAGGACCTGGCGTAAACCGAGGGTAGAAAAATCAAGTTCCAGGTGCCATAAGGAAGTAAAGAAAACAGATGGAGCACGGTGCCATAGAGATGTTACCAAACAACAGATGGTAGTCCAGGAGAGCGGGGAAGACTAACAGGAAGAGCAGAGGGGTTTAGACAGAAAACCGGACAAAGTTTTGAGCAGTCGATATCCAGAGATGCAGGCAGGCTGGAACACTGGAAAGGCTACCAGGCTGCGGTTCATGGGTAGAAAATTAATCCCCAGGAAAACAGACTGATAAGAACAAGACTGGGTCTTCCCACTAGCCAGATGTAGTAACAGAGTTAGTAATCTAAAGTCACCACATCCAAATTTAGCACCACAGTCTCAATCCTAGGAACCATCTGAAGGCAAAACCAGTCCGGCAATTTGGACAATAAATTTACACAGAACCTCCTTAGTGCCTTAACTTCCACAGGCATGAGAAAGCTTGCTCTCTCTCTGTGCTGCTGATTCACTCTTTTTTACCTTTATGCCTCTGGGTGCCAAAGAGGGGCTTGAGTTTAGAGTTTGTTCTATAGGCAACAGGGAATCACTATAGAAGTCCATAAGACTATCAGATTATCACATTTTATCTATTTATTATTTTAAATATAACTTCCCCATAAATTCTTACCTAGGTAGGGAACCAGCAGTTGGCGTAATGGCTATGTCGCTGGACTCCCACGTAGTCGACCGCGGTTCGCGTCTCGGACCCGGTGGCTTACAACTCACGCCGGGCGCAACCACTTGGGGCAACCAGGTGGTATAATGGTTAAGGAGCTTGACTCCCACTTAGTCAACTGCAGTTCAATTCCCAGACCCAGTGGCTTAAAATTTGTGCGTGCGTGCCCAAGATACCGAGAGGAGAATGGAGGAGAAGGGATTGCGGCGTGACCATCCCCCCTGGGGGGTGATTTCTCGCTTTCTGTCTTTCTGTCTCTCTCTGTCTGTCTGGCGAGCGCACGCACCCTATAGCGAAAAACCTCTCCAAAAAAATAAATAAATAAATAAAAATAAAAATAAATTCTTACCTAGGTAAAACCTCAAAGCATAGTAATTCAGTTCACTTACATCTAAATTCAGTAAATCCAACAAGGATTTTCATTGCAAAGTACCTTGAGCTAAATAGACTTGTGAGACTACTCCCACATCCAAAAACATCAGTGCTTGTCTTATAACCATTTAACCCATTATTAATGACACCTAAATAAATAGAAGTTTAGTGAAACCTTTACATATAGAAACAATGCAGTTTTATCTAAGAGCTCTATCCCTTGTGAAAGAACAATATTCACCCTAATGTATTGCTCAGGTCAAGTTTTTAATTTTCGAAAGTATCTGTTTTCTAAAAAAGTAGTGAGAGCAACTAAAAGAGCAGAATTTTGTAGACTCCCCCTGAAATGGATGGATGTGAGACTGTGAGATACACAGGGGTTTGACTATTCATTTGAGCTCAGTGATGTCAAGGTAACAACACTAGAAATTACACGTAGAGTGGGAACATAGGGTGAGAATCCCAGATACATGAGGTTTTTAGAGAAGAAAAGTTAAGATGTGAGAATAATATGGTTATGACATCTGTCAAATTTACCACCATCCCTGATTTATCTGATCTACCTGGTCAAACTATTTCTCTTGCTTCTTCACCAATATTCGTTCAGATCTCCAAAAACTCTAACCTCAAAAAATAGCTTTCTCAGTTGGTTACAGTTATAGTTTTCTTGGGGTTTTTTGTTTGTTTGTTTTTTGGGTTTTTTTTTTATTTTTTATTTTTTTAGGTTTTTCATAAGACACATACACTCATCAGAGAGACACAGAGAGAGGAAAAATGAGAAATCATCCCCTGGGGAATGTAGCCATGGCACAACCCCTGTCTGGGACCAGCAGATGGCATAGCAATAATGTCATTGAACTCCCACATGGCTGACCACAGTTAGTCCCAGACCCGGTGGCTTGAAAATCACACTAGGTATGTGTGCATGTGTGCCCAATATCCCAGGTGGAGAAGGGACTGCAGCATGACCATCTGTTCTGGAGGTTGATTTCTCACTTTCCCTTTTACTGTCTCTGTCTCTCTCTCTCTGGTTAGTGCACACAACCTAAGGTAAAAATTCCTAAATATATATATATATACTGTCTAAGGTCTTATGCCACAAAGAAAATTAATAAGGTTAAGGGCTGGCAGGTGGTGTGGTGGTTAAGGGCTCTGGACTCCCATGTGGTCAACCACGGTTTGAGTCCCAGACCTAGTGGCTTGCTTCTTCATTCTCTCTTTCTCTCTGTCCCTCTCTAGTCAAATAAATACATTAATAAAGTTAAATAAAATAATTATTTATTATAAAAAAAGAAAATCAACAAGGATGTGCAGAAGTTAGTGGAAAGAAGAAAACAAAATGCCCAATGGAGAACTCAAATTTCTCCAAGAGAAACTGTCACATATAACATGCATGCAAATAAGACAGAGTGAAGCAACTATTAATCTGTGTCATTCTCTTGTACTATATTGGAAGGTGATGACGTATTTAACTTGTTGCTTACTGATGGACAATATGTGTAGTTAAAATTTTTTGCTTATATACATAATAATTACAATAAAATTAGTATTCTTGTTTATGTCTACATGTATGTACAAATATATTTGTAGTGCAACTTCTTAGAAGTGGAAATGATGGGTGGAAGAGTATATATATTTAAAATTTTAAGAGTTGAGTTACATTAAACAAAATGTTTTATGACAAATTACCTCAGAGGTCACTGGCCTGGATATAGATCTGCGGGGCAGCTAATTAATGACTGTGGTTGGGATGGTTGGAGTTACAACATGAGTGTAAATGAGAGGGAGAGGGAGGCAGCCTGAGGTCAGGAAATTGAATATGAACATTTCTGTGCAAGGAGTATCCTTGGGCTCTTTTCTTCTATAGGGACTGTAGGTACTACAGGAACTGAGTTTGAATTGTTTGATATTATTGGGCCCTGGGACAGTAGGTCCCTAGTCTCAAATAGACTAGAACATACATAGAACAGGAAATAGATCTTTGAAAGACTGAGATTACATCAGGCATGATTACTATACCAACATAAAGCTACTATAAAGTGAAGATTTTGGGGCAACCAGGTGGTATAATGGTTAAGGAGCTTGACTCCCACTTAGTCAACTGCAGTTCAAGTCCCAGACCCAGTGGCTTAAAATTTGTACTGGCTGCATGTGCTTACGTGTCCAAAATCCCAAGATAATGGAAGAGAAGGGATTGCAATATGGCCTTCCCCCAGGGGGTGATTTCTTGCTTTCTGTCTCTCCTGCAAGCATATGCACCCTATTGCAAAAATCTCTCTCTCTAAAAAAGGGAAGATTTCAATAATGGAATGTTCAATATCAAATAAGATGACTATAACTATAACCTCGATTTTATTACCGCACACTGTATGCCTGCTTTGAAAAAGCATACTGTATCCATAAAGACGTATTATGTATTGATTATATATGTAAACCAGAAATCACAATAAAAAATAATAAAGTAGGAATTTCTTAGGCAGAATCAGAAAAAGAGTCAATACCTGTGTTTATAGTTTATTTTAATTCTTTCATATTTAAAAATATGCATTTTCTCAACTTGCTTGTTTTTAATGCTCTTGAATTTTTCTTTTAAATGCCAGAAGGTGCATCCACTTGCCAGAGAGAGACAGAGAGAGTGAGAGGGAGAAAGCAACCCCCTGAAGGGGCATAGTCCTTTCTCCTCCATTTCTCCATTCTGTGGGAATCTGGGACAAACATACACACGTGCTTGGTGTGGTTTTCAAGCCTGTGGAGCCAGGACTGAACCATGCAGTTAGCTGTGCAGGATCTGCTCCCTCAACCACAAGACCATGAGGCCAGCCCACATGCTTTTGAATTTTTAAATTGAGTGTTGATTTTAATTTAGATTTGTTTCTGTAACTATCATTTTTAAATGTCCAATCTGCTGGAGTTATAGTGAAGGAAAACAGTATGAGGAAAGACTTAAACCCAGGTTAAGAAAATGGGAAGCCAATTGTACCCAGATACAACAGACATAGCATCAGTGACACTTCAGGACAATGAGAAAACTCTATGTTGACTGGTAGAGTTGTAAGATAAGCCTTTTAGAAAAAAAAAAAAAAAAGGAAAGAAAATTGAGGATGACAGGAGTTTGTTCCTTTCACATAAGAAATGTCTTAAACTTTAGCAAAAAGGGGGACCAGCAGGTGACATGCTGGTTAAGGTACTGGATTCCCACATGGCCAACAGAATTCTAGGCCTAGATCTAGAGGCTTGCTTTCTCACTTTCTCTCTCTCTCTCGTGAGTGCATGTGCTCTATAGAGAATTAAAATAATCATAAATAAAATAAAATAATGATTTAAAAAAACTTTTGCAAAAAGCATAATTCATGTTGCAAATGATGACCTTCGCATGTTATTTAGAAGAAAATATAGTTAATTATTTAATTTTATAAATTCAATGAAATGGAAATAATTTCATGTTATAAAACTATGAAGTTTTCCACATAAAGGCCCTATATAACTTTAATTAAATTTATTTATAAATGGCATCATTTCACAAATTTTATTTTCTAATGACTTGCTTTTATTAAGTAGAAATGCAATTATCAGGGCTAGCAGGTGGCATGGTGATTAAGGGCATTGGACTCTCATGGGGTTGACCACAGTTCAAATCCCAGACCTGGCAGCTTGCTTTCTCACTTTTCCTCTCTCTCTCTCTCTCTCTCTCTCTCTCTCTCTCTCTCTCTCTCTCTGTCCCTCTCTGGTCAAACTTAAATAAATGCATAAATAAAAGTTAATTAAATAATTCTCTTTTAAAAATGAAATGCAATTATTTTTAGTATGTGTACTCACATCCAATGATCTTAAAAAATTCACTTTTAAATTCTAACAGTTATTCACTTTTAAATTCTAACAGTTTTTCTGTAGATTTTTTTGGATTTTTAGCGTAGACTGTGGGGGTGTTTTAATCTCCTCACAAATTATTTGATATATTGTCTTTGATAGTGTCTGACTTTCTTCTATTAAGTCTGGGCTATAACTAGAAATTTAAAAAAGCAATGTTACTAGATGGTGTGTACATTCACCAGAGAGAGACAGCAAGAGAAGAGGGAGAACAGTAGAAAAATGTGAACTGGATGCGATCATTCTTGTGAAGAAGCAAGGAATTAGGGCAGTGGCATAACTGGGTTTCTGTACATAAGCCCTGTGGAAGAAATACTTCCCTTATTACATGTGGTTTTAAATTGAAAGGTGTTTTTAAAAAACTCACTTATAGACTATGGAATGCCTAGACTGTGGGGAAAGTTATCTAAGCAAAGTCTATCTTGCTCTATCTTATTCTTCTCGTTATCCACCAAAAATAACAAGGAAAACAGAAGAAAAGGAAAGAAGTATAAGACAAATCAAGACAAAAATAATAGGTTAAAAAAGTCAACAGGTTATTTTTTTTCAGTTTGGTGACATGGCCCCTTTATTAGATCATGGAACAATTTAAGTAAAGAGAATTCCCAGAAGAAAGGATGGAAACGAAGATCCAGGAAACAATGTAATAAAAGCAACTGAAAACCACTTCTAAATAAGTATTTAATCAATTGTTTGGAATATAATGAGGCTAATTCTAAGCAGGTGGAATTTTCTACTGTAATAATATTTATCGTTTATGCTTTCTGTCAATTTCTTTAAGCTACACTTAAAAAGCTAGTTCACTGTAAGAGGATTGAAGTCTTAGTTCTCAACCGTTCTTATTGGCTTAGTGCTATCTTGTTAGTCAGTTAAAAGAAGTATGTGTTTTTGTACTCACACCAATTCACATAGAGAGGATAGAGATGACTAATAAAGAAAATACAAGCTATGTAATAGAGCTCTGTTCAAAGGTGGGGTAACAGTGGACGTTCACCACACACACGCAAAATGGCAATATTATATTATTTCCTATCTGAAGTTCTAGCTATTCCTTTTTTGTTGTTATATTCTGCAGCCATAAAATATTGCCTATTTTGGGGTTAGCCCCATGGTGCATGGTTAAGCAGAGGGAGCCAGATCCCATATGGCTGTCTGCAGTTTAAACCACAGCCCTGGAGGATTGAGAAACATGTCAAGTGCTTGTGTGTGCATGCCCCAAATCCTAATGGGATGGAAGAACAAGAACCGTGATGTGATCACACCCTATTGAGTGATAGCTCTCTCTCTTATCTTCTTCCTCCTCTCTCTCTCTCTGGCAGTGCACATGCCCTCTGGCAACTAAAAAAATTGTTTAAAAAAGAAATTGTTTATTTTTAAAAGAGGAAAGCAAATTAGTAAAAAGTGCTCTCTTACCTTCAGGCACAAGCCTTTCTGTTTTTTGTTTTTGTTTTTGTTTTAATCAGATTCCTTTCTCAGCTCTTCAGACTGTTGAGGTTTGTAGCATAACCACTGTCTTTAAGTGTCTCATTCATATTTCTCTATCTGTTTTTCAACTGGTTCCATATTTCTCCTCACCTTTCATAAACTTTTGACAGAAAACAAATGAAAACTTTACTATCCATACCTCCATCCTACCAGCCTAGACTTTCCACTGCACAAATTCCCATTCACTTCAACATTATCCTAAGTACAAGTAAATCGTTTAATTCAGTTACCAGTGATCTGTGGCTTAACAATTCAGGTACTGGGACCAGCAGATGGCATAATGATTACGTCACTGGATTCCCCTATAGCAGAGTTCAAGTTCCAGACTAGGTGGCTTAAACCTCACATGGGGCACGTTTGAGTGCATGCCCAAAATCCCGAGAGGAGAATGGAGAAGAAGGGATTGCAGCATGACCATCTCCCCAGGGGGGTGATTTCTCGCTTCTGTTTCTCGGTCTCTCTGTCTCTCCAGTGAGCACACACGCCCTATAGAAAAAAATCTCTCTCTGAAAAAAAAAAAAAAAAATTAGGTATTGTATTTTACTCTTTGTACTAGAGAAAGTATCCTTTGATGTCAATAGGACGTTTCAGCCTATCAAGTTTACCAGCCAATTGGTAAACATGTAAAGGAGGAGCTAGTACCACTTTGTCATTATTTCTTTTTCATTTCCTTTATAATCTCACAGAAAAGACTATAATCCTGCATTTATTATGAGACTATACCCATGTAAACTACTTTGAAGTTATGACTTCAAAAAGTTTTCAACATCATGAGATTCTAACTCAGGAGAGAAGACTTACTTATTATGAGTCCTATTTAATCAGCAAAGAACTTTGATAATTTTAAAGGTTTCTGAACAGAATTATCTAAACATCTGGAAGCTATTAAAGAAATGAGGAAGTTATGCCACAGTTACATTTAGAAAGACTTTTTTATTATAAATTCCTTAAAAGTAAGTCTGTGTAAAACAAAACTAAATTATTGTTACAATTTTACTTAAATTTTGCATATTAATTAGTTGTGATTAAAATATAAACTTTCAACATAAACTCTTTAAAAATATATTACTCTTTTTTAAAAATTATTATTTATTTGTTTAACTCCATTTATTAGTATTATTTTTTAATTTGACCAGAGAGAGACCTAGAGAAAAGTGAGTAAGCAAGCCACCAGGTCCAGGACTTGAACCATAGTCGACCATGTGGGAGTGTCCAGCACCTTAACCACCATGCCACCTGCTGGTCCCTAAAATATATTACTCTTTAGAAGAACAATGATGTAGTGTTTAACCAGGTAAGTAAGGTGGATAATTAGGATTACAAGACCAGCAGATGGTGTAATGGTTACATTGCTGGACTCCTATGTAATTAACTATGGTTCAAGTCCTGGACTTGGCGACTTAAAACTCACACTGGGCACGTGTGTTTACATGCCCAAAATCCCAAGAGGAGGCTGGAAGAGAAGGGATTGCAGTATGCCATCTCCTCCGAGGGGTAATTTCTTGCTTCCTGTCTCTCTGTCCCTCTCTGTCTGTACAGTGAGGGCATGTACTCTATAGCAATAATTTCTCTCTCAAAAACAAAACAAATTCCAGTCCCACTATTTACCACTCACAAAACTTAGACAAGATTTATCAAATTGGAGTGTTCGCATTCACCTATTTAGACCAGAGGAACTCTCACAACGCAAGATGAGAAAATGAAGTAATGCATGAAATTGCCTAACTCAGGGCTTGGCACTGGAGTATATGCTCAGGAAATTCCAAGAGGAGACTGGAGAAGAAGGGATTGCAATGTGGCCATCCCCCTCTGGGGGGAGAGGGGTGCTTTCTCTCTTTCTCCCCTCTTTCTTTACTCCAGGGAGCACACATGCCCTGTGGGAAATAAATAAACAAACAAAAGTTCCCATATACCCCATATTTTCCCATTGTTACAACAGTTGAAAACACCAGAAATTCTCAAGAGGATTATGTGTTTATTTCAGGGACAGTATGTAGGGGAAATACTGTGAAAATTTATTTTGTTTGGCAGTAGGTCATAGATGAAAGAAGAAAAGCCTTATCTATTGAGCCCTACTCTGAGTTATATGACACATTTGATTTACAATATTTTCTCATTTTCATCCTCATATTACTCAGGTCTTCCAGATCACAAAGCTCGCATTCTTGATGTTTTAAAAAAATGCTGTCACTTGCCTTTATAGATGTGCCCGAGGTACTAAGTGTTTTGCACAACATTGGTGGGAAAGTACATTTCAAGTTTTAAACCACAGATTTACAAATGGATGCAGAAGGCCAGGATAGATCTGCGTGGGGGCTATTTAAAAACCAAAACAGAAGGAGAGGACTTAAGGCTTATAAATAGATCAAGAGCAGTGTTGCCTGAGAAACTGTTCACTGATTCCCTGAACTGTACAAAAGATGGAAACAATAGCTAGGAATCAGAGCAAGGCCTGAGGCCGGGATGTACAAAAATACAAGGCAAACTGGATCAGCTTAACTGAGCTGTAAAAGGAGAGTGCATTGAAAGGAGGTTGAAAATATATTAAAGAGTAGGGTGTGGGGTGGATGAAGCCAAGTGACTCATGATTTAAACCCTTAGAATACAGTGGAGCCTCTCCAAATTGGGGACAGCTCCTTAAAAACCAACCATCAGGTTGGACAAATTGGACCAGAAGGAAGACACCTGACTACTTATAGTCAGTTCTCAAGCCAGTTTTATTTCCTTTATGGAGCTGTTCCTGATCTTGTGAGCCAAATCTATCAACTGTTCACACTTCAGTATACATTAGTTTCACGAGTGGTCATAAGAAGCATAGAAGAGACAGATTTCACAACTCAGAGTGTATAGCTTTCTTTCTCCTTAGGTACACCTTTACTATGATTCTTGCTATATTTAAAAGATTTTTTTAGGGCAGTAACAAATTATCCCCAAATTATTATTTTTACATTTATCTAAAAATGTGTGTTAGTTAAGTAGCTATGAATTATGGCTTATGAATTCTGATTAGATAGGTCTGGGTTTTCACCTTGATTCCTTCTCTTACACCCGGTATGACTTCTAGCAAATTACCTCACTTCTCTGAACTTCAGTTTCCTCATCTGTCAATGGGGGCCTTATTGATTTTATCTTTTTTAGTTGAAAACCGACAAGCTGAAATGTCATTATCTTCTAGAACACTTCCATCAGACCAAGTCCTCTCAATGTTTTCATTTACTCCTTGCCCCTTTTTGTATCTCTAAGCATTGGCTTTAGTGACTCAATGTCACAATATTTCCAGATATATTTCCTGTCTTTGCCTTCATTGCTATTATCTTGGTCTACATCATCGTCATCTCTTATCTGGATTATTGCAGTAACCTCCTGCTAGGTGGATGGCTTCCATGGATAGCAACCCCCAAAATGAAAAGAAACTTAAGAGTCTGCAAAACAAAGTAAGCAACCCCATGGAACATTCCATAAGAATTATTAGAAAGTAACTTACAGATGGGAAGGGTTGGGCAGATGGTGACCCCGAACCATTCAAACCTACACTCTTCCACTGCCCAGAAATAAGCTGGCATTTTAAAAGAGAAAGCAAGACTAAACAATAAAAGCAAGCCTGGGGGAAGCAAACCACTTAGTTTGGAAGTGTGATTGTGCCAAGGTTCTCAAAATCATTAATCTTTCCCAAACAAAGTCCAGCTGTATCAGTAAAGGAAATAGATCTTTATCTCATGCAGAGACTTTCCTGCTCAGGGCTAGCAAAGGTCACAGCCTGGGTGGGGGAAGAAAGGAGAGCCCCAGGATGGCATTAGTCCTTATAAGACGGAGTCACTTACATGCTTCCTAACTGGTTTCAGCGCTTCTGCTCTTGCTTAGGGCTTCTTCAGACTTTTCTAAACACTGTATCTAGCAAACTCAGATCATGTGAATTATCTGCTCAAATCCCTCATAGCTTTCCATGTTTATAAGAGAAAAACTAAAGTCCTAGCCAAATCTTCCAAGGAATTGGATGCACCCGTACTTCTCTGTCCTTATCCCTCCTGCTCTCCTACTCTCTTATTCCAATCCATCCTCACTGATCTTTCTGTTCTTGCTGGAACACACAGTCACAAGTCCCTCAGGTAGATCCTTCCCACTTGCTGTACCCTCTGCCTGGAATGTTCTTCCCTCAGATATATGCAACATTTGTTCTGACTCCTCCTTCTAGTTTTATTCAATGTTACTTCCTCAGAGTAGCCTTTTCTTACTATTCTAATATTTATTGCACAATCTTTCTTTCCTTCACTTTTTTTTTTTTTGCATTTCTCAACATCTAACATGCTATTTTATTTGTTTAATTTTTAACTGTCCCACTCTGTAAGAGCAGTGATTTTTTTTTTTTTTTTTTTTTTT
Organism: Tupaia tana; assembly: GCA_026018925.1. Lineage (NCBI taxonomy): Eukaryota > Metazoa > Chordata > Mammalia > Scandentia > Tupaiidae > Tupaia > Tupaia tana. Next base: position 73,181,867 of record JAKSZU010000002.1, read on the forward strand.
TTTTTTGGAGAGGTTTTCGCTATAGGGCACATGCGCTTGCCGGACAGACAGAGAGAGACATAGAGACAGAAAGCGAGAAATCACCCCCCAGGGGTGATGGTCACGCCGCAATCCCTTCTTCTCCATTCTCCTCTTGGGATCTTCGGTATGCACGCACATGCGCCCGGCGTGAGTTTTAAGCCACCAGGTTCGGGACGCGAACTGCGGTTGACTACGTGAGAGTCCAGCGACATAGCCATTACGCTAACTACTGGTTCCCAAGAGCAGTGATTTTTTAAAAGTGTATTTATTTATTTATTTCATGAACAAGAGAGACAAAGGGACAGCACTCCAATAGGGTCTTGCTATCACAATCCACCCTCTGCCTCAGTCAGCCCTGGATCATGGGCACATATGTGCCAGACCCACAGGGAGGCCTCTAGCTGTAAGCCCAGACCCTTGTATGTGGGTCAGATTCACAGAGCATCAGATTTTACCACTGTGCTACCATTTGACCCCCAAGAGCAATGATTCTTATTTGTTTTATTTTGTTTCACTTTTTTTTTTAGTTTTCTATAAGGCATATGCGCTTGCTGGAAAGAGACAAAAAGCAAGAGACAGAGAGGAAAAATTGAGAAATCACTCCCCTCCCACTCAAGGGGAAATGGCCATGCTCTAACCCCTTTTCTTCCATTCTCATCTCGAGATTTTGAGCGTGCGTGCTCAGTATGTTTTTCAAGTTTCTCGCGCCAGGACTCAAACCACGCAATTGGCTATGTGTGATCTAGCCTCTTTAACCTCTTTGTTACCCACTAGTCCAGTGATTCTTGTTTTATATCTAGGTGATAAAACAGAGCATGGCATATGGCTATCACTTCATAAGTAAATAAACAATTAGATAAATAAATATATGTTGACCCAACATATGAATGGACAGCTACAGTGTGGCTCAACCATATACCTATACTAGACCTAAAGGACACATCTCCTTTCATGACATTGCTTCTTGGTAAAAACTCATTCTGACTTCCAATTCTGGTCAGTAGGAAAATACCTCCCCGCAATATAGCCCTGGCTATAGAGTGAAAAGTCCTCAAGTCCCAAAGGAAACAGGGAAGAAGACGGAAGCTCTGAGAAATCTTAGAAATCAAGGAAGAGGAGCAGGGTGCCAGCCCCCAGCAAACAGTGGAGCTGCCACTGATAGGCAAGGAACACAAATTGGGGAAGAGGAGACCCCTGATTTGGAGCAACCAAGCATTTAGGAATCATAAAATCCCTTTCTAAATATAGGAAGAATGTCAATCACAAAAAGCTCTTTATTTTGAGGTCAATTGCCTTTTATGTGGGAGAGAGATGTAGAAGGGAATTTCATCACAGGAGAGTGGAAGGATTCCAATACATTCATAAAAGTCTTTATAAATCTATGGGGCTCAGAGACCAGCAGGTGCCATGGTGGTTAAGGCGCTGGACACTCCCACATGGCCAACCACGATTCGAGTCCTAGACCTGGTGGCTTGCTTTCTCACTTTCTCTCTCTGTGTGTATCTCACTCTGGTCAAGTTAAAATAAAATAAAATGAATAAATAAAAAATTCAAAAAAGAAATCTATGGGGCTGGCCAGTGGCATGGTGATTAGGGCAGGTACATCCCACATGATCAGCTGCATGGTTCAAATTTCAGACCCAGTGGCTTGAGGGACATGCTGGGTGTGTATGTGTGTCCCAAGAGGAGAATAGAAGAGAAGGGATTGTGGCATAGCTATCTCCCATGGGGGGCTTTCTCACTTTCTGTCTCTATCTCTGTCTCTTACAAGTGCTCATTGTGCCCTGTAGGAAAAAATGTTTTTAAAAATTATTTATAAATCTAAATGTTTTAGATACTTTGTCTCTCCATTCATTGATTCAACTCTAAAATTTTTATATAGCATAAAATTTCATCTCAGGGAGTGTTTGGTAAGTAATTTGGAGAAGAGCTTCCCAATGTCTGGGACCAAGATGAGTAAGAACTACTTAGTTATATCCCACAAACTTATACCATTGATCAGTCACTAGAAAGTTTTTGCAGAGAAAACTTTGAAATGGTGAGTTACACTTTTTCTCATTAAACACATTATCATTTCTGAAAATGTGTTACCATGGAAAAAGACTTCGTGTGGGAGAAAGGCAAAGAAGTACAGAGAAAAGGAGGTACAAGAAAGAGATTAATCAGGTTAATAGTGAGCAAAGAAAGGGAGACATTATCCAAATTTGAAAGGAGTGAAATTTTGCATAAGTTGATAGGCAGGAAAAGGGGAGTTAGTGACAGCTAATCTACAGGAAGGTCTTTTGACCTAGAATTATCTTACAACATACACTTTTTACTGCCACTAAAAGAACTAATTATGTGATTTTCTTTGGTCTGAACAAATCCATTTTTATACTCTTCTTTATAGCAGACTATAGCATGAGTCAGAAATTCCAAGATAGGATAATCTCCATCCTTTATAGCACCTGCTCCAACATTATGCTAATCATCGGTTGATAATCTTTAGATCTGAGGGCTACACACTCTCTACTGTTGTATCTAAAACTCTAATTATAATACCAAATCAAGTTGACAACCCAGAAGCTAAAATTTGATAAATTTCAGAGTAAGTCTTTACTTTCCCTCTTTAAGCATGTGGTCATTTAAAGCCCTTCTTCAGCGATAACTAAAATTAGTTTGTTTTTTTTTTTGTTGTTGTTTTTTTTTTTTTCCTTTTTTTTTTTTCCATTTTTTTTTATTATCATCATATTCTTCTTTATATTACATTGAATTACATATAACTTTACATTGTATTACATTACTTTTTCAAAAGGGAATGCCATGCATGTCAGTCAGTACAGAGACATTAATCTCCCCGCTTCAACATTCAATATCTTTTCTATGTTTTCCCCAATCATTATTATTATTCTAATTATTTTTTAAGACAGTCCATCGCTATTTCTCATGTTGCTTGTACAAATACTTTGCCCATCATGAAATACTTCTCAGACAAATCCAGTTGAGAATACTATACATGTCAACATCAACAGTTAATAAGCCATATCTGTTTCTCACTAATGTTCTACCTCTCTATTGTTCATTTGTTATCTTTCTCTATCCTCTTCTCTTCACTTCCCCCATTCCACACTGTCCTATTCTCATTAAGTACCTTCACTGCTTTTATGTCCTCCAATTTTTTTTCACTATCATAGAATGGTGATAGTCGGTATATATTGAGTGGATACATACAATATCTTTCTTTCATATCCTGGCTTACTTCACTCAGCAATATATCCTCCGTATCTGACCACTTTCTATCAAATTCCAGGGCCTTGTTATTTTTTATGGCTGAGTAGTATTCCATAGAGTATATATACCACACTTTTCCAATCCATTCATCAGTTTGTGGACATTTAGGTTGGTTCCATGTCTTGGCAATTGTGAATAATGCTGCAATAAACATTGATGTGCAAGCACTTTTCTGACTGAGCGTTCTCCTGTCTTTTGGGTAAATACCCAGAAGTGGGATTACTGGATCGAATGGTAGTTCTATTTGTAGATCTTTGAGGAACCTCCATATTGTTCTCCACAGTGGTTGAACTAGTTTACATTCCCACCAACAGTGTAGGAGGGTTCCCTTTTCACCACATCCCCGCCAACACTTATCACTTTTTATATTCTTAATCTTTGCCATTCTGACAGGGGTTAGGTGGTATCTCATTGTAGTTTTTATCTGCATCTCCCTTATGATGAGGGATGTTGAGCATTTCCTCATATGCTTTTTGGCTATTCGTATGTCTTCCTTAGAGAGACTTTTGTTCAGCTCATTTTCCCACCTTTTAATTGGGTTAATCATTTTTTTTCGCATAAGGCACTTGAGTTCCCTATGTATTCTGGTTATCAGTCCCTTGTCTGAGGCATATTTAACAAAAATATTTTCCCATTCTGAGGGTTGTCGGTTCACACTTGTTACTGTGTCCTTTGCTGTGCAGAAACTTCTTAGTCTAATATAGTCCCACTTGTCTATTTTAGGGATTATTGCCTGTGCCTTGGGAGTCTTATTTAAGAAGTCTTTGCCTACTCCAATGTCCCCCAGAGTTTCCCCAGCATTTTCCACCAGTAGTTTTATTGTTTGAGGTTTTAGGTTAAGATCTTTGATCCATTTTGAGTTGACTGTTGTTAGTGGTGAAAGATGGGGGTTCAGTTTCATCTTTCTGCAGGTGGATACCCAGTTTTTCCAGCACCATTTACTAAAGATGTTTTCCTTTTCCCAATGGATTGACTGATATCCTTTGTCAAAGATCAGTTGGCTGTAAGCTTTGGGGGTTATTTCTGGGGTCTCTATTCTCTTCCATTGGTCCACATGTCTGTTTTTATGCCAATACCATGCTGTTTTGATGACCACAGCTTTATAGTATATCTTGGGATCAGGGAGTGATATGCCTCCTACTCCACTCTTCTTGCGCAGGATTGCTTTTGCAATACGAGGTCTTTTATGGTTCCAGACAAATTCTATGATTGCCCTTTCTAGATCTCTGAAGAATATCTCTGGTATTTCGATTGGAATTGCATTAAACATGTAGATTAATTTGGGTAGAATTGCCATTTTGATTATGTTAATTCTTCCAATCCAGGAGCATGGGATATCCTTCCACTTTTTTATGTCACTTTCAATGTCTCTTTTAAGATTTTCGTAGTTTTTTTTATAAAGATCTTTGACTTTCTTAGTTAGGTTTATCCCTAGGTATCTTATACACCTTGTGGCTACGGTGAAAGGGATTCCTTTCTTCAGCTCTGCTTCGTTCAACTTGTTGTTCATAAATAGAAATGCTATAGATTTTTGGATATTGATTTTGTATCCTGCCACTTTACTGTATTCACTTATTACTTCAAGCAGTTTTTTCATGGATACCTTTGGGTCTTCTAAGTATACCATCATGTCATCTGCAAATAAAGATATTTTCAATTCTTCTTTGCCTATTCGAATGCCTTTAATATTGTTCTCTTCTCTGATTGCAATAGCTAAGACTTCCAGTACTATATTAAAGAGCAGTGGAGAAAGTGGGCAGCCCTGCCTAGTACCTGTTTTCAGAGGAAAAGCTTTCAGCTTTTCCCCATTCAGTATAATGTTAGCTGTAGGTTTTTCATAGATGGCTTTTATTGTGTTGAGAAATGACCCTTCTATACCAATCTTACTGAGAGTCTTAATCATAAAAGGATGCTGTATTTTATCAAATGCTTTCTCCGCATCAATTGAGATGATCATATGGTTTTTATCTTTCTTTCTGTTAATGTGGTGTATTACATTTATGGTCTTGCGTATATTGAACCATCCTTGCATCCCTGGTATAAAGCCTACCTGATCGTGATGAATGATCTTTGTTATATGTTGTTGGATACGATTTGCGAGTATTTTGTTGAGAATTTTCGCATCTATATTCATCAATGATATTGGTCTGTAGTTTTCCTTTTTTGTCATATCCTTATCTGTTTTGGGGATGAGGATGATGGAGGCTTCATAAAATGAATTTGGAAGGTTTCCTTCCTTTTGAATCTTCAGAAATAATTTTAGTAGGATAGGGGTTAACTCTTCCTTAAAAGTTTTGTAGAATTCACAAGTGAAGCCATCTGGGCCTGGGCTTTTCTTTGTTGGGAGGTTATTTATTACTGATTCAATCTCCTGGCTTGTTATAGGTCTATTCAGGTTCTCTATGTCTTCCTGATCCAATCTTGGTAGATTATATGCATCCAGGAATTTGTCCATCTCCTCCAGGTTATCTTGTTTGTTGGCGTAAAGTTGCTCATAGTATCCCCTAATGATATTTTGTATTTCTGCTGTGTCTGTGGTAATATTGCCTGTTTCATCACATATTTGATTAATCTGGTTTCTTTCTTTCTTCTTCTTAATCAGTCTAGCCAATGGTGTGTCGATCTTGTTAATCTTTTCAAAGAACCAGCTTTTGCTTTCATTTATTTTCTGTATGGTTCGTTTATTTTCTATTTCATTTATTTCTGCTCGAACCTTTATTATTTCTTTTCGCCTGGCATTTTGGGGATTTGTTTGTTGTTGTTTTTCCAATTCTCTGAGGCATGATGATAAGTTATCTAGTTGCCATCTTTCTGTCCTTTTCTTATGTGCACTAATTGCTATGAATTTTCCTCTTATGACTGCTTTTGCTGTGTCCCATAGATTCTGGACACTTGTGTACTCATTATCATTAGTTTCCATAAATTTTTTTATTTCAGCCTTAATTTCTTCAGTAGTGAAGAAGTCATTCAGAAGTAGGTTGTTCAGTTTCCATGTGTTCGTGTATTTTCGGGGTTGTGTCTTGAAATTAATCTTGAGTTTAATTCCATCATGGTCAGAGAAGATGCTGGGTACAGTTTCTATGCCTTTGAATCTATAAAGGCTTGATTTGTGTCCTAATATATGATCTATCTTTGAAAAGGTTCCATGTCGGGGTGAGAAAAATGTATATGTTGTGGATGTAGGGTGGAAAGTTCTATAGATATCTGTCAAGCCCATTCCATTTATAGTATCATTTAAGTCCTGTATCTCTCTATTTATTTTCTGTCTAGAAGACCTGTCTATAGGAGATAATGGGGTGTTGAGATCTCCAACAATTATAGTATTTCTCCCTATCTCTCCTTTTAGCTCCAACAGTCTTTCCTTCACATATTTAGGCGCACCTGAGTTGGGTGCATAGATATTTATAAGGGTTATGTCTTCTTGCTGGATTACCCCATTTACTATTATATAATGCCCTTCTTTGTCTCTTCTTACAGTCTTTGTCTTGAAATCTATTTTGTCTGAGATCAATATCGCTACTCCAGCCTTTTTTTGATTTCCATTTGCATGGAGTATCTTTTTCCAGCCCTTGACTTTTAGTCTATGTATGTCTTTATCCATAAGGTGAGTTTCTTGTAGGCAACAGATAGAGGGTTTCTGTTTTCTTATCCAGTCAGCCAGTCTATGTCTCTTTACTGGAGAATTTAATCCATTGACATTCAATGTAATTATCGATATTTCCGTACCTGATCCTATCATTAAGTGAGCCATTTTCTTGGTTGCTCTTTGTTCTCGTATAACTGTCTCTGATTTTTTAGTTTTCCTGGTATAATACTCCCTTCAGAACCTCTTGAAGAGCTGGTCTGGAGTTGGTAAATTCCTTCAAATTTTGTTTATTCGAGAATGTTTTTATCTTTTTTTCCCATATGAAAGATAATTTTGCCGGGTATAATATTCTTGGTTGAAATTGTTTTTCACTCAACACTTTTACTATGCTTCCCCATTCTTTCCTTTCTTGCATTGTTTCCGCCGAAAGATCCGATGTTAGCCTGATGGGGTGACCTTTGTAAGTAACCTGGCGTTTCCCTCTTGCCAACTTTAGTATCTTGTCTTTGTCTGTTGTTTTTGCCAGTCTGGCTATAATGTGCCTTGGAGAGGATCTTCTTGGGTTGATTCTACCCGGGGTCCTATGTATTTCCTGGGTCTGGATATTTGAGTGCCTTTCTAGATTTGGAAAGTTTTCTTCCAGGATCTCATGGAATAAATTATCTAGGCCCTTATTATTTTCTTCCTCTTCTGGAATACCTATTATCCGGATGTTGGGGCGCTTGATAGTATCCAGTATTCCTCGTATATTATCCTCATTTTTCATGGTTGTTTTCTCAATCTTCTTGATGCTTTTTTCTAGGTCAGATGTTTTGTCTTCTATGTTAGATATTCGATCTTCTGCCTGGTCTAACCTACTTTTAATACTTTCAAGGGAGGTTTTGATTTCCTGTATCACATTCTTCATTCCTAGAAGTTCCATCTGGTTCTTGTTTAAGGTATCCATTTCTTCTTTCAAGTCATTGAAGGACTTCCTCATCTCCTGGAGCTCCTTGTCTCTTTTCTCTTCCATCTCAGTTAGTTTGGTCACTACAAATAATCTGAATTCCTTATCAGACATGTCCACGACGTCCATTGTATTGACTGTGGGTGATGTAGGCTTGATGATTTCCCTTGAGGGAGAGGCCTTTTGTTGGTTGCTCATATTTCTGGAGCCTCTGCGATTGTTCTTAGTCATTAGGTATTCTATATGTTTCTTCCTAACTGATTGTTAATAGTTGTACAGGCTTAGAAAATTGATGATTTCCCTTATGGTTGGCCTACCTGTTGCTCACAATTACCATTAACTGTTGCCACTACCCTGGATGGCCCAAAGTCCTCACTGTCTCTAAGGACAGGTGAGCCTACAATTGACTGAATAAGCAACACCCCAAGAGCAAAGAAAAACAAACTGAAAAAAGGAAATCGCGCGGCGCGCTATTCAAATCACCAGAATTCAGAGTCCAGAGGCTAGTGGGAAAGTGTCAGAAGATGAGTGACAGGACCAGGTTGGTCAGGTCTGGAGCCTGAGTCCGCCTGGTGCCCGGAACTGCTGGCCGGCTCGATCCGGATTGTGGGTGGGGTGGGGTGGGAGTTCGCCTTAAAGTCCCAGACAACCAACCTGGGGTCCAAGGAGGAGAAACGGTGGGGATGCGTGGAGATTCGGAAAGGTCGGGCCTGCAGCCTCAGTCCGCCTGGTGCCCCTAAAATTAGTTATTTAAGGAAAGCTAAGTCTCCTCCATCCAGAAATGGAACCCACATAACACTGGACCATCTTTCAGAATCTTGATATAAAAGTGTTTTAAATATTTACCATTTCATTTTATATTTATTTCAACATTGTATTATGTTTTCCATGTATCTTTCACATGCATCCCAAACTATATTTTCTTCCATAAGTAACTATCTCTTAGATTAGCAAATTATGATCTTTTTTATTTTTTATTTTTATTTATTTATTTGCTGTAGGGTGCAAGCACTTGCTGGAGAGAGAGAAAGGCACCCTGCAGTGGTGGTGGGGGGGGGGGGGGAAGGATGGCCACATTGAAATACCTTCTCTTTCATTCCCTTATGGAGATTTTGGGTATCCACATACATGTGCCCAGAATGTTTCTTTCTAAGCCCCTGGAACCAGGACTTGAACTCATAGTCAGTCATGTTGAATCCAGCCTTCTTAACCACCATGCTATTGGCTGGCCCAATCCACTGTCTTTATATGACTTTCAAGATAAGAATATAGCTTACATTTTAATTAATTTCTGTGAAATAAAAAGAATAGTATTTATGACACATAAAAATCATATGAAATTTGAATTTGTGTCCACAAATAAAGTTTTATTGGAAAACAATAACAGTACTTTATTTACATATTATCTATGGCTTCTTTTGTACTACATGGAAGTTAAATAGTTGTAACAGACCAGATGGCCCCACAAAGCCTAAAATATTCAGTTTGTCCCTTACCAGACTTCTATGCCAGAGGACAGAAGGAGGTTTGTTTAGTTTCCTTTGTGTATTATGTAGCTGTAGGCTCTCAGGCACTCTAAACTGGTTAAGAACTCCAGGTACGCATGCATACATGCCCACAATCCCTAGAGGAGAGTGGAGGAGAAGAGATTGGGGTATGGCCATTCCCCTAGGGACTCATTTCTCACTTCCCCTCTCGCTGTCTCTCTCTGGCAAGTGCACATGCCCTGTGGCAAAAATCTAAACTAATAATTAATAATAAAATACAAATTTTGGGAGATACAAACATTTAAACCATAGTAGACTTTAATCTAAAACTCAGTGTTTGAGTCCTGGCATAAGAGGTGCCTATAATATATTGGATGCTTAGTACTTCTTTCCTTTAATCCTTTTCTGTGAAGCTGGATGATTCCCTAACTCTTCAAGTCTCAGTTTTTTCATCTATGAAATGTGAGAAAAAATAATTTGGGGGCTTAATACAGATACCAAATGATATGTTTTCTGAAAACATTACACCTATGAAACATGACATAATTGCAAGTTATTGAAATGATGAGGAAACGAGAATTCAAAAATATTAGAAAAATGTCTGCAAGTAGCAATACAAATTAAAAGGTCAGAGAGGGGCCAGCGATATATAGTGGTTAAAGCGCTGGACTCCCACATGGTCAACCACAGTTTGAGTGCCGGACTTGACAGGTACATGTGCATGTGTGCCCAGAATCCCAAGAAGAGCATGGAGCAGAAGGGATCACAGCATGACCATCCCCCAGATGGTGATTTCTCACTTCCCCTCTCTCTCTCTGTCTTTGGTGAGTAATGGTGCACATTTGTTTTGGTTTCCGCCATCTTTCTGTGTCACTATACTGGTGTGCATGAGTGTCCTGGCTAATTCCTCTCAAGAGCATCAATGCCGAAGAGGCAAATTCCAGGTTCTTATTGGGCCATGCTCCAAAGTCATTGTCTGGTTTTGAACTGTGATGACAAAGTGTGATCACATTGGTGAATTTGAAATCACTGATGATCACAGAGCAGGAAATATCACTGTGAACTTGACAGGCAGGTTAAACAAGTATGGAGTGGTCAGCCCCACATTTGATGTGCAACTCAAAAATCTAAAGAAACACAAGAATTATCTGCCCCTCTCCTGTCAATTTGGTTTAATTGTGCTGACAACCTCAGCTGGCATTATGAACCACAAAGAAGCAAGACAGAAACCTATAGGAGAGAAAATCCTGGGATTCTTTTTTTAGGGATGTTTTTGGGGAGCCCCCAAATCTGAGTGATGGTGGTGGGGTCTGTTCACGGTGTTTACCAATTCCAAAGAACATGCTCAGAGGTCCAGCAGAGAAAGACATGAGTTTACTTACTCAGGAATCTTCACTGAAGGCCAGGCGGTGAATGGTCCGAGCTGTCAGTGAATACAACATCAGGTTATATACATTAAGAAGAAAGCATGCATAAATCAACTAAAGACACATTGTTTAGGGGTTTCAATGCTAGATCAGTTTATCAATTAGTAAAAATCAGCAGGGTTTGTCTGACTGTTGTGTCTGGGGTTAGTGCCACAGGCCAGTTTCATGACATAAGGGAATGGTCACAAGGGGCTCATCAGGTTCAGATGGGCCAGCAGCCAGATTTCAGAGGGATGGAGCAAAGACAAAGTGGGGAAGAGAGCTTGACGTGTGGAGCAATACAGATATAATACACACATACGAATAACATGCCTCAATGGAAAAAAAAAAAAAAAAAACGTGTTTTAGGCCGGCCCGTGGCCTAGTGATTATGGAGTCAAATCGCACATGGCTGACTGAGGTTCAAATCCCAGCCTCACATGTTGAAAAACACATCCTAAATCCCAACAGAATGGAGAAATGTGGAGGAGGAGAAAGGATAGGCCATACCCCATCAGGAAGTGCTTTCTCCCTCTCTCTCTCTCTGTTTCTTTGTCTCACTCTGGTGACCATATGGACTTTCTAGCAAATAAAACAAAAAGTGCTTCATTAGAAGTAATCATTTTATCATGCCAATCAAATATTATAAATTGCTTTCCTCCAAGGTATAAGGAATACACATAGATTTTTCTGAACAGGCTGATTTGATCAAAGTCTTAGAGAATAGCATAGACCTGGCTGTCTTATACTACACTGAAAGACAGGAAAAAGTCCACTGAAATAGGCATTATTTCCAATCTCTGAGAAAAAGTACTTGGATTTAACCATTACAAAATATTTTGGTGTATATTTTTCATAAAGAGACTATGGTTTTGCTTTAGAAATAAATTTAAGACTATTTCTGTTTATCTTTAGTTTGATATTTATCTTAAGTTTGCATACTATATTTTGGCCGATCTGTAAAAGTCTCTGTCCCACTTACTTAGCCCGCTGTTGTAGAGTGAAAGTGTGAAGCAGCACAGCAATATGTAAAGGAATGGAATGGTCTCACTCAGATAAGGGTTTATTTATGAAATACAGGCAGCTGTAATCTCTAGTTTTCCTACTCCTTTCTATACTAATAAACAAGGAGCCCCTATTTTACACAGAGGCCTAAGCAGGATACAATAGTTCTGTCTCACAGATAATGCCAAGTATCTAATTCTCTGTATTAATTTAGTCTTTTTTTCCCTTTTATTTATTTTTTTTAGAAGTTTTTGCTATAGGGCATGTGTGCTCGCCAGACAGACAGAAAGAGACAGAGAGATAGAAAGCGAGAAATCACCCCCCAGAGGGGATGGCCACGCCGCAATCCCTTCTCCTCCATTCTCCTCTCGGGATCTTGGGCACGCACGCACATGCGCCCGGCGTGAGTTTAAGCCATGGGGTCCGGGACGCGAACCGCGGTCGACTACGTGGGAGTCCAGCGACATAGCCATTACGCTAACTGCTGGTTCCTTTTTTCCCTTTTTTAAAAAAAGTTTGCTGTGGGTCATGTGTGCTCACTAGAGAGAGACAGACAAAAGAGAGAGAGGGAGAGATAACATACCCCAGGGGGATGGCCAAGACACAATCTCTCCTCCTCCAATCTTCTCTTGGAACTTTGGGCATGGGACTCAAAGTTGATGTTGGCCATGTGGGATCCAGTGCCTTAACCACCACACCACCTGCTGGCCCTTAATCTAGTTTATAGGAACTCTGATGGTCTTGCTAGTCTACAGACTCGACACTGGCCCACTACCTTAGTGACAGAATGATGCCTGGCTCAAGTGAGAGAATTTACAAATATTCTTTATGTTTCTCTCTCTCTTTCTCTAGTGAAGGCAAATGCCCTTTGGTAAATTAAGAAGAAAGAGGGACCAGCAGTTGGTGTGGTGGTGAAGTTGCTGGACATTCCCACATGGCCAACCAGGGTTCAAGTTCTGAATCTGGTGGCTTGCTTTCTCATCTTCTCTCTCACTCTCACCCTCTGTCTCTCTCAGGTAAATTAAAAAAAATAAATAAATGAATAAATAAAATAAAATAAATAATTATTAAAAAATTAAGAAGAGAGAGAGAGGAAGAAAGGAAGGAAAGGAAGGAAGAAAGGAAAGGAGAAAGAGAGAAAGAAGAAAGAGAAAGAAAAAAATGAGAGTGCATCTGCTCTGCTGTGGGGTTGGCCACACTGAGATCCTTCTCCATTTCTTCCTCTTTTTGAGATTTTTGGATATTCATGCATGCATGCGCTGAGTGTTTTTCAAGCCGCTGGGTCTGAGATGCAGACCACAGAGTTGACCGCGTAGGATCCAACTGCCTTAACCACCATGCCACCAGCTGGCATCTCTTTATGTTTCTTAGGACATGAGATAGAGATAACTAATCTCCCAGCAAACTTCAGCACCTGCCAAGTTTGTAAAGTGCCTGGCAGCCCAGTGCTTCAAGGCATGAAAAGATGTTATCTAGGGAGAAACTGAACTTCTGCAACTTGCATCTCCTACCTTTAAGAAACAATCTCAAACTCACACTGTGTAAAATCTTGGCCATTTACCTGACTTCACATAGTATTTGTTGGTACTCAGTCCTATTTCCATTCCCTTTGATATTCTCCCCTTCACATCAGGGGCTGGTTGAATGAGAACTATATTTTCCACAGACCTTTCAAAAGGGTTCCAAATACAGTTTAGATTCTGCCCATGAGGTATATGTCTTTTGAATTAGAAGGCAACAGAGAGATAGAAGCCATTCCTCTTTCTTCAGCCACGGTGGTAGACATACGAAGATAAGAAGTGACTTTTTGCAGCACTTCTATATTCCCCTGCATCTTTTACCTCGGGATTTCAGGGCAGCTATGATTATATTTCTGCTTCTTGCATCCTCTTGACTTCTGTAGCAAAGTAAAATGTTCCAAATTCTTTAAACTTCAGTAAATATAAAAGCAGGTAACCATTCTCTTGATTGTCACTCCTTAGGCTCTTCCAAAACTCTCAAATCTCTGTAAATTAAATGTCTTTTATCTTTAAATATTTTATCTTTTTCCAGCTAAGATTTGACTGCATGCAGGAACAGGACCTAGTTCACTTTTTGCATTTTCTCTAATAGGCAACAAACACTTATTGATGAAATGCAGCAGAATACATAACTAGATCTTTTGTGTACCATATTCTAATAATTTTATTGGTCATGAAATCCTTCATTACATTGTTACATTTCTTATAACAGTGCAGATCATTATTGTTTGTGTCTAAACCTCAAGCAAACTAGTCTTCCTAAAGGATTAGTGCAGAGTATTATCACTCACTGCCATCTGGCTGTCTGTTAGAAAGATATAAACAAGATATTAGTTGAGACAGTCTTTGTTGTTTTAGTATAGTACACAATTTGATCTTATGTTCTGAGGCCACTTGAGATTATTTTTCAGTAAATAACCTCAAGATAAGAGTAAAGTATAAAATAATTAGGACTTGTAGTGTTTTGAATATTTAACTTTGAGTGGTTTTTGTTTGTGTGTTTGTTTCAGTTTTTGCTGTAGGGTGCACACATTCACCAGAGAAAAACAAAGATAGAGAGGAAATAAGAAATCACCCCCCAGGGGATGATAGCTATGTTGCAGTCCCTTTACATTCTCCTCTCAGGATTTTGGGCATGCACACAAACAAACCAGGCATGATTTTCAAGCCACTGGGGGCCTAGGACTCGAACCACAGAGTTGGATATGTGGAATCCAGTGCTTTTACCATGATGTTGGTTATAAACTTATTTTTTATTAACAACTTATTGAGGGGCCAGCAGTTAGCATAATGGCTATGTTGCTGGACTCCCATGTAGTCGACTGCAGTTCGGGTCCCAGACCCAGTGGCTTAAAACTCACGCCAGGCACGTGTGTGTGCGTGCCCAAGATCCCGAGAGGAGAATGGAGGAGAAGGGATTGCAGGGTGGCCATACCCCCTGGGGGGTGATTTCTCGCTTTCTATCTCTCTGTCTCTGTCTGTCTGGTGAGCACACATGCCCTATAGCAAAAACCTCTCAAAAAAAAAAAAAAGACTTATTGAAATATAATTTACATAACATATGATTCACCCATTTATTTATTTATTGGAGAGGTTTTTGCTATAGGGCATGTGCGCTTGCCAGAAAGAGACAGAGACACAGAAAGCGAGCAATCACCCTCCAGGGGAGATGGCCACTCTGCAATCCCTTCTCCTCCATTCTCCTCTTGGGATCTTGTGTATGCACGCACATGCGCCCGGTGTGAGTTTAAGCTACCAGGTCTGGGACTCAAACCACGGCTGACTACATAGGAGTCCAGTGACATAGCCATTACGCCAACTGCTGGTCCCCAATTCACCCATTTAAAGCATATAGTTCACTAATTTTTAAAGTGTATTTATAGAGCTATACAGCCATCATTATACCTAATTTTAGAAATTCTCAGTATTTTAAAAAGAAACCCTGTAACTATTAGCAGGCACTGTTCCCCAACCTCCTTCCAGCCCTAGGCAACCACCAGTCTACTTCTGTCTTCATGAATTTGCCTATTGTAGACAGTTTAAATTTCTCCACATCATGGCCAATATTCATTACTGTCTGTCTTTTTTATTGTAATTTATTTTATTCTAGAGCGTGTGAAGTGCTAGCTCATTGTGATTCTGACTTCCACTTGCCTAAAGACCAACAATGTTGGACAACTCTTCATGTGCTTATTGGTATTTCACTTTTGTGAAATATCTATTGAAATTCTTTACCTGCTTTTTAAATGGATTCTTTTTTCTTTTATTCTTAATTTATAAGTGGTCTTTATATAAATATATATATAATATATATATACATATATATATACACACACACACATATATAGGTATACAAACATACACATATATGTAATATAGGTATACATACACACACAATATATATATACACACATCTATATGCTGGATAAAAGTCCCTATCAGATATATGACTTGCAAATATTTTCTCTCTTATATGGATTATATTTTCTTCTTTTTTAATTTTTTTTTTCTAGAGACAGAAACAGAGAGAAAGAGAGAAAGGGAAAGCGAGAAAGCACCGCAGAGGAGGATGGACACTTCACAGTTGCTTCTCTTTCATTCTCCTCTTGGGATTTTGGGCATGCATGCTCATGTTCCCAGTGTGTTTTTTAAGCCATGTAGTCAGCCATGTGGCATTCCAGCTGCTATAACCACTGCATAATCTACTGGCCCCTATTTTCATTTTCTTGATAATGTCCTCTGAATCATGAAACTTTTATCCTTGATGAAGTCCAATTTATCTATTTGGTTTTTCTTTTGTCATTTGTACTTTTGGCATCATATTTAGGAAATCATTGCCTAACCCAAGGCAAAAAACCAAGCCTGATGTTTTCTAAGAGTATTATAGGCACAGTCATTTTAAATATGACTTATTTAATTATATGTTCCCATAATTTAACTTTCAATAATAGTTGGGCTGAATAGCCAGCTCTCAAAATTCCTAGTAATCTAGTATGAGCCAGCTCCACACGTCACTAGCACTAAAGGAGCACAGCGCTAAGTAGGCCTGGAAGAAAGACAAGCTACACCTCTCACATTGGGTCTGATGGGGAGGAAAAAGAGCATGCTAGTCACTCACCCACCAAGGCAGAATCACCCAGGGACCTTTAACCCTACTCTGAAAACTGATCTTCCTAAATGCAACTAGAAACTCATCTAAGGCTAATCCCATGAGGAGTCTCAGGTGTGGTTCCAGAAACTGCAGTTAAGAGTAAGAATGGGATTCCTGTGGACTAACTCAGAAGACAAGTTAGTGTAGTGATGCTGGCAACATTAAATTGTTCTGTGTTCTATGGAACTCCCTAAGAGCAGGAAAGAGATTCTAGCCTCAGGGAAGGAACACTGGTAGGAGATTAATGTGGTAGTGGCCCAAGTCATTACACTGAGCTCAGAGCAAGGACCCATACTCTGATGTTTTTAACATTTATTTCCTGAGAGAGAGAGACAGGCACCCCTAATAGATAGGGTGTCATTATGTTATAATCCTTCCCTAGCCATCTAGCCAGACAGGATCATAGGTGTGCCTGAAAGTGCGTCAGGAGTGTTTGGTTTGACTCAGGGTCTGTATCCTGGGCCATCTCAAATGGCTCTAGCATCATGTAGCTGCACCCCACTGCCTACACCACTACTTTTGGGGATGGTTGTCAGATTTAGCAAATAAAAATAGAAGACTCTCAGTTGAATTGAATTTTAGATAAATAATGAATAATTCTCAGATACCAATTTGTCCCAAATATTTCACTAAAATTACTTGTTTATCTGAAAATATTTTTAAAGTTTTTGCCCTGAGGTACATGTGCTCATCAAAGAGTGACAGAGAGAAAGGGAGAAATCACACCTTGGGGGATGGTCATGCCACACACAATCCCTTCTCCTCCATGTTCTTCTCAGGATTTGGGGCATGCATGCAAATGTGCCTGTGAGATTTTCAAGCCACTGGGTCCAGGACTTGAATGATGGTTGGCCATGTGAAAATCCATGATGCCTTAACCACCATCCCACCTGCTGGCCCCTTTTTTGAAATTTCAATGTACCTGGGTATCCTGTATTTTATTTTATTTTAACTTTTTAAAAATTACTTATTTAGGGGCCAGCAGTTGGTGTAATGGCTATGTCACTGGACTTCCATGTAGTCGACCGCAGTTTGAGTCCCAGAACCGGTGGGTTACACTCATGCCGGCCGTGTGTGCATGTGTGCCCAAGATCCCAAGTTGAGAATGAAGGAGAAAGGATTGTGGCATGACCATCCCCCCGGGGATGATTTCTCACTTTCTGTCTCTCTGTCTCTGTCTGTTTTTCTGGCAAGCACATGTGCCCAATAGCAAAAACCTCTCAAAAAATTACTTATTTAATTTTACATTTTTTAAAAATTATTTTTAAATTTGCTATAGGGCATATGTGCTCACAAGAGAGGGACAGAGAGAAAGAGAGAGGGAAAGTGAGAAAGCATGCCACCAGGTCTGAGACTTGAACCATGGTCAGCCATGTGGGAGTCCAGTGTCTTAGCCACCATGCCACCTGCTGGCTCAATCTGTATTTTATTTGGCAACCCTACTAATACAGTATAAAACATCAAGTAGGAAATTGAATTTAAGTTGCTCCAGGTTAACAATGCCCCCTGGTAATACAGAAACAAACTGATATCTTTTCTGGAGGAATGCGATTTCAAAGAAGGCTTCAAAGAATTTCTTCAGATAAATGTCCAACACAAATTCAAAATTTAAAAAGTCATAAAACATATAAGAAATAAAGCCAATGTATGCATGAACCAAGAAAAATGAGAAAGTATAATCAAATCCAGAAACACTTCAGACATTAGAATGATCAGATACAGAATATAAAATAACATAATTAATGTGTTTAACATTACAAGAGACTTGAAAACATTAGCAATAGACTTAAAAAAAAATACAAACAGATTTTAAAAAAGCAAACTATAAAGACCAGCAGATGGCTTAATGGTTATATCACTGGACTAGCATGTAGTAGAGTGCGGTTTGAGTCCTGGACCTGGTGCTTAAAACTCATGCCGAGCACATGTGCATGTGTGCCCAAAATCCCATATAGGAGAATGGAGGAGAAGGAATGCAGTGTGGCCGTGCTGGGGGGTGTTTTCTTTGCTTTCTGTCTCCCTGTCTCTCTGGAGAGCTCATCCGCCCTACAGCAAAAATCTCTTTTAAAAAAAAAAAAAAAGCAGAGGCCCTAAGAATAAAAAAAGGAATATCTGGAATTCAAAACTTTTAAGACTGGTTAAACAACATATCAGATAATGCTAAAGAAAAGTTTACTGAACTGGAGAAAATATTTGATGAACTCCAAAATGAAGTTCTGAGAGAGAAAGAGTTGGACAATATACAAATTAAAAGGAATTGAAGAAAAAGTCAGAATTTTTCACAATTAGAGTGCTAGAAGAAAAGAAAACAGTTATGGCAAATGGATGATAATAAATAGATCATGATTTAGTGTTATCCTGAATTATTGAGAAATCCTGATTCTTGAGCCAGTCCATAACTTGATGGTCAAGGGATCTGCAACTCAAATGTTCAACCATGTGGTTTGAGTTCTGGACCCAGTGGCTTGAAAAACACAATGGGCTTGTGAGTGAGAGTGCCCAAAGTCCTGAAAGGGGGGAGAAACAGAGGAGAAGAGATTGTGGCATGACCATTCCCCATGAGGGTGCTTTCTCTCAATCTCTGTCTCTCTCTGGTGAGGGCATGTGCCCTCTGACAAATTCAAAAATAGAGGGAGAGAGAGAGAGAGAAATACCAATTGTCAAGCTCGGAAAGACTTGTGTTTCCAGGAAAGATAAGTAAAATAAATTCATGCCTTGATCCATAAAAGTAAAATTATAGGGCTTTAAAGGCAAAGAGATGACTTTTAAAAATTATCAGAGAAGAGAAAATATTAGACAATAATACCATCTAGTTGAGATTGATAATAAAAGTTAAAAATCCTGAGGTCCCTGTGCTTTGAGAAAGCAGGTAAATATGTTAACTTTAGACTTTCCTAAATATGCGTGTAACAATTGAGAATAACTCATCTTTGTTGTTTTGTTTGCTACAGGGTACATGCACTCGCCTGAGAAAGACAGAGATAGAGAATATGAGAAATCCTCCCCCACAGTACATGGCCATGCCACAATCCCTTCTCCTTCATTTTTCTCCAGGGATTTTCAGCACCCACCCACAAACACCAAAATATTTCTTATAATTTTGTATAATTTTTGTTTGTGACTCTATAACAACAGAAACAGTATGGTTTTAAATATTTTTGAGAAAATATTTACATGTCAGCTACTCGAATAGTTGAAAAGCAAATGCCCAGCACACTAGTCACACATAAACCTCAATTCAGCCCTGCTCAAGTATTCTGTGATATACCATCTGCTAGCAAAGATCAGTCTCTTTTTCTTCCTTCAAAGTCTTTCTCAAAATAATCCTCTGGTGTGGTTGCTCCTTTGCGATCTCTACTGATTGCAATGCTGGGCTGGAAAAGTCCAGATTATTTTATGTTATAAATTCTTTCATATATCTTCTCTAATCCTCTCTGCCAGGCAGAACTATTTATGGTACCAGGCAATCTTTCTAAGAACTTCTTTTAGCTCCCTTGAGATCCACCTCAGATCCATAGTTTTCTGATTAATCTTCAGCTATGACATTCCAGTCAAAGCCCTGTCCAGTAATGAATATTTCCGATTTCTGAATCAATGCAAAAAGCATTATTGAACTTATGCAAATAACCCTTCTGTCACAAAATAAGAATATTCTCAAATATTTTCCCATTCCAGATGGGTCAGGAAGGAAGAAAAGCGTATGTTTCTATTTAAAGAAACAAACAAGAAAAATATTTTAACATATTGCTGAACCTATCAACAACTCAAAAGAAAGTAAACTGTTTAAATTGAAAACAAAGCATAGTAAAAAAAAATCAGTAATGTTTTACTCAAAAGTCATAAAATTCTATTTTGCCAGTTCAGTCTTAGTTCAAACTCTCTTCTGTTGAATATGCAGTGTTGCTGTGGTTCAATCTTTCCATTTAAATCCTGGAATTTAACATTCTACGTTGTTATTGATATTTCTTGTCCCTAGCATTAAATTGGTCGTTTTCTTGGTTGCCTTTTGTTTTCTTATTTCTGTATGTATCTTTAGTTTTACGGGTTGAGCACTTCTTTCAGAACTTCTTGAAGAGTGGGTCTGCCACTGGCAAATTCCTTCAAGTCTTGTTTATCTGAGAATATTTTTATTCTTTCTTTCCATATGAATCTTTCTGGGTATAGTATTCTTGGTTGAAACAGTTTTTCACTTAACACCTTGAATATATTTTCCCATTCTTTCCTTGTTCGCATTATTTCTGGTGAGAGGTCAGAGGTTAGCCTGATAGGATAACCTTTATAAGTAACCTGGCGTTTCTCTCGCCAATTTTAGTATCTTGTCTTTGTAGATTTGACCAGTCTTGCTATGATGTGCCTTGGAGAAGATCTTGTTGCGTTGATTCTATTAGGGGTCCTTTGTATTTCTTGGGTCTGGATATTTGAATGCCTCTTTAGAATTGGAAAGTTTTCTTCCAAGATTTCATGGAATAGATCATCAATGCCCTTAATAGTTTCCTCACCTTCTGGGATACCAATTATCTGAATGTTTTGGTGCTTAATGCTATGTAGTATTTCTCGTATAGTATTCTCATTTTTGGGGGTTCTTTTCTCAGTTTTTTTGGTTGTTTTTTCTAGATCAGAGGTTTTACCTTCAATATCCGAGATTCGATTTTTTTCATGGAGTAATCTGCTTTTAATACTTTTTTTTTTTCGAAAGGGTTTTGCTATAGGGCACGTTTGTTCACCAGAAAGAGAGAGACAGAGAGACAGAAAGCGAGAAATCACCCCCCAGGGGGGATGGCCACACCGCTATCCCTTCTCCTCCATTCTCCTTTCGGGATCTTGGGCACGCACACACACATGCCTGGCGTGAGTTTAAGCCACTGGGTCCAGGACTCAAACCATGGTCGACTACATGGGAGTCCAGCGACATAGCCATTACGCTAACTGCTGGTCCCTCTGCTTTTAATACTTATGAGGGACATTTTGATTTCCTGAAGGGCAGCCTTCTACTCTAATAGCTCCATTTGATTCTTTTTCACAGTGTGTATTTCCTCTTTCAGATCATGAAAGAACTTCAACACCTCCTGGAACTCGTCATCTCTTTTCTCTTGCATCTTCTAGAGTCCATTATCTCTCAGCCCTTCTGTCTCATTTAGTTTTGTCACTATGAATATTCTGAAGTCTTTATCAGACATTTCCAAGAATTCTACTGTACTGCCTGAAGATGACAAGGTATTGTTCACTTCCCTTAGGGGACAGATATTTTCTTGGTTTCTCATGTTTCTTGTGCCTCTGCGACTGTTTCTGGTCATACTGTGACAAAATCTCTCCTCCACAGTGCTTAACAATGTGGTATCAACAGTAAGATTAGGAGTTCAGATTTATAGAAAGAAATTTCTTTGTTAAAGCAGGAGGTTCAGTAAGCGTTGAGGATTTCAGTGAATCTAGTAGGATTCAGATGCTTGGCAACTGTGCACTTAGTCCTATCTAGACATTAAGTGTGTGGAGAGAGAAGCTTGGAGTAAGAAAGTAAGGTTAAAAAAATGAGCAAAAAGGAAAAAAAAAAAAAAAAAAAAACTAGACAAATACTACCAAAAAAAGAGTAAAAAATGCCAGGACACATCTCAGCTTTAAAATGGCTTCTGAAATTAACAAGTGAAAGAAAAGGCCCAAGCTGAGGAGAGGTGCTTGAAAATTAAAAAAAAAAAAAAATTGAAAGGGAGAGGGAGGGTGAGACAGACAGAAAGGAAAAGAGAGTGTGAGACAGACAGAGAGCCAGACAGCAAGAGACAGAGAGAAGACAGAGGTCGTCCTACCTTTTCTGAATATTTTGGGAGTCTAGGAGATGGGTTTAGAGCATGGCTTCCCTGAATTCACCATGACACATCACACCTCAGCTTTAAAATGGCTTCACCTGCCAGTCCAATAGGATAACTCTTCTAAAAAATCAATATAGAAAATATTATTTCCATATTAGAAAGGGGTGGGGGAGGGGAATGAAATGGGAAAGTAGAAGAGGGCTTCAGTAAATCTAAACTAAAACAAGTGAGTTGGAGGAGTTAACAATCAATGGGAGCCCAGTCGCTGTAGAGGGTACATTAGAGACCATGACTAAGGAATATGAAGTTCTAAGTCTTTCTGAATAGTGGAATGAAGCCACTGATAAATTTCTCTCTTCTGTCAGAATTAACCCAAGGGAGGCCGGTAAGTGGTAGTAGTTGAAGTGCTGGACTTCCACATGGGTGACTGTGGTTCAAGTCCCAGACCTGGCAGCTTGCTTTACTCACTTTCTCTTTCTCTGTCTCTCTGCTCAAATTAAAAAATAGTAATAAATAAAATAAATAGTTTTTAAAGAAAAGAAAAAGAGAGACAGCAGATAGCATAATAGTTATGCCACTGAACTCACATATGGGCGACCATGATGAAACACATTGGGCACATGTGCATATACCCAAAATCTTGAGAGGAGAGTGGAGGGGAAGGAATTGTGGCATGGCCATCTCCCCTGGGGGATGATTACTCCCTTTTTGTCTCTCTGTCTCTCTGGAGCCCTATAGTAAAAAAAAATCTCTTTAAAAAAAATAATTGGCTCAAGGTTTAGGCGTTGAATACTTGAAGATTCAGCCTTAGGAACTATGGAAGTCAAACCTTTCTGGAGAAAATGAAGGAAAGATTGCCAAAAGTATAGCCATAGGTTTTAGTCAGGAAATTACTAGAAGATCAATTTTAAAATATTGTTTTAAATTATCTTGAAATTCCCTAGATTTTTCAACTCATTTTTTAGCATAGATGAGCTAATACCATGAGGTATAAGCATGTATCAATCAACTCATTATTTATTTTAGAAAAAGTAAACATCAAGCCTATACTATGGGCTAAACAGAACATTAGACTTCCTTAAGGTACTAACTATCCAAAAGGAGAGTACTGATAGTGGAAGGTAGAATATTTCAATTATCCCCAAAGAAATAAAAATGAAGCACAGGGGGTTTTCAGAATGGAGACTATGACCAGTTGATTGAAAACATCAGACGATTTTGACTTTTCTAAGTATGTCCACTAACTTATTCAGAATAACCTCTTGAAAAGATAATCAACATAGAGCATACCACTTCCATATTAGAAGAGGGGGGAAATATAATGGAGAGGTTGCAGAGGGATGCAAGTACGGCAAGTAAGTTGGAGGTGTCATATTAGATTGACATTAAAAAAAGAACTGATTTTTGTGTGTACAAGTAACAAGACATTGTAGGTGAAGTGAACATCATATACTGGAATATATTTGTTTAAAGTCTTCAGGATGCTTAGGGAATGGCAAATTATTCGTTTAATGCATTTTAAGGTGCTAGGAAATAAACTCCCCCCAAAAAGGAATATAAGTGTGTAGAGATTAATTGTGGCAGGCCTCAAATGCATAACTGAACAGCTCATGTTTAATTTTGTAGAAAATTGTAATTGTATGGCCTCAAAAGCTTATCACGAGCCCAGCTGTGGTGGTACAGGCAGTAGAACACACTGCAGAACACTGAAGCCATATGGGAGGCCCTGGTTTCAGCTCCCAGGTGGACCTGAATATACGAGGCTTGCCCATGGGCATATTTATAATCCTGGCTGTCTAGAAAGGTTGGTAGGCCTATTATGGTGGTTTGGCAAAACCATACCAAGGATACCACTCTGTCTCATTAAATAAATAAACAAATTAACTTAAAAGAAAAAATGTTGGGGAACTGCAATTGGTGACATTGAAAGCTTGGCAGGCGGGAATTGCTGCTGAGGAGTGAGGAGTCTGGAAATGTGAGGCATGCCGAAAAGATGAATGAGACTGTGGCTGAGTTTTATCAGAAGGTCCTTCTTGAAAATCTGCATGACTGAAATGATGACACTTCTAAAAGCCTGGAACTTTTTGTCTGAAAATGAACAGCAGATGATAAATTTTTGGCAGAGAAAGGAACCTTTCAGTACTTGATTCTGCTGTGTGAGGAAAAGCATGCAAGTCTCAATGAAGCAGTCCTTTTAGACATCATTTATACTCAAGTTCATTGGCATTGGAAAGTCTGGGCTGTTTTTCAGATGAGTAAAGGACCAGATGAAGATGCTGACCTTTCTGAAATGGAACAATTCTAATGTTCATTTAAGAAAATCCTTCAGAGAGCATTGAAAAATGTGTGGTCAGCTTCAGAGGCACGGAGGAGAATACAGTCTGGATCTGAATTCCCTAGTCTCACAGTATAGGAAGCCAAACCAGTACAAACTTACTTACCTGGTGTATTCCCAGACTCCACATGCCTACACTTCTTCCTCCAGGCTGAGGAACAATATACCCCTTCTGGGTCAGGCACTGACAATTGCGAGCAAACACCATCAGATTGTGGAAATGGGCATGAGGAGCTGCGATCTGGACTCTCTGAAGGTTAATGTTTTTAGACAGTATAACCAGACCTTTGAAATTCACAACTCTTCAACACCTCTCCAGGAAAGAAGACTTGGACTAGATATAGATATGGATTTAAGGATCATTCACAAAAACACGATAGAAAAATACAGAGTCAAGAGAGTAGCTCAAGAATTTTTTGGAGACTCCCCTCAACCATGACTAGAATTTGCACAATACAAGCTTAAAACGAAGCTCAAAAGTGAAATGGTGGCATCTTGGCTGAGAGGACAGAACCCCTCTGGTACCTATTAGAGTTCTCTAGCCCACACCTTTTGGAAGCGTTGTAGTCCTTAGCACCAACCAGTATTGCAGATGTACCACTTTACGCATTGCTCACATGTATACCCAACAAGGGAATGAATTATTTTAAATTTTGAGTTAAATAAGCTGTCCGTGGCCTTGTAAGCACAGCAGTTCCCTAACTATGCTGTGCACACATTTTAGTTATGGCTAAGTATTCAGCTGCTGTCCACAGGCTTGTATTTTAGAAATTACTCCTTGCTATTGAAAATTTAGAAATGTTGTGGGACTGATTCCTCCCCTGCGTGCCTCCACCCCACCACGTTCTGCTAAGTATAGAAGTTGTGGGCATTTGAAATGGGATAGGTTATACATAGCTCCAGACTGGACCTTGAGTGCCCGAATGCTCTGAAGTCAAGTGCATGGTGTAGTGGTCAAGACTGCTGGGCCTCCTGCCTAGTGTCCCTTTCCCTACTCCTGCCTTTCCTCAGTCCTGGGGAGGTCTGGTTCCAACTGCTGATGTCCAGGGATTGTTTTTCTTAATCCTTGCATCATGGAAAGAAGAAGCACCAAGAAACAAAACCCCAACTCAACACTTCTCCAGAGAATCAAAACTGCTCCATTCAGAGAGTGGAATTGGGCCTGTTAACTTCTTACAATAGAATGTAGCAGATAAAATGACCCAGTTAACATCAAATAATTGTAAATATCATTTGCATAATCTGTTTTATCAATATGTATGACATTCAGACTGAACAATATTATACTGATTTGAGAACAAAGATATTCACATTGAACAAAAGAAAAAGAGAGAGAGAGAAAGAAAGAAAGAAAGAAAGAAAGCAAGCAAGGAAGGAAGGAAGGAAGGAAGGAAGGAAGGAAGGAAGGAAGGAAGGAAGAAAGGAAGAAAGAAAGAAAGAGAAAGAAAAGACAGAAGTTTATCAGGCCAGTTGATGCATGGCGGTAAAGCCAATTGGATCCCACGTGGTGGACTACACGATTTGAGCCCCAGGCCCTGCAGCTTAAAAAACATGCTAAGCGTGTGTGCTTGGGTGCTGAAAATTCCAAAAGGTGGGAGAAATGGAGGAGAAAGAATTGCAGCATGACCATTCCCCAAAGGAGGTGCTTTCTCACTTTCCCTCTCTCTCTCTGTCTCAGGCAAGTGCACATGCTCTCTGGCAAATTGAAAATAATAATTAAAAAAAAGGCTTCTCTGGCTCTCAAAGTCATGGTCTTAATCACTTCACTACGCTGCCTGTGGACATTGATGCCTTTTACAAGACCCAATGAAATTTTGGCAATTTATTAGGCCAATAGAACATTTTTAGCACTGCTGATGATTTAAGAAGTACAACTGTAAATAATTAGGAAGTACCAAGTGAATAATAAACTCAGTGTAGTCAGGGCTTTTGGAAAGTACATGACTTTTTTTTTTTTTAGGTTTTTGTTTTAGGGCCTATATGCTCGCCAGAGAGAAACAGAGAGAGAGAAAAAGAGAGAAATCATCCCTCAGGCAGAATGGCTATGCCACAATATCTTCTCCATTCTCCTCTCAGGACTTTGGGCACACAGGCACACATGCCCAGCATGATTTTCAAGTCTCTGGGTCCAGGGCTCAAACCACAGCTGACCATGTGGAAGTCTAGCACCTTAACCACCATGCCACTTCTTGGCCCCAGGATACACACAACTTTTACACTAATTATTTAAAAAAAAAAAAAAAAAAAAAGTCATTAAGGAGTCTGGCTGGTGGTGTTGTGGTTGGGGCACTGGATTCCCACATGACTGACCATGGTCTGAGTTCTGGACCTGGTGGCTTGCTCTTGCACTTTATTTCTCTCTCTCTCTCTCTTTCTCCGATGAGCACACAGTAAATTCAAATGATAATAATAATACATTAAATTAAATGTAAAAAAAATAAAAGCCATAAAGGGCCAGCAGGTATGATGATTAAGATGTTGGATCCCATGTGGCCAACTCTGTGGTTTGAGTCCCAGACCCAGTAGCTTGAATAACTTGCCAGGCATGTGTGTGTACATGGCTAAGTCCTGAGAAAAGAATGGAGGAGGACAGATCTTGATGTGGCCACCCTCCCTAGGAGTTTTTTTTTCCCTCACTTTCCCTCCCTCTTTATTTCTCTCTGGTGACCATACATGCCTTATAGCAAAAAAAAAAAAAAAAAAAAAAAAAAAAAAAAGCCATGAAATGGACCATTCCTCTTGGTAAATGTATTTTTGATGTACGCTTCAAGAAAATGATTCAAAAGGCAGTCTGGCAGGTGGTGTGGTGGTTAAGGTGCTGGCTTCCCAGATGGCTGACGGCGGTTTGAATATAGAACTTGGTGGCTTGCTTTCTCTCTTTCCCTCTCTCTCACTGTCTCTTTCTGGTCAAACTAAAAATTAGTAAACAAATGAACAAATAAATAAATAATAAAATTAAAGGGAAAAAATAAATTTTTAAAAAGAAAAAAGAAAATGATACAAAAGAAAGAAGAAATTTTCAATGATATTTGTTAGAATAGTCTACTAGAAAGTCAAAAGTAGTCCAAATGAACATAATTTGAAGACTGGTTAAACAAAAAGAATTTTTGAGGTATTTGCGATAGCGTTTATGTGCTCATCAGAGAGAGACAGAGAGAGGGAAAGTGAGAAGTCATCCCCTACCCAGGGAGGAGTGCCCACATCACAATCCCTTCTCCTTCATTTTTCTCCTTAGATGTTGGACATACACTCACAAGTGCCAGCATGATTTTCAAGCTTCTGGGTCCAGGACCTGAACTGTGGTCAGCCATGTGGGATTCAGTACCTTAACCACCCTTGCACCTGCCCAATGATGGTATGTTAATACAGTAAAACATCATAATAGAGTACCAATTATGCTATCTATAAAATACTTAGTTTAAATATCACGTCCTCAGGAAATTCATGGCATGTTTTTCTATGCAAAAATGTGCCATGACTTTCCTGATGACCCAGTAGTTATCTGAAAAGTACTAAATAAAAAAAATTGGTGTAAGTTAGTATTATATATTACTTATTGGTATATAGAAATTGTGTTGAGGGGCCAGAGGTGGCATGGTGGTTACGGTGCTGGACTCTCACGTGACCAACTGAGGTTCAAGTCTAAGACCTGGAGGCTTGCTCTCTCACTTTCTCTTTCTGTCTATCTCTCTCTGGTCAAATTAAGTAATAATAATAACAAATGGGATTAAATAAGTAAATAGATTCAAGTCCTGGACCTGGAGGTGAGCTTTCTTTCTTTCCCTTTCTCAATTTGTTTGTCTCTCTCTGGTCAAATTTTTTAAAAAAGTAATAATAGTAACAAATGGAATTAATTAAATGAAAACATGAAATTATGTTGGGCTGACTCTGTGATCTAGTGGTTAAGAGAGAGATCCCGGGACCAGCAATTGGCATAATGGCTATGTTGCTGGACTCCCAAGTAGTTGACACAGTTCGAGTCCCAGACCTGGTGGCTTAAACTCATGCCTGGTACATGTGCGTGCATGCCCAAGATCCCAAGAGGAGAATGAAGGAGAAGGCAGTTCTCTTCGTTTTAGTTTTGTTTTAATTTAAAAAGAGTGAGGAGGAATAAAAGGTATGTTCTAACTAAAAGAGTGGGTGGGAAAAGTACAGATCTTAGGATTGAAAGGGAAATCTAGACAGGTGAACAACCATTCCTTTTATTGTTACTTCGGAAATAGTCAGAATCAGAGCTATTCACCACTAGGAAAAAAATAAATGAAACTCAGAAGTTAAGGTCAAACTTCACAAAGGTTTTCTGATGTCAAGTTGAAATTCAAGATGAGTTATAAAAGTTTAGTAAAGAAGCTGATTAAGGAGAAAATTGGATTGGAGGTTTTTGTTTCTTGTTTTTTGTTTTTGTTTTTGTTTTACTTTGTTTTGGTTTTTGTTTTAAAAGAGTTTGGCTATAGGGCACATGCGCTCACTGGGGAAACAGAAAGTGAGAAATCACCTTTCAAGGGTAATGGCCACACCACAATCCCTTCTCCTCCATTCTTCTCTTGGAATCTCAGGCACGCATGCACACACACCCGGTGTGAGTTTTAAGCCACTGGGTCTGGGACTTGAACCATGGTCAACTGCATGCGAGTCCAGCTACATAACCATTATGCCATATGCTGGTCCCATGTTTTTGTTTTTAATTTGCCAGAGAGTGTGCATGCTCACTGGAGAGAGAGAAAGAGGGAAAATGAGAAAGCACTCTTTTGGAGGATAGTCACATTGCAGTCCCTTCTCTTCCATGTCTTCCTTCTTTGGGGATTTTGGACACTCACACACATGTGCCTGGCATATTTCTCAAGCTACTGGGTCCAGGACTCAAACTTCACAATTGGCCATAAAAGATCCAGTCTTTTTAACCACCATGCCACTGGCTGGTCCAACATGAGAGATTTTTAATATGTATTTGTCTTATAGCTTGAAAGCACTCAGCTTTTTATATAGAAAAAAAGGGGGGTGGGGGTCAGCAGGTGGCATGGTGACTAATGTGCTGATCTTCCACATGGGCTGACCATGGTTTTAGTCACAGACCTAATGGCTTGAAAGTCACTCTGGGCTCATGTGCGCACATGCCTCAAATCCAAAAGGACAATGGAGGAGAAGGGATTTTGGTGTGGCTATCCCCTCTGGAGGATGGTTTCTCACTTTCCGTTTCTTTCTCTCTGTCTCTCTCAGGTGAGCGCACTTGCCCTATGGCAAACAAACAAATAAACAAACAAAAGGGTTGACCCTAGAGCCTAGTGGTTGAGGCTACTAGATCCCGCATGGCCAACTGTGATTTGAGTCCTAGACTCAGTGGCCTGAAAAACATGGTAGTTGTGTGCACACATGCATGCTCAAAATCCCAACAGGATGGTGGCTTGCTTTCTCACTTTCTTCATCTCTCTCTCTCTCTCTCTCTCTCTCTCTCTCTCTCTCTCTCCCTCTCTAGTCAAATTAAAATAAATAAAGTTAAATAAAATAATTCTTAAAAAAAAGAAGGAAAACAAATAGGATAAATGAACTAAGATGTATTATGCATAGATAAGTGGTTAGTGAGTAAGGCATCAAATAATCACAAGGTTTTACATCTATATGAGGCACACCTGTGGCCAGGTGTACTTATCCTTGCATTTTTTCAATAGGACAAGTATGGCAGCAGTAGGCCACTTTAGTGTGCTGATGTGGTGAACAAACCACATTTTATTACTGCCTAATGGTCCTGCGAATGAGTTAAGGTTATAGGTAATCAGAAAGTAAATGATGAAGATGAAAATGGTAGCCATGGCTGTAGCATTGGAGCTGGAAGGTGAGGTTAAAGATGATTATAACAATGGAGGTGATGCTTGCATTTAAAAAGAACCCTTCTTAGTCCACTGGAAAACCTCTAAACAAGAACCTAAAGTTTTTCAGGAAGCTGTGAATTGGAAAAGGAATGCTTTTCTTCTTCTGATG
Source organism: Tupaia tana (assembly GCA_026018925.1). Lineage (NCBI taxonomy): Eukaryota > Metazoa > Chordata > Mammalia > Scandentia > Tupaiidae > Tupaia > Tupaia tana. The sequence goes on from JAKSZU010000002.1 coordinate 73,212,371, forward strand.
AAGCAATAGAAGCCGCCAATGAAGATGATGCTGAACCCTTTGACAAAGAAAAAGAAAATGCTGCAGAATCAGGTGGTAGTACTAATGTAGACTGGGCAGATGCCATGGCCAAAATCGTTAACAAAAAAACTCCTAAAAGCAAACCCACCATTCTGGTCAAAACAAAGAGCTGGAAAAGGAAAAAGAAAAGTTGAAGCAAGAAAAGACCAGAGAAAAGAAAACAGGTGTGTCCTACCGGTTGTCTTGCAGATGAGATTGTTCCTTTAGTCTGTTTTTATCTGTACCAAATTGTTCCTTGCAGTGTTTGTCCAATTAACATTCCAGTTTTTAACTTGCTTTATATGTGAGGGTGGATAACCAAGGTTATGTTCAGAAACTTAGTCTGAATTATTCCATTGAGAATGCTCACTTGTTAACCATCTAAGCAAAGCAATAGGACCATACACTGGAGGAACTTTATCTCTTTAAAGTCAAGTAATTAAACATGTAATGATGACTCCTGGACCTAAATATTTTATTCATTTTAGCAGTTTTTATTAGGTTTTGAATTAATAAAAGCATGTTAGTTGTTTTTTTGTTTTGTTTTGTTTTTTTGGCTAAAAATCTCTTTTATAATAGAAATCTCAAGTCCTCTGGTGTCGCTGGAGTGAATTGATCCAGGACTTAAAGAGGGCTCCAAAGGGAAGTGAAGTCAGTGCCTCAGTTGCCGGTCAGTGTGTGTGTGGTGCCTCATGCTTTCATCACACACACACACACACACACACAGAAGAAACAGTGCCTCAAATGAAGATTACTCTGCATCTTAGCACTGCCTTTTCTACTGTAGTTGGCTTTTGAATGAGGACGATGATGGAAGAGATGAAGAATAAAGCTGAGACCACTTCCATGGTTTCTATGTCCCTCTACGCAGTCACGTATCCTGTGTTTAATGAGCTAGAATGAGTAAATCTGTCTGCAGCTCAGATGCTGAGAGCCGCATTCATTAAGCTTGAAAGAAAAAATCCAGGTCTCACACAAGACATCATAATGAAAATTTTAGAGAAAAAAAGTGTAGAAGTTAACTTCATAGAGTCCCTTCTTCGTATGGCAGCTGATGATGTAAAAGTATATGATTGAATGACCAGAGCCAGAATTCCAGGACCTAAATGAAAAGGCAAGAGCACTTAAATTCTCAGTAAGATTCCAGATGAGATCGATGACAGAGTGAGATTTCTGCAGACAATCAAGAATATAGCTAGTGCAGTGAAAGAACTTCTTAACAGAGTGAATAATGTCTTCAAGAAATATCAATACCAGAATCGCAGGGCACTTGAACACCAAAAGAATCAATTTATAAAGTACTCCAAAAGTTTCAACGATATTCTGAAAACAGATTTTAAAGATGGGAATGGAATACATGTGTTTATAAGTGCAACCGACTAATTCATCAAACCAACTTGACGCTTCAGACCTTCAAAACTGTGGCCTGAAAGTTGCATGTGTTCAGAGATGTACTTCTCGGTGGCAGTATTGGACTGCCTTTATCTGTAAATTTTAATGTTTGAATATATAATGTATCAGTCCCTCTTGAAGAGATCTAATCCAGGATGTTGAATGGGATTATTGCCATTTTACACCATATTTTTGTATAATGTAGTTTAATCATAATCTCACACTGAAGATTTTGCATCACTTTTGCTATTATCATTCTTTTAAGAACTATAAGCCAGAAGAATTTACACCTTAGTGTGTCATTATATAACATTCCTTAAAAGAATTGGAAATATTGGTGTTTCTGACATTTTAACTTGAAAGTGATATTATGCAAGATAACGTGTTTAACAATAGTTGGTGGCAAATATTCAATAAATAGTTTACATCTGTTAAACATTTCTTTATTTGAAAAATGCATATATGTCTATGTGTGTGCGCGTGCTATGTGTATGATCAGAAGACCAAGCACAACTTGGTGTAATGTTCTAAAGAACTTCTAATGGGAGCTTATTAGTAGTTTATCAAATAATAAAACAAGAATTCCTACTTTTTGTCCTTAATCACTTTGGGCAAAAAGTAGACAATGAAAATATTTTCATTAGTTATTACAGATGAAGTATCAAATATTTTTTCCATTATTACCAACCCTTAAGAGACATATGAGAGAGAATAATTTATAGTGTTTTCATGCTGTAATGCCACATTAAAAGATAATTATTTATTGAACTGTATTTTATTTATTCATTTATTTTAATTTGATCATAGAGGGACAGAGAGAGAGAGAGAGGAAAAGTGAGAAAGTAAGCCACCAGGTTCAGGACTCAAACCGCATTCGGCTATGTGGGAGTTTAGTGTCCTTAACCACCACATCACCTGCTGGCCCCCATAATGTCACTTTTTGAACTCTGTGACAATGTAGATTTTGCTCTTAGAAATTAAATGTTTCTAGTGTGCTGAACCCTGGTAAGCTTTGCACATTTTCTGCAAAAATAACCACAATTAATAGTACTTTGAAGCTATACTAGTAGTTGGTTTGACATTGTCGTAAGTGTTAATATTCTACACACTCTTTAAATATGTAAAGTTTTTTTTACCATAGAGAAATTGAAAGAGAATTATGCATCAAGTATTTATGTTAAGTGATTTAATTTTTCAATTATAAAATAAAAGAAAATATCAGGAAACAAAGAAATCTCAAGTCACAAGTCTCAAGTCACAAGGGTTGGTTCATTTCTTAAAACTGATTATTTCACTGCTGATAAACTTGAAAATGCTGTTTAATAAACCACTAATGATAGAAATTAGACTAGTATCATCTATTAAAGGCCAAAAATTGGATATAAGTTTATCTGTTATAAAAATAACAAGTATCCCTTGTACTTGAAGTATCTCCGTCTAAAATATTTGATTACTAAAATAAATGCTATTTTAATGAAAGGAAAATAACTCTTTATAATCATACTTGTAGTGTAACTGTACTAATTTCTGGGAAGTACTTTATAGATTAAAAAGAGGAAGAAACGGGTTTGAATTGGTATGTATTTCCTGAGTGTTCACCAAAGTCTCACTGTCTTGTGAAGATGAATGTTTTCTGTGCTATTAATACTGGTTACTCTACAAAACGCTTTGTAAAGGTGGAAGTTTTCAAGCATTACTCTGAGAAGCACAGTGTACTCTAATCAATTCAGTATTCTTGTTATCATTAATTTGAGATAAATTTTGACTCTAAATCTTAATGGACAACTTTTTCAACTGATTATCTGGCAAAAACTAGAAGAGACTTTAAAAATATCAGAATCTTTAATTACTCTAGTCCCAAAGATCCAGTGAGGGTTAACCATTTTGAATCCAGGAAGAGTGAGTGTCTAACTGCTCTGTAGGCCAGGGCTTTGGGACCTAGAGTTGGACACAATGCGTGAAAGCACATGTGTTGGCACCAGGAGCACAACATGGCAACCACAAACGTTCTTTGTATATATGTGAGGACTTCACAAAGTTTGTGGAAAACTGAATTAAAGTACTAGTTACCTTGGTACAAAAAGTTTTCAAATTCATACATGATTTTTTCATAATATACATTTTTCATGAACATTTTGAAGAGTCTCCTTTCATCTGAGAAGACGCTATGTAAATTATCATTACTTTTTTGTTTTTTTTTTTGGAGAGGTTTTTGCTATAGGGCGTGTGCACTCGCCAGAAAGACAGAGACAGAGAGACAGAAAGGGAGAAATCAGCCCCCAACGGGGATGGCCATGCCGCAATCCCTTCTCCTCCATTTTTCTCTCAGGATCTTGGGTGTGCACGCACACACGCCTGGTGTGAGTTTAAGCCACTGGGTCTGTGACACGAATCGCGGTCAACCACATGGGAGTCCAGTGACATAGCCATTACGCTATCTGCTGGTCCCAATGATCATTATTACCTAATGTGAGTATTATGGGTTTCTATTGTGTCAATCAGCTACTTATTTCCAATATAAAAATATATTTCAGAGTTAAAAATGTTTTAGTATTAAGCATACTTCCTATCCATGACTACTACAAATAGTTAAAAATGAACAGTTTTAATCTAAAAAAAACCCACTTAACAGAATCAGTATATGGTAAAAGCCAATTAGATAAATTCATAGATATTTATTCGCTTTATGAAAGCTGAAAAGAACTAGGTTGCCCCATGCCCTCAGGGTAATGTTCTGTCTCTTTACCATGACTCATAAGGCCTTCATAATCTGAACCACACAGCTCTCTTGTTCCTTATGTTCTGTCTATTCCTTCCTACAAACAACCCTTTTTCTCCCCAGAAGGCAAATTGAGAGAATTGAATTTGAAGGCTTCAGTTTTAAGCTATCACATTGTTTTTGTGTCCTACTATGCATTGATTTTTTTTTTTTTTTTCTAATTGCCAAAAGGCTCATGCGTTTGCAGAGGGAGAGAGAGGAAGAGAGAAGGAAAACACCTCTCAATTGGGTGTGGTCACGCTGCCATCCCTTCTCCATTTTCCCATTCTGTTGGGATTTGGAGCATGTACACACACTTGCCATGCATGCTTTCAAGCTGCAGGGGCTGGGACTTGAACCATGCAGTCTGTCACGAGGGGTCCAGTTTCCTTAACTACTAGGCCACTGGGCTGGCCTCCACTGACATTTTGAAGACACCAAGTCAATTATTTAATAGAATGTTACATACTCTGGATTTTTCAGATTCTTCCCTTATGTTATTTCATTTGTTTCTGTAGCCCCTGCATTTCTAGTGAAGTGGAAGTAAACATTCAAAGCCTCAGCCGTGTCAGATGAAACATTTTGGCAGGAGTATTTGTAGGTAATGCTATCGCCTTCACAGACTGTCTCACCATTATTGATGCTAAATTTGATCATATATTGAAAGTGTTAACTACCAGATTTATTTATGCTAGGTAAAAAGATATGTTCTCTCTTTAGCAATTAGCAAATATTTTATGGGTACTGTTTTGGCAGCTTGTAAATGATCTTGTTCCCCATTAACCTTTTATGTAATGGTTTTAGCATATATCAATGACATGTACACAAATCAGTAATGAATTGTGGTGGCCAAATGGCAGTTTTTCAATTTGTTCAGATCTTCTCTATTTATTATTGGACAGCCTTCTACCAAAATCAGCCTTCTGGTCAGTTGTGGTGGTGTAGCGGTGATGCAATGCTCAACGGTGCTGAGGCCACATGGGAAGGTCCTGGGTTCGTGTCTAGAGTTCTCCTTGTATAGGCCATGCATGTGTGCCCATGATCTGGGCTGGCTAAGGCCTGGGGTAGGCTTGTGGCATAAAGACCCTGTTGGGGCACCTCTCTCTCTCTCTTCTTCTCTCGCTTTCATGGATGAAGTAAATAAAAATGGACTTTTTTTTTTTTTTTGTCCCCTTCCCTCTTTAAAAACATTTGTCTATCTATCTGTTTATTTGCTGTGATTTTTAAGCTGCCAAGTCTGGGACTGAAACTGTGGTTGGCCATGTGGGGATCCAGCACCTCAAGAGTGCCTGTGCTGGCCGGAGAGAGAGAGAGGCAAAGTAGGAAATCAGCCCCTGGGAGGGGATAGCTATGCTGCAGTACCTTTTCGATTTTCCTTTTGGGATTTTGGCCATGTATGCACTTTTGCCCAGTGTGTTTTTCAAGACACCTGGTCCAAAACCTGAACTGCAAAGCTGGCCATATAGGAGCCAGCCACCTTAACCTACAAACCACCTGCTGGCCTTGAAAGATAAGGTTTTAACTTTAATACTTAAAATGTGTTGACATAGGACCAGCAGATAATGTAATGGCTACACTGCTGGACTCCCATGTAGTTGACCGTGGTTCAAGTCCCAGAGCCGGTGGCTTAAACTCCTGCTGGGCACGTGTGTGCGTGTACCTAAGATCCCAAGAGGAGAATGAAAGGGAAGGGATTGCGACATGGCCATTTCCCCTGGGGTGGGGCGGGGGGGATGATTCCTCGCCTTCTGTCTCTCTCTCTGTTTCTGGTGAGCATATGTGCCCTATAGCAAAAACTTCTCCAGAAAAAAAAAAAAAAAATGTGTTGACAGAAATATCCAACTCTGTAGAAATAATACACTTTTTTTCTTTTTTTAGAGGTTTTTGCCTTAGAGGTCTGTGCACTTGTGGAAAGAGAGAGACAGAGACGGTGACAGGGAATGTGAGATATCACCCTCTGGGGGGATGGCCATGCTGTAATCCCTTCTCCTCCATTCTCCTCTCAGGATCTTGGGCACACGTACGTGCCCATTGTAAATTTCAAGCTACCGAGTCTAGGACTCAAACTGTGGTTGGCCATGTGGGAGTCTGTTATACACCTGCTGACCCCTAGAAATAATAATTAATTCTCTTTATCACTAAGCACAAGATTGAGTAACCAGACCCGGAGAAAGACGAGTGTGTTTCTTGTGCTGCTGAGATACAATGGCTTTTTCTATACAGCTTCGAGAGCAGGAGAGTTGTCAACCAGCATAAGGGGTCCACTACGTCGGCCTGGCCCAAAAACGTGGGACATCTGGAAGCTAGGCTTATAGGTTAGAAGTGGGTTTGAAATTCTTAGATTAATAATTAAAGAAAAACAAGTCTCTGTTCCTGAAAGAAAATAGCAAAAGAGTATGTTTTAGGGGATAAAAAGGCTTACTACCCATCAAAAAACACTATGCCTCGGACAGGATGTAGTATCCCTCTATTAATGGACCAAAGCATCTGTTTGTGTTTTTAGGTTTCTGTTAATGTTTGTCAATGTGACTCTCCCAGGCCCTCTGGAAACAATCCTGGAATAGGAAGAAGTAGTCAGAATTCTGTCCTCAAATATTTTGGAGGAAGGACACTGCTGGCTAGGAGTATATAGATCCTAGGCTTAATGGTGCTGGAAACCTGATGATTGCTCCCTTCTAGAGCAGAAATTTTATTTTGCAAGCCCTTGCCAACTGAGAAGGCTCACCGGCTCATTATTCAACCAATCATTGAATTGATCATGTGTCTGGGACCCCCCCCCCCTTCCCCTTAGTTTTGCCCTTAAAAATGCATGATGGGGGGACCAGCAGTTAGCGTAATGGCTATGTCTTTGGACTCCCATGTAGTTGACCACGGTTCATGTCCCGGACCCAGTGGCTTAAAATTCATGCTGGGCGTGTGTGCGTGCGTGCCCAAGATCCCAAGAGGAGAATGGGGAGAAGGGATTGCGGCGTGGCCATCCCCTCTGGGGGGTGATTTCTTGCTTTCTGTCTCTCTCTGTCTCTCTGGCAAGCACACGTGCCCTATAGCAAAAACCTCTCAAAAAAAAAAAATGCACATGGGGAACTCCTTGGGGGGACTGGGCCTTTCAGCACGAGCTGTCCATTCTCCTTGGCTGAAGCATGGCAATAAAGCGGCACTTTCCTTCATCACACCGTGTACCTACAATTCGGTGTGTAGTACTTGGGTGAGTGAATTTGAAATTGTTAACCTAAGGAGAATAAGAGGTTGGTAATAATCACCTCCAACGGTGGCCCATTAATTTTTCTTCTAATTTTTTTGAGTATCATTATGACTTATAAGTATTCTGTGTTCAATGTGTTATAATAATTAGTTGTTATTCTTTTTTTTTTTTTTTAATCTCAAATTGTCTTTCTCTTGGTCAAAGAGAGTGGTTTCAAGTTAGTTCCTGTGTTTTTGACTGTTCCCATTTGTCTTTGCTTTCAAGGGCAAAACAATGTCTGAGATTCACCTTGTACTTTGTGGAAAAAGTTATTTCTCAAAGAAGCTCTGTGAAAACCTTTTTCAGGACTTTCATAATTTACATGTTCCTCTACCTAAGAGATGTTGGGTAAAACACAATATTCAAAATAGTGCTTGTGAACAATAAGTAGGCAGCATTTGGACTGATACTTCTGTTTAGGTAGCAAATGAAACTTTCCTATTTCTTTTGGTACATATTGTAGGGGAGGAAAAAAAACAAACTCTTCTCTTACCTTCTTAATTCAGTAGCTGATGCATATGGATTAACTGACGAGAGACAGATAAACAGGAGAAAGGGCTTATTTATTACACATACACATAGCTTCATAAGAAAAAAAGTGAAAAACTCAAAGATGTAGGTAAACCTGAGGTCTTTTATACCAGTTTAACAAATGGTGTTAAAGTAGGAAAAGACTAGACAGAAGAAAAAAGGGTTTGAGCTTTTGGGAGTGGGAGTGGTCTAAATTGAGGGAGAGTGAGTAGGACATGCCTGGTAAATAGGAGTTTTTGGTAAGGTTTCTTAGGCAAATAAGAGTCACCCTCCTTTTCCTAGTATGGGAGAGTGATACATCTTTATTTAACATTTTGCCAGAGGACATGTACACTGGCAGGAGAAAGTGAGAAAGCATCCCCCAAGGAGAATGATCATTCTGCAATCCCTTCTTCATCTCTCCCTTTTCTTGGGATATACATGGACAATCAGGACACACTAGGGCTTGAACCTGCATACTAGACCATGTGGGAGCCACACATTTTAAAACATTTTTCTCAGTTGCCTTCAACTCAAAATAATCATATGTCAAAGTACATGTTTTAGGTGGTATATCCTGATCTTTAATATTAATATGGATTACTTTTATGTGGTTTCAATTTTATTACTTATTGCAGTTGTTTCTTTCTCTATTAGATGACCATCTTCTTAAGAAAAAGACTTGTTTTGCTTGCACTACTTCAGCGGAGAGCTCAAGCATTATATAAATATTAGGGGAACCTGTTGAACCTTCCTACCAACCCATAAATGCTGTGTCTATGAAAACCAGATACCAATTTGAAGATTTATTTTAAATTCAGAGTAACTAGCTCTAAGGCTTCTAGTCTATGTTCTTTACATCAACTGTTGAAATTATGTAGGGGTTGTGTTTGACTCCCTCCCCATTCTAGCGTGTATTTAAGATGAGTAAAGTGTTATTATTTGAAAAAGGAGCTAGGTTTACTTTCTAATTTTTTTTATCCCTGGTTTCTTTGCACTAAACAAACAACAAAAGTCCAGAGGCATTCGTTCCAAGGTGAAATACCTTTTATGATTATTATTTTAACTAAGTAAATTTCCTCCTGATAAAGGTACATCAGTACCTTAATCTGCAAAACCAATAACTGGTTTCCTTTTAATTCTAGATATACTGCCATTGTTAAAAAAATCAAAGGTGGTGCCTCAAGCAACCTGATGGTTAAGGTGCTGGGCTCCACATGGGGAACAGCAATTCAAGTCCTGGACCTGGCACTCTTCTGTTTCTCTCTCTCTCTCTAGAGCATAAATTAAAAAAAAAAAAATTAAATTAATAATTATTTTAAAAACTTTCAAGGATTTGTCACTATTTGTCCCTTTCCCCTGCAAAGGAAAAAAAGCAAATAAAACCTCTAATTCAGATGTACGAGATCTCGTTTTTTTTTTTTTTTTTTGGAGAGGTTTTTGTTATAGGGTGTGCATGCACTCGCCAGAAACACAGAAAGCGAGAAATCACCCCCTAGGGAGGATGGCCACGCCCAATTCCTTCTCCTCCATTCTCCTCTGGGGATCTTGGGCACGCACACGCGCCGGCGTGAGTCTAAGCCACTGTGGGTCCGAGACTCGAACCACTGTCGACTACATGGGAGTCCAGAGACATAGCCATTACGTCAACTGCTGGTCCCGAGATCTTGTTCTTGTACATCATGCTCTTACCAGTATTCTGCCGTCTGAACCTTGTTTTCAAAGCTCTGTGTGAATCCAAACACAAGGTTCTCAGGGGACTCCGGGCAAGGGAATGCTTTGAGCCCAGGCCGCACCTCGCCCATCAAAGCGTGGTACCGGAAAGGCCGTGCCACAGGAAGTAACCGAGGGCTGCCAGGGGCCTCGCAGACCGCCTGACCCGCAAGCGCAGGCGGGCGGGGATTCGGCTCCCGGGGCGCAGGCCTCAGCTCCCCCGCGCTCCCCAAGTGCGGCCGCGCAGCTCGCAGAATCCGGTGCCACTAGCAACCCGGCTCTTCCCCTTCCGGAACCGGCCCGCCATGCGGCTGCTGCAGCTGCTGCAGCCCCGGGCGTTGCTGCTCGGGGGCCTTCGGGCCTTCGCTGGCCTCGCCGCCCCAGCCGGAGCGCCCTCCGCCCGCCGAGGCCGCCAGTCCCTGCTCCGCCTCCGCGCGCCGCCCGCCGGCCTCCGGCTCCGCCCCGGCCTCCGCCTTCTCCTGGGTCCGGGCCTCGGCCCCCGCCCCGAGGCGCGCGGAGCCGCCGCTGCAGCCCTACGGATCGCGCTTCCCGCTCGCACCATGACCATGGAGCACCCGGGAGCGGGTGAGACCGGGCTGCCAAGCGGGCCGGGAGGCGGCTGGAGCCGCGGGGCGTCGGCCCCGCTGTGAGTCCGGCCTTGGGGAGGGCCCTGCCAGGGACTGGACCAACAGGGGCCAGCTCGCTCTGCAAGAGGACTCAGTGTAGCCCCCAGGACCCCAGTGCATCCCGGATGGGATCAGTGCTGGCCATAACACGCTTTTTAATGCACGCATTGTGGAACGACAGGAGGCGAGGGGTGTGAACCCATCCTGGAGTTTCGCTTTTGTTCTTCCTTTCTGATCGTGTGATCCTTAGCACAGAGTTTATGCCCCGGTGTACCCACACAGTCCGAGGGAGTGTGTTGGCATGAAGTCTGCGTAAACCAAAGCCACGAAAACAGCTTTATTTCATATCACAAATATTAAGCACCTGAACCGCCATACCGTTTCACTGAGGATTTTACTTTAGGTTTGGAAATGACCGCTTTAAAACTGGCGCCAAGTCTAGACTAGCTCCCACAATGAATTTTCAGCTTGGGTCAGCATTTCCTACGCTGAATTTCATGGGTAGAGTGAGTTAAGGGTTGGACTTTCGGTTAAAGGAACCAAAACCAATTAGCGAACATGTGACTTTCTGCGAGCTTTGTATGCTGTAAACGTATGAAAAGGTATAAAAAGCAGGACAACGTTGAACTTTTATATAAATAGGTATTAACTAGTGTAAATATGTTTACAGTTGTTATGCAAATGAAGTGACTAAGCCCTCGTGGATGGGTGCTCAGGTGTGCAGTTTTGAGATGGCATGGGAGATGTTCTTGTAAGTCGTATGGCATTCTTGAAGGGAAGAATGAAAAAGTTGTTTGGGAAGAATAGTTATGGCCGCCTTTGTAAACAACCTCCACATGAGCTGAGGAAAAAATGGGAAGGGGAGGTTAGGTAACTTTCCCAAGGTCACAAAGCAGGGTCAAGCTTTGACCCTCCAGTTCAATATCCATGTTATTGTTCTTTACCAACATACAATACTGCTTTACAACTTCCTTCTTAGTTGTCTTTAATGCTTTTCCTGAAACATATTTATTTGTATGTTTAATTTCCACATGGCTTTTACAGCCCAGAAAAATCCCACCTTCTCCATGCTTCTATGTTTGAAATGAATAATTCTCCAGTGTAACCTCTTATAACACTTTTCTTAAGGTCTGTCACTTTAAAAAATAAAGTGAAAAAACCCCATGTAATAGACACAATAATGAAAAGTTATCTGTTGATGATAATGTATATGATAATATCTTTGACTTGACTAATATGCACCATATTCATGCTGGGAAAACCGTTTTGTACACTGTAGGTAACTTGCCATTTCTCTCTTGCCAGTCTTAGTATCTTGTCTTTGTCTGTGGTTTTGGTCAATCTGGCTATAATGTGTCTTGGAGAAGATCTTCTTGGTTTGATTCTATTTGGGGTCCTTTGTATATCTTGAGCTGGATTTTTGAATGCCTCTCTAGGTTTGGAAAGTTTTCTTGCAGGATTTCATGGAATAGATTATCAATGCCCTTATGAGTCTCTTCACCTTCTGGGATACCAGTTATCCGGATGTTTGGACGTTTGGTGGTATCTTAGTATTTCCTGTATATTATTCTCATTTTGGGGGGGGGCAATTTTGTCAATCTTCATGGTTTATTTTTCTAGGCCAGCTATTCTATTTTCTACATCTGAGATTCGATTTTTGTGTGATCTAGTCTGCTTTTAATACTTTCAAGGGAGGTTTTGACTTCTGTATTATAGCCTTCATCTCTAACAGGTCCATTTGATTCTTTTTCATAGTGTGTATTTCCTCTCTTAGATCTTACAAGAATTTCCTCACCTCCTGGAACTCGTCAGCTCCTTTCTCCTGTCTCTTCTGCAGTTCATTTTATCTCTTTTCTTCCATCTCTGTTAGGTTTGTCACTATGAATATTCTAAATTCTTTGACAGACATTTCCATGAGTTTCATTGTACTGTCTGAGGATGAATAGGAGTTATTATTTTCCCTCGGAGGAGAGTAATTTTCATGCTTTCCCATATTTCTTGTGACCTTGCGGTGATTTCTTGTCATCTGATGGGTGGTGCGTTTCTTCCTAATTCTTGAAGTTCAATCTGGGCATTCAAAGAGGTGCAGAAGGAGGTGATCTGCAATCTCTCTTCTTTTCTGTTTTCACTCTTTGTGCATCAGATTCAGTGGGAATAGAGGAATATTCTGACCTTAGTTGCATTCAGATGTTTGGAAGCTGTTCACTGGGACCTGTGTAGACACTTAGTGTGTAGAGGTAGAAATGAATCTGGAGAAAGAAGTCTCAGCAGAAAATGTTTATTTTTGGTCAAGGAAATTATATTTCACAGCTGAAGTTCAGTATCCATCTCTGGATGAGCCTGGCCTGGGTTCGTGCCTTTCCCACTATAAATGAATCTGGAGGAAGAAATCTCAGCAGAAAATCTTTATTTTTGGTCAAGGGAATCAACATTTCACAGCTGAAGTTCACTATCCCAATGAAATGTAGTTTTAACTGTACTTAACACTAAATTCTAAGAGACTTTTAAAAGTATTCAAAGCAATGACTTAATAGTTTAAAAGCTTTAAGAGTTATTGTTTGTTTGTTTATTTATTTATTTATTTTGGAGAGGTTTTTGTTATAGGGTGCATGCACATACCACAAGGACAGAGAGAGACAGAGAGACAGAAAGTGGGAAATCACCAGAGAGACAGAAAATGAGAAATCACCCCCCAAGGGGTTGGCCACATTACAATCCCTTCTCCTCCATTCTCCTCTCGGGATCTTGGGCATGCACGCACATGCGCCTGGCATGAGTTTAAGCCACCGGGTCCAGGACATGAACCGCAGTCAACTACATGGGAATCCAGTGATGTAGCCATTACGTCAAATGCTAGTTCCTATTTATTTTTTTTTTTTGAAGAGATATTTTTGCTGTAGGGCTCATGTGCTCTCTGGAGAGACAGAAAGTGAGCAATCACCCCCCCCAGGGGGGATGGCCATGCTAAAGAACCTTCCTTTTCATTTTCCTCTCTGGATCTTGGGCATGCACACATATGCACCGAGCATCATATGCACCTAGCATGAGTTTTAACCCACTGGGTTTGGGACTTGAACTGCAGTTTACTACGTGGGAGACAAACAATGTAACCATTACGCCATCTGCTGGTCCTTTATTTCTTAAGAGAGAGAGAGACCCACAACCAAGTGTTCATGTGGCTCTCTACCCCCAGTCTCAGCTGGCCTGGATTGTAAGCACAACATGTTCTCCTCATGCTCAGAGAGAACCTGGGTTGTGAACCTGGGACCTTGCCCATATGGGTTTGGTTGTGTTATCAGAGTGCCAGTATGAGCCAGTTTTTTGTTTGCTTTTAAATTTTGCCTGAGGGCACATGTGCTCACAGAAGAGAGACAGACAGACAGAAAGAGAAAGAGAGAAAGCTTCCCTGTCCCCCAGTGGGTCAGGGTCATGCCACAATCCCTTCACCTCCATTTCTCCTTCCTTTTGGGACCTTGAGCACGTGTATACACACGTGCCCAGCACATATCTCAAACCAACAGGTCTGTGACTTGAGCCACTGTCAATCGTGTGGGAGTCCAGTGTCTTAACCACTATGCCACCTACTGGCCCCAGTAATACATTTTTTTCTTTTTTAAAAGGATTTTGCCATAGGGTGCATGTGCTCACTGGAGAGGGACACAGACACCGTGAGAGGGAAAGTGAGAAATCACCCTCCAGGGGGTATAGCTATGCTGCAATTACTTCTCTGTTCTCCTCCTGGGATCTTGGGCACACACACACACACGCACACACACATGTGTGCGCAGCATGATTTTCGAGTCACTGAGTGAGTCTGGGATTCGAACTGCAGTCAGTCAAGTGGGAGTCCAGTGATGTAATTACTATGCCATCTGTTGGCCCTTAATACATTTCTTTACAGATACTCATTTATATTGGATTCAATTAGCTGAGTTGTTTTGGTTTATGAGTTTTTTTTTTTTTTTTTTTTCCTATTTTTGGAGAGGTTTTTGCTATAGGGTGCATGTGTGCCCCAGACAGAGAGAGACAGAGAGACAGAAAGTGAGAAATCACCCCCCCAGGGGGGATGGCCACGTCGCAATCCCTTCTCCATTCTCCTCTCGAGATCTTGGGCACGCACGCACACGCGCCGGCATGAGTTTAAGCTGCCAGGTCCGAGACTCGAACCGCGGTCGACTACGTGGGAATCCAGTGACATAGCCATTACGCTAACTGCTGGTCCCGGTTTATGAGTTTTAAAACCGGTTTATGAGTTTTAAAATAAGTTAAACAATACAGTTTTCTTTCTGTGTTTTATTAAAGGAGGGATAAATTCCAGCGAGTGTGAAAATGAATCAAGGGAAGAGATGATGATGGAGGAATTTGAAGCTAACACTATGGTAGAAATGCCATTTACTACAATAGATATTAAAGACGATTGTGACAGTAAGTACTTTAATAAACAAACTTGTATTTAGAAGCAATAAATAGTAAAAGTAGTTAAATATATATATATATGTTTCCCTTAATAAATTATTTTACTTGTCATGTTTTTGAGTATTGATTGTTAATCAACAGTTATCTGTATTGGTCATATGTTGTCAAAACTGTCACTGATAATATTAAGACATGGCACACAAAATTTTGGGTTAGATCAGATACTTTGAAAACATTGGTCCAGGTGATGCCATGGTTTATAACCTCCTTCAGTTATTTTTGAGCCACTGCTAATTTTAGTTGCACCCATTTATCTAACGGAAGTTTATTGGCTATTTGATACACACCAAGCACTTTGTTTGGCATCAGGACGACTCATCAGTGAGCAAAAGAGGCATTATTCCTGCCCTCAAGGAGCTTTACAGTTAAACTTAAAAAAAAAATTATTTATTTACTTTTGTTATTATTATTTTTAAAATTTGCTATAGGGCGTGTGCATGCACATGAGAGAAAGGGGGGGGGGGGGGAGGCAAGCTGCCACGTCTGGGACTCAAACTATGGTTGGCCTTATGAGAGTCCAGCACCTTAACCACTGGGACACCTGTTGGCCCTAACAGTTAAACATTTAATTAAATATACATTTACTGGAATAGTTCAGTCCTTGAGAGCTCCATCTGCAAACTTTAGAGAATCAGTAACTAGCTTGATTTAAAATGAACTAACAACCACACTTCGGAAAAACAGATAGGGGGACAACAGGAAAATCTGTCACATTGTTAGTGGAAGTAGCCCCAAATATCTTGGACAGTATTGTTTTTATAGGGACACAAAATTCATAGTGTCAGCAATATTTAAATCAAGTTAGTTACTGATTCTCTAAAGTTGTTACATCTTTAAAATACTTTGTGATATTTAAAAATATCAATTGAAACTTTTATCTATGAAAACATTTTTGTAGGAAATGCTGTATAAAGTAAAATTGAGGGACCAGCAGTTAGCATAATGGCTATGTTGCCGGACTCCCATGTAGTCGACTGTAGTTCGCATCCCGGACCCGGTGGCTTAAAACTCACGCTGGGCGCATGTGTGTGCACGCCCAAGATCCTAAGAGGAGAATGGAGGAGAAGGGATTGTGGCATGGCCATCCTCCCTGGGGGGTGATTCCTCACTTTCTGTCTCTCTGTCTCTCTCTGTCTGGCGACAGCATGCACTATAGCAAAAACCTCTCAAAAAAAAAAAAAGTAAAATTGAATCTTAGTACCTGATACAGTAAATGATTATCCTGAATCAATTAAACATAAAGATAAGTTATATTCTGTATCCTAACTATAATTAATTGGGGAGGCACATACCACATATTTTAGATTTTATTATGAAAGAATTTAAGGCAAACATTTTTTCCCAATAATATAATAGGGTCTTCTTTTCTTTTTTTTAAAAAAAGAAACCAAAATGGATCAACATCAAAACAAGCCCAGGGGGACCAGCAGTTAGCTTCATGGCTATGTTGCTGGACTCCCATTTAGTCGACCATGGTTCAAGTCCTGGACCCGGTGGCTTAAACTCACGCTGGGCGCATGTGCATGCGTGCCCAAGATCCCGAGAGGAGAATGGAGGAGAAGGGATGGCAGCGTGGCCATCCCCCCTGGGGGGTGATTTCTCGCTTTCTGTCTCTCTGTCTCTGTCTGTCTGGCGAGCACACACGCCCTATAGCAAAAACCTTCTCAAAAAAAAAAAAAAAAAAAAAAAAAAAAAACAAGCCCAATGGATACATTAATTTAACACATATTTACTGAGGTTGCTATGTATCAGGTACTGTTCCTGGTGCTAGGCAAAGGATGTAGAAGATAAAATTAAGTTAGTAAATAGATATATGGAAAGTTACTCAACTTTCTAAGTATCAAATAATGAGTCTTGTATACTACAATCTCTGTGCCTCCTTCAGCCTTCCAGTCAGCCAGGATCGTGGGTACCTTGTGGGCATGCTAGAGGGTTCAGGTCAGCCTGAGGTCCAGGTCCAGACCCTGGCTGGGCCTTCCCTGTGGCTCCAGTATCATGCACCGACAGCAGACTTGCTGCCTGTGCCACCGTGGCTGGTCTGGAACTACCTTTTCTTGCATAAACTATTTTTTTGTTTTGTTTTGTTTCAATTAGCAGTTGACTATACTCTATAGAGAGAAATAAGAGCAAAGAACTCATGATGGGGTGTGGTCATGCTGCAGTCCCTTCTCCTCCATCTCCCCAATCTGTTGGGATTTTAGAAACTTACATACATGTGTCTTGCATGTTTTTCAAGTCCCTGGGACTGGGATTCAAATTGTACCATTGGCCACGTGGGGTCTGGCTCCGTATACCACCAGAACATGGGGCTGGCCCTAAAATTATTTTTTAAGAAAGTTTATTGATATAGTAACGGGGGAATAAATAATTCTATGAAATATAGAAGGTAACATTCTAAGTCATATGATTTAGGAGTTTTAAGAATGGTTACTTTGGGATCAGCAGATGGCATAATGGTTGTGTTGCTGGACTCCCACATAGTCAACCAGAGTTTGAGTCCTGGACCTGGTGGCTTAAAATCATGCTGGGCACGTGTGCATGTATACCCAAAATCCTACGAAGAGACTGGAGAAGGGATTGCGATGTGGCCATCCTCCTGGGCGGTGATAGCTTGCTTTTTGTCTCTCTGTCTCTCCGGTTAGTGCTTGCACCCTACAGCAAAAAATCTCTCTTTAAAAGAAAAATGAATGGTGGCTTCAAAGATTTTTTAAAAAGAATTATTTATTTAATTTTATGATTCTTTTAAAAAAATACTCCTTTAATAGTTATTTATTTATATATTTATTTAAATTTGGCCAGAGAGAGAGTGAAAGTGAGAAAGGAAGCTTCCAGGTCAAGGAATTTCCATGGTTAGTGATGTAGGAGTCCAGCACCTCAGCCACCATGCCATCTGCCATTATTCTTTATTTTGATCGGAGAGAAAGAAAGTAAGAGTGAGAAAATAAGCCACTGGGTCCGGAATGTGAACTGAGGTCAGACATGCGGGAGTCTAGCACCTTAGCCACCATGCCACCTGCTGGTCCCACTTCAAAGATTTTAACTGCTTAAATAACAAGAATGAAAGAAAATATGATACAAAGTATAATTTTTCTCTCAGCTGGTTAGCTAAGAACAAGTGTGAAAACAATCAACCCATAATACCAGATGGACTACTTCATTAAATTAATTTCTCCCATAATTCATTCCTTTGTAGTTTTTGAGAGAATAAATAGAACTTGAGGAAAAATGAGATAATTAACATAAAACGGCAGGTGGTGTTTTAGTTTAAAAAAAATTGCATGAATTGGAGAGCTACAGCCTTTATCAACAATACCAGATTCATTAGAGCACATTAGGTGGCTACTGAAGTCATTATGGAAATTAACAAGTGGAATAAATTAAGTTTGTAAAAAGGTTTACAAACTGTATTTTGACTGATGACTTTTTTTGATAACCAACAGTTAGTCTAAATAATCCAGTGAAATATCCAGGACACATAGGAATTAAAAATAAAAATAAAAAAAACCCCGTATCTAATATATTTGTATCATACAAAAATAATAGTTATTCTTAATTTCATCAGATATCTAGTCAAACTCTTATTGTATCATAATTTAAAAATATCTGGATTATTTGAATTAGGAACCAAAGACTATATATTATATGTAAGAAATACATTTCTTCAATCTCTTTTGATCTCTATATCTAACTTTTTCTTGTGTGTATATGTATGTTTGTTTATTGTTAAATCAAGTTGGGGTCTAGCAGTTAGCGTAATGGCTATGTCACTCAACTCCCATGTAGTTGACTGCTGTTCGAGTCTCGGACCCGGTGGCTTAAACTCACGCTGGGCGCGTGCCCAAGATCCTGAGAGGAGAATGGAGGAGAAGGGATTGCGGCGTGACCATCCTCCCTGAGGGGGTGATTTCTCACTTTCTGCCTCTCTGTCTCTCTCTGTCTTTCTGGCAAGTGCACACCCTATAGCAAGCAAGCAAACAAACAAACAAAAAACAAACCTCTCCAAAAAAAAAAAAGAAATCGAGTTGTGTACAAATTACTGTATTCTGGTCACTTAATATATTTCTTCATTCCTTACATTTCATGTACATTGATAGTTAGATCAGGAAGTTAATTAAGTATTGAAATGTTGGGGGGACCAGCATTTGGCATAATGGCTATGTCGTTGGACTCCCATGTAGTAGACTGCAGTTTGAGTCCTGGACCCAGTGGTTTAAACTCATGCCAGATGTGTGTGTGTGCGTGCCCAAGATCCCAAGAGGAGAATGGGGGAGAAGGGATTGTGGCGTGGCCATCCTCCCTGGGGAGTGATTTCTCCCTTTCTGTATCTCTATCTCTCTCTGCCTTCTGGCAAGTGCATGCGTCCTATAGCAAAAACCTCTCCCTCCCCCCACACACAAAAAAAATATTGAAATATTTGCAAGAAAGATCCAAACGTAGTATTTTGTTTTAGAGTGGGTGTGCTGGTCAGGGAGAGACAGAAAGAGAGAGAAACTGAGAAATCATCCCCTGGGGAATAGCCATGCCATGGTTCCTTCTCTTCCATTCTCCGTTTGTAATTTTGAGCACACATGTACATGTGTCCAGCATGATTT
This sequence comes from Tupaia tana, assembly GCA_026018925.1. Lineage (NCBI taxonomy): Eukaryota > Metazoa > Chordata > Mammalia > Scandentia > Tupaiidae > Tupaia > Tupaia tana. Next base: position 73,231,718 of record JAKSZU010000002.1, read on the forward strand.
TTTTTTTTTTTTTTTGAGAGGTTTTTGCTATAGGGCGCGTGCGCTTGCCCGACAGACAGAGAGAGACATAGAGACAGAAAGCGAGAAATCACCCCCCAGGGGGGATGATCACGCTGCAATCCCTTCTCCTCCATTCTCCTCTCGGGATCTTGGGCACATACGTACACGTGCCTGGCGTGAGTTTTAAGCCACCGGGTCCAGGACACGAACCGCGGTTGACTATGTGGGAGTTCAGCGTCATAACCATTACGCTAACTGCTGGTTCCCCCAGCATGATTTTTTTAAAAAGAATTTTAAAATTTTATTTATTTATTTTAGTTTGACCGGACAGGGACAGAGAGAGAGAGAAAGTGAGAAGGCAAGCCACCAGGTCCAGGATTCAAACTGCAGTCGGCCATGTGGAAGTCCAGTGTCCTTAACCATCATCCCACTTGCCAGCCCCTCCAGCATGATTTTCAAGCTGTCCAGTCTGGCACTTGAACCACTGAGTTGGCCATGTGGGATTCAGTGTTTTAACCTCCATGTCTTCTGCCTGCCCCCCAAACAATATTTTAGAGTCCTTGTAGCATAACATCAGCTTGCATATAATCTGTGCATTTCTTGCCTTTTTATGATTTAAGATTGACCAGTGGCTTCAAGTCTTGTTGCCCTGATCTATCCATTATTTAAGTTGCCCCTCAGCTTTCCATCTATTGTCATCCATTATTATCTTTAGTTCTTCTGTTACTCTGTTAAACTTCTCAAAATGGTGATATTCTAACTTTATCTTTTTGCATTTATTTGATTTCCTATATAACTATCTGGCTTTTTGGAAAGACAGGATAAATGCTTGCCTTCTTTCTCTTTATCATCGCCTTTTTAGGATAACAATTCTCTAGACTTATCCAAAGGTGACCTGCGAAGGTTTTGTTTTAACTTTTCTTTTTAGTATCATTATGAACTGATGGATTTAAACATATTTGATGTACTTACTCCATTGAATATTTAACATATTTTGGTTTGACATTTTTCTTCTAGTTACTGATATACCTCAAATCAATTCCAAGAGAAATAAAGAAAATCAATGTATCAAGAGTGATCAAATAAAGAAGAAGAAAAAAAAGCACAAAGATAATCAACCCAACTATTTCCTATCCATTCCAATCACCAACAAAGAGGTACAATTTTTTTAAAAAAGAATTATTTTATTTATCTTTATTTGTTTATTTATGTACTTTAATTTCACCAGAGAGAAACAGAGCAAGAGTGAGAGCAAGAGAGAGAGAGAGAGAGAGAGAAAGCAAGCCATCAGATCTAGGACTTGAACCACGGTTGGCCATTTGGGAGTCTAAAGTCCCTTAACTATCATGCCACCTGCTGGCCCAAGAGGTACAATTTTTTTTTTTAATTTTTTATTATCATCATATTCTTCTTTATATTGCATTGAATTACATATAACTTTACAGTGTGTTACATTGCTTTTTCAAAAGGGAATGTCATGCATGTCAGTCAGTACAGAGACATTAATCTCCCCGCTTCAACATTCAATATCTTTTCTATGTTTTCCCCAATCATTATTACTATTATTCTAATTATTTTCTAAAACAGTCAATTGCTATTTCTCGTTTTGCTTGTTCAAATACTTTGCCCATCATGAAATACTTCTCAGACAAATCCAGTTGAGAATACTATACATGTCAACATCAACAGTTAATAAGCCATATCTGTTTCTCACTAACGTCCTGCCTCTCTATTGTTCATTTGTTATCTTTCTCTATCCTCTTCTCTTCACTTCCCCCATTCCACACTGTCCTATTCTCATTAAGTACCTTCACTGCTTTTATGTCCTCCAATTTTTTGCTCTCTATCATAGAGTGCTGATAGTCGGTATCTATTGAGTGGATACATACAATATCTTTCTTTCATAGCCTGGCTTACTTCACTCAGCAATATATCCTCCGTATCTGACCACTTTCTATCAAATTCCAGGGTCTTGTTTTTTATGGCTGAGTAGTATTCCATAGAGTATATATACCACACTTTTCCAATCCATTCATCAGTTTGTGGACATTTAGATTGGTTCCATGTCTTGGCAATTGTGAATAATGCTGCAATAAACATTGATGTGCAAGCACTTTTCTGACTGAGTGTTTTCCTGTCTTTTGGGTAAATACCCAGAAGTGGGATTGCTGGATCAAATGGTAGTTCTATTTGTAGATCTTTGAGGAACCTCCATATTGTTCTCCACAGTGGTTGAACTAGTTTACATTCCCACCAACAGTGTAGGAGGGTTCCCTTTTCACCACATCCCCGCCAACACTATCACTTTTTATATTCTTAATCTTTGCCATTCTGACAGGGGTTAGGTGGTATCTCATTGTAGTTTTTATCTGCATCTCCCTTATGATGAGGGATGTTGAGCATTTCCTCATATGCTTTTTGGCTGTTCGTATGTCTTCCTTAGAGAGACTTTTGTTCAGCTCATTTTCCCATCTTTTAATTGGGTTAATCATTTTTTTTTTCACATAAGGCACTTGAGTTCCCTGTGTATTCTGGTTATCAGTCCCTTGTCTGAGGCATATTTAACAAAAATATTTTCCCATTCTGAGGGTTGTCGGTTCACACTTGTTACTGTGTCCTTTGCTGTGCAGAAACTTCTTAGTCTAATATAGTCCCACTTGTCTATTTTAGGGATTATTGCCTGTGCTTTGGGAGTCTTATTTAAGAAGTCTCTGCCTACTCCAATGTCCCCCAGAGTTATTTTTCATAAAGTTTTATCCTAAACTATATTAAAATATACTAAATGTTTACAAGCCTATTTGCTCTCAGTTTCTAAGAGTCTTTGGTGGCATTCTAGTAGAATCATAGCAGGAATATTCCTCTTTAAATAATAGAAATACATTTTTTTTTTTTTGGAGAGGTTTTCACTATAGGGCACATGCGCTCACCAGACAGACAGAGAGAGACATAGAGACAGTAAGCGAGAAATCACCCCCCCCAGGGGGGATGGTCACGCCGCAATCCCTTCTCCTCCATTCTCCTCTCGGGATCTTGGGCACGCACGCACATGCGCCCGGCGTGAATTTTAAGCCACCGGGTCCGGGACACGAACCACGCTCGACTACATGGGAGTCCAGCGACATAGCCATTACAGTAACTGCTGGTTCCCATAATAGGAATACATTTTAACACCATTTTTGAAAAACATTATTTAAGCATATATAAACAGTAATTTTACAAAAGCCCCTTGAAAAAGTCATGTCAAAGTCCTTTCCAAACATTGGTTCACTTAACTGGAGGAAACTTTCAGAAGCAGAGAGGAGTGACCAGGTAAGGAAGGAGGGTTCTGAAATATCTGCTGGGAAAGGGGGCTTTCCTGCTCCTGAGTTCTTATGGTAGTGATTATTACAACATAGTTACTTTACAAATCTCTCATTATTGTAACCATTTAAACTTGATAAACTGGGCAGAAGTCTATTAACATTCTGAAAAAGTAAAGTATAAGTAATAGGAAATGGGGCCATCTACTTAGTTCATACTGAGAAACCCTTAAGAGAGAAAGCTACTGTTATCTAATCAAAACTGCAAAAGCAGTGAACCAGGAATTCAAATGCCTCAGGAAAAAACAGCTCATTTGGAAGACTGACTGTTTTCACATTGTGGCCCAATTTAAGAGCCAGATCTGAATTTCTGTTTGATTGTAGGTTATAATTCCCCAGCTGGGCACATTTTCAGGTTGTTTCTGCTTTTACTGAACTAGAATGTCTCTAGGGAATGCTAATGAATTTTTAAAAATCAAATCAAACAAAATTGAAATCAAAGAAATAAATATCAAAAGAAAATAAATTCTGTTGGAGTATTCTAGGATATATCTAGTTTGTGAGATACAGTTTAGCTGAAGAGAAAGATACATAAAAAGAGAAAAATTACCTATCCATGCACTATTTTAAACTTGTTATAGTTAAGAATCATATTCTGATATTACTGATACATATTTGATTCCTTTGGTAGATAAGTAGTAAAATATCCTTAGTGTAATAAGTAGTTAGTGTATTAAAATGGCTGCAAATTGTTTGGCTAGGTTTTCTTTGAAATTTGGGATTATGTATGGGAATTAGAAGAGCAGGAAGTGAAAGATTGTGCTGGTTTCATGGTCCGACAGAAACCAGGTCCTCAGGAAACTGAGTGGTAGGAGAAGGTTGAAGTGACTTCCCTAAGAACATGTGACTTGTGGTTGGAAGAAAATCCAGGTTCTTTGTTCTGATTTATTATTTAGAGATTACCCCACTACAGAGTTTCTCAATATGAATGTTTGATAACTATTTCTATGTGTTGGTTTAATTAGCCATTAATCTTTTTTTTTTCTTGCACCAAGCACATTTGCATTTATTTATTTATCTTTAAAAGCAAATGACAAAGGGACCAGCAGTTAGCGTAATGGCTATGTTGCTGGACTCCCATGTAGTTGACTGCGGTTCGAGTCCCAGACCCGGTGGCTTAGACTCACGCCAGGTGTGTGAGTGTGCGTGCCCAAGATCCCGAGAGGAGAATGGAGGAGAAGGGATTGTGGCGTGGTCATTCCCCTGGGGGGGGGGGTGATTTCTTGCTTTCTGTCTCTCTGTCTCTCTCTGTCTTTCCAGCGAGCACACGCGCCCTATAGCAAAAACCTCTCCAAAAAAAAGAAAAGCAAATGACAAAGACCTAGTTTACCAAGCTTTATGTTTTTCTTTTAGAATTATTTTTTATTTAATTTTATTTATTTATTTGTTTGTTTATTTATTTTATTTTGACCAGAGAGGGACAGAGAGACAGGGAAAGTGAGAAGGAAAGTCGCCAGATCCTGTACTTGAACTGTGGTCGGCCATGTGGGAATCCAGCGCCCTTAACCAACATGCTCCCTGCTGGCCCCACGAGCTTTATGTTTTAAACCTAAACTTAACAGTGCACAAGTCAAAGTTTACTAAGTTGCCAGCATTCATGCACAACTAGAAAACATCCTTAATTTATATTGAATCAGAAATGTATTACCATTGATACAGTAAATCTTCTACTACTAAATACTGAACACACAGTTACTTCTGTGGCAGGCCCACCCTGCGACAATTTCCTTGCAGGCTGATACTGTTGGGCTCACAACTCAAACACAATGGAAAGTAGATCCATGCTGGTGTGAGTTACAGTCTCATTCTACACACGAGAGTCGCGGCTCACCCAGATGATGTTTACTAAAGAAACAAAGTGCATACAGAAATTTACAACAATTTCAAAGACAAAAAAAAAAATGGCCCTATGATGTGGTCCCGAGAAACTCAAAAAGTCTCTAACAAATTGGGGCTCTGATGAGCTGCTTATAAATACTTTAGATTAAGTACAATTTACTGAAAGTCGAGTTCCTTTGAAATCTTCAAAAACTGTTCCTGTCAATGTGCACACGCTGCTGGGACAGTGTACCCTTTCTGCTAAAGGCCAGCGTGGAGTTACTTGTTACCCACGTGCACAGCTGCTCCTTAACATTGATCGTCAGGGACTCGAGCTGGCCGTCTTCCACTTCCACCCTTTTGTGACAATTTTCGACCATTCTCTTCCTGGTGTTGCTGGTTTTTCTGCCATTCACTGTCTTAGTAGAAGTTCATATAGATTTGAAGTTGCCCATCCCACTACCACCAAATGATGTGGAAGAGATGAAGGGAGACCCCCGACCTAGTGACCCAAATGATGTAAATCCTGTATCTAAAGACAAGAATTCACTCCTACAAGATGGGAACCCACTGAAGGCGGAGAAAACGACCCAATGCCTTGGCTCCTGCTTCCTCGGGGTCCCCTGCGATTCCCAAAGAAGTCCTCAAATGGGTCTTTAAAGAAGTCGAATGAAAATGGGTCCCTTCTGTCAAAAAAGCCCCTGAAGACGTCATCCGGGTTATGGAATGTGAAGCTGTACTCGAAGGGACAGTCGAAATGGCTCCTGCCGCCTCCTCCACCGTGCAGTCCTTCCTTGCTGTATCTGTCATAGATATCCCGCTTTTTGGTGTCTAATAACACCTCGCACACCCCAGCCACTTGTTCCCATTTCCTCTCTGCCTCTTCCTTATTCTCGGGGTTTTTATCTGCGTGCCACCTCAATGCCAGTTTCTGACATGCCTTCCTAATGTCCTTGGGGGAGGCATGTCTCTGCACGCCTGGAACTCCATAGTCAACCACGTTTTCACAGGTTGTTGGAACCCCTCCGAGGACACGGGCTGGTCTCTCCACTCTGGCTCTCGGGGCTGACGGTGGTGGCGGCCCCTCCAGGCCATTAATCTTCTTTTCTTTTTTTATTTAAAGTTTGGGACCAGCAGGTGCTGTAGTGGTTTTGTCGCTGGACTCCCACATGGTCGACCGCAGGTCCAGTACCTAACCCTGTGGCTTCAAACTCACACCAGACGCCAGCGTGTGCAGTGCTCAAGATCGCAGGACGACGGAGGAGAAGGGGTTGCAGTGTGGCTATCCCCTCAGGGGGTGATTTCTTGCTTTTTGTTTCTCTGCGTCTCCAGCAGGCACACACTCCCTACAGCAAAAATCTCTCCAAAAAAAGGGTTTATTTTATTTATCCGTTTCATGAGTAAGAGAAACAGAGCCCCCCAAGGTCTTGACGCTAACATGCACCTTCCAGGTTCACTGTCCATCCCAGATCTTGGACGTGTGTGTGTAGCGTACTCAGGGAGATCTCCAAACCTGAACCTCGAACCTTCCCACGTCAGTCAGCCTTGCGTGGTATTGGGTTTAACCACTGGGCCACAGTTTGGCCCCAGGCCGTTCATTTCATCCTCTTTTCACACCTCTCTTCTCTCCTATAGTGGATGGAACAGCGCCTCGGTATGACCCTTTCCGTCTCACCCCATCTCCCTCTTAGCCTCGTTCCGGCTTCTCACATCTTCCAGTGGAGATTGGTGGGGTGACATGGTGGGAGAGGGCAGGTGGGGAGGAACGCTGAGGGGAAAGGAAGTGGAGAAGTTCTTCCCTTCTACCACTTAGTTCTGAGGTCTAGGCCACAAATGTGTTGGGAGGAAAATTCCACCAGTAGCTCTTGGTTTTCACTCTGTAGAAGCTGCAGTCTGTTTCCCAGCTCTGAGGAGTGTGTAGACGGTGGACAGAGTACAGGCTATGCAGTCCGACAGACTCTGAATACCAGCTGGGTCACAGACTCACTGTGGGTGTAGGTCAGGTTACCTAATCTCTTTGAGTTTCAGTTTCTTCAGGTATAAAATTAGGTAGATGATAATATCTACCTCAAATGATTATTTTCATTTTTTCTTTTTAAGAGATTTTTGTGCTCACTTGAGAGAGGGAGAGAGACCAAAAACAAGAAATCACCCCACCCCCAGGGGGCATGGCCATGCTGCAATCCCTCCTCCATTCACTTCTCAGGATATTAGGCATGCACACACATGCGCTTGGCATGAGTTTCAAGCCTCTGGGTCTGGGACTTGAACCACAGTCGGCCATGTGGGAGTCCAGCGATGTAACGGTTACACTGTCTGCTGGGCTCAACAAATGACTATTTTCTAAACTCATAGCTCTACCTGCTTACATACTTCATCATGACTTTCCTATTGGCATTAGGGTGAAGACAGTTCTTCGCTGTATTCTATAAGGTTCTGCACGACCTGGCCCTCTCCACTTCTGCCAGTGCTCTGTCTGCCTGAGCCCCTCCGGCCCCTCCTTGGACTTGCCAGGTTGACTCTGCTCCAGGGACTCTCCTTTGGCTGGAAGTTTATTTATTTGTATTTCTCTTTTTCTTATAATAGAGCGCATGCACCTGAGAGTAAGTGTGTGAGAGAGGAGTACCTCCACAGAGTCTTGTTTTGTGATCCTCTCTCTTGGTCCTCCCGTCCAGCAGATCTCGGGCACTCACATGCATGTCTGGCATGCTTCAGACTGATCACGCTGGGTATTCGAACAACATGTGGGATCCAGCTTCTCTTGAATTGTGCATTACTGCTGTGCCACAGAGCCACCCATCTCTTGGCTTTGGGATTGCAGACATCTCAGCCCAAATCTCTCCACTCCTCTAACTGATTAGAGCAACTGTCCTCCTCCTGCTGCCCCACAGCTAAGGACTTCCATAACTTTCTCTTTGTCATTCTTGCAGCTCGACACTTGTCTAATTCACAAATTTTTTTAATGCACTCCCACTACTTACATTAATGTTTGTGTAAGAGTATGTACCACATGTGTGTACATATATGCACAAACACACACACTGTCATTTCAGGGGCCAGGGTGTATTTCTGCCATACTCAGTTACAACCAGAACACTACTTAATAAATGCAATGTTAACAAATGTTGCTTTTTCAATATAGGTTCACTAGTAGTCACTTATTTTGAAGGAGGTAGAATGGTGTATAATAATGGAAAATTGGGTCAACTCAGTGGTGCAGTGGTAATGCACTGCTCAAGTAAGGCCGGATCCCTTTGAAAGAGTAGATTTGGTTCTTGGTTCAACAAATACATGCCAGGTGCATGGATTCTGGTTGGCTGGGAAGGCTGGAGGGCTACAGGAGGGTGGTGGGAATCATGGTGTGGGACCTTATTGAGGATGCTTATCTTTTTCCCTGTCTCCCATGCTTGTGAAAGAAATAAAATTTAAGAAACCAGCAGATGGTGTCATGGTTACATCTCTGGACTCACACTGAGTCATCTGTGGTTCAGTCTGAGACCTGGTGGCTTAAAACTCTGGGTGCATGTGTGTGCATGCCCAAAATCCCCAGAGGAGAATGGTGGGGAAGGGATTGTGGCATAGCCATTCCCTGCCCTCCCTCCCCCTGGGGGATTTTTCACTTTCTCGCTGTCTCTTCAGTGAGCGCACGTACCCTATAGCAAAAGTCTCTTTTAAAAAAAAATAGTTTCAAAAAATTGGGAAATGCAGATTTCAAGACCACATAATTTAATGTTTCTCAAGAGACTTATTTGTAGATAGCAGAAAGTATAGCAAGTTTACATATATATGTGGGGAGGAGGCAAAAGAATTGGGCAAGATTAGGAGATATATTTTGTATCTACTGTATGAGCACCTTTCTTGTTTGTTTGTTTTAAAGTAACTAATGGCAATTTTCTTTTTAAACTACTTATGAGCTTTTGTGGGAAGGCCTGGGAAAGAAGGGCCATTTATAACATTGTTTCAATGTGAGTCTGTATTCCAAGTTCCAATTAAGTGACCTGCAAACAAGCTTTTAGCGTGGAGCACATTCACAATGGGTTGCTCTACTTTTGGCCTCTACTTTCTGGCATCTAGTTGTAAAGAAAAGAGTATTTAGAACTACATTGGTCTTTGATTTTTAAAGTTGCAAATTCTTTATTCATGGAAAAGTCTTCATTTGCTATTTTTAAGAACTAGAATTGGAAAATTAGAATGGCTGCATAAAAATATCCTAAATGGAATGTACGAAAGTGTGTGTTTTTCCATTAACCCGCAATTACACATTAGTTTAAAAATAAAAGAAGAAAACATTTTGATGAAGTTATTATAAATCCTAAATATTTCATAAATGGCTAGAATTGTATAATTATTCATTCTAGCTGAATTTATTCTTATGTTGGTTTTGTATACTTTTTTTGTGAGAAGTAATAACATAAGGTGAATCATTTTAAAGGTGCAAGGAACCATCAGAAATTGATTAAAATTTTGTATGTTTTGCTTTTTTATTTTTTTGAGAGTTTTTTGCTATAGGGCGCGTGTGCTCGCCAGAGAGACAGAGAGACAGAGAGATAGAAAGCGAGAAATCACCCCCCATGGGGGATGGTCACGCCGCAATCCCTTCTCCTCCATTCTCCTCTCGGGATCTTGGGCACGCACGCACACACGCCCGGTGTGAGTTTTAAGCCACCGGGTCTGGGATGCGAACCACGGTCGACTACATAGGAGTCCAGCGACATAGCCATTACGCTAACTGCTGGTCCCTGTTTTGCTTTTTTTGTTAACTTTTTTTATACACTAATGGAAAAAGATGGTTTTCTTCAGGGCTTTTAAAGGCATTTATTACATTTAATTTTGTATTTCATCACTTTGTAATGTAGAAATGGCTGGCCTTACAAAATATGGATGTAGATTAATGCATTCATTTCTGGAAAATGTAATAATAAAAGTATTTGATATTGTCATGTATAATATATTAAGCACTGGGTAGATACAGACATTCTTGTGTATTTTAGGATGGTTTATTTTTACTCCAGTTATTCCTATATCATGAGTTTTTCAAGTTCTTTTCCTGGTTGTAGACAAGCAAGAAAAATGAAAGTATTCAATAGCTTTGAGGAAAAGTTAGATAGCAAACTAGTGTAACAATTCTAGAAAATCTTAACAGGGCAACATATTTAGGAACAATGTATTTAATAGCTTGGAAAATCTCAAGAACAATGTCAAAAAATGAAGTCGGAGACATGCCCTTCCCATGTACTGGGACATAACTCTTCTCTTTCATGTAGAAACACACTAACTTCAAGGCAGTTTCTTTGAACTCATGTATGCTTTGAGTTAGTTAAAAAGTGTAAAAGATATAAAAACAAATTTTCTAGCTGTGTTATTTTCAGGCATGTGGAGTATGGCTTAGCGGTGATGTTTAGCAGATGGATGTCTGCTTTCATTCTTTTAAATAAATGACTCAACGAATGAAATATTTAAGATTTCAATAAAGGTTTTATTTTTACAAGTTTCTTTTAATGAAATATTTGAATTTGGCTTTATGGCATCAGGTTTTAAAAATGTGCTTTGTGCAGTGCCGCCACAGGCTGGAGGTTATGGTACTAGATAAGCTTTGATGGCTTTTTGGAGTGTTAGACAGTGAGTGTAAAAATTAGTTTTCTTTAGCCTTTGATGACATTGGTACTTTTAAGAAATGACATAGAGAGGAGACTCTGAAGTGCTTCTTTTCCTTTCTTTGAATTTTAAAGAATGTAATTAGAATAAAAAGCATTTTTAAAAAGTCTTAAGATGGTATCAAGGAATATAAATTATTCTGGAACATCAAAACATAGAGAGGACAGTAGGCAGCATGGGCTACCACATGGCGAATCATGGTTCAAGTTCCAGACCTAGTGGCTAGCTTTCTCTCTCTCTCTCTCTCTCTCTCTCTCTCTCTCTCTGTCTCTCTGATGAACGTGCATGTTGTGTGGCAAATTAAAAATTACAATGATGATAAATACAATTAAATAATATTTAACAAAAACAAAAAGAAGCATAGTTAGAAACATATTGTTTGATTAGATTAAGTTTAATTTTCTTTAATTTTTCTTGAGGTTCATTCTACATTAAAAATACTATGTGAGAGGCTGGCAGGTGGCCTGGTGGTTAAAGGTACTGGACTCCCATATGGCCGACCATGGTTCGAATCTCGGACCTGAGGGCTTGCTTTCTCATTTTCCCTCTCTTTCTCTTTCTCTCTCTGGTAAAATACAAAATAAATAAATAAATAAAGTTAAATTTAAAAATCATCAAAAAATACTATGTGACTACAGAGAAATAATGGTCTTCATTTTCCATAACATTTTTGAAGTCCCCTCATATTTATAAAATGCTTACTATGGTGTCTAGAACTAGTGCACAGTAAAGGGTTATTTGCTGCTGCTATTTAAGTATTGATTTCATTATAGTTACCATGCATTGGTGAGAGACCAGGGTAGAAGAAATGGACATGGCCCACAAAGAGTTTGCAATTCTGTTTTATCTGCATAGAATAAGGAAGCTGTGACTCTCTAAGACTTTTTCATACCATTACGTTCGGACATTTTATTTATCAGGCTACTGACATTCTTTTATTAGATATCATAGACGTGACATTTTGTGCTGAGGAATGTTTTGTTAGGTGTTATGGTACAACCTCCTATTGGGAAGACACCATTTCCTCTGTTTGTCACTTAGATTTCCAAGGAGTAGAGAAATGCTGAGGTTATTTGGGCTGGTATGGGTTTATTTTAAAGGTACACAGTATTCGTGTAACATTCATGACACTTGTTCAAGTTGGTAAGACAGAACTCATTTAAGGCGGCCATAGCTGTAGGTACAGAGACCACTGCAGTGAGGTCTGTGAGTGGGAGAAAGAAATGGGATTCCACATCAGTTTCAACAAAGACAAGTAGTGATTTATAACCAAGGAGCAGAGTGTGCTCAGTGGGTGGAAAATTACTAAGAGGACACACCAGAGAAGGGTTTTTGGAAGAACTGACTTGACATGATTATTGCTGAAGATGGACCAGGGTGATCAGATATGGAGGGTGGTCAGATATCAAGACTGGGAGATTTTTGTCTAGACTTAGCAGGATTCTTGTTCAAGTTGAATTCTATGGACCGAGAGAGAAGCCCCAAATCAGCCCTAGTCAAACACAGGACTCAGAATAGCCCGGCTGAGTTTAGGTCAAAGTAGGTGGCTTTGTCGATGGGAAGTCAGGTTCCGGGACAGCATCTCATGATTTGCCCAATCACATTCCACAGATAATGGGAACATTGTTCAGGATAAAGAGGCTACTCTAGTATCAGAACAGTTTGCTGTGCTCATGATTCTGTTTTTTCCCCTTATCTCTGCTTTTCTATGGGCTCTGCCTCTTTTGCCAGCCCTCTCTCTTCTTTTTCTTTCTCAGTAAATTTGCTGCCTCAGGTCTTCCATTCCCCCAGGGTTACTGTGTGCTCTCTTTTTTTCTGGATTCATTATTCCATACTCAAACTACTTTTTCCATACTCACATTTAGAAACAGACTAGATTGGATGTCACTGGAGGTAGAGGAGGGAGGACGTGTCGTTCCTCCTCCTGTTTCAGAGGAATGAGCACTGGGGGGAGGGCAGACGAGTGGCCAGCTCCGTGGGGATTTCACCTGCAGGCAAACTGGAACGGTTTTTCTAACATCCATCTGGACTTCTTTGCATTTCTATCTCCATAGTTTTACCACTCCCTGCACGGCTGAAAAAATGACAGTAGTTATTCCTGTTGAAATTATTGCCAGTCTCAAAAATCTTAAAGGCCGCGAGGAATGGGTTTTCAGACACATTCACTTGGGGGCAAATAAATGTTACTTCTAACAGAAGTGGAATGTTGTCTGCTGGTTGACCTTTTCATGGCAAGAATAAAGCTTTTCTCTTGGGAAATACCATAATTAGTGAGTCATACTGTGTATTCCAAGGACAAATATCTGAAAAGATGCATGGTCATTGAGAGGTTTCTGCTTAACCAGTGACCTGGTCTGCAAAGTAAGGGTGTTGGGATCCATGCTTTTTTTTTTGAATTCATTAAATTTTATTCATTATTAACGTCTTTCTTTCTTTCTTTCTTTCTTTCTCTCTTCTTTCTTTCTTTCTTCCTCTTTTTTTTTTTTTTTTTTTTTTTTTTGAGAGGTTTTTGCTTTAGGGCACGTGAGCTCACCAGAAAGAGAGAGACAGAGAGACAGAAAGGAAGAAATCATCCCCCGGGGGGATGGCCACACCGCCTTCACCTCTCCTCCATTCTCCCCTCGGGATCCTGGGCACCCATGCACCCGGCATGAGTTTAAGCCACTGGGTCTGGGACTCTAACCATGGTGGACTACATGAGAGTCCAGTGACATAGCCATTACGCCAGCTGCTGATCCCATTAAATTTTCATTTGACCAGAGAGAGACATGGAGAAAGAGAGAGAAGAAACCACCAGGTTCAGATCTTGAACCATGGTCAGCCGTGTGGGAGTCCAGCATCTTAGTCACCATGCCACCTGCTGGCCTTGGGATGAATGCTTTTAAGATAGATAAGCATTGTGTTATTTCCTAAACTCATATATCCTATTAAGCTATCTAAGTTTACTAGTTAGGATATTTGAGAACAAGAAGACAATTAAGTATTTGGTTGAAGAATCTTGACATTGTTATAATTTTAATTGTTGCTTATTTTTGTTCTTGACATTTTCCATAAGGAAATTTCGCTTATGTAAATCTCTGTATATGTATGTGTGTGTATGTGGTTAGATTACAAGAGGAATTAAGATCCTGCAGCACACAATAATAGAACAAGATAAGCGACTGGCCAAAGCAATGGTTGGTGATGGTTCCTTCCACGTTACCCTGCTAGTGATGCAGTTATTAAATGAAGATGAAGTAAACATGTGAGTAATATATCTTTCTTGAATATTATGTTCTAAATTACTACTTTTTAAATAATTTATTATTATTATTATTTTAATTCATCAGAGAGAGATAGTGAGAAAGCAACCTGCCAGGTTTGAGACTTAAACTGTGGTCAACCACTTGGGAGTTCAGCACCTTAACCATCACACCACCAGCTGGCCCTAAATTCTTAATTTTTGAAAAGTTTATTTCTTTATTCCATAAGTGAGGGTGACAGAGACAGACAAAGGGAGAGAAGGAAAGTGAGAAAGCACTCTTCAGGGGGACAGGCCACACCACAGTCCCTTGTCCTCTACTCTTCTCTTTGGATTTTGGGCATGCACGCAAATGTGCCTGGCATATTTTTCAAGTTGGTGGGTCTGGGACTCAAGCCATACTGTTGGCCACATGAGATCCAGTTGTCTTAACCAGACTGCTGGTTAGCCCTCTGTTTTTAATCTCGGCATGTATTTCTTCTGAAGGAATAAAGAGCAAGGCTTGAATTGGGAAGGGGATGAGGAAAAGATAAAAATGAAAAAGAGAAAGCAAAACAAATGAATAGATCTAAACAAACGGCCACACCATGATTATTGTAGTTATATTTTTTAAATAGTAGAACCTCATGTCTTTAAGGATTAATCTTTAATCTGTCCCAAGCTGATCTACCCAAGAGTAAGCACCTGCCAAGGTCAGAGGTTTTACCTGACTCACTTTGGCCAACGTAAGAACAAATAAAAGCTTTCATGCTCTTGAAAGAAGAGAAGCCAAAGATGAAAGGCTGAGAGCAGAGTCGTGCTCTGTGTGTGTTGAATGGTGTACTAGTCAGGGTTTTCCAGAGAAATAGAACCAATAGGAGGCGTACCTAGCTAGCTATCTATTTATAGCCATTTATCCCTGTAGAAATAGATACCTGTATATAGAGAGATTTGGCGTACCTAGCTAGCTATCTATTTATAGCCATTTATCCCTGTAGAAATAGATACCTGTATATAGAGAGATTTATTTTAAGGAATTGGCTCTCATGATTGTGGGGACTGGTGAGTTTCAAATCTGTAGGATAGTCTGGTGGGATAGAGACCCAGAGAAGAGGAGATGTTACAGTCTCAAGTCCAGAGGAAATCTGGAGACAGAATTCCTTCTTTCTCAGAAGTCCTCAGTCTTTCTTTTTTCCCCAAAGGTTTTTGCCATAGGATGTGTGTGCTCACCAGAGAGAGACAGAGTGAGTGAGAAATTATCCCCTGGGGGGATGGCCACACCTCAGTCCTTTCTCCTCCATTCCCATCTTGGGATTCGGGGTATGCATGCACATGCGCCTGGTGTGATTTTTAATCCACCAGGTTTGGGACTCAAACCACAGTCATCCATATGAGAGTCCAGTAAGAGTCCACTACTACGCCCTCCGCTGGCCCCAAGATCTCAGTCTTTAACGTGTGCAACTGAATGGATAAGGTCCACCCATATTCTTGAGGGGCATAGCTGTCAACTTTTAAGTGATGGTGAGATTCTCGATATGGTCTCAGCTATATAATAAGAGTGAAATTGATTGGGTTTCTGGGAAGACATTATTTATTTGAAGGGTTTTTTGAAAGTCTCTAATCTTTTTATCATTCATCCTATTTTGTGTAATACAATAGGCATCTAGATTGTTAACATCCTTGTCTAGTATTTATTCTTACTTTTCAAAGTCTAGCATCATATCTTTAGGTGTTTAATAAAGCAGTGATGAATGGAT
Source organism: Tupaia tana (assembly GCA_026018925.1). NCBI lineage: Eukaryota > Metazoa > Chordata > Mammalia > Scandentia > Tupaiidae > Tupaia > Tupaia tana. The sequence continues at coordinate 73,247,527 of JAKSZU010000002.1, forward strand.
TAGATAGGGCATGTATGGAGAGATTTTTTTTTTAAATCATGAAATTTTTCAGGTAGATATTACCTAAGGTTCTTTGTCCTTACAGTGTAAAAGAAAGGAGTAAAAATCTGTTATGCCAAACCCAGCTACTGATTGCAAAAGATAGCTGTCCTATCTTAATTTAAATATAGCCTTTGGTTCTGAACTCCAGTTTTGAAATTCCCTTTCTTACATGTGTACACTTCCTTCTTATTTACCATACATTAGTCTTTCTAGGGACCAGCCAGTGGTGTGGTAGGTAGTTAAGGTGGCTGGATCCCATATGGCTAACTGCAGTTTGAGTCCTGTACCTGACTTGTGAAACTTGTAGGGTGTGTTCATGTGTGCCCAAAATCTCTAGAGAGGAATGGAGAAGGGATTTTGGGTGATTATCCCCACTGTGGGGTGTTTTCTTACCACCCTCATACCTATCTCTCTCTGGTGAGCACATACACCCTATGTGCTTTCTTTTTTTACTTTAAAAAACATAAATTAGGACAAGATTTCCTAGAAGGTATTCTTGAAAAGATACTCTATTTAAAAGAGTTTGAAAGTTAGTTGGGGCTGGCAGGTGGTGTGGTGGTTAAAGCGCTGGACTCCCGTGTGGTTGACCATGGTTTGAGTCCTGGATCTGTCAGCTTGCTTCCCTCCCCCCGCCCTCTGGTGAACTATAAAATAATAAAAATAAATAAAATTAAATAGTTTTTTTTTTTTTTTTTTAGAAGAACATTAGTTAGTGATTCTTCCCAATAAAGGCTATGATTCCTTCACACTCTGAATCAATGACACCTCCTTAGGACAGATTTATTGATTATACACTAGAGAATCGAGAAACTGGACTGAATTTAGAACATCTCTATTTCTTTAAAGAAAAATACTATACAGAATTTGTTGTTCCTGTAAAATCTTAATCTTTCTCATGCCCTACTCTAGCATATAGTTTTAATTTGAAATGAATATTTTGAATTTCCTAGTTTACAATAAATGAACTGGATGTAGATGTTCCATTACCAGATACTTTAACTAACAGGATATAGTCAAGGACAATACTGCATTAGAAGAGTGTATGCTGTGTCTTTTTGGATGAGTATAAATATGGTTCGGTAAGATTGGATTTAGGATGTGTATTTGGAAGTATAATGAGAAGTATTGACATTTGCAGAGCTGTTCTAATTGAGTATCAGGACAGAGAAATTATTGTATTGTGTTCTGGCAGAGAAATGTCATGGATGAAGATAGTTAAACACGTAACATGGGGACTAATTTATAAATGTCTAGAAAAATACCTAATTTTTTTTTCCACCCATTTGATGAACAAACCACTGAACAAGGTCATTTAAATTAACGGTGGTTTACCAGAAGGTGTTTTACAGCCCTTTTTATGCTGTAGGAATGTCCATATTTCTTTTTTAAGTAATTGCTGCCCTCTAGTGAGGTTTTAATTTTTTTCTCATAATAAAGTCCATATGCAAACATTCTTTCCAAGATAGAAATAATTGATCTTAATTTTCAAATATTCAAGCTTTGATCATGTCTCATTCAAAAATATAATAAACATTCATTTTCATGAAGAAAAATTAAGTATTTGAAGTACAGAGTAGCACTATAATCACATAGGTTAAACAGCTATATAACAAATGTACAGAGCTACAGTTGGGGAATATAATTGCACTTGTATTTTATTTGAACCCAAGTACATTAAATTATCTTATTATAAACTTACATTTTAAGAGCTAATATGTATTAATATACAGAGTGCCTTATAGATAGTAAGTACAATATAAATTTTTTTTTTGGAGAGGTTTTTGCTATAGGGCATATGTGCTCACTGGAGAGACACAGAGACAGACAGAAAACAAGGAATCACACCCCTGGTGCAGGTTGCAATCCCTTCTCCATTTTCCTTTCAGGATTTTGGGTATGCGTACACATGCATCTGCTGTGAGTTTCAAGGTGCTAGGTCTGGGACTCACGCTGCGGTCCGCCACGTGGGAATCCAGTACTTAAACCACTTGCTGGTCCCAATATTAATACTTTTATCAAGAATCGGGACCAGCAGTTAGCGTAATGGCTATGTCACTGGACTCTCATGTAGTCGACTGCAGTTCGCATCCCGGACCCGGTGGCTTAAAACTCACGCCGGGCGCGTGTGCGTGCATGCCCAAGATCCCAAGAAGAGAATGAAGGAGAAGGGATTGCGGCGTGGCCATCCCCCCTGGGGGGTGATTTCTTGCTTTCTGTCTCTCTGGTGAGTGCAAGCGCCCTATAGCAAAAAAAAACAAAACAAAACAAAAAAAAAAACCAAACAAACAAACAAACAAAAAACCTCTCCAAAAAAAATACTTTTATCAAGAATCTAAAACTCTCCACATAATCTAATATAAGCTCTTATAGGTATTGTTTTAGTAGTTATATTATCAGTTATTATTATTTTTTTTTAGTTGTCCATGCAGTATTTTTATGTTAAAAATTTCTTGATGAGGGTAAGCAGGTGGTGTGAGGATGAAGTTGCTGGATTTTACGTGGCTAACTGTGTGGTTCAAGTCTTGGACCTAGCAGCTTGAGAACACGCCAGGCATGTGTATATGCGTGCCCAAAAGGAAAATGGAGGAGAAGGAACTAGTGTGTGGCCATCCCCCTTTGGGAAATGATTTCCTACTTTCTCTCTCTCTCTCTCTCTCTCTCTCTCTCCAGTGTATGCATGCGCCCTATAGCAAAACTTAAAAAAAAAAATTCTTAGTGAACTATAAAATAATATCTACTTTCATGTCTTAATAACAATTATTAGCAGGTAAAAATTTAATTCACTTCCATAGTTTTTGTTTCAAAATTATTATTAGTTTTAATCAGATAGGTTAGATTTATCAAGTATTTTGAGCTTCAAGATAGTTCAGATATAAAAATTTATCTTTCTAAAACTGATTACTTTGTTTCTCACTTGGCTTTATATGTTTTATTATTTAATATACTGAAAAATGAACTGTCTCTTTCTTACCAGTGGTATTGATGCTCTTTTGGAATTAAAACCATTCATAGAAGAAATTCTCCAAGGAGATAATTTGACTTTGCCCTTTGAAGGGATTGGCACTTTTGGAAATCAGGTTGGATTTGTGAAGCTGGCAGAAGGAGATCACATAAGTCCACTTTTGGAGATAGCAGGTAAAACAGCAACACATTTGTATGAAGTCTCATTTGTTGAAGAAGCAATATTAAATTGTTTGCCATAGAGACTTGATATCCTTTAACTTCTGGGAGCCAGTGTAACCTCACTTTATAGTGAGTTGTGAGTGGCCTTGGTTCTTACTTGTGTGAATAAATGGCTAAATAAGGGACCTGAAAAATTATCTTAATTCTTAGACCTGAGGAATATGTTTATTTTGGGGCTTTCTAGATGATAGACTGGAATTGAATATTTGTTAGAACCATCCCAATTTTAAGTTTGAAGGATCTCAGTGCTTGTCATGACATTTGACATATAATTGGCACTTTATAAGTATTAATGAATGAATAAGAATCACCAATTGCCTATTCAGAGGCTTGTGGAAATGATCATCTCAGATGGATCAGCAACATTTCTACTTCTGCTACTTCTTCCTCCTTCCTCCTCCAGGTACTGCTCCCTGAGTAGAATGTCCTTGGCGGTAGAGAAGGCCTTACATTTATTGGAGAATGTGCTGCCCTCTGCAGTACAATTGCAAAGAGTTAGGGAATTAGAAGCAGGAAGAAACAAAACTTGGACACGTGACTTTTGAGTTTGATTCAGAGGTCATGGGTTGTGTATTAGTTTACATTCTGTGAGCAATTTTAATTTCCATTCTATTTTATGTTTTGTCACATTATTTCATGTTCCATCACCTTTGGTTCAAAACACACTCTTGGCATTGATCTGTGCTTGGTCCACTTTTATCTATTTTCATTTTTCTTTTTTTCTCTGTCTCCCTTTTTTCAACTACCTCCACTTTCCTTCTTCTCTTCCTCCCTCCTTCCCTCTTCTCTTTCTCTCTCTCTCACTGTTTTTTAAAATAATGTACTAGTAACCTGGGAATCCACCACCTAGTACCAAAGTGAGAATGGGTAATTATCTAATCACAAGGACCAGCTGATGGTCCTTGTGGACTCCCTTATGGCTGACTGCCATTTGAGTTCCAGATCCAGAGGCTTGAAACTCATGCTGGGTGCATGTGCGTATGTGCCCAGAATCCCAAGAGGAGAATGGAAGAGAAGGGATTGTGGCATGACCATCCCCCAGGGGAATGATTTTTCACTTTCTGTGAGTGCATGTACCCTATAGTAAAAATCTTTTTCTAAAGAAAATAAAATAAAAATCCAATCACGTTGTCCTCTTCACTAATCCATCCCTTGGCATTTCTCCATTTATCAGTCATGTTAAAGTTGATGTTTATTTTCTCATATTCTCCCAGAGTAAAGTAAATGTATTTTTATTTTAGTTGGTTTTCTAAAAACCAACTAAACCCCCTTTTCTTTTAATAAAAAGAGTATCAAGTCATATATGACCTTTTGGGAGATACTTTTTCACTTAATATATTTTCTTTTTTAATTTGCCAGAGGGTGTGTGCGCTTGTTGGAGAGAGATGGCGGGGGTGGGGGAGGAGTGAGAAAGCATCCCTCCCCATGAGAATGGTCACGCCATGAGCCCTTCTTAATTTCTTCCTCCTTTTGGTATTTTTGGGCACACATAAACACAAATGTGGTGTGTTTTTCAAACTGCCAGTTCTGGAACCCCAACTACACAGTCAGCCATGTGAGACCCAGCTGCCTTAACCACTAAACCACCACTGCCTTCACTTCATACTATACTGCATCTAGCAGTTTAATCATTGCCTATTTAATTAATTAATTAATTAATTTTTCTTTTTTGGAGAGGTTTTTGCTATAGGGCGCGTGCGCTCGCTAGACAGAGAGAGACAGAGAGACAGAAAGTGAGAAATCACCCCCTGGGGGGATGGCCACGCCGCAATCCCTTCTCCTCCATTCTTCTCTCAGGATCTTGGGCACACACGCACACGCGCCTGGCGTGAGTTTAAGCCACTGGGTCCAGGACTCGAACCACGGTCGATTACGTGGGAGTCCAGTGACATAACCATTATGCTAACTGCTGGTCCCAATCATTGCCTATTTAAAAGGGTATCTGGTTGGGGGCAGCTGCAGTAAGGATCATATTTCATTGTTGCTAAGTTTTTCTTTTGTGATATATGTGATGAATATTTTGTGAATGAAAGTGTTTTTACAGGGCTCATCATCATTCAGATTCATTATTAAAACAGAATGACATATGCTGTGGTGTTAGTTGTACTGGTTTACGTTCACTTAGTTCATTATCCATTCATGTATAAGTAGAGCTGTTTAGTTTTCTTTTTTTAAAAAATTAACATTTTAAAAACATTTGCTATAGGGTGTGTGTACTTGCAGAGAGTGACAGAGAGAGAGTGAATGAGAAAGTATTCCTTAGGGCATATGGCCATGCTGCAATCCCTTCTTCTCTATTCTCCTTTCTGGATTTTTGGCAGGTAGGCTTACACGTGTGGCATATTTTTCAGGCTGCGATGTGCTTCGGTTTGAACTGTACAGTCAGCCATGCTGGATCCAGGCACCATAACCACCGTGTCACTGCATGACCCTAATTATCTTTTTTTGGGGGGGAGAGGTTTTTGTAATAGGGTGCATATACTCGCCAGAGAAACAGAGACAGAGAGACAAAAAGTGAGAAATCACCCCCCGGGGGAATGGCACCACGCTGCAATCCCTTCTCCTCCATTCTCCTCTCAGGATCTTGGGCACACACGTACATGTGCTTGGTGTGAGTTTAATCTGCTGAGTCTGAGACTCAAACCATGGTCGATCACAATCAAGTCCAGCAACATAGCCATCATACCAACTGCTGGTCCCGGCTCTAATTATCTTTTTTTTGGAGAGGTTTTTTCTATAGGGTGCATACACTTGCCAGAGAAACAGAGACAGAGAGACAAAAAGTGAGAAATCACCCTCCAGGGGGGATGGCCATACTGCAATCCCTTCTCCTCCATTCTCTCAGGATCTTAGGCATGCACACACATGCACTTGGCGTGAGTTTAAACCACCAGGTCTGGGACTCAAACTGTGGTCTACTACATGAGAGTCCAGTGACATAGCCATTACGCCAACTGTTGGTCCTGTTTTTTAGTAAAAGATTTCTGTAATACACTTGAAGTGTATTTTACATAAGAACATTTTGATTGGGTTGCAATCGTACAATTTACTCTTGATGTAACAACCTTGGTGAAACAACTATATTCATCCTAGCTAGAGTTTTTACAAGTTTATATCCTCTAAATTAATTTCTTCTGCATACTGTCAGACCCAAGGAACTATATTTTAGCAGGAAAATTCATTCCTTCAGCATTAACTACTGTCAGCTAGGTGTTTGGGATAGAGAACTGAAAGCAATATTTCTTGTCTTCTAAGTAGCTTACAGTTGGTACAGAAACAGCTAGTAATCAAAACACAGTACAATGATTTCTGTCATTAGAACTAGGTACAGAATGTAGAAGGCACATAGAAGGGGTCTGAAGTGAGGAAGGTTTCATCAGAGAAGTAGTGTTTGAGCTGAGGTTGGAAGAAATAAAGGTTTCCTGGTTACACAAACTGGAGGAGACATTCCAGGCAGACTGAACAGCATGTGCAAAGAAATGAAGGCACATTAGAGACCCACAGTAGTTTAGTCTTCCTGAGTATAAATTGCAAATCGATGGATTTCAGTAAAATGACATTCAAAAAATAGTGAAAATCTTTCCAAAAAAAAAAAAGAAGATAGTAAGAGCAGTGTGAGTAAAATAAGGGCTTGAGAAAAGTGGTGAAAGTTTGACACAGTGACCAAGAGAAATGGAAATGATAAGCAACAAGTAATGGGATTGCAGGGCAGTGAGGAAGATGCATTTGGAATGAGGATCCAAAAATTTATGATGGTACTAATTTAGAATTTTCTCAAGTACTGTTTCAAGATCTAGGTGTGGGAGTGGAGAGGGAAACCGAATTCATCCATACTTGAGCCCTTTTTTTTTTTTTTTTTTTATTTGCTTTATGACTATTATTAAATCCTTACAAAACAGAATACAAAATTCTGGCATCGACAGTGGGTGGGAAGGAGACCCGAGCCCTATCAGCCACCTGCTACAACGGGTTAAAGTACTTGGGTGTCCCCCACTTTAAAAAACTTTTTTTTTTTTTGTCTTTTTTTTTTGAGTGTTTGATGTGATGTATTATTGGGGTATATGTTATAGAAGGCAATGGAGTCTGGATGGAGTTTCTAATAAGAGAGAGGATGAAGTAACTTAACTTTTTAAATTTTGTTTTCTATAGGGTATGTGGGCTGGGCAGAGAGAGACAGAAAGAGAGAGAGAGAGATGGAGAGAGGGAAAGTGACAAACCACCCCCCCAGGGGGGATGGGTATGCTGCAATCCCTTCTCTCCCACTCTCTTCTTGGGATTTTGGGCACACATACACATGCACCCAGTGTATTTTTCAAGCTGTCAGGTCCTGAACTGTGCAGTCGGCCGTGAGATCCAGCCGCCTTAACCTCTGCACTACTTATTGGATTAAAATTTACCTTTTGACTTCAGAAATACACATACAATGATAATAGGTAGAAGTTTCAAAAACAAGACAAAGAAAAATGACCAAAACTAATTATGGACTTTAGCACTGTTAATAGATACAAGATCATGCATCTAATGCAATAATTAAAATAACTAATTTTCTAAGAGATATAATTTACAATATTAACTAAAACAGGAAGAATGTATAGGAATAAACTTGCTAAAGGATGGGTAAGACTTTTTTGGATAAAATATTTTGGCCGTTATATCTTTACTATGTAAGTTTTCCATAATACTTTTCTCCTTTCCTTTTCTGTTTATTGCAAGAAATACCATCTCTTCCTCTCATTGAGAAATATATTCCTAGAGTAATCCACACCTTCAGAAACTTGTATACACACGTTATGGAACTAATATTATAGGATTTCTTTTACCATAATTCTTTTGGCTTATGTTAATGGTTTCATAAGAAACAGGTTTATGGACCTTGGCTGTGTTTGTTTGAAGTATTTGAAAAAAATAAATGTTGTTAATCATATTATATTGTGTTAAATAATATAAGAACTGGTGAGAAAAATTTTTTTCTTTTCTTTTTTTTTGGAGAGGTTTTGGCTATAGGGCGTGTGCACTCGCCTGAAAGACAGAGACAGAGAGACAGAAAGTGAAAAATCCCCCCCCCCCCCCAGGGGGGATGGCCACGCTGCAATCCCTTCTCCTCCATTCTCCTCTCAGGATCTTGGGCATGCACGCACACGCGCCTGGCGTCAGTTTTAAGCCACCAAGTCCAGGACTTGAACTGCGGTCGACTACATGGGAGTCCAGCGACCTGGCCATTACACTAACTGCTGGTCCCAGAAACATTTTGTTTCTAATCTCAATATCAGGACTACTTTCCTTTTATAAATTGTTTTTGTTTCTGCCTCGTGAATGTTGAATTTTTTTTTTTTTTTTTTTTGATTTACTGTATGTGGGCTTGTGCACTCACTGAGGAGAGAGAGACCAAGAGAGAGTGAGGGAGAAATAAAGAAAATGAGACAGCATCCTCCCCTCCCCCCCCACAGGGATGGTCACGCCAGAGTCCCTTCTCCCTTCTCCTTCATTCTCCTCTCAGGATTTTGGGCATGAACACACACACACTTGGTGTATCTTTCAGGCTGCTGTGTCTAGGACTTGAACCATGCAGTTGGCCATGTGGTATCCAGTCACCTTAATCACCATGCCACCTGCTAGCCTTGAATGTTGAATATTTAACATGTTTTGGGCTACAATTGGTTGTCTGAAATTTAGAACCAAGTTCATGACTTACTTCAAGTTGGGAAGGACATAATGTCATTGTTTTTGTACACTGACTTTACACCTAGCTTCATCTTACCTTTCCACTTTTTGTTACCCTTTTCCTCATTTTTCTTATTTGAAGTGTATTTATCTTGCTATAGTGTACACTTCTTTAAAGTCATGTTTAATCCTATTCTGGGGGAGAGGGCAGAGCAAAGTATGTATAAAAAAGCATGTAAACAAATAAACAATAACACATACAAGTCAAGTAGGACTTGAAATCATTAGTTGGCCAAGGAAAAAGTCAACTTTTGGATGGTGCATCATTGGGAAATGATGCCCAGTGTTAACAAACTTCATCTGTTCTCCTTGACTGCTCTGGAAAAAATGGTAGACAGATATATTCTTCTGTATTATAGGTATCTCTGAGATCAAGATACATTTCCAGTTAGTCATTCATTCATTGTTCATTCAGTGGGTGCTTGCAACATCGAGGATTCCATCCATTCTTTGCAAATATTCTCACAAAGACTTTTTTCCAATGTTGATAAATAATCCATTGTGTGCTGAGGAATGTGACTGGGAAGCCGAGGATGTTGGTCTGTCATTTTTAGCAAAGGCCACTGCCCCTGTAATTCCTGTCTTGATTCCAGAGGTATTAGGTACGTCTGCTTAAAAATATTTATGTTTTTCCAAAAAATATCCACAAAGCATTGCAAAGAATGGAAAAAGAAAGAACAGCATTTGAATCCCTTCGTGCAATCACTTTTCATTGTACTTGCATTTACTCTTTTATGTGTATATCATACTTCTTTTGATTATAGTTTTATGTACCTTTGTAGGAAATTTAAATGTTTGTGTATATATGGAAAATGTTCATTTATTTATCCACTCACTGAAGCAACATGTATTATTTATTTATTTATTGTGATTTTTTTAGAGGTTTTTGTCTTAGGGTGCATGCACTCGCCAGAGAGAGACAGAGAGGGAGAGACAGAGACAGTGAGAAGGAAAGTGAGAAATCACCCCCCTAGGAGGGAAGGTCATGCCACAAACCCTTCTCCATTCTCTTCCTGGGATCTTGAACATGCACACACACATGCCTGGGGCAATTTTCATGCCACCAGATCTGGGACTTGAACGTGGTTGCCCATGTGGGAATCCAGAGACATAACCACTATGCTATCTACTGGCCCATCTGTCAGAAACTGAAATTTGGTTGGAACTTCCATTTATGTAGTATTTGGATAGTCAAAATATTCGTTACATAGAATTTTTGTTTATCTTTTTTTAAAAAAAAAATTTAAAGAGATTTTTGTGTTAGGGTATGCGTACTTGCTAGAGAAACAGAGAGAGACAGACCAAAAGTGAAAAATCACCTCCCAGAGGGATGCCCACCCTCTAATCCCTTTTTCTCCATTTTCCTCTTGGGATTTTGGGCACGTAGACACATGTGGCATGAGTTTTAAGCCTCCGGGTCCAGGACTTGAACCACAGTCCACTACGTGAGAGTCCAGTGACATAACCATGCCATCTGCTGGTTCCAGCATTTTTGTTAAATTTATTGACAGAATTTATGTATGTATTTTACTTCTTTAGTTGGTTGTTTTTTTGTTTGTTTTTGCCACAATGCATGTGTACTTTCCAGTGACAGAGACAGAGATAGAAACGAAAGAGAAAAGCACCCCCTCCCCCCACAATGGAGTATGATCATGCTGCAATCCGTTCTCCTTCATTTCTCCATCCTGTCAGGATTTTGGACACTTATGTACACATGCCCAGTGTGTTTTCATGCCTCTGGAGCTGGGATTTGATCAGCAGTCAGCTGTGTGGTATCTAGTTCCCTTAACCAGGCTATGGGGCTGGCTCTAGATTTATTTAAAAAAAAAAAAAATCTCAGAATTAGTAGTACTTTGGTCCAAGAGTATCAGTAAAATAATTTGTTTTTGTGTCATATTTTAGACACTATTCATTCAAATTCTACTGTCTAACTTACATAAGAATATATTCTATTTATCAGAATACTACATTTTAAACACTTTGTAATAAACTATGGCTATATATGTGCCTACATAGGAATATTAAAATCTTGTTCAAAGTAATGGAGGCAGAGCTTGCCTGATTTAATGGAAAGCAGGAGAATTTGAAAATAAATTAAGTAATCTGATTTGGTCGATTTTCACTGAGAGAGTTTTTAGGTTAAAAAGCTAAAAAAAGGGGCCAGCAGATTGTGTAGTGGTTATATCACTGGACTCCCACATAGTTGATTGCAGTTTGAACCCCAGACTTGGTGGCTTGAAAATCATGCTGGGCATGTGTGTGTTTGCCCAAGATGAATAGAGGAGAAGGGGTTGTGGCATGGCCATCCCCTCTGTGGGTGATTTCTCACTTTCTATTTCATTGTCTCTCTCTCTCTCTCTGGTGAGCACACGCTTTAAAGCAGATACATCTTTAAAAACTGAAAAAAAAATTTAAAGTAGTACATAGTTGTTATTTAAAAAGGAATGAATTTAGACACTACCCTTTGATCTCATTTCTGAAAATTAATCAGGAGAAAAATAATTTAGAATTTTTCATATGTACAAATGAAGAAAATTATTGTACATTTATACCATTGGATTCTGAATTGATTAGCTGTTACCATTGGTGAGGCTCAGGGCATGCTGCTCTGACATTTGTTTTGTTTTGTTTCCTTTTTAAAAAAATTATTTAAAACTTTTCTTAGTTTTTGCTGTAGCGTGTGTGTACTCCCCAGAGAGAGAGAGGGAGAGAGAAAGAGAAAGGGAGGGAAATTGAGAAATCGCCCCTCGGAGATGATGGCATAGTCATGCCATGATGCCTTCTCTTCCATTCTCCTCTTGGGGTTTTGGGTACACATGCACATGTGCCTGGTGTGATTTTCAAGCTGCTGCGTCCAGGACTTGAATCATGCAGTCCTCCTCGTGGGATCCAGCGATCTTAACCTCCATGCCACCTGCTGGCCCCCTTACCATTTTTTAAACTGAAGGAATTTGACAAAACAAAAGCAAGAAGGCCATTTCTGACATCTTGCCCTTTCCCTCTGAAGTAGGTCATAAGACTCACAGGCAAGAGGTACCCTCCGTATACCTCAAATAAAGGAACAGACTTACCCTGAAGATACAGGGTCATGGGGCAGAATTTGGACAAACAGGCCATGCTAAGTTCCACCCAATTTATTACTATTAGAGCATTTTTAAAATTTAATCATACAGGTACATATTATCTACTGTATCACACTTTAGCATAAAAATAGATATTTACCTATTTCTTTGAGTCTTCATTTTCTTATGAAGGCTTCTGTGTCACAAAAACCTTACATTAAATAAACACATGCTTTTTCTCCTGTTAATCTGTCTTTAGTTATAGAGTTCTCAGCCATGAATATAAGATGGGTGGCAAAAAAAGATATTTCTCGTCCCTAAACCATCAATACTTGAATTATACAACTAGGTATGCTGCTACTCATGGTTACGTTTGGTATGAACTGGTGGGCTGAAGCAGCCAAGCCCATCCTTTACCCTGCATGAATGTGGGGTGCGGTGGTAGCTGCTTGAGGGAGAAGAGAATCTATCTCAGTTTCCTGCCTTGACCTTGAGTAATCCTATTTTTTTCCAGAATAAAATAGTACCTACTGCTTTCCTAGCATCACTCAGTAGCTCATCAAATTAAGAAGACATTGAAAATGATGGCATTTCCCCACATTTTACAGTGATGAAATTGTACTGAAAGGCTTTTTGCATAGAAATGGATCTGTGATTTCATTCATTTTCAGCTAAATGTAATTTTGTTAACAAGGCTATTAGATTGAGAGATTGCTAAAAATTTAGACCGCTGGAATTATAATAGTCCTTGCAAATCTTTCTCTTTTTTTAAAGGAGAAAAGTGCCCTTGGTTAGCATGATAAAAGATTCCAAGTACATTTATCTCATAAAAAGAAAAATGAAAGGTTTTTAGGATGTTTATTTGAACATCCCGCTTTCTGCTAATTTGATTGTCATTTCCCCTAAGAGGTAGAGAGGATGCACCCCATTTTTTTTTTTTTGCTCCTTTTGGGGAATTTGTTAAGTTTCTGATAGCTTTGAGCCCTTCTAGGCTTTTTTGTTACTAGGTGAAGTCTTGGGCTGCCAGCCACCACTTGCTAAGGGCTGTCCCATCAGCCTGTTGGCCTTTTCTTCACTTTTGGGCTCAGCTTTTTTCAGGAACATCAGAACAGTTTAGCCACACTTCATTTAGAACTAAGCAAAAACCAGCTCCTCTTCCCAGTGAGGATATCTGCATTGACAGTTCTCCAACACTGAAGACCATAAGAGCCTTGGTTTCTTCCCCTGCCTCTAGTTATACATCCTTTAGCCACACATTCTCACCCCTCAGCCATTTCCATTGTCCTCTCTTTTATTTATTTGATTTCAATTAAGCACTTAAATGAATTTACATTGTGCCAAGGGTTATTCTAATTGGCTTATAAATGTTCACTCATTTAGTCTCTACAAACCTATAAGGTAGGGACCATTACCATCACCCACACTGAACAGTCAGGGCAACTGAGATACAAAGATGTTAACTAATTTGTTAATAAGTGGTAGAGCCAGGAGTCAAATCCAGGCAGTCTGATTTCAGCTTTTGTGCTCTTCCTCACTGTGCTAGTCAGTTACATCGTTAAGTAGTAACTGAATTCCCTAAACACTAAGAACACCAGCTTTCCCGTGCCTTAGCTAAATCCTGGCTCTTATCTGAGATCACAGCATCCTCTAGGGGTGAAGGCTGCTCATTTCACCACATTTCATATGTTGGGGCCCAGAAGTGCTATCCACATTCTTAGTTCTCTGTTGCTTTATGCCTTTCCTAGCTTTACACAAAAGCTTTTCCTTATCAGTGTTTCACATTATCTAGCTCAGTTACCTTCTACCTCTCCTTTTTGCTCTCATCTGAGTATTTCCTATCACTTTTGTTTTCAAGGCAAAAGTTTTATTATTATTACACCATATACTAATAGGCAAAATTATTTAGTGAAATGAAGTTTTATTTAAGGAATTATATATGTGTGATTCCTTCTACTGCCCATCAAGGCCACCTTGTTTCCACTAAAGCTTGCGACAAGAGTCATCTTTTATTTTTTATTTAAAAAAACTTTGCTAGAGGGTGCATGTACTCGCTGGGGGTTGGAGGTAGTGGGGGAGAGAGAGAGAAAGAGAAAGCACTCTCTGTGGGTCATGGTCATGCTGCAGTTCCTTCTCTATCTCTCTGTTATTTCAGGATTTGGGGCAGGCACATATACACACAGGACCAATGTGCTTTTCAAACATGTGGGATCCCACTAACTTAATCAGTACTCCATGGGCTGGCCTGAGACAAGATTAATCTTTTGATTTTTTTAAAGAATTATTTAATTTCTTCTTCTTCTTCCTTCTTCCTTCTTCCTCCTCCTCCTCCTCCTCCTCCTCCTCCTCCTCCTCCTTCTTCTTCTTCTTCTTCTTTTTTTTTTTTCACTTGACCAGAGAGAGAGAGAGAGAAGTGAGAAAACAAGCCACTAGGTCCTAGACTTGAACCATGGTCAGCCATGTGGGAATCCAGTGCCTTAATCATCATGCCACCTGCCAGCCTTGACAAGATTAATCTTCTTTCTTTCTTTTTTATTTTTTAAGAGAGATTTTTTTGTATTGCACCCCTGCACTCACTGGAAAGAGAGAGAGAGACAGAGAGATAGAAAGCGAGAAGTCATCCCGTAGGGGTCTGGACACACTGCAGTCCCTTCTCCACCATTCTCCCTTCAGGATCTTGGGTATGCACACACATGCGCCCTGTGTAAGTTTTAAGCCACTGGGTCCGGAACTCAAACCACAGTTGACTATGTGGGAGTCCAGCGATGTAACCATTATGCCATCTGCTGATCCTGACAAGATTAATCTTTTTCTTTTAGAGATTTTGCTATAGGGAGTGTGCATTCACCAGAGAGACAGAGAGAGACAGAGATAATTTACCTCCCAGAAGGGATGGCCACGCTGCAATCCCTTCTTCCATTCTCCTCAGGATTTTGGGCATGCGTATACATGCGGCCAGAGTGAGGTTTAAGCCACCATGGTTGACTACATGGAATCCAATGCTAGTGACGTAACCATTGTGCCATCTGCTGGTCCCAAGATTAATCTTTTTTTTTCTTTTTCTTTAAATTTTTTTTTACATTAATTCACTATACATCATTACAGCATACAAAATGAATTTTCCATCCAGAATACACTGTATATTGGCTCAATCAAGCACATCAACATACATGTTATCAACAAATAATTTTCCATTTCTTATGTCTTGTATATTTTGCCTTTTTTTTTTTTTTTACCATCCTTGATTCCCTATCCCTCTCCCTTTCCGTGTCCCACCCTCCTCCCACATTGTCTCTGGTATCCATGGTTGCTTTCTATGCCTTTCCCCCCATTTAATTGATTTGCTAATGAACTTAATTAGTCTAAATATTTGCAATAGTAAGCACAGCTGATATATACATATACATGAACCCAAGTCTGACTTTAGGCATAAACCTCAGTGAGTAGAATGAACGTACTATAAAGTAGTACCTAGCTGGGGCTATATAGCTTACTGCAGTCATCACATACACATTTTTTTTTTTTTTAAATTTTGAGAAGAACAGTTTTAGTGTTTTATTTTTTTCTCCTGAAATTTTTTAATTAATTTACATTCATCCCCTGAGCATCATCACAACATACTAAATGTGGTTTTCCATCTAGAATAAACTGCATAGTGGCTTAATCATGCATGTTATCGTCAACAATATTCCATTTCTACTTTCATATATATATATGTGTGTGTGTGTGTGTGTGTATATATGAAAACATATATATAAATGAAAACATACATATATGAAAACATATGTATGAAAACATATATATATATATATGTTTTTTACCCCATGTCTGACCCTCTGCCCTTTCCCACTCTCTTATTACACTATCTCTGCTGTCTACAGTTGTCTTCAATTCCTTTTCCCCCAACATTTTGTTGATCACACAATATCATAAGTAATCTAACTACTTTCAATAGCAAGTTCAGCTGGAAATTTCAAGAAAAGCAGTTTTGAGCTGATTAGGATATTTCCTTGAATCTTAAAGCCTAGAAACAGGTTAGTAGTCTGTTCAAATAGTAGGTACATGAACCTATTGACAGCTCAAGACAGGACAAAAATCCTTAAAACCGGACATCAAAGCTTAGAAGAAAAGCAGCAATATTTTAGTCAAGTCACAGAATCCTGTTTCATCAGTGCAGTCTCATGTACTTAATCTTTCTTCTGTTGTGGTTCGATCTTCCAGATTGAATTCTGGGATATAATATTCAACTCCAGACTTTGTCCCTACAATTAAGTTGCTCATTTTCTTAGTTTTTGAACTCTTACTTCTGTGTGTCTACATTTAATTTTACTGACATAGCACTCCCTAAAGAACTTCTTGGAGATCTGGTTTGGTGCTGGTAAATTCTTTCAAGTTTTGTTTATCTGAGAATGTTCATGTCTTTTCTTCCCAAATGAACAATAGTCTTGCTGGGTGCAGTATTCTCAGTTGAAATTGCTTTTCCCTTAGCACTTTGAATATATTTTCCCATTCTCTCCTCGCTCGCATTGTTTCCGATGAGAGGTCTGCCGTTAGTCTGATGGGATACCCTTTGTAGGTAACTTGCCGTTTTTCTCTTGCCAATCTTAGTATCTTGTTTTTGTCTGTGATTTTGGTCAATCTGGCTATAATATGTCTTGGAGAAGATCTTCTTGTGTTGATTCTATTTGGGGTCCTTTGTATTTCTTGGGACTGAATCTTTGAATACTTCTCTAGGTTTGGAAAGTTTTCTTGCAGGATTTCATGGAATAGATTATCAATGCCCTTATGAGTCTCTTCACCTTCTGGGATGCCTATTATCCGGATGTTTGGACGTTTAATTGTATCTAGTACTTCTCGCATATTATTCTCAAATTTTTGGGTCATTTTCTCAGTCTTCATGGTGGATTTTTCTAGGCCAGCCATTTTCTCTTCTACATTTGAGATTCTATTTTCTGTATGATCTAGTCCGCTTTTAATACTTTCAAGGGAAATTTTGACTTCTTGTATTATAGCCTTCATCTCTAACAGTTCCATCTGATTCTTTTGTAAAGTGTGAAATTCCTCTTTTAGATCTTGCATGAATTTCCTCACCTCCTGGAACTCAAAACTTCTTTCTCCTTCCTCTTCAGCAGTTCATTGTCTCTCTTCTCTTCCATCTCTGTTAGTTTTGCCATTATGAATGTTCTGAATTCTTTATCAGACATTTCCATGAATTCCATTGAACTGATTGTGGATGAAGACGAGTTATCCTTTTCCCTTGGAGGAGAGGTATTTTCCTGCTTTCCCATATTTCTTGTGGTCCTGCAGCGATTTCTAGTCATCTGGTGGATGATCGGTTTCTTCCCAAACTTGAAAGTTCAATCTGAGCAACGAGGAGCATACAGAAAAGGAAACAGAGAGAGAGAAACAACAACAACTGCAAAAAAACACACGAGTTTTGTGTGCTGGAGGCCGAATTATCAGTGGGAAATCTTCATTTTTCTGTTTTCCCCCAAAATGTCTAGTTCTCAGGAGCCATGAAGCTGTGTCCTCTAGAAGGCCTGTTTCCTTTTTTTTTTTTTCCCCAAGATTAATCTTTAAGACAGCTTTTTTTTTTTTTTTTTTTTTTTTTTTTTTTTTTTTTTTGAGAGGTTTTTGCTGTAGGGTGCGTGTGCTCACCAGAGAGACAGAGAGAGACAGAGAGAGAGAAAGCGAGAAATCACCTCCCAGGGGGGATGGCCATGCCGCAGTCCCTTCTCCTCCATTCTCCTCTCGGGGTTCTGGGCACACACGCATACGCGCCCGGCGTGTTTAAGCCTCCGGGTCTGGGACTCAAACCGTGGTCGACTACATGGGAGTCCAGCAACATAGCCATTACGCTAACTGCTGGTCCCCTTAAGAGAGCTTTTAGAGCCAGCCTGTGACCTGGTAGTTAAGGGGCTGAATCCCACATGGCCATGTAATTCCAATCCTGGTCCTGGTGACTCGAATACCACATTGGGCATGTATGCCTAGAATCCTGACAGGATGGAGAAATGGAAGAGAGGAGATTGTGGCTTGATCATGGCCCATTGAAGCATGGTTTCTTAACTCTTCCTCACTTTCTTCTCTGGTGAGCTCATGCACCCTCTGGCAAACAAACTTTAAGGTAGCTCTTTTAAAAGGAATTGATGCTTGGCCAGTCTGTGGCATGGTGGTTAAGGAGGCTGGATCCCACATGAATAACTGTGATTTGAGTGTCACACCTGGTTGTTTGAAAAACACTCTGGGTGCCAGTGGATGTGTGATCAGAATCGCCAAAGAGGGGAGAAATGGAGAAGGGATTGTGGTGTGACCATTCCCTATGGAGTGTGCTTTCTCTCTTCTTTCTCTCGTGAGTGCACGCATTCTTCAGCAAAATTTAAAAAATAAAATCAAAGAATTGATGGGGAGTGTTGGCCCTCTACTAGTAATTAAGGGAGCCAGATCTTACATGGCCAGCTGTGGTTTGAATCCTGGCCCTGATGACTGGAAAAACATGCTAGGACATGTGCTTGTGTGCTCTAAACCCTCACAGGGTGAAGAAATGGACAAGAAGGGATTAGCATGTGACCACACTCCGTAGGGAGGCAATTCCTTCCTTCCCCTCTCTCTTCCTCTTTGTCAAGCGTACATAGCCTCTGGCAATTAAAAAAGTAACAAAGAAAGAAATGATGCTTACCCATAGTTATCCTGTCAACCCTACCTAACAATAATAAAGTAAGTTTACATTTCCAGAGATGACCCTATAGAATAGATTCTGGACCCACCCTCCTTTAGTGCCTCTACGTAAAGGCACCCAAAAGTGTTAGTTAGATAAGGCACATTTGCAGTTGCTAGCAAGGTAGGGACTCTTTTTGTGGTCATGACTGCAGCGAATGAGAAACTTCATTCTAAAAGCCTTGGTGGTAACTGTCCTCCCATGATTTGAGGATTTTATTTCTTAGTTCTCATGGTGATCCTTGCTTGCTTCAGCAATGTGGCATGACCTCTCTAACCTCCTGGCACAAAGGAAGCTTTGGAGTCTGTCAGAATTGAGTTTGCATCCCTTTGCGACCAGCTGAGCAGCTTCAGGCAATTTACTTAACCTCCCAATTGTTCAGTTTCTTTATTTGTAAAATGAACATCATAATACCTGTTCTCAAAAGAAAATGAGAGAACATGTATGAAGTGCACATATATATTTGGCACATATACAGTGTTCAACATGGTAGCTATTATTATATTGAACAAAATCCTCACTCCACTGCTATCATCACAACTCTTTCTGTTCTGAAAATCCCCTGGCTTTTTTTTTTTTTTTTTTTTTTAGTATTAAAAATATTTTATTGAGGACCAGTGAGTGGTGTGGTCATTAAGAGCACTGGACTCCTATGTGGCTGACTGCAGTTTGAGACCCGGACATGGTGGCTTGCTTTCTCACTGTCTCTCTCTCTCTCTCTCTGTCCCTCTCTGGTCAAATTAAAATAAATAAAAAATTAAATAAAATAATTCAAAAAATATTTTATTAAAACCCTTTTGATGAGACCAGGTTTTTTGTTTTTGTTTTTGTTTGTTTTTGAGAGGTTTTTGCTATAGGACGCATGCACTCGCCAGACAGACAGAGAGAGACAGAGAGACAGAAAGCGAGAAATTACCCCCCACGGGAGATGGCCACACCGCAATCCCTTCTCCTCCATTCTCCTTTTGGGATCTTGGGCACGCATGCACCCAGCATGTTTTAAGCCACCAGGTCCAGGACTCGAACCATGGTCGACTTCGTGGGAGTCCAGCCACATAGCCATTTTGCTAACTGCTGGTCCCCAGAGACCAGGTTCTTGCATTTTAAGACTAAGTATTTAAACGTGAATGAAAACTGTTTGATATGTAAGTGTCCCAAAATGCCTTGCCATTTTGTCCAGTAGTTGACAACTGCCTGCACAGGCTAATACAGGAAAGATGTTCCTAGGTTCTGCCCAACCTAGGAGGACCAGACAGAGGTCATCCCTTTTGTCAGTAAAATCTGTAGCCTCCTTGGAGAAATGGCTTGCTCTGCCCTTGTCACAGCTTGAATTTGTAGGAACCATTCATCACCTCGGCATCCCGAACTATACCAACAGCACTGCTCCAGAGGGGTCGATTCTAAACCTTGGGCTTTCGTTCACGAGGTTAGCACATCACCTCGGTGAAAGGGCGCTTCCCCTGGCTGGGCTTCCAGAGCTGTCATGCTTGATTCAAGGATAGCACATCAGTGGATGCCTTAATACTCCGTGGTGCTGGGGATGTGCCTGCGTAGATCGGAGACCAGTACAAGGGACTGCTGTCCAATGACAGTGCACGGAGCCAAAGCCAGCTGCCTTCTGCTCATGCAGCAGGGGACTCCGCTGCAGGGAGTTGTACAGTGCAACGTGCCTACCTAGCAGGGGAGACCCCATTGTCCAAAGGCTCTCCTTACTTCTTTGACGTTAGCATCCCACACTCACACTTTACTCTGCTGTACATAAGCATAACAAAACTTTTGACATTTTATATTCTGGAGCCATCCTATTTCTGAAGCCTTAAACTTGGCTATAGCATCTGCCACCACAACTTCCCACCTTTCTTACTATTTCACTTCCTTTTCACTACAACTGATGCTCTGGACCTTCACCGAGGCATCTGTCTGGTCTCTGCCAGGCAGGCATGGATTGATTCTTTCTTAAATTAGTTGAGGACTCAGGGTACTTCACTCTCTTGGTGGCTTTTTCGGTTGTTCTATCTTGCTTTCTGTTTGGCCTGACTGGCAAGCACCCATACAGTTTTTTTCTCCCTAGTCCCAAGGCAAAATAAATTCCAGATTCCTTTCTATGGCCCAGTGTCCTCTGTGTCCTGATCTGCTGACCCCTATCTCCACCCCTTACATAGTGATGGTCCTAGTTCCTTGCCAGCTGTGCTTTTTACACTTGTTTCTTTCAAGTACTGGAATCAACAAGTTCTTGCCTGCCATAGAACTCTCGAAATGCCTGTGTTACCCTCTGCTTGGGCCTTGCCATTCTTCAGGTCTCAAATGTCATCATTTGGGAGAGTCTTTGTCACTGCACCCAGTGAGATTCCTTCAGAGCAGTGACCACAGGTCAGTTATCTATCTGTTTGACAGGCTTTCTTCTGGATTAAGCTCCAGGAGAACAAGGATCATGACCAAAATTTTGTTCACCCTTGTCAATATACCCACTCTCTCCTATTACATGCAGCATATAAAATGTTTTTCTAAGTGTCTATCAAATGAATGAGAAAATGAAGAAACACAGGTTGGTCCTGCTGTTTTCCAGATTTAGCAGTGGCTTGCTCAGCAGTCACTCTGCTCCTGCTCAATTCTTTCTCTTGTCTGCTGGCACCACCCCAGCCTCCTGTCTGGAGTAGCATAACCTTCTACCCTCTCCACAGGTAACTGACGCCGGGATCTGCTGATATCTCTGCTACTGAACTAAACTTTTTAAACTCTCATACAGCGAGGGACCAGCAGTTGGCAAAATGGTTACATCGCTGGACTCCCACGTAGTCAACTGCAGTTCAAGTTCGAGTCCTGGATCTAGTGACTTAAAACTCATGCCAGGCGCATGTGTGCGCATGCCCAAGATCCTGAGAGGAGAATGGAGAAGGGATTGTGGTGTGGCCCATCCCTGGGTGATATCTTGCTTTCTGTCTCTCCGGCAAGCACACGTGCCCTATAGAAAAAAAAAAATCTCTTAAAAAACAACAACAACAAAAATCTCATAAAGTAGGTGCTGGCAGATGGTGTGGTTGTTAAGGTGCTGGACTCCCACATGGCTGACCATGGTTCAAGTCTTTGGACCTGGTGGCTTAAAATTCATGCTGGCACATGTGTATGTGTGCCCAAAAGCCCACAGGAGGAGAATGGAGAAGGGATTGAGGTGTGGCCATCCATATTGGGAGAGTGATTTCTCACTTTTCTTCTCACCCTCTCTGTGTCTCTCTCCAGAGAATACATGCACCCTTTGGCAAAAACCTCAGAAAAAAATCTCATAGGGTTTTAGGAAAAAAAGGTGTCTTTTATTTAAGACTAATTTTTGGGACCAGCAGCTGGTTATGTTGCTGGACTCCCATGTAGTCCACAGTGGTTCATGTCCCAAGTCCCAAGGCAAAATAAATTCCAGATTCCTTTCTATGGCCCAGTGCCCAGGCCCAGTGGCTTAAACCTCACTTCAGGTGTGTGTGCACGCATCCAAGATCCCGAAAGGATTGTGGTGTGGCCATCCTCTGGGGGTGGGGGGAGGTTGTGATTGTGATTCTCATTTTCTGTCTCTCTGTCACTCTGTGTCTATAGTTGAGTGCACCCTATAGCAAAAATCTCTCTCTCAAAACAAACAAACAAACAAACTTTTTTTTAAAGAGGTTTTTGCCTTAGGGCGCATGCGCTCACCAGAGGAAGAGAGAGACAGTGAAAGAGAAAGTGGGAAATCACACCAAGGGCAAGGATTGGCCATGCCGCAACCCCTTCTCTTACATTCTCCTCCTGGGATTTTTGGCCATATATGCACACACGTCCGGTGTGATTTTTAAGCCACCTGGTCTGGACTCGGTAGACCATGTGGGAGGAGTCCAGCACATAATTGCTACGCCATTTTCTGGCCCCATGACTTCTTCTTCATCTCTTTTCTTGATCTGCTCTCTCTCTCTCTCTCTCCCTCTGTACTTTCGCAGTTTCAATTCTTTCTCTAGCATCTTGTTTCTTACAACTTTATTAACTTGATAGTGCCTTTTCTATTCCTACACAAATTAAAACAATAAAAAAATTAAAGAATTAGCAACAGAAAACCTAGAACACTGCCTTGATATTGAATCTCCTACTAGCTTGTGTTGTAACTCTCTTTCCCTTCCTATCCAAAATCTTTAAGAGTAACCTCTAATTGCTTCCCTCTGCTTACCCTCCTTCCCTTAGCCTCCTAGAATTAGTAGGTTGTAACCTACCCCACTACCGGGCCTCATCACAAGCTATTGATGGGTTTCTAAATCTAAACCTCATAGATGTGAAGGAGTTCAGGAAATGCCACTCTGAAATATGACACTGGTATGCTGATTGCTTTCAGCTGAAGGCATGTGGGAAACAGCTGATGCAGGCAGAAGCTTTCTCTGAATTTCTCTTTTCTGCTTAAAGGTGATTTCTCCCAAAGGAACTCAAATGCCATGAATCCTCTCCTTGAGAATCTTATCAACGAGGGAGGATTAATTTGGATGACCAGGCTCACAGGAGAGGAGACTGGAGATTGGCACCATACCCAGAGAGATTGTCTCCTATTCTTCTGAAGGTGTTTATCTTTCCCAAAATTTATTTACTTTCCCCTAAATTGCCAACAAGTCTTCTGACTTCCTGATGAAGAGAGTATATCAGTTTCTAGCTCTTACTGGGTTTTTGGGTATTCACTTTTTTTTTTTCATGTTATAACTCAATGCATATAATAGATTTATACATCCTTTTTTCTCTGTCAACTGTCAGTTTATTTCATAGACTAAGTTGCTGAACCTTTAGATATTTTAGATTTACTCTAAACTACATGGGAGTCCAGCAACATAGCCATTATGCCAACTGCTGGTCCCTAAAAAAATTTTTTAAGAGATTTTTGCCATAGGGCATGCACACTCACCAGAGAGACAAGAGAGACAGTGAGAAATCACCCCCAGGAGGGATGGCACACTGCAATCCCTTTTCCTCCATTCCCCTCTCAGGATTTTGGGCATTCATGCATGCACACACACCCAATATGAATTTCAAACTGCCAGGCCTGGTACTCAAATGGCAGTGGGGTGGGACATGTGGGAGTCCAGCACTGTAACCATTAGGCCACCTACTTACCGGCCTCTTTTAAAAATTCTTTCGGCTTCCAAAACATCATCTTCTTTTCTTTTCTTCCTTTCTTCCTTTCTTTCTCTCTTTCTCTCTTTCTCTCTTTCTTTCTTTTTTTTTTTTTTTTTCTTTCTTTCTTTCTTTCTTTTTTTAAAAAAAAACTTCATATAGTTTCTCAGTTCCTTTTACTAGCTTATCTCTCTTTTTTTTTCCCCTTAAGTGTTTGTGTTTTCAGATTTATGAACCTAACTCTCCTTAGCCATGGTTTTTCTTTTGTATTTACTATATTGGAGAATTCTTCCACTATTTTGAAAGGAACATGAGTCAGAAATCTAAATGTCATCCTGTATCCTAGCTTCAGTCCTTCTCAATAGTTGGTCATCAAATGCTATAAATTCTCTCTCTTAACTATCCTTCTCATTCATTTTCTTTTTCCTTTCCCTGTCAGTATGCCTCAGTTTCAGCTGTTCATCTTTTACCTATACTACTGTAGTAATCTCCTTGTCTACCAATGTGTCTCATTGCTTTCAGACTATTTTTGTAAAGCACAAAGGTGGCCTATGTGTTTAGCCTTACTTTTTGTGTTTTCCACACTGAACCCACTGTTTAACATGTGCTGAATTGGGGCTAGCAGGTGGCTTGGTGGTTAAGGTGCTGGACTCCCATGTGGTTTACTGCAGTTTAACTCCCAAACCTGGTGGCTTGCTTTGTCACTTTCCTTCTCTCTCTTTCTATCTCTCTCTGTGTCTCTCTCTGGTGAGTACATGTGCCCTATAGCAAATTAATAAATAATAATAATAAATAAAATTAAATAAACAATTCCTTAAAAAATACTTTGTGCCAAATCACTTGCAGGTCCCCTGATGCACTGAGCTGTTTCATGTCTTCATGCCTCAGGAAGTAATACTGATTACTTTCAGCTGAAGGCATTTGGGGACCAGCTGATGCTGGCAGAGGCTTTCTTTGAATTTCCCTTTTCTGCCTAGAATTTCTCTTGCTGCCCTCTCACAGAACACCTCAGGTTCTTCACATGATCAGAGAGCAACCACTGATCTTTAAAAAAAGAAATTATTTTTAATTATAGTAAAATACGTATGAAATAAAATTTACCATCATAACCATTTTTTTAAATGCCAGATGGCATGTGTGTCTATATGAAATGAGAGTGATAATGAGGGTGAGTAACAGAGAAGGAGAGAGTGAGAGAATTGGTGGGGGGTTGTAGGGTGGGGAAAGCAACCTCTAATTGGGCCTGGTCATTCTGCAAGCCATTTTTCTTCAATTCTCCATCCTGTCAGGATCTTGGGCACACTGAAGTGTTTTTTGAGCCATTGGGGCCGGGACTCAAATCCTGGCTGGCCATGTGGCTTCCAACTACCTCTGTGTAGTGCTTAACCATTGCACTATGGAGCTGGCCCCAGTTATTGTCTTTTTGTAAGGGGCTTATTCTATTAGCATAATGTCATTAATGTTCATCCCTACTATAGCATGTGTCAGAATTTCCTTTCCCCTTTTTTATGTTTTTTTTTTTTAATTTCAAGAAAAGCATTTTTAATTTCAATAAGTCAAAATCCAACAATGTTAAGAAAATTTTGCCTAAGACTTAAAGCCAGGAAAAAGATTAGGATTCTGTTCAAATGATAGGCAGATACTAAAAACTCAAAAAAACTGATATGGACAAAGGTAAAATCTAGTAATAAGTGCACTGTAATTTTCTTCTGAAACATTTTTTCCTCTCTCCAGTCCCCTTTTATCAAAGAGACATAAGCTAACTTATTTGCATAAATAAATAAGTAAATAAATAAATAAATTTAATCTCCATTTGCCCTGTTATTTGCACAAAGCCCCGTAAGAATACTGCTTGTTTAGTTGGCTGTGCTGAAACTTTTTATAAGGAACTTCAGGTTAGACTCTTTAAAAAGCCTTCTAAGGCTACTGAGACAAGTCAGGGACTCACCATCTGCCTGTGCCTTAAGTATCTGTATTTGAAAGTTTTTGGGCCTGTCAGGAAGTGACATTCTTTACTTATCTGCCAGGCAGAACTGTTTATGGTACCAGGCAATCTTGGCTTTCTTGTGGTCTACCTTAGTTTCTTAGTTTTTTTTGTCATATCTTCAGAAATGACATTCCAGTCAAAGTCCTGGCAACAACCAGTATTTCAAATTTCTGGTGCAAGGCAACAGATATTATTGAACTTAAGCAAATAACCATTCTGCCACAAAATAAATATACCCATAAATATTTTCCAATTCCAAAGGGGTAAGGAAGTGAGAAAAGTTTATTTCTTAATTTCAAAAAAAAAAGAAAAAAGTTTAGCAAATTGCTGAACCTATCAACAGCTCAAAAGAAGACAAAAATCCTTAAATCTGGAAAACGAAACAAAGGAGAAAATCACTAATGTTTTAGTCAAAAGTCATAAAATTCTGTTTCTCCTGTACAGTCTCATGTAATTAACCTCTCTTCTGTTGGATTTGCAGAGTTACTGTGGTCCAATTTTTCTGTTTAAATTCTGGAAGTTAATGTTCAACATTATTATTGATCTTTCCAGACTTGTCCCTACCATTAAGTTGGCCATTTTCTTGGTGTTTTTCTTTTTCTTTTTTTTTTTTTTTTTTTTTTTGTTCTGTTATTTCTGTGTGTCCAACTTTAGTTTTCCTGGTATAGCACTCCTTTCAGAACTTCTTAAAGAGCTGGTCTCGTGTTAATAAATTCTTTCAGGTTTTGTTTATCTGAGAATGTTTTTATCTTTTCTTCCCACTTGAAGGATAATCTTGCCAGGTATAGTATTCTTGTTTGAAATTGTTTTTCACTTAACACTTTAAATATATTTTCTATTCTTTCCTTGCTTGCATTGTTTCCAATGAGAAGTCCTGTGTTAGCCTGATGGGATAACCTTTGTATATAACTTGACGTTTCTCTCTTGCCAATTTTAATATCTTATCTTTGTGGTTTTAGTCAATCTGGTTGTGATGTGCCTTGGAGAAGATCTTCTTGGATTGATTCTATTTGGGGTCCTTTGTACTTCTTGGATCTGGATATTTGCCTCTCTAGGTTTGGAAAGTTTTCTTCCAAGATTTCATGGAATAGACTATCAATACCCTTATTAGTTTCTTCACCTTCTGGGATACTGATTATCTAGATGTTTGGTTGTTTAATGGCATCTGGTATTTCTTGTATATTATTCTCATTTTTTCGGTTATTTTCTCAGTCTTTTTGGTGATTTTTTTCAAGATCAGAGGTTTTATCTTCTACATCTGAGATTCGACCTTCTTCATGATCCAATTTGCTTTTAATACTTTCAAGGGGGTTTTGATTTCCTGTATTACAGCCTTCATCCTAACAGTTCTGCTTAATTCTTTTTTATGGTGTGCATTTCTTCATTCAGATCATGGAAGAACTCTCTCCACTCCTGGAACTCATTGTCCTTTTTCTCTTGCATCTTCTGGATTTTGTTGTCTCTCTTCTCTTGCATCTCTGTTAGTTTAGTCATTATGAATATTCTGAAATCCTTATCTGTCATACTCATGAGTTCCATTGAACTGTCTATGGATAGTGAAGGATTTTTCTTTTCTCTTGAGGGAGAGATATTTTTCTGGGTTTCTCATATTTTTTGTGCCTCTGCAGTGGTTTCTGGTCATCTGATGGATTATACGTTTCTTCTTAATTTCTTGGAGTTAAATCTCAGTGTTCAGAGGCATGCAGGAAGAGGTGATCTGCATTATCTCTGTAGTTCTGTCCTGATACTCACTAAGCAACCTGTGCTTTTGTCGTTGGAACTGGATATTACAAAGGCCTCCTGGTTTCTAGAGAACAGGCACACCTGGGCTGAGCTGCAGTCTCCCTCCCTCCCTCCCTCTTCCTTCCTTCCTTCCTTCCTTCCTTCCTTCCTTCCTTCCTTCCTTCCTTCCTTCCTTTCTTTCTTTCTTTCTTTCTTTCTTTCTTTCTTTCTTTCTTTCTTTTTCTTCTTTCTCTCTCTCTCTCTCTCTCTCTTCCTTCCTCCCTCTCCCTCTCCCTCTCCCTCTCTCTCTCTCTCTCTCCCTTCCTCCCTCTCCCTCTCTCTCTCTCCCTTCCTCCCTCTCCCTCCCTCCCCCCCCCCCTCTCTCCTTTCTTTCATCATTATATTGTTTATATTACATTGAATTGCATATAACTTCAGGGTTTCAACTGAGAGTTCAGAGGCGTGTAGGAGGATATGAGCCATGCTTTGTCTGCAGCTCTGTCCTTCTCCCTGCTGCTCGCTCTGCAGTCTCTCTTCTCTGATTTTTAGTCACTTGGTGGTATATTCATGTTGGGCTAATTTGTTGGAGGTTTCTGCAACTGTGAACTTGTGTGCTTTCCTTTAGTGTGAGGTACTTCTGTGCCAGTTTCTCTCATCTACTGTGTTTCGCAATGTGATATCCACAAAGAGATTTGAATTAAGATTTATGAAGAGGAATTTACCCTTTTGTGCAGCTCTAAGCCTAGCAGAATTCAGAGGTTTAGATACTATGTACATAAACCTGTCTCTACACTCACTCAGTGAAAGCTGGGCAGCAATATGATAAAGCAAGGTAGGAGAAGAGAATACAAACAGAAAAAAGATAAGGAAAAAGAAAAAGAAACAAAAGACAATAGGCAGAAAAATTAAGAAACAAACAAACAAAGTGTGCACCAAGTAAGCATGACATGTGAAATGAGCAGAGCACCTCAGGTGTAGATATTTCCCTACAATGCCCCTGTGCTGCTGTTCTCCATCAAACTTCTGTAAGCTATCTGAAGATAAGCTGTATGTTCCAAGCAGAGGGTTCTTCACACTGTAGTGCTTATGAAATTTACAGGGTAGTGTTTTTTGACATACTCTGATTTCTGCTTGTTCTTTCTTGCACTTCAGTACAAAGTTGAACACACATAAACTTTTGGATTATGTGTCACTTGCTAGCAAAATGACCAGTACAGGGATGGTCATTTGTCTCCATCTCAATTTGCTTCTTTTGGTGCTTCTCTGCTCTGCACAGCTATGTGGCTGCGCCAATCCACCAGCCTCCAGCGAATTTCTTCCCCTTTCAAGGCCAAATATATTCCGTGGTGTGTATGTGTGTTTTCTTTCATGAGATGCTCCTGTGAGTGTAATATGTCTGTATACCTTTTCTCTTTAATCTATCTACAGTCAGTTAGTTTTATACCTTAGTTTATGAATATGTGAACTCAGTTTGTTTATCTAATCATCTGTTGTTGAACTGTCCGATTGGTTGATGGACTCTTAATTATTGTGACTAATGCTGCTATGAAAATAGCTGTGGAAATATCTCTGAGACCCTGCTTTCAGTTCTTCTGGATATTTAACAAAAAGTGGAATTGCTGGGTCATATGGTAATTCAGTGTTTAATTTGAGGAAATACTGTACTATTTTCTATAGTGGTTGCATTATTTTACATTTCTACGAACAGTGTACACGTTTCAGCACTTTTCTATTCTCTTGATAGTAGCCATTCTATTGAATATGCACTGATACCTCACGGTGATTTTGACTTGCGTTTCCCTAGTCATTAGTGATGTGAGCGTCTTTTCATGTGCTTTTTGGCTGTTTGTATATCTTCTTTAGAGAGGTGTCTTTTCAACTCCTTTCCCTGTCTTTAAATTAGGCTTTTTGATGTTTTGTTGTTGAATTGTAGGGGTCTTTATATTCTAGTATTAACCCCTTATCAGCTATATGGTTTGCTAATATTAGGTTGTCAGGGAGGTCATGACATATTTTTCTATTCAAAAATGTGTCATGACTTTCCCAACTGTCCCATTTTTCCCCCCCTATTCCATAGGTGATATTTTCATTCTATTGATTATATCTTTTGAAGGATGGAAGGTTTCAATTTTGATGTAGTCTAATTTATTTATTTTTACTTCTGTTGTCTGTGTTTTAGGTATCCTATCCAAAACAAAAAACCCACCACCAAATATAATGTCATGAAACATTCTATGTTTTCTTTCAGACTTTTATAGTTTTGGCTTTTATGTTTAGGTCTTTGATCCATTTTGAGTTACTTTTTGTATATGATGTACGGGAAGAAGCCAACTTCATTCTTTTGCAGGTAGATACCCAGTTTTCTCAGCATCAACCCCTTGTCAAAACCATTGGACTATTGTTATAGTCCTTTCCTGATGCTGTAATAAATTATCTTAGACTGGGTAATTTATAAATAACAGAAATTTATTTCTCACAGTTGTGGAGTGGAAATCCAAGATCAATTTATGATGAGGGCCTTGTTGCTGGGCCCTCATGTGCTGAAAGGGGCAAGTGAACACTATGTCCTCCCATAGTGGAAGGACAAAAGTGCTAAAAAGGACAGATAGGTTTATTCATGCCTTTTTTTTTTTTCCCTTTAGAGAGACTTTTGCTATAGGGTGCATACGCTTGACAGAGAGACAGAAACAGAGAGACAGAAAGTGAGAAATCATCCCCCCACTTCCAGGGGGATGGCTACACCAAAGTGCCCTCTCTTCCATTCTTCTCTTGGGATCTTGAGCAAACACACATGCCCTGCATGAATTTCAAGCCACCGAGTCTGGGACTTGAGTTGCAGTCAGCTATGTGGGAGTCTAGCTATGTAACCATTATGCCATCTGCTGGCCCCTATTCATAACTTCTTATAAGGGTCCTAATCCCCATTCACGAGGTCAGAGCTCTCCTTCCTGGTCTAAATTTTTTTTTTTTTTTTTTTTTTTTTTTTTTTTTTTTTTTTTTTTTTTTTTACCAAAGGCCTCACCTCTTTCTTTTCTTTTTTTCCTTTTCTTTTTCTTTTCTTTCTTTTTGCCATAGGGTATGTACATTCACCAGGGAAAGGGAAAAGTGAGAAATCAGTCCCAGGGGAAATGACCATGCCACATTCCCTTCTCTTCCATTCTCCTCCTTGGATTTTGGGCATGTAAGCACATGCATTCTTTGTGATTTTCAAGCTGGTGGGTCTAGGACTTGAACTACAGTCGGCCATGTCAGAATCCAGCACCTTAAACACCATGCCACTTGTTGGCCCTGGCCTTTCCTCTTAATACCATACCTTGGGGATTAGGTTTAAAAATACAAATTGTGGAGAGACACAAACATTTAGACTATAGCAACTGCATACACAGAGATTTAGTTTTGAGCTCACTCTTCTGTTCCATGGGTCTGTGTTTGTCTTTTTTTTTTTAAATGCCAGAGGGTGTATGCATTTAAATGTGTGCAATGGAGGGAGGGAGAAAGGGAAGGGGGTGAAGAGAGACAGAATAAAATTACCTTCAATGGGCATTGGTCACGCTGCAATCTCCTTTCCTCTATTCTTCCTTCCCATTAAGATCTTGTATATGCACACATACAAGCCTGGTGTAGTTTTCAAGCCACTGGAACTTAAACTTGAACACTTAACCCACTGGGCTATGGGGCTGGCCCTGTTTATCTTTATGCAAGTACCACATTGTTTTGACTACTGTAACTTTTAATAAGGTGTGTGCCCTGAGGGCATGTGTGTGTGTGTGTGTGCCCCAAATCTTGAAAGGAGAATGGAGGAGAAGAGATTGTGACATGGCCATCCCTGAGGCTGACTTCTTCCTTTCTATCTCTCTATCTGTCCCTCTCTCTGTGTCTCTCTCTCAAGAACAAAATAAGGTGTGTGTATGTGCATATGTGTGTTGTGTTTTTAGACCAGGTCTCTCAGTGTTACAACCTTCTTGTCTCAGTGTCCCGGGCAGCTGGGATTAGAGATGTGCATCATCACACCTGGCTCCTTCAGACAGATTTCACCATGTAGCCTATGTTGGCCATGACCTTGCAATCCTCCTGCCTCAGACTCCTGAGTAGCTGGGACTACTAATGCTTCAGTGCTAGTTTAGAAATCGTTCTCAATCAGAATGAAAACTCTTTAAATTATTCTGTCACCTTTATATTTCCAGAGCTGTCACGTAGTAAAGATTCAATAAATACATTCTTTTACTTGATAAATCAATGAAAAAAATGTGTCATGTAAGCATGAAAGTCTAATTGAGAGAACATTTAACGTTAGGCAGCCTTCGTTCCCTCCTTTACATTTGTGGCTAACTCTGCATGAGAACTGAACCTAGTCCTGATATTCTAGAATCCCTTAAGGATGAGGTACCAGAACTCTGACGGTGCACTTCGACTGCTGCTTTTTAGGATAAGCAGGAAACGGAGAGGTAATTTAATACGGCCTCATCACTTCAACCAACTGTCGGGGTTAAGTGATGTTCCAGAACACAAGCTGAATAACAGAGAAACTGAGCCACGGTTAGAACATACAGTCTGGTTGTCTTTCTCCTCAGCTGTGGTGGAATTAATGTCATTCTTCTGACATCAAAGTATAATTTTCAAGAGTTGCTTTTAAGGATGAAACATTTAAAAATTTTATTTGACAGTTGTACACAGTAATCAATTGGAAATGTCTACTTAAAATGATGAGTATAAGAATTTAAATTGAAGTTGATTTCAACATTATGTCAGCCTGTATAATGAAGCATATAGTTTAACTGACTTGCTAAAACCATCTAAAATGAAACAGTTTAAGCTGCTTGAGGATACAGGAATCCTTTAAATAGTAAGTGATACCATAGGAATAACAAAATGTTTTATGGCTTTTAAGGTTTTAGGTGATTGAAAAGGGATTCTACAGTTTTACTGAGATTTCTCATTATATGTGACATGGTTTTGTTATAACTTGCAGTTAGTAGAAACTCTCTCCAATTGCAAAGCATAGCAAGTGCTCAGTACTTGCTATCTTATGCAATATTATTCAATCACGAATCAGTGTTTTTAAAACAAAAATATAGCATACCATTTGTCATACCCAATATAATGAAATAGAATATCTAAGCTTAAAAATGTATTAGGACCACTTAATTTACGTTTAGCATTCTAGATTCCTCTTATTAATAAAGCTTTCTGTTCAAATTCTCAATTAGAGACTATGTTATATATAAACATCCCTAACAATGTTAGAAAAAAGGAGAAATGGCAAAAGGGAGGAAAGGGGGAATATATTTGCTTTAAAAATAGCCTTATGGGACCAGCAGATGGCATAATAGTTATGTCTCTGGACTCCCACGTAGTCAACCATGGTTCAAGTCCCAGACCCGGTAACTTAAAATTCACACCAGGCACATGTGCATGCATGCCCAAAATCCTGAGAGGAGAATGGAGGAGAGGGGATTGCAACATGGCCATCCCCCCTTGGGGGTCATTTTTCACTTTCTGTTTGTCTCTCTGGCGAGAGCATGTGCCCTATAGCTAAAATCTCTCCAAAAAAAGGAAAAAAAAATTAAAAATAAATTATTTTATGAAAATTGATTTACTAAATACAGTTTAATTTCAGATGACTTTAGCAACTTTACATTTTTTTCTTTCCTTTTTTTTTTCCTTCCCAATTTACTCTAGGTTTCAAGTGCTTAACAAAAAGAGACAAAGAGGGAGAGAGAGAGACAGAAAGCGAGAAAGTACCCCCTAGGGGAAATGGCCACACCAAAATCCTTTCTTCTCATTCTTTTGGGATTTTGACATACTTGCACATGTGTCCAGCTTGTTTTCCCAAGCTACCAGGTTCGAGACCTGAACAATGCAGTTTTCTTTGTGGGATCCAGCTCCATCGATCCCTACTCCACATGGGCCTAGTCTTTACATTTTATTATATTTGTTTTTTAAAAGAATTATTTATTTAATTTTATTTACTATTATTATTTTTTATTTTCAAATTTGATATAGGGCAGTTACACTCACCAGAGAGAGAGAGAGAGAGAGAGAGAGAGAGAGAGGGAGAGATAAAGCAAGCTGCCAAGTCTGGGACTTCGACCATGGTTGGCCATATGGGAGTCCACACCTTAACCACTCTACTGCGCCACTTGCTGGCCCCTACATTTTAAACATAAATTTATTACTGCTGTGTATTTTTACAGTGTTCACCTGAAAAAATCTCATACCTACAAACAGGCCTATGTTATTTTTTTTGGGGGGGTGGGGTCTTCAAAAGCATTAATAGAAAATACATATTGTAAAAAAACTGTTATGGGGGCCAGCAGGTGATGTGGTGGTTAAGGTGTTGGACTCCCACATGGTTGACCGTAGGTTCAGCACTGGACCCAGTGGCTTAAAATTCATGCTAGGCATGTGTGTGTGCATGCCCAAAATCCTGAGAGGAGAATGGAGGAGAAGTGATTGTGGCATGGCCATCCCTCTCAGAGGGTGATTTTTTACTTTCCTTCTCTCTCTCTCTCTCTCTCTCTGTTTCTCCAGTGAGTGTATGTGCCTTGTGGTAAAAACAACAACAACACCCTCCCCCCCAAAAAAAAACAAAAACAGAACACTATTCACAGATTTTGAAATTGTTTTTGCACCAAAATATACTTGTACTTTAATTTTACTTCTCTCAAGAAGTTTTTGAAGACTTTCTCTCTCTCTCTCTCTCTCTCTCTCTCTCTATGTATATATATATATATATATAAAAAACCTAAATTCAGATAAATCTGAATACACACAAAATACCAATATAGATAAATCTGTATTGTTTAGGATTATAAAAGTACTTTTAATTAAATTTATATCAGAGTTCTTTCATATAGCAAAGTCTCCTAGTATTTAAAAAATATTTTTAAGAAATTGTTCTTCAGTCAACTTTTATCTTCAGCTGTGAGATAAATTATATTACTCAAGAAATACTCATAGCTGACTTTTGAAGGCTATTTGATATATTGGTTGTGTGATTTTCTGCTTAGTGCTTGAATGAAAGGCT
Source organism: Tupaia tana (assembly GCA_026018925.1). Lineage (NCBI taxonomy): Eukaryota > Metazoa > Chordata > Mammalia > Scandentia > Tupaiidae > Tupaia > Tupaia tana. The sequence goes on from JAKSZU010000002.1 coordinate 73,282,095, forward strand.
GTGATACGAGAAGAAATTGAGCAGTCTCTTCAATTATTCATAAGCTTTTCTTCCAGAATACAAGTTAACACAGATGAAAAATGACATGTAGTTTCACATAAGCAAAAACCTCCTCTTATCTTAAATATGATATTTCTATAACAAACACTTAATTCTCTGGCTAACCAATATTATGTCATCTTTTATACTGAAATGTAGTTTAAATAACTTGCCGAAACCATCTAAAATTAACTGCTATTAGGAATATAAAATCAATCTTAAAAAGTACTTTTTAAAGAGAAGACATTTTCTTTGTCTCATTTCTATGTACCTAGAGAACATATTATACTGAAAAAGTACCTAATAAAATTAAGTGTTATTTATGATAAGTATTATTTAAAACAATATTATAAATCAGTATCATCAAAAATTTCAGATCCAGTGAATAAGGAGAGCTGTTGGGTCAAAATCTGATATAAAGTAAATCAGTAAGTTAAAAAATATTTCTTAGGACCAGCAGTTGTGTAATGGTTACGTCGCTGGGCTCCCAAATAGTCAACTGTGGTTTGAGTCCCAGACCTGGTGGCTTGAAACTCACACCAGGTGCAAGTGTATGCACTCTCAAAATCCCAAGAGGAGAATGGAGGAGAGGGAATTACATTCCTCCTTGGGGTTGATTTCTCTTTCTGTCTCTGTCTTTCTGGTGAGTGCATGCACCTTGTAGCAAAAATCTCTCTAAAAAAAAAATATATATATATATATATATATTTCTTTAGGACTGGCCCTGTGACCTGCTGGTTAAGGCAGCTGGATCTTATAGGACCAACTGCACAGTTCAAGTCCTGGACCCGGTGACTTGAGAAACACTCCAGGTGCATGTGCATACATGCCCAAAGTCCTGAAAGGAGGAAGAAATGGAGTAGAAGGAATTGTGGTATAACCATTCCACATGGGGGGTTGCTTTCTCCTTTCTTTCTCTCTCTGTCCCTCTAGTAAGTACATGCACCCTCTAGAAAAAAAAAAAAAAAAAGAGAGAAATCAACTTAAAATTCTTAAAAGTTAAACAATTGAGTATCTTTAGATCCAATTTTTAGTAAGATTATGTCAAATAAGATAATGTGTAAAAATTAACATAGACACTAAAGATCAGTACAAATGCCTAATTTTTTTTTTTTTTTTTTTTTTTTTTTTTGGAGAGGTTTTTTGCTATAGGGCACGTGCGCTCGCCAGACAGACAGAGAGAGACAGAGAGGCAGAAAGCGAGAAATCACCCCCCAGGGGGGATGGTCACGCCGCAATCCCTTCTCCTCCATTCTCCTCTCGGGATCTTGGGCACGCACGCACACGCGCCCGGCGTGAGTTGTAAGCCACCGGGTCTGAGACGCGAACCGCGGTCGACTACGTGGGAGTCCAGCGACAGCCATTACGCTAACTGCTGGTTCCCAATGCCTAATGTTTTTTAAGCTTCTTTCATAGGAGTAGAGACAGAGATAGAGAAAGACACAGAGGAAGAAAGAAAAACAAGCGCCCCCAATAGGGTTTAATACTGTGATCCCCCCCCCACCCCCGCTAGTCTTTTCAGGATTATGGGCTTGCATCCTGGCATGTACTGGTCAACTGGGGAACTGAATCCATAATCTTTCATATGAATTCTACATTACTGAGCAGTGCACTACCTCTGCACCACCATTCTGGCCAGAAAATATCCACTGTATTTTTTTAAAGAATCATTTATTTAATATTTATTATTATTTAATTTGTTACAGGACACATGGTCACCAGAGAGAAACAGAGAGAGAGGGAAAGCAAGAAAGCAAGCTGCCAGGTCTGGGACTTGAACCACAGTTATCCATGTGGGAGTCCAGCACCCCAACCATCATGCCACCTTGTGGTCCCAATAGCCACTGTTTGAATTGCTATTAAAAGTCCTTTTCTTATATCTGCTGAATATTTTTTTTTGTTAACTCTGAATATTTGAGAATTCCTTTTATTGGGCTGAAATTGGTCCTGTGATACTATGTGCTGTATAAAAGAAGGAAGATATTTATATTTGCTGCCTTCAACAGTATTGTGCTTGGTGCATGGAGGACACACTTAATATGAAAATTAATAAAATGAATTGTGCTTTCACACCTTCAAGCTATCTGTTTTCTGGGGCTATATAAGCATGTTTTTAAGTTGCTATTAGAAGCTCTTCTGTATGATAGTTCTTCACATTTCTGAAGATTCAGAAATTATGCCTTTATCTCTTTAGTTGAATCTTAGGAATTTATCAATAGGAAGTTAATCTACCATAGTATATGGTAAACCTTAAGACAGTCCCAATAAAATAAACCATAAACATGACAGTTTTGCACTAATCGGCCTAATATTTCAACATAGAATCCTTTTGAAATAGTTGAGAATATGCCAAAATAAAGAGGGCCAAAAATGGAATATGATAGGTTAGTTGAGACATTTTAAAAGGTACACCTTTTAAAATTTATGTGAGCTGGGCCAGCAGGTGGCATGGTTAGGGTGTTGGACTACCACGCGGCTGACCGTAGTTTGAGTCACGAGCCTGGCAGCTTGCTTTCTTACTTTCCCTTTCTCTCTCTCTCTGGTCAAATAAAAAAATAATAAATAGATATAATTAAATTAAATAATTCTTTAAAAAATGTTATGTGATGGGGCCAGCAGCTAACATGATGGTTGGGGCACTGGACTCTCACATGACTGACCACAGTTCGAGTCCCAGACCTGGTGGCTTGCTTTCTCACTATCACTCTCCCTCTCTTTCTCTCTCTGGTCAAATTAAAGAATAATAATAATAAATAAAATTAATTAAATAATTAAAACGATGTTATGTGAGCTATCGAGTTCACTAAGTAGTGATTGCTGTGAATACACTCTTAGCCTTTTATACGTTGGTCATGCTATATGCCATTGTCCTTTGTTTTGGCTGACCATCTCCTAAACTTTCTGTGCCATCTCCATGTCAGATGCATCCTTCACAGGCTCCCTAGCTGCTGGGGTAGGGGGCTGTGGTCCTGATTTGATGCTGACTTTGAATCAGAAGTTAGCATCTTGAAGAAGAAAAGGACCGTGCAGAGTCCACTCTGGGGCTAGGGTTGTCATTAGTGGTCCAAGGTAGGAGGCAGCAGTTCCAGCCCTCTGTGTGTTATCCATGGCATCTTTCGTGCCAGCTGTGGTGCCTAATGTTCCCGTGGAACAGGTGTTGGTGCTCCAGGGCCTGGACTCCACTAGGACTTTGGGCATCTCCTTAGCTTCATAGCCTCCAGCCTGGTCATCACAGTGTTCTCCTGTGAATCCCTTTCCTGCCCAATCCAGCCAAAGTTGCTATCTGTTGTGTGCAACTAAGTGTTTTCATGACATTTTAAGGTCTATTTGCTTCCCCTTCTCTATCACTGTAGAAGAGAGAAGAAAACTCATTTGAGGGCAGTGACTACCAGCAGTGGATTTTAGGACATTGAAATGTCATGTTTAGTACATATTAACATTTAGTAAAATTAAGAAATGAAATAGCACAGTAAGATTTTGAAAATGTGGTGGGCTAATATGAGAGGTCTTCAGAAAGTCCATGGAAAATGAGTATTATGACAAAACTACACATAGATTTGAAATTTGTTTTGCACACTAATTTCATATTCCACAAGTGTTTTGAAGCCCTTTTGCAATAAGAAATTTTAAAAAGTTGTCACACTGTGTGTGGTGCCAGAGATGACAGAGAGAGGGAGGAGGAGTTAGCGCCCTTATGGGTTAACTGGTAGTGTGGTGGTGAAGGCAGCTGGATCCCACATGATTGGTAGTGTGGTTTGAGTCCCAGACCCAGTGACTGGAAAAGCACTGCTGGGTGTGAGTGTGTGTGTGTGTGTGTGTGTGCCCAAAATCCCCCCCAAGAGGGAAGAACTGGAGAGAGGATTGCTACGTGACTATCTCCCGTGGAGAATGCTATCTTATTTTGTCTCTCTCTCTCTCTCTCTCTCTCTCTCACACACACACACACACACACACACACACACTCTCTCTCTCTCACTCTGTGTCTCTCCAGGGGTTACACATGTCCTTTGGGAAACTAAAAACTAAAACCTAAACAAAAATACCAACCCCAATTGGGCATGGTCACACTGCACTCCCTTCTACATTTCTCCATCACATCAGGATTTTGAATACACACATACTTGTTTTATTTGTCAAGCCACTGGGGCAGGATTGAAACTGTGGTCAGCCATATGCAAGCTGGCTTCCTTAACCACGAGGCTGCAGGACCTAGTGAAATATTAAGTAAGTTTTTCTCTAGTTTTTCTATCACTTAGTCTCTGCTTGCCCCTCCCATGTTCTCAGAAGAGGAAGAAGCCAGCAGATAGAGTAGAAAAAAGCCTTTGGAGTTTTGAAAACTAAGCATATTAAGTTTTCCTGCCCTTGATGCTGCTGGAAAAGATAGTCTGGGTTGGGTGAAGAAGAGCCAGAGACTGGCCAAGAGTGTGCGTTCTTGTCCCTCCCTCACCCTGTGAATGAAAAAACAATAGGACCACATAAGTCTGAGAGCTGGAGTGACCTGTGCTCTGCCACAGAGGCAGCCAGGCCAGAATCCCTTATGCTCCCAGAAGTAGTGAGGACAAGAGGAGAGAGGATGGTGTTGTGTGTTGGGTGTTCTGACCTTTTCACCCCTGTCCGGAGCACTGTGCTATTTCTATGTGCTCGAGAGTAGCAAGAAGGTAGGAAAATGCCACAGGCAGCCTTGTGTGCCCTTGCTTGTCTTGGTATGGCATGGTGAGCGATGGAATGAAACCTTGTGTACTTCAGAGGCATAGACGTTGCAGAGGGTTATTACATATGTGAGCAAGGGATGGTCCAGCTGCAAAAAACAAGCATGCACATGTCTCAGGAGATGCCCAATGGTGAGTTTCCTTCTTCAACAAAAACCCTGTCCGAGGGGATGATAGGAGCACGTCCAACTGCTGAAGATTTAAAAACATCTAAATTTTTTTTCCACCAGAAAGAAATATACTTTCTAGTTAAAATATAGATGCATAAAGAAAGTTATTCTCACATATAAATTGACCTTGCTTAAAAATTTCTGTCATCCTTAGAATAAAATCCAAAGATTTCACCAGACCCTGCTAGGCCTCCACCTACCCTTCATGACCTTGTCCTTTTACTGTGGTGAGGAACTGCTTAACAATTTTTTTTTTTTTTTTGAGAGAGAGATTTTTGCTATAGGATGCATGCACTCTCTGGAGAGACAGAGAGAAAGAAAATGAGAAATCACCCCTCACGGGGGATGGCCATGCTGCAGTCTCTTCTCCTCCACTCTACTCTCAGAATTTGGGCACACACATATACACGCCCAGCATGGGTTTCAAGCCACTGGGTCCTGGACTCGAGTCACTGGACCACATGGGTGTCCAGTGCCTTAACCACTTCGCCACCTGCTGGCCCCAGCTCAACCTCGCTCACCCTGGAAGTTGTTCCTTTTGCCGGGAGTCCTCTTTCCCCAGATAGATATGTGGTTTTTGTCTACTTGTCAGGTTTTTGCTCAGCTGTAACATCTATACCTTCACCTGCTTCATTTTTTTCTTCCTTTTCACTTACTCAAATTTTACTTTGTTTAATTTATTTGTTTGTGGCAGCCAATATATGGAAGTTCCCCAAGGGCAGGAGAGAATTTGTCTTGGTCATTGTTGTATCTTTAGCACCCAGAACAGAACCTGGCATATGGTAGCCTCTCAGTAAAAGTTTGCTGAATGACTGAGTGATAAACCCAAGTTTGTAAACTGAAATTCATATCTACTATCAGCCTTAATATAACTCAGTCACCTTTAGCTTTTATTTTAAAACGTTTCTTAGAAGCCAGAAAGGAGATTTTAGATTCTCTGTGCAGGAGATGGCATGAATTTAATAGTTTTGAGTTCAAATTTTGTCTTTACTGCTATCTGGCTATGAGCTTTGTATAGGCCTGAAAAGGTGACCATGATCTATTAAGTGAAAAAGGTAAGTGATATGATTACTATATCTCTAACATGATTTTCTGGGATATTTTTAAAAAGAGAAGAGAAATAATTAGTTCTTGATATTTACATTTTTACTAGCATAGGAAAATAGTATAGAATGCCTTGGGATGGGGATTGAAATTGAACAATGACGGGGGAACTAATGCCTTTTTTTTCTTAATTGATCATGGACATCTTTTCTGGTCTCTATGTATATCTTTGAATAAGCTATTAACATTTCAGAATTTCAGTTTCTTAAGTTTTCAAAGTGGGAATAATAATATCGCTCACAGTTATTTGGAGGAGCAGATAATAAAACATACATAAAACCCCTGGCACATGGATGGTGCTCAATGCAGATTCAGCAAGTGCTGTGAACACCTGGTCAGTGCTGTCAGGCGCCCCAGACCTGCTGAGCACTGACATGATTGACACGTGGGCTCTGCCCCAGGAGCTCCTCTTGCGTAAGCATAACGTTCCTCTCTAAAGCGCCTTCTCTGCCCTGCTGTTTATCCTTCCGGCTAGCACAGTGGCCACCCACACCAGCCAGCACCAACAGCACTTAGAATTATGTCATTAGCAAATAAAATGCATCCGTGTATTGTTTTATTTTGTACAGGTATTTCTATTTGAAACTATGCTGTTCTCTGTAAATTATATTCATACTATTTTATTCTTTTTATATGAATCAATCATTACCAAAAAATCTTTCGTTTTCTTAGAAAGGATAATATGGTGTCTTTGTTTTGTTCACTCATACATCTGTTGTATTTTAAGTTCCTACACAGAGAAACAAAAATCAAAAATCTTACACTATGTATAAAATACTCAGGAAGGTTGGAGATACACTGGATTTTGTTTCCATTCAAGTGTTTCTGGTTATAATTATGTGAATTAGTAATCTCCGGACTCCAACAGAATTGGTGGTTAAACTAAATTGTACTTAGGACTCCTGTATTGTGTTTAAAACATCTTTCAATGTTAAGGGTTTCAGCCCCAGGATTGTAGCCTGAAGCATGATCAGAGTTAGGCCACCTAGCCTCTAGTTCCTTCTCCTACCCCTACAAGGAGTATGACCTTGAGCATTGATTTCTTATGGGCGGTGCTCAATTCAGATCCAGGAAGCGCTGTTGCTTACCTGGTCTGTGCTGTCATGCACATGTATGTCATGTCAGCACATCGGGCACCTGGGACACATTTCTTATACTTAAAATTGATTTAATAGTATTAACTACATATGTTTTTGGATTAAAAGCCCAACTTAAAGGTTGTTTACAGATGCTCTTTGAAAGTTTGAATTTTTCATATATATGGCAAATAATTCCTTTGACCTATTTGTGCAGTCTTGTATGATGCTTGTGTAATCATAGCTATGTTTTGTTACTAATATACAGTCAGTTTGTTATTGTGCTTATTTTTAAATTTTTTATTCAAAGGAAGCATGTTCATTGTAATAATTCAGTTAACATAGAGATATATATAAAGAAAGCATCACGGTCATATAGTATTGTTATCCTATAGATACATTGTGGTTTTTTCCTTCTTTGTTAAAAAAAAGTCTCATATATATATAAAGTGATCTTCATTATGAAATAGTTATTTTATTTACATATTATTATTATTTAGAGAGATTTTTGCTGTAGGGTACGTGTGCTCACTGGAGAAACAGAGAGATAGAAAGTGAGAAATCATTCCCTGGGGGGATGGCCACACAGCAATCTCTTCTCCTCCATTCTCCTCTTGGGATTTTGGGCACGCACGCACACACACCCAGCATGAGTTTCAAACTTCTGGGTCCAAGACTGGAACTGTGGTCAGCAATTTGGGAGACCAGTGGCATAACCATTATACCATCTGCTGGTCCCAAATAGTTATTTTTGAGTTGACATTTTTGTAACTAAAGACAACTATATGTTGCAATAGCATTATTGTGTTTCTTTTTATTTTCTTCAGAAATGGCAAAAAGGACATTTCAAGAAAAAGGCATCCTGATAGGAGAAAGCAGAAGTTTTAAGCCTCATTTGACCTTCATGAAATTGTCAAAAGCACCATGGCTCCGTAAGAATGTGAGTGCATGTTTTTATCATAAGCCTTTTTTTGTCAGTCTGTACCAGCCTTAACCCTGGTGGGTACATGAGTGATATGTGTAGCAGTTTTTGATGCACTGCCACGATTGTTCCTGGGATTCCAGGTCGGCTGACTCCAATTTATGATCCTCTCTGGAGTCTGTTCTAGCTGTGTTCTCTTTTCCTGCCATGGCCATTAGGGGCACACTCTTGACCATGACACTGCTATTTCTTCTACTGCCGTATCTGCTCCATCCCTTAAAGAACCTGGAGGAGGTGCCATTGTTCCATTTTGCTCCTTTCTTGCTTATGGTTGTTTGCATCCTACTCTTAAAGCTTTCTCCTCCAGCCTGCGTGCACTGGTATTCTCATTGCAGCTGGGCTCTTCGCGGTGGGAAAAGCTGTTTACCCTTCTTCACATAGCTCTTCCAAGTGTTTCAAAAGACTACTTTTTGCTCTTTCAGCAATTATTTCCATTGAGGGCTTAGAGCACATGTACCGGGGACTGGGGAAGAGGGTAATTGAGAGACACGATCTTCCCCCTTTTCCCTAAGAACCATCAACTGGCACAAGCTAAGGGACTTATATTTTGACTTTTCCCTCTCTCAAGGCACTTTTCTGGCTTTTGAGGCCACCTCTTCATCCTTCAGAGGTTGGTGTGACTTCTAACTTTCTTTTAGATTCAGTCACATTTCTCCTGAAATCCTAAGGACACCTGCCATTGTTTTTTCCCATTTCTGCCTACGGAGTTCCTCATGTAAACTGAGACACCTGATGGCCTGCTCTGACAGACCAGAGTTTTGGAGGTGGGCATGCTAGTGTGCATCCACTCCCTGCCCTCCATAACCCTTTGCTGTAGTTCAGTCTGATTTGCAGCTCTGTAGATGAAGGGCATGGTTATTAGTAAGTAGACCTTTTTTCTAAATTTGGTAAATTTTGTACTTAATGTCTCTGTCCTTAGAAAATCTTTTTGGTCCTTTAAAACGGGATTTGGTTGATTTATCATACTTTGGTTATGAGTTTTCTGAAAATGATTGTTTAAAGATCTCCTCAAAAACGTATCCTGCATTTTTTGATAGTTATTCCCCAAATTCAACAACATCTATAAGGTACTATTCTAGAATATATTAGGTCAAGATAATTTGTATAAATAATAAATTTTGCAATCTGGAGTGATAACTTACAAAACCTATAAGCTGACAGTTTGCTTCTTTACTTATCTTTCTTGTCTTGCTTTCAAATGGATTGCCCTCTTCCAAGTGGTTTGAAACTTAATCACAGAATGACAATCAGTGGTGAAGGTAATATATCCCCATTTCAAAATGTTTCTTTCTCTTTGCAATATTGGTTTTGAAATGAAAGTACCCAAAGACATTTGTTAAAGGAAGGTTTATAAGCTATCCTAGAATGCATATTTTAGCATTTTGACTGCCTTTAAGTGATTTCTTGGCAGTTAATTTCACAGGATCAACTCCCTTGCTCTATAGAAAAGGGAGGTGAGACCTAAAAAGGTTTAACGATTTAAATGAGACCATATTCTCATCAGTTATAGAGCCATGCCTCTGTATCTGGGAATCCATCTTGTCTCATTCTTCCCTCCCACTGGCCAGCTCCACCCAAATTCACTTCCATGTGAGGAGCTCCCTGGCCCAAATCATATTAGTTCAACAACTATTTATTGAGAGCCTACAGTGGGCCAGCCATGGCTCCTGACCAAAATAGAAATAGTCTCTGCTTGAATGGTGTGCAATCTCAGTCAGAGTGCATTTTGTTTAGCTAGCATGTTTAATCTTTAGAACATAAATAATAATCTTTCAGAAAGCCCAAACAGAATCTTTTGTTTTAATTTATAGATAACTCTGTGGCGGTCACTGTCATGATGACTGGTGTTCCTGAATGTTTAAGAAAGGGGATCTTGAACTTTTGAGTCAGCAGGGGCACTTGGGGCAGCTGTACATTTCTGCTCACCACCCTTAGATCTGGAGGGTGACCTGGATAGGGACTTCTGATATCTAGTAACTGCTATTTGATTCTGACCCAGATAGCCTGCAGGATACCTCGTGACCTGCAGGCTTAAATATCCAGCAGTTTCTCCATGCATCCAGTCAACCACAGGGCTAAAAGCAGAATGAAAAGATAGCATACAGAGAAGTGGATTTTATGTATACTGTTTGGAAGTATGTGGTTCCTCAGTTTTTTCTTTTTAACTTTTTTTTTTTTTTCTTTTTTTGGAGAGGTTTTTGCTATAGGGCGCGTGCGCTCGCCAGACAGACAGAGAGAGACAGAGAGATAGAAAGCAGGAAATCACCCCCCAGGGGGGATGGCCACGCCGCAATCCCTTCTCCTCCATTCTCCTCTCGGGATTTTGGGCACGCACGCACACGCGCCCGGCGTGAGTTTAAGCCGCCGGGTCCGGGACTCGAACCGCAGTCGACTACGTGGGAGTCCAGCGACATAGCCATTACGCTAACTGCTGGTCCCTCTTTTTAACTTTTTAACATTTTCAACTATTAATTTCCCTCTCTCAGCACTAATTACTGTCTGGGTTTATTGATCTGAAAACAAGTAGCCATAGACTAAGACAGTAATGGCATGTATTGGTAGCTTTCAGTGTTATTTAGATTACTAATAATAAAAGAGAGGGGATAGAGGAGAGAGGAAACAGTTGGATGTACCCCCCAGTCATATAATAGGATATTCGACTCATTTTACATCATTTATTTATTTTTTTATTTTAAAAGTTATTTTAATGATAAAATTTTATTTGAATTTATGTTCACCATAAACAATTCAAATACATACACATCTATAGTGTGAAAGACATAATTTCTCTCTCTCATCACCATCCTGCCACCCCTTTCCTCCCAATATAATTTCTCTCTATAGGTAACTACTATTGGTATATCCTTCTAGACCTTACTCTGTGCATTGCATACACAGATACACAAACACAAATGCAAACACATATACACACAAATATATGCATATAGTTTCTTTAAAACAGAAATAAAACTTGGGACCAGCGTTAGCGTAATGGCTATGTCGCTGGACTCCCACGTAGTCGACCGTGGTTCGAGTCCCGGACCCGGTGGCTTAAACTCACGCTGGGCGCGTGTGCGTGCGTGCCCAAGATCCCGAGAGGAGAATGGAGGAGAAGGGATTGCGGCGTGGCCATCCCCCCTGGGGGGGTGATTTCCTGCTTTCTGGCTTTCTGTCTCTCTGTCTCTCTCTGTCTGTCTGGCGAGCGCACGCGCCCTATAGCAAAAACCTCTCCAAAAAAAAAAAAAAAAAAAAAAAAACAGAAATAAAACTCAGTATTTTGTTTTTTCCTCATTTAAACATTCTTCCTTTGATAAATAATTGGGTAGATTTCTATTTCTTTGCTACCATAAATGATACTATAGTGAACATCTTTGTTTACTTTTTGTTGGGTAAGGATACCAGTTTTTTTTTTTTAAAGAAGCTTCTTTCTTTCTTTCTCTCTTTCTCTCTCTCTTTCTTTCTTTCTTTCTTTCTTTCTTTCTTTCTTTCTTTCTTTCTTTCTCTCTCTCTCTCTCTCTCTCTCTCTCTCTCTCTCTCTCTCTTTCCTTCCTTCCTTCCTTCCTTCCTTCCTTCCCTCCCTCCCTCCCTCCCTCCCTCCCTCCCTCCCTCCCTCCCTCCCTCCTTCCTTCCTTCCTTCCTTCCTTCCTTCCTTCCTTCTTTAAATTTGACCAGAGAGGGAAGGGGGTGGGGGGCGGGAGTGAGAAAGCAAGTTGCCAGGTCCAGGGCTTGAATCATGGTCAGCTATGTGGGAGTCCAGCGCCTTTAACCACCATGCCACCTGCTGGCCCAAGCATTTCTTTTTTTAAAAAAATTTGCCGGAGGGTGCATGTACTTGCTGGAGACAAGGGGAAAGACAGAAAAAGCAAGAAAGCATTCCCATCCCATAAGAAATGGTTATGTCACAATCCCTTCTCCATCTCTCTCTCCTTTAAGGATTTTGGGCACTCATACACATGTGCTTGGAATGTTTCTTAAGCTGCTGAGTCTAGGACTCAGACTTTATAGTTAGCCACATAGGACCCAGCTGCCTTAATCCCTTAGCCATCATGCTGTGGGCTGGCCCGATATGCAAGTATTTCAAAGAACCAATTTCTTGAAACAAAACTCTAATTTTCAAAAATATCTCAAATTGCCTTTGAAAACAAGGGTACCAATTTATAATCCCACTGCACCATATGAGAAGAATGTTTACTAGGGTGAAAAAGGGCTGTCAAAGATTAGGATTGGTGGCTTGTAAAATTAGTATGGCCCTTTGAGTTGTGAATTATGCAGCTGACACAAAAAACATGTAAAAATTTGTATTCTTTAACTAAGATGTTCTTGCTGCTGATATTATCCTAAAGAAATAGTTTAAAAGAGGACATTCTTTATGCATGTTTACTGAAGCATCATTAATAATAGTGCAAAATTAGAAATAACTTCCACAATAGTAGGGACATGTTAGAGTTAATTATGGTAAATCATGTCAATGATTTAAACAGCTAGTAAAGTAGTTATTTCTTTTGCTTTTTCTCTTTTTTGAGAGGTTTTTGCTATAGGGCGCGTGTGCTCGCTGGAAAGAGAGAGAGAAAGAGACAGAAAGTGAGAAATCACCACCCGGGGGGAGGCCATGTCACAATCCCTTCTCCTCCATTCTCCTCCCAGGATCTCAGGCACGCATGCACATGCTCCTGGCGTGAGTTTAAGCCACCGGGTCCAGGACTCGAACTGTGGTCGACTACATGGGAGTCCAGCAACATAGCCATTACGCTAACTGCTGGTCCCTAAAGTAGATATTTCTAAGGACTCTATAAGAGCATAAAATAGGAAAGAAAAATGTAGAATGTATACTACAATTAAAGCTGGATAAAAATAGTTTATCTGGGTTTGCCTTGAACAATACCTTAATGTGTTTTAGTGTATTTGGGAAGCAAAAAATGGGTTCCCACACAGTGATTCGAGCTGCTCTTAATGTCACCCAGAACACAGTAAATCCTCCGTAGTAAGGATTCCTGTTTTAGTTGGTTGGGGATTTTCTGGGATTCTGAAGAAGGATGGGCCCTTGGTGGGGGGAGAATAGTAAGGGGTGATGAGGAGTTAGATGCCCATGGCAATTCAGGAATGAAGGAAACCAGTAGATTCAGAAAAGCTGAAGGTTTCCCATTGTCTTTGGGAATGTTCTTTTAGTTTCTGCTATGGAGGGATGATGCAGAGTGAGAGTGTCTAGAGAAGAGCTAAATGATATTCCCGATTAAGATACTGTGTTTCAAAGATTAGTGCCAATTAATGCACTTATATTTTAATGTGACTTACTAGAAGGTCATCTGGAAGTAATTTTATGTATAATATTAGCACACTCCTAAGATAATTGATGGTAATGCTGTTGGGGTGGCCATGATGATTTTTGTTTAAAAGGGTGTGGGGGCCAGCAGGTGGTGTAGTGGTTAAGGTTCTGGACTCCCACATGGCTGACTATGGCTTGAGTCCTGGACCTGGTGACTTGAAAAGTCACACAGGGAGGGACCAGCAGTTAGCGTAATGGTTATGTCGCTGGACTCCCATGTAGTTGACCACGGTTCGAGTCCTGGACCTGGTGGCTTAAAACTCATGCAGGGCGCGTGTGCGTGCGTGCCCAAAATCCCAAGAGGAGAATGGAGGAGAAGGGATTGTGGCGTGGCCATCCCCCCAGGGAGGTGATTTCTTGCTTTCTGTCTCTCTGTCTGTCTCTGTTTGTCTGGCGAGCGCGTGTACCCTATAGCGAAAACCTCTCCAAAAAAAAAAAAAAAAGAAAAGAAAAGAAAAGAAAATCACAAAGGGTGTGTGTGTTTGTGTGTGTGTGTGTGTGTGTATGTGCCCAAAATTCTGGGAGGGAGAATAGAACAGAAAGGATTGTGGCATAGCCATTCCCCTTGGGGAGTGATTTCTCACTTTCCCTCTCACTGTTTCTCTCTCTCTCTCTCTGGTGAGTGCATGCGCCCTATGCCAAAACAACCTACCAAAAGCCTAGAAAAACAAAAAGAGGCGTAAGGATGTTTTGGGGTAGAGAAGTGCTCTGGATTATTATAGGCGAATTATAAGAGAGTAAGACAGATGGTCCATCATTATTGTCTATAGGAGGTGTAAATGAGATATTGTGTAGTAATACCTCAATTGAGATTTTTTTCATCATCGAAACTAATTAAAAAAAAAGATTCACAGTTGGACATAACAGGTCTGTTTATGGAGATAAAACATCTTACTGACATAATGGCTGTGAACTGATGGTGGGTGCAGGGGATGAGTGTTCACCCCACTGGGATGACTGTAAAGATTTAGTGTGAGGATGTCCAGGTTGTTCGGAGTGGGGTGCAGAAGTCTCTGGGTTTCTGGTGCTCTGTTCTGTGCTTTTGTTTGTAGGTAATAGCATGCAGTAGAAATAACCAAAAACCCAGTGGAGTAATCAAAAGTTCTATATGTTGCATTCAGAATTTTGAAAAGAGAGAAACTCTCCCTCAGATCTCCTGATGTGAACCAACTCTGCCACAGTATGGTATTCTGATTCCCACGCTAGAGAACTGAGTTGAGGCTAAGGACGGATTCTAGGAAATATAAGTATTTTTTGGCATTTACATATTTTTCTAATAACAGAGACTTTAATCAGCGTGTTTGTTTTACATATTCTTAGTTTCATGAAACTTTTATTGCACAAGAAAATACTGAAAAGAGCAATATGAATTTTAGAACTATTTTGATCATCATTGTGCCTTAAACTCTTATAAAGTTACTGTCTCTGAAATAGTAACTCCAGTTCAAGTTATGTGTGCGGTTTTCTGAGAATCTAGTTATTTGACGTGGTTAGTCTGCTCCTTCTTTTGGATTTATTTTTCTCATTGAATCACCTTGTGTTTCTGTGATTTAAGCGGTGTCAAAACCTGGCTAGTCAGTAGCGTGTGCTAACACTTGGTGGCAGAAGAAGACCAGTTTTAAATCAAATAAGCTCTTAATATAGCTCTATCTATCTATCTATCTATATATTTATTCCTCAAGCAAAAAAAAAAAAGGTATCCCAATAGATAGATCAGTTGATTTTAAGCATAACTTGTTTTCTGGGCTTCTTAGATATCTTCCCTGATTTATAACTCTCTCAAATGACTAATGTAGCACTGAAAGCAACAACGACACGGTTATTCATTGGCACTTCCTTGCAGCAGCTTTTCACAGTGTCAGACAATGAGAATAATTTAGAGTGAAAGAAAAAAGATCTTTTTTGAAATCTGTTAGCCACTCTTTTCACCTACATTGGTTTGTTTTGAGTGCAGAAGTGGTCACACACATAGCAAGGACAGAGGGGTGGTGGTCGGACCTTACAAGGGTGTTAAAGAAAATCTAGGGCAGTCCTCTATAGGAATAGCAGTGGAAAACAGAAAGGGGGAGTGTGTGGATGAAAATTCTGTTCTGATGGTACAGTTAGGGGGAAACACGGTCCCTGAATTGTTCAGTGATTGAATAGATGGAGCCTAGATAACGCTCTCTACTAGACTGGCTGAATTGCTACTTTCCTCTGCACCCTTCCCCTCCTAATACCCCCAATCATCCTTTCTCACTCACTGTCACCATTTCTATCGGTCTCTCTGCACATTTTCTCAAGATTTTGTTACTGGCCTGGCATAATTTGGTTACCACTTACATTTTGGGGGCTACATGATAATGAGCCTACAGTTTTAAAAAATTAATACATTTGTTTCTTCCACGATGGAGAGGGAGAGACAGAGAGAAAGGCACCCCGAACAGGGTCTGTATGCTGTGTGACAGTCTCAGCTGTCCCAGATCACAGGCATGTGTGCGTGTGCGCTGTATGCACAGAGAAGTCCCAGAATACAAACCCAGGACCGTCTTATGTGGGTCTAGTTGTGTTACCACCGAGTGTCTCTCTGGCCCCTACAAACCATTTTTAATCTCAGGGGCACTAAAATGATTGTCACTTATTTATTTATTTATAGGTTTTTGACATAGAGTACGTGTGCTCCATAGAGAGAGACAAAGAGAGGGGAAGTAAGAAATCACATCCCCAAGGGTATGGCCACACCAAATCTCCTTTTTCATTCTCCTCTTGGGATTTTGGGCACATACACATATGTATCTGGCATGATTTTCAAGCCACTGGGTCTGGGACTCAAACTGTGGTTGGCCACATGGGAGTTCAGCACCTTAACCACCATACCACCTGCTGGCCCAATACACTTCCTTCTTAAAGGAGTCTTTGTAATACATTTGAAGGAGTATAACATTTCTTGTTCTAGCTCTGTTGATGAGCTGTGGACAAATCACATTCCCTCTACCTCTTTTTTTGTTTGTTTGTTTTTAGAATTACTTATTTAATTTTATTAATTCTCCTTCTTTTTTTTTTTTTTTTTTTTTTCCCTGCAATTCCACTTTTAATAATGCACACTAAGGAAGTCATTAAGAATGTGGACACAGGGACCAGCACTTAGCATAATGGCTATGTTGCTGAACTCCCATGTAGCCGACCATGGTTTGAGTCCCAGACCCGTGGCTTAAACTCACGCCAGGCATGTGTGCGTGCGTGCCCAAGATCCCAAGAAGAGAATAGAGGAGAAGGGATGGCAGTGTGGCCATCCCCCCGGGGGGCTGATTTCTCGCTTTCTGTCTCTCTGTCTCTCTCTGTCTTTCTGGCGAGTGCACATGCCCTATAGCAAAAACCTCTCCAAAAAAAAAAGTATTAAAAAAAGAATGTGTATACATATTTAACTGTAAGTTGTATATTATATCATTGTTTGCAAGAAACTGTGTCAACCTAATGGTGTCTTATTTAAATAAATTATAGTACAGCAACATAGTGACAATGGTATACATGGATGGTTACCTACTCACATGAAAAGATATCCACCCTGTCTCATTAAATTAATAAAAAAGCACATTATAAAAGCATACAGTGAGATCTTGTTTGCTTTTGACAAACATACCCCTTTATATATACATAATAGAAAAACATTGAGAAGTATATATACCACATTATCACTGACTATCTCTGTATAGTCAGAGTGCAGGTTTTAAAAGCATTTATACCCATTTTCAAATTTATCTGCAATGAATATAGACTATCTCTGAGATTTAGTAAAGAAAGAAACATTGAAGCTAATTTTTAAAAAAACTCTTAGGAGGGCCAACAGGTGGCGTAGTGGTTAAGGACACTGGACTCCCACATGACCAACCATGGTTCGAGTCCCAAACCTGGTAGCTTGCTTTCTCACTGTCTCTCTCTCTCTTGCTCTGTTAGTCTCTGGTCAAATTGAAATAAATAAATGAAATTAAATACAATAATTCTTAAAAAAAAAAAAAAACAAAATGCTTAGCTTAAGTTTTGCCTTGTGAGGGGCCACATGCCCCTAGAGGCACCTACTTGGTTTTTTTCCCTGTGAACTGAGAGGACAATTCCCAGGTTTGTTTGTTTTTTTTTTTTTTTTCGTTTGTTTTTTTTTCTCCTGCATATGTCATAATGGACATTGGATAATTTGTCTGGAAAATACAGGTCTCTCATTTTATACTGAAGCTCATTCAGGCTCTGACTGAAGAAGGAAGCCACCTTTCTGGAGGAATAGGTTGGTTGCAAAACTGTGCCCAAAGCTTATGTTTTGGTGGTGGAGCCCTTAAAAAGTTTTGGAGTGAAGGGAGGAGGAAGCAACCAGAAAACATAAAAAGGAAGGGACCTGAATGATATGGTCTCTACATAATCTTTCTTTCAATTTTCTGCCGCCTGAAGGATGACAGGACACCTGAAACCCGTACAGATTTCTTCTACAATGATAAGTCATTTCAGAAGAGAAATGACAGAATAACTGGAAATCATGTTGAAGGCTTAAATAAGGTTGCTAATAGCAATCTAAAACTCTGTGAGGGCCATGCCTAGTAGGTTTAGGAAATGACACTATCTATTGAAAAAAAATCTTTTCTATGAACAAAGAAGTAAAGTTGTCTGTCCAAGGCTGGCTTGGTGGCTTGTTGGTTAAAGCAACTGGATCGTACATGGCCAACTATACAGTTCAAGTCCTGCACCCAGTGGTATGTAAAAAAACACACCAGGCATACATGCACGTATGCCAAAAATCCTGAAAGGAGGAAGAAATGGAGAAGTGATTGTGACACGACCATTCCCCATGGGAGGTGCTTCCTCCTTTTCCTTTCTCTGATGAATGTATGCACCCTTAACACACACAAACTGCTTGTCCAGATAAGAAAATATAATCTCACGTGTGATTTGGCAAATGTCTATCCTTGGAAAAACTTACACTCTGTACTCTGAATCCAAAAGAGCCTGAGTAATAGCTAGGCCTGAATTTTCCTTGGTGTGGTGGGCAGATAGGATTGAAAACTTGATTCTCAACATACTGGCTATACCAGAGAAGAGCTGATATAAAGAAACCACATTAATATTTGAAGCGAAGAAGGGGGTCCTGCCCCATGACTTAGTGGTTAAGAGAGCTGGATCCCACATGGCCAACTGTGCAGTTTGAATCCTGCACCTGGTGACTTGAAAAACACATCAGGTGTGTATGTGCACATGTACCCAAGATCCTCAGGGGATGGAGGGATGCAAGAGAAGGGATTGCATAATCATGCTCCACTGGGGCTGCTGTCTCCCTCAATTAAATTTAAAACAAACAAAAAAGCCCCCAAAACAATGAGAATAGGGACCACATTCTTCTTGGCAATAAAATGTCACTGCCAACCTAAGTGCAAGGATTCTCAAACAGGTATTAGGGATATGTCCAAAGTAATGTGTTCCTTATTAGTGGTTTAAATACTGTTTGTAAACATATTACTTTTTTATTTTTTAAGAATTATTTTTTTATTTAACTTTACTTGTTTATTTATTTTTTAATTTTATAGAGAGAGACAGAGTGAGAGAGAGAGAGAGTGAGAAAGCAAGCCACCAGGTCCAGGACTCGAACCGTGGTTGGCCATGTTCAGCACCCTTCACCACCTCGCCACTTGCCGGTCCCTAAACATGTTACTTTTGGAAATAAATTAATGTAGATAATAAGATTAGCCATACAAAGTCAGTCATACAAAGTCAGTCACAGGTACTCGCAGGCCTTCTTGCATGAGAGAGAAAAAGGAAAGTTTCTACTTTCAGCACAACAGTGTCTTGTCACGTGTTATCATGATTGAAAGGTTGAATACTGCCTCTCTAGTGCAAGAAAAAAAAATGAGCCCCTGGGTAAAAAAGAGCGTACGCAGAATGCCAAGGATGAGCCTAGATTTGTGAAGGTCCTGTAGTGTCCCAAAATCTGGAAAAGGGAGCTGAGAAATGTTGCCGTGCGAAGTGAACTAAGGAAGGTCATAACACTTGAGCAGGACCAACCCTCTGCGTGTTCACATAGACATGTCCAGACTCATTATTTATGTTAGAACAGAGAAGAAGGCAGCAGAACAGTTACACCACGTTAAATGCAAGTTCTTTTGAGGGCAGCCTTTATAGTTGGGGTGGAGCACGCCCCTCCCTCAGTTACTCATGGGAAACCCATTCCAAGGCCACACAAAGGCTGTTCTTGTCATCGAGGCAATGCCTGCCCATCGGTGCGATTTCACAGTCTGCGCAGACTGGAAATCTGATGTCGCCCACGTCCTTGGTGAAGCCCACATTCTCAGAGATGAACATGTCATCCACCAGCCAGTGCTCCTAGAGGAGATCGCCCTCGGGATTGCTGCCATCAGCCCCAGCTGGCTTCTTTCTCTGGGAGGGAAGGAAAACTGCCGCTGGAGAAGAGCATGGTCCCCGGCTGCAGCACCCGGGAGCCACAGCACTGGCACAACACCGCTTTCCTGTTTCAACCCCTGGGTGACACTAACTTGTTCAGCAGCTCTGCTGGTTCCATTTCCACTACCGCCACCTTGGCCATGACTGTGCAGGCGCTGTCTCCCTATTAATTCTTATTTTTAATTTGCTTTAGGGCACATGTGCTCACCAGAGACAGAGAAAGAAAGCCCGAGAAAGAAAGGTGCCAGGTCTGAGACTTGAACCACTATTGGCCATGTGGGAGTCCAGTGCTTTAACCACCATGCCACCTGCTGGCCCCCACATTACGTTTCTTGACCTCTGTTTACTCATAATGAAGGGAGAACTTTGATCTTAATGACTCTTAACTCTTGGGCTATTCTGAAATGTCTATAAGCATTTGATCAAATAGGATATCTGGCTTCACATGGAGTTTTAGTTGTGTGTATGTGTGTGTGTGTGTGTGTGTGTGTTTAAATCTTAAATTGGCTTTTTGTATGCAGGAAAGATGAGTGACAGGAAAGAGAAAGGTCTTAAGTTACTGACTGACAGAAAGATGGTGGCAATTGAAATCTGAATCTTTCTGCCTCTCCCCCTAGAAACCAGAGAGTAACCAAAGATAAACTACATTGTTAGTGAAACTAAAATATAGAGAAATTCTGTAAATGCTAAATCATGTGCAAGTGTGGCCCGAAGCAACTGGGACCAGTAAGATTTGTGTGGGACTCTACTTCAAGATGGGCAAGACTGTAGAGTGGGAGCAGCCCTATCGGTGGCAGATCTCAGAAGTCATTAGCAAGCGCTGGCAGTTGGTGTGGTAGTGAAGGTGCTGGACTCCCACGTGGTTGACTGTAGTTCTAGTCCCAGACCTGGTGACCCCTCTCTCTCTCTCTCTCTCTCTCTCTCTCATATCAAATTGAAGGATAATACAATTAAATAAATAATTATTAAAAACAGTGAAGTTGTCTTAAAATTTTGTTGTAATGTAAGAAGGCACACAGAATGTGTGAAAGGAGGTCTAGAGCAGATGGATCTCAGAAAGCACCACCTTCAGAAATGGACGGGGAGGGCTAGCTCTGTAGCCTGGTAAATAAGAGCCATATCTCACAAGGCTAACCTTTGATTGAGTCCTGGCTCCTGTGGCTTAAAATACATGCTGTGGGGCCAGCAGGTGGTGTAGTGGTTAGGGCACTGGACTCCCATATGTCCGACCATGGATCAAGTCTTGGGCCTAGTGGCTTGTTTTCTTACTTTCCCTCTCTCTCAATTTTTCTCTGGGGACTGCACCTACCCTGTAGCATTTTTTTTTTTAAAAAAGATAAATAAAATTAAATGATTAATTCTTTAAAAAGCAGAAAACAAAACATGCTAAGTGTGTATGTGTAAGCATGCCTAAAATCCTGACAGGATGGAGAAATGGAGGACAAAGGATTATGGTGTGACCATGCCCCATTGAGGGGGTGCTTTCTCCCTCTCCTTCTGTCTCTGTGTCTATCTCTCTCTGTGGCCAGTACATGTGTCTTCTGGCAATTAAAATAATGAGTGGAGAGGAACACCTCCAGTGACAATGGAGTGTCCAGGGGTGGTGGCTAAGGTCCATCCAGCCTGGTAGGCAGAGCACGCAAGCTTCCACAGGAGCCTCTGTTTTGATGACCAGTATTTCACTGTAGCATGAAGGAGGAAACCCTTGCACAGAGCTGCCAAGAAGACCACCCTGCCACTTCTTACATGCTATCCCTGAAAGAGGGTACTTTGGACACCCGTCATTATTGGTGAGCCTTTATTACTCTAGGCAAAAGCTTATGTATCTTTGATACAAGATAAACAGATTGTGTCAATGACCTCTTCTTGAATCTCCCAATGCCAAATGACTTAATTATTCGTGCATGAGTTTTAGTTGTTTTTGAGTCACTTTTCATATTACTCAGTGCATTTAGTGATAAGTCTTTTTGTTTTAATGGCTTTTGAAAACTAAAAATCCAGTGACATTTGATACGAGGTGGAATTATAATTTCTTCTAAGATATTCTATGTGCCATTAGTCAACTGTGTCATCTATTGGGTGTCAAAGAGCACTATTTGAACAAGTGACTTCACTTATGTTTCTAATGCATTTTTCACTTCGTGGTACTATGGTGTCTATTTCTACATATTGAAAAAAATCCTAAATATACGCATTTATAACTGCTTAATACTCAGAAATGATATATGCAAATGCAGACCTAACTGATTTTGAACCTTTTAGCACTTTGTACATCTTTAAAAATGGAGGAATGTATGGAAAACAGTAAATAGAATGTGAAATTACTTTAAGAGGCATTCTAGGAATTGGCTAATGTCAGCATTTTAAATGACTTCTGGTTGACCCTGATTACATTAGAGATTTTGAAAACCGAAAGCCCTAGAGGAAATCACAGGTCAACCTAACATTAACTTTTCAAATTGGAATGGAGATTTGAAGCAAATATCTTTATTATGATTTTCCAGTAATTTTCTTTCAGAACATCTCTCAAGGATTTTGTGAGCAAATGAATAGTAAAATGATGAGTTAAAATACTTAAATTTATGTATTTTCCAGAGGGTGTGTATACTTGCTAGAGAGAGATAGAAAAGGGAGAGAGAGAGAAAGCACTCTTCAATGGGTGTGGTCATATCATAATCTCTCCTCTTGCATTTCTTCATTCTGTTAGGATTTGGGGGGCATATATGCACATGGACCTAGAGTGTTTTTCAGGCTGCCAGGGCTGGGACTCAAACTTTGATTTGCCATATGGAATCCAGCTCTCATGGGGTTGTCCTGACAATAAATTTAACTTGATTCTTTGTCTCAGGATGACTTAAGATCTGTGAAATCCAAGTGTGTATTGTGAATCTCAAATTTACAACAATAAAGATCATCTCTTTGCTCACCTTCATGGATCATCTGTGGCTCTTTTCCACAGTGTCTTACTCAAGACCTTGGCAGAGCTGCCTCCATCTAGGACACTGGCAGTATCTGAAAGAAGGGAGAAAGAGTCAGTGAACCACATACTTAAAACCTCTGCTAATTAGTGACACATGTCATCCCATATTACATTTCTTTAAAGAATTATTTTGTTTTATTTATTATTGCTATCATTAAAAAAAAAAAAATAGACCAGGGAGAGACAGAGAGAAAGGGAAAGTAAGAAAGCAAACTACCAGGTCCAGGACTTGAACTTCTGGCGGCAATATATGAGTCCATTGCTTCAATCACCACACCACCTGCTGGCTCTCCATATCTCATTTTATTGGCCAAAAGCAAGTCACATGATCTCTTCAGAGTTCAACAGAGCAGTATGTGTAATCTGCTGCAGAAAGAGGCACCACAGGCGAGGCATGAATATTTTGAACAATTACATAGTCTGCCTCAGCATCGTTTCCCAAAATGTGTTTGATCAGCAATTCCTTTTTTTTTTTACAGACCATCTTGCAACACTAGCATTTGGTAGAACAAGATTTAGGAAATGCTGATGTTGATAATTCAGGCTTAAATGATATTTTTGCTTTAAACATCTAGATTGTGTCGACTTTTTTTTTTTTTTTTTTTTTTACTTATTTTCTGGCTTTTGTAGACACAGACAAAATTCTGATTTAAGAAACAGTTTTAGAAATTGTGTTAAAAGAGACATGTATGGGCTAGCTGGTGACATAGTGGTTAAGGGGGCTTGATCCCACATGACTAACTACATGTTTTGAGTCCTGAACACAGCAGCTTGAGAAACACCCTGAGCACATGTGAATGCATACCCAAAATCCCAAAAGGAGGGAGAGATGGATCATAAGGACTATAATATGACCACGCTGCATGGGGAGTACTTTCTCATTTTCTCAAAATTAACAATAAGCACTGGTGAAATATTAAAGTTAATTTAACTTGTTTGTATTTACCTTAGCTATATTAAATATAACCGTCTATCTTTGCTTTTCCCATTAGTAATTGGAAATTCTTTATCTTACAACTCCTTATTAGACATTTTTAAACCTCTACCAGCTAGTAATTAATTTAATTTTCTTAGCTGAGAACAGAATGCAGCCTTATGATCTTACAGGAAACAGGCAGTGCCCACCCAGTGGGTTGATGATGGATTGAGATAAAATAGAGTATATGGTCAAAAAAGTTTGGGACCAGTAGTTAGTGTATTGGCTGTCGCTGGACTCCCATGTAGTCGACCGTGGTTCGCATCCTGGACCCGGTGGCATAAAACTCACGTCGGGCACGTGTGTGTGCGTGCCCAAGATCCCGAGAGGAGAACCAAGGAGAAGGGATTGCAGCATGGCCATCCCCCTTGGGGTGTGATTTCTCGCTTTCTGTCTCTCTGTTTCTCTCTGTCTGTCTGGCGAGCACACGCGCCCTATAGCAAAAAGCTCTCCAAAAAAAAAAAGAAGTTTAAATTTTATTTCAAATTTGTGTTGATATGGAATTATTTATTTAATAAGTGACAGTAGCTAATTTCATAAAAGCAAGCTACCTTAAATTATTTGTGTGGCAGTAGGATTTTCTCTCTTGCTGGGGAGATTGGCCAAGCTTCCTTCATCTAGTTTTAATAATATTCACTTGTTAGAGCCTTCCTCTGGGAGGTAGGGGCTTCTGTCCTAGGTGAAGTGCAGAATTACTCCCAGGTAGTTAGGAGAGGATGAGTTTAGGTCAAGTAAGGTGTTCTTTTGAGAATGATGTTGCAGGGAGGGAAGTGAGGGGGAATCAAAGAGGAAAGAATAATTTTTTTTAAAATTTTTTTGCTATAGGGCGCATATGCTCGCCAGAAAAGACAGAGAGACAGAAAATGAGAAATTACCCACCCCCACCCCCAGAATGGGAGGAGGATGGCCATGCCGCAATCCCTTCTCCTTCATTTTCCTCTCGGGATCTTGGGCATGCACGCACACGTGCCCGGCGTGAGTTTAAACCACTGGGTCCAGGACTTGAACCGTGGTTGACTACATGGGAGTCCATTGACATAGCCATTACACTACCTGCTGGTTCCAAGGAAAAAGGAAGAATTTTGATGGGAGGGAAATTTGGGAAACTGGCTAGTTCATATAAAAGTGGGAAAAGAAATAAAGGATATGTGTGGAAGCAAGATGAGCTGTGAAAATACTCTGGGTCTTTGTTTTCTTTATTCTTTTCCAATGTGTGCATGTGTGTGTGTGTGTGTGTGTGTGTGCGCGTGTGTGACAGAGAGGGAAAAGAGAAAGACAGAGAGAAAAAGAGAAAGCATTCCCCAGGGACAGCATGGCCATACTGCAATGCAATCTTTTCTCCTGTTTTTCTTTTCTTAAAAGACTATTTTATTCAATTTATTTATTTATTTAAATTTGACGAGAGAGAGAGAGAGAGAGAGAGAGAGAGAGTGAGTAAGTGACAAGGCAAGCTGCCAGTTCCGAGACTCCAACCACAGTTGGCCATGTGGGAGTCCAGTGCCCTTAACCACTGTGCCACCTGCCAGCCCCTTCTTTGTATAGGAAATTCCACCAGGGCCCTGGGCACACATGCACACACCCAGCGTGTTTTTTGAGCTGCTAGGGTCAGGATTTTAATGATGGTCAGCCATGTGGGATCTGACTCCCTCTACGCAGCACTTAACCACTGTGCTACAGGACTGATCCTCTTGATCTTTCTAAAAATACAAGGCTACACTTGTTGATACCTATGGGTGAATTTAAAATATTTTATGTACAATCCTTTTTATACTGTCTGTGTGTTTAGCTCTCATTTAGATTGATTCTGAGGCTACAGTTAGGTCTGGAGTCTGGTAGACTGTCTACAAATCATCAAATCAAATCTATAAATAATCAAATCAAATTAGTAGGTGACTCCTTCCATACCTTTGGCCTCTAAGCTACAAAAGCTGTGAGAGCAGAAGGCATTCTCCCACTATGTAAGTGTGGTGCCGCTTCTAGGCCAGTATTATAGGACGAGTTAACCTTTTTTTTGGAATTGTGTCTGTGAAGTTATTTTTGAGTGATTGACATAGCCACCTCACTCTCTTGTTCCACTGTTGAAGTCCTGAGAATTTCTTATAGCAGTGGCCACCTAGCTTTAATTTCTTAATGTCGAGAAGTATGATTAGGAGGGAAATCTGTTGTATTGAAAGAGGAAAACAGATTAAGTTTTAAGCGTAGCCCATACTTGGTGAGAAATGTTGAGGTGGAGGATAATGTATGTTTTATCTCTATATGTTTAAGTAAATGGTTAAGTTGGTGACCCAGGAGATCATGCACTGAAGAGCAAAATATTAGGAAAACAGATGTGATAGGGAGGAGGAAGCTGCAACTTGTTTGCATTCGAGTACCACAGACTTCACTGAGCCGGGAACAAAGCTGGAGTCTGAGCAAGGGGCGTTGCGAGTCCAGCCAAGATCGGGCTTGAAGTGATTGTTCTTGGATTCCTCACTTATGGAGCCTCTTCTTTGTTTCTTCATCATGAGAAAAGTCACATGCATATATAATAAGCAGTCGTGTGGTCAAACAGCATATGGTCTCTCATGCTGTTCTGGAGAAAGCTTGAGGAAGAATTGAGGAGTCGAAGTTGGCTAAGTAGGCAAAGACAGCTTGTATGGGAACAGACTGTGTTGTAAATAAAGGTGTCGCAGCCACAGTGTTGTCGTATTGAGCCTGCAACCTTGAGAACTTTTTTGTTTTTGGTGATCTCTTATCTCTCTGGGTAATTTGGCCTTTGTCAGTATAAATGAACCCAGCGTTTGTGGACTGAAGCTGTTTCTTCCTCTGTTCAGTTTGATGCCAGCGCCTCATGGAAAGAAACTTGAAGACTAGGGAGCAATGCAGAGATTTTTTTCTTTTCTCTTCTTTTT
Source organism: Tupaia tana (assembly GCA_026018925.1). Lineage (NCBI taxonomy): Eukaryota > Metazoa > Chordata > Mammalia > Scandentia > Tupaiidae > Tupaia > Tupaia tana. Next base: position 73,308,759 of record JAKSZU010000002.1, read on the forward strand.
TCTTTTTTTGGTGGTAGTATTTGTGAAGTGACTTGTGCTATTAGGAGTTGTATAACCATTCCTCGCTGGCTGCTTTCCTTGCTGCTTAAAGTCACCAGGGAGTATTCAGGACCTCTCAGAGACAGGATAGGTAGAAGAAAGTGTCAGTAGTAGACTAACAACTGTTAGCTCTGGCAGCTGTGTTTCTACTTGTGACTTGCTGAAAGATATAATACTGTAACGTTTGAGGAAAACACTACAGCAAGGCCAGCATGTGGCGTGGTGGTGAAGACAGCTGGATCCCACATGATTGGCCCTGTAGTTCAAGTCCTGGCCCTGGTGGCTTGAGAAACATGCTGAGTGCATGCACTTATGTGCCCCAAATCTCAAAAGGAAGTAGAAATGGAGGAAAAGGGGTTGTGGAGAAGAGATTGTGGTGTGACCATTCCCTATGGGAGGCACTTTCTCACTTTCTCTTTCTGTCTCTCTGTCTCTGGTGACTACACACACCCTCTGGCAAAATTAAAAAACAAAACATGGGGGCCAGCAGGTGATGTGGTGGTTGAGGTGTTGGATTCCTACATGGCTGACCATGGTTTGAGTTCCAGACCTGGTGGCTTGCTTTCTCACTTTCCCTCTCTCTCTCTCTCTGTCTCTCTCTATTCAGTGCACATGCCCTATGGCCAATAAATAAATTTTAAAAAAAAAATAAATAAAATAGAATCTTTTAAAAAATGAAAAACAAAACCAAAAAATGCTGCATCAGAGGTTCTACTTCCTCTTTCTCTAAGCGCTCAAAATTATACAAGGCAGGAGTGCTAAAAGCAAATTGATAAGTAGAAAGATTAAGGAAATGGTTTGTCTAAAAAAAAAAATAACTCCGCATGGTGAGATATGTAGATGCCCTAGCATAAAGGAAAATAGAGATTGAGAGATGTTACATGGTCAGTTAGCTGCTCTAGAAAACAGATGATCTTTGCCAGTATTTTACCTGACTATTTGGATTTTTATTTTAAGAATTATTTTATTTATCTTTATTATTTTAATTTGACCAGAGAGGGACAGAGTGAGAGAGCGAGAGAAAGTGAGAAAGCAAGCCACCAAGTTTGGGACTTGAACCGTGGTTGGCCGTGTGGGAGTCCAGTATCCTTAACCACGATGCCACCTGCCAGCCCTGGTTATTTGGATATTAATGGTATAAGAAGAGTTCTTTTTACAGTTTGGATTATTTGAATAATTTTTTTCCATGCATAAGTAGCATCTACAAATTCTTTCTCATCTTCCTCTATGAAATTCATTTACTATGGGCATATCATTATCACTCGATTTATTAATATTAATGCAGCACATTAAAGCCTGTTATTTTAGAATGCTATAGATTCCCAAAGTAATTTTTCCATTGGTTTTAGAAATATGATAGTGTACATGATTATGTCTTAAGAATGTTTCATATTCTTAGAATTTTAATATGAGGGTGACTTCAAAAAGTTCACAGAACATGGAATTAAAGTACAATTTTATTTAGTGCCAACATTTTTTGAAACTCATTTATATTTTTTCATAATGCACATTTTTAATGCAATTTTTGAAGACTCCTTTTACTTTTAAATTAAATAGCAAAGAGCTTGAATATTATCATTCTTCTCTTCAGTGTATCTGTATTCTCCATTTACCCTAACTCTGAATCCAAGCTCTACTTGTTTTTAAAATTTATTTTTTCTTATTTTTATATTCAATCACTGTATATCTTTATAACATAGAAAATGAATTTTCCCAGCATGAATACACTGTATGTTAGTCCAGCCAAAGATATTACCATACAGGGACCAGCAGTTAGTGTAATGGCTATGTCGCTGGACTCCCACATAGTTGACCGCGGTTTGAGTCCCTGACCTGACGGCTTAAATTCATGCCAGGCGCCTGTGCGTGCATGCCCAAGATTCCGACAGGAGAATGGAGGAAAAGGGATTGCCGTGTGGCCATCCCCCCGGGGGGTGATTTCTTGCTTTCTGTCTCTCTGTCTCTCTCTGTCTTTCTGGCGAGTGCAGGTGCCCTATAGCAAAAACCTACCCCCTCCCCCCCCCCAAAAAAAAGGATACTACCATACAAATTGTCATCAACAGATAATTTTCCATTAATTTGTCTGTTGAATGTTTTGGTTCTTTTTTTTTCCTCTTAATTCCTTCATTCCCCTTGCCATATCCACCTCCCACCCCCATTTCATACCCCAAAGCTCTACTTTTATTTTTTTTTTTGGAAGAGATTTTTCACTATAGGGCGCGTGCGCTCGCCAGACAGACAGAGAGAGACAGAGAGATAGAAAGCGAGAAATCACCCCCCAGGGGGGATGGTCACGCCGCAATCCCTTCTCCTCCATTCTCCTCTCGGGATCTTGGGCACGCACGCACACGCGCCCGGCGTGAGTTTTAAGCCACCGGGTCCGGGACGCGAACCGCGGTTGACTACGTGGGAGTCCAGCGACATAGCCATTACGCTAACTGCTGGTTCCCCTAAAGCTCTACTTTTCACTAGTTGTGTCCTCAGTTAAGTGGCCTAAGTTCTTTGTGATTCAGTCTCATTATCCAGAGGTAATAACAGTACCAATCTTAAGTGGTTATCATGATTATTAAGTGAGTTAATGAAAATTCTGAGAGCAGCACCTGTACCTGGCAAATGCTGTGCATTTTCTATTATTGTAAACACATGATAAAGGGTGTTATATTTTTCAGATTGCTCTAAAATAATAAAGCACTGTTGGCTTTTCTATTTTTCACCACTCCTTACTTTTCCATCTCTAGACTTACTAACAGGCAGTGGACAGGGTGTTAGGGCCTCAACTCATCAGAAAGCTGGTGGACTCCACAGAGATCAAAGGGAACTCAGCCACCTAGACTGGCCTAGGATAGAGAAAGAGAAGACAGGAAGGCTGCAAGGCAGTTCTCACATGGAGTGCTGGACCCTAGATCAGAAGTTAACCTGCTGTCCCAGAACCCTTGGCTGGTGTGGTGAAGCTCCTCTTTCTGTTCATCCAGCTTGGCTTGAGCTGGGACTGCATGGGAAGAAAGGGCCTCAGTTCTTTGGAGGGAGAAGACTGAGGGAAGGAGATTATCCAGTGTTCTGTTGCAGGAGGAAGAGGGAAGGCAAGAGTGCAAGGACAGCAGAAAATGTAGTCCTGCAAGGAGGTGAAGGGGTCATGAACAATTCTAAAGTAAGATCTGCCTCAGAGAAGCCTGATGCCAATAAATAATGTTTATGTAACTTTCAGTTGCCAATATGTAAATTTTCATTAGGAACAGTGGTCACTAAAAATGATGTAAATTTTTAAACCGATATCATCCCACTAAAGAAAGGTTACTGTTTGCACTTATGAAAACAAAAGTTAAAGATCACAATTCCTGGGCTGGCCCCACAGCCTAGTGGTTAAGGGGACCAGATCCCACATGGCTGATCATGGTTCAAATTCCAGTCCCAGGGACTTGAAGAATACTCTGCGTACATGTCCCAAATCCTGACAGGATGGAGAAATGGAGGAGAAGGGATTGCAGCCTGCCCACTGCCCACTGCCCACTGGGGAATGCTTTCTCCCTATCTCTGGTGAGTGGACATGCCCTCTAGCAAATGAAGAGAAAAAGATTACTATTCTTTAACCTTCCAGTGTTAAAATGACAAGCCAGTTTGCTTTGGCTCTTAATTACATTCTTAATTTTGGTTTCAAGTCATTATCATAGGAAATATGTATGTCTTTTATAGCTATTTAAACAAATTATTAGAATAAACTATGAATAAACTATCAGAAAACAAGGCAGAGATCTAAGAATGTCAAGCTTACAATCAATAGGAGAGATAATTTCTTTGTCTAATATGCAGCCTGTTTATATTTCCATCTTTGGAAGTTGTGATTATTAGAAGATAACATGTAACAACCAGAAATTTTCTTTGATTACAAAAAAAGGTTCAACCTTCTAAATAAAATTAGTATTCCATTGTTCTGGCCACAATAACTTTGTCATAGAAATAAAAGATTAATAATATGGAAACCAGCAGTTGGTGTAATGGCTATGTTGCTGGACTCCCATGTCGCCAACTGTGGAGGGCAGGGCTGATTTCTCGCTTTCTGTCTCTCTGTCTCTCTTTCTGGCGAGCGCATGCTCCCAATAGCAAAAACCTCTCCAAAAAAAAAAAAAAAAAAAAAAAAAAAAGATTAATAATATGTATTTTATCTTTTGGAACCATAAATGAATGAATTTCACTTTCAGTTTGTTAATTAATACCAATTTTCATGTTTTGCAGTTCTGTCAAACTTCTTACATAAAAAATAGAGTGGGATTGGAGCCTGAAGATGGTGTAGTGGTTATGTTGGTGGACTCCCACATGGCCGACCGCAGTTTGAGTCCAAGACTGGGTGGCTTCAAATTCAGGCCAGGTTCTTGTGCATGCATGCCCAGAATCCTGGGAGGAGAAATAGAGGAAAAGGATTGCGGCATGATCATCCCCCTAGAAGGTGATTTTTTACTTTCCCTCTCCCTGTCTCTGTTTCTTTCTCTCTGGCAAGCACATGCACCCTAAGGCAAAAACCTCTACCAAAAAAAAAAAAAAAAAAAAAAAAAAAAAGGATGGGATGCATAGGACCGTTAAGTCTGGGCCCTCTTTGGTAGCATGTTAAATCATGCACATTATTTAGCTAAGTGTAAATGATACAGTGAGTGTTTCTTGAGTAAATCATTTCCATTACTTATCAAATTCAGCCATCAGATGATTCTTAAAATACTCATCATGTTCTCTATGGTATTTTTTTTCTGGAGTTGGGTGTTTGTGTGCCAAGTTATAATCAAGAATGAAATTCCTCACAATGTCTCGGTACATTAGATCAAAGGTTATCAAGTAACTTCAAATATCACTGATATTCTCCCTAAGTAGTGAGTGAAACTAGGCTAATGAGAAGTAAAACTTCAGTCATTTTAATTAAGGCAATCTTGAAATTTTTTCTGTTTGATGTTTCTTGCCACTAATTTATTGTTTCAAAGTCTAATATCCTATATTTAACTTCCAGTTTTCCTTTTCTGTGTTATGTTGCATAATTGATGAGTTACTTATACTGGGTATAATTATAAATGTGTTGCCCTTAAAAGTATACCATGTCCCTGTTAGGTTCAAGGCAAAAATAACTTTCAAAGTACTAGACTATCACCATACCACACATACTCAAAATTCCAGGTTTATAATACCCCTAGCACAGTTTTGTTGAATAACTTACATATTGTTTCTCTACATCTAAAATAATCCCAAGTGTCTTAGCCTTTGAAGGTGAAATTATCCTAGCTTTAAAACTATTTTTATGATTTTCTTTAATTTCTCTTAACAGATTATACCCTATTGATTTTTTTAAAAAAGAATTACCTACTCAACTATATTTATTATTATTATTATAATTATATTTATTATTATTTTTAAAATTTGACTAGAGGGAGAGAGAGAGAGAGACAGAAAGCAAGAAAACAAGCTGCCAGGTTCAGGACTTGAACCATGGTCAGCCAGGTAGGAGTCCAGTGCCTCAACCACTATGCCAACTGCTGGCCCTGATTTTTTTTTTTAAGGTTTTTGTCATAGGACATGTATGCTCACCATAAAGAGAGACAGAGAGGGAAAATGAGAAACTACCCCCAAGGAGTATGGCCATGCCACTATCCCTTCTCCTCCATTCTCCTCTCAGGATTTTGAGCACACAGGCACACCCTCCCGGTGTGATTTTCAATGCACCAGGTCCAGGAGTCAAACTATGGTAGACCATGTACGAGTCTAGCACCTTAACCACTATGTCACCTGCTGGCTCCACCCTATTGATTTTTAAATGAAAGAGTATCTTGGAAAAGGTTTAGCATATGAAGAAAATTATTGGGTCATTGGGAAAGTCATGACATGTTGGTTGTCAGGAAAAACATTTTCCATAGAAAAATGCATCATGACTTTTCTGACGAGCTAATATTTGGAATCCAAAACCTGAAAATAGTGCATCATCCAACATATTAGTTTTAAAAGATAACCTTGAAAGATGGTATCTCTTTATCAACCCAATGGATTCATTGAGAAAATAGGAGTCTACTTTTTTAAGAGGTTTTTGTCTTAGGGTGTGCACTATCCAGAGAGAGAGAGAAAGAGAGAGAAAACAAAACACCTTTCCCTCCCCCTCGCTAGGGGAGATGGCCACACTGCAATTCTGTCTCCTCCATTCTCCTCCTGGCATCTTGGGCACGCACATATACACAACCCTCGTGATTTCAAGCCATTGGGTCCAGGACTCAAACCATGGTAGGCCATGTGGGAGTCCAGTGACATAACTGCTGCACCGTCTGCTGGCCTCAATAGGAACCTTCTTAACCTTACCCTAAATGATATCCAATTTTGCTGTACTAATTTATTTTCAAAAAATAATGGTCCTTTCTTTTATGATGGAAGAAGCCACACCTGCAGCAATTGGATGTTGAGACCAGTTTAGATAGATTTTACTAGAAAAGAAATATTAGGCTGTCAGAAAAATCATGATGTATTTTTGCACAGAAAAACATAGGAAAAATACATCACGATTTTTCTGACAATGCAGTATATTACTAAATACAAAATTCTCCAGAGAACAAAGAGTATGCTAATGTTATAACAGACAAAGTAGATGCTTATCAATTCTAGATTTTTAGAAATTACTGAAGATGTTTTATGGTCAGTGAATATAATTTTCATGACTCCTAAGGCCTTGTGCCTTTTTGAACCACAGCTTTTTCTAAAAATTATGTTAAAGAATTTATGGGGACCAGCAGTTAGCGTAATGGCTATGTCGCTGGACTCCCACGTAGTCGACCGTAGTTCGCGTCCCAGACCTGGTGGCTTAAAACTCACGCCGGGCGCGTGTGCGTGCGTGCCCAAGATCCCGAGAGGAGAATGGAGGAGAAGGGATTGCGGCGTGACCATCCCCCCTGGCGGGTGATTTCTCGCTTTCTGTCTCTATGTCTCTCTCTGTCTGTCTGGTGAGCGCACGTGCCCTATAGCGAAAATCTCTCTCAAAAAAAAAGAGAAAAGAAAAAGAATTTATTTCATTTCACTTACTAGTAAAAATTAACTTTTTAAATTTTTTTTTTAATTTTTGAGAGGTTTTTGTATAGGGTGCGTATGCTTGCCACAAAGACAGAGAGAGACAGAAAGTGAGAAATCACCCCCCAGGAGGATGGTTACACCGCAATCCCTTCTCCGTTCTCCTTTTGGGATCTTGGGTACTCATGCACACGTTCCCGGTGTGAGTTTAAGCCACCAGGTCTGGGACTCAAGTCACAGTCGACTACATGGGAGTCCAGTGACATAGCTATTATGCCAACTGCTGGTCCCACAATTAACTCTTCAGGACTCATGTCAGAAGTCAGCTGTGAAAGGAACCAGCAGTTGGCATAATAGCTATGTCACTGGACTCCCATGTAGTTGACCAGGTTCGAGTCCCATACCTGGTGGCTTAAACTTACACCAGGCACGTGTGCGTGCGTGCCCAAGATCCCGAGAGGAGAATGGAGGAGAAGGGATTGTGGCATGGCCATCCCCTTGGGTGGTGATTTCTCACTCTCTGTTTTCTGTCTCTCTGTCTTTCTGATGAGTACACATGCCCTATAGCAAAAACCTCTCAAAGAAAGAAGTTATCTGTGAAGAATTCTTGCAAGATAGTTGTTTATCTTTTTTGAAATAAAATTAATTAGCCTAGCAGGTTAGAGGTACTCTAGCAGGTTAGAGGTACTCTCATATTTCCATTATTTCTTACTTAAAAATAGGACATTTTGGGACCAGCAGTTAGTGTAATGGCTATGTCGCTGGACTCCCATGTAGTCGACCGCGGTTCACGTCCCGGACCCGGTGGCTTAAACTCACGCCTGGCACGTGTGCGTGCGTGCCCAAGATCCCGAGAGGAGAATGGAGGAGAAGGGATTGCGGCGTGGCCATCCCCTCTGGGGGGTGATTTCTCGCTTTCTTTCTCTCTGTCTCTCTCTGTCTGTCTGGCGAGCACATGCGCCCTATAGCAAAAACCTCTCCAAAAAAAAAAAAAAAAAAAAAAAAAAGGACATTTTGGGACCAGCAGACAGTATAATGGTTACATTTCTGGATTCCCATGTAGCCAACCACAGTTCAAGTCTTGGACCCAGCAGCTTAAAACTTACACCAGACATATGTGCATGCATGCCCAAAATCCCAAGAGGAAAATGGAGAAGGGATTGCAGTGTGGCCATCCACCCCCAAACCCTGGGGAGTGATTTGTTGTTTTCTGTCTCTCTGTCTCTCCAATGAGCATACATACCCTATTGCAAAAATCTCTCTAATAAGAAAATGACATTTTATAAAGTGGAGATGATAAGTGATAATGGCTGGTCAGTACTGACATTGATATCTTTTTTTTTTTTTTTAAAGATTTTTGTCATAGGGTATGTGTGCTCACTGAAGAGAAAGAGACAGAGATAGAGAGGGAAGGTGAGAAATCATCCTTTAGAGGGGATGGCCACACCACAGTCCCTTCTCCATCTTCCGCTCAGGGATTTAGGCATGCATGCATATGTGCCCAGGATGATTTTTAAGCCTCTGTGACTGGTACTCGAACTGCAGTTGGCTATGTGGGAGTCCAGTGCCTTAACCAGTATACCACCTGCTGGTCTCAGCATTGATATCTTAAAAAATAAAGCCCTTTCTTCATCTGCTAGACTATCACTAGTCTTCCAATCAGTCTGAAGAAGGACTCATGGCTCCTCCTCAAACACATACACAAATTAAAAAGCACTTGAAAAAGAGGTAAGAATTGGGACGAGGGGCTGGTTGATGGTGCAGTGGTAAAACATGACACATGCCACTCTCCAAGGCTGATGTACATGGGAGGATTCAGGGTTTGTATCTGGTGACTCTCCGAGCACGTGCCAGGCACTTTGTGTCTGTGATCTGGGGCTGACTGAGGCTGGAGTGGAGCATGGTGTTGGGGCCCTGTAGAGAGTGCTGTCTCTCTGTCTCTCTTTATTTTTCTCTCTCATGGAAGACATAAATAAACTTTAACAGAAACAAAAACAGGTAAAAAAAGAGAGAGGGAGAGAAAAGAATGACTTTGGGGTCCAGAACTTGAAAATAGTACCATCATTCAGCCTTTCTAGTTTTAAAATATACTGTTGAAGGAGGAAATCTCTGAGACTATTTTGGCAACCCAGTGGATTCATTCAGGAAACAGGAGGCTTCTTACCCTCCCCCTAAATGATACCCAATTTTGATGTACTCGTTTATTTTCTAAGAACAATGGTCCTTGCTTTTATGATGGAAGAAAACCACCACCTGCAGCTGCTGGATGGTGAGACTAATTCAGATAGACTTTGATTTACTTAGAACTTTTTTTAATTTCCCAAATATTTACCTCTATTGAAATGATTCCCCAAAGTTCACTAGTGATAATAGTGGCTATGTGTATGTGTATGTGTGTGTGTGTGTGTGTGTGTGTGTACATGTAAGTAATGGGTTGCTTAATGATGGGAACGGGAACATATCTGAGAAATGCATCTGTAGTCAATCATGTGAACGTCTTAAGTGTACCTAAGATGTACTATGCAAACCTAGATGGTGTAACTACTCCACACCTGGACCATATGGGATAGTCTGTCACTCCTAGGCTACACTTGTGTGGCATGTTACTGTGCTGAATACTATGGGTAATTGTAACACAATGTAAGTATTTGTGTATATAGACATGTCTAAAAATAGAAAATATACAGTAAAAATAAGACATAAAAGATGGCACAGCTGTATAGGGCACTTACCATGAATGGGACTTTAGGACATTGCTTAGGGTGAGTGAGTGAGTGGTGAGTGAACGTGAAAGCCTAGGGCGTTGCTGTACATCACTCTAGACTTTATAAATGCTCTATACTTAGAGCTACACTAAATTTATAAAATAATTTTTTTCAATAACAAATTAGTCTTAGCTTATGGTAACTATTTACTTTATAAACTTTTAAATTGTTAAAAACTTTTGGGGTTGCCAGCTGTGGTGTGGTTGTTAATGCAGCTAGATCCCACATGGCCAATCTATGTGGTTCAAGTCCTGGACCCAGTGGGTTGGAAACCACACCAGGCACATGTGTACACATACCCAAAATTCTGAAAGGAGAAATGGAGGAGAAGGGATTGTAATGTGATCATCCCCCTGGGGGTGCTGTCTCACTTTTCTTCTATTTCTCTGTGGCTAGTGCACGTACCCTCTGGCAAATTAAAATCTAAAACAAAACAAGACTCTTTGACTCCTCTGTAATAGCATTTAGCATAAAACATGAACACATTTTAGTTTTTTACAAAAGTATTTTCTTTATATCCTTATTCCATAAACTGTTTTCTATTTTAATTTTCTTACTTTTAAAACTTTTTAGTTAAAAATGAAGACACGAACACGCACATTAGTCTAGGCCTACAGAGGTCAGGACAATCAGTATCACTGTCTTTTACCCCTACTTCTTGTCCTGGAAGAGCCATGATGAACAAAAGAGCATGAGATTAAATCAAACACAAGTGAAATGATTCAGTTAAGACACAGTAGCTGGGTCACAGTAGCACTTGCTGGCAGATGCTGCTGCTTAGTAAACTGAGGCCCCCAGGATGCCCAGGTTTGATTTCTGCCCACCTTAAAAAGCCAGGTATGATGGTGCATGCCTGTAATTCCACCTACTCAAGAAGATTCTGAGTTCACAGCCAGTGTGGGCAACGTAGCCAGATCCTGTTTGAAATAGCTGGGCATGGTGGTGTGTGACTATAGTCCTGGCTGCCCAGGAGGCTGAGATAGGAGGACTGTGACAGTGAGACACAGCAGGGAGGGTGTGCGGGGGGGGGGGGGAGGAAGACACAATAAACATGAATGTCTGAGGCTGTTAGCATTGTAACATGGCATACTGTTTTACAGTAAACTTTAATTTTTAGTAAGTAGGAGAACATTCAAGAATTATAACATAATAATATAGTAAACTCTAAACCAGTAACAGTCAATTTTACTGTGGTCAAGTATTATGTACTATACAATATGTAATTGTGTGTGCTTTTATATGTGTCCCTTTATAAGACTAGAAGTGTAGTAAGTTTGTTTAAATCAGCGTCAGCACAAACACACGAAGAATGTATTATGCTAGGACAGCTACTACTTCACTGGGAGATAGGACTCCTTCAGCTGTGTTATGATCCTTTGGGATCACCGTTGTATATAGTCCATTGTTGACCCAAACATCAGTATGTGGTACCAAATTTTCTTGCACCAAAATAAACCTGTGCTTTAATTCCATTTTCTGTGAACTATTTTTTCTTTTCTTTTTAAAATTTGCTAGAAGGCATGTGTGCTTTTTGGGGAGAGAGAAGGGTTGAAGAGAAAGAATGAGAGAGAGTGAGAAAGCACCCCCTAGGGGGGATGACCATTCCTCAATCCCTTTTTCTCCATTTTCTTCTTGGAGTTTTGAACATGCATGTGCATGCAGTGCATGTTTTCCAAGCCACTGGATCTAATCCTCGAACCACATAGTCAGCCATGTGGGATTCAGCTGCCAGAATCACCATCAACTTTTTGAAACCGGTTCCCTTGAATGTATAACAGCATTTCCTATATATTTTTCTATATTTTGCTGTTTTAGTACTTTTTATAATTAACTTATTCAGTTCATGTAACACTTTAAGGTAGGTTCTGTTGTTAACCCCATTTTTAGATGAGGGAAACTGAAAGAAACTATTGTAGATAACTAAAAGGATAGCTAAAAAACCAGGATTCAAAGTCGTTCATGTTGACTTTTCAGCATTATGCTCTGCTACCTCTCTTGGGTCATCCTACCGACCAAATCAAAAGAAACCTGCTCTTTTCCTTTTGGTTGAACTCTGAATGGGCAGCATGTGCTTTGTCAGCCATACTCCTCTCCTTTGCATTTGTGATAATCTCTTTTGGAGCACTGTTCTATGTCAGACACTGTAATAGGTATTTGTAATAGCTCTGTGAAAAACAATCAGACAAAAATTCTCCTTGTGGGGCTTACATTTTAATGTAGAGGTAGATAATGACAAACAATGAAAACCAGATGTAATAAATAAGTAAATAATGTTAGAAGATAGTGTTATGCAAAAATATGCAGAAATATATATAAAAAGAGAAGAGTAGGGACCAGCAGATGGCGTAATGGCTGTCGCTGGACTCCCATGTAGTAGAACACGGTTTGAGTCCCAGATGCAGTGGCTTAAGACTCAGGCTGGGTGTGTGAGCATGTGTGCCCCAAATCCCAAGAGATGAATGGAAGAGAAGGGATTGCGGTATGGTCATTCCCTCGAGGGGATATTTTGCACTTTCTGTCTCTATCTGTCTCTCTGTTTTGCAAGCATACCCTATGGAAAAAAATCTCTCTCAAAATTTGCTAGAAGACAAATTTAAAAAAAGAAAAAAAAAGGAGGATAGAAAGGATATGGGAATTCCTCGTCAGACAGGAAGGCAAAGTAGATGGTGTGGGCAAGGGAGTCCCTCTGAAGAGGGTAATAATGCTTGAACAAGTAATTGAAGGAAATGAGGGGAATGCCATTGGAATGTTTGGGGAGACAGGCAACAGGCAGTACAAAGACCTCAAGGTGGGCTGTGCTGGACTGTTCAAGGAGTAGCGAGAATGTCAGGAGGTGGCGAGGAATGAGAGTAGGAGACAAGGCCCAGGGAACACAGGTGCAGACAGAACAGGACCTCATAGGCTGTGATGGGGATGCTGGCTTTTCCTTTGAAAGAAATGGGGACCTTTTGGAAGCTTTTGGGAACAAGAGTGACCTGATGTGCTTTGTGTTTATAGAATCACTCTGACTTAGAAGAGTCATTGTTTGGAAAATTCAGGAGGCCATTGAGATAGCCCAGAGACAGAAACGGGTGGCTTGAACAAAGGCAGTTTTTATGGTGAGAACTAGACTTATCTTGAAGATAGAACCCATGTGGTTTGATTGGATGTTGGGTTAAGGGAAAGAGGGGAATGAGAAATATCCCAAGGCTTTCGGCCTGGTCAACTAGTATGGGAAAGGCTATGAGAGGAGCAGTTAGGGAGGGAAGAACAGGAGCCTAATTTTGGACAGAGAGCAAAAACATATACCAATAAAAAAATGTCTAACAAAGTATTGAAAATTAAGAGCAACTTAAATGTCCAGTAATAAAGAATTAGATAAATAAATTATGTACCTTTATATAAAGGAATTCTATGAAGAAAAAAATATTATGCACTTCTATATATTATTTATTTGCCTGCATATTTACTGAATAAGTAAAGCTAGTTATCAGTTGGTACTCAGAGCATTAGCACATTCCTATCAAAAGAAAAAAAAACCTTGTATTTACATAGAAAAAGTAAAATACATAAAAAATTGAATAGCATTAATATGAAGTGATTTAATTTTAATTTTTTTGTTTTTATATCTCCAAAAGTATTTTATAGTTAGTTTTTGTCAGTTAAAACAGAAAATATATATTCTAATTATCATGATTTTACAGATTGTGTTTTGGGACTGTGAGACTGAGTTGCAGGGCCCTGTCTAGGAAGAGAGTGGGGTGGGTGAAGGTATTCTTTTCCACGTTTAGGAAAACCACAGAGGTATCAAGAGCATCCCATCCTAATTTTTCAGCAACCAGCTGTTCCTGTGAAGAAAATACATAGAAAAGATGAAGGCCTGCAGGTGGTGTGATGGTTAAGACAGTGGCACGGTGGTTAAGGCAATGGCATGGTGGTTAAAGAGGCTGGATCTCATATGACCAACTACATGGTTTGAGTCCTGGACCCAGCAGCTCAGAAAACATGCCAAGCATGTGTGCATGTGTGCCCAAAATCCTGAAAGGAGGGTGAAATAGAGAGGAAGGGATTGAGATGTGACTGTCACCAGTGGGGGGTGCTTTTTTACTTTTCCTATGTCTCTTTATCTTTCTCTCTTAAGTGCATAGGCACTGTTGGCAAAATTTAAAAAGAGAAAAAGAGGAGGGACAGAGAGACAAGATCTTGGAAGGTTTACTGAACCCCTTACTGCGGTTCAAGTAACTTTTAATTATCTTTCAGATAATTCTTATGTAAGGAACTTAAAAACTGCATCCATTCTATTGGACATTTTTTTCTACTATAAAGTGTTAAGATTCATATCACTTTATAAAAATTCATCCATTTCTCCATGGTTGTTGGAGATGATTATTCTTTCCTTAGCATGTGAAATTTCAGCTTGATATGCTTTAGTATTTCTGAAGCTTAAAATATATGAAATTCTGAGTGCTGCCAAATTTAAACCTTGCACTTATTATTGATGACTTTTAAGATACAACTCATGCAAAAAGATCTTAAAAACAACTTTACAACAATTTTGTGGCATCCATTTTCAAGTGTCAGTAGACTATTTTATACTAAAAAGTGATATCAGATTCTAAGAAAGTGATATAAATATGAACTGGCTGCCTGAGTGAAATGATTGATTGATGTGATTTTGTTTTGTCATTTCAAGGGAGTGAAAAAAATAGACCCTGAACTCTATGAAAAATTTATTAGTCACAGATTTGGAGAAGAAATTTTACATCGCATAGATCTGTGCTCCATGCTGAAGAAAAAGCAAAGTAATGGTTATTATCACTGTGAGTCTTCAATTGTCTTTGGTGAGTGCCATTTGCAGAATTATTTATCTTATTTATCACTTTATTTTGGTAAATGTTTAGGGTCGGTAGTATATATTTTTCTCAATGATATATTTTTCCTAAATATTATGTTTTGGCAATAATGTATTGAAAATTTTGTAGAATATTTTGAGTATTTATATTTATCAGTCAAGATTTTACTACTTTTGTTTTGTGCTTTAAATATAATTATGATGAAGTCTTGAAAGGATGATTCAAAACTCATTTCAGTTTCATTTTATTTCTTGATCATGAAGAAAGCATTTTATCCAACGAAGGTCTATATGACCACAATATTCTACAGCACACATTTCAATGTTCTCTCTTTTTAATTATGAATAGAATGACCCAGGCTAGAAAATTTTACTCTGAGAAGAGTAAAAGGCCTGTAAAACCTGAAAACTCCAATTTCTTCTCTAAGGAAAAATAGGTTTTGAAGAAAAGCAAAGATTCACAGATAAGTACTTTCAGATGCCATCTGATGCAACCACAGGCTCTCATCCAATTATGGGAAGTGTGTCACTACATGAAGATCCTTTAACCTAAAAAAGGTTATTCCCCACTTTTGGCAATGTGAATTTATTTCAAAGGAACCTCACTATTGTGATTCAAATTTACTATTTCAAACTAGACACTGTTCTTATAAAATAGTAAACTTTAAGACAATCTGATTTACATACTTTTAAAGTAACATGAAATTACTGAAAGAAGAGAAATACATATGTCTAAATATTTCAAGGTCTTCAACCAAGATGATTTTCTACACATCAACTTGAAGAAAACCTATGGAAACACATACATCCTGAAAGAATCCTAATAGTGAAGTTTATTAAAGCATTTAAAAAAGGTTCAAATTACCTCCAAATCCTCATAAGGGATCTTCAGAGACGTCGTTTTACCTTCCAAAGATCCTAGTTATCTTAAACAGAAGATATGCAGTTTGCTGTTTGAGTTTTATATTTTGGAACATTTCAAGCCTTTCCTAAGGAGGTTTATTCAGAATCTCTGTAAGGGAGATAGTTGTTTTCTATTCAAATTTTGATGTGAACCGAACATTTCTGTTTAGGTTCATTATAAAGGACGAATTTAGATCCTTCTTGCATAGTTCATATTTGTCTAGCTTGCTCTATCTTCTGTGTAATAATTTAGGTCAGTCTTGAACAAGAATGCAGTGCTTTGTCGACTCTCTCACTCTCTTTAAAACAAAACAAGGAATGTATATGTTTAACTGAAAGTATCGTGGGACTAGCGCCGTACAGCTTATGACATGTGTCGCCTAAACTGCTCTGTTCAACTCGCCCCATATCTCTGTATTTCAGCCACTATATCCTTCCATGCTCTTTTCCGGCTTGATCTCTAAATATACTTGTAGTTTAGGTAATTGCTCTAGATCTTTAAACTTCTTTTTCTGCATCTAAAATGATAACTTATTATGTTATAATTGACCATGTTTAATACATACTGGAGTTCTTTTATTTGTTTATGGGTAATTACTTATTTTTCTCAAACTTATGTGAATTTTGGAACAATATTTAGCAGGATTTGGGTCACCTTCTAAATTAGATTTAATTGGCTTACGTTGGTTTGGCTTTTCTTTGATGTGATTTTTAACTCAAATTGAATACTTTTCTTCCTTTTTCTTTTTGGTAGCAAAGGCACAGGGTAGTTTATTAAATAAAAGCAAAAGGACACTTCTGAGAGGTAGAAGTAGGCCCAAGCACAAAAGAAGAAGAGTGGCTCAAGGGCAAATCAATATCTGTTTCTTGAGCCTTGAACTAATATTTTGTTATATGTATTAATAGAGTGGGACAGATTTCTAATCTTAAAATACTTTATATTCACAATTCTGGGGTAGGTTTCAGGGACTCTGGGACTTTCTGAAATTGTTTACAAAACTTTTTATGTAGGTACATATGAGGTGTCTTCTAAAAGTTTATGTAAAATGCATATTATGAAAAAACTATACATAGATTTCAAAAATTTTTTGCACTACATAAAGCTCAGACTCCATATTTTTTTTCATGAACTTTTAGAAGCCCTCTCATAAGTGCATTCTTCTGGAGAGAGAATTTATTTTTTATTAATTTGCATATTTCCTATCTTATTTTGTTAATAATGCGTTCTTGAAATGTGCTAGATTCCAAGTCATTGATTTTTGTTGTTGTTGTTGCTTTTATCTCTATTAGGCCATTTAGGGCATTTCAAAAGTTTATTTAAAAAAATTTCTTTCCTCCTTTTATAACAGCCCCTCTTGCAAGAACTAAGCCCATCTCTTGAGGGCTAGAATTTACTTGGTTTCTCAAGAGACAGTATTAATCCATTCATGAGGCTGAGGTGTGTAAGATCCTGTCATCCCCACTAGGCATCACCTCTTCAACCCTGTGATCCAATTACTGTCAACTAAGTTTCACCCTCCCAAAACTATCACAGACTTCAAAATATGAACCACTGGGGTTAAATCATTATCCAAATCAAAAACAGTTGGAAACTCACAACTGCAAATTATCTTTGTTCATAAGGAGTTGGAGTTTACTTTTATTTATTTATTGTTTTAAGTTTTACTATAGGGCAGATGCACTCACTAGAAACAAAGAGAGGGAGAGAGAGAGATTGAGAAATCACTCCCCCCACCCCTGGAGGGATGACCATGCTGCAATACCATGTCCTTCATTATCCTCTGAGGATTTTATAATAAAATAACGATAAAACATGCACATGCACCCAGTGTGTTTTTCAGGTTACCAGGTCTGGAACTTAAACTGTGCAGTCGGCCATGTAGGGGACAGCCGCCATAACCTCCATACCACCTGCTGACCATGTAGTTCATTCTTGATTCTCTTACCAGTATGTGAGTTTAGAATCATTCTTCTTGATTCTCTTACTAATATGTAAGATAGTAGCCCTTTGTTTTCTATATTGACTTCAAATATTTAATTTTGTATTTTATTTTTATAACATTATTTTGTGTTTTAGACAAGTAATTTTTCCTATTGTTTGTGATTTTTATTGTATTATAGATAAGAAATTTCTCTTGTGATTTCTTGATTCATCATTATGATTAATCACCAAACTAAAGATTTGATTTATTTCATTTCATATTCATTTATATTTTCTTTTAGTTTTATTTATTTATTTTTTGCATTTGAGCTTTTTTTTTTTTTTTTTTTTTTTTTTTTTTTTGTTAAGAGAGCGAGATTTTTGCTATAGGGTGCAGGTGCTTGCTGGAGACACAGAGACAGAGTAAGAAATCACCCCCAGGGGTGATGGCCACATCTCAGTCCTTTCTCCTCCATTCTCTTCTTGTGATTTTGGGCATGCACACACACATGCCTGGCATGAGTTTCAAGGTGCTGGGTCCGGGACTCGAACCAGGGTCAGTCACGTGGGAGTCCATTAACCATTGTGCCTCTCCTGGTCCTCTGCATTTGAACTTTTAATCTACCTGGTATTATCATTAATATAGTACAGAGAAACAAAAGAGTAATACAGAAATTGAGGTACTAAAAATGGCTGTGAGGTAGGGATTTAGTTTTAAAAAAATTTTTAATATTGATTTTTTAATATCAGAGATCATACATTAGCAGTACTTTACATTGTATTTGACTAACACAGTTTGCTTTTGGATTTTTGTTTTCTACATTTTCAGTCACTTACCAATATTGGTTATATTACCTATAACAAAATCTGGATTTTTATCTTCTTTTGAATAATTACAAAATTTGGCCACACTGATCCCATATTCTTGCATGGCACTGCAGTTTCTGTATGCAGTAGTGGGCACCCTGAATGTAGCTGCCATTTTTTTTAATCACTCCTTAGTCTGTTGTTCTTACACCTGTTTTGCTCATCCATGCTACCTATTTGGCAGCAGTGAGCACTTGAGTTTGTAATCCCTCTTAGCTGTTGCTTGCCCTGCTTTTTTTTTTCTTTCTTTTTTTCTTTTTAGGTTTTTGCTATAGGTCACATGTGCTCACTGTAGAGAGATGGAGAGTGAGAAATCACCCCTTGGGGGGTATGCCCCTCTTCAATACCTTCTCTTTCATTCTCTTGGAATTTTGGGCATGCATACCCACACACCTGGTGTGATTTTTCAAGTCACTAGGTCTGGGACTCAAATCATGGTCAGTCATGTGGGAATCCAATACCTTAACCACCACACCACCTACTGGCCCCACTTGTGCTACTTTTACATTTCCATGGTGAGCATTTTTCTCACTTTTGTCTGGCATTGTATGCCTTTATATGGAGAGTTAGGGGAATTTGGTAGGATTATGGAGGTAACATTCATGTTTTCAGACATAAGAAAAGGTACATTTTAATTGTCTTATAATCAATACTTTGGGTGATATATGTTTGCTTGTCATTGGGCTATACTAGCTACACAAATCAGTTAAAATCAAAATCCAAAGAAAAAAGGTAAAAAACTCAGTTCTTCCTGGTGAAAACCAGGAATGAAATATGGTTCAGCTATACAGTATTATAAAAGCCATTCTCTGTGAGCTAGTTACTCAAGTTGGGTGAATTAATTTTTCTCAGGCAGCTATGTTCCATTTATATTTCCTCAGTGAAGGTAATTGACTAAATGACACCTTTTGTGAGATTGATGAGTAATTTAGTGCTTGCAAAGACTAGTTTATTTTCATCTGTCAAATATATCTTATGGGAGGTAATGGGGAATATGGAAAGGTCTAGAAAGCTTTTTGTTTTCTGTTTTGTAGGCCAGTATATTCCTTTATAACTTCTGCAAGCTTAAGTGAAAACAATGATATTCTGGGAACTCCAACTATTTTTTGGCTCAATAATAATTATCCAGCATTAATTTAATGAATGTAATTGGGCATGTACAATGTGTCTACTTCTCTCTTGTGTATCATACAGACAAGTATGAGGCAGAGTCCCTAGAAGTGATCCAGAGTCATTGGGTACCTAAAACTGCATCTGAGAAGTGGAGAGGGAGGAGGAGTAGTGAGTAGAGCTTGTCCATAACAATAATGGACAATAGAACACAGTAGAAAAAGCTTGTAACTTTACCTTCTAGGAGATTGTGGAATGGAAAAGAGCAAAATTTAGCTGAATGGGATGATATTGTGGAGCTGAGCGATGGATAGTAAAAAGACTTTCTAGAGCAATAGGTGTGATTTACATAGGTGGGAGAAAAACAATGCATTGAGAGGCAGAGTGGAGGGAATAATAGCAATAGGAAACACCTTGTTTGAACTTACCATTTAATTAATTGAGGAGGCTAAGGAATAGGGGGCTGCTAGGTTTGTGTGTGTAGGGAGTTGGTGAAGGGATGGAAATACTTATGTACTGAGGCAGTGAATGTGTAAGAAGGCAGACTGAGTAAATAGATGTAGCATAAAAAGAAGATGAAGTTTAGTACTCAGGGTAATAACACAGGACCACATCCTAAAGATAGGAACTCCAATTAATTCTAGACTGTAGATTAAGAGTCAATGAGGAGGTTAGGAAAAGGCTTAAATAGAAGCAAATAAGTGTGCACAAACCTGGTGATAGACTATAAAAAGGTCCTTCCCACGCAATTCATAGTCTTCATAGCTATAGTTTATTTAATATGTGTTCAATGCCAAATAGGTCAGACCAACAAAATTCCAGACTGACCTTCATGAACTGAAATACTAACCAGAATTCTCAGTAAGTTGAATCAATGAATTTATCCCATCCAGATGCCTCTGATTTGGAAACCATCTTTAAGAGACCCAGACAGCTTAGACCAATCCTGCCAGTCTTTAAAGGCTTGTCATGGTCTACTCAGAGATTTCTAGTAGTCATATTTATGTGTGGGTTAAGCCAAAAGGAAGAACTTTTTGTGTTGCATCTGGAGTTGGAGTCCATAAGATTGAGGAGACTATCAACTCTAATTTTGATGTCCTTATTCTCAGTGCTCCTTTACCCTTAGGGGCAAGGGCAGAGATCCAAAAGCATTGAGTTGTCCACTTTTGGATCTTACTTTGTCCTAGTATATAAGCATGGGGATCTGCTTTATAAAAGTGAACAATGTTAACATAATCAACCCATTGGTTCTTGTGTCAGGAGTAAGGGATTTTTTTATAGCTAGGACAAAAATGTTTGAACTTTCTAAACTCTTTTCGATAAATTATAAATAATAAATATTTTAAAATGTTTAATTTGAAAATATTTATATTTTGTTGGAATGCTATATGCCCACTTGAAGGTCCACTTAGTGAAAAAGGGTACTGGTGATAGATTATGTGCTTGTATGTCTTATTTTTTCTTTTCTGTTTTTATACTTTTTCAGTATTAAAAATGTACCTTACTTGCTTATCTTATACATGATTTAATATTTTAATAATTTATAAGGCTATACTTTTGTTGAGTTTTTAATCATTTTAAAATATACTTTAGGTTCACCAGTTCTTAAAATTTGGTTCATGGATCTCTAGATATGGGTTTTTTCTTTCTTTTTTTTTTTTTTTTTTTTTTTTTTTTTGAGAGGTTTTTGCTATAGGGCGCTTGCGCTTGCCAGACAGACAGAGAGAGACATAGAGACAGAAAGCGAGAAATCACCCCCCAGAGGGGATGCCACACCACAATCCCTTCTCCTCCATTCTCCTCTCTGGATCTTGGGCACGCACGCGCATGCGCCCGGTGTGAGTTTAAGCCACCAGGTCCGGGACTCGAACTGCGGTCGACTATGTGGGAGTCTATAGCCATACACTAACTGCTGGTCCCTGGATCTCTAGATACTCTTATGGGGTCTGTGAGGGCAAAATTATTTTTATAATAATAGATATTATTTGCCTTTTTCAGTGGGTTAACATTTACGCTGCTGATGCAAAAGCAATGGTGGGTAGAGCTGCATGGTGCAGTATGAATCAAGGCAGTTGCAATAGAAATATATACTGTTTAAAAAGACAGTTTCACATGAAAAAGGTCTTGCTGAATACTAAAAATTAATAACTGTAACCTCAGCCTTTGAATATGCATCCTTTTAATAGTCTTTGTAATGAAAATAAGAAGTATACATGAAGTGCTGCACATTAAAGTTGGAGACTGACCTGAGGAAAAGTGCTTATGTGATTAAGTTGCCAGCTAAAGTTGCCACTCTTTTATGGAATACCATTTTTAAAAAAAATTATTTATTATCATAATCTTTTTAAATTACATTGAATCACATATATCTTTACAGTTTATTAAATTTCTTTTTCCAGCATGATTACCATGCATATCAGTCAAGACAAAGACTTTACTATCCACATCATCATCATCAAATAGTTTTTCATCATTTTTTTCAGATTATTATTATTATTTATTCTCATTTTTTTAAACATTCAATCACTATATATCATTTGGCATGTATAAATAATTTATCCAACATGAAATACTTCTCAGACCAGTCCAGTTGATAATACTATACATGTTATCATCAACAGGTAATGATACATTTCTGTGTCCCACTAATGTCATGCCTCTCTATTTGCTCTCTTGCTATCCTTCTCTATACTCTTCCCTTCTCCTGCTGCCCTGTTCCACACTGTCTTCAGCATCCATAACTATTTTCACTGCTTTTATCCCTCCAACATTTCAATGTCTACCATAAAGTGCAGATAGTTTGTATATATTAAGTGGCTACATACAATATCTTTCTTTCATATCCTGGCTTGCTTATGGAACACCATTTTTTGGTTGAAGAACAATTGACCAACTGTCTTTTTCAGATTTAGGGACTGACAGGCATTTTCTTGAATATAAACAAGTGAGCTTATCATGTCAAGTGCAACAATTGACATTATTTATTGTTGATAAAGTTTAAGCTTTCAAGCAAAAATAAGAATTTTGGAAAGATCAAATCAGATGCTATGAGCTTGACAGCTTCCTAAAATGTGAAAGACATTTTTCCTACTTTTTATTGTGGAAAATTTTGTATACAATAGTAGAGAGCACAGAGTAGAATAATAAACTTAATCTTCCTAGGTTGTTTTTATCTATCACACTCTCTTGTGAGAAATAAAAATAAATTTAAATTTTACCTTATTGGGTTATATAACCTATATATAAACTCTGCACATATTTAAAGTATGCAACTCAATGAGTCCTTACACATGATTGTATGACTGTGAAACCATTATCATTAAGACACTGAATGTTTCCTTCTCTCCCCAAAAGTTACTCGTGCCTCTTGCCAGTTTGTACTTAGAGACATTTCTGATGAGATGGTTGATATTAATGAATATTTGTTATTTGATGTTTTATAATGATCTTCAGAATTCAGAAGATCTCCATGACTTAGCAAATACACATTTTTAAGATGACCCAAGCATGTTATTACAAAGTCGTATAAGATCTATTGAAAGTACAAGATAGACCAAAATATTTGAATATAGAGTATGTAAAGTTCATTGGTATGTTTTAAGATTATGCATTATAATTAAACTCGAAGAAGCTACAACATCTCAAGTTTTGGTATCGTATCAAAGAGTATCCAGTCATCTGAATTTAATAAATATTTATAAATATGATCCATATAAACAAAAACTCAAGGTAGAGGGCTGTCAGCCAGTAATTTTTAAAGTGTAATCCTGAGTCCAAAAACACGTAAAAACTTAAGCTTTAGTTTATGGATCCAGGAAAGCTATGAAAAATGTAATCCTATTTTGATCAGTATTTTCATCATTTTTTCCAGTAAATTAATTTTGATGGCTATTCAGCTATCTCTTTATAAAATATTATCTGATTTACTTCCTCTCTCTTTAATTTTTTCTTCTTCCCTCTTAAGTTTCCATTTGAACTTATAAAAGTAAAAATATACCAAGTGCAAAAATACTCCATACTGACAGGAACATATGTATATGGAATGACTCATTTAAAAATTATTATTATATGAAATTGATATTCTGTAATTTAGGACTCTCTCTTTTGTGATTTGAAGGATCAAAAAATGTGTCTTGTTTTCTTTTGCACAGGCTGACAGGGAGATGATTAAGAAAATTTCGGCTCTACTTAAACCAATTAAGATGAATCTATTTCAAGCATATTAGAGGAGGGAACAGTGAGAAAACAGTTATCATCTGAGGGAACTGCATACTGTTTTTTTTTTTTTTCATTGAAAACTTTAGCAGTTGGAAATTTTCTGTATTCAGAGTTATAAAGTAATTTAATAAAATCTGAGTACAGGTTATTTCATGATTTACTTTGTGTCACAGTAATTGGATAACCATATAGTTTGTCATCCAAATGGTACCTTTATGTGCAAAATGAGAGCTATTAGTTACTGCACTTGGATAAGAGAAGACAACCAATACTGTCCCAGTTTAAGTGGGACTTATAACACCCTACCTGGAAAGTATAATATCCCTGAAAAAGTGGGAGCATTGATATGTTGAATACTATATTTTAGATGCCAGTCTTGTTCCTTTTTGTAATTGATTGTCCTCCTATATGTTTCTTTGATAGAACACGCCTTTAAAAAGAAAATGTTTGAAATTTCATTGTTATATGTCCCTAATAAAAATGAAAAGCAGTGGATAATTGGAACTCTCAGTTTATTTCTTTACATCTGCTTGAATTAGAGGAAGCTTCAGGATAAGTAACTGAGAAAATTAATCTTAGTGATGCTTACTGTATGTTAGCTAGTGTCTCAGCTATTAATCTGGATGCTAACAAAAAGTGGCAGCTGTGGCTCAGGCTATTTTGAAAACCGAACCATCTGTTGGACTGGTTTCAAACCTTATGATTTACATTCAACATCATAGGAACCCTACATATTGAAGCAGCAATGCTAAGTGGTAAATTGAACTATCTGGCAAATTAAATATCACTACTAAAATGATGTAGTAATTTATGTAGTCAGTTATTGGTAGAGCCTTCAGTTTTAAAGTGTATTTTAGAAAACATGAAGGTAAATATTGAATTCCAAGTGAAGAAAGAGACTACAGTGAATGAAATTCTTGAAGTACAGTCTATAGTCAAAGCCATTAGCCATAGGAAATTAGCATTAGGGGACCTTTCTAGTTCCCAAAAGTTATGGTTAATCAGCCCATCACATTGCCCAGTTACCCCTGAATATGTTGTTCACCACACTAAAAAGTGCCTAGCACAATGCATGAGAGATAGTGTTATAGAAATGCCACTTTTAAAAAAAGTTTTCTTTCTTTCATGAGCTGGAGAGACAGAGAACCTTAACTCTGTGACCTTCCTCCATCTTCTGGCAACCCTGAATTACACCCATGTGCCCAGCATATTCAGGGAGGCATCTGGATTTGAACCTGGAACTTTCCCATGTGGAACCTTCTTATGTGGTCGGCCTTACAGAGTGTTGCATTTTACTGCTGTACCACACCATCCAGCATCAAAATGCTATGTTTCGTTTCGTTTCGTTTCGTTTCGTTTCTTTTCTTTTCTTTTCTTTTCTTTCCCTTTCTTTTCTTTTCTTTTCTTTTTTAAAGATTTTTGCCTTAGGGCATGTATGCTGTCCAGAAAGAGGCAGAGAGAGAGAGAGGGAAAGTGAGAAATCACTCCCCAGAGGGCTATGCCGCAGTCCCTTCTCCTCTGTTCTCTTCAGATTTTGGGCACGCGTGCACATGTGCCCAGTGTGATTTTTAAGCTACTGGGTCTGGGACTTGAACCATTTGATCATTTGGGAATCCAGTGCCTTAACCACCACACCACTTGTTGGCCCCCAGAATACTATTTATTGAAATTAATAGTAGTACTAGTTTTATGGAATACTTATTTTTTTATTTAATTTAATTTTTTTATTTCATTTTCTTTTATACATTCAATCACATTATTATTTGGCTTACAAAATGGATATTTCAACAGGTGAACATTTCTTCTTAGTACAGTTGATAAAACTACAAAATATCTTCAACAGATAATACCACATTTCTTTGTGCCATTAATGCTTTGCCTCCCTGTTTTTCTTCTAAATGTCCTTCCTTAGACCCTCCTCTTTCACACACACTATATCTGGTATTTACATCTATATACTGTGTTTCTATAGCCTTTAGTCAATATTACAATCATATTCTTACTTTCCTAACATCATAATACTCGTTTTTATGGTTATTAAATGTTTGCATGATTTTTTTTTTTTTTGGAGAGGTTTTTACTATAGGGTATGTGCGTTTGCCAGAAAGACAGAGAGAGACAGAGAGACAGAAAGTGAGAAATCACTCCCCAGAGTGGATGGCCACGCCTCAATCCCTTCTCCTCCATTTTCCTCTTGGGATCTTGGGCATGCATGCACACGCGCCTGTCGTGAGTTTAAGCCACTGGGTCCAGGACTCGAACTGTGGTCGACTACATGGGAGTCCAGCGACGTAGTCATTATGCTATCTACTGGTCCCTATTTGCATGACTTCTAATACTTTCCCCAAATTGTTATGTGGTAAACATTGGTGCGTTTTAAAGATAAAAGTGCATATGTATATAGACTGTTTTATGTATGTATGTAAATGATATTTTATATTACATATACATATTTTATATATATTGGACTGTCAGAAAAATCATGTTGTATTTTTCTGTTTTTATATGCAAAAATGAGTCATTACTTTTCTGACAACCCAATAGTTTATGTATATAAATACACAGGTGAAGATTAAAAGTTAGTTTCATTTTTTCATTTCATTATTTATTTGACCAGAGAGAGAGAGAGATAAAGTGAGAAAGCAAACAGCAAAGTCCAGAACTCAAACCATGGCTGGCCATCTGGGAGTCCAGTGCCTTAACCACCTCTCTACCTGCCAGCCCCAAGTTTCATTACTTTTTAACTAGGGAAAAAACAATTAGGTTGACACATCTAATTTAAATAATGCAGTGTTATGTAAATAATTAGTTGGATATGGTCCATCACAAAAGACAGACTTTTAAAAAATCATTAAATTCTTCTTCATTTCAATGAAGCATGGAGGAATTGGAGAGGATACAGAAGAGCAGGGAAAAAAGGTGAGAGAGCACAGGTGTGTATAGTAGAGGAAAGTGTAGTGACCCAGAAGTTCCTAGTATCAGACAGACCCAGTTCTAATGGTCACTGTCATTTCCTTGCTGGGCGACCTCATGCACATTGAGTAACAGCTCTAAATCTAGTCACCTCATCTATAAAGAGGGGATAATCACAGTTGTTAGCTCATGCGGATGCTGTGAGGACTGATGAGTGATGCATGAAAGGCACTCAGCATCATGCCTAATGCATGCTCAGTGCTCACTAACTGGTGCACATTACCACTGCTGCTTTCATAACAAATCGTATGTGGGAACTTCAGAAAGTCTGTGGAAAAGGGAATTAAACTACTTGTTTATTATGGTGCAAAAAAGAAAAGAAAAGAAAAGAAAAGAAAAGAAAAGAAAAGAAAAGAAAAAAAAATTAAGATCCATGTATACTCATAGTACGCATTTTCTCTGAAGGTTTTGAAGACCTCTCATGTAAAATTTTTAAGCTGAGGACAAAGAATCCTGAAGAGTGACTTAAAGTAAGATTAGGATGGAAAAATGTCTGTTTCTTCTTAATCTTCTATAGGAGTATACAATTGTAGGGATTAGGAAAAACTTTAGGCTCTGAAGGATTGTTAAGACACTTGCACAAGGTGTTAAGAGATTTATATAATATCTTTACTGGCCATTTTTAAAGGGGGAAAAGAGAGTACCATTTATGAGTTTATCTAATTTGAGTGGTGCATAACCTCATGAAATTTTTTCTATCATTTGAATTCATAAATTCTCTATTTTAGGTTAAATTATTGTATTTTAGAATTGCCAAAGCTAGCCTTTATTTTTGCATTTTTGATTAATTGGAAGAGAAGTAACAGAATTGTCATTCTTCAGCTCTTTCCAAAAAACCAATTCCACTGTATCTTTCTTTTGTAATACAATTACCCTTTTTAAAAAATTTTTGAGAGGTTTTTGCTATAGGGTGTGTGCGCTCACCAGACAGAGACAGAAAGCAAGAAATCACCCCCCCAGGGGGATGGCCACCCCGCAATCCCTTCTCCTCCGTTTTCCTCTCAGGACCTTGGGCATGCACGCACACGCGCCTAGCATGAGTTTTAAGCCACCGGGTCCAGGATGCGAACCGCGGTCGACCACGTGGGAGTCCAGCAACATAGCCATTACGCTAACTGCTGGTCCCCAATTACTCTTAAAATAGGAATGGGAAGGAGATGAAGTATGATTATGCTGAGTGAATGTCCCTTGGCTATTGCACTGGGGCAGAGTGAACTTAGGATTCCTTGATATTGCCTGAGTTAGCAGTTCATTCATCACTCCCTCCAGGCCTGTGAAGTGTTGCTCACTACTGTGCATATATAAGCTTTTTCTTCACTTTAGTACTTCTTCAGTCCAATTTTGGCTGTTATCAGTTAGCTGTGTAGTTTCTTGAACATATATTTATTGAACCTACTATGTCCAGCCTACCAGCGTTAATACCCACTTATGCTGAGTCTTAAAGATCAAAGAAGTGCAAACATGAGCCATACTCTCCAGGAACTGACTCTCTAGCAGGAAGTCATGCAAACAATTACGATTCAAAGTGATAATAATTATAATGAAGCTAATGGGAACAAAGTGAGGGTAACTTTCATTCTGCCTGATTGTCAGAAAAGGGCACACAGAAGAAGAACGTTTTATGATGAAAACGAGAACATTTGGAGGCAAGAGTAAGAGAAGTGTCTTCTAGGGAGGGAAGGCATGAGAAGTGACCCAAGACTGTGCAGGGATGTGTAAATGATCCACTTTGTACATGAAATTACTGTTCTTAAGGAATTCAGGTTTTTTTTTTTTTTTTTTTTTTTTTTTTTTTTTTTTTTTTTTTTTTTTTAAATTAGGGAATGAGAGCCATCAAATATTTTGGAGTTGAAATGACAGTATCAGATTTGTGTTTTAGACAGGTTACTCTACCAGTAATGCAAAAACATGATTATTGAGGGGAGCAAGAGAGGGAAAAAGCAAGACCAGTAAGGAGGCTGTGGTAGCCAAGGCAGGTTATGATAATTGCCTATGATTAGCGTATGGAGTGGAGATGAAGAAGGCCAAGGGTGTGTTTAGATCTTGGTAGATGAAAGATCCAGGTAGGCAAGTATTTTCAGGTTTTGGGTAGACTATGAAAGAAAGATAGATGCCCAGGATGGCTCCCAGATTTGGGGTGTAGACACTAGGTAGACAGTAGCATACAGCACCAATGCAGAGAAGAGATTTTGGGAATATATGATGTTGAGTTCAATTTTGGGTGTATGAAAGCACCAGGGGCCCATTCAAATGATGTGTTGAGGAGGGAGGTCTGGGACATAGATGATATATAAGAGGACTTCAAAATGTTTGTGGAAAGATGGAATTAAAAATATGACTTTGGGGCCAGCAGATGGCATGATGGTTAAGGCACTGGACTCCCACATGGTCCACTGCAGTTTGAGTTCTGTACTTGGTGGCTTGGAAATCATGCGGGGCACTTGTACATGCATGCCCACAATCCTAGGAGAATGGTGGAGAAGGGATTACAGCATGGCCATCCCTCCTACGAGGTTCTTACTTTCCCTCTGACTGTCTCTGGTGAATGCACAAACCTATGGCACAAACCAAAAAAAAAAAAAAAAAAAAAAAAAAAAAATTAAATTAAAAATATCCATCAGGTCTGGGACTTGAACAGAGGTGTCAGCCAAGTGGGAGTTCAGCACCTTAACCACTACGCCACCTGCCAGGCCCCCAACCATGTATTTTAATAAGAATTTAGTTTATAAATGTGGCATATATTTATTCATAATGTATTTTTTTAATTAGCATGAAGCTGTTTCAGAGATCTACTTTTAATGTTATTTTTTTCTTTCTTTTTGCTTTATAAAATTATTTATAGACCTTTTCAGATTCGTTCTTAATTTTAATTGACCAAAAAGTAGATATCACAATTTTATTAAATAAAAGACTCTAGCAGGAACTAGTGGTTTGCTTGTTCTGAGTCCATTCTCTTCCCGCTCTTCTCCTTCACTGTGATGTGGTGGCTTTCAAGCCCTGGGCCTGGCTTCAACCCTGCAGGTGATTCTTCTTGCTAGTGATTAGTGTAGAAAGTGGCATAGTATAGAAAACACTCAATTCTAGATCAAGATCATCAAGACTCATTGTTCTAGTGTCCCATTTTCAACATATTGCTTGATGCTCTTTCTAAGCCTTTGAATTAAGCAACCCTAGACACAATCACACATTATAGGAGATAATGGCATTTATTTAAAAAAAAATCTGAATAGGAGTTTTTTGTTGTTTGTAGCTAAATGCATCCTAACAAATACATCATTTCAGTTGTGACTTAAGAAATATATTAACAGAAAATAGACTCAATTATTTGGTTTTAGGAGTATTGGTTAATTTCTTTTTAAATTATTATTATTATTAATTGCTAGAGGGTGTGTGCACTCCTCAGAGAGAGATGGAGAGAGAGAAAGAGAAAGCACCCCCCATTGGGGCATGGCCACATTGCAATCCGATTTCTTCCACATTTCCATCCTGTGGGGATTTGGGGCATATGCATCTGGCATGTTTTTCAAGACACTGGGGTTGGGATTTGAACTAAGGTGGGATCCAGCTCCCTTAAGCATTAGGCTACAGGGGTGGCCTATTTTATTGCAGACAGACAAACAAACAAACAGTCACACATTTATAGAAATAGGCATTCACTGTAGGGTCCAGATAGCACGATCCACCCCCCAGCCTCCGCCAGCCTGGATTACAGGGACATGTGCACCCAGTTTGCAGAGGGAAGCCTTGGGGTGAACCCAGAGTCTCTGTAGGCAGGTCAGCCTCACAGAGCATTGCGTGACTGCTGAGCCATCATTCTGCCCTTATGAGTATTTAAACAACACTTCTGGCAATTACCACATGCTAGAAGCATCCATAAACAGATTATTCAGAAAGAATACTGAGACAGTGTATCAGATAAATGTCAGCCTGGACCATGACAGATTCTGAGACCTGACAAAAACAATCTTGATTTAACAGCATTTCTCTAGTATAAATGAGTTCTAATTTTCTTGGAGAGTCACTTTAATTTTTCCTTATCCCTTTAAGTGTATTAGAAAAAAGAAGAACTTTAATAATAATGTGTTGAGTTATTAAAGCATCTTTCGTTTGAAGCTTGACATAACAGGGAATGTGATGTTGTCTTGCCCAAGGTCAAACAGGAGACCACCTTCAGAGCTATGTATAGTGTAAGAGTAGTCCACATAAGAAATCACTCATTGGGACCTGTGAAAAGTCTCCAACAAATTAGAAATGGTAGAATCATATTTTGTGTTGTTTGCATTTGTTAAACTACAAATAAAATCTACTTTTTAGGTCCTGTTGATGTTTCTGAAATATATTTCTTTTCTTTCTGTGATAGTTATTGCTTTCTCCTTTGAAAGGTTTAGGGCATTGAAGGATTAAAGGCACTTGAATAAGAAAGCAGCCACATCTGCTAATATAAATACTAGTGAGCAGATTAAGTTTTTGTTTTGTTTTGTTTTGTTTTTCTGCTTTTCCTTTTCTTTTTCTTTTTGTTTCCATATAAGGTTTTAACATCCCCAAATTTCGTTTTTCCTTGAGTGTGTAACTCACAGCAGTTTTTATGATTTCGTTGTTAGTGCCTAAAAAGGAGAGACTGTAAAGAGCAGGGCTGAATCATCTCTATCTAGAATAAATGGCTGATTCTGGCTGGTGTTCTCCGGTTACTGCATTGCCTTAATGAAACTGTTGAATGGATGTCCTGCTTTGGGAATGCGGAGTTTCCTCTTGCTCCTTTAGGGCCACAGCTGCAAATGTGGAGCTCCTCTCCTTTGGTCCTACTAGCTCTCTCACCTACCATGGCTGCATTCATCTTAACTTTGCCCCCAAGAACTTATGTGATTATCACATTAGCACATAATATATATTCAATAAGTAATGGCTGGAATGAACATGATTAAAATAACATGCTATAAATGCAATGTGTCCAGAAATACGATGGAACGTGTCAGCACTTCTCCCAGCCTATCTCTAGTGCTCTTCTGCAGGGAAATAAATTCTTCTCCCTAAGTTATTCCTCAACTAAGGAAAAGGCTTTGACTACGTATGTTGTTTAAAGTCAAGTAACACACAGAGAAAACTG
Source organism: Tupaia tana (assembly GCA_026018925.1). Classification (NCBI taxonomy): domain Eukaryota; kingdom Metazoa; phylum Chordata; class Mammalia; order Scandentia; family Tupaiidae; genus Tupaia; species Tupaia tana. Next base: position 73,340,510 of record JAKSZU010000002.1, read on the forward strand.
CCTGCATAGTAACCATGGAGGAGGCATTTGAACATTGGCATTAAGCAGGAATGAGCCAGTGGAGATTTCAGAATGGCTATTAAGAACTGCTAAAGAACAAAGTCTTCTGTAGCTCTAGTTATCCACTTGTTTCTTATTCCTCCCTAAATGCACACACAGTGCTACAGTATGTTTTGTTTCATAGGAGAAAAAAATCATTTTTCCAGTTACATACTAAAGTTGTATAGCATATGGCAATTTCAAATACAAATACCTATGACTTTTAAAGAAAAGCAAAAGCACAGCAAAGAGAAGTAAAAAGGCTGTTGAAAATAAATATGCCTAAGGTAGGAGTAATGGTTCAATAAAAAGAGATCCTGGCTGCCAGCTTTCAGATAGATCATTTCCCCAGATAATTAAAAGCAGAACTTTAACAGTGGGATTTACAAATAATCCCTAAAGTTTTTTCATCTGTAGTTTTCAACCCTTTTATAGACAGACCTGAATATGAGCATTGTTCAAATATCAATACTTGGGGCCATTAGGTAACATAGTGGTGGAGGTGCTGGATCCCACATGACCAATCACAGTTTGAGTCCAGACCTGGCGACTTGAGACTCATGCTGGGTCCATGTGCACGAATGTCCAGAATACCAGGAGGAGAAGGGAGGAGAAAGAATTGTGGCATGGCCATCACCCTTGGGGAGTGATTTCTTGCTTTCTCTCTTTCTCTCTCTGGTGACTGCCCTATAGTAAAAATCTCTCCTTAAAAAAGACAAATGTCAATTTTTTTTAAGAAGGTTTTTGCTATAGGGTGCGTACACTCACCAGAGAGACCGAGACAGACAGACAGAAAGTGAGAAATCACACCCCCCAACCCCAGGGGTATAGGCACACCACAGTCCCTTCTCCTCTTGGGATTTTAACTCACGCACACCAGCGCCTGGAGTGGTTTAAAGTCACTGGGTCTGGGACTTGAACCCTGGTTGACTACGTGGAAGTCTAGTGATGTAACTGTTACGCCATCTGCTGGTCATCAAATATCAATATTTAATGATGCAGTTTTAAAACCTGTCTCTTTGGTTACAAAAGGACTCTAAAGATGCAGCGTGGGCTAAAGAATGAAGGAGAATCTTTTGGGTCGGGGTGATGGTTACATGCATGCTTATCATGGATTGAGTATTTAGAATAGAATAGGTTTTTGTTTGTTTGTTTTATGACAACATAGAGAAATATAAAAATTGAGATATATCCCAAACATCCCAAGTTCCACGAGGTGTATTTCCAGAAAGCATTAAGAATATCTAGCACTTACATACATTTTCATTGAAACTGTGACATTTCTTGGCATAACAGTTTCCATAAGTGTGCTTGCTACCTGCTGTATAATGAAATTTTTGTGAAGTGTCTTTTGTCCTTTAAGGATGTCTCTAAGGCTTGGTTCCAGAATTTAGAGGGATAGAGCAGTTTCTTCCTTTCTTTATACTTGATAATTAAATGTCCTCTTTTCCGGACCACCCCAGAACTGGCCGCCGGCGGTATCATGGCGACTTGGAACCCTCCTCCCCAAGACTATGGAAGTGATGACGACTCTTACGAAATGTTGGATTTAACTGAGTATGCAAGAAGACATTACTGGTGGAATCGAGTGTTTGGCCACAGTTCGGGACCTGTGGTAGAAAATTACTCAGTAACTACCCAGATTGTAACGGGTGGCGTGACTGGCTGGTGTGCAGGATTTTTGTTCCAGAAAGTGGGAAAACTTGCAGCCACTGCAGTAGGTGGTGGCTTTCTTCTCTTTCAGATTGCCAGTCACAGGGGCTGTGTGCAGATCTACTGGAAGAGAGCTGAAAAAGATGCAAACAAAGCCCAACGACAGATTAAGAAACGAGCCAACAAAGCAGCACCTGAAATCAAAAACATAATCAAAGAAGCAACAGAATTTATCAGGCAGAATATTGTGATGTCCGGTGGGTTTGTAGGCGGCTTTTTGCTAGGCCTTGCATCTTAAGGGCACGAACATTCTACCCTTGTGGACTCAACTGTGGGAAGAAAAGTGGTGGAGGCAATGTGAGCTCTCAACAGAACATGCCACCAGAGTCACCAGGGCAAGGAGAAACAGCGAGCTGGACAATACTGAATTCACAACTTAGCATTTTGTCACCTGAAGCTTGATATTTGCTGTAAAATGACCCGTGTGGCATGCGAACAGTAGGATTCCTGAGCAAAATATGGCTTTATCGTGTTTTAAACATTTGCATCTGTTTAGAACTTAGCCTATAAAATATCACCACTGGTTATAGATATATGTAGAAAAAAATGTGTTGGATTTAATGCCCAGGGAAATATTATCCTCTTTTTATTTAAAGAAAGTATTCTTCATTGTGCTTTATAATTTAGTGCCAATAATTAAAATTTTATATTATAGCTTCAGTATTAGGGCACTTTTTTTTTAAAAAAAAAAGATATGTTTGCAATAAAGAACTGTAATGTCCTTTTGTGGAAAGCTTTAGAAATAATAGAATTATTAAAGATAATTATAAGATAAAGATAATGGATTCTGCTAATATAACTTAATACCAGTTTTAGGCTGTTTTTCCTGCAGTTATACTTTGCTTATTTAATAACTGTACATTTCGAAGAAGGCTCTTCTAAGGATGTACTACAACATGTCTAAAGCTTTTTATTTTTTTTTCCTTTTCTATAGTTTCTAGTATGAAAGCTTCTGACTTTTAAAAAATTGTTTATTCTGGCTGCTGGAGCAAAACTAATTATTTGAGGGATTACATATAGTTGAGTCACTGATTCATTTTATTAATGCTAATATATATCTTTTTTGCATTTCTAAAATTTCTAATTATTTTGGCCTCTTCTTTACCAACAGATTTAAAAATCACTTTAAAATACTTAATTGTTTAGTATGAACTTACTGTATAAAGAATAGTGATTTTTCTATGTAATCATGACATTGAAAAGAGAATTATCTTCTTGATCTAGTCAGAGAAGACTAAGGCTTTCAGACTTTTGGTAGCATTAAGTTAGTTGAACACTAGGCTAGTTTACGTCTTTCTCAGGATCAATGTCACACTCCCTCAGAGGCTTCTTTACCTAGAAATCTTTCTGTTTTATTAGTTTTGTCCATAGAGTTCTAGCTTGGAATTGGGGAAAATGGCAGAACAGCTTAGAAAGACTACAACTCTTCTGAACATCTCTGTTTAATAGAAGGTCCCAGAGTCTTATTTTGTGTATTGTAAACGTGACATTTCATACTCTCAAAATTGGTTACAGTCCACATGCTGTCAATATTACGAGACTCCTTAAAATTGAATGTGAAATCAATCTTTAAAAAAAAAAGTCCTCTTTTCCTCAACACTGTTGAATAAAAACAAATTTCCTATTCCTTTTCTTCTCATGTGTTTCCACAAGTTGTCAAACTCAAATTTCATTTAATTAATGAATTGGAGACCTCAAATTGGTAATTTTGTACAGTTTTTGAGTTTTTTTAAATTAATATGTTTTATTTTAAATTTGTATAGTTTTAATAGTTCTGTTTTGAGTTAGTCTTTTTCACAAGGCTGCTCAGAAATCCAATTTTGTGGTTATATTTTGATATCTGCCAGGAATTCGTTCTAGGATACCTGAGAATGCTCAAGTCCCTTATATAAAACAGTATAGTATTTTATATAACCTACGTACATCCTCCCATATACTTTTCAATCATCCCTAAATTATGAATAAGTAATCTTAGCATCAGATATAAAAGAAAATAAAAACATATAGAGGGCCAGCAGGTGGCACGTTGGTTAAGACCCTAGACTCAAATATGGCTGATGATGGTTTGGGTCCTAGACCTGGTAACTTGAAAATCATACTGGGCATATTTGCATGCATGCCCAAAATTCCAGGAGAATAATGGAAGAGATGAGATTGTGGTGTGGCCATCCTCCACCCCTCCCCTGAGGGATGATTTATCACTTTTCCTCTCCCTGTCTCTCTGGAGAGTGCACATCTCTTATGAAAAAGTGTAAAACAAAAACAAAAGAAAGAAAGAAAAAGGAAAAACATGTAGATAACTTCTTCAGCATCTCTCTTTAAGGAGACACTGCTTTTTCCATAACAATTGGTGTGGCTTGGCCACATGTGAGGTTGGTTAAATACACAAAGGCAGAATCTATGTGTATGGAGAGCCAGCTGCAAATGTCTTCAGTTATAGATAGAAAGACAATCAGTTATCAATAGGAAGACAACCAATGACGTGGAGAATGGACTTTTTGGACAACGTTACAATGTTCTTTTGCTATCACAGACAGTGATCAGAGCCAGTATTTCAAAGTACATGGAGACGAGGCAGCCATCATCCCCTCACAAACTTTTAATTTTATTCCTGCCATTTTAGTCATTATAATAAAAATCCAGAGCACTATAGGCAACTGTCCTCACCACACTTTGTCAATAACCAGGCCTATGAGAAAAGAAAGCATGAAAAAGCCAGGCCTGTGAAAAAAAGCATGAAAAAAGTTATGATTTTAAATTTATATATGATAAATATATATATATATATAATATATATAAATATATATATAAATATATATATATAATATATATATATATATATATATATATATAAATAAAAATATATATATCATATGATATGATATCCAGTATGATAGCATACTGGATCTTTTTCCTCATTGAGATTAATTTTACTTTTCAAAATCTTATTAATCCCCCAGTAAACATCCATTAATACCATCAGGAATTACTTGTGGATGGTATAAGTCACTATTTTTTCTGGAAGATAAACTCTTTCAGGAGCTATTCTGGTATCTCTGTGCTCCACATCTAGCCACCTCTCCCATGGCATGGCAGGCAACAGTTCCTTTTCCAAAAGGAATGTGTGTGGGCCAGCAGGTGGCGTGGGTGGGTAAGGCAACTGGATTCCACATAACCAAATTTGCAGTTTGAATTATGGACCCTGTGGCTTGAAAAACACACTGGATGTGTGTGTGTGTGTGTGTGTGTGTGTGTGTGTGTGTGTGTGTGTTTATGCCAAAAATCTCTATGTGTGTGTCCAAAATCCCTAGAGGAGAATGGAGGAGAAGGGATTGTAGAGTGACCATCCCTTGGAGGGTAACTTCTCACATTCTCCCTCCTGTGAGTGCACATGCCTTATAGCAAAAATCTTAAAAACAAAAACAAAAACATGAAAACACCAAAAAAACTGTCTTTAGGTCCTTTGGTTTCCAATAGGATTATTTCACTCTAACAACATTAATAAAGGGATTTGGTGGCAAAACATGAGAAGCCAAGGCTATATTTTAAACATGTATCCATAGAGCTTGATTAAATAGTCTTTTTCTGTACATTGTTTTGAATTGTAATACACTGTTTTATAAAGTACATACCTGACACCACACACCAATTGCGTTTAATAATTTAGAATTTGGATTAGATACTTAGGGTTTGTAGAGCCAGACAAGTTGAGTTCACAATCCATTATTGTCCCAAATGTGCTGGAGATTTTGCCCAACTTACTTTTCCAAGTTTAAGTTTTGTCCATCTATAAAATGGGCCTAATAATAGCACCTTCCTTTTATAACTGTGTAGGGATTGAACAAATGAGTAAAATGTGAAATATGTAGCCAGTGTCTGGCATATGGTACATGTCAGTAAATGGTAGTTTAAAAAATTTCTGTCTTGCATTTCTTTATTGTTCTCTAATCTTTCATTATTATTTCACTTTTTAAATGCTTATGAAAAAATATCTAACATTATATAGGTCCCCCTTAGGTTACAGAGTATTCCGATAAATACTGTTGGTTAGCTAATGACAGGTTTTATATATTTTCTTAATTGCACATTTTCAGAAGCAGTGCTAAGTTAAGTTGATAGAGTTCATTGCAAGAATGTTATCTCCCTGGGCTCTGCGTTTGAATAAGGGACATTTTTGTTTGGAGGCCAGATGTATAGGCATTAACCCAGGATGGCAACTCACAGGGCAGAAAATTGCAAGAAGAGGCAAAATTGCTACCTGGTATTGAAAAGAATGAGGTGCATAAAGAGGTACAATCTGTTCTCTCTTTCTCTTGCTCCCAAATACTGTACTTTGCAACAGCAAATTAAAACTTTATAGTATACTTGCCTGATTTACAGATGAAGAGACCAGAACTCTGACAAGAGGTTAAAGCTTCTTAACTGCTAACTGCTAATGCCTGACAGATCTGAGATTCAAACCCATGGTTTTCTGATTCTAAAGGTTTTCTCAGAATACTGGTGTTGTTGATTGAAAAATGTCAGAGGTTACTCATTTTTCTCAATGAAGACTATTCCCTGAAAATATTTCTTTTATTGTAACAAGTAACGTTTAGGAGAATTTTTCACTGGTTGTTAGAAGGTTCTTTCCTTTGCCATTTTGATCATAAAATCATGTAATATTAACATCAAAGAGGACCTTAACATTCCCGCTGCCATTTTTTAGATAAAGAAACTGAGGCTCAGAGTTTGCAAGGGCTTATCCAGCGTGTCAGTTCTGGCTAGTGGCAGTGGTAGAGCAGAAAGCACCTCACCCTGTTTCACTCTGTCAGTTTTCTGATGTCTAACGTGTGCTCTGCATTCTGATTTATTTTACCTTTTAAAAAAAGTTATCACTAAGGCTTTTATTATTACTTTTAGGACTGTTTTACCTTTATATTCAAAATCTTATTTTATATTTTCAAACTCATATGTTTGATGAACTTGAGAGAGAATAATGGAATAGTTTAAAATTGCTGTTAATTTACAAGTCGATGAGACCAGCAGGTGGCGTAGTGGTTAAGTTAGATGGCCGCCTGCAGTTAGAGTCCCGGACCCAGTGGCTTGAAAATTACTCCAGAAGCACGTGTGTGCATCCCCAAAATCCTGGGAGGAGAATGGAGGCGAAGGGGTAGCATGGTCATTCCTCCTGTGGGGTGATTTCTGATTTTCCCTTTCACTGTCTCTCTCTGTCTCTCCCTTTCTCTCTGAGATAAGCACATGCACCCTATGACATAGACCTTAGAAAAACATTTACAGGTGGATAAGCTGTGAAGAAATAAAACTGGTTATAAAAATAGAATTGGATTTAAAATCATAATGTTCATTATGTATTAAATTAGAATATACTACCTTTAAATAGAGGCAAAATGCACAATATATTTACCTTTTAAATAGCCCCAAAATGTGAAAACAATTTGAGGATATATGACATTTCAAATGTTAATTTTATTTAAAAAAGAATTATTTATCATAATTATTATTTTTTAATTTTTTATATTTGCCACAGGGCATGTGCACTCACCAGGGATAGGCAGAGAGGAAGAAAGAGAAAGTGAGAAAGCAAGCTGTCCGGTCCACTCGTACCACGGTCAGTCGTGTGGGAGTCCAGCGCTTTGACTACCACACCACCTGCTGGCCATCAAATGTTAATTTGAGTTATGTTATTAGACTTGATAGTTTCACTTAACTGGTCATATATTTGCCTTTTATTACATAAATCTTAAGAAATTTTTTTTAAGGTTTTTGCCATAAGGTGTGTGTACTTACCAGAGAGACAGAGAGAGGGAAAGTAAGAAATCACCCCCGAGGGAGGATGCTCATGCCACAATTCCTTCTCCATTCTCCTCCTGGGAGTTTGGATACACATATACACATGCCCAGAGTGATTTTCAAGCCACTGGGTCTGGGACTTGAACCGCCGTTACCCATATGGGAGCCCAGAGCCCCAACCACTATGCCACCTCTTGCTCCTCTTTACAACAGTTCCAACCTTGGAAAATTAGAGGGCATATTAATGTCCCTGTGATCCACATAAATAATTTATATTAGCTGATACAGTCTATGACAATGTTTGACAATGTATATGGAAGTGTGAAGATCAGAATTCTGTCTTTCTAAAGAGAAACAATTGAAAATATATCCTAATGCTTATCAACTTCTTTACTGCGGTTTAAAAAAAAATACAGCATGTAGGGGCCAGCAGGTGGCGTGGTGGTCCCACATGGCTGACCACGATTCCAGTCCTGGACCTGGCGGTTTGCTTTCTCATTTTCCCTCTCTTTCTCCCACTCTCTTGTCAAATTTAAATGAATGAATGAATAAATGGTTAAATAAAATAATTCTTAAAAAAAATACAACATGTAGAATCTTTAAAATTGACAGTTTTTATTCTTCCAAACCATACACTTTTTTTTTGGTTTGTTTGAATGAGTATGAGAGTAAACATACTGAGTACAGAAATACTTAAAGTTTTCATCATTATCTATCAATGGTTTCCTCTCCTTTCAACTCCTGGTGAATAAGTATGTGTGTCTTTAGCAAGGAAGTAAAGGAGTAAAGTCAGAATTTGGATGTAATATCTGGCACTCAGAGCAGTATTTCATTCCTCCAATGTCATAAAGCCAGTCTATTCCGTTGTACATGAGAACAGATTTTTAAACAAACCCTTTATTTCATGTCAGAAAGTTCAAAATATGTGCTGTCTTGAAATTAGTTATTCTGCTGCTTCTGTATTTGCTCAGTCACCTTATAGCTTTATTTTAAAAGATGGCCTTCTCCCTGATCTTTATCTCAGCGGTGCATCTAGATTTGGGGAATTTTCTCGGCTATTGACACATTTGATATTACAGTTTGAAAACTCACAGAATTGATAATACTTCAGTACAAGACTAGGGCTGTGTTCCAGAAAGCAGTTACTTCACTTTACAGGATATGCTATAATGTGTAGGTAACAATGCCCCTCTTCCCTGTCATTTCTATTATTCCTGCGGTTTGTCAGGTAGTTAATGATACTTCATTCAAGTTGTGTTTACAGAGTTCTGCAATGCCCAGTTCCCTATGCCCCTATGCATAAAACAGACAGATAAAAGTCTCTTGGGGATAAAAGAAAGCTCTTCCCCTTTAAATAGCAAAACAGAAAACATGGGGTTTTTCTGGTTTGAATTTCCATGTATAATTACTGCATTTGTCAGTAGAGGAAAAGACTTACTGTGGCTTTTTTGGGTTACCTTTTAAAAGATACATACAGGTAGCCACACAGTGCACATAGCACTTATGAAGGTGGGGTGGGCTGTGGGGGCTCACAGTTTGTGAGAATTGGGCCAGCCTACCGCCACTTTCCTCACTGAATGCCAGTCCTGGAGCAGTTGCGTGAGGCTGGATGAAGGGGAGGTGGAGCCTTTTTGCTCACCGCAGCCAGTTCCCTTTTCCTCTCTCTCGCTCCCAGCGAGTGCATTGGCTCTTCTGGCTCTCGGCGCTGCTCCTCGGAGTGGAATAGGCAGGGTGTGCTCGCAGACCGTGGTAGAACTGCAGTTTCTATTCAGGGTGCCACTGAGAAGCAGATCAGGACAGGAAGCCAGCACCACTGCCATGGGCCAGCTTTGCTGCTTCCCTTTCTCAAGAGATGCGGAAAAAATCAGTAAGTGTAAGCTGTGCTGTGCAAAGGCTTACATGTCTGACTATTCTGTGTGGTTGTCTTCTGGGGGTAGTTTTGTTTTTTCTTATGGGGAAGATAGAATAAGCGGTGATTTTTTTTTTTCATGTACATTTCTTTAAAGGACTGGCAGGAGTATAGTTAAATATTAACTGTAGAAGTACAGTAACTAAATGGGCTCTATTAGAAATATAAAACATCAAAAACTCATCTCTGATTTCCTTTGGTTGGTTATCTTAAGCTTGTTTTTATCACACTGTCTGGAGTCAGAGTTTAGTTTCTAGTTTCTTTAAATCTGTATTCAATTTGATATATGGGAGGCACTAGACATCGTTTTTCTTTTTTGAAACTGGCATATTTTTAGAGCAGTGCTCAGTAATAACAGAGAGAGAGGGAGGTGGTTCCAAAATGACATATATTATACATTTGGGGGTATTTTCATGTGTTCCTTGCTTTGTTCTTCATGGAAGGGATTCAAGTGTAACTATAAGACCACTCCAAACAAGGGATGCCCCTCTGCTTCCAGCAGAAACCTCACGAATATTTTTAAATGAATGGCAGGCAGATTTCATATTTGCTTATGGCTCAGAAAACAGAACTTAAAGTGGTAAGATTTGCATTGAGCTTTTTTTCCTCACTGGCCTATGTGTGTTTACTTACATTTTAGCTTTGTAAAATAGAATACTAACATTCTAATTAATGTGCTGAAGAGTTTGTCTTACACTAGTTGCCCTAAAACATGGAATGTTCATTTTCTTTCACTAGCATGTTTCCAGTAATACTTGCTGAATTTGCAGCGGTATTTCTGTCACATCAGTACTTGATTCTGATTTGAATAGGTCCACAGAATTTCACGATATCTGATTCAGATACTCAAAGATTCACATCTGGTTTATATTTTCCACTGCTTATTCTTCAGGAAACTAGCCAGGGATAGTTGTATTTTTTATTTTTTTAAATTAATATATATCTTATATCTGTTCACCCAGGAAGTAAGTCAGCTTTTACCAGAAATCTTTTGGGAATGCTTCAGAATCAATTTTGAGGGACTTTGGAGCATTTGCTTGTTAGCAAAAGCCAATCAACTGTGTTCTAAATTTTACTTGTGAAATGAAACTGTACCATGTGTGACAGTCCCAATCTTCCAATCTAAGATGACCTACAACAAAATCATCCTCTTTCTAACAAAGAACATTGCCATCCATTTGGCAGCCCAAAACTTTTCAGATATTTGTTAGAATAATTTATTTGCAGTTCCTGAAGATTTTGGTTGATTGATTTCTTGGGGAGCATCCATGTCTAAAAAACCTTGGCATGGACAGAGGCAGGAAGAGTGAATTTTTTCCTTACCCTCTTCGATTCCTGTCCCATTGCTCAAGGTTTTCCCTTGGAGCCCCTGCTCTGCCCTGTGCTATTTTCTCCCCGTCTGTAAGCAATTTCCTTGACTTTGTTTGAACAAGGCAAGTTTCAGCTCAAGGGGGGAATATGCTCTACTCTCTTTCTTATCTGACTGCTGGAGGACACAGTCTTAAGCTCTATATACAGTGCTTCCTGATACTGATTGACAGGCAGTGGTGTGTACTGCTTTTTGGATTCACTTTCTAAAATTCCAAACTTTCAAAAAGCAAATGAAGACAGGACACCAAAGGGGAGTGCTAGTCTGGAAGTGCAAATTATGGTTAGAATCAAAGCGTCTGCATCCCCTCCTCTCATTCACTCTTGCCGGTCCCCCGGTGTTGCCCATTCTTTCCCCATCCTCCTTGCTTCTGTCTTTGATTTTGTTATTTCACTATTCTCTTCCTAGTCTGCTCCACCCTGCATTCACACACCCCATGCACACACAGACGTACATGGAGATCTGTTTCCTGATGCTGTATTTAATTTCTCTGCTACAGGATGCTTGAAAGAGAGGCTTCTGTGCCAGACGTTGCTATCTGGCTGGCAAGACGTGCTTAACAGTACTTAGAAGGGGAGGAGGTGTTCAAAAAAAGGGATAGAGAATTCTTTGTCCAGCATTCTTCAAGAATCCTATAAATGAGCACTAATTATATGTATCTAGTTTGTAAGTTGTGTTGATAACATGTGAAAGAATCAACAATAGATATTTGCAAGGACCTAGCATTTTTCTGATCTTGCTTCTGGATTGTGAAGTGACCTCGTGAGTTTTATTCATCTCTGTGTCCCCACCTAGTTGCCTTGTTTGCTTGAACTAAGCTGTGTCCTCTGTGAGTACTTACTACAGGCAGAGCACAAAACTGGGACTACTCATACCCTTCTAATTCTGCTCTAAAGGGTGGTGGCTGTCACATGTTTCTTTTGAGGGTAGCTCAAATTATGGCACATTCCATGAGCTTTTGGTGAAAGTTTAAATTTGCGGATGTCATTCTCAAAACACAGGTGAGTTGGAAATCTCGTCCTCTGCCGTCCTACAGAGATACAGCAAGGATAGACCCAACTGGCCAAGTGGTAAGAGTCAAGCAACTTCCCCCATCCTTCTCCCTCCCATTGCCCATTTAGTCTGCTTTTGCCCACTGGTGGTGGTGGTGGAAGAAAGAGTTCCAATTTAATTGATTTATTAGTGCTCCTATTTTAATCTGTTGATAGCAAACAAAATGATTCCTTAGTTAACTTGTTGTTTAGTGGCCTAAGGTAGTGTGGAAAGTTAACTCTATGCATAACTGGAAATCTTGATAATGGGGTGACTAGTCCAATACAGCAGAGCTCATCATGGTTTATGTATCAGTTCATACAGTACAAAGCAGCCAGGCCCTTTCTGTTTAATTCCCAGCAGGAGTATGTTTCTCCAAACTGTATGTCTTTTGTGACCACAGTAAATGGAATACAGTGACAGTAAATATAGGTTTCTCGGGAGTTGGCTCTTGCTGTTGCTATGCAGGGACCTTCTTCAAAATAAAAATTACTGTAGATATTGTAGGATTAACAGATACTTATAGATAGTCTCTAATGTGGTTTTTGGTGAATTCTTATACAGGACTTATTTTCTTGGAATTATCTGATTTCTCTTAGTGAGCTGCCTGAGAGGACTAACCATGACCAGAAATGTCATTGTGTAGGCAAACTGCCCACTGCAGCTCATCTCATTAAACCTCAAAAGAAACTTAATAATACGTAGATGCCTCTGTAACTAATTAGAAAACATTTCATTTGCTTTTTCTTAATGCAAATGTTTCCATTTTGAAGCACATTGCTGTTCCTTAGAATGAAATAGCTGAATGCCCAAACATGAACTGAACTGCCTCATACAGCGCACAGATCCCTGTCCCCGCAAGTGTTCAGGCACAGGTTGGAGAAGCTACTCCAAAAGATGACGTAAGGGAGGAAAGACCTGCTAATGAAGGAGGCATTGACAACTCATTACTTCTAGCCCTGATATTCTGTGATGCTGAAAATGCAATATTCATATAAGTATGTATTCTAACCACCAAACACGTTTAATTTTATACATGAAACTCATTTCTGTATTTATGAGGGTGAATTATCAGGACCATTGATAGTATTCATTTCATAAATGAGTCAAATCTCAAATAATTTCTGATGATTTGGAGCTTGGTGGTATTGCATTGATATGTACATTGAGGTTTGCAATGTGTGCTCTGTGTCTAGTGAATACTTGTATTTTTGAACCTTGATTACCATGACGGTGATTATTCAGTTATACTCAGGGCAGTTGGTATTTCTATTTTCCAGTTCTCCAGAAAGTTTCCTAGAAATCCCATAGCCTTATACTTATTTGCATGTAAGATACCCCATCTTCATGTTATCTTTCTTACTTTCTCTGTCTTATCACTTGAATTTCAAGCACTACTGGGGACATACTCAGGACCTCTGAGTAGCACGAGACCACGACATAGTATCTTACCCACAGGAGGCACGTTCCAAATGCTCGTCAGTGAAGAGACTGATATAGATGTTACGGTATGAGCGTGTGAGAACTCAGTCTATTCAGCCTATCAGAAGATAGAATTTAGGTGACTCTTAGTGTCAGAACCTATACAGAGCTTTGGTTACTGAATGTACCAGAGAAATATTTTAACAGGTTCTCACTAAGACTCTACAGCCTGGGCCCCCGGGAATATGGGTGTCGCACCTCCCATCAGTGAAATGTTAGCATTTATTTTCTTTCCTTGCCGGCAGACATGTATTTGCACACAGGTCACGGCATAACTCCAGGGCTTCTGAGGACATGTAGCCCGTTCCTTGGCATACACTTCATGTAGAAGGAGTCCAGGACTGGGAGTAAGAATACCTGGGTGATAAATTCAGCTCTACTTACACCATCATGTCTGATTCTGGGCAGGCTGCTAACTTCTCTGGGCATAACTCTCATATTTAGGAAGTGGGGCTCCAGCCTCCATGGTACGGCCAGTAGCGGTGGCATACAGAACTACACTGCTGGCAAACACATGGCTGACTGCAGGTGTGGGTCCCTGGCCTGCTCAGCCTGAAACACACTGGACATGCACTCATATGCCCAACATCCTGCCAAGCTGGAGGGCTGGGGGAACAGGAATTATGGTGTGACAGACCCTGTCGATGAGGTGTCTTTCTTCTTTCTCTTGTGCGCACACATATGCTATCTATCATGATTAAAATAAATAAATGTTATAAAAAAGGAAAGGGAGTTTTACATGTCTATGATTTTGAAAGTTTATTCAATTTTTTCCCCTCATTTGTCCCTTTGAGCTAGGAGTCTAGGGAGTAAAAGTTATTTCTCTTTCTTTCTCCTTCTTCTAAAGCTCCTCCTTCCTCCTTTCCTCTCCTCCTTTGCTTTTTCTTCTTAATTTATTGAATGCTTACTGTGTGCCAGGAGTAATGCCAGGATTATTTTCAAAATTGCTTGTGAAATGCAACAGTTAGAAAATACATGCTCCCTGGGCCAGCAGGTGGCATAGAGTTTAAGGTGGTTGGATCCCACATGGCCAAGTGTCCAGTTCAAATTCTGAGCCTCGCAGCTTGAAAATCACACTGGGAGTGTGTGTGTGCATGCCCAAAATCCTGAGAAGACTGGAGAAAAAGCGATTGCAGTGTGGTCATCCTTGTAGGTGTGATTCCCCTCCTTTCACCCTGTCTCTCCCAGGAGTACATGTGCCATGTAGCAAACTAAAAAACAAACAAACAAACAAACAAACAAAAAAAAACCACAAAAAACTCTCTGACTTTCTTACTTAAAAGGGAGAGTTACTGAAAGCCAGAAGTGTGGCAGATTTCTCAGTTATGGTGTTCAGGGCTGTTAGGGGCCAAGAGCTGGTAGGAGGCTGGGCTCCCAGGCAGGTTGGTACCTGCTGTCCCCTTTCTGAAACAGCAAAGCCAGATGTGCAGTGTGTGACCTGACACTACCTTTGCATTAGGGCTCCGTGGGTAATACTGTGGCAGCAGTAACGTGCAGTGTACGCCATTTAACCATAGGCAGTGAAGATCAGCATTCTCCCTTGTAAATGATGTATACTCAGGAGGTTTATGTTTCTAAAATTAAGTATAGGGATGTTAGAGCAAATGCTAGTAGTTTCTGTTCTTACCACCTGATTCCTTCTGTTAACTCATGGGCAACATGCTAACTGTTTTTCCTTTTGTGATGGTTCTCAGATGTTTTCAGAGTTCACCAGGATTCTATCATCAAATAATGAATAATAGTCACTGGGCGTACAAGGATGTAAAATTGCTCACAGCTCCAGTGGTGGCCATAAGCTGTTCCCTGTCTTTAAGCAATGCCATGTGACTTGTCCTTGTCTTCTTTCCTGGGAGCTGTGTTAAAAAGGAGCAGGGAATCTGATATACATAAACATTTTGATGAATAAAAGAAATCTTCTTATCTGTTACTCCTCTGGGGCATTTACATTTTAGTAAGACGACACTGAGCCAGAAGTGTGGTGGTTAGGGGAAACAGATCCTTCATGGCCCACCAAGATCTGACTCCAGGTTCTAGTGCCTTGAAAAGCACGCCAGTGTATGTGTGTGCATGCCCCAAATCTTGATGGGATGGGGAAATGGGGGAAGAGGGACTGTGATGTGCTCGCACCCATTGGGGGTGCTTTCTTCCTCTCCTTCTGGCTCGCCTTGTCTTTTTGTATGTCTCTAGTGAGCACACATATCTTTTGAAGGTATTTTTAAAAAAAAAAAAAAAGACCAAATTATCCCAAGTGTTCTTGTTCACTTAAAGGGACATCAAAACATTTGTGGAAAATGGAATTAATGTATGATTTATTTTAGTGTAAATTTTTTGACATCCTTGAATAATTTTTTCATAATACACATTTTCTGTGAACTTTTTGAAGACCTTTCATATTTGTAGTAGAATAATAACATAAACTAAATAATCTCTAATGGAGAAATTCCAGACATTAAGCTAAGGCTAATAAAATTCTTTCAGGACATCTCATAAGTCACTTCCTACACATAATTGCCTCTTTGCTTTTAGCCATACTTAATATGTAGGTCCTTGAGGCTTTGATGCTATTCTAGGGACCCTCAGTGTATGTAGGTGGAAATAAAACCATAGCTCTGCCAAACCAACATAGTGATGGCTGTGGTTACACAAATAAGACACTTGTATTTGTTGTAAAGAAATGGCATCTACTGAGCTTATGTTATGCCAAACTCTAGTACATGTGCAGGAACCAATATTATCAAACCTAGGGAAGTAGTGGGAGCTCTCAGATTTCTTCTGAGCCTTCATGTTTCATTTTAGTTGCAGTGAAATTTAACCTTGAGAGCTGCTGTGAAGAGTAATTCAGTTCATGTCAAGAGAACAAATAGAGAGGGATGACATTAGTGGGACACAGAAATGGTTTATCACCTGTTGATGATGACATATTCTCAACTGGACTGGTCTGAGAAGTATTTCATGTTGGGTAAATTCTTTTTACAAGCAAAATGATATATAGTGATTGAATGTTTAAAAAATAATGAGAATAAGGGACCAGCAGTTAGTTTAATGGCTGTGTTGCTGGATTCCCATGTAGTCAACCACAGTTTGAGTCCCAGACCCGGTGGCTTAAACTCACTCTGGGCGCATGTGCATGCATACCCAAGATCCTGAGAGGAGAATAGAGGAGAAGAGATTGTGGCATGGCCATCCCCCCTGGGGGGTGATTTCTCGCTTTCTGTCTCTCTGTCTCTCTCTGTCTTTCTGGCGAGCACACACACCCTATAGCAAAAATCTCTCCAAAAAATAGAAAAAAATAATGAGAATAAATAATAATAATAATAATAAGGAGAAAAAGTGATGAAAAGCTATTTGATGATGATGGTATGGATAGTAATGTCTTTGTCTTGACTGATATGCATGGTATTCCTTCTGGAAAAAAGAAATATAATACACTGTAAAGATATATACGATTCAATGTAATATAAACAAGATTATAATAAATAAAATTTTAAAAAGAGTAATTCAGTTCACTTCAGTTAATATTGTTAAGCCCTTCACATTTGGAAAACTCTGAGCCAGGTGTTCTGGAACATACAGTGATGTGTAACACAAAGTCTATTGTTGGAGGGTTTTTTTTTTTTTTAATTTATATGACTTTTTACAAGAAATCTGTTGGATCCTATGGTTATGCTCTGACCAGAAAAACCCAAGGTAGTGGGTCCAGCCACAGTGGTGTCGGCGATAGGGCCCTGCTGTGTGATGCCAGAACTATGTGGGAAGGTCCGAGGTTCAGTTCCGGGGTCAAACCAAACACACCAGGTGTGTCCATGGATATGCCTGTGATCCTGACTGGCTGGAAGGCTGGGGGAATCGTGGTGTGCTAAGACCCTGTGAGGGCCCCTGTTTGTCTATCCATTTCTCTTTCTCATGAGAGAGGAAAAAAAAAAAGCTTAAAAAAAAAAGCCAAGATAACAGATATTGATGCCTTTTCAGTCTAACAAGTAAAGTCATGCCCTTTACGTATCCGGGATGTTAAGTAGATAAGTCAGTGAAGTTCAGTGAGAATGAATTAGTTACCACTGAGATTAGAAGTTACCTTGTTCCTGTCAAAGGCAGGGTTTACAACTTGATATGAGCAGAGTTTCTACCACAAACATTTTGGCAAATAAAGTGGCTTATAGCTAACATTCATAATGTCAAAGTTACTAGTTAACAGACCTTGGAACTATTAAAACAAATCTTTCAGTTGCATAATAGTTATCTGCCCTTAGCAAACAGTCATAGACAAAAATCTGAACTATATGATAACAATATAAAGAAAAAGCATATTAAAATCCTATGGTAACTAGGACACAAACGTTAATTTATTAAAGACTGAATCAAAGATATTTGGGGCTTATAATTTTTTGATTTAATATACTCCCACCAAAATTTATGAATTCAGTTGTGAACATCTATGAACACACACACACACACACACACACACACACACACATATGAATGAATGAGAGTACAAAGGATAAACTAATGCACAAATAGGATATTTGGAGTGGATAGAAGGAGAATTTCACATAACCGAGAGAGAAAAGCTCTCCTAGTTGCTAACACTGATGGAAGAGGGAAGAGGAAAAGGGTGATCGCTTTTAATTATCTGCCTCAGAGCCTTTCCCACCTCTCTTCTGATTTTGTGGTCAGAAAGTTGTTGGCATTTGCCATGTAAGTGACATCAAGCTTCAGCTTGATATCTCACATCTGACTGTTAGAGCAAAAATAAAATTCACACTTTCTAAGCATTTTAAATGTTCAGCTAAACTGAGCTGTCAAGTGCAGCTTTTTGGGGGGTTTTGATTGATGTTTATGGTAGTTAATAAACTGGGAAGCCGATAACTTGTTCATCTGAGACCTTCTGTCTGGAATCATTGTAGACAGACCTTGTTTAGAGTTCTGGCAAGCTGTTGGGTTGTCAGGAAAGTCACAGCGTGTTTTTCTATGCAAAAATCCGTCATGACTTTCCCGACAATCCAATAGCATGTGTCCTAAGGGACACAGGATGGCATTATCCTGAAAACCACGCTGCAGAACTGAGGCTGCAGGACTTAGGCTGCATAGCTGTAGCAAGAAAGGCAGAAGGCTGAATTAGCGAAATATTTTAAAAGTTTTATTTTATTTATTTCATGCAAAAGAGAGACACACACACAGGGTCAGAGAGATAGGTAGGCACCCTAACAGGGTCTTCATACCTCTCCATCCCAGCTGGCCTACATCATTAGTATATGTATGTGCACCTCAAATGCTTGGGGAGGTGCTGGGATGTGAACCCAAGACCTTTCCCATGTGTATCCAGTTGTGTTACTATGTGGCCACTATGTGGCCCCTGTCTTAAAGTATTTGGAGGGTTCTTTGATATGGAAGGTAAAGAATAGTTAAGAATAGTTGCAGAATTAGGACAGTGGGTGTTAGTTTTAATACATTTTCTGTTGGTACTTACAAATCACATAGTAAAGATGCATTAAACTCAGTAACATTCTAATTATATTTGCAGTCAATCTTGTTTTAAGCAATGCAAATATTGAAGTGAAGTCCTAAAACAGAGATGTTATCTTAGTCAAATTTGATATGAGTAATTCTTACTCTATTGCCTGAAATAGCATTTTTAAGGCAGATTTTTAAAAAAATTATTTTAAGCCACCAAAGTCTTTCTTTAAATGAAAGATAAAAAAGTTAAAGATTATTTATTTAATTTCATCTATTATTATTATCTTTTTAAGTTTGCTGTAGGGCATGTGTACTCACCAGAGAGAGAAAAAGAGAGAGAGAAAGCAAGAAAGCAAGCCCCAGGTCTGGGACTCAAACCACGGTCACTCATATGGTAGTCCAGTAACTTAACCACCATACTGGCCCCTGTATGTAATCTACTTAATGTCCAATGTAAAATTAGTTTATGGACTTTGAGGTTTTATAGAAAATTAAATTTATGTAAAACTATATGAAATTTGAATATTAAATTTAAAAGGCATAATAAAACAAATTATTTTATGGGGTAGGAATTTCACAAAATATGTATTTTTCCTAAAAAAACTTCCAACTTAAAGCTGCTTCTAATTTGTACCCTTTGCTTTTTTCATTCATGTCTCAGTCCTTTCTAAATACATTGTTGGGGAGAAATACAGGAACAGGTTATATCAGTTAGGTTCCAGCCCCCCCAAAATAGGAACTACAACAATTATTTTAACAGAGAAAACTTAATGTAGTCGATTAAATAGGTTAAATAGGGTTTGGAACAACAAAGGGTGGAAAGGTAATACTGAGGAAAATCAAACACGTGGATTTACCCTTATCCTAAAACCTGAAATCTGAAGTGCTTCAAAACCTGAAACTTTTTGAACACTGACTTGATTCCCCCAAGTGGAGAATTCCATACCTGACCTCATGTGAGGAGTTACAGTCAAAATGCTGCAACTCAAAAATATTGCATAAAATTACTTTCAGGCTATGTGTGTAAGACATACATGAAACATAAATGAATTTTGTTTAGCCTTGGGTCCTATTCCTAAGATATTATTTATACATATGCAAGTATTCAAAGATCTGAAAACATCCAAAACACTTCTAGTCCCAAGCATTTTGGATAAGGGATATTCGACCTGTAGCACCTTTCACCCTGAAGTAACAAACGGAAGGGGCTTCTGTCTCTGAGAAGGTACCCAAGGGACACAGAAAAGGGATCCTTGAAGCGGAATTCCGGCTTCTGAGGAAGGGGCACTCGTCAGCTTTGTTAGTGAGGCTGGCTGATTCCAGGAGTGAGGGAAAAAATGAAAACTGGAACCAACTGCTACTTGACCCAATTGCTGTAGCCACAGGGAGTAGTCATAGCGGGGCAACGCTGATGAGAACAATGAGCAAACAGCAAAGGGCAATAGGCTCCTTTTCCCTTTGGGCTGCTGCCCAGTTTTCCTCTGGTGCCCTGTCTTGGTAGACTGTAACAAATCCAGCCAGCAAAGAAGAAATAAATGTGCTACATCCCAGCTTCAATGCCATCAGTTTGGAGTAAGGAAGGCAGTTTTGGGAGCTGAGAGACAGTGGTGTAATAATCAGCCCACAGTTGGCTTATTAAGTGTTTGTGTTTTCATTATCCCATGGTAAACCTTTAGTTTATGCGATCTTGCAGTTATTTCTTTTGGGACAAAAATAATAAACTTTAAATAGTGGTGTATTTTTCACTATAAAATTTCACAAATATGATTAGTTGTAAAGAAAGGAAATACAGTTTTTTTAAAAAAGGTATGGTGGGACCAGCAGTTGCTATAGTGGTTGTGGTGCTGGACTCGTACATGGCAGACTATAGTTCGAGTCCCAGGGGACTCACCAGGCAAGTGTGCATGCATGTCCAAAATCCCAAGAAGAGAATGGAGGAGAAAGGATTGTGTCATGGCCATCCTCACTGGGGAGTGATTCCTTTCTTAATCTCTCTGTCTCTGTGTCTGCAGTGAACACATACGCCCTATAGCAAAAATGTCTCAAAAAAAAAAGTATGGTGCAGTAATGCAAATTAGTTGCTGATAAGATGTTTCTAAGGAAAACCCGCAGATCTAGCTGACAAACTTGAAAAGAAGTTATTTTAAAATTAATTCATTAATTGTTCATGAATGTTTTAAGAAATAACTTCTTTTTTCTTTTTTTAAGCGTATGTTCTGCAGTCTTACTGTATATCATATATATGTGATATATATGTTGGTGCCTTGTATTAAACCAATTCTCTTATTCCATATTAATGATGCCCTCTGTCTAGCTAATGATGTAGGGACAAGTTAGTAAATTACGTGGCGAGTTAGACCTGCAGCCATGCGAAGATGAGCCTTTGGGAAGGCTATCCTGTGCTGTGTTCCATAGTTTCCATGTTAGAGGGAACCAAAAGCTTAGCCGCCAGCAGGCCAAGCAATGGCTGGAATTTTCTGGAAAGTCTGAGGAGTTCTCAGGAGGATCTGGGAACCATTCAGAGCAGAAATAGAAAAGGTAGTAAAAAGAGTGAAAGCAGTGAGGGGACTGATGCTGGAAGTCACATATTTCAAGGCAAATTTGTTCTGTTCTTTACTAAAAGGGTGAATTTATTGGCTGACACGCACAGACAAGGCAGGGGCAGAAGTGGCCTTGATGCTGTCTAGTGAACATCACCCTCTCCTCTCCATCCCTTCTCAACTTTTCAGGCTTCCCTACTGGTGTGTCTTTGACTTCAGCAACTTCTGTGTTCTCACCCCTTTCCGGCTTCACCCAGTGATAGGGATATGGGTTCCAGCAACTCTGGGAACATTTTTGTTGCTTCACATTCAAGAAGAATGGGTTTCTCTCCTCTAGTTCCCATATATAAAATCTGAGGGAAGGTTCAGGTTATAAACTGCAAGGGTGCTTTGTGTGTCAAAAGCATTGTAACCTACATATTTTGGTATAAAGTGCCTTTGTATACTAATAAAACACATATAATAATTTCTTTTATTGCCATAGGGTACATTTGCTCACCAGAGAGCGAGAGAGAGAGAAAGAGAGAGAGAGAATTCCTCAGCAGGGAGTGGTCCTGCTGAAATCCTTTCCCCTCCATCCTGTCAGAATGTTGGGTGTCTAGTCACACACACCTGATGTGTTCTTCAAATCATCAGGGGTGAGATTCAAACTGGTCAGCCATGTGGGATCCAGCTTCCTATGCACAGCACTTTATCACTGTGCTGCAGGACCAGCCCAACAAAACCAATGCATTATGAAGATTTTCCAAACATGGAAATGAAGTATCTTGAGTATCACCCTCTTTTTTTTTTTTTTTTTTAATAAAAAGATAATGTCTCTCTGTGTCATGATCCTCCTGCCTCAGCCTCCAGAGTCACTGGGATTATAGGTGCACGCCACCACATCCTGCCTTTAGGTTGGACCAGGAATTGAAGCTGGACTTTCCTTGTGGTTCTGGACTGCTCAGCACAGCGTCTTAGCAGTGCATGCTACAACGCATGAGCCCAAAGGGGCATTTATTAAAAATTCACACAGAGCACTCTACAGACCAGGAGTAGCTCTGGATCAACAGCTCGCTGGAGATGAGCAGTTGCCTGAAGGGGAGAGGTTGAGTGACTGCTCTTATGAGAGTAAGTGTAGAGGTTGGTGAGGAAGAGATTTGGGGCAGACAGGATATGATCCTGAAGGAACTCGGATGTGCTTTTTTTATTTCTGACTCCCAGAAACACTGTGCATGCTCTTCCATCCTGAGTATTGGGAACCCGATTCATAGTTCTTAAAATCTGCACCTCTGTAATTGGTATTTCCCCTGGTCTTTACTTGACATTATAATTTATCATTTTCTTGGTCCTGAATTTTACTTTTTATATGTAAATTTTGCTTTATTTTTATGCCACTAATTATATCATATCTTTTGAAGATGTGACAAAAAAAAAAAAATGAATGAATGGATGGAAAGATGCCCATGACTGAAAGTATTTAATGACTGATAGGAAAGCGAGAGCAAAGCTGCGACTGGATTATGTGACATTTACCGTATGTGCTCCACACACGTTCTGAAGTTCATATGTTCTTGGAAAAATGCATACACATTGAATTTGATGTGATTGTTTTTCAGTGCCTTGTGTTTCAGTGTGGTACATCTAGAAACTTAAAACCATCTGTGTCACACTATTTCAGGTGTAGTCTGTTCATATACCTACTGGAAGATTTTTACAAGATTAATCAGTAACTCTTCTCTTTCCCTACAAAGGAATATCATTTAGTTGCTAGAGAATGTAAATCTAAGCTATGTAGAACAATGCATAAAATTATTTATTTACTTATTTATTTATTTATTTATTGAGAGGTTTTTGCTATAGGGCGCGTGCGCTCGCCAGACAGACAGAGAGAGACAGAGAGACAGAAAGCAAGAAATCACCCCCCAGGGGGGTGGTCATGCCGCAATCCCTTCTCCTCCATTCTCCTCTCGGGATCTTGGGCACGCATGCACACGCGCCTGGCGTGAGTTTAAGCCTCCGGGTCTAGGACGTGAACCGCGGTCAACTACATGGGAGTCCAGCGACATAGCCATTACACTAACTGCTCGTCCCATAAAATTATTTTTTAAACGTTTATTTATTGAGAGACACACACCCGCTCCCCCGACAGGGTCTTGTCACCTATGACCCCTATCCTCAAGCCTTCCACATGGACAGGGTCATAAGCAAGCCTGCAGGTATGGTGTGTTAAGAGAAATCTAGGATCTGAAGGCAGGGCTTTCACACATGGCTCCACCATGTAGCCACACCCTACTGCCTGTGCCACTGAAGCTGCACCTGTAAAATTCCTGTTTGCAGTGATTTCTGCATTCTTTGGAATGTGGTAAAAAGTAGATAGATTTTCCATACTATTCTTGCTTACGGAGGTGTTCATAGTGAAATTATAAATGAACAGTCATAACCTTATACATGGAAAGAGGAACACAGTGTCCCTTTCATTTAAATCAAAACAGTAATAATAGTAGCTGATTTTATTGAAAGTTTACTGTAAGCTGAACACTATGCAAAGTGCAAAGTGCTTTTATTATTTCCTTATTTAATCTTCCCATCAGCCCTAAGGTCTCGAGCTACTGTTAGCCCTGGTTTATAAATGAACAAACTGGCCATAGAGGGGTTGAACAGCTTTCATGAGGATACAGGAGAGTATGTGGGCAGCTTGGATGCTAGTCCAGGCGTTCTGATTCTGTAACTTGAGAGGCCTTGTCAATATTTTCTGTTTAGAAGTCTCATTTTAGAGCAAATACTATTTTTTTAAGACTGATTTCTGCTATAAGGCATGTGTGTTTGCTGGAGAGACAGAGAGAGACAGAGAGATAGAAAGCGAGAAATCACCCCCTAGTGGGGATGGTTACATTGCAGTCCCTTCTCCTCCATTCTTCTCTTAGGATTTTGGGCATGCATGCACATGCACCTGGCATGAGTTTTAAGCTGCCAGGTCCATTACATACTAGCAGCTTACAGATATGTATTTTATAAACAAACAAAAACTGTTCAACAATTTTTTTATATAGAACAAAACAGTTTTATTGATGAACTGGATTTTAAACATTTGGAAAAAAAGCTTTTTAGAAGGCATCAAACAAAGCAATTGTCTATGAACATAAAGCCCCAAGCACTCTAGGGATGAGAAAGGGTTAACTTAGTCTGTCAGTACTAAACAGAATTGTTAGGCTGTTATTAGGGCTACAAGGTCACTAAGAGTTGGTAAGTTGTTATGGGAGCAGGGCTATAAGGTCACTATAGACTGTACGCACCTGTGTTTTAAAGTTTTAAGCATGTTCGCTATATTATTTTTGTTTTTATGAGAGTTTTTTTATAATTTATATAAAGTAAGGTCTTTGTGATACCTCAGTCCTGTAGGGTGGTGTGCCTACATGGTTTACAGGGTGGAGTATACATTTAAAAGCAGGCTTAGGTTAGAAGTTTTTGACATTGTAAGTTTTTTGTGGGAGAGGGTGATGTTTTAGAGTCGTAAGGACTACTTTTGGCCTTTGGGACAACTAAGTATGATAGTGTTGTGTGTTAGAAAATAGAAGCACGCGGAATGTGGGGGTCAGTGTTCAGGACACCAGGTCTGTGAAGCAGCTGGTGCTGAAGGGATATGGTTCCTCAGCCTGCAGAACTCCTGAGCAGCGACTCTAAGCAGCTGCAGTGGGTGGGGACAGTCTCTGGGGAATTCTTTGGAGAGGAACAATGTGACATCGTAGGAAGTGCCCAGATTACCTCTGATCTTCTTCCAGCCATCATTTTGGTACACACTTTCCCCATGGATATCGAGCTTGCTGTTAGGGTGGCCTGTCGAGGAGGCCCAGCATGGTGGTGACTGTCCTCTGTCCTCAGTACCCTATGTGCTTGCTTATTCCTTACTGATACTTGGAATTATTTTGACTAGGGACAGTTCTTTCATCTGAGGCAAGAGTTTGAAAAGCAGGCATCAACTGAAGGAACAAATGAAATTTTATTTCCATTCTGCCAGTGTATTCCCAATACGTAGCATGTTTATATCCTAGTTTTTTATTTTTTGTAGAGAGATTTTTGCTGTAGGATGTGTGCACTCACCAGAGAAACAGAGAGAGACAGAAAGCAAGAAATCATCCCCCAGGAGGGATAGCCATGCAGTAATGTTTTCTCCTCTAGTCTCCTCTTGGGATTTTGGGCATTCACACACATGCACCCAGCGTGAGTTTTAAGCTGCTGGGCCTGGGACTCGAACCATGGTTAACTATGTGGGAGTCCAGTGATATAACCATTACCACTTGCTGGTCTCTAAACCCTAGTTTAATTTCTTGCAGTAAGAATTCATATATTCAAAGCACTTTAATGAAGAGTAGACATCGCCAAAGAGAATTCTAAAATTGGTTTTTGTCTGAAAGCTTTTTGGTAACCTCTAGTGAATTGATAGTTGAAGGGCATTGAGTTAAAAAAAAATTGTCTAAATTACTTTCTTCAGTTATTTCTCCTGAAGCTAAAACAATAAACTGATGAGGTAACCAAGCTTCATGTTTTTCTTTCTCCCTTCCTTCCTTCCTTCCTTCCTTCCTTCCTTCCTTCCTTCCTTCCTTCCTTCCTTCCTTCCTTCCTCTCTCTCTCTCTCTCTCTCTCTCTCTCTTTCTTTCTTTCTTTCTTTCTTTCTTTCTTTCTTTCTTTCTTTCTTTCTTTCTTTCTTTCTTTCTTTCTTTTGTTTTGTTTTTAGGTTTTTGCCATGGGGCATGTCCACTAGCTAGAGAAAGAGAAAAAAAGTGAGAAATCGCCTCCGGGGCAGGGGGGGGGGGGTATGGCCATGTTGTAATCCGCTCTCCTCCATTTTTCTCTCAGAATTTTGGGCACACACACACACGTGACCAGTGTGATTTTCAAGCCTCTGGGTTTAGGTCTCGAACCATGGTCAGCCATGTGAGAATCCAGCACCTTAACCACCATACCACCTTCTGGTCCCAAAATTTAAGGTATTTTTGATGCACTTGGGCACATCATAGTTTTGCTTTTATTTCAGGCCCTCTCACTAAGCTTTGTGACTCCTTATTTGCATAAAACACAAAATGACGCAACATCACTAGTCAGTTTTCTTATAAAACACTAAGACAGCTTTTGAGCTCTAAGCCTATGTTTTTAAACACTGGCAATGAAAAAAATATGCAGTTCCCTGAAGACAAGCCTTAATAATTTGTGTATATCTCAGAATCTGCAAGTGTAATTTGATCATAGTAGGTGCTCACAAAATCAGTGATGTGTACTCCCCTCAGTAAGTCCTCCAGGAGCCCCCTAGTCTCTTACCTGCATATGTTTCCAGCCTCATCATCCTCTCTTTTAATTCACTTATCACCTTATCCTAGAATAAGTTCTGCTGTTCCCCAAACAAGCTGAGCTGGTCTTACTGCCCTTCTCATGTCATTTCTAGCCTGGCCCACCTGAGAAATACCTATTCCTTTTACAAGGTCCAATTCCAGCATCACCTTCTTCATGACACCCTTTTGGGTCTATTCCCCTTCAGAGAACTGACCACGCATTATTTGTACTGTGCACTTGGCACCGTACCTTGTTCCTTCAGAGCATTCATCATGCCACATCTATTTGTTAACATGTGTTTCTACTTCTACTGAGTCTCAGGCTTCCTGAAGGCAGGGCCTTTGTTGGATTGATGTTTTTTCATAGCACAATGCTTATCAAAAATCAACCCACTTTGGATTATATATATATTATATATATGTATATATATAAAACACAGTGCTTATCACAAATTGAAGGTTGCTCAATGAATGTTTGTGGGAGGAAAGATGGAAGGAAGGAAAAAAAGAGAAGAAGAAAGGATGGGGTTGTATTGCATTAATCAATATCCAATAATGGACATTGATTAATGCAAAAAAAAATCATACTGAGAGTGCAACCTTAATTTTTCTGTTGTTCAATGAGCTGATCTTTAAATGATATGGTTTATCTCACTTGTATACCTTTGTTTTCCTAGGATGAAAGTACTCTGGAACACTGTGAAATATCCATGGGGTGGGTGTCCTGGATGAACTGGGCTTGGTGATTTCCAGTGAGAGAGCTATTGATTCACATCACAAGTGATGTGTGATCTTAGGCAACTTACGTACTCTCTTGAATCTCATATTCTTGTAAAATGGGGGGGGGGGGATAACACTTAGTTTCCCTTGTATGTTTGCTATGAGAACCAAATGAGATCATGTGTCTGAAAGCGCTTTGAAAAGTATGAAGCGCTATCTAAACGAATGGAAGGAAGTGTTCTATTATTGCTGTCAGTGGTGTCTTGGAATCATGGGAATTTTCTTAGCCTGGAGTGACTTCTGATCGGGGTGTGTCCTTATTGCTTATAAAAGAAGCAGAGTGATATATAAAATGGATAGTTTATTTACCAGGTTAGACTTATTAACATTTGTTGACTTATTAACATTTATTTCGCTATCCTACCTGGTGAACATTGCCTTCAGAACAGGAAAGTGACCTTTATTTCCACACGAATCAATTCCTACTCTAGAATATCAGCCTGTAAAGTGTATATGACAGTATACATGAACAGATATGAAGGCCAAATAAGTGAAAATTAATTCCAGCTGGTCATGCTTTAAGTTTTATATCAGACTCTCTTTAAAATGTATAATAAATAACACAAATCATTTTAAGATTCTAAGCAGTGCTTCATTTTGTAGCCTCTTTGTTTTCCTACCAGTCAAAAGCACAATGTTTTGAAAATGTATGCTTGTGACATGTTTAAAACTATTTATTTCTTCTTTGTCATAAAAAGAATTTTTTGATAATAGCCATTCTTCTTTTGATACTCCTGTGTATCAGGGCTTGTGTTTGGGATGTCTCCTTTCTTTGTTATTATTAAGAACTGCATCTCAGACTCAGCTTTGCATAAAATGACTCATAGTGGTCTTAAGCAACCAGTTAGGGATCTTGAGAAGTCCCCACATTCTAACCTGAACAAAAATAGCAACCAAAATTTAGAGAGGAACTACCATAGATTCACTCTTTATAACAGAGAGCATGTTATGTTACGGAACAGCAGATGGGAGCCTATGAACAATAAAAGGCAAAACAAGCGAGCAACATAAACTGCACTGAGTCCCGTGCCCCTCTGAAATAGATTCCAGCAGAGCGATGTGATTGCTTGTCAATCAGCGTCCTGGGTACGATCTAGTTGTACTCTGTGAGCAGATTCGATACACCTACAGGGAGTAAAACAATGTATGTGGGCCTGATTCCTACTAAAAAACCACCCCGGTCTATTTCAGTGGAAATTATTTTTCATATTTTGAAATTAAGCACAACAGCAGAAAAATACGATTCAGAAAGAAGGCAGCTGAGAATCTGAGGCCTGTACCTTTGAGAGATTATATCGGATCATTGGAAAAGTCATGACATGTTTTTGTATAGAAAAGCAGAAAAACATGTCATGACTTTTCCGACAACCCAATAGATACAGTATGATAGTTGAGATGTGTCTTGTAACAGAGAGGAACTGAGCAAGTCATCCTCAAAGCCAGCCACATGCTAACTATAGTGACAGTGCACTGGCCCATTTTGTGAGATTGCATGTTGACTCCAGAAGAAGCTGAATTGGCCCCTCATCTTCCCTCATGGGAAAGAAATTGGTCTCAGTATTCTTTAAATTAGGGTATAATTTATATACAGTAAGTTAACACATAGCCATAGCAACACCACAACAATCAATATTATGAACGGTCTGTCACCTAAAATTCTTTCACGCCTTTGGTAGTCAACCCTTCCTTTTATTCCCATCCTTAGAAATCACTTATATGTTTGCAGTGTAGTTTTGACTTTTCCAGAATCTCATATACATGAAATCATATAACATATAGCCTTCTTGAATCTGCCCTGTTTTTTTTTTTATTTTTACATAGCATGATGATTAGATTAATCTGTGTTCTTGCATGTATCAGTATTTTGTTACTTTGTACTGAATACTGTTCAATTGTGTGAATGTACCACAGCATATTCATTTGTCTACCAGTTGAAGGATATTTGGGGTATTTCTAGTTTGGAGTAACTATGTAGTAAGCTATTATTGATACTCATGTACAGGTGTTTGTGTGACATATGCCTTCATTTCACACTTCAAGTCCAGCTATAGGTGAGATTGCTGGGTTGCATGCTAGAAAGTTGGTTAACCTTGATAGAAATCCCCAAACTATCTTTTCTTTTCTTCTTTTTCTCTTTTTAAAAAAGTATTCTGGAAGGCACCTGCACTCACTGGGTTTGGGGGAAGAGAGACAGAGTATGGTAAAGCACCCACCGCTGGCCATTGGAGATGGTCACATCTGCATCCCTTCTGAATTTCTCCTTTTAGGATTGTGGGTATGCACATACACATACCTGGCAGGTTTTTCAAGGCAGGGTACAAAAGTTAAAATGCACAGTTGGCCATGTGGGATCCAACTGCCTTTACCACTGCATTATTGGCTGGCCCCCAAACTATCTTTTTTTTTCTTTTTTTGGAGAGGTTTTCACTATTGGGCATGTGTGCTCGCCAGAAAGACAGAGAGAGACAGAGAGACAGAAAGTGAGAAATCACCCCCCAGGGTGGATGGCCACACTGCAATCTCTTCTTCATCACTCTCTCTCAGGATCTTGGGTATGCCTGCACATGCGCCTGGTGTGCGTTTAAGCCACCTGGTCTGGTACTCGAACCACAGTCGACTACATGGGAGTCCAGTGACATAGCCATTACGCCAACTGCTGATCCCCCCCAAACTATCTTTTCAAAGTGGCTACTGCATTTTTTGCATTCCCACCAGCAGCAGAAGTTTCAGTTGCTTCACATCCTCACCAACATATAGTGTTGTCTATCTTTTTATTTTTTGGAAAGATTTTTGCTATAGGGCACGTGCGCTCGCCAGACAGACAGAGAGAGACATAGAGACAGAAAGCGAGAAATCACCTCCCAGGGGGGATGGCCACGCCGCAATCCCTTCTCCTCCATTCTCCTCTCAGGATCTTGGGCACGCACGCACACGCGCCCGGCGTGAATTTTAAGCCACCGGGTTCAGGACGCAAACTGCGGTCGACTACGTGGGCGTCCAGCGACATAGCCATTACGCTAACTGCTGGTTCCCAGTATTGTCTATCTTTTTGACAGCCATTCTAGTGGACAAGTAATGGTATGTCTTTGTGATCTTTATTTGCATTTTTCTGATGACTACTAATGTTGAGTGTCTCTTCACATGTTTATCATCTATCTATGTATCTTTCGTGAAATAACTCTTGAATTCTTTTGACCATTTTTGCATTCCTCTGTTTAAAAAAATTTTTTTTTAATATTTGCTATAGGGCACATGTGCTATATATAGAGAGAGAAAGTGAGAGAAAACATCCCCCAGGAGGATGACCACATGGCAGTCTCTTCTCTTCTTTTCTTGTCTCAGTATTTTGGGCATGCATACACATGCGCCGACATGTTTTTCAAGCCACCAGGTCCAGGACTCAATTGTGCAGCTGGCCATGTGGGATCCAGCTGCTTTAACCATCACATCCCCTGGGAGGCCCTTTGCTGTTTGTTTTGCTATGGAGTTGTATAAATTCATTTGTAGTCTGCTTACAAATTCTTTACTGGGTATGTTTTGCAAATATTTCTTCCTGGTCTGTCTTTCTTTTTTGTCTTTAAAAATGATAGTATGTGCACATGCAGGAAAGGGAGAGAAAGAGAGGAGGCCATGTAGGAGTATAGCATCCCAACCACCATACAACCTGCTGGCTCCCATTATCTTCTTAATATCTGTATAATTTATAGTGATATTGCCTCTGCCAGTCTTGATATTACTAATATGTATCATCTATTCTTAAAGAGTTTTAGTCATTTTTTTTAAAAGAACAAGTTTTCAATTTTATTGGTTTTCTTTTTTTAATTTGCTACAGGGCATCTGTGCTAGCCAGAGACGGGGTGGGAGGGGGAGAGTTGGCCATGTGCAGTTGGCCATGTGGGATCTAGCAACCTTAACTACCACTCCACCTGGCTGGCCCTTTACTGCCTTTTCTTATTGTCTGTTTTCTATTGATAGTTAGAGACCTTTCTTATTTTCTAATATATGCACTTAATGATTTGTATTTCCCTCTAAGTATATCTTTAGCTGCATTCTACAAATTTGTTATGTTTTAATTTTTATTCAGTTAAAGATATTTTCTATTTTATTATTTTTTAAAGTTTTGCCAATGCCCATGTGTATTCCCTAGAGAGACAGAGCGGGGAAGAGAAGAAGAAATTACCCTCCCAATGGAGCATAATCAGGCCACAATCTCTTTTCCATTTGTTTATATTGTCAAGGCTTTGGGCATGCAGGCACACATGTGTAGTGTGTTTTTCCAGCCGCTGGTACCAGGATTCAAACTGTGGTCAGCAATGTGGGATCTGATTTCCTTAAACACTAGACCACAGGCCAGCCCTTCTAATTTCGTTTCTGATTTCATCTTTGATCCATGAATTTAGAAGTGTGTTTAATTTCTAAATAATTGGAGCATTTTCAAGGCATTTTTCCGTTACTGATTTCTTATTCGATTCCTTTATGATTTAAAAATATGCATTGGAAAAGTTCAGTACTTTGAAATTTATTAAGTACGACTTGTTTTAAAAATGGCACACAATATGCTCTTTCTTGATAAAAGCTTTCTATACACCAAAAAAAAGTATATTCTGCTGTCTTCATTTTTACTAAATTTTCTCTCTTTATCTATTACTCTTGAATTCCCAAAATATAATTGTGGATTATCTGTTAACTTTTTAGTTACATCAGTTTTTGTATTAAGTACTTTGAATCTCTTTCATATTAGGTACATATGAGGGGGGGGGTCTTTAAAAATTTTATGGAAAATGTATATTATGGATAAACTATACATGGATTTCAAAATTTTGGGGGGGAGTGGCAGATGGCGTAATGAACCCCCACATAGTCTACCACAGTTTGAGTCCCAGACCTGGCGGCTTAAAACTCACGCTGGGTGTGTGTGTGCGTGTGCCCAAAATCCCCGGAGGAGAATGGAAGAAAAGGGGTTGCAGATTCCCATTCCACCTGGGGGTAATTTCTCACTTTTTGTCTCTGTCACACTCCATCTCTCTGGTGAGCACATGCACCCTGTAGCAAAAATCTCTCTCTAAAAAAAAAATTTTTTTGCAACCAAATTAACTTGTGCTGTAATTCTATTTTTCTATGAACTTTTTGAACTTCTCTTTCATATGCTCTATTTTGAATGTGGCCCCTCCAAAATTTAGATGTTGCCAGTGGATTAAAATTGAGTTGAGTGTAGCGTTTAAGAGACCATTGGGACACAAGGGCCCCTCTCTTGATTAAAAAACTTGTTTCTTGCTTGCCCTTCTGCCTTCTACCCTGTGAAGATGCATCAAGAAGGCCTTCACCAGACCAAATGCTAGAGCCTTGATCTTGGACTTCCTAGCCTCTAGAACTGCAAAAAACAAAAATCTTATTCTTTCTTTTTTATTTTTTTTAATGTATTTAACATTTATCACTGAACATTATCACGGCATACAATATGTGATTTCTCATCCAGAATACACTGTATGACTCAAACATATATTATATATATACATATATATATATATATATATATATACACATATATATATATATGATAGGAACTATATATGTATATATATTTACACCCTCATTTCTCACCCCCTGCCATTTCCCACCCTCCTCCCATACTGTCTCTGGTATCTGCAGTTGATTTCCATTACTTTTTCCCCCCAAAGTTTTATTGATTCACAAAATATCTTAGTTAATCTAACTACTTTCAATAGGAAGTTCAGCTGATATATACATATCTGTGAACACATGTTTGACTTGAGGCATGAAACAATGAGTAGTATGAAAATACTTTAAAGTAGCACCTAGCTGAGGCTATATAGCTTACAGTCATCATTAAATAGGTATTTCTTAATATATTATTTTTAATTTCAAGAAAGGCAGTTTTAGCTTTCATAAGTCAAAATGAAAGACTGTTAAGAGAACTTTGCTTAAGACTTAAAGCCAGGAAACAGGTTAGGATTCTGTTCAAATAGTAGGTACATGGACCTGTTGACAACTCAAGAGGAGAAAAAATCTGTAACTCTGGAAAACAAAGCATAGAAGATCAGTGAAGTTTTGGCGAAAAGTCACACAATTCTATTTTACCAGTTCAGTCTCCTGTACTTAATCTATCTTCTGTTGTGATCCGATGTTTCCATTTAAATTTTGGAAGATAACATTCAACTCTGGACTTATCCATAACATTAAAATGACAATTTCCTTAGTTGTTTTTTAACTCTTATTTCTGTGTGTGTGACTTTAGTTTTCCTGATATAGCACTCCCTTCAGAACTTCTTGGAGAACTGGTAAATTCTTTCAGGTTTTGTTTATCTGAGAATGTTATTGTCTTCTCTTCCCGTATGAAGGATAATCTTGCCGGGTATAGTTTGCTTGGTTGAAATTGTTTTTCACTCAACACTTTATGTTTTCCCATTCTTTCTTTGCTTGTATTGTTTTCAATAAGAAATCTGCTGTTAGCCTGATAGGATATCCTTTGTAGGTAACTTGATGTTTCTCTCTTGCCAATCTTAGTATCTTGACTTTGTCTGTGGTTTTGGTCAATCTGGAGATAATATGTCTTGGAAAAGATCTTCTTGGGTTGATTATGTTTGGGGTCCTTTGTATTTCTTGGGTCTGGATCTTTGAATGCCTCTCTCAGTTTGGAAAATTTTCTTCCAGGATTTCATGGAACATATTATCAATGCCCTTATGAGTCTCTTCACCTTCTAGGATACCAGTTATCCAGATGTTTGGACATTTATTGGTATCTAGAATTTCTCTTATTATTTTAATTTTTAGGGGGCTATTCATTCAGACTTCAGGGTGATTTTTCTAGTCCAGTGATTCTGTCTTCTACATTTGAGATTCAATTTTCTGTATGATCTAGCTTTTAATACTTTCAAGAGAGGATTTGACTTCCTGTATTACAACTTTCATTTCTAACAGTTCCATTTAGTTTTTTTATAGTGTGTATTTCCTCTTTAAGATCATGCAAAAACTTTCTCACCTCCTGGAATTTGTCAGCTCTTTTGTCCTGCATCTTTTGGAGTTCATTGTCTCTCTTCTCTTGCATCTCTGTTGCTTTGTACTATGAATATTCTAAATTCTTTATCAGACATTTCTGAGAGTTCCATTGTACTGTCTGTGAATGAAGAGGAGTTATTCTTTTCCCTTAGGGGAGAGGTATTTTCTTGGTTTCTCATATTTCTTGTGCCTCTGCAGTGATTTCTAGTCATGTAATAGGTTATACCTTTCTTCCTAATTTCTAAAAGTTCACTCTGAGCATTCAGAGGTGTGCAGGACGAGGTAATCTGCAATCTCTTTGCCGTTCTGATTTTCTCCCTTTGTGTGACACATTCAGTGGAAATTGAGGAATATGTTGACTCTAATAGTATTTTGATGTTTGACTATTCACTTAGACCTGTCTAGACACTCAGTGTGTGGAAGCTGAGCAGCAAAGTGATAAGGTAAAAGAAAAAGGATAGGAAGACAGAGAAAGAGAAGGGAAAAAAAAGTGAGAGAGAACAAAAAGAGTAAAAACAACAGCAACAAAAAAAGTATTATTGTTTTTTTTTTTTAAAGAAAAGCAAAAAGTGAAAACTGCATGGCACACTTAAGCACTAGTTCTCAGCTCTCATGGAGCAGTCAGTCTTCATTTGGCCTTCTGCCTCTCCTAAATGGAAGGGGAGAAGGGGATTATTAGTAAGATAAAGAGGGATTTTGAGAGCCAAACAAAAACTTTACCTTAAAAAAGTAAAAAAAAAAAAAAAAAAAAAAAGAAAGAAAGAAAGAAAAGAAAAAGCAGAGAGAGAGAGAGAGACAGAAAGAGATAGACAGAGAGAAGGATATAGATGGCCCTACCTTTCCGAATGAGATCTGGAGGGAGAAATCTCAACCAAAAATCTTCATTTCTCTTATTCCCTGAAAGCACTAGTTCTCAGCTCTCATGGAGCAGTCAGTCTTCTTTTGGCCTTCTGCCTCTCCTAAATGGAAGGGGAGAAGGAGATTATTAGCAAGATAAAGAGGGATTTTGAGAGCCATACAAAAACTTTACCTTAAAAAAGTAAAAAAAAAAAAAAAAAAAAAAGAAAAGAAAAGAAAAAGAAAGAAAGAAAAGAAAAGGCAGAGAGAGAGAGAGAGAGAGAGAAAGAGATAGACAGAGAGAAGGATATAGGTGGCCCTACCTTTCTGAATGAGATCTGGAGGGTGAAATCTCAACCAAAAATCTTCATTTCTCTTATTCCCTGAAAGCACTAGTTCTCAGCTATCATGGAGCAGTCAGTTTTCTTTTGCCTTTCTGCCTTTCCACTTGAGAATGAGATCTGGAGAGAGAATTCTCAGCAGAAAATCTTCATTTCTTTTATTCCTTGAAAGCACTAGTTCTCAGCTATCATGAAACAGTCAAAAATCTTGTTCTTAAATCACCTGGTCTGTGGTATTCTATTGTAGCAACACAAAATGGATTATGATAATATATATAAATTATAATTTTTATATTTTCTTGATTAAATGATACTCTTACTTTATATTTATATACATACACACACACATATATATATATACATGTATATATATACACACATATTTATCTGTATATTTATATATAAAATAATAAATATTTATATTATATATATAATATATAAATAATATAAGACATTATATATAGTGTCTTTCCCAGGTAATATTCTTTTTTTTTAAATGTACTTGTTGGATATTGGTTTTCTAGCTTTCTTCTGATTTCCATTAGCATAGTATATCTTTTTCTATTCTTTTTACCTTTAACCTGTCTTCGTTTGTGTACCTGAAGTGAGTTTTTTTTTTTTTTTTTTTTTTTTTTTTTTTTTTTTTTTTTTTGCTAGAGGGTGTGTGTGCTCACCAAAAAGAGTGAGAGAGAGAAGGTGCCCTCCTCAATGGGAGATGGTCACATTACAATCCCTTCGCCATTTTTCCTTTCAAGATTTTGGGCACACATACATAGGCACCCAGTTTGTTTTTCCAGCCTGTACATCTAGGATTCAAACCACCCTGTCAGCCGTGTGTAAGATCTAGTCACCTCCACAACCATTCCACCAACTGGCACAATTCTTGTTTTTTATACAACTAATAATTTCTGACTTTTAATTGGAGTGTTTGAACCATTTTGGTGTTTCATGTAATTATCATTATGAGTGAATTTATTTATTTATTTATTTTAAATTTTTGCTATAGGGTACATGCTTTTGTTGAAGAGAGACAGAGACAGAGAGAGAGAAAGTAAGAAAGCACCCCTCCCCAGGGGGGATGTTCACACCACAGTCCCTTTTACTCTAGGGATTTGGGGCACAAACACATACACACATACCTAGTGTGTTTCTAAAATTGCCAGGTCTGGGACTTGAACCATGTAGTCAGCTATGTGGGATCTAGCTGCCTTAATCACTATGTCATCTGCTGGCCGCCAATATGAGTGAATTTAAATCTCCCACTTTGCTAGTTAGTTGTATTCTACTTGTTCCATCTGTGCTTTTTCTTTTTTTTCCTTATTACTGCCTTATTTTGTATTAAGTTTTATGATTCAGTTTGTTCTACAGTGTTGGTTTATTTGCTGTGTCCCTTTATTTTTTAAGAGAGATTTTTGCCTTAGGTTGGGTGCACTTGCCAGAGAGACAGAGAGAAACATGAAGACAGAAAGAGAGAAATCACCCCTCGGGGGGAATGGCCATGCTGCAATCTTTTCTTCTCCATTCTCCTCTCAGAATTTTGGGCACGCACATACAAGTGCCTGGCGTGAGTTTTAAGCTCTGAATTTGGGACATGAATTGTAGTTGGCCATGTGGGAGTCCAGCAACATAACCACTGTGCCATCTACTGGTCCTGCAATGTCTCTTTTTACTTCAATAGTTACAGTAGGATTTAAAAAATATATGTTCTCTGCCTTCAAATATTATGATACTTCATGTTTAGTAGAAGAATTATATAGCAGTTATTTTCATTCCCCTCCTTTCTAGTCTGTGTGCTATTGTTGCCATACATATTATTTCTACATGTTTTATAAACACCATTTAAAAAGTTATTTCTCTTTTCACTTAATTAAAAATTAAATTTAAAAATTAAAAATTTATTTTTAACTATATATGTACAGTTTTTAGTTCTCTTTTTTGTCATTGAGTAAATCTACATTTCCATGTATTATTGTTTTCCTTCTACCAAAATTTTTCCTTTAACATTTCTTCTAGTGATGGTTGGTGATGATGAATTCCCTCAGCACATGTAGCTTGAAAAACTCTCTTTTTTTATCCTCAATTTTGAAAGATGCCATTTTTCAGGGAAGAGTTTCATGTTGTCATTTTCCCTTTTAGTTAAGGTGTTGTACCATTGTCTTTTGTTTTCCATCATTTCCAATGAGTAAGGCTGCTGCCACTCTTGTCTTTGTTCCTCCATATTTAATGCATCCTTTTTTCTTTGGCTACTTTGAAGATATTCTTTTAATACTAATTTTCAGCATATTTGATTATGGTGTGCTTTGGTGTAGTTTTCCTTTTTTTTGGGGGGGGGGGGGGTTTTGCTATAGGGCCTGTGTGCTCACCAGAAAGACAGAGACAGAGACAGAGACAGAAAGTGAGAAATCACCCCCTGGGGGAGGATGGCCATGCCACAATCCCTTCTCCTCCATTCTCCTCCCAGGATCTTGGGCATACATGCACACATGCCTGGCATGAGTTTAAGCCACTGGATCTGGGGCTCGAACTGTGGTCGACTACATGGGAGTCCAGAAACATAGCCATTACGCCAACTGCTGGTCCCTCTTGGTGTGGTTTTCTTAACATTTCTTGTTCTTAGTATTCTTTGAGCTTTTCTATCTGAGGACTTACAGAGTTTTTAAATTGAATTTCAAACATTTTTGGTCATTGTTTCTTCATATTCTTTTCTGTACTACCCTTTCTTCTTCTTCTTCTTCTTCTTCTTTTTTTAAACATCTTTCCCTATTTAAATTGGCCTCATTGATCAGTATTCTTATTATTAGTCATCTCTCTGTAATGTGTTCCTTACTTTCTACTGTAGGCACCATGGTTCAAGACCTTATTGTTTCTTCTGTCTGTTGCAAAAACTACCTTTATTTTTGTCCTTCTCTTAATTCTTCATCCATATTCCACATGACACCGATAGTGAATTTTTAGAATATATTATGCTTAAAAATGATGAAGTCAGACTCCAAGCATGGCACATAGGGCTCTTTCTTCCTACCTGATTTTTATCCTTCTTTTCCCCTAGCTACTCCCTGTCTACCCCCATCCTCTATGATTCTCTGAACTCTTTATGCCAGTATTATGGAAGTACTTCTAGTTCTTCAAATCCCTTATACTTTTTCTTATTTCCTTGCCCATATCTCACTTTAGTTATGTCTGGAAAACATCCCTGCTCCCCCTAATTCCTGTCTCCATGTTTGGAAACTCTCATTCACCTAGCTGAATTATCTGCTCTGTGAAACTTGCTCTGTTATCCTTTCCCACCCACACTAGACCTTGAATATATTCTATTATATTATAGTACTTAACTAATTGTTTTGCCATCATTGTTTATTGGTCATCCTTCTGGACTGACTTTTGTGTGTTCAGAAACTACATCTTATTCATTTTTACTTAGTGGTAACACATACTAAGTATTGAATAAATTGATGATTGGTACTTGAAGGTTTTTAGGATTAGCCTTCTTAAAACAAATGGAACTCAGATTTAATCATAACTCACAATTATAATGTACTAGTAAAATAACTATATTTTGAGAGCCTAGTATGTTCCAGGAACAATGTTAAGTACTTTCCATACATTATCTTTAATCTTTCTTTTTTTCTAATAACTATTTAATTTTACTTATTTATTCATTTATTTTCATTTTACCAGAGAGAGACAAAGAGAGAAATGGGGTGGAGGGATGAGAGAAAGCAAGCTACCAGGCCTGAGACTCGAACCACAGTAGATCATGTGGGAGTCCAGCACCTCAACCACCACACCACCTGCTGGTCCCTATCTTTAATCTTTCTAACATCAATCCATGGTATATTATAATCCCCACTATAATCTAACTTAAGTTTGGAGAGTTTGTTGGCAAGGCTTGCAGATAGAAAATGCCAAAACTGGATTTCAAACTTGTACGTATATCACGCTTGTAACTTAGTGCACAGATTCTAGGAGTTCTGTCACATCACCATCAGTATTTTCCAAGATTTCAAATAAGAAATGACAGCATTACAGCAGAAATTTTATAGGGAAGTGGATTATAACATGGACTTAAATAATTGATGTTACTGAAAAGGAGAAAAGTCTCTAGGGGGCTGTTGTGTGATATCAGGGAACTGGAAGCAGGAGGATTCTTGGATAGGCTGTTTGGCTTATGGAAGTGTAGTGAATATGTCTTCTGTCTTTGATATGACTTTTCGAAGAGTGGTCTTGAGGGTATAAGTTATATAAATCACCCTAAACCAGTTTGTTTGGTGATTACTATAGGATATGTGGATCAGGGTGTTGGCTTAGCTGCATTTCATTCCCTATACTCCTCAATTTAAAAATGGAAAGGGTAGGGATGGCTGGGAAGGACATACATTAGTGGCCTCCACAAACTCTGGGTGTTGACCTTTTGTACATAAAGCATCATTATTTTTCTGTTTACTGTGCTACTGAATCCAAAATAAAACTTACAAACACATGGTTTTGAAATTTTATATTTTAAGAGGTAATTAGCCATCTGGCTCCCTTTACCACTAGGCTACAGAACTAGTCTGGGTCTGCTTTTTTGTTGTTTTTATTTTTGTTTTTGTTTGTTTTGTTTTGTTCTTAAGAGGTTTTTGCCATAGGGTATGTGGTCTCACCAGAGAGAAACAGGGACAGTGGGAAGGAAAGTGAAGAATCACCTCCCGGGGGGATGGCCATGGTATAATCCCTTCCCCTCTATTCTCCTCCTGGGATCTTGGACACACATGCACATGTACTTGGTGTGATTTTCAAGCCACAGGGTCCCATATTCAAACTGTGAGTGGCCATATGAAATCCAGCAACATAACCACTACACCATCTGCTTGCTCCCTGGGTCTTGTTTTAAATTTTATATTGAATTATAATTTCTGGCTATGGTATCCATTCTTACAGAAAGATGGTAACATTTTAAAATGTTACTACTGTCTTTAAAGACTCCAGTCAGTAATTCACTTGACTAATAAATATTTATTGAACTCTTATTATGATTAATAAACTACCATATGTTAGCAGAGGAAGAGATGACTGATAAACCTGGGATATAGCTTCTGTACTTAAGACTATCTTCTCTGCAAAGCAAATATTGAATCAGCAGCTGTTGAATAATACATTAATACATATGTTCATAATGTGTAAAATAATTTAGAAAGGAAACCTAGTGGGCTATTGTTTTGCTGACATCAAAGGCTGGAATAGTTCCTGGTATATAGTTGGTTTTCAGTACATGCTTGTTGAATGACTAATCGACCATGTAGTATACACGCAGGTAAGTAACTTAGAATCCAATGAAGGCTCATCAGTTTTTTTTTTTTTTTTTTTTTTAAATTTTATTTATTCATTCATTTTATTTTAATTTGACCAGAAAGAGATACACAGAGAGAGAGAGAGAGGGAAAGTGAGAAAGCAAGCCACCAGGTCCGGTACTTGAACCGCGGTCGGCTATGTGGGAGTGTCCAGCATCTTAACCACCACGCCACCTGCTGGTCCCAAGGCTCATCAGTTTTAAGTGGATTAGTCAGTGAAGGCTTCATAGAATAGGTAGAATCTTAATTGGTGAGAGAAGGAGAGCCATCTAGAAAAAGGAAATGATATGGAGGCTCCTAAGGAAATGTCAGAAATTGAAGATAGAGGTGTGGTACTATGGGTCATCAGGCTGGAAAGGCAAATTATAGAAAGCCTTAGAAGATAAGCATAAGTTTCCCTGCAGGATGGAAAATGAAAGGGATCCTTTAGAAATATTAATCTAGAGATGTTACTGGGTTGTTGGAAAAGTCATGCCATATTTTTGCATAGAAAAACAGAAAAAAAAAAATGTCATGACTTTTCCGACAACCCAGTATTCAGCTGCATTGACGAAGGGAGAAATTGTGAAGTGCACCTTGAAAAGGCTTGGTAATTAAGTGGGTCGTGAGGGAAATTGTATGTGTTTATCAGAATGAAAGCATCTAAACATATTTTGGACTGTTCTGGACTTTTGGTCTTGAGTCTGGAGTACCATAATGTCATGTTTGAGGGGAAAGCAGTTCCCAAGGCTTCCCAGGGTTAGCTTCACTAAATCAGTCTTGTCCTCTTTTTTGTTTAGGATGTCACTAGGAGCAGTAGGAATGATGGTGAGCAGAATTGGTCCAAGAAGTATGTGACATACAAGTGGTAGGGCTCAGAAGAAGGGCTGGGGATCAGTTCTCACCCTTGGCACAACTGCTTTTGTTCTTCAGTTTTTGTTGTGTGTGAGCATCAAAAACAACATCCATCTTCCAGCTTCCACCCTTTGTGTCTACCTGTCTCAGACTCAAAGATGCAAATACAAAATCTGGCTTTTGCCTTCGGAAGCCCATAGGTGATCTTCCAAAACTGAGTCGATCTTAACGTGTGCACCTTTCTATGACTTTCTTGCCTCCAACCCTAATGTTGTCCTGGGTCCATGGCTCCAAGGACATAGGATGCGGAATGGACAGGGAAGACTCTTAATTTCTTTCTTGTTGAGGGAGATAAGGAAGAGAGTGACTGGGGAGTATATAGCATGAGAGTAGATGGGAATCAGCTCTTCTATAGTAAAATGAAAGATGGCGTAATTAAACCTGGATCATCACTAGCAGGGAAGCAAAATGGCCATAAAATATTAACATCTAATTTACCATCATAATCCTAACGGGAAGAGTTTCCTTGAAGAATTTCCTGTTCTTAAATTGCAGTAGTAGCACTGAGATTGAAAAGAACATTAGTCTTATAAGTTTATTTCGAACCAACTCCTAGCAGTAGCAACTGCCTTTGTTTTCATGAGAATACTGAGTTTATTACCATCTGACTGATAAGCCATGCATTTTAAAATTAGTGATCCTAAGTAATGAGAAGATAGGGAAATCTTCATTAACGGCTATTTGGCATCAGAGAGGGAAAAGCAGACACAAATCCCTTTGGTGAATTCACTTGTGTGAGACTCCAGGTGGTGGGTACTTGGTCTTTAATAGTAGTAATTAGCCTTAGATGAGAGTAGAACAAAAAATTTCATGTAGGAATGGGAAATTGCCAGCATCACTAGGTAGAATATCTGTACACTGGGACTAATAACCACTTTGCAGCCTACAGTCTTCAGGAATAGGCAGGCTTCTGCTTCTGCAAATACCAAACAAAAGCCAACCCGCTATTCTTGGATTTGTAACCTAATTTACGAGATTGAAGGACACTTATTCTTTTTAACTAACTGAACTACCCGGCCCCTGCATGCCGAGTTTCTATGGTGATGCGATCTCAGTGACCTCTCTTCTCTATTGTGGAATGTAGGTGAAAAGAGCGGAGGGCAACCTGATGATGCAGAACTGGTAAGGCTCAGTAAGAGGCTGGTGGAGAACGCGGTGCTCAAGGCTGTCCAGCAGTATCTGGAGGAAACACAGAACAAAAACAAGCCAGGGGAGGGGAGCTCTGTGAAAACCGAAGAGACTGACCGGAATGGCAATGATAGTGATAACAACAGGAAATGAGGCCAGAACACAGGCCCCCCGCTGCTCTGTGAAAAACATTCCCGCTCCCCTCTGCGAAGTCTAGGACTGACTTGCCATGTGCAGTTTAAGTGTCTCTTGTCCAGTCCATGGAGATTGCCTAATACTTTCGTGATTGATGTGTTTGCATTTCTGAAACACAACAGAAGATAAATGGAGAGCTGGGACTAGGAGAAGAAAATAACTTATGAGAGAAGAATGGCCCAAGTTTCAGTTGCCCTCAGCTATGCACAGAAAGGGGGGAACTTTGGGTTATGCCTCCTGGACTCAAACGAAAGGCCGTGGAAAAGGCCATGCCATCAATGGAATACTGCCATTTATATTGCTTAGCAGGGCATTTGGCTACTTTATCTGAGGCCAAAACTCACACACAGCTATCAAGTGCTATGTTTAACATAATGTTGAAATCACCGTCTGTACAACTAGTCTATGATAGTTCATGTTTGTCCGAAGCGTCCTGTTGGTATGCAGTGATCTTTATTTACGGTAAATTATGTTTCACGTAAATTATATATTTTTGGCAAAATGCAACCTTTTCTATAAAATGTAGACATTTTAAAGGTTTTTTTAACCTTATTTTGATAAGTCAGTGTGCCATATTTAATGTTTGTCATTGGCATTTGTATGTTAAATGTATTATATAATTTTATTTTCTTAGGCAAGAAACCTATCGGAATCCAAGACTTACTTAATGAAGCTTTGCGTCGAGAAAGGATGAGTCTGAAGTCCAAAGTGAAAAAGATAAAGGAACTTTTATTAAAGCCTGAGACTCAGGCCAAAATTAGGAGAGAGCTTTTTGAAGGAAGACTTATTAACGACAGTAATCAAGCAAATGACATTGATTTCAGTGCGACTTTGACATAAGCTCTACATTGCTATTATGGTAACGCAGTTTATGAACTCCTTCCAGCATATTAAGTAGCTCTTTGGTAAATACCAAAGAAGTGTTCTGATAGTGTCTGTCCAGCAGCCAATCAACATTTGGTAGGAAATTAACAATTTCTTGCCAAAGAAAACTTATTCTGCTCTATTATTTTGTTGCGCTAACCTTGTGTTTTAGAATGTTTGTTTCTGTAACGTTGAGAATTATCTTATAGAAATGACTTAACTAGCTGTCGTGAGCTGTTCCTCCGGTTTTTGCAGATAAAAATAATACCTACTGAAAAATCATTTACAGGCAAAACAAAAACAAAACCAACAATAATATTTTAAGGGTCACTTGCCTCCTGTTGACAAGACTGTTGTTAAATCAAAAGAAGCATTGTCCCGGTGTGTCTGCTCTGTGTTTCTTTTAATGAGAATTTGAATGTTTATTAAACATTAGTACTTGAATGAACATTTATACAAGTAATTACTGCAGTCACTGGTTAAGAATGTTTTATAATATCCACATGTATTATTTTTCACTGATCGAACTGTAGTTTGCTTTTTCATTTCTTAATGAATAGTGTTTGGGATTTTTATTTTCTACTTTTCTGAAGATAAGCCCCAGGTCTTACTATATCCCTTGTAATCTGAATTTGTTTGCACTGGTTCATTTTTAAAGCGCATTCTTGAAAAATTTCCCCCAATATGATGATTGCTGGTAACAGCTTTCTGAAGTTGTTGTAAAATGGCTGCTACTATTCGATCATGATGGAGGGGGAAATTATTGGAGATCAAATATAATCATTTCAAATATAAAATCCAGTTTACTCATGGATTTTTAGCTATTTTTTCACTGGGTAAATTATATTACATTTATTTATAAATGAGTTTATGCATTTTCATGCCTCTTAATAAATGTGTTGTTTTCCCTTGTTGCTTTTCTT
Source organism: Tupaia tana (assembly GCA_026018925.1). NCBI lineage: Eukaryota > Metazoa > Chordata > Mammalia > Scandentia > Tupaiidae > Tupaia > Tupaia tana. The sequence goes on from JAKSZU010000002.1 coordinate 73,385,450, forward strand.
CGTTTTATTTTTTCTCCATCATGAAAGTTGTTGGATCTTTATGTTGGTATAATGAAGTCAAAAGCAGGAGCTCCGATGGTTTCAGTGTTTCTTCACCTTATATTCTTCCTGCCGATTTAGCACAGGTTTCAGACAACTTTCAACTTTAGCCTTTTAAACCATTTCAAATCAGTCGTCTTCACAGAGAATTAGTGAGAGAACATTGAATCCAGAAATCTAAAGAACATCTAAACAGCTAATCATGTGTCACTGAAGTGAGACATCAATTTTTCTCACTTTTTCTGTCTCTCTAGTCAAGATGAGAGGAGTGCGTCTTTCCCCTTTCAATGGTGGAGGGCTTTACTATTTGCAGACAAATCCTTAAGATAGAAAGCAAAGATGGGGTCAGCAGGTGATGTCGTGGTTAAGGTTTTGGACTCCCACATGGTTCAACTGCAGTTCGAGTCCTGGACCCGGAGGTTCAAAGGTTCAACACACGCTGGGTACATGTATGTGTGTTCCTGAAGTCCCGAGAGGAAAATGGAGATGATTGTGGCATGGCCATCCCCTTTGTGGGAGGGAGTGAATGGGTGGGTGATTTCTCGCTTTTTCTGTCTCTCCAGCAAGCACACTTGCCTTATAGCAAAAATCTAAAAAAAAAAAAAAAAAAAAAAAAAAAAAAAAAAAAAAAAAAAAAAAAAAAAAAAAAAAGATAGGAAGCAAAAATATCTTTGGCCTTGCCTAATTTTTCAGAGGAAACAAACTCTAAGAGGTTGGATGCCATAGCTGAAGCCACACTGCTGTCAGAGACCTGAACCTGAGCTCTAACCCAGGGCTCTGCTTCAAAGTTCTGGTGCTGTTTTTTACCATCCCATAGTCTAAATAGCCTAAGTTAATAATATTTCAGGAGAGAGAGCATTTCTCAGCATTTATCTGTAAATATTTTATTGTCAAGGAGCCAATCCATTTACAGAATTTGAAAGGCTAACATTGTATATTTTTTGCAGTCTGGATTCCACATCTTACTTTAGCTGGGAATCACAGTTTCCATTTATTAAATACCTTCTAAGTCCCAGGCTGTGTGCCAGATGATTTCTGCACATGATTAAATTTCTTCCCTTCGGTGACCCTGTTAGGAAATAATTAGTACTGCTTTACAGATTGAGAAACTAGGGCTCTATACAGTTAAATGGCCCAAGGTCACAGAGCTAGTGAAAAGTAGGGCTAAATTTAAACTCAGATCTGTTCTACCTCGAAGCTGACACTCTTTCCACAATGCAACACTTCCTCTCACCACCTAATACATTTTACAAATAAAGGATGTATAACAAAGGGAAAGTGATTTTTTTTTTTTTTAATTAACCCAGTTCCCTTGCAGCCCTGAATTTCTATCAACATATATAAGAAGGGTCAGCAGATGTGATGCAACTGAAAGGAAAAGAATCAAACCAAATATTTAATTAGGCATTAAGGATTCTAGTCTTTATCAATGACACTTCCATTGAAGTAAGTTTACAAAGACAAAGAAACTCTAAAATGAAACATATTTTCTTCCTTACCCATTTTTAAAACTCAGTAAGAAATTAATTTGTAAAAATCTAAGTCTGGGATCTGAACTGTTCAAAATAGGTTTATTCCCATTCATGGGCATCATGGATTCTCTGCTCATTAGATTACATGGCCGGAATATATTGTTCTAAATTGGTATTGTACGTGATGTACCTTGTCTTCTGACAGGTAGGCTGCACTGTTGGTGGCTTGAGCCAGGAAGGGGAGACTGTGTCTTCGAGACGGGTCCGTCACTGACATATGATCTTGAGCAAACCAGGTCAATTTTCTGAGCCTCTCTTCCCAAGCTGTAATTTGAAGGAGTTTGACAGGTGAGTGAGTTCCAAGGACCCAAGAGCAGGGCCCTTTGTAGCCTGTACACGGTGCTACCTGTGTAGGTGCTGTCATTGCAGTAGCAACTGCTGGCCAGGCGAGGCCTTATTCAGTGGGCCACACTGTTTCATTTGTTGACAATAGAGGCTTAGCATTCTGGAAGTCTTTATATTCTGTTCACTTGTCTGGGTACCAGCTTCATGTTGGGAAATGCCAGTGGCACATATCACATTTGTAACCAGATTCCAACATTTGGGGGATCTATCACTGGAAAAAATCGTAGATCCTATATGAATATGTAAGGGCTGTTAAAGTGATATTTTCAATAGCAGGTTCTGTCAGCTCTGAACTTGGTCCCAATTACAGAATCTTAGATTATTACTGTCATCAATCTACTTCTCAGTGTAGACTAACTATAGGCCTTTGACAGATACTAGATTTATAACTAGAGCATGCTTAAGAGTCAAAGTATTCATTTCCAAACCCCCAATGTGTCATCTCCTAGTCATCCCAGTAGCCAGCTATTCCCATGACAAGGTAATTAGAGCAGGCTGACTTCATGTTCTAGATGTCATTCCAAGCATATGACTTATGTGTTTGTGCCTGTGTGCTCAATCACGGGTGTATAAACCAGCCACCACATTATGTAGCAAATTAATAATTTATCAAGCTAGCTTGTGGCCTGGTGGTTAAGGTGGCTGGATCCCACATGGCTGACTGTGTGATTTGAGTCCTGAACTTGGGAACTTTGAAAAATGCACTGGGAACATATGCATGCATGCCAAAAATCTCAACAGGAAGGAGAAATGGAGGAGAAAGGATTGCAGCATGACCGTTCCCCATGGTGGTGGGGGTACCTTCTTGCTTTTCCCTCCCTCTCTATCTCTGTCTCCTATAAGCATATGCATGCTCTGGCAAATTGTTTTTAAAAAGAAAAGAATTTATCTCATATAATCAAAGACAACAACAGACAGTATATCTAAACATAAACTGATAAGTGGACCATTGTTTTCAACACTTTCAAATCTCACCTATAATTTTAAATTTTATATCTACAAATTGTAGATACAGTCCTGAATTCCATTTTCCAGGTAAATAGCATACACATAAAAAAAATAAATAAACCCAACATACTCTAAAAAAATATTTTCTAGGTCCTTAACCTGAATTTGATAGCAGCACACATACTATCACAACAAACCTCTAGATTCTTCAATTTGCAGTACAAATGAATATTAGAACTTGGAGCCAGTGCATTTGTACAGTGATACTAACTACAACACTTCCTTCTTGATTGCTGTTTGCGGGATAATAGCCTTATTTAAAGTTCACTTGCAAGTTTCTGAAAGAAAGTGTTATTATCATTGCCAATGTAATATGTTCAAAATTACTTATTTATACCTGTTAAATGCATCTTATAAATTCAGGTGATTTGGAATGATTTTAAAATGTAAAATGCAATATATATTTATTTCTCTGCATAGCCCATCATTAGTCATGTGTTAGAAGGACATGAAATTCTATTATAGCATCAAAGAACAGCAAAACTGAGAGAGAAATTTGTTTTCAGCAAACAGTATTGCCTTTCCATTAAAGTTTCAAAATCTTTTTTTAAGTTTTTCTTCTTTTTTTTTTTTAAAAAAGAATTACTTATTTAATTTCTTCCATCATTATTATCTTTTGATTTGCTACAGGGCACATGCACTTACCAGAGAGTGAGAGAGAGAAAGAGAAGGGGGGGGGGAGAGAGAGAGAGAGAGAAAACAAACTGTCAGATCCAGAGTGCAAACTGCAGTCAGCCATGTGGGAGTCTAGCACCTCAACCTCTATGTGCTGGCCCCAACGGTTCAAATTATTTCTGAAAAGCTTGCCACAGGGCATTGCCCTATGTATTTATGTTTAATTATTTTTGTCTCTTCTGAGACAAGTGACGCAGCCCTGCTTCCAGTCCTTCCAGTGAAGCAGCTTTACGGCACATGGTGCTCTTATTCTTAAGTAACCTAAGCACAATGTCATTTTGATAATGTCATTGAACAAAAGTGCACTGTAGTTTCTTCACTGATTTCTTTTTCTAACTACATATATGCTATCTTACCCATAATTTCAAAAACTTGAAAACACTTATGTGGGATTTGTACAATTGTAGGAGGTGAGAAGACAAAGAAAAAGAGTCTTACAGCTGGACAGGAATTACAGTGCTCAGGAAAGAACAAAAATGGTACAGATGCATCCATCTAAAAACTATCTGCTAGGGTAATTAAGGTAAAATAGAATGAATTTGCAACAGCCAGGGAGGGACTGCATATCTTTTTAACATTCTGGAAAACAAATTTGGAAGCTGTTTTTATGAGGCCCATGTTTGGGAAATGTCTAAGTGATGGGGGCTTTTGATGATTCAGTGGACTCTTGTCTGCTCAGCATCTTTTAAACACCTTTTGCATGTTTGTGCAGCTTTCTGCCTCCTGTGCCCTGCATCTACAGGGCAGAGGCCCCAGATGGAGGCCAGGAACTCACCATCCCAGCCCTCCATGTCACCGGAGGTCAGACATAGGACCTGCACTCCACCAAACAAGAGAGAAGCCTTGCACAGAATTAGTCCATTCTGGTAAGGACCATGAAGAGTGAACCAATTCTCAGAAGCAGAGCGGCAAGGTTCTGGTGGTTTATCTCATCCTCTGTGTAGGAAGTACAAGCTGGCAGGGGGTAGTGGCAGTAAGGTTCCCCCAGAGGAGCTAGCAGATTAATAGGGCATCATTCCTGCTTTTGGCCACCACTACTGATTCTCTAGACCTTTGCGGGAGATTCTCTGAGCTAATGAATATCTTCTAATAAGTTCCTTTTCTATTTAATGCGAGCTAAAGTTGGTTCTGTTGTTTGCAACTGAAAATTCAGGCTACACTCCACTAAGTCAATATTTCTATCCTGGGAATGACGGGTATTTTGCATTGGATACTTTGCAGTGTGGGATGGTTCTATATATTGTGGGCCATTCCCATTACTGAGCCCCAGGCACTAAAATGCCAGTGACAAATTCCAGTTATTGTGACAAGTAAGTATGCCCCATACTTTTCCCACCTTCCCGTTTCCCAGGTGGGGAGCCACACAGTCCCTAGCTGAGGAGCACATGATTACATAGGTCTCTCCTAGCAGCATCAAAGAGATTATGCTCCTTCTCATCCACACTTTATCAAGAAGTAATTTAGTCTTAAAGAACACATGCTCACTGGGGCTCCATATACACAATGGCAGGTACCCAGGTAGGAGGAAAATGAAACCACCTACGTATTTTATGTGACATAGATCAAAATAACTAGTTACTGTACTTGGAAAATAGTTGGAAGGATAGATTGTGATGGTAGTTATACCATTGTTGGAAGATGTTTCTGGGTTTACATGATTCCTTGGGAAGGCTTAGAAAATGAATGAAGAAAATGATGTAACTCTAAAATAATATTAATCCATTATTTTCAGGTAATAACCTAATTGGGTATAATTAGGTAATAATAATATTTGTTTATTTCAAAAGATCATAAGCTAAAATACTTTACATTATATGCTTAAGACAAAAAGCCTATTGTAAACAGATGCAAGACTATTTTAATATAAGAAAAATATTAATTTTCCTTGAGAGACATGGAGAAAAAATTTTTGATGCAGAAATGGGAAGAAATTATTCTTATAGGGCTTCCCTAAAGCCTGGACAAAGGTGGTTGCTGTATAAGTGACATACATGGAAATACAGAGAAAAGTTTAGTGTTGCATTTGCATCAAAGGAGTGGGTGAGATGAATGGACAAAAGAGAATGAGCACACCACATTAAGTACAGATTATGGAGGATTCCTTTTTTTTTAATTTAAAGTTTATTTCTTCTATCAGAGAGAGAGGGGAGAGAGAGAGAGAAAAAGAAAGAGATAGAGACCTTGTACTGGATCCATTCCCCCAAACCTCAGCCAGCCCAGATTACAGGCATGTGTACATGCCAGTCAGGTGTGTACAGGGAGACGTCTGGACATGAACTTTGGTCCTTCCCATATGGGTTCAGCCTCAAAAAGCATTCAGTTACCACTGTGTCACTGATGCTCAAATGATGCTCAAATAAAACTTAACTTTTTTTTTTTTTTTTTAATTGCCAGAGGGTGCCTGAGCTTACCAGAGAAATACAGAGACAGAGAAAGAAGGAGGGGGACAAAGCATTCCCCAATGGGGCGTGATCACACTACAATCCCATTTCTCCATCTTGTTGGGATTTTGGGCACACATGCCTAAGAGCTTGGCATGTTTTTCAAACTTTTGGGACTGGGATTTGAATCACAGTCAGCCATGTGGGATTCTGCTCCCTTAACTGCTAGGCTGCAGGACTTCACAAAATTTAACTTTTTAAAGGGAAATTACCAGTGTGTAGTGCATTTGGAATGTCTTTCATACCCATTCTAAACACATTTTATAATGTTTGCTTACCATAATGAAGTATTTAAAAAAAAAAAAAAGATCAATGAATATATTAGACCAAACTAGAAGGAAACAACATAAATAAGAATGTTCAAGTCAGGGGTTGATTAGATTGTTTCCCACTTCTTACCCCTCCCAATATCCTATTCCATGTGACTTTAGAGTTAATCCTGCCAAAGGCAGAATATTTTTCTCTGTCCTATTGATGTTGGTCTTGGCCATGTGACTTACTTTGGCCAATGGGATATTAGTTCATCTACTAAGTGAGTAAAGACTTGAAATATGCAGACTTGGGGAGCAGATCTGAACCAAACTCACTGCCTGAGGCCATGCCCCATTATGTGCAGTTGTGACTAGCAGAACTGCTCCTAAAGACATGAGCAGAAATAAATCATGGTTTTCTTGTTGGGCAGCATTATGGTAGCAAGAGCTAACTAGTACAGGCACTGTAAGTCAAACTGAGACACAGCACAAACTGGAGCAAAACTGTACTTTAAAGAAAAGGCCACAGCATCCAAGACGACAAATTATTTTGGGGTTACATAAATGCAGTGTTACTTAATTTAGTAGTTGTGCTTTTTTAAAATTTTTATGTTTATTTTTTCATGAGAGAGGGCATGTGTGCAAGATTGAGAAAGAGAGAGAGAGAGAGAGACAGAAAGAGTGGGAGATAGAGAAATAGACACTGTCTACGCAGTGCCATCCCCTTCCTCGAACTCTCCAGCTAGTCAAGAATTTGGGTACCTACACATACATGGCTAGTTTCAGGTCAGCTTTGGATCCAAACCCACAATTGCTCATGTGGCTTCTAGCATTTCAAATCAACATGGTAACACCTGTGCCACTGAGGCTGGGCCAAGTAGTTTTGTTTTTAAGTTATATGTAGGACCGTCAGAAAAATCATGACATTAACTGCTGAGCTTTTCTATGCAAAAATGCATCATGACTTTTCCAACAGCCCAATATCTAATCTTTAGAGCATATTCATGCCCATACATGAATATATAAGTGATATGTATATGTATAACATAAATAAGTTATATATATGTTTATATACATAAATAAAATATATGTTTATGATTATATATAAAGTGATAATGATTTCTGATAGGGGATTACACATGAGCTTAATTTATTTAGGATTTTCAAAATGTCATATGGTAAACATTTATTGTTATAAACAAGTCTTAAAATGCTATTTTAAGATAAAATAATTATATTCAGATATTAGACAATTTTTGCTTTACAACTATAAAGAATGCTGCATGAAGACTGCATTACTCAGAAGCAGAATCCCTTCTTAGTGCGTTTTAGGCTGCTGTGACAGAATTCGAAAGTCTAGGAAATGTGTAAAGAACAGAAATTTACTTCTTACAGTTTCAGAGGCCACGAAGGCCAAGATCAGTGCACTGGCACCTGATGAGGGCTTTTTGTTTTTCCCTGCATCTTTGAATGGTGAGAGGTGGAAGGTTAACAAACAGAAGTCTAGGTGGAAGGTTAAGAAACAGAACTCTGTATTCTTTCTTTTTATTATTTTTAGTTTTTTTTTTTTTTTTTTTGAGAGGTTTTGCTATAGGGCATGTGCGCTCACCAGAAGAAGAGAGATAGAGAGACAGAAAGCAAGAAATCACCCCCCAAGAGGGATGGCCATGCCACAATCCCTTCTCCTCCATTCTCCTCTTGGGATCTTGGGCACGCACGCATACACGCCCGGCATGAGTTTAAGACACTAGATTTGGCACTTTGAACCATGGTTGACTACATGGGAGTCCGGCAACATAGCCATTATGCCAACTGCTGGTCCCCAGGACTCTGTATTCTTGCATGGCAGAAGAGCAGAAGAGAGAACCCACTCACACAAGTCCCTTCTATAGTCACACAAATTCATTCATGAGTGTGAATCCCTCATGACTTAAACACCTCCCAAAAGGCTACACTTCCCAATACTATTGTTTTGGGGATTAAGTTTCAACATGAAATTTGGAGGGGACAAAAGCATTCAAGCCATAGCAAGTCCACTCATTCATTCATTTTGGCATTTATTGAAAATTTCCTATGGGTCAGATACTGGGCTAGATGCTTGGTATGCACAAGACCCTCCTTTGAAACAATACATAGTATACTGATACAGATGTATTTATCTTTTCTATGTAATCTTTTTGTCCTCTCACGCCCCCATCATATTTAAATAAGGAAGTTGATTTTTATGTTTTTTGGCTTTTGAGCTTCCAATGGCCTACTTCTTTTTTTTTTTTTTTTTTTTTGAGAGGTTTTTCACTATAGGGCGTGTGCGCTCACCAGACAAACAGAGAGAGAGACATAGAGACAGAAAGCGAGAAATCACCCCCCAGGGGGGATGGTCACGCCGCAATCCCTTCTCCTTCATTCTCCTCTTGGGATCTTGGGCACGCACGCATACGCGCCTGGCGTGAGTTTTAAGCCACCGGGTCCGGGATGCGAACCACGGTCGACTACGTGGGAGTCCAGCGACATAGCCATTACGCTAACTGCTGGTTCCCCCAATGGCCTACTTCTTAGTAACCTATTCATTTGGCAGTGTAATAGGATTTGGAATTGGGATCTGTCAGTTGCTGTTTACATTGAGGCATCAATAAACTAGATACAAATATCAATGTGTGTGTGAGACAGACCCTTCCCCACAGTCATATGAACAAAGGGAGTGATACCCAGACCCCTTGGTTACACCAAGAGCATGAGAAAAGGGTAAATGAATTTTGTGAGGCAGGGGACATTTATCCCCCCTTATCTTTTCCATTACGGAAGTATCTGCTGCCGAGAGCTGCAGACTCCCAGCACAAAGGAATCCATCCAAACCCTGGCATGAAGAGACTTGACCAAACTCTGCCATAATGTCTGGCAATCTAAGGGTTCATCTCCAGGGCACCCAGATCCCCTTTGAGTTCTTGTCTAGAAAAGTCAAAGCTGCGAAAGATTTACTCTTGTTTCAGCTAACAGTTGATCATGGGCCCCTGACAATTGTACATCATTCTTCTGCCCCTTTGAGAAGTACATGTATGTCCTAGGACCTAGGAGTATTTTTCTCAAGGATCTGAAAACTATTCCTTTGAAATGAAATTATTGGGAAGGATAGGGCCTGTGTTTCTCAGTGTCTGTGGGGAGGGCAGACGCCTAACTTCCAGAAATGCCAGTTAACAGATGCAGATGGCCTAACATCGATTTTGAAAAACATTCTAACCTGCTTTTTGTCATTTTTCACTCTCCTTACTCTGCTTGAACCCTCGCTTGCTCTCCCTTCCTACTTCCTCATTCTCTCCTTAAAATGCTGTCATGTCAGTGCAAAGTGAAACAGAACGTGGCTCTTTCCCATACTGCGGTAGTTATGGAGTAAAACCTGTGTAGCGGAAAAGAAATATCTTTTCTTTCCATCACTATGTTCAAGGCTGAAACAGCTACACAGAGGAAAAGCATACACATCTGTTTTATAAGACATAGGAGCCTTCAGAAATCGAGACCCAACGAAATGAACCTGTGTACTTCTGATGCTAGATTTGATGAAGTGGATCCTTGAGGAGATGCATGAGTGGACAAGAGGGCTCTGATCTAATGGCAGTAAATTGGGTGGAATTTAGCAAGGCCTGTTAGTTCAGATTTTTCTCTGTCTCTTGAGATAAATATTTTTTTCCTCCACGTATAGAATGGGCATCTCTCATATGAGGGTCCTGCTTCAGGGAAGAACAGAAAATTACTTTCCAGGTTTTCTGGTGTCCTTTAGGGGAGAAGGGCTGCAGAAGGTCAGAGAGTCCCTCCTGTCTCTGTAGTTTCCTCGAATATAAGGTGCCTGAACCTCATCTCCTGTTTTTGTTACTTTCATCTCCACCTTTGTTTACCTTTGACACTGCTCCTTCTGCAAGCTTCCTGGGAAGACTTCAAGAGGACCACGTGGAGAACCTGGGAATACATTTTTTACGGCTGCAGACACACAGGAAGTGATGCGTGAGACCCCTGAGACAGTGAAGCTCACTGCACCCGTAACCTCACTCTCACCTGGGAAGACCAGAGGGAGAGAAAGCACAGACTGGCTTCTGGTTGGGTGCTGCCTGCCAGAGCTCAGAGTTCGTGACTGTTTCCCATGGGAGGAAGGTCAGGCTGGGCTTGCTGCAAGGAGGCATAGACCCAGAGGCGGGAGGCCTGGGGAAAGAGGGTGAGGCTCACTCAGAACAGAGTTGTACCCTCAGCACCAAGGAAGGGATGCAATGAAACTGCAGAGGAGCCCATAGCTAGAAAGACAGACACTTCACTACCTGTTTGCTCACCTTGGAGTTCCAGCTGCAAAACAATTTTAGATTCTGGAAACAGGAAGTTACTCTGCCAAGGTGTTCCTTGTCTCTATTTTGCCTGAGGGTCTCCTCTTACTGGGCGAAGGAGTGATGAGGAAGTCTTGGAATAGGGGAGGAAGGGAAGGGAGGGAAGCAAGAGCATACCACTTTCCCCAAACCAGGATTTCAGCTGAAGCTGCTCTTGAAGGGCCAGGGAGGAGGTTCAGCCCTGGGTCCGGGGAGCTTTGACTATCACCAGGACTGGCCATTCTGATAACAGAAGGGAGATGGCATTTATACCTTAAAATGACTGTACAAAAGTCGATAATGCAAAAGGGAAAAACAAAAATTCGAGAGACTGCCCAAATAGTTATCCCGGTAGGATTACCGTCATGGAAAAAAAGTCTATAAAGATGGGAGAAACAAAAACAAAGCTGTATTTGGAGAGTGTCATGAGCTATGTTTGTTCAACAAACTGGTGGTCACAGCAAGGCAGCTGGACGAATTAGACTCTCATTACCTCTGCCCACGTCTAATAAGAGCTCCAAACCAGGGGGAGCGGGGAGAGCATGGGGAGGAGAGTTAGATACAGTGGATATGAGATGGGAAGGGCCTGAGTCCCGCATACAGCCCCTGACTTACTCTGGGAAGTGGTTGGGGATGATGCTGGGAGCCCTCCCCTCCTTTAAGTTTGGGGAATCTGAAAGTGGAGAGATCCTTGCTTCATTGCTGGTGGACGTGCTAGACAAGTGGCCAGCCTAGGACAGAGATGACCTCTGCTGCTGTCTGGGATGTCAGTTGTAAAAGCAGAAATGGTGGAGTAGGGCTATTTGGGGTTAAGGCAGAATAGAGCCTGTGCCTGATGTGTTTTCTAGGACTAAGATTGCCATGAGAGAAGATCTCAATCCCAGAATACATGAAAAATATAGCTCCCAAAAAAGATACAAATTGGCCAAAATCCTACATCAAGATGTGGACCTCGCTAATATAATAAAACAATAATGAGATACCTTAACATTTTGATAATACATGAATTTGCTACAGGTGTGTAAATCAGAAATTCAAATACTTTTTTTTTTTTTTTTTTTTTTTGGAGAGGTTTTTGCTATAGGGCACGTGTGCTCACCAGACAGACAGAGAGATAGAAAGCGAGAAATGACCCCCAGGGGTATGGCCATGCTGCAATCCCTTCTCCTCCATTCTCCTCTCAGGATCCTGGGTACGCACGCACATGTACCCGGTGTGAGTTTTAAGCCACTGGGTCCAGGACTCGAACCACGGTCGACTACATGAGAATCCAGCGACACAGCCGTTACGCCAACTGCTGGTCCCAGAAACTCAAATCCTTTTGATAGGAATATAAATTGATGGGCCAGCTGGTGGTGGGGTGGTTAAGGTAGCAGGATCCCACATGGCCAACAGTGCTGTTGGATTACCAAACCCAGTGTCTTGAAAAACATGTTGAGTGTGTGTGTGCTAAAAAAAAAAAAAAAAAAAAAAAAAAAAAAGTCAATTTTTGAAGGATAATTTGATAAAATCAAATCAGGGTTGAAGAATAAACTGAAAATGTTAACCCAATAATTAATTTGGCTTCAAGTCTTTTTTTTTCCTACAATGACTTTGCACATATTACAAAAATACAAGTACAAAGATGTTCATGGCACCATACTTTATAATGGCAACAACAACAACAAAAATGAAGGTAACTTGAACTCAATCAAAAAATGCCTGATAGGGACCAGCAGATAGCATAATGGTTACATCGTTACATCATCAGACTCATGGAGTCGATTGCAGTTCAAGTCCTGGACCCAGTGGCTTAAAACTCATGTCAGGTATGTGTGTGTTATGTGCCCCAAATCACAAGAGAATGGAAGAGAAGGGATTGCAGTGTGGCCATCTCCTCTGAGGGGAGGAGTGGGGAGGAGGTGTGATTTCTTGCTTTCTGTCTCTGGTGAGCAGATGTGCCCTATAGCAAAAATTCTCTCTCTATAAAAAAAAAAATGCCTGATTAATAAGTTGTGGTACAGGTGCTGGCAGGTGATGTGATGGTTAAAGCACTGGACTCCCACATGGCTGACTATGGTTCAAGTCCCAGACCTGATGGCTTGATTTCTCACTTCCCTTCTCTCTCTCTGTTAAAATTAAAAATAATAATAATAGCAATAAATTAAATTAATAATTCTTTAAAAAATGTTATAGTACATACCAATGATGCTGCTGTTAAAAATAAAATACATTGGATATGATTATTTCAAAAATCTAAAGATCGGGGACCAGCAGTTAGCATAATGGCTATGTCACTGAACTCCCATGTAGTCGACTGTGGCTCAAATCCTGGACCCGGTGGCTTAAACTCACGCCAGGTGCGTGTGCGTGCGTGCCCAAGATCCGGAGAGGAGAATAGAGGAGAAGGGATTGCAGCGTGGCCATCCCCCTGGGGGGTGATTTCTCGCTTTCTGTCTCTCTGTCTCTCTCTTTCTGGCAAGCGCACGCACCCTATAGCAAAAACCTCTCAAAAGACAAAAACAAAAACAAAACTAAAGATCAGTAAGTGTATCAAACAAAATGAAAGGCACAGGCAATATGAATATGCTTCTTTTCATAAGTGTGTTTTATAAAAATATGTGTGTGTGTGTGTGTGTGTATAGAGCATGTATACACAGGGAAAGTTCTGGAGGAGTACCCAGGAAATCCTTGAAGATGCCTCCTTTGGGGAGTATGACTTAGGACCTGGAAGAAAAATGAGGTTTACTTTCCTTCAGTGCAGACCAGGAAATGTAAGCAAAACCTCCAGAGAGGGTCTCTGATCAATGTACTCAGCCATTATTAGGGACTACGAAAGCAGAAAAGAGAGGCCAGAATAGGGAAAATTGCAAGGCAAGTTTAGTCTCTGATATAGAGGATAAATGGAACCACCTTGGTAAATAATAACAAGAGTGGAGGACAACTGGGAAGAGAGGAATTCACTGTTCTCAAAGGTAAAGATGCAAATATTAGGTACCTGAAGCCAGTTATACAATTGTCTCAAGATCACTGGTGAGAGATGCTAAGAAGCTTTATGAGAGGATATTTCTCCACTCAAGGCTTACTTAGGGATTTGTTATTAGTATAGGATTTATAGAACCTAAGGAAGAGGTGGCACAAACAACTCTTGTTCTTAGAAGCACGGTCAAATAGAACATACTTGCCAGAAGAAGGGTCTTTAGACAGAGGTGTTAGAAAAAGTTGTGTATGTCTGGATCTACAACAACCTAGAGTAGAAAGTCTTTTCTCTCTGGTGGTAATGATGAGTTTGAAGACAACACTCCGCATGGTAATAATGTATGTTCAAAAGGGACCAGATTATGGCACAGTGGAAAATACTGTGGCTGTGAGGCTGACCCACCTGAGAATGTCCATGTTTGCCTGGGGAGACTTTTTGAGTACACTTGGCACATGTGTGCCCATGATCTGAGTCTGGCTGAAGCTGGGGGTGGATCGTGGAATCTAGAACTTGTCAAGGATACTATCTCTCTGCCTTCTCTTTCTCTTTCTATTTCTCTCATTTGAGAAGTAAATAAATAAACAAACTTTAAAAATTATCTCAAGGGGGGCTGGCAGGTGGCGTGGTGGTTAAAGGCGCTGGAATTTTAGATAGTTGACTGTAGTTCAAGCCCCGGACCTGGCAGCCTGTTTTCCTGCTTTCCCCTTCTCTCTCTTTGCCTCTCTCTGGTCAAATTAAAAAATAATAATAACAAATGGAACTAAATAAATAAATATTTCTTTAAAAAATTATCTCAAGGGCCAGCAAGTAGTATGGTGGTTAAGGTGCTGGAGTCCCACGTTGCTGACCAGAGTTCAAGTCCTGACCTAACAGCTTTCTTTCTTTCTATCTATCTCTTTCTGGTGCCCTATAGGAAATTTAAAAAATAATTATGATAAATTAAAATAAATAATTCTTAAAAATTATCTCAAAAATAAAGTAGTCTACTAGGTTTCATTAAGAACTTGAAAATTGTAAAAGAGGGAAAACAAGAACAGTGAAGGAATAAGAATTCTATGCAAATCTTTAAACTCTTTATGTTGTGACACTATTGTTATAGGACAAGCCACTTAAAAATGAGCAAATATTAAAAATTTCTTACAATTTCTGGTTATTCTTTTCTTTTTTCTGCCATAAGGTGTGTGTACACACACGAGAGAGAGAGAGAGAGAGAGAGCACCTCTGAACAGGACCTGATCATACCACAATCCCCTTTCCTCCATTTCTCCATCCCTTTGTGATCCTGGGCATGGGCATATGTGCCCAGTGTGTTTTTCAAGCCACTGGGTCATGATTCAAACTATAGTTGGCCATGTCGGATTCTGCTCCCTCTGGTCATTCTTTCAAGAAGGAAGAATGAAGGAATTACTGAAGAGAATTTGTGATGAGACATACCTTTCTAGTATAGAAGAACTAAGGTATCTTGTTATTTATGCATCGATATCGTTCTAGTTATATATTTAAAGATCGTGGCCCAAAAGCTAGAGAAATGAAGTTCAAGTCAAGAAAATGGGAAAAATGGATTATTTCCCACCAGTCATTAGTTACTTTAATTTGAATTATATTACTTAGTTAAGAGGCTTAGGAAGCTTAGGTGACACTGAGATAACAATGCTGTAATGATGCTGAAGAAAATAATGCTATAATAATGCTCTAATGATGCTGAAATAAGAATGCTCTAACGATGTTGATTGCAACTGTAGGGGAGATGCTGAGTATTAGCATCATTATAGCAAGGAGAAACTTAATTATATTGGTTCAAAACAGGCACTCAAATAACTTTCAAATCAAATTTTAGATTTTCTATACAGTCAATTTTTATTTTAAAGGGGTATACAATTCTTTGGGTTTTTACACGTGCATAGATTCTTTTAACGACAACCATAGAGAAGATATAGAACAATTTTACCGTCCTGAAGAGCACCTTCTCACTGCCTTTACAGCCTCAGACCCTCTCTTCCTTCCAGCCTCTCTCTACCATTTAACTGTCTTCTGATCCCATATTTTTGCTTTTTCAAAAATGTCACCTAAATGAAATCATACAGTATCTACCCATTTGAGATGGGCTTCTTTCAGTTAGCATAATAAATAAATAGTTTAAAATTGTTTTAAAAGTCTTTATCTTTGATGAATTGAAGATAAAGGAAGAAGACAGAAAAGAGTCAGTTATTGCAGGACTTACATGGATAGCATCTTGTTACCTAAAAAAATATAAACGTAAATGAAGCAAATGCTGAAAGACTCTTTTATTTCATCTGTAAGAAGAACTTCATCTAGTTAAGACATATGTATTCCTATTTGCCTTTTCTATTTTAGGCATGTTCAAATACATGAGTGATGTTGAAAAAAGCTCCTGGAAAATGTGCATTATGAAAAAAATATGCATGAATTCTGAAATTTTGGCACCAAAATTAAGCCTGTATTTTATTTCCATTTTTTTCATGAACTTTTTGAAGTCCCATTGAATGTCCTCTAGAGACATAGCCGAGGAAAACTCACCTCCCTAGAGACTTCTCTTAGTTTCTACATATGGAGACAAAATTATTCGGTTTTTAATTAAATTTTCTTGTTAGTCAGGCACTGAGCTTATTCTATTGCTGGTGAGATAATCTTTTGCAGCACATTTCCTTGCTCCCTGGAAAATTGCTGACCTTCCAAGTTGTCGTAGTTTATTCAGCACAGGCTGTGATGCACAGCACAATTGTGCTCACCACAAAATCGAGTTGGATCTATAAGAGGTGGAAGAGGCTGGCTGATAGTTGCCTGCCTGAGGGACATTTCCAGCTCCCATCAGTGTGCTCCCATTTCCATTTTAAGTAATTTGTTCTCTTTGTTGCTGAGTTCCGCTCTTTCATGTACTGGAAACCATCAATTAGGGAGGGAATTAATGTTGTACTTTGGAATTCTATTGAGGTGAATATATTTAGCAGATAGAGAGTTCAATACTGCTGAGTAAATGAAAGCAGGAATCTCTATTTCCAGCTATCCTTCACACACACACACAAACACCCACACACTCATAATCATATATGTTGTATGGGGGTTGGGAGAGGTGGCTTGCAATTTTCAATAGGATAGTGGCTTGCAATTTTCGATAGGCCAGGGAACAGTTTGCACTGCATTGGTCTGCTGTTGTGCTTTTAATGGTGTGCTCCCATACAGAAGCAGATATGTTGTGGGATGTATAAGATGAGCCACTGAGCCCAGATAATATCTATGTAAACCCTTTGATTTATTCAGAGCATTAGTATCGGCCATTTAAGTTGATCAAATTTTTCAATGACAGGCATTTTTTCTTTGTACACAAAGAAGCTCAAAAAATGCTTCTGAAAACATGCTTATGTTTTGAGAATTGCAGTTTTATCATTATTTTTATACCTAAGAAACAATGTGGTATGACTTTGGAGATGAAAGTTTAGAGCTCTAGTCTGCTGTAAAAAAAAAAAAAAAAAAAATCTTTCCCTGCTCCACAAGGCAAGAATGTCTGAGAGAGCTTATCCAATAGTTGGTGTCCTAGCTGCTGTTAGTGGGTATTCTTCTGTGAGAAAACCACTCAAGCATCAGTGTCTGAGACTTTATGACATACTCCATATGCTCTGCCAGTCATACCTTTGTTATCCCTTTGAAAAAATGTTACCCTGGGTAGGGTGGTGTTGCCTGCTCCACTCCAAAGGTGGAAAAACCATTGAGATGACAAAATGGCACCACCTTTTATTCAGTTATTTCTGGTTAGAGCCATGATTGCTCCTCACAGATATGGAGAATAGTCCTTTCACTTCCGTAATATGGCATATTTTATTATCTGGCTCTCTAAACACATTGCCTAGACTCACAATGTCATCTAAGGAAAAGTACTCCAAACTCCTACTTTGGGCCATAATGAAATAGCAATGACCAGACATAAACTTCTCCTATAAATACTTAAAAACTGGAAGAAATATGTAGCACAACTGTTTTCAGACACTGCGCAACAGGTAGCATATGATTATGATTCTTGGGAGATGAGAAATAGACTCTAAGCAATTCCAGACTAGGAGGGAAGCCCCCCAAATGCTGGAAGCTCTGCTGAATTAAAGATGGATATCAAAGTTTAGGGGTGCTGAGACTGCTGGACATTTAGGAACAGAATTCTAGAAGAGGAGTAGCTGCAAATAAAAAGAGTTCCTGGAATCTGCATAGGAGTCCTCTTGAATCTTTGCTAAGTTCTAGGCTGTATATATGTAGAATGAAACTCCAAAAGGCCAGGAAAGCCCAGAATGTTACAAACAGAACAATTCACAGAGTTCACATAAGACTGGGAGATATTGAACTCTGGCCATGCAAATTGGAGATTCCTCAGTGATTACTCAAGGCATTTAGTAGAGATCTCAGAGTGATGATGCCTTAGTAATAAATTTGAACTTTCTCTTGGATGAAGGCTACACTAGAATCTTTCTAGTGAAGCTTAAAAACAGGGCTCAAAGGTATCAAAATGGCTATCTTCCAAAACACAGAGCAATACCCTTAAAAGGAAGGCAACAAAATCAAGATCCTCAGCAACCTATTAATGACAGAATTTAGTATATGCTACAGTTAGAATATGTTCCCCAGAAATTTATGTGTTGGACTTGATTGAATTGTCTGTATTGTAAAGATATTAAGAGAAAACTTAATTCCTTCATGGTGCTCCAAAGTAAGGCCTAGTGGGTGGTGATTAGTTCATGGAGATTGCATCAGAGAAGCAATAGTCTTATCAATAGAATGATGATGTATTCTAAGACCCAATGAATTCTAGCTCTCATGAAAATGAGTTAGTTCTCATGAAAGCTGGTTTCTAAATAAAATAAAAGGAATTGGTCAGGACCACTCTGTGTACATACCCACCATCTTCTGGGTTTCCATCAGCCAAACTATAAGCCTAGGACTTTGGACTTTCTAGTCAACAGAATTGTGAGTTTGTAAATAAATTTATATCTCCTTTATGAAATCACCAGGCCCTTGGGGCTGGCCTGTGACTTGGTGGTTGAGGTGCTGGACTCCCACATGACCAACTGCAGTTTGAGTCCTGGACCTGGCAGCTTATTTTCTCTCTCTTCTCTCTCTCTCTCTCTCTCTCTCTCTCTCTCTCTCTCTCTCTCTCTCTAGTCAAGTTAAAAAAATAATAATGATGAATAAAATTACATAAAATAATTATTTTTAAAAACCCACCAGGCCCAAGTATTTCTGTTAGCAACAACAATGACAAAAAGAATGGACTAAGACAATATTTAATAAAAACTTACCCCATAAATAGGTACAATTATTGTAAGTCAGTTTAAAACAAACACAAATGAACAGAAATTACTAGGCTTACCAGCAAGCAGGAAATGTGACCTATGAAAATTAGAAAAATTGCAATGAGATATAGACTCCAAAGAAGAAAGCAATCCCACTTATAGTAGCCACAATAAACTAAAATATTTTAGAATAAGTCTAACTAAGGAAGTGAAAGATATATATGAGGAAAATTATTTAAAAAACAAGTAAAGAAGGAAGCTATGCTCTAAACTTCACCTTCTAGATTCCCAAAATATTCAGACAAGAAGTCATTTTAAAGCTGAGGTGTATCCTGGCCTGTTCAGGGAAGCTATGCTCTAAACTTTGTCTTCTAGACTCCCAAAATATTCAGACAAGTGGAGGAGAGATTTTGTCACAGAATGACCAGAAACCACCACAGAGGCACAAGAAACATGAGAAACTAAGAAAATTTCTCTCCCCTAAGGGAAAAGAACAATCCCTCATCATCCATAGACAGTACAGTAGAACTTGTGGAAATGTCTGATGGAGAATTCAGAATATTTGTAGTGACAAAACTAAATGAGATACAAGAGTTGAGAGATAATGAGCTCCAGAAGATGCAGGAGAAAAGACATAATGAGTTCCAGGAGGTGTTGAAGTTCTTCCATGATCTGAAAGAGGAAATACACACCATAAAAAAGAATCAAGTGGAGCTATTAGAGATGAAGGCTGCCATTCAGGAAATCGAAACCTCCCTCAAAAGTATTAAAAGCAGATTAGTCTATGCAGAAAATTGAATCTCGGATGTGAAAGACAAAACCTCTGATCTAGGGAAAAAAAAATTGAGAAAATAATCCCCCCAAAATGAGAATGCTATATGAGAAATGCTAGACAGCATTAAGCACCCAAACATCCAGATAATCGGTATCCCAGAAGGTGAGGAAACTAATAAGGGCATTGATAACCTATTCCATGAAATCCTGGAAGAAAACTTTACAAATCTAGAGAGGCATTAAAATATCCAGACCCAAGAAATACAAAGGACCTCTAATAGAATAAACCCAAGAAGATCTTCTGCAAGGCATATCATAGCAAGACTGGCCAAATCTACAGACAAAGACAAGATACTAAAATTGGCAAGAGAGGAACATCAGGTTACTTATAAAGGTTATCCAATCAGGCTAACCTCTGACCTCTCATTAGAAACAATGTGAGCATCATGGATCCAGAACTTCAGCTGTGAACTAGTGCTTTCAGAGACTTAAAATGAAGATTTTCTGCTGAGACTTCTTCCTCACTTATTTCTAAAAAGGCACAAAGGCCCACCTCCACATGGATCCTGAACTTTAGCTGTGAACTAATGCTTTCGCACAACACTTGTGTGCCACGCAGTTTTCAATCTTTGCATTTTAAAATTAAAATCCAGAGTTTTTTTTATCCTTTTTTTCTTGTTATTTCATGTTTTCTTCTTTCCTTTTCTTTAATTCTTTTTTTTCTTTTTTTTTTTTTTTTTAATCTTTACTCATTTGCTTCTCAGCCTCTGCTCACTAAGTGTCTAGACAGGTCCAAGTGAACAGAATCTATACATCTGAATACAGCTAGGGTCAGAATATTTCTCTATTCCTACTGATTCTGATGCATAAAAAGTGAGACTGGGACAGAAGAGAGATCGTAGATCACCTCCTCCTGCACGCCTCTGAACACTCAGACTGAACTTCAGGAATTAGAAGAAATGCACCATTGGGACCAGCAGTTAGCATAACGGCTATGTCACTGGACTCCCACGTAGTCGACTGCGGTTTGAGTCCCAGACCCGGTGGCTTAAACTCACGCCGGCACGTGTGGCCATCCCCTCTGGGGGGTGATTTCTCGCTTTCTGTCTCTCTGCCTCTGTCTGTCTGGCGAACACACGTGCCCTATAGCAAAAAAAATCTCTCAAAAAAAAAAGAAAGAAAGAAACACACCATCCATCTGATGACTAGGAATCACTCTGCAGGGTCACAAGACATATGGAAAAACAAGAAAACACCTCTTCTCCAAGGAAAAATAAGTCCTCTTCATCCTCAGACACTATGATGAAATTCATGGAAATGTCTGATAAAGAATTTAGAATTTTCATGATGACAAAGATCACAGAGATCTAAGAGAAGAGAGACAATGAACTGCCAAAGAGGCAGGGGAAAGGAGCTGATGAGCTTCAGAAGGTGAGGAAATTCTTGCAAGATCTAAAAGAATTACACACTTTAAAAAATCAAATGGACCTGTTAGAGATGAAGACTATAATACAGAAAGTCAAAACCTCCCTTGAAAGTATTCAAAGCAGACTAGATCACACTGAAAATCAAATCTCAGTTGTAGAAGATAGAATTGCTGGTCTAGAAAAATCCACTGCAAAGACTGAGAAAATTGTCCAAAAACATGAGAATAGTATACGAGAAATACTAGATACCATCAAACGTCCAAACATCTGGATAATTGGTATCCCAGAAGGGGAAGAGACCCATAAGGGCATTGGCAATCTATTCCATGAAACCCTACAAGAAAACTTTCCAAACCTAGAGACGCATTCAAATATCCAGTGTCAAGAAATACAAAGGACCCCAAATAGAGTCAACCCAAGAAGATCTTCTCCAAGACACATTATAGCCAGATTGAGCAAAACCACAGACAAAGACAAGATACTATACTAAGATTGGCAAGAGAGAAACAGCAAGTTACCTACGAAGGATATCCCATCAGGCTGACAGTGGATCTCTCATTGGAAACAATGTGAGTGAGGAAAGAATGAGAAAATACATTCAAAGTGTTAAGGGAAAAGCAATTGTAACCATGGATACTATACCCAGCAAGATTATCCTTCATATGGGAAGAAAAGACAAGAACATTCTCAGATAAACAAAATCAGAAAGAATTTACCAACACCAGACCAGATCTCCAAGAAATTCTGTAGGGAGTGCTATACCAGAAAAATTAAATACACTCACACAGAAATAAGACTTCAAAAATTAAGAAAATGATCAACTTAATCATGGGGATAAGCCTGGAGTTGAATATTATATCCCAGAATTTAATTGGGAAAATTGAATTACAATAAAAAAATAAAGTACATGAGACTGAAGTGATGAAATAGAATTTTATGATTTTTGACAAAAACATTGTTGATTTTTTTCTAGGCCTTGTTTTCCGATTTTAAGAATTGTAGTCTTGTCTTGAGCTGTTGATAGGTTCATGTGCCTACTATTTAAATAGAATCCCAACCTGTTTCCTGGCTTTAAGTTTTAAGCATATTTCCTTAGCATTTCTTTGATTTATTAAAGTTAAATCTGCTTTTCTTGAAATTAAAAAATATAGTAAAAAATACATAATTAACGACCGTAGTAAACTATATAGCATCAGCTAGGTGCTACATTATAGTATATTCATTCTACTCAGAGTTTCATGCCTTAAGTCAGACATATATTCATAGATATGTATATATCAGCAGAGCTTGCTATTGAAAATAGTTATATTATTTAAGAAATTTTGTGAATTAATAAAATGTGGGGGGATAAAAGAATGGAAAACAACTGTGGACACCTGAAATAGTGTGGGAGGAGGGTGGGAAATGGCAAAGGGTGAGAAATAGGAGGAAAAACAATATATATATATATATACACACACACACACATATATATATATATGAAACTAGAAATGGAAAATTATTGACAATGACTTGTATGATTAAGCTACTATACATCATCTTCTGGATGGGAAATTACATTTTGTATGTTATGACAATGCTCAGTGAATGAATGTAAATTAATTAATAAATAATTTTTTTAAAAAAGAAAGTACACTTAAGAAAAAACTAAAAAAAAAAGAAAGAAAGAAACAATGCAAGTAAAGAATGAGAAAATATATTCAAAGTGTTAAATGAAAAACAGTTTCAACCAAAAATACTATACCCAGAAAGATTATCTTTCAAATGGAAAGAAAGGATAAAAGCATTCTCAGATAAACAAGACCTGAAAGAATTTACCAATAGCAGACTCACTCTTCAAGAAGTTCTGAAAGGAGTGCTCTACCAAACTAAAGACACATAAAGAAATAAGAAAATAAAAGGCAACCAAGAAAATGACCAATTTAATGCTAGGGACAAGAAATACTAATAATAACATTGAGTGTTACCTTCCAGGATTCAAACAGAAAGACTGGACCATGGTAACACTTCATATTCAACAGAAGAGAGCTTGAACATAAGACTGAACTGACGAAATAGAAATTTATGACTTTTGAGTAAAAAATTACTGATTTTTTTACTATGTTTTTTTCCCCCAATTTAAGCATTTTACTTTCTTCTGAGTTGTTGATAGGTTCAGCAATTTGTTAAAATATTTTTCTTGTTTGTTTCTTTAAATGGAAACATAAACTTTTCTTCCTTTCTGACCCCTCTGGAATTGGAAAATATTTGGAGGTATTCTTATTTTATGGCAGAAGGGTTATTTGTGTAAGTTCAATAATGCTTGTTGCATTGAATCAGAAATTGGAAATACTCATTATTGGACAGGGCTTTGACTGGAATGTCATGTCTGAAGACTAATCAGGAAGCTAATGGAAATAAAGGGAATCGCATGTAAGCCAACAGAAGCTCTTAGAAAGATGGCCTGGTATCATAAATAGTTATGCCTGGCAGAGAGGATTAAAGAAGGTATATGAAAGAATTTATAACATTAAAATAACTTGGACTTTTCCAGCCCAGCATTGTAATCAGTAGAGATTGCAAAAGAGCAACCACACCAGAGGATTACCTTGAGAAAGACTTTGAAGAAAGAAAAAGAGACTGGCCTTTGCTAGCAGATGGTATATCACAGAATACTTGGTAGGCAGGTTTATGTGTGACTTGTGTGCTGGGCATTTGTTTTTCAATAATTTGAGTAGTTGACATGAAAACATTTTCTCAAAAATATTTTAAACCATACTGTCTCTGTTGTTATAGAGTCACAAACAAAATTATAAGAGATATTTTGAACATTTATCTTTAAAATTCAGTATTTTGAAATTTTGAAAGTTATTTATTAACTGTCAAGAACTGTGGAGTATGAGCAAAAATTTTTTGATAATTAAAGTAGATGTTTGTGGAAAAATGTAAAAAGAAATAAAAGAAAAACAAAAACAAAAAAATAAAAAAGAAATAAAAAAAGAAACTGTCAAAGATAACAATAACCAGAAAGACATCCCTTGTTTGTGTGTTGAAATAATGAACATTGTTAAAATGTCAGTACTATGTGAGGTGATCTACAAGTTCAATGCAATTCTTATTAAAATACCAGCAACGATATTCTCTGAAATAGAAGAAACAAAAAAAAAAAATCACAATATTTATCCATAATCACAAAAGATCTCACATTGCTAAAGCAATACTACACAAAAAGAATAGATTGGATATATCTCACTATCCAACTTTTAAAATACACTAAAGCCTAATAACCAAAACAACATTCTACTGGCACTAAAGCAGGCACATAGATCAAAGTAATAAAATAGAAAAATACAAAAATAAACCAAACAACATATAGCCAACTGATTTTTGACAAAGGTCATGAGACAATTCAGGGGAGAAAATGCAGTTTTTCAATAAACAATGCTGGTAAAACTATCTATCCACTTCAGAAGAATGAAACCAGACCTCCATCTCTTGCTATTATGAAAATTAACTCAAAATGGATTAAAGACTTATGTAAAGGTCAAAACTATTAAACTACTTGAGAAAAACATAGAAAAATGTTTTGAGATACTGGAATAGGCAAAAAATTTCTTAAATGAGGCCTCTAAAGCCAAGGCAATCACACCAAAAATAAATATCACATCAAGCTAAAAAGCTTCTGCATAGAAAGGAAATAATAATAGACAACCCACAGAATAGGAAAACATATTTGGAAACTATATAAATATATTTTTTGGAGAGGTTTTTTTGCTATAGGTGTGTGCGCTCTCCAGAAAGACAGAGAGAGACAGAGAGACAGCAGGAAATCACCCCCCGGGGGGGGGGGGGTGGCCACACCACAATCCCTTCTCCTCCATTTTCTTCTTGGGATCTTGGGCATGCATGCACACATGCTTGGCGTGAGCTTAAGCCACCGGGTCTGGGACTCGAACTGTGGTTGACTATATGGGAATCCAGCGATATAGCCATTACGCTAACTGCTGGTCCTAGGAAACTATACTTTTGATAAGAGATTGAGAACCATGATATATACGAGGAACTCAAACATTTAACCTTCTCACACACAAATAATTAATAATCTAGTAAAAAGTGCACAAGGAATTAGAGCGACTTCCAAAGCATGACATATGAATGGCTAAAAATCATGAAAAAGTACTCAACATCTCTTGTCAAATGCAAATCAAAAAGCAAAATGCAAATCGAACCCACAATATAGTAGCATCTAACCTCAGTCAGAATGGCTGTTATCAAAAATGAAAGAATAACAAGTGCTAGTGAGTTTGTAGAGAAAAGGAGACCCTTATGCACTGCTGGTGGGAATTGAAATTAGTATAGTATAGCCACTGTAGAAAATAGTATGGCAATTTCTCAAAAATCCAAAAATAGGGGCCAGTAGTTAGTGTAATGTCTATGTTGCTGGACTCCCATGTAGTTGCCCACAGTTCGAGTCCCAGACTGGGTGGCTTAAATTCTTGCCGGTGCATATGCGTGCATGCCCAAAATCCTGAGAGGAGAATGGAGGAGAAGGGATTGCGGCATGGTCATCTTTCCTGGGGGATTTGGATTTCTCGCTTTCTGTCTCTCTCAAAAAAAAAAAGAAAGTAAAAAAAAAAAAAAAAAAATCCAAAAATAGAATTATCGTATGACCATGTAATTCTACTCTCTGGTATTTATCCAAAGGCTGGAAGTCATTTAAGTGGAGAGATATTTACACATCCATGTTTCTTGCAGAATTATTTACAGTAGCTAAGACATGGATTCAACCAATGTGCCTAACAACCAATGAATGGATTGGCAAAATGTGGCACACAGACACAGTGGAATACTATTTAGCTATAAAGAATTATGACATCCTGTCAGTTGATACTAAGTGGAGAAACCTAGAAGATATAATGCTAAGTGAAATAAATCAAGGTATAAAAGACAAACATTGTGTGTCCCTGCTTAAGGTATGCCAAATGTCTGCACTTTCTACTGGAAACTAAAGGAGTTGTTGGCACAGAAGTAAAGAGTAATGTAGATAATAAAGCTACATGGGGTGTGTGGTGTTGACATGGGGTGGAGTGGATGTTGGGTGAGGGGTTTGGGAGAAAAATTATTAGCAGACACAAGAATATATGTAAGCCAGTGGAATCGTTTATGGAATGTTATATACCATAGCCAAGTGAAAATGTTGTTGGCAATTCAATAAATACTTAAAAAACAAACAAACAAAAAAGCCTAGTAGAACTGCTGTATGGTATCAGCAGAGGGCATAATGGTTATTGTAAGGTCTGGGGAATGGGAAAAGAAACATGGCGCAAACATTCCCGCTGGCAGAACTTTTCTGTTTTCCGTATCTGGCCCGCCATCACCAACAGACTTTTCTGCTCTTCAGCATTTGGCGCGCTGGCCAAAGCCGAACAGAAACAGCGAACTTCATTGGCCAGACAAGGACCCATAGTGACCACCTATTGGACAATGGCCCTTTAAGAATGAACAGCAGGGGGACCAGCAGTTAGCGTAATGGCTATGTCGCTGGACTCCCACATAGTCGACCGCGGTTCGTGTCCCCGACCCGGTGGCTTAAAACTCACACCAGGCGCGAATGCGTGCGTGCCCAAGATCCCAAGAGGAGAATGGAGGAAAAGGGATTGCGGTGTGACCATCCCCCCCGGGGGGTGATTTCTCGCTTTCTGTCTCTATGTCTCTCTCTCTGTCTGTCTGGCGAGCGCATGCGCCCTATAGCGAAAAACCTCTCCAAAAAAAAAAAAAAGAATGAGCAGCAGGGACCAGCAGTTAGCATAATGGCTATGGACGCGGTTCTCGTCCCGGGCCTTGTGGTTTAAACTCACGCCGGGCGTGTGTGCGTGCATGCCCCAAGATACCGAGAGGAGAATGGAGGAGAAGGGATTGCGGCGTGGCCATCCCCCCTGGGGGGTGATTTCTCGCTTTCTATCTCTCTGTCTCTGTCTGTCTGGCGAGTGCACGTGCCCTATAGCAAAAACCTCTCCAGAAAAAAAAAAAAAAAAAAAAATGAGCAGCACCCATCCTGGGTGTGACTCCCTTGGCCTCTGACCAGGCCGAGGGACCTCATCCGAGAGCTTTTGCAGAATAAATTATGTTGTTTTTATTAAACCCCAAGGTCTAACTCTGGTATTTTCACCCTTGCCACCTCTGACTCCACTGCTGCTCTCAAATCAAACCTAACAGTTATATTGCTGGACTCCCACGTAGTTGACTGCAATTTCAGTCCTGGACCTGGCACTTAAAACTCATGCCAGGCACATGTGTGTGCATGCCCCAAATCCTGAGAGGAGAAGGGATTGCGGTGTGGCCATCCCCCCAGGGATTGATTTCTTGCTGTCTCTCAGTCTCTCACTCTGTGTCTACAGCAAGTGCATATATCCTATAGCAAAAATCTCTCTCTCAAAAAAAAAGAGCTATTATTTCATGTGCATAACAAAATATGTTCAATATTGAAGCAGATTAATATGTCTACATCCTTGATTTGATTTTACACAGTGTATGCATGCTTTGAAAAGCCTTGTTGTAACCCACAAACATGTACAATAATTACATATATATCAGAAATCACAAGTATTAAAAAAATAGAAATAAAATAAAGCTGGCATGGCTATAGTAATATCAAAGTAGAGTTCAAAAGGAAGATTGTCAGGCATAAGAACTTCATTTCAAAATGAAAATGGAAAAAAATTATTTCAGAAGAAAAATAATACTAAATATGTATATACCCAACAACATAACTTCAGAATACATGAACCAAAAACTGACAGAAATGAAATAACATTATTAACCAACTTTACCTAATAGATATTTATAAAACATTCCATCTAAGAACAACATAATAATGTTTTCTTCAAATGCATATGAATCAGTCACCAAAATCACATCTATTCTGTGCCATAAAACATGTTTTAATAAGTTTTTAAAAATTAAAATATTCCAAGTATATATTTTTTATTAATTTAAAAGTTATTATTTATACATTAAATCGATATACATCATTTAGATTGTGAAGAGACTTTACCCAGCATGATATACACCTCAGTCCAGCCCAGTTGAGACCGTTAATACACATCCTCGTCAACAGATGGAAAACCTAATCTGTGTCCCAAAAGTGTCTTACCTCTCCATTTTACCCCCAAATTTCCTTTCCTATGCTCTTCCCCTCCCACACTCTCTTTCCACTTTGTCTCTATTGTCCATTATGATTTTTAATGCTTTTATGTTCTCCAGTCTTTTAACCAGGGAGGAACTAAGTTAGAAACAAAAGAAAAAATCTGGAAAATGCATAAATATTTGAAAATTAAGACACACATTTCTTTTTTTAGAATTATTTTTATTTAACTTTATTTATTTATTTTAATTTGATCAAATAGGGAGAGAAAGAGAGAGAGAGTGAGAAAGCAAGTCACCAGGTCTGGGACTAGAATCACAGTTGGCCATTTGGGAGTCCAGCACCCTTAACCACCACGCCACCTGCTGGCCCCAAGAAATTAATTTCTAAATAATTCAGTGTGAAAAAAGAAATCACAAGGGAAAAATAAAATTATTTGGAAATGAATAAAAATAAAAATAAATAACATTGAAGTTTGTATTTATGGCTGAGTTAATGGCAAGTGAAAAGTTAAAGCTTTAAAAATTACAGTAGTAAAAAATTCTCAAATCAATGATCTAAGTTTTTACCTTAAGAAGCAAGACCAAGAAGTAATTAAAGCCCAAATAAGTAGAAATAAATATTAAAGATAAGAGCAGAATTCAATGAGATAGAAGATGGGCATACAATCTAGAAAATTTAAAAGTAACAAATACTTACTCTCTAAAAAATTCAAGTAAATTGATAACAGTGTTACCAAGCTAACAAAGAAAATAGAAAGAAGATGCAAAATTACCATTACTGGTAATGAAGGAATAAAGATCTTTAAAGCTCTTACAGATTAAAAGGAAAATAAAAAAAATTGAAAAACTTAGCCAATAAATTAAAAAACTTAGATGAAGTGGACAAATTCTTTGATACATGTTATTACATAGGAAAAACAGACATAAGAAAAACACAGAAAACTGAATATCATTATATCTGTTAATACAATAAAATTAATAATTAAAAAACTTTCTAAAAAAAGCAAAATAAACAGACAACAAAACCTTTGGGTTTAAATTGCTTCAATATTTAATTTGAACAAATATTTAAAGGAATAAGTCACATCAATCTTACACAATCTCTTCCAGACAATAAAAGAGAGAAAATTGCTTTTTCAATTTATTTTACGAAACCAGTGAAACTCTGATAACAGAAACAAAGCCAATGTAAGGAAAAGAAAACTACAGATATAATCTCTCATGAATAAACCCCAAAATAAGTAACAAAAATGTAGCAAAGAAAACCTATCTTGGGGTGTGTGTGTACATGTATGTATGTGTGCGCATGTGTTTACCAAGAATGAGTATGTAGGTTTGCATTAAGATTAAAAGATTGATTTAATATTTGAAAATCAATATAATTCACAGTATTAACAAAATAAAGGAGAAAAAGATTGATTTAATATTTGCAAATCAATATAATTCACAGTATTAACAAAATAAAAGAGAAAAAGCATATGATCATTTCAAGAGATATAGAATAAACATCTGACAAAATTGAAAAAAAAAACACAAAACTTGATACTGTTTATGTGTACACACACACACACACCTGTCTCACTCTCTCTTTCTGGCTAAGGAAAAATATTAAAACAAAACAGAACAAAAAACCTATTACTTAGAGGAAAAGGTCAAAATGTTATAAGTAGCTGAGTCTTTCGTTGGCTAAAATCAAGAACTTTGTAAAACCTACAAATCACCAAATCACTGGCTTTATCATGTCTTCACTTTTACACAGCTCTTTCTAATTTTGTTTTATCTTTGCTTTTTCAAGGTCTTACTTCACACACAGTACAGTAGTATGATCTTAGAAGAATTCACAGTGTGTGAGTAAAGTATTATTTTTTTCTATCTCTTCCTAATGAGCAATTGTTTCGTACAATTTTACCTATCTCTTACTGGACCAATGATTGATGCCCATATCATCTGTTGATAATAACATGTAGAGTATTCTCAATTGGATTGGTCTGAGAAGTATTTCATGTTGGGTAAAGTCTTTTTATACACAAAATGATAAATAGTGATTGAATGTTTAAAAAAGGTGAGAATAATAATAATAACAATCTGGGGAAAAAATGAAAAGCTATTTGATGATGATGTGGATAGTAATGTCTTTGTCTTGACAGATATGCGTGGTATTCTTTCTGAAAAAAGAAATGTAAGACACTGTAAAGTTATACATGATTCAATGGAATATAAACAAGATTATGATAACAATAATAATAAAGATCTATTGCCTTTCTGATAAAAAACTGAAAGGTGGTCCTAAATTGTTGAAATCTGATGGTCCTGCCATTGATAATACGGTTTCTGGCAAGCCCAGATGTGTTGAGAGCTTCTCTGACTATTCTGCTCTTGGTCCTTTTGCCACTCATTGTATGAGACAGGCAGTTGCCGTGGGTATCATTAAAGCCATGGACAAGAAGACTGCTGGAGCTGGCAAGGTCACCAAGTCTGTCCACAAAACTCGGAAGGCTAAATGAATATCCTTGATTCCTGCCACCCCAGTCTTAATTAGTGGTAGAAGAAAAGTCTCAGAACTGTTTGTCTCAATTGGCCATTTAAGATTAATAGTAAAAGTCTGGTTAACAATAATAATGCTTTGTAAAACCTTCAGAAGGAAGAGAAAATGTTTTGTGGACCATTTTAGGGTTTTTTTTTTTTTTTTTTTTTTTTTTTTTTTTTGTATGTGTAGCAGTTTTAAGTTAGATGTTTTTAAAATCAGTACTTTTTAATGGAAGCAACTTGTCCAAAAATCTGTCACAGAATTTCAAGACCCATTAAAAAGAGTTTAGTGAAGGAAAAAAACACAATTTTTTTTTTTGAGAGGTTTTTGATATAGGGCACGTGCGCTTGCCAGACAGAGAGAGAGACAGAGAGATAGAAAGAGAGAAATCACCCCCCAGGGGGAATGGCCACGCCTCAATCCCTTCTCCATTCTCCTCTCGGAATCTTGGGCACGCACGCACACGCGCCTGCTGTGAGTTTAAGCCACCGGGTCCGGGACTCGAACCGCGGTTGACTGTGTGGGAGTCCAGCGACATAGCCATTACGCTAACTGCTGGTCCCAAAAAACACAATTTTTACTCACAGATAGCATTTTTACGTACATAGAAATTACCCTAGGCTCTAAAAGTTGGTAGAACTAATAAACAAAGTTAACAAGGTCATTGGATACAAGGTCAACATTGAAAATTCAGTTGTATCTTTAATGTATTGGCAATGGCAATTAAATACTACAAATTTAAAAAAATAATAGCATTCAAAAACAAAAAAATAGGATTAAATTTAATTAATCGTGTAAGAGTGGTAGAATGGAAACTATAAAACTTTGTTGAGAGCAGTTAAGAAAGATCTAAGTAAATGGAGAGATATACCATTTTTATGAATTAGAAGACTCAAAATTGCTCAAATGTTAGTTCTCCCCAAATTAATCCATGTGTTCAATTCATCCTTTTAGGTGGAGTTTGCTCTCACCTTAGGCTGTGGGGGAGGTTTGGTTTTTGAAGTAGTTCATTCTTACCTTCCACTAAGCTGGAATGCCAGCATCATGATCATGGTCCCTAGATTTATACTACATACAGAACATGGTATTTTCCACTTGTTCTTCCATTAAGTTTGATATCCTGAAAACATGCTTGTCTGGATGGAATGTTTTCTTGGTAGCGAATGTGAGATTTCAAAATTAAATTTTGTAAGATTTCCTAGTTTTAAATTAGTTCTCCATAGAAACCATTCAAGGAACAAAACGAGTTAGTGAACTAATAATATGTATTTGAGCTCAGCTGTTTCAAGTTCATTTGGGGTTGCTCTTTCACTAATTGCTGAAACAGACCTTTATTCCTCCTTTTCATAAAACATGCACAATAACCAAGGAAGTAGTTGGCAGTGACTGAGTTAATAATGGTCTAAGACACAGAATATTGTCATTGAAAATGAAGTAATTATCTTTTCTTTATTTTTTTATTTTTAAAATTTTTTTTATTGCCTTACTTCTCAAAGGGTAGTCCCAGGACCAGAAAAATGAATGATCCCAAGACACTTGTTAGAAATGCAAAACACTAGCCCTCCTAACCCCATTAATCCAATCAGAATCTGTATTTTAACATAATTCACAGATGCTTTCCAGGTATGTTACACATTTATTCACCATGACAAAGCTCCCAGCTAGTCTGAGAGGGCAAATTTTGTTCTTGAAAAGATTGAAATAGCAGAAATATTAATCAATAAATATACTCTTACTGAGACAGCTTTTCTTCTCAACCTTATCACATGATACTACTAATAATTTTGATTCACTATTTTCTTCTGATGAGATATAGAATCATAAAAAATTGGTCTCAATAAGTATATTATTGGGGCTTCAGAAGCCTTACAATAGGAGGATCACTATATACTCCTTCTATGTTCTTTAATGAGGTCTGCACATATACTTGAGGTATAGATCATGAGAATAATTTTATATGTCTTCTAAGTTAGAAAGAAACCATTTAAAATTATATTGTGTATGCAGTAGGTAGCATTGTATCATTCATTCATTCATTCATTCATCCATTTTCTCACTTGTTTATTCCTTAACTTTTTTTAAGTGCCTGTAATGTATCACTATACTAAATGTCAGGGACATGAAGGAGGGATAAAACTTGGTCCCTATTTTTGAACAGTATTGGTTGGGAAGGAATAAAATACCACAAAGTATTGGGTGCTATGAGTCCAGGGGTTGAGGAGAAATTCTGCCTTCTAGAGCAGTGTTTAGGAGGGGCTCAATAGAGGAGATACAACTTAAGTTGACTTTTGAAAGAATTGGAAAGGGGTCAAGTATGAAGCGAAGAAGACCAGGCTTTTAAAAACCCAAATTTCTTTCTTTCTTTTTTTTTTTTTTTTTGGAGAGGTTTTAGCTATAGGGCGCGTGCGCTCGCCAGACAGACAGAGAGAGACAGAGAGACAGAAAGCGAGAAATCACCCCCCAGGGGGGATGATCACGCCGCAATCCCTTCTCCTCCATTCTCCTCTCAGGATCTCGGGCATGCACGCACACGCACCTGGCGTGAGTTTTAAGCCACTGGGTCCGAGACTCGAACCACGGTTGACTACGTGGGAGTCCAGAGACATAGCCATTACGCTAACTGCTGGTCCCCAAACCCAAATTTCTTATAGGGATCACACTTTCTATCTCTCCCCTGTCTGCTCTCTAAGAGTTCTTGGAAGCAACTCAATAGCCTAGGAACAGCCCTCTGAACCAGGATGTGGGATGAAGTTGGTGAAATAAAAGCACTCAGAACTTGAGGTAGGAGTTTGTAGGACTGGTGGAAGAAATCCAATAAGACCTTGGTGGAGGAAAAGATGCACTGTGAAAATTAAAAATATATATATACTGTAAAAGTCCATTCTAACATACGTGTATGTGCAGCAGGGCTTGAGAAGCTTTAAAGGCATAGGGTATTCATGAAAGAATTGCCATTGAAATGTTAATAGTGCTATTTAATGGTGGTGTGATTCATGGGGAAAAAATGAATAGACCAAGAAACAAATCATTTCTCATTTAAGAGAAAACAAATCTACAAATCTCTGTCCATTTCTTAATAAGTAACAGTTATAAACTTTCTAAAGAATTCCACATATATTACTTTTCTTGATTCTTATGTCAATCTTGTAAGATTGGGAGACTTATTACTTGACTTTACAGATAAAGAAATGGAGAATGATAGAAAAGTGTAAAAGGCCTCCTAGATAGTAAATAAGAAAACAATGCATACACTACCTGAGATGTTCTAAGAGCAATTGGATTATGGCTAACAGACCATTTGGAAGTTGGCCCTAACAATATTCTGTGAGAGAGCAAAGTATGGTATGAAATAATGTATGTATTTTGTCTTTGACCAATATTGTATTGCTAACAGAAATACCAGAGACTGGATGACTTATGAAAAAAAAATAGAGAGGTTTATTTGACTCACTGTTTTGGTAGCTGAAAAGTTCATAGGTGCAGGACTGGTATTAGGTTAGTCTACATTAAAACATAGCAGACAGAAGTAGAGAGGATGATGGGTACATACAGAGAAAGAGCAAACCGGGGCAGCCATCTTCTTTTGTAACAAGCTGCTCTCATGAGAAATAACCCCTTCTTAGAAGATCTAGAACTCAGTCACCCATGAGATAGAATTAATTCTTCATGAGATTGGTGTTGCCACATCACCGTGTTGCCATGTCACCAATTTCCATCCACTAGGCATTACCATCTCCTAACACTAGTACATTGAGGATCATATTCCAAAACATAAACCTTTGAGGGGACAAACTATTATCCAAACAATAACATTTACTACTGGCCGCCAAAGTTCGTGTCTTTTTCACATACAAAAGATGTCATACTAGTATCCCATTTCAATAGTTCCCAAAAGTCTTCAATTTGTTCCAACACCAACTCAGAAGTCCAACTTCCAAAGTCTCATTTGAGACTCAAGGTGAACATTTTGTATTTGTGAGCCTGTGAAGTCAAAGCAAATTACATATTCTCAAAATCCAATGGCAAGCTAGGTGCAAGGTAAATTTCCATTTTTTTTTTTTTTTTTTGAGAGATTTTTGCTACAGGGTGCATGTGCTCTCCAGAAAGACAGAGAGAGACAGAAAGACAGAAAGCGAGAAATCACCCCTCAGGGGAATGGTCACACAGCAATCCCTTCTCCTCCATTCTCCTCAGAATCTTGGGCATGCACGTATATGCACCCGGCATGAGTTTAAACCACCGAGTCCGGGACCTGAACCGTGGTCGACTACATGGGAGTCTAACGACACAGCCATTACACTAACTGCTGGTCCCAAAATTTCCATTTCTTAAGAAATGAGTAACAAGCCCCAAGTAAAGCCAGAACCCAAGAAGGCAGACACTTGATCCTGAGATTTTATGTGCTATCTGCTTGACACACTAAGGGGATTTGTTCCCAAAGCATCAGGCAACCTTGTCTCCAGGGCCCACTTGAGGTCAGTCCATACTTCAGATCTCTGCACTTGGATCTTGTGTCTACAGTTCTTTCGTGCTGGTACTGCATGCTTATAGCTCCACAGTTCTCTAGTCTTAAGGTTAGTTCTACCCCTTCAGCTCCACTAGACATTGCCCTGTTGGGTAATCTCTGCTTCAACCTCACATTTTCACTTGGCATTGCTCAACTAGAGGCTCTCTCTTGTGGCTTTATCTCTGTAGCAGTTCTCTGCACAGTTCCCAGAATGATCAAAACATTCTTTCAAAACTTAGTAGAAGTGCCTTTGCTCTTGAATTCCACAAACCTGAAGAATTACCTCCATGTCTGTGTCGCTAACACCTGCCACTTGCATGTTCTGGAATAGACACTTGAACACCAGTCTTATCAAATTAAGCTTCACCTTGGGCTACTTGAAACAAAGCCTGGGCTGAGGAATGCTTTTCCAGGATACAGGGACCAGAGTCTCAAGGCTTAGGGCAAGCACCACCCTGCCTGGGCCGTTCCCCTAAAACCACATGTTCTCCTAGGCCTCTGGACTTATGATGGGAAGTGCAATGACCTTAGAGCTTATCTTCCATTTTCTTGACTATTATCAACTGGATCCCTTTGAGCACTGCTAATCTCTTTAACAATCAGTCTCTTAGCACTGCTAATCTCTGTAACAATCATTCTCTTGACCACATTTTTCTCCACCAAACATGCTTCTTTTATTCTTTGTCATATGGTCAGGCTACAATTTTTCCAACTTTTTATGTTTTGATTCCCTTTTCATTTTAAGTTCTGTCATTAGTTTCTTTCTAGTCCCATCTTATTATATGCAACTAACAATAACCATGCAGTTCCTTTATACTTTGTTTTAAGAAATCATTTTCCAGATCTTCATTACTCTTAGGTTCAAAATTCAACATAGCCTCAAGACATAAACCCTTTGCTGCCAAAATTTTTGTTATGGTATAACATGGAAGAAAATTTCCAATAATTCCCTTATTTCCATCTGACACTTCCTCAAAATGGCCTTTATTGTTCATATCTTTATCAACACTGTAGTCATAGCCACGTATGCAATCTCTATAGAGTTCCGCTCAATTTCCAAGCAGTCTCCTTTGGAGCCTCCACTAGGATCTGGGCTTTTCCTAGCCTTTTCCTCTAAATTTCTCCAGCCTCCTCCTCTAAATTTCTCCACCCTCCTCCTCTTATCTAGTTCCAAAGCTACTTCCACATTTTCAGATATCTATAGCAACATCATCATGACAACTATATCAACTTCTGTCTTAGTCTATTATTGTATTGCTAACAGAAATATCTGAGGCTGGATGATTTATAAAGAATTAGAGGTTTGTTTGATTTACAATTCCAAAGGCTTAGGGAGTATTAGGATGGCTAAGTCAAAATATAGATGTCAAAAGCACAGAGGTGTGGGCCGGCAGGTGGTGTGGTGGCTAGGGGCTGGACTCCCACATGGCTTACTGAAGATTGAGTCCCAAACCTGGTGGTAGCTTGCTTTCTCACTTTCTTCTCTGCTCAAATTAAGGTAAACAGATAAATAAATAGACAAAATAAAATAACTATTTTTTAAAAATCCAGAAAAACAAGAACAAACAAACAACACAGAGCTGTATGTGTACAGAGAGCAACCTGGGGCAGCCATCTTCTTTTATAACAACCTACTTTCATGAGAACTACTCCTTCTCGTAAGACCTAGAAATCACGCAAGAAATCACTCAGCCACAAAACAGTGTTAATCCACTGATGAGATTAGTGCTACCATGATCCATTTATCATGATCAGTCACCCCCATTAGGCCTTACCACCTCCCAATGCCATTACATTAGGGAGCAAATTCCAAAACAAACCTCTGGGGAGGAAACATTCAAACACATGTACTTGTTATAGTTGAGGCTATATGTTAGACTGCTTCAGATGCATTGTAGCAATCACGTAAAAATAATTTATTAACTGTTTTATAGAATAAACTGAGGATGTGAGAGGTTAAATGATTGGCATAAGGATGCAAAAAATGTATTCAGCAGCCCTGAGATTCAATATTAGCTTTCTTGAGCTCTTCCGATTACGTAGTAATTAAAGGATTACTCTTAGTTCAAGTCACCAACATGACCTAATCCTTGGGAATCATCACTTATCCAGGGAGAATAAATTGCAGTGAATAGTTTGTCATTCTTCCTTCAAGTTTCCTCTCTTCTGTGCCTCACTATTTTCTTGCAGATCTTTGGATTCCATGCTCATCTACAACCCAAAGTATCCAAATTGCTTTTCTTCTTATTTATTTTACAAGTTTATTGAGGACTAGACAATATCTCTCATATCATTGTGTCCTCCATAGGGCACCACGTCCTGCAAACACAAAGTGCTCAGAATAGGGCTAAGTGACAGAAGAGTGAAAGAATAAATGGGGGAATCAAAACTGATAAAATGCCTAAAATTACACACAGAAGCCAATTTTTCTTTTTGAAGCAAAAGCAAAATTGAGGCTCCTGGCTGCAGACCTAGAAACAAGCCAGTGCTGCCCAAAATATGTATATATTAAAGCAAAATCTTGAGATAAAAATTTCCATCAAATAGTACTGACATACCAAATTTAGACCTCTTACTTGGCTCTTGTTTTGCAGATGACACCTGGCTGATTCCATATTTGGAATTTCATTTCCATACAGAATTGAAGTTGGATCAAATTTAAATCAAAGCAGCCAAGAGGATGAACACAGTGACTGCAAATGTAATGTTCATGCCAGTATCCAGCTCCAGTGGCCCATCACTCAGCCATTTGGTATGTGTATGTTGTAACTAGTCTTGCCTGGCCAGCTCGGTTCTAGCTTCAGTTCTACCACTTAATATCTATTATGCCCCTGGGACCAGCAGTTGGCCTAGTGGGTATGTCACTGGACTCCTGTGTCGTCTACCGTAGTCTGAGTCCTGGACCTGGTGGCTTAAACTCACATCAGGCACGTGTTCATGTGTGCCTAAGATTCGTAGAGGAGAATGGAGGAGAAGAGATTGCGGCATGGTCATCCTCCTGGGGGGTGATTTCTCGCTTTCTGTCTCTGTCTTTCTGGCGAGTGCACGTACCCTATAGCAAAAACCTCTCAAAAAAAAAATCTATTATGTCGAGCATGATCTAGTTAACATTTCTAGACTTCATTCTTCTTCTTCTTCTTCTTCTTCTTCTTCTTCTTCTTCTTCTTCTTCTTCTTCTTCTTCTTCTTCTCCTCCTCCTCCTCCTCCTCCTCCTCCTCCTCCTTCTTCTTCTTCTTCTTCTTTTTGGAGAGGTTTCTGCTATAGGGTGTGTGCGCTCGCCAGAAAGACAGAGAGAGACTGAGAGACAGAAAGTGAGAAATCACCCGCCGGGAGGATGGCCATGCCGCAATCCCTTCTCCTCCATTCTCCTCTTGGGATCTTGGGCACGCACACACAAGCACCCGGCGTGAGTTTAAGCTGCCGAGTCCAGGACACGAACTGCAGTCAACTACATGGGAGTCCAGTGACATAGCCATTATGCCAACTGCTGGTCCCTAGAATTTATTATTCGTCATAGCTAACCAATCATGTTTGGGATGTGAATTGTACTGGATGGTTTCTAGTGATTTTTTAGTTCTAGGTTTTTGTTTTTATAAAGTTTACAGATATATTTCTTCTATGAAAGAGAGTGACAGAGGAGAGAGAGAGAGGAAGAAAGATAGCACCATTAACCATCAACAGGACCTTGATGCTACAGTCCTTTCCCAACCTCAGCCAATACCAAATTGTGAGCATATATATGCCCCATGCACTCAGGGATACTCTGGAGGAACCTGGAGCTCCCTATGTGGTTCAGCCTTGTAGAGCATTGTGTTTTATCCTTGCACCACCATCTGGCCAAGCTCCAGAGTTTTTTTTATCTTATTCTACCATGTATAACCACCTTTTTTTTTCAATTGTTGAAACACTATTTTTTCTCAAATTTCATGTGCAATTGTGGATTTGCAGCAATTGAAGAGTTTTGAACAAAGAGGAGGCTCAAAGATATCGCTGCTAGCATAATGACTATGCTAAAAGTTCTATAACTTAAAATGTTTATCCAGCAAACATAAGTTGGGTGCTTCTGGTGTGCTAAGGCCCTAAGGGTACAGGATGAGCAAACTAGGTGTGCATGAAAAATGATCAGAAATTAGTGATATGTCCCCTTATTAAGGAGACAGAGAAAAATGAATTGTGGCATGACCAGGTCCTTTTAGGGGAGTCTCTCTCTCTCTCTTTCTCTCTCTCTCTTTCTCACCCCCATGCCTATATGCTCTCTGGAATAACTCAAAAAATAATTTACAAAAAAGGTGGGAGAGAGAATATACAGAGACTAGAGTAGCTGGGAACTGCAATAGACTGAATGTTTGCATTCCTTCAATATTCATGTATTGAAATTTTAACCCTCAATGTGATGGTAAAGGAGGTGGGCCTTTGAGAGATAACTGGGTCATGAATTTGATTAGGGCTCTTATAAAACATACCCCAGAGAACTCACACATTCTTCTTTCTACCATGTGGGATCATAGTTGTCTATCAGAAGGAAGTTCTTCATCAAGAACCGGATCCTGCTGGCACCCTGATGTCATACTTCCAATCTCCGTAACTGTGAGAAATATACTTTTATTGTTTAATTAATCAGTTTATGGTTATTTTGTTATGACAGCAAGAGTTGATTAAGACAGACATAAAATGGGTTGGTTTTCTTTTTTCTCTCTTCTTCTTCTTCTCCTCCTCCTCCTCCTCCTTCTCCTCCTTCTCCTTCTTATTCTCTCTCTTTTTTTAAATGAGAAAAGACAGATGGAGAGGTCAAAGACATGGGAGAGAGAGGGAATGAGCTTTTTGAGAGTTGAAGTATGAGAATATGGAGCTCATGTAGAAGAAATGGCCTTAGGTGAAAGGTCAATTCTATTGTAAATTCTGGTCATATTATTGGGTTAGGGGAGGTAGTGGGATTCTGAGGTTTTCCTAGTGTATCCCTGAAGAAATGGGCTCCCTAGATGCCAAAACAATGGACTGCATGAACAGTTTGCATGACTCACAAAACAATCAAGAACTGTAAGATTATGTCCTACTTGCCCACATTTTGGGACAAATACATTTGAATTCAGTTGGTCTATTTTCAGATTTAGCCAAGGCTGTGCTAAAGTACTCAGTGAACTGAGTAATCTTGTTTGCTAATACCATTAATTATAAAATGTTAGGGAGGTAGAATTCTTTGGTCAACAGAGAACCTTCCAAAAAGTGTCACAAAACTTTGGAAACATCCACATCTATTATGGAGTATATGTTTTTAATTATTATTGTAATTCAGTTACCCAGACTTAGTTGGCAGCAATTGGCAGCAAAAGTGCCTCTGTGGCTGGATAATGCTGAAGATCACCTCTGACCAGTCCATGGAAGCTTTCAAAGATCTCCCAAATATTTACTTAATGCTCCTTTCTGGCTTCCTAAATTATGGTTGATGCCTGGACTCTATTAGATTGAGGAGGGACTGCCTATGAAATCCTGCACCAGGCTTACAGTTAATATAATTCTTTTACTTAGAATTCTGCTATCTGTCTGATGTAGTTATCAATTCTCTCTTTTTTTTTTTATGATTTGGCATTAACAATAGAAAGAACAAGTTCAGATGTCCCTCCTGTCTGAGTAATTCACAGTTATTTAGCAAAGTAAGCATCTAATTTCCCCATTTCCTTTGGTAACCTTCTGAATATTTTCATAATAAATTCCTCAATAAGACACCAAAATTGTGTGAATAAACAAATAGAATTCACAGTCACTGAATACACACCAGGTTCCATATATTTTAATATAATATACTTCAGCACAGACTCAAAAAGACTAGCACCAGGACTTGGCACCAAATTTTGTATTTTTTTCATGCTGCAGTAATTATCAAGTGACAGTGAAAATCTGTCTCCTGTGTGTCCTAGTCACCATGCTTTCGTCAACATAGTACAACATTAGCTTTATAGAGCAAAAATAAAAAGAAAAGAGTATACCTATTTTAAATAACAGTCTCCTGGTTGTTTTTTCTTATATTCATAGAAGATAAATAAAATACCTCTAAACACTGTAAAACTATACTTAAATGTAAAGGCTTAAAATATTTTTAAAAAATTTGCTATAGGACATATGTGTTTATGAGAGACAGAGAAAGAGAGAGAGAAAGAAAGTGATAAAGTACCCCCCCAGGGGTCATGACCGTGCCTCAATTCCTTCACCTCCATTCTCCTCTCAAGATTTTGAACATGCATGCACATGTGTCTGGAGTGTCTCTCAAGATGCTGAGTCTGGGTTTGAACTGCACAATGCCATGTGAGCTCTAGCTACCTTTAACCACCATACCACTGGATGGCTTGAGGCTTAAAGTGTTTTTAAGTATTAGGAAACCCAAAAAGATTCTGATTTTTCCTTCTATGCCTCCTCCACTCCCGATTCACTTTTCAAATTGAAATATAATTTATGTACTATAAAATTAATTTTAACAGCGTAGCTTAAGTGTTTACATCTTGATAGAAATGAAAATAAGTTAGAAAGTAGACCCACTTAAGACTTTTTAGAAACTGCACAAACACAAATATGGAACAAATTTAAAAAGTTATCAATATTTCCCCAAAATATTAAAATTGGATAAATTTATAGGTGTATTACTTCCTAATTATAAGGTTCAGTTAGTTCCATGCTATAGAAAGGGAACTGAAATGGAGAAAAAGATTATATATTTATGGCTTAACTTTATGAAATATATACAGACATAATGCCATAAATCAATCTCATTTTTGATATATATGTGAAAATTGACAAAGATCAAAAAGAATTTAGTATTATCGGGGACCAGCAGGTGGCGTGGTGGTTAAACACTCCCACATGGCTGACCACGGTGTCCTGGACCTGGCAGCTTACTTTCTCACTTTCTCTCTCTCTCTCTCTCTCTCTCTCTCTCTCTCTGTTTCTCTCTGGTCAAATTAAAATAAATGAATGAATAAATAAAATAACTTTAAAAAAATACTTTAGAATTTAGTATTATGTAAAATAACCTGTCATGGGCAATGAAGTTTATTCTAGGAATACAATGATGATTAATAATGTTATTAATAATAACAATAAATATTAAGAGACTCACTGAATAACATAGCATTAATGAGTATATATATATATCATATATATATATGAGTATATATATGTGTGTATATATATATGTATATATGTATACATATATACATATATATATATATATATACACATTTTTTAAGAGGTTTTTGCTACAGGGTGCATGTGCTTGCCAGAAAGAGAGATAGAAAGCAAAAAATCACCCTCCTTGGGGGGGGATGGCCACCATGCAATCCCTTCTCCTCCATTCTCCTCTCGGGATCTTGGGCACGCACAAACACGCGTCCAGAGTGAGTTTAAGCCACTGGGTCCAGGACTCAAACCGCAGTTGACTGCATGGGAGTCCAGCGACATAGCCATTACACCAACTGCTGGTCCCAACATTAATGAGTATATTAACAGTGGAATATATTCATTTCAAAGTACGCCACATGAGCAAGCATTTGAGAGAATCCCTTCATTAAAAATAAAGCAAATCTCTTTGTACAGTAAAAATGGAAGGAATATCCTTAATGTGTATTTGAAGTCAACAACACACAGCCTATTGAATGGTGAAACTCCAAAAAACATTCTTTTTAAAACCAGAAACACATTAGATAATTCTTTTAAAATATCATTATTTAATAGCATTTTAAACTTTCTGAGCAATGCTATAAGAAGTGAAACTGAATTAGTAGAAAGTCATGCTAGAAAGGAAGTCTCGACATTATTGTTTTTGGATGACATTTTATATACTTACATATTGTCAAACATAGACAACCCAAAAAACTTGACAGAAAAATCCTAGTAATTATTTAAAGTTCAATGAAATGGCAAAACATATAATAATCACACCAAAAATCAACCTATAGGCCAGAAACAGATTAAATATAATAAAAAAGAAGTGACAGTCACAATTGTAACAATTATTATACTACCCACCAAAAATCTTAAACAACAAAAGATCAATGATAAGATTTGTGGTATTCATGAAATGTCCCCAAATAAATAGTTTAGGATAAATACAGGTTGTCCTTAGCCCTGGGGAGGGTTGAATGACATAGTGTATAGCATCATCAAGATAAATTTATAAGAGGTACATTTTCTTTTTCTTTGGGCCACTTGGAGCATGTATAAAGGCATCTGAATTATAATCATGCTTATGTATAATTTGGTGAAAGCTGTCTCAGGGTTAATAGTATTTCTGAGATGTCTGGCTATCTGATTGTGTAGCTTGATTGAAGGACAGACCTGAGATTAGAAGGAGCACAGAACTGGCGTGGGTGGGTTCCATAGATGTGGGGACTGGGCGGTGCATACACAGAGGTTCATTATCTATCCTGTCTATTCTCGTGTGTGTTTGAGATTCTCTCTAATAAAAGGTTAAACAAAAATCACTACTAAGAGTGCATGTAAACAAGCAGAAAAGGTTATGAAATATTATAGCACAGTACAGAACGTTTGTGACGATTTAATATTTCAAGTAGCCAGCAGAGCAAATCTAGAATGTGCACAACACAGAGTAATTATAAATGTTGGATATGGTGGATGTGTTTATGTCCTTGATTTGACTTTTAGGCATTGTGATTTGCAAAACCACATTGTATACAAGGATGTAT
Source organism: Tupaia tana (assembly GCA_026018925.1). NCBI lineage: Eukaryota > Metazoa > Chordata > Mammalia > Scandentia > Tupaiidae > Tupaia > Tupaia tana. The sequence continues at coordinate 73,429,390 of JAKSZU010000002.1, forward strand.
GACTTTTATATGTAAATTAGAAATTAGGATAAAAATGATTGTTTATAAAAACCCCAAAATGAGCTAGACTAAAACAGTAGTTCTTAACATAGGCGCAAACAACACACAGAGGGATGTTAGTGGTTCAATAACTCTCCAGGAATGTTATGCAAAATGTTATACATGGGAGCATGTGTGCATTCTCTTCTAGGAAGGAGTTCCGAAACTCTAATCAGATTCCTAGCAGTCAGTTTTGCTGACATTAAGAACAACTGGAGGGGACCAGCAGGTGGCATGATGGTTAAGGCACTGGACACTCCCACGTGACTGAATGCAGTTCAAGCCCTAGACCTGGTGGCTTGCTTTGTCTCTCTCTCTCTCTCTCTCTCTCTCTCTCTCTCTCTCTCTCTCTGGTCAAGATTTTTTTAAAAACTTTCTCTCTCTCTCTCTCTCTCTGGTCAAAATTTTTTAAAAAACTGAATGAATGAATGAAATTTTAAAGGTAAATAAATAAAAGAACAACTGGAGTTTTAAAAAAAATGAACTGGAGTAAATAATCTACCTAACCTTTAGCCAACCCTTCGGAAAGATTATTTCTTGCAACTAATATTCATGATAGAAATCGAGAAATAGTGATTTTAAAGGTTATAATCTCTTGTAACAACACTGAAATACAAATGGGACTTGCCAAACCATGAGAGTTATCAAAATCATTGCAGTACAGTAGAGATTGAAGACCCTAAGACCTTATAGGAAAACAGAGTTGGGTGGATTGAAAATGCAAGTAAAATCACCAAAGCCATGATAATATGCTGTAAATGTATTAAAACAACACAATAGAGCAACACATCAATTAAAGCAAGTGAAAATGACATCTCATAAATTCTAAGAGTAATTACGGGCCTTATAATATTAATTTCCATTTACCATTTCTAACTCTAGAGGAACTTAATCATCATCCCCCATTAAGCTCCTTTCACCTTTTTTTTTTTTTTCTTTTTCATTTTTTTTTTTTTTTTTTTTTTGAGAGTTTTTTGCTACAGGGTGCATGCACTCACCAGAAAGACAGAGAGAGACAGAGAGACAGAAAGAGAGAAATCACCCCCCAGAGATAATGACCATGCCACAATCCCTTCTCCTCCATTCTCCTCTCAGGATCTAGGACATGCATGCACATGTGCCCGGTGTGAGACTCAAACCGCTGTCGACTACATGGGAGTCCAGCAACATAGCTATTACTCCAACTGCTGGTCCCTAAGCTCCTTTCAAATTTGTTTTGCTTTGCTGCTGAGAATGTGCATTCTAAAGAGCTATCTGCCTCTCCCCACCCCAATGCCTCCTGCTGGTAATTTGTCTCATACTAGGCTCAAATGTTCAATGACTTTTAGCTTTTGTCACTCATACTTGCTGATTCCCACTTCCCAAGCCCACAGTATTCTAGAGACAAATAGCACTTGAGAATGTTTCAACACCTCTCTTGGAAAAGATTTCTAAAACATTCTTTTCAACTTTCAATAGATCACATATACTTTCATTAGAAAATTTCAGCTGTCATCTACTTTGGTTCCTTTCCTTCTATAACTAAATGATTTTTTTTTTTTTAAATTTGAGAGAGATTGTTGCTATAGGGCACATGTGCTCACCTGGAGAGACAAAGAGAGACAGAAATAGAAAGTGAGAAATCACCCTCCAGGGGAGATGACCATGCTGCAATCCCTTTTCCTCCATTCTCCTCTAGGGATTTTGGGCATGAACACACAAACACACGCACACATGCCTGGCGCGAGTTTAAGCTGCTGGGTCTGGGACTGGAACCGCGGTTGACTGTATGGGAATCTAGCAATGTAACCAGTACGCTATCTGCTGGTCCCACTAAATGATTTTTAATTGATAAGCAAAAATTGCAAGTACAGCTGTATGATAATGATAAATAATAGTTACTCTGTGCATGGCACTTTTCCATATATTAACACATGCAATTCTTTTTTTTTTTTTTGGAGAGGTTTTTTGCCATAGGGCGCGTGCGCTCGCCAGACAGACAGAGAGAGACAGAGAGACAGAAAGCGAGAAATCACCCCCCAGGGGGGATGGTCACGCTGCAATCCCTTCTCCTCCATTCTCCTCTCGGGATCTTGGGCACGCACGCTCACCGCCCGGCGTGAGTTGTAAGCCACCAGGTCCGAGACGCGAACCGCGGTCGACTACGTGGGAGTCCAGCGACATAGCCATTACACTAACTGCTGGTTCCCAACACATGCAATTCTCACATCAATCCTAGGAGGTAGTATCAGAAAAATTACCTGAAATTTAGAAATAGCTAAAAGAGATAACTGGGTCTCTCTTTTTAAGGCATTGCCAGGGTTGCAAACGATTAATTTTCTATTGCCTGGACTATCTTACAACTCTGTAGATGCAGAGTTTAATTTACAGATTGTGTCAAGATGAAGATAATTTCTAGTGTGTCAATGGTTCAGGGTGTGTGTGTGTGTGTGTGTGTGTGCATGTGTGATGTGATCATTTAAAAGCTGTAGTTCATTTTTTTCTTGGCTATTAATCAATTTCATTTCTGACTCAGCAATACATTATCTTCTTGGATATTAATCAATTTCATTTCTGACTCAGCAATATTATCCTAACATTGATTTATTAAAATGTCAATAAATGTCTAGCTTTTCAAATGCTCCTTGGGCCAGTTTTGGCAGCTTCTTGTTTGCTCATTAATTAATAAATAAAACCTTTAACACATGTTCTTTTTTAAATGTTTTTATAAATTACCAGGAGCCATTTGTACTTGCTAGAGAGACAGAAAGATAGAGAGAGAGAGGGAAGAGGGGGAACAGTTCTTCAATGGAACATGGTCATGCAACAATGTTTTTTCACTTCTCCATCCTTTTGGGGTTTTGAGTATGAATGTACATGTGTCTAGGGAATGTTTTTTCAAGCCACTTGGATGGAGATTCTAACTGTTGTTGGCCATGTGGGATCTGGCTCCTTAACTACTGGATCATGGGGCCGACTACATATACATGTCTATTTAGTCATGGAAATCATACTCTAACACTAGTTGTATTAAGTTATAGCTTTTTTGTGGTTGCATATTAATTTATTTTGTAAACAATAAGCAATTTAGACAAGTGACTTTATCATTGTAGAATATTGATATTGCTTCCGATATTTTTCCTTTTAAGAAAAAAAGATACCTTAAATATTTTATAGTTAATGCCTTCATTTGTTTACTTATAACAGGAGAAATGGAATTTCTGGGTCAAAACTATAAAAAGCTTTAGGTAGACTTTGCTGAGTTGCACAGCAAAAAATTTATATCAGTTCACATTTTAGTAGAATATGAGAATGTTCACTTTCAGTTCTCAGATCCTGACTTTCCCTGATCATTCCCATCATGAGTGATTCATGCATGTGCTAAAAAAGGAAGAATTTATATTTAGAAAATAGTGGAAAGAGTGTGGGAGGGGAAGAGTATAGGAAATTTGGGGGGAAATGGAGAGGTAAGATACTTGTGGGTCACAGATAAGGTTTATTATGTTGACGAGGATGTGTATGGTGGTCTCAACTGGGCTGGACTGAGGTGTATATCATGCTGGGTAAAATCTCTTCATAATCTAAATAATGTATAGGGATTTAATGTATGAATAATAATAAAAAAATTTAAAAATGCCTAAAATTTTGAGCAAAGACTTACACTTGGGAATAATTTGCTACATTACTTATTAAGTGAAGATCATATACTTTGAGAATCAATTGCTGACAATATTGAAACTGTTATGAACTATAACTATTGTGCTGTGTAGCAGACCAGGTTAAGATTTAGCTGGATTGCAGGCATTTTGAAATTTAAAAAAGTCTCTAGTGAGAACAATCTGACTGATGAGTCATAGGGAGATCTATTGGTCAGATGAGAACCAAGAATAGATATTTTAGGGAATCAGGATAATTACTCAAGGGAAAATGATTGACTCTGATTGTAGTGAGGAATGATTTGCACGTGCTAGTATCTTATACCTATAAATACCGAGAATGTGTTGTGCTTTTTGAGATTTTAATAATTTGATGGTACTCACTGACTGTCTCCCTGTAATTGTTTACAAAAATAAACTCCCTTCCTCTCCAACCTCTGCCTCTCGATTCACTGATCATGAGAAGCAGGTGGACTTAGTTTCCCAGTAACGCTCAAATGGTTACTTAATTCTTTATTTACAGGTAAGGTGATGGATTATTTGCAAACAGAACAAAATTTTTTCTTTTCCTTCCTCCCTTTTTTATTCCCGCATCCCTTTTCTCTCTCTCCCTTTTCTCTCTCTCCTTTTTTCCTTCCCTAGCTCTTCTTCCCCAGAAAATGTATCTGAAGTTCTCTTGAACTTAAAAGGATGATTAGATGCAAATTTTTATGTCATAAAGCATAGCAACACTAATTTCAGTATGGAAAATATTAATAATATTTATTGTGAATATCTAACTATGGCCTTGTACAAATAACTCAGAGAACATCTAATTTTAAACAATATTACTTCCTTTATATAACCATATTCTATTTTTGTAACAGAAGTTAAACTTATTTTCTGAAGTTAAATACAAAAGAAAATAAGTTGAGTGAATTTAAAAGATTTTAGTAAATACATATTTGGAAAAACACAACATAACAATTTCTTTTTATCTTATTCACATAGAACTTTTTCTTAATTGTATAATCCAGAGTCATTTTAAAACTTATTTGATGGCAAGTAAGTACAGTTTATTTTAGTTAAATCATTTTTTGCAACAAAATAAACTCATACTTTATTTTTTACTTAAAAATTTTTTTTTTAAAGTTTTTACTATTGGGCACATGTGCTCATCAGAAAGATAGAGACAGAGACAGAAAGCGAGAAATCACCCCCAAAGGGGAATGGCCATGCCACAATCCCTTCTCCTCCATTTTTCTCTCGGGATCTTGGGCACGCATGCACATGCGCCCAGCATGAGTTTAAGCCACTGGGTCTGGGACTCAAACCACGCTTGACCACATGGGAGTCCAGTGACATAGCCTTACGCCAATTGCTGGTCCATTTTAAAACAATTTTTTAGAGAGATATTTTTTACTATAGGGCGCATACACCCACCAGAAGACAGAGAGACAGAAAGTGACCAATCACCCCTCAGGGGGATGGCCACATTGCAATCCCTTCTCCATTCTCCTTCCAGGATTTTGGGCATGCACGCACACACACACCCTACATGAGTTTTAAGCCGCTGCATCTGGTACTTACATCTTGAGTCCAAAGATGTAACCATTACGCCATCTGTTGGTCCCTATTTTTTTTTTTTTTTTGAGAAGTTTTCGCTATAGGGCACGTTCGCTTGCCAGAAAGACAGAGAGATAGAAAGTGAGAAATCAGCCCCCAGTGGGGATGGCCATGCTGCAATCCCTTCTCCTCCATTCTCCTCTTGGGATCTTGGGCACACACGCACATGTGCCCGGTGTGAGTTTTAAGCCACCGGGTCCGGTACTTGAATCGTGGTCAACTAGATGGGAGTCCAGTGACATAGCCATTACGCTAACTGCTGGTCCCTCTACTTTTTTATCTTTTAAATTGACATAGTATTTGTACATAGTTGTGGGGATTCAATATCACTTTTTAGTACAAGAATACAATGTAATGGTTAAATCCAGGTAATTAGTATACCTATTATCTCAATCATCTGTCAATACTTCATGTGGGGAAACTCTCAAAATTTTCTCATTTAGTTACTTTTAGAGCTTAATTCTGTTTACAGGGGCTGGCAGGTGGCATGGTGGTTAAGGGTGCTGGACTCCCACATGGCCAACTGTGATTAGAGTCCTGGACCTGGAGGCTTTCTTTCTCATTTTCTCTCATTCTATCTCTCTCTGGTCAAATATAAATAAAAAATAAAATAATTATTTAAAAAAAATAACTTAATTCTATTTTCAAGGCATCAAAATTGTAAGTTCTTCACACTTGTGATTTCTTTTTTTTTGGAGAGGTTTTCGCTATAGGACACATATGCTTGCCAGACAGACAGAGAGAGACATAGAGACAGAAAGCGAGAAATCACCCACCAGGGGGGATGGTCACACCGCAATCCCTTCTCCTCCATTCTCCTCTCGGGATCTTGGGCACGCACACACACGTGCCCGGTGTGAGTTTTAAGCCACCGGGTCTGGGACACAAACCACAGTCGACTACGTGGGAGTCCAGAGACATAGCCATTACGCTAACTGCTGGTTCCCCACACTTGTGATTTCTTAAAGTTAGCTAAATATAATGTCCATAATACTCCTATTATAACTACTAGTTTTACAAAATTTCAGTATTTTATGAATATTTGTTTTAATATATAATGAGAGATGCCGGTAAGTCCAGATAAAAAGTGGTTAGTGGAAATCTATTTAGGGCTCAAAGGCTTAAAGGAGTGGAGAGCCAGAGAGGGGTAGAGACATACGCATGGAAGAGGATCTACTGCTTTCAAAAGAAAGTTAAATGTGTTTTGTTCTTGCTCTCAAAGAATTTCCAATATGGTGAAAGCATTGACAACTTGTCTTTTTTTAATTTTTTAATTTTTATTTTAAAAAGTTTATTTATTTACAGTCATTCATTGTACATCAATACAGTATACAAAATGAAATTTTCCATCCAGAATACATTGCATATTGACTCAATCAAGGATATTATAATACATGTTATCAACAAATAATGTTCTATTTCTTGTTTCTTAAATATTTTAATCCTCCCCTTCATTTCCTACCTCTTACCCTCTGTCAATTTCCCCCCTTATCCCACACTATGTCTGGTATCTGCAGTGGTTTTCTATGCCTTCTCCCCCCCCCCCCCCACATTTTATTGATTCACTGAAGATCTTAATTAATTTAAAAACTTTCTTTCAATAGCAAGTACAGGAGATATATGTATCTATTAATACATGTCTGACTTTAGGCATGAATCTCAGTGAGTAAAGTGAACATACTATAAAGTAGCACATCTCTGGGGCTATATAGCTTACTGCAGTCATTAAGTAGGTCTTAATAGGTATTTTTAATGCATTTTTTAATTTAAATAAAAATAGTTTTAGTTTTAATAGATCAAAATAAAAAAAATGTTAAGAGAAATTTGCTTAAAACTTAAAGCCAGGACAAAGGTTAGGATTCAGTTCAAATAGTAGGTAGATAAACTTATCAACAGTTCAAGAGGGACCAGCAGTTAGTGTAATGGCTATGTCGCTGGACTCCCACGTAGTCGACCGCGGTTCGAGTCCCGGACCCGGCGGCTTAAACTCACGCCGGGCACGTGTGCGTGCGTGCCCAGGATCCCGAGAGGAGAAGGGATTGCGGCGTGGCCATCCCCCCTGGGGGGTGATTTCCTGCTTTCTAAGTCTCTGTCTCTCTCTGTCTGTCTGGCGAGCGCACGCGCCCTATAGCAAAAACCTCTCCAAAAAAAGAAAAAAAAAAAAAAAAAAAAAAAAGATTAAAAAAAAAAAAAAAAAAAAAAAAAAAAACAGTTCAAGAGAAGACAAACATCCTTAAATATGGAAATCTAAGCATCAAAGAAAATCAATAATGTTTAGTCTAAAGTGAAAAAAATTTTATTTCTCGGGACCAGCAGTTGGCATAATGACTATGTCGCTGGACTCCCATGTAGTTGACTGCGGTTCGAGTCCTGGGCCCGATGGCTTAAACTCATGCCAGGCGCGTGTGCGTGCATGCCCAAAATCCCGAGAGGAGAATAGAAGAGAAGGGATTGCGGCGTGGCCATTCTCCCTCGGGAAGGGGGGGCGGGGAGGGGGGGGGAGGAGGCAGGTGATTTCTTGCTTTCTGTTCTCTGTCTCTGTCTTTCTGGTGAGCACACGGGCCCTATAGCAAATACCTCTCCAAAAAAAAAAAAAAAAAAAAAATTCTATTTGTCTAGTTCAGACTCAGGTAATTAATATCTCTTTTATTGAATTTGCAGTGGTACTGTGGCCTGATCTTTCTATTTAAATCCTGGAAGTTAACATTCAAAATTATTATTGATATTCCTGAACTTGTCCCTACCATTAAGTTGGCCTTTTTCTTGGTCATTTCTTGTTCTCTTATTTCTATCTGTCTTTAGTTTTCCTGGTATAGCACTCTCTTTAGCACTTCTTGATCAGCTGGTCTGGTGTTGGTAAATTCTTTCAGGTTTGGTTTATCTGAGACTGTTTCAAGCTTTTCTTCACATATGAAGGATAATCTTGCCAAATACAGTGTTCTTGGTTGAAATTTTTTTTTCTCTTAACACTTTGAATATATTTTCCTATTCTTTCCTTGCTTGCATCGTTTCTGATGAGAGGTCAGAGGTTAGACTGATGGAATGTCCTTTGGAAGTAACTTGATGTTTCTCTCTTGCCAATTTTAGTATCTTGTTCTTGTCTGTGGTTTTGGTCAATTTGGCGATGATGTGCCTTGGGGAAGATCTTCTTGGGTTGAATCTATGTGGGGTCCTTTAGGTCTGGATATTCAAGAGCCTCTCTAGATTTGGAAAGTTTTCTTCCAGGATTCCACGGAACAGATTATCAATGCCCTTATTACTTTTTTCACCTTCTGGGATACTGATGATCTGTATGTTTGCATGATTAATGGTATCTAGTATTACTCGTATGTTATTCTCATTTTGGGGGGTTATTTTCTCAGTCTTTTTGGTGAGTTTTTTAGATCAAAGGTTCTATCCTTTACATCTGAGATTCAGTCTTCTACATGATCTAATTTTCTTTGGATATTTTCAAGGAAGGTTTTGATATTCTGTATTATAGCCTTCATCTCTAAAAATCCTATTTGATTAATTTTTATGATGTGTATCTCCTCTTTCAGATCATGCAGAAACTGCCTCACTTCCTGGAACTCGTCTCTTTTCTCCTGCACTTTCTGGAGTTCATTGTCTCTCTTCTCTTGCATCTCTGTTAGCTTTGTCACTATGAATATTTTAAATTCTTTATCTGACATTTCTATGAGTTTCCTTGTATCCTCTGTGGAGGGAGAGGAGTTATTTAGAGCAAAGATATTTTCTTGATTTCTCACATTTCTTGTGCCTCTGCAGTGGTTTCTGGCCATATGATGGATTATACATTTTTTCCTGATATTTGGAGGAATACAGGAGGAAGTGACATGCAGTCTCTAAACACTACCATTTTTCTTCCTGTACACAGCTGGCTCCTTGGCTAGGTATGGGGAGAAGGGAGTGAAGTCTGGGGAGAGGGTCTTCGGTGGTCCTGATCCCTGAATGAGGCCAGTCAGAACTCAAATATAGATGGCTGCTGATTGGCTTATCCTGGCTCCTTGGCTAGGTCTGGGGAGTAGGAAGGTGAAGTCTGAGCAGAGGGTCTTTGGTGGTCCTGACCCAACAACTTGTCTTGAATACCTCTCAGCTTCCCATTTAGTCCTAGAGTGATCTCCAGTTGGGAGTTTGAAGAATACACAAGGGAACTTCAAAATATTTGTGGAAAAATGAAATTAAAGTATAAATTTGTTTTATGGGAAAGAAATTGAAACCCAGGAATTTTTTTTTTCATAATACACATTTTTTCAGTAGCTTTTTTGAAGACCCTTTGTATATTAGCTGATCTAAACTCACTGCTGTATTTTAAGCCTGACAAAGAACAAACTCATTCAGAAAAATGAGAAAGAAAATTCTGACGGTAAATTAGGCAGTATGGCCCCAGTGTTTGGAATTCTCAAGGAGGGTGAGATTTAGGCAGAGAGGAAGGAAAAGATAAGCAGGCAATGGATGAGAATCTGGAAAGCAGAAAGTGTGCTCTCCTCTCATTAGATCTTTTACTTGCTATTGGACTTGTGTTTGGAAAAAAGAAAAAAAAAAAAACCCTGTCATTATGCTATTCCAGGAACCACATGTTCTTCTTTCAGGTTTGCTGAATGCCCACTAAAAGCACTTAGTTCTTCCTAGTTCTTCTACACGCTTCAGGTTGACATAACCATTAAAGTGAACCAAAATGAAAGGTTACTCAAGTCGTTAACCTCAGTGCACAATGTCCTGAAGCTGGGGAACGCTTACCAGAAATTGACCCTCGTGAGCCAGACTACTTTGGCACAGATTATGAATGTCTTTAAAGAAGCTTTCTTGGAAATTGGTTCAAGAATATCCTCTTTGGCTAAAGTACCTGACCTCAGATCTAAGTTATTAAAGATTTATTTGTAATTGAAACATTTTAAGACAAAAGAACAGGTCTGGTCAGAAATTAAAACCGAGTCTAGAGCAAGGCTCAAATGGCAAAGAGAGCTTGAGGGAATTTAACTTACTGTCTACTCTAAAACAGAGTGTTAGGGCACGTGCATATAGCATGAATACAAGTAATTAGGTCAGCGAGCAAACATGCACTGACCTTCCAAATTCATGCTTTCCCTAACTGCTTTAATTGTAGATACTCTGCATTCCTAAATTCCTGGGAAAAACATTCTAACTGAAGAATGTGGGGGAAGGAGGGCACAATATCATGATCTCCCCAAGTTTATCCATCTCATTTCTGTAAGGAAATCCCTTTTCCTTAAGTTTAATGTCCACAGGAACTTGCCTCATGTGCCCTTTTCTCCCCTCACAAAGACCAGTCTAGGGCTGCAGTCCTTGGGTACAGTCTAGCTGGGACAGATCCCAGAAACACAGAGAATTCTGGAGCTGACAATTTAGGGTGTGCTGATTGTGGCTAGTCTGAAGCACAATTGTAAAATAGACATAAGAACAGGGACTGGGGGGACACTGGACTGAAACAGACTCCTGAAGGTTTTCTCTGAAGGGGATTATACATAACCAGTTTGTACTCAAGGGTTTTGAAACATAGTTATTTGTCTTAGGTTAGGTCAGAGTAGGATTTGCCTATATGAAAAAGGGGGTTAGATTGAAATGACTTGTCTTTCAACGTGCTTGTGAGTACATCTTTTAGGTCAGACATCAAATTTAACTTGATCTCTGAACAGCTGAATGGTTGGTTAATTTCATGCTTGCCTTACACAGTACTGTCTTTACAGTCATACAGGAAATAATTGTGGAGGATAGAAAATGGAAGCTAAATGATACCTTTCAGATTGGAATAGTAAAAAGGACTGTGCCTGACAGGGTGTGGTCAAAAGTCCTTGGGAGTCACAGGTCAGTGCCTGTGGAAAAAGGAGCTCCAGGTAATGACCCGTTGAGGCAGTGCAGATCTTGGGTAACAGGAATTAGAGACAGATCACCAGCTCCAAGTCCTTCTCTGAATGTAATTCCTTCTAGTGTTTAAGACCTAATGCAGGGGCCCAGCAGATGTCATAGCAGCTAGGGTGCTAGACTCCCACATAGTAGATCTCAGTTTCAGACCCAGCAGCTTGAAAGCACACAGGGAAAAGGAGAAATAAAAGGTGGCAGGACTGAACAACGGAGGTTGCTGCATTTGAAAATGAAGTGAGAATAGAGGAGCAGAAGAAGGAGAAAAGAAAACATCTGAGACTGAAAGGGAACAGTTAGAGAAAGAGTTAAAACAATCTCTGGAATATAATTTGGATCAAGAAATAAAGAAAAATGCTGAATTAGAGAAAGAGATAAATCCCACTCATTGGTATCTACCCAAAGGACAGAAGAATACTTAATCGGAAAAGTGTTTGCACATTGATGTTTATTGCGGCACTATTCACAATTGCTAAGTCATGGAACCAACTCAAATGCCCACGAACTGATGAATGGTTAGAAAAACTGTGGCACATATACTCAATGGAATACTATTCATCCACAGAAAACAACAAAACCCTGGCTTTTGACAGGAAGTGGATGAATATGGAAGACTTACTGCTGAGTGAAGCAAGCCATGCTATGAAGGAGAGGCATTGTATGTCCCCACTTAATATATACCGAGTGTCTGCACTGTATGACTGAATCTAATTGACTAAAGGATATAGAAACACAGTATATAGATGTAAATACCAGATATAGTGTGTGTGAAAGAGGAGGGTCTGAGGAAGGACATTTGGGAGAGGGACAGGGAGGCAAAGCATTAATGGCACGAAGAGGTGTGGTATTATCTGTTGAAGATATTTTGTAGTTTTATCAACAGTACTAGGGAGAAATGTTCACCTGTTGAAATATCCATTTTGTAAGAAAAATACTAATGTGACTGAATGTATGGAAGAAAATGAAATGAAAAAAAATTTTTAAAGAAAAGAAAAAAAAAAAAAGAAATGGCAAGAAAGCAGTTAAATGGTTGTGAAAATGGAGAAATTAGTTTCCAAGGAGATTTAAAAGCCAGACAATTTAAAATGAATACTTAAGTTAGTATGTTAAAATATAAGATTGATGATCTTACAGCAAAACTGGAAACTGCATCTTCAAAATACATATATCTAGATGCAAAGAATTGAGTTCTTCAGCGGAAATCGTCATCTATGAAAACAAAATAGGAAAACAGTATGTTCTCTTCTATGAAACAAATGTGTAAAACTAGAGAAAAATAAACTGCAGTTAGAACAAGAAGTAGTAAACCTGACAAGTTACATAGAAATAAAGATGATAGAACATGTTCAAGTAGAACAGTATAAACAGGAGATTGAAGGAAGAGCTAGACAAAATATGGTAGAAAAATGAAAAGAAGTGACTCTATTTATTTGTAGGTAAAAACTTCAACCAATACTTTTATTAAGTATAAAGTAAATTTTTATTTAGTATTAAAATTTATAGTTATCCATAATAACCTAATTATATGTGACTTAGCTACATTTTAACAGTCATAACAATATTACAACTTATGTAATCAACAGAATCAAAGCACATTTGTTGAAAAACAAACAGAATATTTAAACTATTAGTACTTTCTAAAAGATCTGACAAATATAATTCAATTTTAAAAACTTTTTTCTTATATAGTTGCACTTATATCATTGTCATCTTAGAAAGGACTCACATGGAAGGAGAAAAGTCTATTTTTACAGGTACAAGCAGCAGCCCAAGAAAACTTAGAGCAGTGAAGAGAGAGTAATTATGCTTCAATAAGACTTCAGATGGAATTCAGAATTAAAGATCTGGAATTTGAACTTTTCACAATAAAAAAAAGTTTCAGGAGGGAAAAAAAACACACAAAAACCATTTTTCTTGAAATTAAAAAAAATGCATATTTGAGGACTGCAGTAACCTGCATAGTCCCAGCTATGTTCATTCTACTCACTGAGGTTTATGCCTAAAGTCAGACTTGTGTTCATGGATATGTATATATCAGCTGCGCTTGCTATTGGAAGTGTTTTGATTAATTAAGTTCATTAACAAATAAATAAGATGGGGGGAAAGGCATAGAAAGCAACCATGGATACCAGAGATGGTATGGGAGGAGGGTGAGACACGGCAGAGGGTGAGAGAGAGGGAATCAAGGATGGCAAAAATAACAAAATATACAAGAAACAAATGGAAAATTATTTGTTGATGATAACATGTATGCTGATGTGCTTGACTGAGCCAATTTACAGTGTATTCTGGATGGGAAATCTCATTTTGTTTGCTGTAAGGATGTATACTGAACAAATGTAAATAAATTTTTTTAAAAAAGGAGCTTCTTAGGAAGATTCTAATAAAACAGAATTGGAAAAAATATAAGCAACTCTATCTAGAAGCATCACAAATTAGAAAATCATTATCAGATAAACTGAACAAGACTAATGAGGAGTTAGCCGAAGTCAGTGCCCAACTTACTACAAGATCAGTCCTAGAGCCACGTTGCGTTGGAAACCTTAATAATAGTTTAGTGCACAACAGAAATCTTATTTAAGAGAAACCTCAGTGATACCTACCTTAATCTCATGGCCTTCAAATAACAGCATAGAGAACTATTTGTTCAAGATGCATCAGAGGTTGGAATGAAGTATAACTAGAGAACTAAGAGAAGCTGCTATTGCATTTGCATCTATATCTTGTAGAGTTCTCCTTGAAGATCTACTGATTTGTCAAACTGAACTCAAGATCTACTTTTGGGAGCATCTCAAGAATATGAACAGATCTTGAAGAAAAAGTATATGATCTGAACTATTTATTGACGGCTTTCATAACCTTTTAGTTGCTTTCCATTAGCTACATGACATGTAAAAATCTTTATTAAAGACTTTTTTATCAAAAAAAAGAGAGGAAAATAAAAGAAAAAAGAGAATCACACTGGGTGCGTATGTATTCGTACCCAGAATCCCAGGAGGAGAATGGAGGAGAAGGGATTGCCGTAAGGCCATCCCCACAAGGGGGTAATTTCTCACTTTCCCTCTCACTGTCACCCTCTGTCTCTCTGGTGAGTGCACACACCTGATGGCAAAAACATTAGACAAAGAAAAAGATTCAAAGTAGCGATCGGAAGAAAATGCCCAAGATGGTTTCTTACGAGTGGAGGATTTGATTCAGAGGACATTTAGGAAGCTCTTAAGGAAACTGTAATAGTAAAAAGGTCTGAGACCTATTGTTTTCAAATCTTGTTACTTGAGACATGGCAAATTGTGGTTCTGAAATAACAAGGCACTGCACAGGCATGGCTTTCTGAATGGAAGTATGCTGCCTTTTGAAAAAGTCTTAAGCAAACCTCATTTAATTTTTTCATGTTCCTGTGTTCTTTTCATTTCTCAGAAACCAATTTCGGAGGTAAATAGTTATCTGTCAAATTCACTAGATTTAACAAATGTAATATAATTGTATAGTTCTTTGCTATTTGCCGATGACTCTTCTTATGCCTAGATTGCTGAAGGAGCTCATTTATTCATGATATTAACTTGTTGATCTAAATCTTAGGCAACTTAGTTTCCAAATAAATAGACATTTATAATCTTTTAATATGATACTGCAAATGTAAGGCTAGTATTTATTATGGGAATAATTCTTTTTTTTTTTAGAGAGAGATTTCTTGCTATAGGGCATGTGTGCTTATTAGGGAGACAGAGAGACAGAAAGCAAGAAATCACATTCCCAGGGGTGATGGCCATGCCACAATCCCTTCTCTATTCTTCTCTTGGGATCTTGGGCACACATGCACATGTGTCCAGTGTGAGGTTTAAGCCAATGGGTCCAGGGCTCAACCACAGTTGACTATGCGGGAATCCAGCAATGTAACCATTACACTATATGCTGGTTCTGGGAATAAATAATTTAAGTACATGGGTTTATTTTCAATTTTTTTTCTTAGTACTCCACAAGTTGTGTTACTCTAATAGCTCTCAGTTTATTGCAATCAACTCTTTACATTTTTAAGTATTTATTATGAATATTTCTAATCCTGGTCAGAAATAACAGACGATAGACTACATTCAGGCCTTGCTTGACAGCTATGTGAGTGGGAAAACCAATTGATTTGTTTTTATATTAGTTCACAAAAGACACTAACAAAGTTAACTTTAAAAACGTATTCATATATTATTGGGTTGACACCATAGCTTAGTGGTTAATGAGCCAGGTCCCATAAGGCCAAACATGGTTGAATCCCAGTGCAGGAAACTTGAAAAGCATACCGGGGGCAGCTTGTGGTGTGGTGGTTAAGGGACTAGATTCCACAGGGCTGACTGGGTGGTTGGATTTCTGGACCTGGTGCCTTGAGAAATATCAGTCATGGTGTATGCATGCCCCAGATCCTGAAAGATGTGGAAAAGGGATTGTGGCATGACCATCTGCCATAGAGATGTGCTTTATCACTTTCTGTCTCTTTTGGGCATGCCCTCTAGCAAACTATTAAAAACCAAATGAAACAGAAACAGAAAAGCGTGCTAGGTGGGCTAGGCATGTGCTCCACGATAAAGAAATGGAAGGGAAAGGATTGCAGCATGACTGCACCTTATTGTGTTTTTCAAGCTGCCAGGTCCAAACTTTAACTGTACATGTGAGATTCAGACACCTTAACCACCACACCACTGGATGGCCCTAAATGAAACTTTTAAGGTTTGAAAAATAGCTATTAAAATTGTATGGCAGAGGGTCCAGCAGGTGGTGCAGTGGTCATGTTGCTAGACTCCCACATGGCTGACCACAGTCCAAATCCCCGACCAGTGGCTTGAAACTCATGCTGGGTGCTTGTGTATGTGTGCCCAAGATCCTGGGAGGAGAATGGAGAAGGGATTGTGGCATGGCCATCTCTTGGGGTGGAGGGGTGAGTTCTCACTTTCCCTCTTACTGTCTCTCTCTCCCCAGTGAGCACAAAAAGCCTCTTGAAAAAAAAATGTTTGGAAGATTGCACAGCTGAACAATAAAAATAATAATAGTCCTATGTCCCAAGAATTGAAATAAACTCTTCTCATGCATTTTCTCATTGAATCCTCACAACACATTGTAGAGTGGGTATTTCAGATAAAGAAAATGAGGTATAGCATTTAAAGAATTTACCTAATCCAATAGCTAGTAAAAGGCAGATTCAAGGTTTAAAATCAGGTTTCTGATACCAATGCCTTATATTCCTGGAAAGTTTCTTAACCAGTTTTAGAATAATAAACATATGAATGTAGTTATCTTTCCTTGGATGCCATTAAATCTTATTCTTTGTTTTCAAAGTGTTTGGATTTCCCAGTTTAAAATTCTGACTATATGATTACCATATATTATGATGTTTAGCATCAAGGAAACTGGCTGATACATGCAAATACTCATGTTTATATCCATAATTTTTAAAGATGTTCATAAATTTGTCTTTGTAATATACCAAATTTTAATTTGTGCTTATGAAAACATGATTAGACACTGAAGTTACACTTGTGTCTACCCACTATCTAATTGTTCTATTCTGATTCTTAGGGCTTCCAGATGGTGTATGCTTCTTTGTCTTATGCCTGACTTCCTGGATAATTTCATGCAAAGGGTCAGGGATTTTTCATGTGTCTTTGACATCAGCTCTAGTTCAAGATCCCTTTGACTTTGATGGCTTGTTCAATGAATGATTCTCTCCAACAACTAGGTAACTTGTCAATGAAACTTATTGTTGACATAAATTGGTGATGATAACATGAATTTCTTCCTTTTTACCTCTTTGCACTGGTCCATCCTGGATATTTATATATCTTATTGGAAACTGAAAAGTTATTTGTGCCATTATTTAATTTGAGGTATTAACATCCATTTGGATTCTGAACAATCTTATTTATGATGATCTAGTGCTCTAATTAGTTAATGGGAAGGTATCAGATTTCAGATGCATGTGTTATTATTAATCCCGAGTTTGGTCTAGAATTAGAAATTCATGCTTATGTTCAGAAGAATACAATTACCTCAGCCAATGTTCAGGACATAACTCATTCACTAAGGTTTCTCTCTCTGCTTTGATGTTCTATGAATTTGTACATATTTGATGTTGTCTTCAAGTCTCCCACCAAGACCTTTCCTCATTCTATTGAACTGAGTAACCTTTGAAGAATTTAAAAAGATGACCCTTTGACTTTTCATTTTATTTTATATTACTTTCTTGCATTAAAGCATATTTAAAAGGAAAACTAATATAGAAAAGAATACCCATAGGGAAGTATATCAGAATTGAATCTCACGTTCTTTGCAACTTCCCCAAGGTCAGTTTTCAACCTACATCGTCTTCATAATAAAGCACATGATTTCATATAACACCTGTCGCTATGTTGACAATAAGACAAGGGTATCTGGAAAAGCTAATAGTGCTTTTCTGACTTAACTTTTGGAATGTGTAGTGATGTAGAAGCAGCAACAATGCAATTAGTAAAGGAAAAGTCAGGAAACCCATGTAGTGAAGCATTGTCTGTTCTCCAAATCAAGGAGAAAGGCCTTTGCCAACCATCTTCTCAAGAGTAGTTCCCAGGTGTCCAGACTTCCCCTTGTTTTAGTGTCTGGATTCTTTGAAAAGAATAACAATAAACGTTTCTAGGAAGAACATAATGGAAGGAAAGAGAGAAAAAGAGATGAAAACATAAGTAGCAGTGTTAGGGCTTCAGATTATCTCATTGAACTAAACCCCGAGAGAGGGGAAGTAGGGGAACGGAAATTGCACAAAGGTGTAAATGGGAAGGAACAGAAGGCATGGATGTATAGCTTGCTATCACTTCTATGCCAATCAACACAGCCTGTGTGATTAACAAGTTAAAAGGCATTAGCATTTTATATAGCAACGTACATGTACCTGTGGCTATGCAGGATTATTTGAGCACAGATAAAATACGGAAGGAGTCATATCAATTGCTAACATGGGTTACCTTGGAGATAGTGTCTATATGGAGAATTGGTAAGGTGGCAGACAGCAAGTGGGAATCAAGAAAAAATAAGATGAAGCATCTATGTGTTCATAGGCATGAGATCGCTAAGATTATAAAAGAACGAATAAAGGAATCAACTCCCTTTTAAACTTTTGGAAGACTCAGCACAGATAATCCCTTGGGAGTTACTAAAAGAGGTTTTAACTGGGCATGTCAAGTGAGGGGTTGAAGTTGTTCAGAAGACAATATGTTGTAGGTTATTTTATGCTGCTCTGGTACTCAGTTCTAGATTCTTTCCCCATAGTTTTCTTTTTTTGGAGGGCTATGGAAGGGATAATAATAGTGTATAGGATGTAGTGTATAGGATGGTTTTTCTGAGAAGATAGCAAGGTCTGTATTATACCTACAAGCAAAAGCAAAATAAAAACGAAAACAAAAAAACCACCATTGAGCAATTTGAGAAAACCATGAAAGTCCTCTGTCTGAAAATATCTAGCTTATATGAGATAAGTAGTCTTCAAAAGTTGAGGGACCAGCAGTTAGCACAATGGTTATGTTGTTGGACTCCCATGTAGCTGACCGCGGTTCAAGTCCTGGACCCAGTGGCTTAAACACATGCTGGGCGCATGTGCATGCGTGCCCAAGATCCCCAGAGGAGAATGGAGGAGAAGGGATTGCAGCGTGGCCATCCCTCCTGGGGGGTGATTTCTCACTTTCTGTCTCTCTGTCTCTGTCTTTCTGGTGAGCGCACGTGCCCTACAGCAAAAAAAAAAAAAAAAAAAAAAAAAAAAAAAAAAAAAAAAACTCTAAAAAAATGTTCACAAAATATGTGTATTATAAAAGAATTGTTTGTGCATTTAAAAAATCTTTGAACCAAAATAAACTCATGTTTTAATTCCATTTTTTTCTATGAAGTTTTTGGAATATACATATATATATTTGCAAGGCTGATTTAGTTTTAATAATAGTTTGGTGGCCTCAGGGTAACTGAACTGCTTACCTGTTGGCTAAAGACTTCCAGGGCACATATTTCACTTTTAAGAGTGAACATTTCTGCCAATAAGGTGGCATTATCCTTTACTACCTAACTTTGGGAAGCTGGCAGAGTTGCTTCTGATTTGCCCAGTAGATTACAAGTGAGCCACAAGTGGACTCAAGAGAAGGGAATTAAATGCCATTTTTAGATGAGGGAACAAGGTTTTGGAAAGCATATGAGATGAGAGATAAGATTGTGAACATCTCTGAGATAGGCAGTCAGCCACAGGTGCTTCACTGGGGAGGATTAAAGGACGAGGACAACTATAAGGGGATGTAATCAGGTTTCGATTGGTGCATGATGTGTATGTGGAGAACGTGGTGAATGATGGAGTTCTTGTGTCATGGGTTGCTTTCCTTGCATGATGTGCTTTCTTCTCTCTAGATCTTCTGAAAAATGAAAGTGTCTATGCTAGTAAGCGCCACATTATTTTCTTCTTTGACAGAACAGATCAAGTCTGCAAAAACAAAGCAAACAAAACTAAGTAAAACAAACATAAAAATGAACAAAAATCCAAGTAAAATACCCCAATATCCAAGGTAACCTAGAGTCTGGAGGATAGAAACAGAGTATACAGATAAAGAAAAGGGCTCTGGGTGGGGCGGGAAGGCAAATATTAGCGTTGAAAATTTTCATAGGACCCTACAATGGTAAAGGCTATAAAATGCACAGAATGAGTATGTATGTGCCTTTGGGGTAGGAATTATAGTGAGACGTCAATTTCTTAAATAAGACAGAAGAAAGAGTCATAGCAGTTGGAATAATAGTTATGTTTCTGGACTCCCATGTAATCAACCACGGTTCGAGTCCTGGACCCAATGGCTTAAACTCACACCAGGTGCATGTATGTGTGTGCCCTAGATCCCAAGAGGAGAGTGGAGGAGAAGGGATTAAGGCATGACCATTCCCCCGCCCCACACCGGTGGTAATTTCTCACTTTCTGTCCCTCTGTCTCTGTCTTTCTAGCAAGCGCACATGCCCTATAGCAAAAACCTCTCATAAAAAAAAAAGAAAAAAAAAGCTATAAATGATACACATTGACAGATTTTTTAACTCAGAAATTAAAAGCTTCAGTATGACAAAAAATAGAAGGTAATCAGATATGCTGGAAGAAAAATTCGACTAGAAAAATGATCCAAGAATACAAGAGACATTCCACAGAAAAGAAAATGTCTGTAGGGGAGAAAAAGTAATATCTTTTCTTAACGATGGTTCATGGCTGACACCTCTACAAAAAAAGACAGATTAACAAGAGACAATAAATAACAAATTTATTTAACCAAAATTTTATGTGACATGGGAGCCTTAAAATGATTATCCAGTGAGTCAGGGGAAACTATTTTCCATGCTAAGGCTGATGACAGAAATGGATAGTTGTAGAGAAACATGATTAGACAAAAGCAATGTGATTTAATAGCAATAAACTGGGAGGAACATCACCAAGGCCTGCTTGTTCAGATTCTTCCCTGTCTCTGTAGGACATTTCTTTCCTGTGTATAAGTTCCCCTGTCATGGGTGGATCTCTAGGAGAAGGGAGGAGTTCAGAGAGTGACCTTCCTATATTTTACGGCTTGCCTTCGGAGAGGGGAATTCTAGTTTCTAGAACCTGCTTTGAATGTGAAAGAGGGGATGGGCAAAAGGAAGACTGGAGCAGATCAGAGAGGCCTTCTTGTTTCTGAAATCCTCCCAATCTCCTTCAGTTCAAAATACTTCGCATACTAAGATACCATACTTTGGAATATCATATTTGAAGCCCTGAGGGGTTCAATAAATATAGGAACCATATTGTTTGTCTCTAAAATGCAAACTAAAGTCAAAATAAGCTACCATTTTCACCCATTAGATTCTGATATGTAATTGACAGAAATTTTTTGTATATAAATGTATATATTTAAGAATGTTTATTGTGGCAATTCTCTTATTCATACAAACTAGAATAAAGTGGAAGCTACCTTTACATTGGAAGATAATGACTAAATTTTTTAAATTATGGTATTTTAGACTACTGTGTAGTTAAGTAAAATAATGAACTGTATCTCTGAGGGTTGTCTTATTCATACCAATATATAATAAAATGAAAGCAGTGAGGATGAAAGTCTGACTACTTTTCCTATTCTAAGGGGCCTGGGGGAGTCATGTCCACAAACACTAATCTTGCTGTAACAGACTGCATTGGTCCCGTGGTTATGGGGTGCTCTCTACATCCCGTCTCTGTCATAACACTGTTAGACACAAAGAAAAATCTCCTTATCTCTGTTAAAGTTGAACACAGGCATTCTTTTTGATGACTGTATGTCTCTGGGAAACAAAGGCTGGTGTTTTTCAACCAATTACTAGCCTAAGAATTTTTTTTTTTTTTTTTTTTGAGAGAGTTTTTTTGCTATAGGGCACATGTGCTTGCCAGAGAGACAGAGAAAGACAGAAAAACAGAAGTCAAGAAACCACAGCCTGGGGGATGGCCACACAATAATCCCTTCTCATCCATTCTCCTTTCGGGATTTTGGGCATGCATGCACACATGCCTGATGTGAGTTTAAGCCTCAGGGTCCTGGACTCGAACCATGGAAGACCTTGTGGGAGTCCAGCAACCTAACCATTACACTATCTCCTAGTGTTTAACCTAAGAATTTTTAAACCCACCTATAATCTACTAACCCCTGCTTTTAGGTGTCTCACCTTTTTTGGGCCAGGCAGATGAAATGTGTAAATCCTTAGGCTGATTTACAATTTTGTGTCTCTTGCTCTCAGAGCTAAATAAAGAGAACTGCTACAGCTAAGCACCCTGAAAACACTTTGTTTTCTGGGTCTGGTCACTCAGATACATGCTTAGAATAAATCATTTTAATTATTTTAATTATTTCTACAAAGCTTGGTTATTTCCCTCAAAAATTAAAGAATGAGGGCCCAGCAGTTAGCGTAACGGCTATATCGCTGGACTCCCATGTAGTCGACCGCAGTTCACGTCCCGAACCCGGTGGCTTAAAACTCACACCGGGTACGTGTGCGTGCATGCCCAGGATCCCAACAGGAGAACAGAAGAGAAGGGATTGCAGTGTGGCCATCCCCCCGGGGGGTGATTTTTTGCTTTCTGTCTCTCTGTCTCTGTCTGTCTGGTGAGTGCATGCACCCTATAGCAAAAACCTCTCCAAAAAAAAAAAAAATAAAGAATGATATGTATATATGTATACTGGATTTTAAACATATGTATGAGGAAAATGAAAATACATGTGCCTATGATTAAGGAAAAGAAAAAGGAATTGTCGGTGGGATTGAAAACTACTGTTAACACCCACTTGAGGGGAGATTGAAGTCCTCTAAAGTCAGTTGAAAAAAATTGGTTCCTTTTTTTTATTTTCTTTTTGTGTACTGAGGCTGTGTAACAAGCTTATTTTTCCGGGTGTCAGGTAAAGATACAAAGGTGTCACATCCTCCAGATGTGAATAGTATGGCACCTGGTGTCCAGTGACTACTGCAGTGTGTCTTTGTTGGACAGAAGTTCATTTGCACATTCTTCCTGATAGGAGAGTCTAAAATACAGGTTGGTCCCAGTTGGTGAGACTGCAGAGAACAGCATTGTGCTCTGTATTTACTTTTTAGATGTAAAAAGCCAGATTTCTCTACATTTAAATGTAAAGTTTCCACCCTAATGTGAACATGCAATGTATGTTCACTGATGTATGCAGTTATGGTGCCTAAACCAAGCTTCCTTCATGAATATTCATAAAGACTTTTTCCACCTATTTAACATACATGTAAAACCGACACAGAAGCATAAAACTGACCCACAGTTCCCTTGTTCTGGAAAGTGGGTCTGAGATTTTTCTCTTGTCTCCTTGTTAGTTGACTCCACAGATGAAAGTGTTTTCTTTTCTCAGAAAACTGTGCCGTAGTGATTGGCTTCCGTCTGTGTTGGCAGTGAGCCCTTACTCAATAACAAGGTTGGAAAGGACACTTAATTTTACTTTATGAACATTTATATCTTTGGAAATGTTTCCACAAGCATGTATTATTGATGTTTTATCTGAAATACTAAAGGAAAAAAAAAAGGGCCATGTTTTGGCTAGCCCAGTTTTTGGCACAAATAAATATCTGTTGAATAAATAAATGAGTATCTTGGATCCATTATCACACTTATGTATGTCTCTGTATCCTACATAGAGGGAGTCTGGAATTTCTATAGTTAAATCCCTTAAAAAAATTATAGAGCTGGGACCAGCAGTTAGCATAATGGCTATGTCGCTGGACTCCCATGTAGTTGACTGCGGTTCACGTCCCGGACCCGGTGGCTTAAAACTCACTCCGGGCGCGTGTGTGTGCGTGCCCAAGATCCCGAGAGGAGAACGGAGGAGAAGGGATTGTGGCGTGGCCATCCCCCCTGGGGGGGTGATTTCTCACTTTCTGTCTCTCTGTCTCTCTCTGTCTGGCGAGTGCACGCGCCCTATAGCAAAAACCTCTCAAAAGAAAAATTATAGAGCTAATACTCTTTGTTCTTCTCATCAGGAAAATTGGTCCAGTAAATCAAGTTTTTATTCTGATAAATCAGTCCTACATAGTATCTATTGTCAAAAAATTCTGGTTAATCAACAACAACAGCAAATATAAACAACTCTACTGGTGGTAGTTTTTAGTTGGAGAATCAAAGATTTGTAGCACAGGTTTTCTAATTTAATTCAGTTTCCTGCCTTAATCAACTAGAAAATTCTCATTTCATGCAATTATAGATTTTTATTGCCTTCTATTATAGAATGTTTTCCTTAGGGAATAGACAATTTTTTAGAAAGGCTAATTTTCTGAAGTAATTAAAAAAAAATCATAGCACCTCAGTCTTCTGAAAATTCAGTTTGAAGGAAATCCAAGAACAATTTAAAATTCACTCCTATGTTACAGAATTTCATCATAAATCCATCAATACCTGCAAAGCACTAAGTGAGATCCTATGTTCCTTCTCAATATCTTATTTTTATCATCTGATTTCAACAGCTTAATTTTTGATGAAAGCATTTGTTTTTTCCCACCCATACTAGTATGTTTATTTAAACTGGGTGGGCAACTACACTCATTCTCAGCAAGAGGAGAAACGGGCCTTCCTCTGCTTTACTGTCTCTTCCTCATGCTTCCAAAGCTGCTACTACAAATGTTCTGGATTGTGAATTCATTATTTTACATGCAGAAAGTAGGGTCAGACTCATCTTTTCATGTAACATGAGAGTATCTCTGCATTTAATATGGACCACATGTATGGACCTGTGCATCACTGGATTGCCATGTAGTCAACCATGGTTTGAGTTCTGGACCCGGTGACTTAAAACTTACACGGGGCACATGTGCCTGTATGCCCAAAATCCTGAGAGGAGAATGGAGGGGAAGAGATTGTGGTGTGGTGTGATTTCTTGCTTTCTGTCTCTGTCTCTCTGTCTTTCTGGTGAGTATATGCACCCTATGTCAAGAGTTTATCTAAAAATACCAAACAAAAACAAAAACAAAAACAAAACACATGAGATAAAGAAGTGTCTGGGTTTCCTAATTCCTATATACCTGCCGTAGTTTAGGTGAATTAGCAGGAAGCTAAGCCCCTTCAGAAGGGAGAACTCACTTTGTTCTCTTCTCTGTAGACAGTTTGGAGGGGTTATGCATGTCAGGGTAGTGATACGGGTAGGAAGACTGCAGGTAGCTTTGAGAGTGTTTGATAATATGATATGAAATATGATAATATGCAAGGTTTTCTGTGTAGATAAGAAATTTTTCCAGGAGAAGGGGCAAGGGTTCCTCACCCTAGGAGGTTTTCTTAATTACCGAAGTAAGGAGGCACACAGGCAACCCTTAGGAGGCTGAGAGCTGAGGGGCAGACTGAGAGCTGTACATTTTTCTCTGGGGAGCATACATTTTTCTAAGAGATTAAGATTTCGAGGGAATGACTTTAATTCTGTGTAATTAGAGAGTGAGATAGAGCACAGAAACCCAATGAAGCAATCTCATTGTGTAAGATCCAGACTTCAAATAATTATGGGAAGCCTGGGAATGTTGGGCTGCTGATACTAAGTGCCATATAATGAAGAAATGACTAATGGAATAGAGACCAGACTCAAATAGAGGAGCACAGTGCAGATGATGGAAAAAGAAAGAAAATACAGATTAAACCCAGGGCAGAGATAATTTTTTACCCATACCTGATTGATGATTGTATTTACTCCCAATGAGGGGGGCTGGACTAGAGAGTTAATAGAAAAGCCACAGGATATTCAATTTGTAGTTTCAATAATTAGCATATGTATTCATGCTTAAGTTACTTTATAAATATATTCATGCTTAAATTACTTCAATTGCTTTATGTTAAGTCTTATTTCTTTGTGTGGAATTATATCTTCTTATCTTCCCTCCTGATGTGTAGATTAAATGGAAGTTGTCTCAGTCTAAAGGGTCTAGCAGGTATTGAACCCATTATAGTAAATTGCAGAATGATGCCTATGGTGCTACCACAGACTACTGACCCTCCACTGGCTATGTTCTCAGCACTACCCACTGTTATCAGACGCAGTCACCCAGTGGCTCTCTGGTCCATTTTTTTTTTTAATTGCCAGAGGACACATGCACTCGCCATAGAAAGACATAGAGACAAAGAGAGAGAACAGAGGGAGAAAGCAGCCCCCAATGGGTTATAGTCACACAACCCCTTCTCTTCCATTTGTCTGTCCTGTTGAGATTTTGGGCACACATGCATGTGTATTTTTCAAGCCACCAAAGGTGGGATTTGAACTGTGATCAGCCATGTTGGATCTGACTTCTGTAACCACAAGGCTGTGGGGCCAGCCCTCGCTGGTACGTTCTTGATCTAGGTACATGGACCAGAGAATGTAGTGAAATGATACAGTCAGAAGTGGTTGCTATCTGAATCACACTGACTGATCAATTGAGGAAATAGTCATGAAATTAAATTAGAATCACATTTAGAATACATTCTCTAGGGTAATTTTTAAAAAAAATCATTGGTTTTAATTACAAATTCTGATTCGGTAGTAGGTTTGGAGTAAGGCCCAGACTTTTGCCTTTTACATGAGAACCCCAGGTGAATCTGGTACAGGTGGTCCACCACACCCACACTTTCTGAAACATAGCTTTAAGGAAAATTTGGTCCCTGAGCTAAGCAATTCGCTGATTTATTAGAGAGTAAACAATTAAAATTTCACAGTAGATATTTCCGGTCTGTGTGTGGAGAAATGAGCTGAAATTCAAGTGTTGTCAATAAGCAGTTTCTTTGGCCCAGGTGGCCTGTCACTCTTATGGCTGTTGTAAGCAGTTTCCACATCATATAGATACTTCCTTTCTGAGGAGATGCCAAATCTGATTACAATAAATATAGAAAAGGAAAGAGGGGAATGTTTTTCATAAAGATTAAAAATAATACCCTGAATTCAATTCTTCACAAAGCCAAGTGAATCAGTAAAACTGACAGCTGAACTAGGCAGAAAAAGGCACCGTTGCAATGGCAAAAAGAGGCTCTGAGGTTAGATGTGAAAAGTCAGCAAAATGCACCACAGAGAAAGGCGAGGCTCAGCTGTGGGAATGTAGCTGTGGCACAATGCTCTGCAGTGCCATAAGTGATATGAAAGATCAGGGTTTGGATCCTGGGTTGATCTAGACACTCTAAGTACATGCATGTGTATGTAATCCTAGGTGTTTGGAAGGTTGAGGGGAGGTTCATGATGTGAGACCTTGTTGAGGGTTATTGTCTTTCTCTCATGAAAGAAAAATAAATGAGATTAAAAAGAAAAAAGATAAAGGAAAGACAGTTTTCTGGGTTCAATGGTAATCTGAGGGAGAGCTTTCTCTTTATGGGAGGTTTCCTGATTTAGCCATGTGAGTTACACTACATACATAATGTGTGGACTTATTTAGTTAATTTTTGAGTAATACTTATATAGAAAAAATGTTGGAGAGTGTATTTACAGAACTAAGAAATCTGAGTTCTCCTGAAGAGACATAAAAGGATCTGAAATAGGATACTTGGTGGAGATCACACTCCAGAGCTTGTCCCTATAGTCCTTGAACTTTAGGTCTATTGTCATTTTTTAAATTGGCTTGATCTCCAAAGAAGGTAACTCAACACTGATTTAAAGCTCTTCTCCTACCTCCTTTTTAATTTCATTATTGGTAAGATCAAATCTTTAATAATTATTGTAATTTTTTGAGAGGATTTTTGTTATAGGGTGCATGCACTTGCCAGAAAGACATAGAGACAGAAAGTGAGAAATCACCCTCCTGGGTGGGGGGTGGCCATGCTGCAATCCCTTCTCCTCCATTCTGCTCTCAGGACCTTGGGCATGCATGCACATGCGCCTGTTGTGAGTTTAAGCCACCGGGTTCGGGACTCGAACTGTGGAGGACTACATGGGAGTCCAGCAACACAGCCATCACGCCAACTGCTGGTCCCGATTATTGTAATTTTGACTTGGCTTAGAGAACTCTCACAACCTAAACCTCAGCTGTAGTGATTGGTGAACAGTGAACACTTAGTCTGAACTTCCTCTCCTTTATTCCCACATTGACAAAGATGCTGAAAAGCCGCGAGGAACATGATACAGTTAAAATGACGTGAGTGGGAGTGGGGATAAGTGGACTTCATAAAAAACACACGAAGGTGTCTGATTCCTAATCCTGAGGACCTTAATGCTCTACTCCCAGTACCTCCCTGTCTTCCCACTTCATAGCTACACTGAGCAAGCTCATCGCTGGGTACACACGGAAGACTCTTAATCCAAGGAGTCCTCAAAAAGTTCATGGGAAATGCACATTATGAAAAAATATGCATGGATCTCAAAAAATTTTGCACCAAAATAAACCCAGACTTGAATTCTAATTTTCCATGAAAATTTGGAAGCCCTTTCATAAATATTGCTTGGAAGACAACATATGCTCTATCAGTATTAACTATTAATAGAACTAATACACATCTTTCTTTTGAATTCATCTCATCTTGATTCATGTGTTTAGTCAGGTGTCCTTTTGGAGTGTTAGAGGGGCCATTGCAATTCCGTGTCATCCCTCCTGTTCATGTTAGCAGTCTGTGCATGACACTCCCATGTTTAAATGGCTGTGGTAAGCACTTTGAGGGGGAGACAACGGTAAAGTAATGGATACTACATTCTATTTCAGAGGGAAGGTGTTGGTTAAAAGTAAAACTAAATAGGTTCTATCACTTCATGCATTTGAGACCATTTTCTTTTACTAAGCTTCAGTTTTCTCAACTGTAAAAAACAGTATCTACTTCAAGGGTTTCATGAAGATCAAATGAAACAATTATAGCTGTCCAATTTAACAAGTAAAAATAATGTTTTAGTGTAAGTTATGTCCTATCCACAAATTCTGGATACACTGATACTAAAACTTTAACTGAAATTTAAATTTAACTGATATCCTGAAATTTACCTGGCATCCCTAGAAAAACCATGTGATAATAGCAACCATTTTCGGAGTGCCTGTTTCATGTGCCAGGCACCACTAGGTATGTCAATTACACTGGCCATAATTCTAACAGTAACTAAAGGAAGTTATTACTAACCCTATTTTGCATCTGGCTTGTGGAAGTTTTCCAAAATCAAATAGCAGAGGGAAAATTCAAAGCCACTATATTGTGCTATTTCTTTAGGAGAGGAAAATACTTTGAAACTGGAAAGTACCCCAAAGTGTTTATGGTCTCTGTGTTCATAACCTTTGCTCTAAGTACAACAAAGAAACAGTCATAAACAATGGGAAAATGGAGATTAAGAACTGCCATCAAATGTAGAAGAAAGTTTGTACTTACCTTTCAATTTCTGGAAGTATATGTTTCTAGGGAACCAAGGTAAGGACAATATAACAACACCACAGTGTATTATTTAACAAATGGGATTATCTGGTAAAAAGCCAGAGCAGAGATTTATTGACTGACTAAAATACATTAGTTGTATAAGCAAGTGTATTCACGGATTTACCTTTTCAGTAACCTTTCACATAACCAGAAAAATCCTAAATACTGGTTATCATTGTCTATTACAAAGGACAACTAAACAAAAGTGGTGTCAGAGATTTTTTTCTAACTGCTCCCTTCCCACTCTTCCACCCACCAGTACCTTCCAATTATGCCAGTGGGTGACAACAGATTCAGCTTAATCACCTCTACTTTCAGTCTTTCAATATGGTCAGAAATTAATTCATTTAACAAGCATTTATACAGCACTTCCCAGACAGTGTTTGAAACACTTCACAAATTCTAACTCTAATTTATTTAATTCTCATAGCTACCCTACAAAGCAGGCATTATTATCATCCCCTTAGAAATTTAGAATGGTCCCCACAGGTTCATGTTATAACCTTGTGATGGCTGGATGATTCCCTAAAGATGTCCCTGTCCTAATCCTTGGATCCTATCAGTAGGTTATATTACATAACAAAGAGATCTTCTGATGTAATTAATGTTACAGATTAAAATAGCGAATTTACCCTGGAATTGAGGTGAGCACGATATAATCACAGCCCTTAACCACAGAGTACTTTCCCTGGGTGGAAGCAGAGGAGAGGCTAAAAAAGAAGAGTTAGAAGCATGAATAGGACCTGAGGTGTGTTGTTGTTTTAAAATGGAGGCACAGGAGGACAGCAATGACTGGTGGACTTAAGTTGCTGCTAGGGACTCACAGCTAGTGAGGAAGCAGGAACTCAGTCCTGTGGCTGTAAGAAACATGACTCTGCCAACAATCTGAGTGGGTTGGAAGGCAGCTTCTCTCTCAGGGCCTTTAAATGAGAGCTTGGATCAGTTGACACCTTGATGTCATAATTTTTTTTTTTTAAGTACAAGAAGAGATTTCTTTTTAAAAAAATCACTTATTTTATTTATTATTATTTTTAAATTATTTTTAAATAATTTTTAAAAATTACTTTACATTCATTCACTGAGCGTTGTCACAACATACAAAATGTGATTTCCTATTTAAAATATGGTTATATTCATTCTACTCAGATTTCATACTTTTAATACCTGGAGCAAAGGAACCAACTGAGCTAAGGAATGGTATCTTAGTTCATGATTGTGTTGCTATCAGAAATACAGAATACCGGATGATTTACAAAGAAAGAGATTTCTTTCTTTCTTTCTTCTTTTTTTGTTCTTTTTTGGAGAGATTTTGCTCTAGGGCACGTGCACTCGACAGAAAGAGAGAGACAGAAAGATAGAAAGTGATAAATCACCCCCCCCCCCAGGGGGATGGCCACGCTGCAATCCCTTCTTCTCCATTCTCCTCTCGTGATCTTCGGCATGCACGCACACGTGCCCGGGGTGAGGTTAAGCCACCGGGTCTGGGACGCAAACCGCGGTTGACTACATGGGACTACAACGACATAGCCATTATGCCAACTACCGGTCCCATCAAAGAAAGAGGTTTAAAGACTCAAAATTCTGGCATCTGAAAAGTTGGAAGTTGCTGGCCTTGTGTGAGGCCAGCCTGCAACATGACCAACAGAAGCACAGGGAATGGTGGACACGCACAGAGAAAGCAGGTCGTGAGCAGCTCTCTTTTATAGCGAGCAGCTCTCTTTTATTGCAACCAGCTCTTGTGAGATCTAACCCTTCTCATGAGAACTAGAACTCACTGTATCTTGGAAAACATTATTAACCTGTCCATGAGAATGGTGCCTCCATGATACAATCACTGTGATCAAGTCATCACCCACTAGGTTTTACTGATTCTCAACACCAAATTCCAAAACATGAAATTTTGGGGGACAGAGCATAACATGGTGAAACAATACATTCATTTTGGTTTTTCTTTTGTTTTGAGAGACAGAGAGAGAGAGAGAGAGAATATGCATGTGGGAAGTAGAGAGAAAGGTATTTTTTTTTTTTTTTTTGAGAGAGAGATTTTTTGCTATAGGGCGCATGCGCTCGCCAGACAGACAGAGAGACATAGAGACAGAAAGCGAGAAATCACCCCCCAGGGGGGATGGTCACTCCGCAATCCCTTCTCCTCCATTCTCCTCTCGGGGTCTTGGGCATGAATGCACATGCGCCCGGCGTGAAATTTAAGCCACCGGGTCCGGGACGTGAACCGCGGTCGACTACGTGGGAGTCCAGCGACATAGCCATTACGCTAACTACTGGTTCCCATAGAAAGGTATTTTTAATAGAATCTTCCCATGTAGTGATCCCCTTGCCCCAGCTTTCCAGTTAGCTAGTATTACTGCTGCATGTTACCATGCCTAGCCTTTCTAGGTTGGGCCAGAAACCAAACCTGGGTTTCCAATGAGGACACAGCCATCACCAAGCAGCACTATCCTGCTTGCACTACCATAGCACCATATTGTTTTAAGCTGTTACCCGACATTGACAGCATTAACAGAAAAGGAATACCGATCACATCATTGTTGGGAATCATTTTTTACATTTCAATATGGTAGTCACATAATCCTCAGCTAACCAGAGTATTTAGTAAAGCAGAATATTTCTGTCTGTAATGATTGTGCTGTGCAAATGTACTTTATAGTACACAGGTACAAAGGGTTGGTACATATTTCCTCAGATAATAAACTCCACCCAATTCTGAGACTCAGTTCCTGGATCACTGATTTACCTGAAGGGGAAATCAGGCTCCCAGGAGACTCAGTAGAATGGAAGAGGAAGAGGTTCCTGAAATGCTGATAGGGCAAAGCAGCAGAGAGGGTCAAGAGCACAGACTCTCAGTAGAGGTCTGACTTACT
Organism: Tupaia tana; assembly: GCA_026018925.1. Lineage (NCBI taxonomy): Eukaryota > Metazoa > Chordata > Mammalia > Scandentia > Tupaiidae > Tupaia > Tupaia tana. The sequence goes on from JAKSZU010000002.1 coordinate 73,461,285, forward strand.
TCCAGGTTTATGACCGTGGGCAAGCCACTTACCATCTCCGAGCCTTAGTTTGTTTGTTTGTTTGTTTATTTATTTATTTATTTATTTTTTTTTTTTTTTTTTTTTTTTTTGCCATAGGATGTGTGCACTCACCAGACAGACAGACAGAGATAGAGAGATAGAACGCGAGAAATCACCCCCCAGGGGGGATGGTCACGCTGCAATCCCTTCTCCTCCATTCTCCTCTCAGGATCTTGGGCTCGCAAGCACACGCGCCCAGCTTGAGTTTTAAGCCACCAGGTCTGGGACTCAAACCTCGGTCGACTACATGCGAGTCTAGTGACATTGCCATTACGCTAACTGCTGGTCCCAGCCTTGGTTTATTTTTAAAATATGAATGGCAATAGGAATAATACCCAGGGTCGCTGTCATGATTTCATGAGTTAATATATGCAGATTTCTTGGCCTATGATCTGAGTATTGCAAAGACAGTCTATGCATTAGCCATGACTAGTCTCTATTGCAGAAGCATTTCACAGAGAGGTGAAGAGAGAAATGCACCAAATAAAGAAAAGTCAAAAGGCTTGGGAATCAGAGAACTGGAAATTAAAATAACTTTAAACCAATTGAATGAGTACAAATGAGAAAACTGGATAATGCCAGTGTTGGGGAGGATGTGAGGAAGAAGCACCACCCTCACTGCTGTGGAGAGTGTGAGCTGTGCAGTCATTCATTGAGAGCAATCTGATCTTACTTAGTCAGGATGAATATACACACCCCTATGTCTTCATTTAAGTTCTGTCTGACTCAGATGCCAAGACAAGGATTTGAGTGGCAGCGGCTTATTTAGGACACACTGGTAGAAAGGGAAGGCATTCAACAACAGGTATGTCTGCCAACATGTTAGCACTGTGAGTCACTGTATTAACTGGCAGCTTTTTGTTCTCTTTAGGTTTTTGCCATAGGGTGGGTGTGTTCACCAGAGAGAGATAGAGAGAGGGAAAGTGATAAATCATATCCCCCCACCTTCAATCCCTTTGAGGGAGGATGGCCACTCCTTAATCCCTTCTCCTCCATTCTCCTCTCAGGATTTTGGGCACCCATACACATGTGCCTGGCATGATTTTCAAGACATCTTGTCCAGGACTTGAACCATAGTTGGCCATGTGGAAATCCAACACTTTAACCACCATGCCACCTGCTGGCCCATTAATTGGCAGCTTTTAGGAAACAATATTAAACAAGAGCTTCACAGTTATCCCACTCAAGGACCAAAAGCAATGGGTTATTTAATGTTCAGCACTCATTATTCATTTGTTGAAAGTTGCTGAGAAAGCCCACAAGCAAACGGAAACAGACGCTGGCAGCTGGCTGTGGAGGAGGCTGCCCCGTGATAGGAGGTCAAGGAAGTGTAGGCATGGCACTGAATTCCATGCCTGGGGATCAGTCTCAACAATGACCACTACATTCCATATGGGACATACCTGAGGATGTTCTTTGCAGCATGATTGGTGATGGCCAAAGTTCTCAGCAAACTGAGTGACCATCACCAGGCAAGTGGATAGAATCAATGTGGAGAACGTGCACACAGAATATCGCCACATAGTATAGTTAAAAGTAACAGATTTGGTTACACATAGCTACATGCTGAATCTCAAAAATAATCCTGAGTGGGAAAAGAAACAGAATGAGATCTATAAAACACACACACACACACACACACACACACACACACACACACACCACACACACACACAAAACCCTGAGGAGCATTTTGCAGCAATACATTTAACCGGAAAATTCACATAAATGAATCAGAATCATTTTCTAAAGGGAAGTGGAGGAAAGGAATTGGCTATGGGAATAAGATAATAAGTAAGTAAATAGTTGATTTTTTTTTTCTATACAAAAAGGAAACCGTGTCTAGAACATTGGTGATTATGTGCCATAAACTGAGGACTGTGAATAATTCAACAACCTGCATCTGACATCTGAGAGAAAAAAATATACACAGTTATTTCTGATTCTCTCAGTTTCTTTCTCAAATCCAGAGGGCTTGTTTGTTCATTTTCCATAGTTTACCTAGGGTAGGATAAGTCCACTGCATGAGGATGGTGACTAGAGAGAGAGAGAGCAGTGGGTGGGGGCCAGAGCGCTGGTGGGGCCAGCTCTGGAGGAGGAAGGAGGTCAGGTTGGGGGTGGAGTGATTCCCTAGGCCTACCCACATGAAGAACCCAGAGAGTTAGCCAAGCTAAGCTTAAACCAACCTGGCAGAGCAGCCGGGGATGATGCCAAGGCAAGAAGGGAGCTGGAAGGAGAACCAGGCTGTGGCAGCTCCAGGTACAGGGTGAAATGCAGGCCCCGTGTTCACAAAGTGGAGTTCGAGGCAAAGTCAGATGGGTGATGCCTCAAAGGTTACTTTTGTAAGATTTGATCTGCCACTGCTAGTTACTGAGAAATATGTTTTCTCTCTGCTAATGAAAGAGTATTAAAATTTATGTAAAATATTAAGTACAATATGAAGGTGAGTAAACTAAAGGTGTCTCAAATTTTGATTGTAATATAGTTCATATAGAAATAGTGGGCTTGCTTTCCAAAAGGGGAATAATTATTTTTTACCACTTGATTCCTTTATAACTCTTTTTAAAAAAATTATTCATTATTATTGTTATTTTTAATTTTGACTAGAGAAAGACAGAGAGAGAGAGAGAGAAGATGAGAAAGCAAGCCACTATGTCTGGGACTTGAACCACAGTTGGCCATGTGGGAGTCCAACACCTTAACCACCATGTCACCTACTGGTGCTTGGTTTTGTAAACTCTTAACTTTTCATTTTAGAAATCTTTTTGTACTACTTGTCTTTTGTGAGTTCCAGCCAGTGCAGTGCAAATATTTAACAGGTATTATGTAGTAGATTGTCTTGTGCAGCATGCATGAGAATTTTCTTGACTTAATTTGAAAAAAACATAATGAATGTAAGGTACTATTCCCAGTACAGTTATGCAGATAAAGATGAAAAAGTCATAGTCTATAAATTTGATTGTCTTAAGGGTATAGTATGCTATTAGAAGTTAGGGCATGTCAAAAACAGCCAAAACATTTCTGATAAGGTGGGTAGTTTTCTGTTTGTTTATTTTATTTATTTTTTAATTTTATACCACACTTACAGAAGAAATTTAGAAATAGGGCTCTTGCTTTAAAACCAGGACCTGAACCAAGGGCTCAGAAAAATTAGCAGTGTTTGCAGATGGTTATAGAGGCCTTATCTTCCATCGCAGACTGCTCAGCTCTCCTGAGTTGTAATTATGAAGCGTTCTGGCTGATCTGCTTAGCTAGATGGATGGTAAGATTATCTTTGCCTTCTCAGCCACGTGATACTGAACTCTGATCGAATGAAACAGTTCACGGTGGCAGAATGCCTTCTCTTTGCACATGTAAAAAATCTTATTAAATGGCAAATTATAAAATCTAAAATCTCCAAGGAAACTCCCAGCTGAGATATTTTGTTTGTATTCTTCATAATAGAGCTTTCCTTTGAAGCAGCTGCTGTTTCAAAGGAGATTGGAGGCATTTAAAAAAATCTGGGTCACTCTTCATGCGTTCCAGAAAGAAATCTGTGATAGACTAAGTCCTAAGGACCCATCTGTAGCTATGTGGGAATTGTATGAGGTTGTAAATAAAGCCGGTGGGGGGTCCAGAGCAGCTTTCAAATCCTGACCTTCGGTGCCAAGATTGCCAAACATTGAAAACTATGAATGGGGAAAAAACAAAAAAATGGAGTCTTTATGCAAATACACAATTAGAATGCTAGTTAACTTCACTTTAATAATGAGGATTTTAATATTGAAGAAAGGATGACAAAGGAATTGGGTCACATGGTTGGACCTCTACAAATAATTTTTTTCCTAACAATTGACCGTTCTTAAAAGGAGTCAAGTTAACTGCGTTTTGGTTAGAAAAGTCACACTGGGAAGTCAGCAGGTGGTGTAGTAGTTAAGGAGCTGGACTCCCACGTGGTCAACCATGATTTGAGTCCCGGGCCTAGCAGCTTGAAACTCACACTGGGCACATGTGTGTGCATGCCCCAAATCCCGAGAGAATGGAAGAAAAGGAAAAATCACCCTTGCGGGTGATTTCTTGCTTTCTCTCTCTCCATCTCTCTCTGTCTCTCTGGTGAACACATGTGCCCTATAGCAAAAAAATCTCTCCTAAATAAGTAAATAAATAAATAAAAGAAAAGTCATATTGGTCGGTTTTAGAACAAAAGGATGTTAACAGTACTTACCTCTGATTGGAAAATGGTTCAAGTGGCATAAGGTGGAAGGTTTGTTTCTGAGTTTTTTGATGTCACACACAAACTTGGAGACTTTCTTGATACTTTTTAAATTTTCTAAATGTTTTGTAATAAACACATTGTAGGATGAGGCTGTATAGAACAGGGGAAGAGGGCAGATGCCGGAGCTATCAAACTTGACTCTGCTGATTACCATCTGTGTGACCTTGTGAAAACGGCTTCATGAAGGGAATGGCCATGTTACTGCTAGACAGTGGTGAAAGTTCCGGCTGTCCACTAGGCCTCCTCCGACCCCACCCCATGCAAGAGAATGTGCTGTTTTACTTTCATGTTCATTTTCTTCTTAATGACTATGATATGCTTGACTCAGTCTTCAGGGAGCATTACCTAAAAGAGACATGGTCAAGTAATCAGAAACAGATTTTTCTTTTTTTTTGGAAAGGTTTTTTTTTGCTATAGGGCACGTGCGCTCGCCAGACAGACAGAGAGAGACAGAGAGATAGAAAGCGAGAAATCACCCCCCCAGAGGGGATGGTCACGCCGCAATCCCTTCTCCTCCATTCTCCTCTCGGGATCTTGGGCACGCACGCACACGCACCCGGCGTGAGTTTTAAGCCACCAGGTCCGGGACATGAACCACAGTCGACTACGTGGGAGTCCAGCAACATAGCCATTACGCTAACTGCTGGTTCCCCAGAAACAGAATTTTTAATGATCATATTCATTACCAGCATTTCCGTAATACTACAAAAGATGTAGCAAGACCATGTGTAATGCTTTTTTAGGGCAAAATTCTTAAAATTTTCTTTTTTCTCCCATCCACTTTCCCAGCCCCTAGATCTTCCAAGCACTAACAACATCTTTGGTTTTCCTTGGACGATAAAAGAACAAGATAATCTGAGAAGCTGACACTAGAATCTTTACAAACAGAAAGGAAAGACTGAACATCTTTATTTTTTCATTTAAAAAAATTTTATTTATTATCATAGTCTTGTTTATACTACATCGAATCACATATATCTTTATAGCGTATTACATTTCTTTTTCCAGAAGGAATACCTTGCATATCAGTCAAGACAAAGACATTACTATCTACATCATCATCATCCAATAGCTTTTTATTATTTTTTCCAGATTATTATTATTATTGTTCTCACTTTTTAAACAATCACTATATATCATTTTGCTCATAAAAAGAATTTACCCAAGATGAAATACTTCTCAGACCAGTCCAGTTGAGAATACTATATATGTTATCATCAACAGGTGATAAACCATTTCTGTGTCCCACTAATGTCCTTCCTCTCTATTTGTTCTCTAGGTATCCTTCTCTATACTCTTCCCTTCTCCCACCCCATTCCACACTGTCTTCAGCATCCCTAATTATTTTCACTGCTTTTATGCCCTCCAATATTTCAATCTCTACCATAAAGTTTGGATAGTTGGTATATATTAAGTGGATACATACGATATCATCCTTTCATATCCAGGTTTGTTTCACTCAGCAATAGATCCTCCATGTCTGACCACTTTTTATCAAATGCTAGGGTCTTGTTTTTTATGGCTGAGTAGTATTCCATGGAGTATATGTGCCACACTTTTTCAATCTAATTATCTGTTTGTGGGCATTTGGGTTGGTTCCATGTCTTAGTGATCGTGAATAATTCTGCAATAAACATTGATGTGCTATTGCTTTTCTGATTGTGCATTCTCCTGTTCTTTGGATAGATACCCAGAAGTGGGATTGCTGGATCAAATGGTAGTACTATTTGTAGATCTTTGAGGAACCTCCATATTGTTCTTCACAATGGCTAAACCAGTTTACATTCCCACCAATAGTGTAGGAGAGTTCCCCTTTCACCACATCCCTGCTAACACTTAGCACTTTTTATATTTTTAATCTTTGCCATTCTGACAAGGGTTAAGTAAGACTGAACATCTTCAGAGTACTAACTTGTCTTCCAATAGACCATCATCTTCTTTAATCTCTACATTAGCAATCTGCGCAAGGTTCTATTTATTTTTCCATTTTGTATATAAGCAAAATGAGGCTTAAATAAATTAAAACATAAGGGAGACATAAGGAAGCACCAGACCTTGAACTTGAACCTAGGCTTTTTTTTTTGGCTAGGGGAGTTCTGTGCTCATGCATGCATAAGAGGAAGAAAAAGAGAAAACGAAAGAGAAAGATAAAAAGAGAGAACCTCTCAATAGGGCATGGTCACTTCTTGATCTCTTCTCCATTTCTCCATCCTGTTGGAACTTTGGGCATATATGAACACACATGTACCAGAGTGTTTTTCCAAGTTCCTGGGAGCTGGGATTCTATGGCTGGCCATATGGCATCCTGTTTCCTTAACCATTAGGATATGAGATGTCCCAAACCTAGGCAATTTATTCCAAAGCACACACTCTCAGCTGTTGCTGAGACTGACGTATTTGCCATTATTTTTGGCTGCTCATCATTTGAATGTCTTCCTGATATTTTAGAATACTCCATGTTGTTTCCCAGAGTTCCTAGGCTATGATAAAAGCTGACAATGTCCCATGTATATTTACCTTCACAGGCTCCTTTGTAGCCAGGACAGCCAGGACGTGAACACATGAACTTGGTTCCACCTGTTACACTCCACCCACTGTCTCTCCTACCCACCTCTTCCTTCCCCCCTCCCTCGCGGCTCCTGAGTCCTGCCTCCATAAGACCTTTTCTTTGGATGGTTAACAACATAAAGAAGCAGTGGCCATGCACAATATACTTTTTTAAAAATAAGAATTATTTATTTAATTTTATTTGTAATTATTATTATTTTTAAATTTGCTACAGGACACACACATTCACCAGAAAGAGAGAGAGAGAGAAAGAGGAGAGAGAGAGAGAGAGAGAGAGAGAGAATGCTCGACCCTCCAAGAAACAAGTTGTGGGGTAAGGCTATCTTTCTCAGCACTGAGCTGTGCTGGCTGACATAGGTAAAGTAAAATTGCTCCTCTAACACATTTCAAGTGTAAGTTGGTTTTGGTTTTGTATTTTTTCCAGAATACTGAAACTTCTTAACTACACTCTGTACTTCTCATAAAGGTACTTTTGTTCACATACTACTGTTAAATCAGTGTTTCTGTTGGAGAATGAGAACTAGAACTTATTTCTTCATTCAAATGACTAGGCACTCCGCTTATTTTGAAGGGAAAATGTATTAAATGTGTTCTAAAGAAATTAAAAGGCACGAATGACCATTGTACTCAGTATCAAGCTGTAGTATTAAAGATTTCAAAGTTTAACCCATTAGTTCAATGATATCACTTAAGAAAGGAAGCAGAAATCTGATGCCATTTATCTCATTTTGTGCTTCTTTCCTAAAGATGACTTTGAATTGGTGGTCTTTTAAAGCACACAGTGGCTTCTTCTAAAATAAAAGTATTTTAGAAGATAATGTGAAACGAGTCTGAAATAATCATTGTGACTTACCTAGTCAGGGCTACTTAGTAAACAACAAGATAAAACGGTTTAAGAAGTTTTTTGTCTGCTCAGAGGCAACGGAAAATTTTAGTAGGACACATTTTGTCAAGCTATGCACACAACCGGTATTTGATAAATTTTGCTAAGATTTCAGAGAAGTGTGGGGAAGATCATCTATCTGTTGGGTTGTCACTAAATGGAAAGGGTAAAGACCAGTGAAAAGAAAAGGAAAGAGAGAGAGAAATTAAAAACAAAAATCAAGATGGTAGGCAGGGACTAGATTTGGTGAAAAGGCCCACCAATATGAATTTTAAAACATTTTTAAGACTTGTGGCGATTGGACTTACATAAAGCTATCTGTAAAACTGTTTGACAGATTGACTTCTTGGGCTCTCAAAGAATAGGGGGAAGACATATTTTTAACCTAGTCCTCCTGCTACATACAATTAAAAATCCTAGATATTATATGTAAAACAGACATAAGATAGTTCTGAGTGAAGCAGATTGCTCTCCATAATGTGGGTAGGCTTCTTCAGATAATTATTGACAGAGCAATTAAGAGCAAACTTATAAGTGAAAAAAATAGGAAATCTCAACAAAGAAACATCTCAGCAAAGCAATGAGAAGTATAAAGACCCAAATGGGAGTGTAAAAATGAAAAACTGGCCCTCGCGGCCTCGCTTCCGAGATGATGAAGAAAACAAGGGCCAACGGCCGTGCCTAAAAGGGCTGTGGCCATGTGCAGCCTATTTGCTGCATGAACTGCCCCGGATGCGTGCCCATGGACACGGCTATTAAGAAGTTCGTCATCCGAAACATGGTAGAGGCTGCAGCCGTCAGGGACATCTCCGAAGCAAGTGTCTTCCATGCCTATATGTTCCCCAAGCTGTATGTGAAGCTGCATTACTGTGTGAGTTGCGCCATAGCAAGGTAGTCAGGAACCTATCTTGTGAAGCTGGCAAGGACTGAACACCCCCACCCCGATTTAGACCTGCGGATGCTGCCCCTCGCCCTCCACCAAAGTCGGTGTAAAGAGCCAAGTTTTTGAGGACTGAAGAACTGTCTGTCCTCTGGGGAAAAAATAAAACGCCGATTATACATTTTAAAAAAATGAAAAATTGTAACAATGAAATTAAACTCAACGGATAGTTTAACAGCAGAATGGAGAAGACAGAGGAAAGAAACAGTGAACTGGAAGGTAGAATATAGTAATGACTCAACTTGAACAAAAGACAGAAAATATACTGGGAAAAAAAGGCTAAACAGAGCCTCAGGAACCTGTGGGACTATAACAAAAAAGTTAGCTCCCCTCCCCCCATTGGAGATATGGATAAAGAGGAGAGAAAGGTGGGACTGAAAAATAACTCAAAAAAAGAAAAACACACAAAAAAAGGTAGCTGAACACTTCCCTCATTTGGCAAAAGACATAAATCTATAAATTCCAAAAGCTGAGCAAACACCACCCAGGATAAACCAAAAGAAATCCACAGCAAGGCACACCCTAAACTTCTGAATACTAAATATAAAGAGTAAATAAATGGTGAACTGTGTTCTTCTTTGCATCTTGTTTTTAGGAGGGTAGTGGTGTAGTGGTTGGAAATGCAGGAATTCTGTGGTCAGGGAGACCTGGATTTGAATTTAGGTTTTACTACTTCTAACACGTTCATCATTGTCAAATTCCTAAATCCCTTTGCCCTTCAGGTTTGTTATCTGAAAAACTGGGATAATATGTTTCTCTTATCCTGTGCAACTATTGTTAAAGATTGAGAAAATGGATATAAAATTAAGTGGAGTTTCTATGTTCTTTAGGCTAGTTTCCTTCCTTTACAGGAAATGTATGTAAACTCAAGCAAGAGTTTCTATTTTATAGTCTTGAGACCAAATTCTTCTTCCAGAAATCTCAGTTTTCGCCCTCTGGTCCTCCAGTTTTTCTGAAGAAGCCTACCCACATTATGGAGAGCAATCTGCTTCACTCACAGTCTACCCATTTAAATATGAATCACATCTGTGGCAAGCAGGTGCCGTGGTGGTAAAAACACTGGACTGCCACATGGCCTGCCGTAGTTTGAGTCCCAGAACTGGTGGCTTGCTTTCCCACTTTCTCTCACTCTCCCAGGTTAGTGTTTACAACAAATTTAAAAATAGGGTGGCACAATTGCTATGGTGTTTAAACTCACGCTGGGCGTGTGTGCGTGCATACCCAAGATCTTGAGAGGAGAATGGAGGAGAAGGGATTGAGGCATGGCCATTCCCCCTTGGGGATGATTTCTCGCTTTCTGTCTCTCTGTCTCTCTCTGTCCTTCTGGCAAAAACCTCTTCCAAAAAAAAGAAAAAATAATAATCATAATAAATAAAATTAAATAATTGTTAAAAATAAATAAATATCTAAAAGATACATTGACAACAATATCTAGATTGGTGTTTGACCAAACAACTGGGCATGACAGCCTAGCCAAGTTGATATATATATAATTAATTATCATACATAGACAAAAAATCTTACATTTATCCAAGTTGTATGCCTGTTTTTTTATTTTTAATATATTTTTTAATTTCAAGTAAAGCAGTTTTAACTTTAATAAATCAAAATCAAAGAAATGCTAAGAGAGCTTTGCTTTAAATTTAAAGCCAGGAAACAGGTTAGGATTCTGTTCAAATAGTAGGTACATGAACCTATCCGCAGCGCAAGATAAGACAAAAACCCTTAAATCCAGAAAACAAAGCATAGAAGAAAATCAGTAATGTTTTAGTCAAAAGTCGTAAGATTCTGTTTCACCAGTTCAGTCTCAGGTATGTCAACTACCTTCTGTTGTGGTCCGATCTTATCAATTAAATTCTGGCATATAGTATTCAACTCCAGACTTGCTCCTACCGTTAAGCTGGCCATTTTCTTAGTTGCTTTGAACTCTTATTTCTGTGTGTCTGTATTTAGTTCTCCTGGTATACCACTCCCTTTTTTTTAATGCCTGTTTTTATGTTCAAGGTTTATTACATGCAAGTTTTCTACCCTAGACAGCTACATGGGAGCATAACATACTATCCAAAACTGAAATATTAAACTAAGCCATTCATTCTTGTAAATGGCACAACATCATGTACTATTTGTTTTTAAAGTTCAGCTGTGTGACTCTGCTAACCTTGAGTAATTGTCTACAACCTTACTTAGGGTGGTGGCAAGGCCTTCCGATGGTGAGGCTCACAGTACAATTTCTGGCATGCACTGCAGAAATACTTATGGGCAATTTCTTTTCTCCCCACATGAATGTACCATCTACTTAAGTTGTGATGGAGCCAATTTTCATTTTGTCAAGTATGCAGGGAGGCATGTGTGCAGCCTGTTTAAATTTATTATGTGATGATTTAATGTCATTTGTAGATCAGTCCTGAGCTGACCTGGCCTGTAACTGGCTCTGCTACAATATAATGGGTTGGTAAGTCGCAAAAACAGAGAGGTGACTGTTTCCTGAGGAAACCTAAACTGGAAGCCCTGTGCTTCTGGCCCAGGCTGTAGAAAACGCTTAGGAGTCAGAAATCTAGAGGAAGGCAAACATTCAGAAGGGAGTTCTGAGGCAGTGGTTAAAGAACCACATGTGGATAACCACAACTCAAATCCTAGCTCTTGTGGCTTTAAAAACGCACTGGACATATATGTGTGGTGTCTGAAATTCTGATGGGATGGTGAAATGGAGGGAGGGACAAGGATTGCATCTTGACTAAGCCTGGCAGGGGGTTGTTTTCTCACTCTCTCTGATGAGTGCATGGGCCTTTAGACAATTTTTAAAAAAGGAGGGGGAAGCAATACTTTATTTCTGTTGCTCAGATATAGAAAAACCCTTAGCAAATATAAATTAAGTAATTTTAGTGAAAGTTTGCATTGGCAAAAATTATGAGAAATCTCAAATAGTAAAAAGAACACAAATGGACCAGTTTTATGTGGGAAACAGAGTGTAGTCACAGTCACTAAACAGAGTTGGAAGGGCATTAGAATCACCTAATTCAGCCTCTTTGTTCTGAGCCTAGAGAGGTGCTAAGCTTGCCGATTAATTAATTAGTTTCTGGATAGTGGCGAACCAAGACAAAAACCATGTGTCATGGACCCCAGCCCAGGACTCTCTACATCATAAACCATGTGAAATTATTCTTCAATATTTTATTCTTTACAAAATTCCTCTAAATAATAGCTTTGTAAAAATGAAATTTGCTGGGCCAGCTAGTGGTGTGGTGGTTAAAGCGGCTGGATCTTACATGGCCAGCTGTGTGGGTCTTTGAGTTCTGGACCTAAAAGCTTGAAAAACATGCTAGCTGTGTGTCCAAAATCCCAAGAGGACAATAGAGAAGAAGAGATTGCAGCATGGCTGATTGCCCTGTGGGGTGCTTTCTCATTTTTTCTCTCACTCTCTGTAATGAATGCATGTACTACATATAGCAAATATAAAAAAAGATAAAAAAAAGAAATTTAAATTATAAAACTTTTGATGTAGGGCAGGCAAATACAAACAGTAGAGTGCAAATATTTGTTTTTGTATATGCTATTTTTCTCTAGGTGTTTTCATTTTTGCCATGGTTTGGGAGCTTCTGTTGAACCTGAGTATCAGTAGACATTGAGGATGAAGCCTGTCCCCAAACTCATCCATTTAACTAATGCTTTCTGAGTGCCCACTGTTTGCCAGGCAGTATAACTGATGAATAAAATGATTTTTCCCCAAAGGGACTGAGTTTAGTTGGAGAAAAGCATATGCCATCAGATAACTTATGATAATGATAGCATTAGGTGTTGTAATAGTGAAGCAAATACAAATATAGGGTTCTAGACCCTAAATAAAATCTGCACTTTCACAAGTTTAAAAGAGTTTCTTACAGAAACACCATTTGAAATAGTCTAAGAGGATGAGTAGTACTTATCAGGCAAGGGAGAGAGAGACCTTCATGGTATGGTGAAGGACCCATTGGAAGCAGTTCAGGCAATGGCTGGGTTAGGAGACAGGAAAAAGTTGATGTGGTAAGAAGAGAGGGCAGAGATAGGGTTTGGGTTAAGTTGGGAAGGGCCTTGGGCTATACGCTAAGGAGTGATCTTTCATGAAGAATTTTACTAGGAAAGTGAAAATACATGTAATACAATATTCTGCCACAGAAGATTTTAAAAAGAGAGGATGGAATTTGATATATTCATATTTATTTTTCTAAAAGCCAATGCTGACCTTGAGTTACTTCACTTAGGAATAAGGAGGAAGTGCCTGGTAAGTTATATAGCTAAATATAGATATGAAATGCTTATTATTTAACTTCATTACTATTACTTTTTTTTTTTTTTAATTTGACCAGAGACACACACAGAGAGAGAAGGAAAGTGAGAAAGCAAGCCTCCAGGTCCGGGTTGAACTATGGTTGGGAATTCAGTGCCCACAACCACCATGCCACCTGTTGGCCACTATTTATTTATTTTTGAAAGTGTATCATTCATTTCACAAGAGAGAAAAACAAGTATCCCCAACAGTGTTCTTGTTTTGTTTTTAGAATTATTTATTTAATTTTATTTATTATTACTTTTAAAAAATTTGCCATAGGGCATAGTCACCAAAAAAAGAGAGAGAGAGAGAGAGAGAGAGAAAAGTAAGCTGCCAGGTCTGGGGTTCGAACAGTGGTTGGCCATGTGGGAGTCCAGTGCCCTAACTACCATACCACCTTTGGGCCTCCCCAACAGTGTCTTTATGCTACAATTCTCCCACAGCCTCAGTCAGCAGGTATAGAGAGACCTTGGGATACAAACCTGGAAACTTCCCTGTGGCTTCAGCATCAAGGAGGGTTGTGTTACTGCATGCCCTGCAGCTGGCCTAGATGTGAATATTTATTAGTGTGCTTGATAATAAAACCATATTTTTACTTGTGAGAATAAAATAATATCCATTCTCACAAAAGTCTGACTTTTGAATGATACTGGACAGAAAGCACACTTTTGAGTACCCATGGCAATTTGGTATTTTCATCAGATTTTTCAGGTACATGACAAAGAATACATCATCGATGCCCCTCTTAACACTGCCCTAACTAAATTGCACATTAATATTCTATAGTTGACTTTCAATTAGGATCCTTATCAGAAACAGCATGAAACTAGTTTCTGTATTCACTATGAAATCCAGAACTTTGCCTATTAAACATATCTTTTTTTCCCTTTTTTTCATGAGTAATGTATTTGCAATTGATGCCAACAAAATAAATAAGAGAAGATGCACACAAAGACTTAAATACTAATACGTTTATTAAAGGGTTATAAAGAAACATCAGGAATGACCTAAAACTCTCTAATGGCAGTTCTATTAAATAAATTAATAGTTTGTTCACATGCTGAAATACTTTGCCACTATAAATAATCACAACTTTAAGGACTAATTAATGATAGGAAAAAGTGTTCACAATCTTGAATGAAGAAAATTGAGAGGTATACCATCCACTTTTAATTGAGAATCAATCAAACAAATAAATAAAAAAACTGTTTCCCCCCTCCAAATAGATAGAATAGATCAAATTGTTATTTGTTTCCTGCATGAAATTATTACAAAAACTTTTCTTTATTTTCTGCTTTTCAGGCCTTAAAATAATTGATGTTACTAGTTCTGTAAGCACAGAAATGCAAAAGTTTTTAAAAAAGAATTGTATTAAGTAATCGTGTGCTAAGACATTATCCTTTATTATCTTCTGTGGTTCATGTTTTCATATCTTTAATGGGGTCTCTGTTCCAACCATAAGTGCCAGTCTGGGAAATTTTAATCTAGTGTAATAACTGTAGCTCTCTGCTTTCTCAACTCACTGTTCTCTAGGAGACATGAAGGTTTGTTCTGCTTTTTACCACTCCATTTTCCATCCCTTTAATAACAAAAAAAGTAGTTTTATTTTAAAAACATTTTAATCTGACTAACCAAAATGTTCTGGGTGATATAAAATCAAATGTACTGAGGACACAAATGAAGACTAAACTGTTCTTTCTACTTATGAAGAGCTTACGATTTATAATGAAAGATGAGACAAATGCAAGAAATTATTAGGACATAAGAATCATGATGATTTCATCAGATTAATGATAATTTTCTGAGGTTAGTCTAGGATAATTATTTTTTCTAATATAATACAAGTAACTAGAAGCAAGGACACAGGTCTCTTGTTTCATCGGGTTGTAAAAATGCACAAAATACATACAAAAATGCGTACACAATCCTAGGGGAGACTAAGGTCAGCCTCCATGGAAAAGTTAAAGAAACGGTAAGGGGTGGATTAATAAACCCATGGGCCATGACTCTTCTTCAGCAGGTAATGGATCTGTAGAGTCCTTCAATGATTGAATCCTCATTGACAATACCCCACTTGTTATAGTTATGTCTGTGACATTAGACACAAACTTATATGAGCATATCACTTTTAAAGATAAAGACTTACAGATAAAACTTTCAATGGGTCTGTGAATGAGCATGCTTTCAATTGCAAGTGACTGAAACCATTACAAAATAAACAGAAGCAGGAAAGGAATTTATTGATACACAACCAGGAAGTGGCAGCCCAGCTAGCTTTAGCAGGTGCAGGGAGCTCTGATGTTGCTCTTGCTCCGTCTTTCAATGTCACCTTGTCTCTGTTTAGCTTCATTCTTTGGGCAGGTGTTCCCCAGGTACTTGGCAAAATGGTTGCCAGAAATCAAAGGCTCACACTCTACTGCTTAGAAAAACCCCAGAGATGTTTCCCTGGAAAGATATAGCAGACAATTCTCTGGAAAAAGACCCTTATTCCCCAGGCTGTGTCACTTTCCTGTCCCAGAATCAGTCACTGTTGTAAGGGAATCTGATTCTGTGGAGATTCAGCTCTCTTCTAATCACTTGAAAAGGATTCCCTGTGGTAAAGAGGTGCCCTAGTAACAGAAGGGCTGGGGAAGGGCAGGGGGTCTTATCAGCTGTCCACTAGAGGAGGCAGTGCCAAGGATCCAAGGACTGTGTAATAGAGATGATAAATTCAAAAGGAGAGAAAAGAACAATAAGGGGACTGCTATCATAGTTTTCCAGAGAAAGTGGATATGACACATACTAGAGTCATAAGGAATTCTGTTAATAATAGACTAAATAAAGCTTAATTGTAAAGTTCCTTCCAAGAAAACTTGCAGTCTACTTACAAAGACTAAATTTTTATGACATTTGCTTTTAGTGGTAATTGCAGTGACTAGACCAGTCCAACTTGAAGCTATTAAACATGAAGTATTCTGTTTTTTGAACAAACACTTAGAATGGAGTTTAAAAGGCAAAGTTGTAGTGACAATATCTCTTTAGATAATGACTCTAGAGGCTCATCATTCACACGCAGTTAATGGAGATTTTAATTAGGTAGCATAATTTCTGAAAACAAAGGAGAAAAGAAAAACCACTCACAAAAAACAGCATCACCTGTATCTGAACGTGAGTGTGCTCATACCAATATGGGGGTGCAGAATTGATCACAACAATAATTCCTCCTGACAGTTGCATCATGCTTTTATGCTGTCGTATATTAACTCGGTTGATCTTTATAACATTTCCAGGAAGCAGGCATTATTATAATCATCTACATTTTAAGGATAAGAAAACTGAGGTACAGAGAGGGCACACAGTTAATGAGAGGCAGACTAATTCTCCCACTGGCCTTTTTTCCATAGAAGAACACAGGTTCAGAGTGTGAGAGAACTGAGTTTAATTCTCCTTCTACCACTACCTGACTATGCGACTTAAATCATTTTGATCTTCTCTTAGATATGCAAAAGTGATCATGACACCTAATATAATGAGTATACAGTCACCCCACCGTCCACAGTTTCATTTCTCATGGTTTCAGTTATTCTCGACACAGTATATTTTGAGAGAGACACCGCATTTATGTACCTTTTATTATAGTATGTTGTTATAATTGTTGTATTTTATTATTAATTATTATTAGTTTCTGTGCCTGATTTATAAATTAAACTTTATCATGGGTATAAATTTATGTATAGGAAAAAAATATAGGATATATAGTCATCTTATATGTAATAGGTACAAGAAATCTTCAAGAAGTTCATAAAAAGTGCATGTCATGAAAAAGCTATGCATGAATTTTAAAGATTTTTTACACCAAAATTAGCCCATACTTTAATTCTATTTTTTCACAAACATTTCCTTAGAATTGATTTTAAGTTGTTCTTTCATATTATTTTTATTTATTTATTTATTTATTTATTATCATAATCTTGTTTATATTACGTTGAATCACATATAGCTTTACAGCGTATTACATTTCTTTTTCCGGAAGGAATACCAGGCCTATAAGTCAATACAGAGACATTAAAATCTCCATCTTCATCATCCAATAGCTTTTCATTTTTTTTACCAATTATTATTATTCCAATTATTTTTTAAACAATTACTATTTATCATTTTGCTTATAAAAAGACTTTACCCAACATGAAACACTTCTCAGACTAATCCAGTTGAGAAAACTATGCACATCATCATCAACAGGTAATAAACTATATCTGTCCACAAACTTTTTGAGGTCTCCTCATACAGATATTCTCCAGAGCTTCAGGCATCCATTAAGGATTTTGAAACTCATGACTTGCAGATAAGGAAGAGCTACTGTAATATTGAAAACTCTCTCATCCTAGTTCATCTTATGGCTTATCTCTCCTGCTCAGTTTATGTCATGAAGTTCAACTTGGAGGCTGGAGTGAGGAGGAAGGAGGGACCAAAGCATATGTGCCTGGTCTGGGCTCAGTAAAGGAAGTTCATACTTACAGCGAAGAGAAGGAAAACCAGCCTACTACACCTCTGGCTTGAGGACTGAAAATGGGAAATGGAAATGAAGGGGAAGGGCAGAAGCTGAACTCTAGTTTTCTCCTTTAAGTTTCTCAGGCATAAATTCAAGGGGAAGGAATGTGAGTGTGCCCAACCACAGAAAGTCTTCAGCCTCTATTCATGCCCTGACTTTAGAAGAACCCCCCTTACCCTGGCCGCTGCAAGCTGGCCAAGCCCTGTGCCGAATAGCCACAATAAAAATATTTATGGCCCACACTGCGGCACAGTGGTAACATTAGACTTATGGCCACCAGGTTTAGGATTCCAGGTTGGCCTGAAAAACATGCTGTGCACACGTATGAGTGCATAGGATCCTAGTTAGCTGGAGGACTGGGGAAATGGGATCATTGAATGAGAAAACTCTGTCAAGAGTGTTCTCTCTGTCTCATGCATGTACACACTTTCTATCATAAAACAGGAAAAGGGAAAAATAATGCTTGCTGTGCAGTGTGCTTAGACAGAGAGAGGGATTCAATTCACCCCCTGGGGACCCTGTGGTTGCCATGGCTGTATGAGGCCTCTCTGGAAATTCATTTGTGTCCCAGTAACTGAGGGCTGCAGACAGACGGAAGGACCCAGAAGCTGCACGGGGATCAGAGTTGGAGGTTTAGATTTGGAAACTAAATCTAATGGATATGCTTTTCCTTTCCATTGTGAAAATACAATTCTGTTTTAATTGATGAATTTAGTAACTGTATTCTCTTTCATAAACTCATTTCAAAACCATTACCTCTTCATCCTAAAAGCAAAGAATTCCATAGTGCCCTACAGAAAGCGTTAACTAGCAAGGGAGAAATACTAAATTGTAAGTTAGGATAAACAATACAGGTTCTTTCCAATCAGCTTCAATGCTTATTTCCTGTGATAGGTAAAGTGGTGCTGACAAAAAAAAAAAAAAAAAAAAAAAAAAAAAAAAGGCTACAAACTACTCGCTTATATGGTTCTGCATTTCACCCTAACAAGTTGATGTGCCCAGGTCCTCGTGGGAATGGTTTGCAATTAGGCTGTCAGAGTCACTAACTCAGAGGTCCAAACAATTACCAGCAGGGTTAAGCTCGAAACACAATAGAAACATGCACTTGCAGACATGTAAAATCTGCAATTCTCTCCAGACTTCACTTTAACAAAATGTGGTATCTTTGGCCAGACGCTGTCATTCACAAAACAAAAATCTCATTTTTTTTTGGACATGTTCTTTCCTTTCACTACGTGTTTATAGAGGTCAGAGTTTCTCAGCCTTGGCATCATGACCATCTGGGGCTGGATAATTCTCTGCGGTGGGGAGCTGGTCTGTGCGCGGTAGGATGTTCGGTAGCTTCCCTGACCCTTATTCACCAGCTGTCAGTAGCAATGACTCTAGACATGGTCAAGTGTCCCCTCAAGTGGGGCAGAGGAGGGAAAAATCACTAATGTACAAAGACATGTTAGTGCTCTTAGTCTACATACAATGTGTCCCAGTGAAGTACAAATAGTATTGATGTAAAAATTATCTTTTCTCTTTTTTTACCAATAATACCCTTTACTAAATTTTTAGCTACTTCGTTACTATATGTCTTCACCTGATGATAGAAGTAGTTATTCAAAAGTTATTTTTTTAAAAAAAAGACTATGGGGACTAACAGGTGTGGTGGTTAAGGCACTGGACACTCCCACATGGCCGACCACAGTTTGAGTCCTGGACCTGGTGGCTTGCTTTCTCACTTACCTTCTTTATCTCTGTGTGTGTATCTCTCTCTGGGCAAATTTAAAAATAAATAAATTAATTAATTAAATTAAATAAATAATTCTTAAAAAAAAAAAAAAGCTATGGGCCATCCCACTCAGATTGATCCCACATGACCCACAGTGCAGTTTGTGTCCCCAAAATCCTCAAAGGAGAGAGAAATGTAGGAGAAGGGATTATAGCATGACCATTCCCCATGGGGTATGCTTTCTCCCTCTCTCTCTGTCTCTCTTTGGCAAGTGCACATACCCTCTAACCAAAAAAGAAAAAGAAAATGTTCATTGCCTACCCAGTCCCATTCACCACTTGACCCAAACTCAGGCCTACCCCAGGTGTAAGCAGTAATTCAGGGGAGCTTGGCTGGTGGCTGTGGTTGTAGATGCCTGTGAGGGGGTGAGTAAAGTCCTACTCTCTTGTAGAGTTTATATTTGCTTCATTCTCTACAGAATTCATTTCATTATCAGTACAACTACCATGCTAACCAAGAACTTTTTTTCTTTTTATTTTAATTAATCCTTAATAAATCATCCCAGTTCGTGCTGGCAGACTTTTTTTAAGTGTTTGCCAGAGGGTGTGTGTGCTCACCACAGAGGAGAGGGGCAGAGAAAGAGAAAGGGAAAGTGAGAAATCACACCCCAGGGAGTATAGCCATGGCGTAATCCCTTTTCCTCCAATCTCCTCTTAGGATTTTGGGCATGCACATACATGTGCCCTGCAGGATCTTCAAGCCACCTTGTCCAGGTCTCCAGTTGCAGTCAACCATGGGAATCCAGCCACCTTAACTGCCACGCCACCTTCTGACCTCAGACTATAATTTTTAATGCACGCCCTGACAGAACCAAGTTTTGGGAAGTGATGCAGTACTATTTAGAAGGCCTCTCAAAGCACTTAGAGAGCTAGATGCAATGCTTGTTGAAAACACATGTTCCTGGCTCTCATATTAGATTAACCACACCAAAACTCATGGTGAAAAGAACCAAAATTCTGCATTTTCAGAATCATTGAGTTATAATTTTCTAAAATAAAGTTTCTCCTTCCTTCATAGTCTAGAGACCAACACCGAAAACATGGGAGAGAAATGAGCAGAGAGTTCCTCCAGGGTTTCTCTCTATCCAGTTTCTAATATGCCACTTGCTCACAAGCAGTAGCAAAATCACCTCTGATTCCTTCCTCAGTTGGCTGGAGGGTTTCATTACTTCCCAATTAAAATCTGAAATGATGGGAACTCTTATCTAAAAATGAGATTTTGATCATTTGATGGAATTTTTCCCTAAATCAATACCCTAGGCTGTATATATCTGCAGTTTTACATTTTATTTTTCTGAAAAATCAATGTGCTGTGCTCAACTAGTTAAAAAATGAGAACTGAAACAAGCAGCTGGATTCATTTAAGACATTTCCTTTTCATTTTAACTTGAAATAAACTTTTCAGCAGATTGCCTTTGTGGTAGTTGAAGGCCAACACAAATTTAAACAGCGGGTTGCTTGCCTTTAAGGAACCAAGACTTCCTGGTGCTTCTGTGGACAAAGCTTTCCTTTGGAGTTGGCCGACCCTCTGCAAAGCATCAGGCTCTGTCAGCTTTTGTCAGCTTCATGCATAGATGAGAGGTGGGGGGACACTTGCTCTGGGGGAAGATGTGACCAATTCAAATACTGGCTGGCAGGGGGAATCTGAGGACATTGCTCAGAAGCTGTCAATTGATTTCATACCTGGTACTCACTGTGGCCCCCGGCCCAGCCTCTCATCCTTTCTTTCCATTGCTACCTCCTATGTGGGCACTAGCAGAGAGCTAATTTTCCAAAGGGGAAAAAAAGTGCTAGCATGCTGTGAAAATCTCTGTTGACTGTGCAAAAGCAGTGTTTGCCCTGATTCTCAAACCTCAGCTTTTGTTCAGGTTTATCATTTTCTCAGTGGGAACAAAGCTTCATAGATTACCAAAGTATTTTTGCCCTGAATCCAATTCAGTAAAGTCCGTGACTGTATCTATGGATACCATCCAAGGAAGCGAGATGAGAAAGTGCAGATGAGCAAGGTGATAAATTCATTTGTTAACTCATTCAACAAATACGTATGTGGAGTCTCGATTACAAGCTGAACTCTGTTGAATGCTGGAGATACAATGAAGAGCAAAAGTAGACTGCTCTCCACCCTCATTGGGCTTGTTGACATCAATCAGGTAATCACTCAAATAGAAATAAAGGCACAAGTGCGAGAAGGACTGTGGAAGAGGGGTACAACAAACTGGGTGCTCTCATCAGAGACTTGACCTGGCAACGAGGTGAGGGAAGTCCTCTGAGAAAGCAAAAACTGAGTGGAGAGCTGCAAAGTGGGAAAATGAGAAAATGGAGAAGGGTAGCATTTGTCTGAGGGAGAAAAGCCAGGGCTTCCCTGCGGTGGAAATCCCATGACACTTTTGAGAAATAAGGTGCATTCCCCAGAGAGCCAATAAGGATGTGGTGAGAAACAATACCAGGGTCAGACCCAGGATCCAGACCACACAGACCACATTTAATGTTAGGTCTTTTTCCTGTGAGCAACGAGCACGTCATCAATTAGTTTTGGCAGGGATGTGGTAGGACCACGTTTGTTTTTATATTATGTAGAAGAGGCAACATTTCACCTCTACCCTTTTAGGGGTTTTGGCTGGGGCTATGAATGAAACAAGATAGATTAACAGGAGAAAAGACTATACATTTATTTAATATAAATTTTATTTGACACAAGAGGCCTTCCTAAGGAAATAAATATCCTAAAAAGTGACAGAATCTAAATGCTCTTTTTTTTTTTTGTTTTTTGGAGAGGTTTTTGCTATAGGGTGCATGCGCTCACCAGGAAGACAGAAAGAGACAGAGAGACAGAAAGCGAGAAATCACCCGCCAGGGGGGATGGCCACACCGCAATCCCTTCTCCTCCATTCTCCTCTCAGGATCTTGGGCACGCCTGCACATGCGCCCAGCGTGAGTTTAAGCCACCGGGTCCGGGACTCAAACCACAATCAACTACATGGGTGTCCAGCGACGTAGCCATTACGCTAACTTCTGGTCCCTCTAAATGCTCTTTTTAAGACAGTGAGGAATGCGGGGGGTGGGAGTGAAGAGAAGAGGATAGAGAAAGATAGCAAGAGAACAAATAGAGAGGCAGGACATTAGTGGAACACAGATATGGCTTATTACCTGTTGATGATGACATGTATAGTATTCTCAACTGGATTGGTCTGAGAAGTATTTCATGATGGGTAAAGTCTTTTTACAAACAAAATGAGAAATAGTGATTGACTGGTTAAAAAATAATTGTAATAATAATAATAATGGTTGGGGAAAACAATGAAAAGATATTAAATGATGAAATGGGGATTTTAATGTCTGTGTATTGACTGACATGCATGGCATTCCCTTTTGAAAAAGCAATGTAATACACTGTAAAGTTATATGCGATTCAATGTAATGTAAACAAGATTATGATGATATAAATAGTTTATTTCTTTCATGAGTGAGTGAATAAGAGAGACAGAGAGACAGAGAGATAGTATTTCTCCACGGTTCTAAAGACATGATACACCCCCAGACTCAGCCAGCCCTGGATCATGGGCGCCTGTGTACCTGGAGTACTCAAAGAGAGGCAATCATGGAAATGTAAGTAAACTGGGGGGGGGGGGGGGGGGGCAAAAGGAAGCTAAGCTATTCTAACAAGATCTCTTTGTATGAAACTATGTCAGCCATGACTACTCTTCTCTGGCGAGTGCTACTTTCTTTCTGGTATTGGAGGGACATTTCATATGGGGGGTTATCTCCTGTTTTTAGGAAGGAAAAAGGGGATATCAGAGCATCCTTCTTGTAGCTACTGTTTTTAAAAGTGGCCTTGGCTCAATATAATCCTTATGTCAAAGTGGCATAATCACTCTGTGCTTATAAAGTGAAACAGGTTCCATAACCCCATGGCTAGACTGGACATGGAAGATCCCCTCTCAGTGTACCCTGGTGCAATCCAGTCAAGAGGCCCAGAGAGAATAAATACAGAAGGCTGATGGGTAGACTCTTTCTGTTGCCTCAGACATCAGAATTCAAGGTTCATGTACCTTCAGACTCCAGAATTTACACCAGTACCCCTGTTTCCAACCCCAGCCTGGGGTTCTCAGACTTTCAGCCTCCAACTCTGAGACAGATCATTGACTTCCCTGTCTCCAAGGTCTTTGGGCATGGACTGAACCATGTTATAAGCATCCCAGTGTCTCCAGCTTGCTCATGGCTTGTTGTGGAACATCTCAACTGCCATCTCGTGAGCTGATTCCCCAAGTAAATCCCTCATGTACATCTATATGTATGCTATTGGTTCTGTCACCCTAGGGATTCCTGACAAATAGATCCACTAACTATGGTACCCAATCAGAATTACTTCTGCTCACTCCCACTTAATTTTTTCTGACTTTTCTGATTGTAGCTTTGTGCCCTGTTTTGTTGTTAACCAGCTCTTCCTCCATATGGTCAGTTCCCTAAGGGCAGGTTGCAGGAGAGCTGGTTCCTGTCCTCTATGTTACTTTTGCAGACCCACAGTAAATCAGCCAATTTACATAGACACTTGTGATCCTACTGCAGAGCCCCGGATGAGTGCATGAGAGCCTGGCGACATTGCATTGCAAAGAGTATGGATCTACTTGGCTGGAGATTGGGGGGGAACCATACTTCTCTATTCTCTCTATATTTTTTGAGTGCTTTAACTCTTTTTTTTTTTTTTTTTTTTTTTGAGAGGAGATTTGTGCTATATGGTACATGTGCTTGCCGGAGAGACAGAGACAGAAAGTGAAATCATTCCCCAGGAGGGATGGCTATGCCACAATCCCTTCTCCATTCTCCTCTTGGGATCTTGGGTAAGCACACACATGCGTCCGGCATGAGTTTTAAGCCTCTGGATCTGGGACTCAAACCTCAGTTGATTATGTGAGAGTTCAATGACATAACCATTATGCCAGCTGCTGGTCCTGAGTGCTTTAATTTTTAAAATATATATGTTTTGCTATTACTTCAAAAAGTAAGTAAATACAAATGCTAAGAAAATGGCAGATATACTATGTAGACATTTAATCTATGCTTAAATCATGTGATCCAAATTCCTGAACTTGTCCATCGAGTGTATTTCCCAACCATTTTATATACATTTCGTTACTCCAACTTATAGAATCCTTACGAGCTAAATTCTATTATTATCCCTGTTTTACAAGTGAGGAAACAGAAGCACAGAAGATTTAACAATTTCCCAAAGGTTGTAGGGCTATTACGTGACAGGACCAGGATCAGAACCCAGATGGTCCAGACCCAGAACTCACACTCTTGGCCACCACACACTGTCTCACTGAGAGTGTTCTGGGTGCCCCCGCAGGTGTTTGATGGTTTTCTTTTGTTCCCTTGATTCCATGCCTGGGAATGTCTATATAAGCCTATTGGAGTGGAATCTCTAGAAATATATTTTACCTGAGGAATCAAAGTCTTCTTGAGAAAGAACTTAAAAGAGGAGAAGAAAGAACCAAGTTTGGTTAAGCAATGGGACTTTCAGATTACCTGCCAAACTGGCCCCTGCGGCATCACGCCGGAGACATGATAAGCCGGCTGCAACTTCTTGTGTGCAGAATGGAAAGGATGAGACAGGGTAAGCACCCACACCTCTCTGTCACAGGAGATGGTGATGGAAAGTTGGGAAGACAGCACACTCCATGGAGGAATCTCCCTGCTTAGCACTAGCCCTCAGGCATGGTAAGTGTCACTCATAGAGCTGGTATCAACAGCAGAATTGCAACTATTCCTATGAGCAGTGACAAGACCCATCTCTATTGCAAAGTGGAACAGGCAGGGGGGGAATGGCAACTGTCATGGGTAAGTGAATGACCCTGGGAAACATACATGGAATACTTCCGGAAATTCTTGGAAACATTTGGAAGGAATTCGAGAGACACTGAAGTGACTTCAGAATAAGTTGCTATGGATTTAGAAAAATATTCTTTCGTCTCTGACTTTTGTAAACTTTGTAGAACCTGATGATTAGACAACTTGGGAGGCTCTCTTTAAGGCTAGAAAATTACAAATACAAAATTAGGTTACAGGGGCTTGGAAGAGGCACAGGCAAGTGGCTTCAATACAGTCATCTCTGCAGAGATAGGGAGCAACAATGCCACTTACATAAAATGCATCACCCATTACAGATTCCTCAACCTGCTTTGCTCAGCTATGATTTTTTTAAAGAATCTCATTTTTTCCTTAAAAAAAGTTTATTAACTTCTTTCTTTCATGAGGAAGAGAGAATTGAGTATGCTTGACAAGGTCTCACCACATTTGATTCAGCCCCTAACTTCCAGTGTTCAGGTTGACCTGGGATCTGAACCCAGGGCCTTCCATATAGCTCCGGTGTTGCATAGCAGTGCTCCACCACCTGCACTGCTTGCTGAGCCAAAAGGGTCTCATTATGGAAATACGTACACACATCCATACATACATATGTACATACATACAGAAGTTAGCAGAAGAGCCAAAGTTGTAGCTGGTGTTCTCTGTCACAAAGCTTCAGTGTGTTGAGCAGTGTGGGGAGAATTTTAACAGCAATCTCCATTAAAATTGTGTTCCTAATATCATTCTTCAACTGAAGCGTAGATATACTCTGCTGAGTGGCAGATTGAAAGTCAGACCAGGAGAAAACCAATCATTGAGTGTAAAATACATTGATGCTTAATACCTTTTAAAGACACAAAGTAAATTGCTCCAGAAAGAACGCATTCGCAATATGAAAAGCACTTAGAAAGATGACTCTCTTGTTGAAGAGGCCAAAGTTGAATGATGTATCCATCAAACATAATCTAAGAACTAAAGCTACAAGAATTCTGATTTGGTGGGATCAGCAGATGGCATAATGGTTACGTTCCTGTAATCCCACACAGTAGACCACAGTTTGATATTGGACCTGGCAGCTTGACACTCATGCTAGGCGTGTGTGCATGCATCTCCCAAATCCGGAGAGGACTATGGAGAAGGGATTGCATCATGGCCATTCCCCCCTGGGGGGGGGGGATGATTTCTCACTTTCTGTCTCTCTCTCTCTCTGGCTCTTTGTCTGGCTCTCCAGTGAGTGCACAAGCCCTATAGCAAAAATCTTTCACTTAAAAAAAAAACAAAAAACAAAAAAAAAAAAAAAAAAAAAAAAAAACAGAATTCTGATTTGGTAACTAAAACCATAAAATAACTGATAATGGTGTGTGAAATATTAGGCCCAGAAGTTCCACCTTATTTATAGTTTCATTTTCTGTGGTTTCAGTTACCCACAGTAACATGATAAAATATATTAAATGAAAAATTTCAGAAATAAACAATGCATGTCTTTTATTTATTTTTTTTTTTCGAGAGAGATTTTTGCTATAGGGCATTTGCAGTCACCTGAGAGAAAGAGAGAGACAGAGAGACATAAAGCAAGAGAGCAACCCCCCCTCCCCCGGGAGAATGACCATGCCACAAACCCCTTCTCCTCTATTCTCCTCATGGGATGCTAGGCACGCATGCAAATGCACCTGGAGTGATTTTCAAGCCGCTGGGTTTGGGACTCGAACTGTGCTCAACCATGTGGAAGTCCAGTGACGTAACCACTACACTACTTGCTGACTCTACAATTCATAAGTCTTAAATTCTGTTCTGTTCTGAGTAATGTGATGAAATCTCAAGCAGTCCCACTCTGTCCTACCTGGGAGGTGGATTATTCCTTTGTAAAGAGTATTTATGCTCCAGACGCCACCCACCCCCACTTAGCTGTTTAGTAGCTGTCTTGGTTATCAGAGCAATTGTCACAGTATCACAGTGCTGTCTTCAAGAAACTCTTATTTCATTTTAAAATGGCCCAAGGCATAAGCATAGTGATTTTGGCATGTTGTTATAATTGTTCTATTTTATCATTGTGTTGTTAATCTCTTACTGTGCCTAATTTATAAATTAAACTTTATCATAGCCTTCTATATATAGGAAAAAAAACATAGTATATATCAGATTCAGTACTGCCTACAGTTTCAGGTATGTGCCTGCTCATTTCAGATAAGGAAGGACTACTGAAATTGTAAATTTAAATGTAATTTTGGTCAAGCTTGTGTGACCAAAGTGAAGAAGAGAAGCTATTACACTAGATTTCAATACTGTTTTTCCCACATGGCAGTTTTTCAATATTGTTACTGTCTTTCAAATTTTGGATCTATTCATATTAATCATCTAGAAATCATTCAAACTAAGGTAAGTTTTTGCTTAAGTTTTTGCTTTCTGACTCCCTCCAATCTAGCTTCCATTCTCATTGTCTGAGTAATATTTACTATCCTATTATTTGTCTTAAAATACTTTGGGGGGCTGGCAGGTGGTGTGGTAGCTAAGGGCTCTGGATTCCCACATGGCTGGCCACGGTTCGAGTCCCAGACCTGATGTCTTGTTTTCTCACTTTCTCTCTCTCATTCTGTCCTTCTCTGGTCAAATGAAAACAAACAAACAAATGAACAAAGTTAAATAAAATAATTCTAAAAAAAGTAAAAGCTTTGGAACTCCCACTGCGATACACACCAGGCTTTTCATAGGGAAACCAGCCCCGTCCCTCTGACACGCACCCTGTTACTCAGCCCCAGCTTTGCTGAGTGACCGCCAGCTCCCTTGGCCTCCAGCAGATCAGTTCCTGGAGCTCTGAGTCCCCTTTCTCAGCTCCTGGCAAACAATGACTCTTCTTTTAGCCTCAGCTCCAATGACGCTTTCTCTGAAGCTTTTTCAGAGGAATGATCATATTTTTCCAGGACCGCTGTCCTCCACTCTTGAGATACATTTATTCGCCCATCTCTCCTTTCTAGTCTATAAAGACCTAAAAGGCAGAGGAGACCTAAGGCCATGGCCATGTCACATTCGCGTCTGTATTTTCACTATTCAGTTTGGTGATGGGTATATACTGTGCAACTAAAAAACATTTGATGAATCATTAAGGAACGAATTGGAGCAGAGCTTGGAGACAAACTGTGTTTTCCTCACATATCCTTTTTTCAGGTGTCTGCCCATGCCACACCCACAGTGGCATGCTTGGGATACATGCTGATATCCGTATCCCAAGTTCCCAGTCAATGCAACTACTATGATTAAAAGCAACAACTGTTACCAGTGGGTGGTATAGTGGTTAAGGCATGGACTCCCACCTGGCACACCACGGCTCAAGTCCCAGATCCGGCAGCTTGAAAATAATGCAAGGCACTTGTATGTGTGTGTCCAGAATCCAAGGAGGAGAATAGGGATTGTGGCATGGCCAACCCTTCTGGGTGGTGATTTCTCACTTTTCCTCTCACTGTCTCTCTGTTGAGTGCATGCACAGTATGGCAAAAACCTAAAAGAAGAAAGAAAAGAAAAACCACCACCGCAATGTAATGTAAGATTCAATGCTAAAGAAGATGAATATGTGTATATTCTTGATTTCTTTAGTATGCACTGTATGCATGCTTTGAAAACCTATGCTTTTCTCCAGAAAAATGTACATCAAATACACATAAACTAGATATTGTTCCCTAGCACTGAAGACAATGGCTGGCAATCAATGCATTTTTTTTTTTTTTTGAGAGGTTTTTGCTATAGGGCGTGTGTGCTCGCCAGACAGACAGAGACAGAGAGACAGAAAGCAAGAAATCACCCCCCCAAGGGGGATGGCCATGCCACAATCCCTTTTCCTCCATTCTCCTCTGAGGATCTGGGCACACACGCACACACGCCCGGCGTGAGTTTAAGCCACCGGGTCCGAGACTCGAACCGCGGTCGACTACATAGGAGTTCAGCGACATAGCCATTACTCCAACTGCTGGTTCCTATCAATGCATTTTTATTGAGTGAATTTAGTTCAGTAATTCTTGGTCATGCTACATACTCTCAAGAGGAGAGAGTTGGAGTCATATGAATAAGGTTGCTAAATTCGGCAAATAAAAATATAGGATGCCTAGTTAAATTTTAATACCAAATAATAGATTCTTCTTTAGTGTGAATATCTCCCATGGAATATTTGGAGGTATGTTCACAATAAAAACTTACTTGTCGTTTGTCTGAAATTCAAATTTAGCTGCGTTCCATGTATTTTATCTGGCAATCCTGCTTAGGGGGACTTTTTCCAACTTCATATAACTCCTCTCCTCAGAGATTCCGAAATATTTGAATGAAGAATCATGCTCTTTTCTGCCATTGTTGTCAAAGGGATTGTTTTATGTCCTTCAAATGTATTAGGGCATAAAAATGACTGATATCCCTTATCTAAGCCAATGTATTAATTTATAAACAAGGAAAGCATAGGACCAAGAAAAGAAGAGCATACCTGACCTGGTATAGTTGAGTGGATTTTCTAATGTACCCCACTGCTTCATGTGCCTGTCATGGTGGGTGATCAAACTACAGAGAAGACCTTGTCCTACTACTTTCAGACAATGGAAATCAGTGACATAAAATAATTACAGGAGTAGAGGAAATGCTAAACTGTTTGATGCTGATTCTAAGCATGATGATATCCAGAAAAGGTGAGGTTGCAGTTGGGTCCAGGAATGGGGCAAGACTATGGGCAATGAATTGAGTGGACAGCAATGGAGTGGACACGCTGGCCTGATGATATAGCCTGCACTTCTCATGAAGGTGAGGAGAAGCCAGAGGGACCTTCTTAGATAGAGTGCAGGGTGTGTGAGGGCAGTCTAAGTGGTGTGTGGGTGTGTGTGTATTAGTAAGATAAAGGGATTAGGGAGGGAGTTGAAAGCACACGAACCACAGCAGGGAAAAATGATCTCTAGGCTATAGGAGCTGGGCTCAGTCTAGAAGTCCGAAGCCTGGTAGCTTCACTGGTTTTTCTGCTTTGGATTCCACAAGCCTGAAATAAGGTGTTGTATAGACTCGTTTCTTAGCAGGAGGCTCTGAGGAGAACTCACTTCCAGGCCCATTCAGGCTGATGACAGAATTCAGTTCCAAGCAGTTGTAGAACTGAGGTCCCTATTTCCTTGCTGGCTGTCAGTGGAGCATGGAGTGTTTTAACCTCTAGAGGTTGCCTGCATTCCTAGGCTTGCTCTCCCGTTTCTCTGTCTTCAAATTCAGCAGTGGTGGGTTGAGTCTTTCCTATGCTTTGAATCTCTGACTTCCGTGTCTCCCTCCTCTCTCTAGCTTCTTCTGTTGCTCACATGATTAACTTGCCCCCTACTCCTATAACGCACTATAATCTACTTCTTTGGGGAATCCATAAATTTAATTTTCTCTACCATATCAATTTTGCCATGTAAGGTAACATATTCACAGGCATGACCTCAGGGGTGAAGATAATGGGGCCCAATTTCTGCTTCCACAGCTATTTCTGGCCTTGCAAAATGAGTGTATAAAGGAAGGAAATTCTGACACAAGCTACAATATGGTTGAACTTTGAGGACAAGAGATAAGTCAGTCACAAAAGACAAATACAGTATGATTCCATCATTAGTTAAATTCCTAGAAACAGAAAGTATCATGGTGCTGGGCAGGGGCTGGGAGTGGGGAGGGGAAATAGGGAGTTTAATGGCTATGAAGCTTCAGTTTTGCATGATGATTAGGTTCTGGAGGTTGGTTGCCCAACATTGCGAATACACTTAACACTATTGACTGTTCGTTAAAAATAACCTGCTTAAGATAGCAGAATGTATGTTTTATATTTTTTTTATCACAAATAAATATTTAAATTAAGAAAATAAATACACAGAGACGTTGACGTTGCTGTGGTCCAGAGCCTCCTCCTCACCTTCTGCCTACCACATGCTAGCAACTGGGCAAATGTGACCAGGGATGATTAATGCCACTAGTTAAGTTGAAGCTATTGCTAGACTGTCTTTACCTGGGTCCTGACCAGTACCAATGCTACAGTACCAATGCTACAGTGCTGTATCTGTGTAGCCAGGGCAGAGGAATCATTTCTAAGATACTGAGTGAGAACATTCCATTTTTTCAGGTGAATTCACATCCTTTACCCATAGCAAGGTATCCTTGCTCATGTCCCTCAACAGAAAAATTATTCCTGGATACAATGTTCTTAATGATAGTACATTTGGACATGAATCACACCACCATTTATAGAATGGGAATAACAATTCTCTTTCTTGTTGTGAAGGTTGAGATGCCATGAGCCTCGTCTAATTCACTTTATGTTTTTGCTTCAGTATTCGATACATATTTTTTTCGGCTCCTCATCTTTCGTAAAATAAGAAAAAAAAAAAAAAAAAACAGTGACATTATGGACTGAATTGTTTCCCTTCATTCCCAAATTAGTATTTTGAAGTCCTAAGCACCCAGTACTTTAATATATGAATGAATTGGGAAATAAGTGTCCCGACCCATAGGACAGTCAAACGGTTACCTGAGGGAGGGAGTGAGAGAAGGGACACACAGTGGAGACAAGACAAGGTGCTGATCAAGTCTCATTTATTGTAGAACAGACTGCAATTATATACATGCCAGTGGGCCTTGATTGGCTGCCCGAAATGCAAATAGGATATCATAATGTGGACCAATCATTGGTGACCCGGAAATGTAAATGAGGCATTCTGGTTTTACCAATCGGTGGGTGTCCCGCATTGTGACCAATCATCCATTACTATTATTGTTTGCTCAGTGGGGAAGTGAAACCCAAAGGTTTCTTAAGATGGCAGATAGCTCTTAAGATGGCTCCCGTGTTGCTCACTTAATGCATTGCCCTCCACAAATAAGGTTTTTATTTTTCCTTTTTTCTTTTTAAGTTATTTCTTGAGAGAAAGAGAATGAGCCAATAGGGTCTTCATGGTGTGATTCATCTCCAACCTCAGCTAGCCAGGACCACAGTTGTGTGCCTTGGGACCCAAACTCGGGACCTTCCCATGCGACCTCAGCATCACAGAGCATTGTTACCATTGCAACACTGCATCTGGCCTGTAGGGTATTTATTTATTTATTTATTTATTTATTTATTTATTTGAGAAGTTATTTTTGCTATAGGGCATGTGCACTCGCCAAAAAGACAGAGAGAGAGAGAGAGACAGAAAGCGAGAAATCACCCCCCAGGGAGATGGTCACGCTGCAGTCCTTTCTCTTCCATTCTCTTCTCAGGATCTTGGGCACATACGTACATGCTCTGGGCATGAGTTTAGCCACTGGGTCTGGGACTCGAACCACAGTCGACTACATGGGAGTCCAGTGACATAGCCATTATGCCAACTGCTGGTCCAAGGTAGGATGTATAAAGAGGTAATCAAGTTAAAATGAAGTCATTAGGGTTGGTCCTGATCTAATATGACTGATGTCCTTATAAGAAGAAGAAATTAGGACATAGACACACAAGGGAGGACCATATGAAGACACTGAGAGAAGATGTCTGTCTGCAAGCTAAGAAAAAAGAAACCAACCCTGCCAACGCCTTGATCTTGGACTGCCAGGTTCTAGAACTGTGGGACGATAAATTCCTTAAATTGCCTAGACTGTGGCACTCTGTTTTCACAGCCCTGGCAAACAAATGCAGGCCAGCAACTGCGCCTCCTCAGGAATAAACCGTAATTCCACACAGAGAAAACAAACATTTTCCCGGAGAAGCCAAAAACAAAACCTGCTGAAAATGAACTCTGGCCATACATACAAATTTACTCTATGAAAAAGAGTATTTTCTTTGCAGGCTACAACAGCTGTTTTTCTAGTTGTTTAATTGCTTTCTTGAAGATGCTTGAGAATTTTCTTTAAATTTATGTGCTTAAAAGGAGGATGTTGGGGTGAATGTGCGTGTGTGTGTGTTGGAGCAGGAAAGACTCAGCAGCACCCTGGGGAGAGAAGCTGTCCCAGCTGTGGCTCCAGCTGAAGCCTGTTGTACTTTAGCTGTGGCCTCTCAAGCATGTAAATACTGTGCTTCTGGAATATTCCATTGGACACAAAGCATTACACCACTGACTCAGGACTCGACTCATCGCTGTCCTTCATTCTCCATTTCTACACCCTAAGTTAATATGTGTGTGTGTGTGTGTCCAGCTGTGTGTGTGCAGACTTAAATCACTAACGAAGTTGTACTGAGGGAGAGGTGGCATTGCTAATGGCTGCAAAACATACCTACTCTGAGAGGACAGGGAGAGAGATGATGACATGCCTACCTGAAAAAGTAAAGGGTTCCTGGGTAAAAAGCAAGCTCAGATAATGTTTAAGGAGACTCTTTCACTTTAAAACATTATGTTTCTACATATAATTATGAAACGATTCAGTTTGTTTTGTTCCGCTCTTCACCCAGAACTTAGGGAGAATAAACTGGAAGATGATGGGATGATTGGAAATGAGACATTATCGTTTGCGATATTAGAAGGAAAAGGGGGGGGGGGGAGGGCCAGCAGGTGGTGTAGCGGTTATGTCTCTGGACTTTCACATGGCTGACCACAGTTTGAATCCCAGACTTGGTGGCTTACAACTCAAGCCAGACACGTGTGCATTTGTGCCCAAGATCCTGGGAAGAGAATGGAGGAGAAGGGATTGAGGCATGGCCATCCACCCTGGCCGGGGGGGGGGGGGGGGGTGATTTCTCACTTTTCCTCTCACTATCTCTGTCTCTCTTTTTCTCCCTAGTGAGCACATGCACCCTAAAGGAAAATCCTCTACAGAAAAAAAAAAAAAAAAAGAGGAGGAGGAGGAGAAAGAAGGGGCACTAATTCTCCAGAGATTTGCAGGATACTGATGCTGAGCTGCAATGATGCTCAATGACACTGAGGTGAGTGCTCATGCGGAGATGCGAACTTGGCTGTCCTTGAACTTTTGAGGTGTTAAGAGGGGGCTAAAAGACTGGCTTTGTTAGGATTCTTTATTGCATGTCCACTCAGGGTGCGTGGGAGACTCCAATGGTTAAAAAGCAAGCTGTACTGATAGTTTCTTTAGAAACATGTTTAGACTTAGATAAAGGCTGAATACTAAATAGGATACAAAATGGCTGATTTTCTTTCCAGCCCTAGCAGCTTTTTTGGTAGTTTCTTGGGATGAACTGGAGAGGCAGCATGAAGCCTGAGGGCTTATTTCTAAATATGTATACACCCCACAGCTCTAATTCATTTATAAACATTCAGACATTAGGATACATCTCTGAAGATCTTTGAGTCCTCTTCTCATGCTTAGAACTACAAAAACAAGCCTAAGTTATTTTGAGTGTAAACACTTGTTTTTTCATAGAACAGGAAACTTTTGACTTTATTGTTTCTAAAGCTGAACTGTTATTAATCAGTAAATGTTGATCAATGAAACCAAGAGGGGAAAGTAGCTAGAATAATCAAGTGTTGAAAATACACTTAAAAAATTATGAATCGAAACAGAGACCTGGAATCACCAATGTCACTGAAATCTCTTGGAACAGAGAATTACCATGTATTTAAACAGGTGAAATCCTGTAAGCCAAGACTGCAAAGGGCATGCTTCCAGCCCTACAGAAACACTCTTGATAAAAACAAACAGGTCTCTTGTTTCATCAACTTGGGTCTGGGACAATTTCATTTATTTATCCAGATGCAAGAGGACATCTGAAGCTTGCATTTTAAACAGTGAATCCTTAACCATGAAAAGTCACCCTACACATGCAAAGCGTGCAGCTGGTCTCAACTGGCAAAAACACCAAAGCCCAGTGATCCTGTCTGCAGTGTAGATGGTAGGCATGGTTAGTGTAGACAGAAGGTGGTACTCCTGCTAGGATGCTACAAATCACTGTGTGTGTGTGGAGGGGGTGGGGTGGAGGTGCTTGTCACTTAGTTTGCTGGCAAACTGAAGAAGCTGCTCTCTGTGGTCCTCAAGTTCTCACATGTTAAAATGAAGAAATTGGACCAGATTGGAGTTG
Source organism: Tupaia tana (assembly GCA_026018925.1). Taxonomy (NCBI): domain Eukaryota; kingdom Metazoa; phylum Chordata; class Mammalia; order Scandentia; family Tupaiidae; genus Tupaia; species Tupaia tana. The sequence goes on from JAKSZU010000002.1 coordinate 73,496,418, forward strand.
CTTAAACTATGATCCACAAAAATAGGATTTTATGGATAAATTTAGAAAAGGCTGGGTTCAAATCTCTTTTCCAGTATATTTCAATTAGTTTGATAATTCCAGGTCTCTGTTTCTATCCAGGATTTTTTTTTTCTTGAGAGGTTTTTGCTATAGGGCACGTGCGCTCGCCAGACAGAGAGAGACATAGAGACAGAAAGCGAGAAATCACCCCCCAGGGGGGATGGTCACGCCGCAATCCCTTCTCCTCCATTCTCCTCTCGGGATCTTGGGCACGCACGCACACGCGCCCGGCGTGAGTTTTAAGCCACCGGGTCCGGGACGCGAACCGCGGTCAACTACGTGGGAGTCCAGCGACATAGCCATTATGCTAACTGCTGGTTCCCTATCCAGGATTTTAATTAAAAAAAAAATTGCCTGAAGATATGTGTACTCACAGAGAGAAAGGGAGCGAGGAAGAGAGAGAATGCACCTCTCACAGGGAATAGTCGTGCTGCAATTTCCTCTCCTCTGTCTCTCCCTCCTTTCAGGATTTTGGGCATGCGTACACACATGGCTAATAAGTTTTTCAAGCCGCCAGGTGTGGGACTTGAACTGCATGATTGGCCATGTGGTATCCAGCTCCCTTAACCACCAGGCCATGGACTGACTGTATCATGTTTTTAAAAAAACAATTCATAGAATTCTTTACCTCAGAATTTCTTAGATTTAATATAATGATATTGTGACTCCCCCTAAATGGGGAAGGAAAAGGAAGTTTTCTAACGGTGCCTTAAAACAGGATCCTTTGGAAAAATGCTGAGCTAGCAGGCCTAGTATTCCAGGAAGAGAATGAGGCCATGAGATACAGGAGCAAAGAAAGAGGCACTCGATTCCTGCTTCTAGAACCCCTCCAGCCCTCCTTAAGAATGGAAGAAGCTGGAAGAGTCCTTTAGAGTCCTTGAGGCAATGATGAGGGTTATCATTTTGCAAAAAGCAAACTACAGCAGCACTTTCTAATTAGAGTGAAACTTGTGCTTGGGCAGGGTATGTTCTTTTTTTCAATTTAATTTTATTTATTATCATACTCTTTTTTTATATTACACGGAATCACATGTATCTTTACAGCGTATTCCACTTCTTTTTCCAGCATGATTACCAGCATCTCAGTCAAGACAAAGACATTACTATTCACATCATCATCATCATCAAATAGCTTTTCAGCAATTTTTTCAGATGATGATAATTATTATTTATTCTCATTTTTAAAAAAACATTCAATCACTACATATCATTTGACTTGTAAAAAGAATTTACCCAAGATGAAATACTTCTCAGACCAGTCCAGTTGGGAATACTATACACATTATCATCAATAGGTAATAAACCATTTCTGGGTCACACTAATGCCATGCCTCTCTATTTGTTCTCTTGCTATCCTTCACGATACTCTTTCCTTCTCCCACCCCTTTCCACACTGTCTTCAGCATCCATAACTATTTTCACTGCTTTTATGCCCTCCAATATTTAGATCTCTACTATAAGGTGCGGATAGTTAGTATATAAGTTGATACACACAATATTTTTCTTTAATATCCTGACTTGTTTCACTCAGCAAGAGATCCTCTATATTCAACCACTTTCAATCAAATGCCAGAGTGTTGTTTTTTTTATGGATGAATAGCATTCCATAGAGTATATGTGGCACACTTTTTCCGTCCATTCATCTCTTTGTGGACATTTGGGTTGGTTGGGCAGTGTCTGTTCTGATCTGTGATGTGTTGGTTTAGATGTTGAAAAGCTAATTTCACCCCCTCAAAATTCTTTAGCCACTAACAGTGAATCCCTTAATTTCAGTCATTTTTTGTTTATGTTAAAATGCAAATATCCTAAGAGAGAGAGACCTTTATAGCTAATGCCATAAATGTGTGTGAAGCTGTCAGAGCTTTTCCTGAAGGAATATTTTGATAGGAAAGAAGAAAGTAAAGGGAGAAAAAGAGAAGTAAAAATCTTAACATTGGCTGGCAGAGGAAAGGGAGTAGGAAGGTGATTGCAGAAGGAGCACAAGAGCTCACATTTTATTCAGTTGGACTGCCTTTGCCTGGATTCCCTAAAAGCAGAGCTTGAGACTGGGATTCCTGTGGAATAAGTCACTTGAAGGAATGCTCTTGGGAGAAGGGCTATTGAGAAGCACGACCTGATAGAGGGAGTTGTCCTGTAGCGGAGCAGTTAGTGCTGTGTAGAGGAAAACAGATCCCACATGGCTGACCAAGACTGAAAGTCCTGGTCCTGTCAGCCTGAAAAATACACTGGGCACACTTGTCCAGGATCCTGAGGGGATGGAGAATTGGAAGAAAGAGAATTGCAGTGTGACAAAACTGTGTTGGGGATTCTTTCTTGCTCTCGCGTGCATACCCTTTGGTGTCAAAAAAAAAAAAAAGAGAGAGAGAGAGACAGATGAAGAAAGTGAAGCAAAGATAAACTCTGTCACAGCCAAGCCCACTAGGAAGTGCTAAGCCACAGTTAGGTCATGGAATTTGTAACCCCTGAGGTAGGGCCAGCCTTTTGAACCTGTGTCAAGCAGTTCCTGGTGGCCAGCTACTCCTGCTCCATTCCTGAGCAGGGCATAGCCCTCCAGAGGTGGATAGCCATTCTGCAGAGAGCTCTGCGCTGGGGAAGGGAGTCAGTGGCCCTCAGGGGATTACCCTCCCAGCACTGCAGCCAGGTGCAGCAGATGAGTGAACAGGGCTGGCTGTGCCCACTCCACTCATATTCAGATGGGCTCTGACTAACAACATTTCAACTGCAATAGCTTGTGAAATTCCTCATGTTCCTCCTCTTGGAGTCCTAAGTGTTGATTTTAAAAAGGCTTCTCTGGTGAGAACTTGACATTTCCTTGAGGGAACTTTAACAATACTGTAAGCTCTTCTCTCAGTTCCAGTAATTATTAAGGATTAAAAGAATTGGAATGTTCTCTGGTCTGTCTAGATTATTTTTCTTTCTTTCCATCAAAAGAATTTTTCAAAGGCTACTTGACATACCCATATCTTTTTGAGCAATACCAGAGTTCTATATATATATATAAAGCTAGTTTCATGGCTTTCATTTTTCTCACAAATCTGCTCACAAAAAATATTAAAATAAAAAGGAAAGAACGCCTTCTGCCTTTCAGGTACTCTTTCTTTCTTTTTTTTTATTACTGTAAGGCAATTCTAGACCATTTCAAGGCGATTTCAAGGTAATCCTTTGTAGTTCTTAGTGAAAAGTAAGAGTAGTGTGCTTTTTAATGTAAAGGAAACTTAATTAATTTGCCCATAATCATTATTTAGCTATAAAGTCTTTTCAGTGTGTGCCTTGGGAAACTGCAACAGGCTTATGGTGTATTAAAAGCGCCTAGTTCTCTGTTCTATATAGTTACCAAATATGTGGAGAAATCTGCTTAATCTATTCCTCTATTTCTGCTGTAGTTTGGTAAACTTATTTAGGTGAGCTCAACATCTTGTCTAGTCTATGAAGCTGCATTTCTGGTTTTCCTGGCAATCCATTAGGGAAAGGTCCATGGAAATTTCTAGAAGATTCTACCAGAATCTGTGTGTTCTCTGAAGCCCAAGTATAGAGCCAGAAATCAACAAGTCTCAGTTGGTATGAAGATAAATGGCCCTTCTCACTTGTCTGTAAAGAAGGTCTGTCCATTACCTTCACTAGGTCAGATAGCCCTTGTCTAAAAGAGAATTTTATTTTCAAGAGCTGTGCACATGAGGCAATTAAAGTAAATTATGAGGGGCCAGCAGGTGGCCTGATGGTTGGGGCACTGGACTCCCACATGGCAGACAGCAGTTCGAGTCCTGAACCTAGTGTCTTACTTTCTCACTTTCCCCCCTCTCTGTCTTTCTCTCTTTGTCTCTCTTTGGTGAGTGCACATGCCCTTTAGCTAGTTTTGTTTTTTAAAAAATGATGATGAATAAAATTGAATAAGTTTTTTTTGTTGTTGTTGTTGAGATTTTTGCTATAGGGTGTGTGCTCTTGCTGGAGAGAGACAGAGAGACAGAAGGAGAGAAATCATCCCTAGTAGTAGATGGCCATACCACAATTCCTTCTCCTCCATTCTCCTCTTAGAATTTTTGGCATGCACAAACCATCACCTAGTGTGAGTTTCGAACTGCTGGATCTGGAAACTTGAACCATGGTCAAATGTCGGAGTCCAGCGCTTTAACCACTACTCCACCTGCTGGCCCCGAATAATGAATTCTTTAAAAATAAAAAAGTAAATAATGAAACCCTTTGTCCTGCTTGCTGCTCAGCCCATAGTCCTTTTAATGGTACTGTACTTACGTAGGGGTGAAGGGTGAAGAGAATGGGTAGCAAGAGGGATGCCACATGGCCAAAATGATTTTGTCATTTTCCCCTTCTTTATAGCTAATTTACAAAAGCTATGCTTTTAATTTTCCAGGCATTGGCTCTATATTCAAAATTAAGCTCTTGGAATTCCAAAAATAACATTTATTTCCCTCAACCAAAAAAAAATTTTCCTTTTTTATCTCTCAAAAAAATCTAACTTATGTAAATAAAAAGTGTTATGGGCTTCCAAGCAGTTGGTCTTTCTATGAATTTCCAAAAACCATGCAGCCATTCACTTGACTTCAGACTCCCTTCCCTGGAGAAAACTGTGCATCTAAGTGAAAGCCAAACTGTGATTTCAATGGTGGAAATGCACAGGAAGGAGGAGAGAACAGCGGATTCATAATGTAGCCAGATATTAACTCAATCCACCAGTACCTGTCTGTAGAATTAAATTGCATGCCCTTGTCTTGGCTAAAGGTTTCCAGAAGGTACAGCGAACTGAGAGCCATCCCTACTAGATGGCAGCATGTCCAGGTCTCAGGGAAGACCCCATAGCATAGTGACTTGTCCTCCTCAAGAAATAAACTTGTTTCATTCATCAGAGAAAACAAGTTCTCACGTCTAATTGCCATCAATTTGCTTCCAAGGTCTCCACTTCTGGGTTTTGTTTTCTGGTGTTTTGTTTTTTGCTTTTTGGGATTTTTTTTTTTTTTTTTTTTTTTTTTTTTTTTTGGAGTTTTTGCTTTAGGGCGTGTGCGCTCGCCAGAAAGACAGAGTGACAGAGAGACAGAAAGTGAGAAGTCACCCCCCGGGGGGATGGCCACACTGCAATCCCTTCTCCTCCATTCTCCTCTCGGGATCTTGGGCACGCACGCACGCACACGCACCCGGCATGAGTTTAAGCCACTGGGTCTGGGACTCGAACCACGGGTGACTACATGGAAGTCCAGTGACATAGCCATTACGCTAAGTGCTGGCCCCTTTTTTCTTTTCTTTCTTTCTTTCTTTCTTTTTTTTTTTTTTTTTTGAGAGTTCTTTTGCTATACGCTGTGTGTACTCCCCAGAAGCACGGAGTAAGACAGAGAGACAGAAAGCAAGAAATCACCCCCCGGGGAAGATGGCCACACAACAATCTCTTCTCCTTCATTCTCCTCTCAAGATTTTGGGCACATCCATACCCGGCTTGAGTTTCAAGCCACTGGGTCTGGGACTTGAACTATAGACAACCATGTGGGAGTCCAGTATCTTAATCACCATGCTATCTGGTAGGCCCCAAGATCCCCACTTCTAACCTAATCTCAGTGACAGCCCATTTTTTCCTTTTTCCCTACTGACTGAAGATGAATACTTCCTATCTAATGCTGATCCTGGAAAATGTCTAATTGTCTGCCAGGATATGGGTAAGTGCCCCCTTTTGTGTGACTTCTTAGCTTATTCAGCATCAGTCACATCTGTCACCCCACTTCTCTGCTCCTCTACCTTGGCAGTGTTTTCTGCTCTGTGTCTCCAGATACATCTGTCTCTCCCACTAGGCTGTGAATTGAAGCATGGTGATAGAGCCTGTTTTGTGGTTTTTCTTCAGAACACAGCACAGTGTTTGCATATGATACATGATCTTTACAGGATTAGGAAATAGTGACAAAATGAATCATATGTTTCAAGGAAATTAATATGTAACTGTTGTGTAAAGTGAGCAGGAGAATAGAAAAATTGGTGACGGATCTAACTGTGAGAAAGTTCTTGCAGTAGTCTGCTCGATAGTTAAGAAGTACCAACTGCCAACTGCAGCAGGTAAAAGGGAAGGGTCATATGTAAGAGATAGAGGCAGACTAATAGGCTATGTGAGTTAACATCAGAAAGTGGTAAGGAGAGGGAGTAGAGTCAGAGAAGGTTCTAGGCTTGGGAGCCATTACTGAATCTTGACAGCACTCATTCATTGAATCATTCATTCAATGAGTGTACAGTGTCCCAGTCATGCCTAGGGCTATCTTAGGGGCTAGGGATACAGAGATAAAAAAGGAAATAAAAATAAATATAAACCCAGTGGGATAATTAGGTTTAAGAGGAGAAATAGTACATTCAAAAAAATTTGTTTAAGCTTATAAAGTTTGGAAATCTGGTAATACATTATAGGAGAAAGTTCAATATTTAGATAATTATTTGGAAGTCATTATGCAGAGGACATTTTTATTTTAATCACTCAAGGGTGGTGATTATAGGAAAAATTAATGAGAAAATATGGTCTCATGAAATTTTTGAATTTAAATTTTGACGCACAAAGGAAAATGATGAGCTAGTCCCATGGCCTAGTAGCTAAAGGAGTCGGATGCCATATGGCTAACCATGCTGTTTAAATACTGGCCCATATGGTCTGAAAAATACTCTGGGCACATATGCAAGCATGCCCTAAGTCCTGACAGGTTGGAGAAATGGAGAAGAAGGGATTGTGGCATGACTATGCCCCACAGGGGAATGCTTTCTCTCTCTCTCTCTCTCTCTCTCTCTCTCTCTCACTCTCTGTCTCTTTGTCTTTCTCTGGAGTGCACATGGATAAACAAAAGCAAAATAATAAATAAATAAAAGAAAAAATGTATAAATAATTGAGCAAAATACACAGGAGATACTCCTTTGGTGGGGAACACAAGCTAAGACACATTTATGTAGAAGCTGAAATAGTCATCAGGACTAGTCACCAGTATTCTGGCTTTCTCTTCCTTTCTTGGAATATGGTAGAGTTACATGCCCTTAACCATGGTTTATCCAAAGAACTGTGATGCAGCAACATGGCTGACTTCCAGCTATAAGCCTTCAGAGACAGGAAATAGTTTGCCCACTTCCTTTCTTTCCTGCATGCTCATTAAAGCACAAATTTAGATCAACCCCTCTATTTAGTTGGATCCATGCATTACTACATAAGTAGAGCAATTAGGTTGATCTGTTACATATATAGCATGAGTGAAAAATAAACCTTTATTGTGTTAAGCCACTAAGCTTTAGGGTTGTTTGTTACTGCAGCATAACCCAGACTATCCTGACCAAGTAACAAAGAACCATGGGGCCACCTAGTGACATGGTGGTTAAGGTGACTGAATTCCACATGACTGACTGCAAGGTTCAAGACTCAGGAGCTTGGAAAACACATGAGGCGTGAGTGCACGTGTGCCCAGAGTCCCCAGTGGAGACTGGAGAAGTGACTGTGGCACAGCCATGCCCTCCAGGGGGTGCTTTCTCACTGTCCCCTCCTCCCAGTGAGTGAGTGAGTGCAGTCACCCTATAGTAAATTAAAGAAGAAGAAAAAAAAGAACCCAAACATACTGTCTGTCATATAGTCAAATATTTAGGGTCTAAGGTTTCTCATTTCATAGCCTTCCTTCTCTAGTGCATTTCCTCATTCTCCTTATTAAAGGCTTCTTGCTAGTTTAATATTTACATTTCTGACCTAGGGAAGAGGGTCAAGAGGAAACAAAGGGCAATCAATATTCTTTTATAGAAGCAAAATTAAAGTTGCATATACATTCCTCCCCATATTCCATTCATGAGAACCTTGTCACAGAGTCACACCTAGCAGCATGGGAGACTGAGAAATGTATCCACCTGGGCAGTCACGGGGCCTATTAAATCTGGATGAAAGCAGGATGAGATCTACTACTAAAAAGGGAAAGGAGACAGTGGATGATGGGATAATTTATAGTATCTTCCACAGAGTACAAAGCATGTTCAAAAAACTGAAGTATAGTAAGGCCGGAGCACATAATGATGCATGGAGAGTGGGACTGAGGTCAAGGGGGATTTTATAATATTCATTTAAATGTAATGTTAAGCCACAGAAACGTTTTAAGTGGGAGAGTAACACAGCTATGCATTTTGAAAGATACTTCTGGTTGCAGGAGAGAGAGCAGCTTGAAGAAGATGAATCAGGCAACTTTTGCAGAATCTAGATAAGACTCACTTATAACTTAGACTGGGGCAGGGGCTATAGAAATAGAAGAATTCCTTAGCTAGGTAGAACACAAAGTCAAAAATACTGGAAGATGTGAGTGAGGGATCTAGGGTCTAAAGAAAAGGGAAGAGTTAAATATGCTCCTAGATATTTTGGTTTCAGAATTGAGGTGGATGGTGCTGCCATTTTTCTGGAAGGAAATTCTGATACAGTAGCAGAATTGCTGGGTGAGAGATGAATGCCATTTTTAAGCATGTTATGTTTAATATGTCTGGGGGGGGGCATCCAAACAGAAATACTTAGTAATCAGTTAGGCATCTATGGGTGCAAAGGTAGACCTAATGGTTTGGGAATTGTTACAGTATAGATAATACTTAAATTCAAAGTAGTAAATGAAATGGCCCAGGGAAAGTAGGTTAAGGAGAAAAAAGCTCCTGCTGAGGTGGTGCAAGTAGTAACATACTGATCTGTAGTGTGTGTTATATGTCAGATGGGTTTGGACTCAAGTCAACCTGAAACATACCAGGTGTGTGGATACCAGATATCCTGACTAGCTAGAGGGCTAAAGGAAGAAGATTTTGGCGTAACAAGACCCTGTTCAGAGTTCCAAGTCTCACTCTTTCTTCCTCTCTCCTGCTCTTTTGCATGTGCTCTCTCATGAAAGAAATAAAATACATAGACTTTAAAAAAGAAAAGAAAAGGAATAGGGGCTTTGAAGAACATGAGTATTTAAAAAAGGGAGCCAGAATTAAAGTTGTATGTAACAACTGTCATAATTGAGAAGAAAATGCCAGAGGAAAGGCAAAACACTGGGAGAAATCTGGCTTCATAGATGCTAAAGGAAGCAGGAATTCAAGGAGACAGTAAGCAAAAGTATAAAACTTGCTGAAAGTAGAGCCATGTAAGTTCTAAAATTAAAATAACATAAAATATAGTCATGCATTAGAGACAGAAAACAAATTAAACTTCAAGTCAGTATAAAAAAAATAGGAAGTGTTTAATAAAATGATTGAAGATAGGTAAAATACACCAGCCATGTCCTGAAGAATAAAGTACATTGCAAAGATTTCTACTGTCTTTCAAATCAAAATACAAATATACACAGGGTCTTCAAAATGTTTATAGAAAGTGCATATGATGAAAAAACTGAATAGATTTCAAACCTTTTTTTGCACTAAAATAAACTTGAATGTTAATTCAAATTTTTCAACAAACTTTTTGAAGCTTCCTAATATGTACTATGAAACAACTTTTCAGTGATTTAAAATTCATCATAACATATATTTAAAGCAATACTAAATATGCTCCTTGAAGGAAGAGAGGTATAAAAGATAGTGATCAAAAAGGAAGGAAAAAAAAAAAGAAGGAACATTATGGATAATACTAATAGTACCTAAATAGAGAATATTTTATTATTCCATTAATGTTAAATATCCAGAATAGGGAAATTCATACAGACAGAAATAATTGGTTACCAGGATCTAGAAGTAAAGGTGGGGAGGTTGCTATTTATATTAAGGATGATAAAAATGTTCTAAAATTAGATAGTGGTGATAAGTTGCACAATTCTCTGAAAATACTAAAAACCACTGCGTCGTACACTTTAACAAGAATACATTTTGGGGCATGTGAATCACATTTTAATAAAGATACATCCTGTACTCTTTTATACTTACCACTGTAGCTGCCTTTGCTGGTATTATTTCCTTCTTTGGATTCCGTTTACTGTCTACCACTCTTTTATGCCAGCCTGGATGGCTTCTCTTTCATAGGGCATGTCTGTAAGAGTCACTTTTTCTCTGTTTTTATTTCCCTAAAGATGTCTCAATTTCTCCTTTGCTTTGAAAGAATAGTTTTGCTGGATGTAGAATCCTTGAATTCTTTTTCTCTTAACTCTTTGATGGCACAAAGAGGTGTGGTATTATCTGTTGGAGATATTTCGTAGTTTTATCAACTGTACGAGGGAGAAATGTTATCCTGTTGAAATATCTATTGTGTAAGCCAAATAATAATGTGATTGAATGTATGGAAGAAAATGAAATGAAAATAAATAAATAAATAAATAAATAAATAAATAAATATGTATAATAAAAAAAAAAAGAAAAAAGATGGAAAAAAAAAAACAAAAAACCTCTTTGAATAGGCCTCCTGTCCTCCATGGTTCCTGGCGAGAAAACAGCTGTTAATCTTGCATTGTTTTCATATTCTCTATTTGTCTGCTAACAGTTTGGCTACAAAGTATTCACTTTAGATCTTTTTGGGTTTATCTTACTTGGAATTCTCAATCTTCTTATATGTGTAGATTAATATTTTCTATTACTTTTTAATAGTTTTCAGCCACTATTTTCTTATTCCTTCTATTCCTTTTGTTTCTCCTCTCCTTCTGTGACTCTCGTTGTGTCTATGTTAGTAAATTTGATGACATCCAACAAATCTCTTTTTCTTCATTCTTTCATTTTTCCTTTTGTATAATATCTCAGTCTAACTCATACAATAAACCTTTTTTCAATTTCACACATTCTTTCTCTTGCTAATTTAATCTGGTGTCCCAGCTCCTCAGGTGAGTTTTAGTTTCAGATTTTTTTAAGCTACAAAATTTCAAATTTGTTTTCTTTTATTATTAAAATTATTATTTTTTTCTAGAAGGGGCATGTACTTGCCAGAGAGAGGCAAAAAGACAGTGAGAGAAGGAGAGGAGAAAGCAGCCCCATGGAGAATGGTTATACCACAATCTCCTTGCCTCCATTTCTCCCTCCTTTCAAGATTTCGGACACGGGGAACCAGCAGTTGGCGAAATGGCTATGTCGCTGGACTCCCACGTAGTTGACCGCGGTTCGCGTCCCGGACCCGGTGGCTTAAAACTCACGCCGGGCGCGTGTGCGTGCGTGCCCAAGACCCCGAGAGAAGAATGGAGGAGAAGGGATTGCGGTGTGACCATCCCCCCCTGGGGGGTGATTTCTTGCTTTCTGTCTCTATGTCTCTCTCTGTCTGTCTGGCGAGTGCACGCACCCTATAGTGAAAATCTCTCAGAAAAAAATAAAAGGATTTCGGACACGCACACACATGCACCTTGTATGTATGTGTATATATATATATTTTTTTTTTCAGAGAGATATTTGCTATAGGGCGTGTGTGCTTCCCAGAGAGACTGAGAGAGACAGAGAGATAAAAAGTGAGAAATAACTCCCCCAGGGGATGGCCATGCTGCAATCCTTTCTCCTCCATTCTCCTCTCAAGGTTTTGGGAACATATACACATGCACCTGGCATGAGTTTTAAGCCACTGGTCTTGGGCTCAAACTGTGGTTGACTATATGGGAGTTCAATGACATAACCATTATGCCAGTTGCTGGTCCAAACCCTGTATGTTTTTAAAGCTGCCTGACCTGGTGCTCATAACACATAGTTGGCCATGTAATATCCAGTGCCCTTAACAACCGAGCCATGGGCTCTATAATTTCTATCTATTGACATTTTATCTTTGGTAAGATCACATTTTTATAATTACATTTTAAAATTATATATGTGTGTGTGTGTGTGTATGTATATATGTGTGTGTGTGTGTGTATATATATATATATACATATACATACATGTATATATATATATATATATATATACATATACATATACATATACATATATATATATAATTTCAGTTTGCTATTGGATATGTGTGCTAACCAGAAAGCACTTGGGAGGATGGGCACATTGCCTTCTTCTTCTCCTTCTCCTCCATTATTCTCTTGGGAAATTGGACACCATGCACATGTGCCCAGTTCATTTTTCAAATAGCTGGGTTAAGGACTTGAATCTCACAAGCTGGCCATGTGGAATCTAGCCACCTTAACCTCCACACCACTGGCTGGCCATCATCTTTTTTTATTTTTTTCTAATTTCTAATTTTTTCATTTTAAGATGGGGTCTCACAATCCTGCCTCAACCTTTCTGAGTTGCTGGGACTACAGACACATGCTACTACACTGCATTTAGGATGGACTGGAAATTGAATTGGGCCCACTGTTAATTCTTTAGATATGGTTTTAGATAGCTTTTTGAACATACTTCCAATAGTTATTTAAATTCTTCATCTAACAGTCCAGCATCTGCTTTTATCAGAGGAAGTTTCTATTTTTTTTAATTCCATCCAAAATACACTGTCTATTGGTGCAATAAATCACATCAACATACATACAAATAATTCCTTATGTCTTGTATATTTTGCTTTTTTTTTTTTTTTTTTTTTTTTTTTTTTTTTGGTAATCCTTGATTCCCTATCCCTAACCCTCTGCCCTGTCCAACCCTCCTCCCACATTGTCTCTGGTATCCATGGTTGCTTTCTATGCCTTTTCCCCCCATTTAACTTATTTGCTAATGAACTTAATTTGTCTAAATATTTGCAATAGCAAGCACAGCTGATATATACATACACATGAATCTATGTCTGACTTTAGGCGTAAACCTCGGTGAGTAGAATGAACATACTATGAAATAGTACCTATCTGGGGCTATATAGCTTACTGTGGTCATCAAATAGTTTTTTTATTAAATTTCTATGACAGTTTTAGTATTTTTTTTCTTCTGAATTTTTTTTATTAATTTACATACATTCCCTGAGCATCATCACAACATACTAAATGTGATTTTCCATCTAGAATAAACTGCATAGTGGCTTAATCATGCATGTTATCCATAATATTCCATTTCTACTTTCATATATATATGTTTTTTATCCCATGTCTGATCCTCTGCCCTATTCCACTCTCTTATTACACTATCTCTGCTGTCTACAGTTGTCTTCAATTCCTTTTCCCCCAACATTTTGTTGATCACACAATATCATAAGTAATCTAACTACTTTCAATAACAAGTTCAGCTGATGGTTTCAAGAAAAGCAGTTTTGGGAACCAGCAGTTAGCGTAATGGCTATGTCGCTGGACTCCCACGTAGTCGACCGCGGTTCGTGTCTTGGACCCGGTGGCTTACAACTCACGCCGGGCGCGTGTGCGTGCGTGCCCAAGATCCCGAGAGGAGAATGGAGGAGAAGGGATTGCGGCGTGACCATCCCCCCTGGGGGGTGATTTCTCGCTTTCTATCTCTCTGTCTCTCTCTGTCTGTTTGGCGAGCGCACGCGCCCTATAGCGAAAAACCTCTCCAAAAAAAAAAAAAAAAAAAAAAAAAAGAAAAGCAGTTTTGAACTGGTAAGGATATTTCCTTGAAACTTAAAGCCTAGAAACTGGTTAGTATTCTGTTCAAATAGTAGGTACATGAATCTGTTGACAGCGCAAGACAGGACAAAAATCCTTAAAACCAGACAACAAAACTTAGAAGGAAAGCAGCAATATTTTAGTCAAGTCACAGAATGCTGTTTCATCAGTTCAGTCTCATGTACTTAATCTTCTGTTTCTGTTGAGGTTCGATCTTCCAGACTGAACTCTGGGATATAATACTCAACTCCAGACTTTGTCCCTACCATTAAGTTGTCCATTTTCTTAGTTTCTGAACTCTTATTTCTGTGTGTCTGCATTTAATTTTACTGACATAGCACTCCCTTAAGAACTTCTTGGAGATCTGGTCTGGTGCTGGTAAATTCTTTCAGGTTTTGTTTATCTGGGAATGTTTGTGTTTTTTCTTCTCAAATGAACGATAATCTTGCTGGGTATAGAATTCTCGGTTGAAATTGCTTTTCCCTTAATACATTGAATATATTTTCCCATTCTTTCCTCCCTCACATTGTTTCCGATGAGAGGTCTGCCGTTAGTCTGATGGGAAACCCCTTGTAGGTAACTTGCCATTTTTCTCTTGCCAGTCTTAGTATCTTGTCTTTGTCTGTGGTTTTGGTCAATCTGACTATAATGTGTCTTGGAGAAGATCTTCTAGGGTTGATTCTATTTGGGGTCCTCTGTACTTTTTGGGACTGAATCTTTGAGTGCTTCTCCAGGTTTAGAAAGTTTTCTTGCAGGATTTCATGGAATAGATTATCAATGCCCTTATGAGATTCTTCGCCTTCTGGGATGCCTATTATCCAGATGTTCGGATGTTTAATTGTATCTAGCATTTCTTGTATATTATTCTCAAATTTTGGGGCCATTTTCTAAGTCTTCATGGTGAATTTTTCTAGGCCAGCAATATTTTCTTCTACATCTGAGATTCTATTTTCTGTATGATCTAGTTTGCTTTTAATACTTTCAAGGGAGATTTTGACTTCCTGTATTATAGCCTTCATCTCTAACAGTTCCATCTGATTCTTTTGTAAAGTGTGAAATTCCTCTTTTAGATCTTGCATGAATTTCCTCACGTCCTGGGACTCTTCAACTCCTTTCTCCTTCCTCTTCAGTAGTTCCTTGTCTCTCTTCTCTTCCATCTCTGTTAGCTTTGCCATTATGAATGTTCTGAATTCTTTATCAGACATTTCCATGATTTCCATTGAACTGTGTGTGGATGAAGAGGAGTTATCCTTTTCCCTTGGAAGAGAGGTATTTTCCTGCTTTGCCATATTTCTTGTGGTCCTGCAGCAATTTCTAGTCATCTGGTGGGTGGTCGGTTTCTTCTCAAACTTGGAAGTTCAATCACATGAGTTTTGTATGCTGGAGGCCGAATTATCAGTGGGACCTCTTCATTTCTCCATTTCTCCCAAAATGGCTAGATCGCAGGAGCCATGGAGCTGTCTCTTGAAGAACAGGAAGTTTCTATTGATCATATTTTCCCAATGTACAAGGGCCATATTTTCATGCCTCACACTTTTTGTTGAAAATCATACATTTTAAATAACAAAATGTAGCAACTCTGGAACTGAGACCTCTTTACCCTAGCTTGGGTTAGTTTTATGACTATTGTTGCTGCTTTTTGTCCGTTAAGTGTTTTTCCTGGATAATTCTGTAAATTTGTATTCTTTTTGTGCAACCACTGAAGTCTCTGTGATTATCTTGAGACCAGTCAATGACTGAACAGAAATTTCCTTAAGTATCTTGAACCAAGTCTTCCAAACTGTGTCATATGGTGTGTGTGTGTGTATGCGTGCCTTCAGTGATCTGGCAGGCAGTTTACACCTTTACTTTAGTTTTCCTAAGGATGAGTTTTAGCTGTCTGAAGCCAAGTTTCATGCAGAGGTCAATCTCAAAATATCTTGAGGTAAGAGACTAGGTCTTTCTCACTTTCCTGGATATACGCACAGCCTTATGCATATATGGAACTCCAGGAAAATGTGGTTTTTCAAAACCTTTTATGAATATATCACTCCCTAATTTTTCCTTTTAAGATTTTTGGTCAGCCTCATATTAGTCCCAAATGACATCACCATCTCAGGCAGTGGTGATGTAAATAATTGGCACTCATTGATTTTGGTGGATGCCCTGGTAGCAGGTTTACACAGAGCATGCTCTGAGTAAGGTCGGATACATATAATCTCTGAAAAGGACACTTTTCCTGAGAGCTTCTGCTAAGTTGAATAGTGACAACACTCTAGATACGATACTTTGGCGGACTCCAGTGCTATTGACCCCTCCAGTGGATGCTTGTTTTCACTGTTATTATGATTTCAAGGCTGTTATTTTCAAAGCTATTGTGAAACTGAGAGAGTAAAGGATTAAAATAGGGAAAGTTAAGTCTCTACAGCGTACACTGTTCTTACTGAGATTTGTCTGTTTTTCTTGATAATTTCTCCTCAAATTGTTGAAAGCCTTTGGTCAATCACCAGAGGTCTAAATTTTAACAATTTTTGCCACAGTATGTTCATTGTTTTTATGGAGGAGCAGATTCTGGAGGTCTCCATTTTACCATTTTGCAGGTGCTTCTCCTGGGAATTGTTTTGAGCTTAATGAAAATGAAAACATATATGTAACACTTTGGGGGATGCTGCTAAGGCAATAATTAGGAGGAACTTTAGAGCATTGAGTGCCTATATTAGAAAAGAATAAACTATTTAAAACCATGACATCATTTTCACCTTAAGAGAGTTCTGAAACACAAACTAGAAGAAAATAGCAATCATAGCAGAAATCAATGAAATATGAAGACAGATAAACACATAAAGTGAAACATTTATTCAGAAAATGAATGGAGGCTGGTACACTGAGGATACTAATAAAATTTATATACCTCTAGATAGATAAATCAATAGGGAAAGGTGAGATAAGAGAACACAAATATATAACATCAAGAATAAGATAGTGGCTATTTATAAACTTATTTTAAAATTTATATGGAAAGGCAAATGATCTTTAACAGTCAATGCTAGATTGAAAAAGTAGAGCACTTTAGACTGTCAAATAATTGACTTCAGGATTTTTTATAATGCTACAATAATCAAGACATGATATGGACAAAAGGATACATAAATATTAATAGATTGATGAATCAGAACAGAAAGCCCACTAACCGTCCTGTGCAGTATTTTTTTTAAATTTTATTATTCTTATAATTTTGTATACATTTGATTCTATACATTATTCGTCTTGCAAAGGCAATTTGCCCAATGTGAAATACACCTCAGACCAGTCCAGCTGAGAATACTATACATGTTATCATCAACAGGTAATAAACCATTAGTGTGTCCCACAAATGTCTTGCCTTTCTATTTTTTCTCCCTAATTTCCTTCTCTAGACTCTTTCCCTCTCCCACCCTCCGTCCACACTGTCTCCAGTGTCCATTACTATATTCAATGTTTTTATGTCCTCCAATCTTTTGGTCTACCACAGAGTGCAAACAGTCACTATATATGAAGTGGAGACAAACAATGTCTCTCTTTCATAGCCTGGCTTGCTTCGCTTGCAATATGTCTTCCATATTTTATCACTTTTTATAAAATGCCAGGGTCTTTCTTTTTTAAGGCTGAATAGTATTCCATAGAATATATGTGCCACACTTTTTCAACCCATTCTTCTGTTTGTGGTCATTTGGGTTGGTTCTGTGTTTTAGCAATCATGAATAATGCCACAATAAACATTGATGTGCAAGCGCTTTTCTGACTGAGCATTCTCCTGTCTTTTGGGTAGATACCCAGGAGTGGAATTGCTGGATATATGATAGTTCTATTTGTAGGTCCTTGGGGAACCTTCATATGGTTCTCTACAGTGGCTGCACTAATTTACATTCCCACCAACAGTGTAGGAGAGTTTCCCTTTCACCACAACCCCACCAACAATGATCATTTTTTGTGTTTTTAATCTTTGCCATTCTGACAAGGGTTAGGTGGTATCTCATTGTGGTTTTAATCTGTGTCTCCCTTATGATGAAGGATATTGAGCATTTCTTCATATTCTTTTTGGCTGTTTATATGTCTTCCATAAAGAGTTTTTTGCTCAGGTCATTTTCTCATCTTTTAATTGGGCTAATCGTTTTTTTTTTTTTTTTGGGGGGTAAGCTACTTGAGTTCCCTGTGTAATTTTGGTTATGAATCCCTAATCTGAGGCATAGTTTACAAAACTATTCTTCCATTCTGAGGGTTGTTGATTCACACTAATTACTGTATCCTGGGCTGTGCAGAAATTTCTTAATCTGATATAACCCCACTTGTCTATTTGTGTGTTTTTTGGGAGTCTTATTTAAGAAGTCTTTGCCTACCCCAATGTGCCCCAGAGTTTCCACAGCATTTTTTTTTTTGAAAGGTTTTTGCTACAGGACGCGTGTGCTCGCCAGAAAGACAGAGAGAGACAGAGAGACAGAAAGCAAGAAATCACCCCCTGGAGAGGGGGGTGGCTATGCCACTATCTCTTCTCCTCCATTCTCTTCTCGAGATCTTGAGCACGCACGCACATGCTCCCGGTGTTTAAGCCACCAGGTCTGGGACTTGAACCGCAGTTGGCTACATGGAAGTCCAGCAACATAGCCGTTACCCTAACTGCTGGTCCCTTTCCCAATATTTTCCCCCAATAGTTTTTTAGTTTGAGGTCTTAGATTTAGACCTTTGGTTCATTTTTAGATGATTTTTGTTAATAGTAAAAGATGGGGATCCAGTTTCATCTTTCTGCAGTTGGGTACCCATTTTTTCCAGCACTGTTTGCTAACGAGGTTTTCTATTTCTCACTGGATTGACTGGTATTCTTTGTCAAAAATCAGCTGGCTGTAAGTTTTGGGATTTATTCCTGGGGTCTCTATTTTATTCTATTGGCCTATCTGTTTTTCCACACAGTGTTGTTATCTGACCATTGCCAAAAGAACAATGACAATTCACTCGAGTCCTTCATAAATGGTGCTGGAGGACCAGCAGATGGCATAATGGTTACATGGACTCCCACGTAGTCGACCATGGTTTGAGTCCCAGACTCAATGGCTTAAAAGTCATGCTGGGCGCATGTGCGTGTGTGCTCAAAGTACCCAGAGAAGAAAAGAGGAGAAGGGGTTGCAGCATGGTCATCCCTCCTGATTTCTCACCTTCTGTCTCTCTGTCTCTCTCTGTCTCTCTGACAAGTGCATGTACTCTATAGCAAAAGAAAAAAAAATACTCTCAAAAATAAATAAATAAATAAATGGTTAAATGATGTTGGAACACCAAGACATTCACACACAAAAAAGTAAACTTAGACTATACCTTACCTACACAAAAATTAACTCAATATAGACTATAGACCACGTGAAATGCAAAACTATAAAACCCTTAGAAGGTAACATAGGAGATAAGTTTGGTAACAAGTTTTTAGATATACCACCAAAAGCACAATCCATGAAAGAAAAAAAAAATTAGATTTCATTAAAATTTTAAAAATTCCCTTTCTGTGAATGACACAGCTAAGAGAATAAAAAAAAAATTACAGACTGGGAGAAAATCTTTGCAAAATACATATCTGGTAAAATATACAAAGACCTTTTAAAATTAAAAAATAAAAGCATTCATCCAATAACAAATAGACAAAAGATATGAACAGATGCTTCACTAAAGAAGATATATAGAGAAAATAAATGCATGAAAATATGTTATAAAAATAAGCTTAATCTGATTATGTCTATAGGAAATTGTAAAGTTTTTAAAGAATGAGCTCTCACTACACATCTATTAAAATGACTAAAATTCAAAACACTGGTGACATTGTCCTAGAGGCAAAAAATCTTGCATTGTTAAAGAATAGTGAAAGCAGTATTGTAATAGCAAAAAAAAAAAAAAAAAATACACACACAAGAAATAAAATGTGGACAGAACTCAATATATTGAAGTATATTCACATGATGGAACATAATAGAGCAGTTGAAACAAATGAACTACAGACATAAAATTCAGCAGGGATGAATCAGAGCAACAAAATAAAGAAAGAAGCTATAGACTTCTACATAATATATAGAACAAAACCCCACACCACAATCCTCCCATAGCATTCCCAGTCATGCAGAATCATGGGCATGCATACCTACATATACAGGTCATTTAAGGAACCGAACCTTGAATCTTCCATATGAATCCAGCTTTGCTTGAACAATGCGTTACTGCTGCAGCACCCAGCCAGGCCTAAACACTTTTAGAAGGAGTCTACATATAACCTCAGATTGGGAAATATTTTCCCAGAAAAGGTCTCTGATTTTTTAAAAAGTTCAACATTAGTTAACAGGTCTTTCTCATACCATTAAAAACTCTCTGAAAAGTACTCTCAGATGGCTAAAATCTAATTCATTTAACTTTTTATTAGATACTTTTGGTACTTATATACCCTTAGTTAACTAAATGAGTGGTATTCTCAAAAGTAATATTCAATGTCATTTTCTAAACATTATAGCTTTGGCTTTGAAAATATTATGCTTTAGCCCTTATTTTCCCTCCTACTATAAATAGCAGGGCCAGGCTCTGTTAAGGTAATTACTGTTGTGTGACAATGAATCATGTTGCCTGCTCATGGAAGAATGTTTATTTATTGTTTTTATTTTTCATACATTCAGCTCATTCAAAAGTAATCTGAAATTCTTTGTGTCCAGGGAGTCAAGTCATGCCCTTTATAATCCCAGTACACATGGTTACCAGACCCGTGTAAAGAATGTTCAGGCAGACCTTGAATCTTGCAATGATAAGGAGCTAGTTCGCTATTAAAATCGATAGCTGAGGTTATACTTTGAATTCAAATAGCTTAGTTCATACTCAGTACCAGACCCTGGCATCAAAGGCTGAGTTAAGATCAGCAAAACTCTGAACAACCTTGTATCATTTCTTACCTTGTCCTTAACAAGGTTTTCCACAATGAGCTAACAGGAGACTAGTTGCCACTAAGAATCTTAGATATACAGTTTATTAAGAAGGAGATTGATGTAGACATTACATGGAATACTTATTAAGTTATTGTTTAAAATATGGGGCAATAGAGGTTTATCTTTATCTTTTCATTTAAAAAAATAGAATAGATTATATGTATCTAGTAAAAAATGATATTAGAGAGTATAAGTGTCAACAAAATAGCAAAGGTTCCAATATTCTTGAAAATGTCTGGAGGTAGAAAATACTTCAGGTACTTCATTTTCCTAGAGGGTTTCCTCTAACCTTGGGAGAATTTCTGAATCTAGTCAGAAAGAAACTTTTTTCTTCTCTCATTTTTAAATATTCTTTAGCATTTCATGAGTTTTAGACAATAAACATATTCATCAAATGGCATTTTCATTTGTGATTAACCTCCCTCAGTTGAGTCAGCATGAATTTTTTTGTGTGTGTGCTTTTTGGCCATAGGGCATGTGCACTTGCTGGAGAGAGACAGAGAGAAACAGAGAGAGAAAGTGAGACATCATCCCCCAAAGGGGATGGCCATGCTATAATCCCTTCTCCTTCATTCTCCGCTTGGGATTTCATTCTCCTCTTGGGATTTTGAGGACACACACACACACACACACACACACACACACTAACCCAGCATGATTTTCAAGTCACCATGTCTGGGACTCAAACGGTGGTCAGTCATGTAGAAGTACAACATCTTAACTACCACGCCACCTGCTGGTCCCAGCATGGAATTTTTTTTCACTTTTTTTTTTAATTTTAATTTTTTATATACATTCAATCATATTCTTTAGCTTACAAAGTCAACATTTCAATATGTGAACATTTCTCCCCAGTCCAGTTGATCAGAATATCTTCCATCAATAACACCACACCTCCTCATCCCATCAATGCTCTGCCTCCGTATCCCTCCTCCAAATGTCCTTCCTTAGGTCCCTCTTGGAATTTTAACCTGAAAAAAGCTGAAAGTATTTTACAAACTTTGTGTAAAACATGTCAGAGCCAGAATCATATTTCTTCTCAATCTCATGAAATTTGGCACTTGCTGATGGCTCCCTGTGGGTCTGGCATGAGGCGAAACACTACACACTTCTTTCACTCCATCCTCGGATCACTGTGAAATAGGCATTAGTATTATTTCCATTTTAAAGATGCAGTTCAGAGTGTAAGAGGTTAAAGAGTACATTGCTGAATCTAGATCTTGACCTTTTTTTTTTTTTACCGTTTCTATAAATAAATAAATAAATAAATAAATTAATTAATTAAATAAATCTGTGCAAGATAATAAATATACAGAGGATGTAAAGAAATAAAATCCCTACTAAAGTCAGAGTGGACTCCTTCCAAGGAGATCAAAGGTTAGAGGAATGGTTCTGAACATTGTGCACTCAATTCCCTCATTCATGACTGCCATTCTTTCAATAATCTATTCATTGTGCATCCAGTATCTTATTTTGTTGTTGAGTTGCTAAACAGAAATATCTGGGATTGGGTAATTTATAAAGATTAGTGTTTTATTTGCTTCACAATTCTGATGGCTGGAATGTCCAAAGGCATGGGGTTGGCATCTAACCAGCCACTGGTACTGTATCACAATGTGACTGACAGAAACAGAAAGTAAGGTGGGCATGTGAAAAGAGAAAAGAAATGGAATCCCACCACTTCTGCTTGTCTCTCCTACATCTCCAGCCAATATAATTTCCCTCTCATTAGGCTCCACCTTTTAGAGGTCTTACCACCTCCCAAGGACATAACACTGGGGAGCAAGCTTCCATACATGGACATTTGGAGGACAAACCTTTATCCAAATAGCAGCAACCAATTAATTCAACAACCATGTCATCACACTCTAGTTGCAAGGACAAGTTAGTTAAACAGGGCAACGAGCCATCTAGCTGGGGAAAGATAGTTATAATATTGATTATTATATTGATGATTATAATAGTAATTATACTATTGTTAGATTAATGGTACATTTGAATACAATTTATTGGTAGAATAGTGTTCTCTCCCTCCTGAACTGCTTAGGGCTCCTTAGGGGCTTGTATATGACTTGTGATGACAGATCTTGAAGTATTTATGTTTTAAAAGTGTGTTAATTTTTTAGTATCATAGATGCTATAAACTCTATTTTTAGAAGAGAAGCTTTACCTAGGAAATGGTTTGTGAAAAGGTAAGCATCTTTACAGACTTGACTAATGTGGCAAAATATTTGCAGATATTTATAGCAAAGTCTAATAATGAAAATACTTTGCTCCAATTGTTCAAAAGTGTATGAATTGGGGACCAGCAGATGGCACAATGGTTACATCACTGGACTCTCACTTAGTTGACTGCAGTTCGAGTCCATGACTTGGTAGCTTAAAACTCATGGTTGTTGTGTGTGTGTTTGTGCCCAAAATCCTGGAAGGAGAATGGAGAAGGAATTGTGGTGTGGCCATCCCCCCCGGTGAGGGGGGGTGATTTCTTGCTTTCTGTCTCTCTGGTGAGCCCACATGCCCTACAGCAAAAATCTCTCTAAAAAAAAAAAAAAAAAGTATATGGACTGAGCCTCGTTTCTCTATTAAACTCTATAAATTATTAAAACAACAGAAACAACCTAAACGATACATCCATCAATTACAATGTTATTTGCTTTTCCGGAAAATGCTAATTCTTTTTGGTTATGGATCAAACTATAGAGAAAAAAGAACAATTAGGAAAATTTGAGCACTGGGCTATATATTTTATGACACTAAGCAATTGCTTTCTTTTAGCTGTGATAAAGATATTGTGGTTATTCTTTAGAAAGAATCCTTCTCTTTCAAAGATAAGATGTTTCTGTAGTAAGTGGTATGATAACTTGGATTTGCTTAAAATAATGTGGTGGTTGGGGTTGGATGGTGGAAGTTTAAATGAAACACGACCAGACATGAGTTGAAATTGTGCAATGGATATATGTATTAATATAATATATTCTCTCCTTTTGCATAGGTTTGGAATTTCCATAATGAAAAGTAAATTAAAACGGACATGAAGAACTTCAGGATTTCTTTTTTGTAGCTCATTTATTTATTTCTTGAATGAGTGGGAGAAAGAGCAAGAGAGAGAGCACCCCAGCAGGATCTTGACACTGTGCTCCATCCCCAGCCCCACTGAGCTTGGATTACAGGCACACACACACCTGGTGTTCAGGGAGGTCTCTTGAAGTGAACCTGGAACCTTTCCATGTGGATCCAGCCTCACAGATCATTGTGTTTTACGGCTGCATCACTATCCTGCCCCAGTTTCAGCTTCTGTTACTTGGAATACTTTAAAAAAAAAAAAAAAAAAAAAACAAAAAAAACAAAAAAAAAACAACTCTATGTTACCAAAACACAACTGTGAATCTAAAATTTAAAACAGAAAACTACATTGCCTTGCACTCCATCACAAATCCTAATGAATATAATAATTTCACTGTGTGTGCTAGAAAGTGAATATTTTTGGATATTTTTGTTTCGACAATTACTGTTTGTAAGCTATATTTTATGAATAGGATGAGCTTATTTCTAACTGGACAGTTAGAAATTCCATGAAATTCCTTAGGAATCAATCATTCCACTTCTTCAAAATTGTCCTAAGGAAATAATCAAATATGGGCACTAAAAATTTAACTGTAAGCATGTTCATCATAGTATTTATATAACACTAGAAATTATTGCATTAAAGATTAAACAACAAATACAAAAATGGACTATTACGCATACATGTAAAATGTTTTAATAAAAGACTTCATGTTATAAGAAAATGTAAATATTAAGTTTGAAAGAGAAGATTTGTAGACAACATAATGATGATCTCAGTTCTGTAATAAGAATGCCTTCACCTGCAGGGCATGTCCCTTTCAGCAGTAGAGTTTGTTTTCTCCAACTCAGTGAATTTAATATTGGGATTGAGATGGAAAAATATTCTTCTCTGCTGGCTAAACTTTGTGGCTCCTTGTATGAGGAGCCGGAGTGAGGGAAGGGGAGAAAGAGAGAGAAAATAAGAACTATGCCTGGATTTCTTACAGCATCAAGTTTCCAGTTCTTTTTCCAGGCTCTCAGTACTACCACTTCAATTCTTCCCTTTCCACTTAAGCTGGTGTTGTTGCATTGTAAAATTATCTCATTATACTCAGGCAAAGAAAACATGACACTTTCATCTTGAAAATAGATCTGATTTTCCTTACAAGCTCTTTTGGGTAATAGGAAAACTTTATCTTAGACATATCTCATAATTAGTACAATCCAATGATAAAAAGTCTCTGCACTCTCCACTCTCAGCTCATTTCCAAAATGTTGTCTGGGAATTTGGAGGGGTTATACCAATTCAGTGTCTTTCTGAAACATACTTGTGTTTAGCATAACTTGTGGTCTTTCCTTCTCTGGTTTGTTAGTCTAGTTAACTCTGCCTACTGATCCATCCTTTGTTCATGCTGCGGACTCCTGAAATTTGGCTGTGTCTCTTATTCTAGTGGTGCATTCCTCAGCTACAGCGTCTCTTTATCCTAAGAACATTATTTTCTCTAGCAAATGCTCATGCATTTCTGAAAACCCTTTGGGAGCATTCACTGGTTCTGTAATTCCATCTACTCCATACAGAAATAGAATGGCTTGGGAGAGCCTATCTCAGTGGGTGATGGAGACCTCTGCGAGATGACCTCTCCCACACTTCCGAATGGGAAGTGGGCTACAGTCCCTACCCTCCATGCTCCCTCTCTCCTGCCTCCTCTTTTAATGACTTGGAGCAGAAAGGAGGACACTGTATTGTGTCTCACTGTGGATTCGCTTTATTTTTCCTTTCTTTGTTTTCCCACAAGCCTCAGAGTCAGATGGAAAGGGCTTTCTCTGCTTCATACCTCTTACCATTCTTCTGCATCATGTGTTCCTCCATTTAGTGGTTGTGCTTGACCTGCTCTCTCTTCTTTTTTTTTCTTTTTTTTTCTTTTTTTGGAGAGGTTTTTGCTATAGGGCGCGTGCGCTCACCAGACAGACAGAGAAAGACAGAGAGATAGAAAGCGAGAAATCACCCCCCAGAGGGGATGGCCACGCCGCAATCCCTTCTCCTCCATTCTCCTCTCGGGATCTTGGGCACGCACGCACACGCGCCTGGCGTGAGTTTAAGCCACCGGGTCCAGGACTCGAACCACGGTCGACTACGTGGGAGTCCAGCAACATAGCCATTACGCTAACTGCTGGTCCCAACCTGCTCTCTCTTCTGTGGCTTTGACAGCTGATGAGGTGCGCTGGGGAAGAAGTTAGACTCCTGATAAGGAAAGTATCAGTATTGGAAGGTATAGATCAAAATAAAGTGAGTGCTTATCATTGGAGAACCAGAAAGATTAAGATAGCAGAATATTACTTTAGATCTTTGTGAGTGTATGCACGCACACTGCTTAGACTTTTTAGACCACTATATCTGCTTTACTTAGATACCAGGTATGGTCCTGTTTCTTGTCAACTGAGAGTCCTTGTTACAGAGAGTTTAACTAAAAAGATCATAAGGTAAAGTGTCTTCGTGTTCTCCAGTGAGAATTGATTCTGCTGAGACCCTCTCATGCCTCATTCTTGGCTAAGGTTTCTGCTCGTGTATTGTAATTATTTTATTCCTGTAAATTGACTCAGTTTCTTTGCTAAAGAATAAAAGTTTCAGAAAGATGATCTGAGAGATCTTTTCAGGTATGCTGCCCTGTGATTCTATAAAAGCTGAATCTGGAGGAAAGTGGGGAAGAAAGAATGTCTTTTGACACTTAATTTTGTCTCCTCCATAAATGTGTTTCTGAACAAATCTGATCCATCTTTCTCTAACTCAGAAGAACCTTGAATACTTTTCTTGCTTTCTCCTTTCCCCGTCTTATCACATTGATCCTTTATGTGTAAAACAATGTTAACATTAGGCCTACTTCACAGGGTGTGATGAAGGCTTGACTAGAAATAGAAAAACCCTCAAAACCACGTGGGACTCCAGGCACCACTGGGAAACTGGAACAGAGCTTCTGGCCAGAACCGTGAACTGGACCTTGTAGAAACATTCCTCTCACTTTCTACATGATCTCTTAGATAATATTTCCAGGTCAGGAGGTCAAGGACAGTAAAATTTTAAAAAGGGTTAAGTGAATTCATCAGTATTTTGAGAAGTGTTGGGAAGAGAAAGATGGTTTGAATCAGAATACCGAGGTTGGGCTCCCACTCAGAATTCTCACGAATTTGAGAAGAAACACTCTGTAAATCAAATAAACATGTTAGAAGATAACCAACTGCACTAATAAATAGGCAAACACGCATTAAGAAAGCAAGATATCTCTCAGAATGAAAAAGATTTTTAAGTATAATAATATTGAATACTGGCCAAAATATGGGTAATTTTAAACCATGGATAATCTAAGTCAACTTCCCAACTTCAATTTTAATACAGATGGAATCAGTTTATAATGAACATCCAAGGATGCCTTGAAAAAGAAAGAAAGAAGAAAGAAAAAGAAAGGATGAAGGAAAGAAAGATGTCACACACACCAAAAAAAAGCAATCTTAGGTTTGCAAGACATGCATTGAAGAAAGTTTGTCCTGTCGCCTTCTTTTCTCCCTGACTTACTGCGGAAATAAAATTCATTCAAGGTAACCCTGATATAGATTGAGAAGCAGCACAATCCACTTGCTAGTACCAGCTCAACAAACCTCTTATTTATTTTCTTACTATGCTTTCAGGGATCCCTGGTTGTCAGTCATCCACTCTACAAATGAAATATCAGCTGCATTTGAAAAGTGTAGTTCTGAAGTTTGACATTAAATAAGAGCAATATTGAGGAGAAGCACAGAAGAAAAACAGCCCTTTCACAGGTCAGTCACCACCCCTATTAGGTGATGTGGTTTTTGAAAGTGAATTTTCAAGCAAAGCTGTCTTGGAAACCCATCAATCATTAAATGAATCAAAAGGCATGAAAATAAGGAACTAAGATATTTTGACACACCAAGTTCTTGAACCTTCTACTTCCAGTTATCAGTGATAGAAAGGAAGGAATGGCAGGAGCAAGAGAGAGGGCATATTGAACTTGCAAATTGCTGTAACAACCACAATGAAACAAACTTCTAGACTTCACAGAACCACTGGAGTACTTATCCAAACAAACCATGGCCCAAAGGGCAATATGTGGAAAAAAATATACCAGACATAAAAGAAAGCAGACATGAAATAAAAAGGAAGCAAGATGGATGTTTAAAATTGCAGTAATGGTTTCTGCATGAAATATGTCTTCCTCTAGTCACTCATTATGCCAGTCTCAGGATACACTATGATTTAGCTCGGCAGTTTTTCCTTTATTTATCTGACATACAAACAGAACTTGAATCTCACATGGAAGAATACTTTAGTATTTTATAATTGCCACACCTATTGCTCTGAAGAACGAACACTGGAATGTGTGTAACAGTCTTACAAGATAACTTTGGATTTGCAAAAATTTATTTTTAAAATTAATTATATTCCCAAACTGGTATAATTGCAAGCACATTATTTGTACCAGACATCACAACCAATCATGACAAACCAATTTCTATCAATAGGAATTTGAGTGAATCCTGATGATTTCTGGTTGTTAGGTTAATTAAGAAAAAAATGAAAAAGAATAATCTCACAAAGACTTCTTGTAAATTACATCTCAGAAACTATTGCTGCTATTACAACAAAGAATCAGTATTTTTTTTTTTTTTTGGAGAGGTTTTTTTTTTTTTTTTTTTTGCTATAGGGCATGTGCACTTGCCAGACAGACAGAGAGAGACAGAGAGACAGAAAGTGAGAAATCACCCCCCAGGGGGGGTGGTCACGCCTCAATCCCTTCTCCTCCATTCTCCTCTCGGGATCTTGGGCACGCACGCACACGTGCCCGGCGTGAGTTTTAAGCCACCGGGTCCGGGACGCAAACCACGGTCGACTATGTGGGAGTCCAGCGACATAGCCATTATGCTAACTGCTGTTTCCCAAGAATCAGTATTTTAACAAATAATTTTTTTTGGAGAGGTTTTTGCCATAGGGCACGTGCGCTCGTCAGACAGACAGAGAGAGACAGAGAGATAGAAAGTGAGAAATCACCCCCTAGGGTGGATGGCCATGCCGCAATTCCTTCTCCTCCATTCTCCTCTCGGGCACGCACGCACATGCACCGGCGTGAGTTTTAAGCCACCAGGTCTGAGATGTGAACCACTGTCGACTACATGGGAGTCCAGTGACATCGCCATTACGCTAACTGCTGGTCCCTAACACGTAATATTTTACAACATGAAGAGTTACAATTGTTTGATGAGAAACACTTGAAACTCCCTAATACACATAGAAAACTTTTTTTTTTTTTTGGTGTGTGTGTGTGGGCGTGCCAAAGGCATGTGAGCTTGCTGGAGAAAGTCAGAGAGAGAGGGGAAAGTGAGAAATCACCACCCTCCTGGGGAGGAAATGACCACACAGTTCCTTCCCCTCCATTCTCCTCTCAGGATTTTGGGCAGGCACGCACATGCGCCTGGTGTGTTTTCAGGGGGCTGAGTCCTGGACTTGAACCATGGTCGACCATGTGGAAGTCTAGTTAGTACCTAAATCATCAGTCACCTGCTGGCCCCAACTGAAAACATTTTTATAAACAACAGAACGCAGAAGACCTAGTAAGCAATATGGAAAACTTTAACCTTACTAATAACTTTTAAATGCAATTTGAAATAACAAGGAACTACCACCTTAATAAGGCTTTAGAATTAACAATTTTGAAAAGCTAAAAGTATTCCTTATGTTTGGGCAAGTATCACAAAATGACCATTTTCGTAGATTACCTGAACCAATATAAATGAATACACCTTTGAGATAGTAATTTGGCAAACAAATATCTAGAGCCTTAAAAATACTCATAATTTGGGACCAGCAGTTAGCATAATGGCCATGTTGCTGAATTCCCATGTAATCGATTATGGTTCGAGTTCTGGACACAGTGGCTTAAACTCATGCTGGGCACGTGTGCGTGTGTGCCCAAGATCCTGAAAGGAGAATGGAAGAGAAGGGATTGCAGCGTGGCCATCTCCCCTGGGGGGTGATATCTCGCTTTCTGTCTCTCTCCCTCTCTGTCTTTCTGGTGAGCACACACGCCCTATAGGAAAAAACCTCTACAAAAAAATAAAATACTCATAATTTTAGGCCCCATAAGTAGTTTCCATAAAGTTATATTCATGAAGATATTTATGAAATTACAACTTATTACAGTACAAATTAAGAATTTATGATCATTAAAAATTAGTAACAACCAATTTGGATTTGTTAATGTGGTATTTGGTACAAATGCAAGCTGGTCTATTATTTAGTCATTTAACACATATGTATTGAAGTCTAGATAATTACATAAAAATCATAACAAATAATATTAAGTAGAAAAATGAAATCCACAACTGGATGTACAATATTGCAGTTCTTTAGATCAGAAAAAACTATATTAAGGCATTAAAAAATGGATGAAAACATATAAAAAAAAAAAAAAAAACATTCGTGGGACAGAGGTTAAAAACTCTGCTGGGACACTACACCCCATGAAGATCAAGCCAGCTGCTAAGCTGACCGGAAACGACGTTTCTCCAAAGGTCATACTGCAGCAATACGATGTCATAATTGTACCTTCCTTTGAGGGACTATCATTCTCTTACTAGAATATCTTGTTTTCCAAAATCATACACTGTGAGAAACTACTCTCTGAAACCGTGTAAATAAAAACGAAGCACCCCACTCTGCTTGCTGGGAGGATTTCAGTCACTTTGACACAGAGACACGCCTTGATTTCCAACCCATGTGCAGTGCTACAGATAAGGGGTTTCTGGATGCAGCATTTCACGTGTATCTTAACTTCGCGGTTCCAAGGCAAAAGGCCCCTGGGTCTACTTTGCAGTCCAGTTTTCACATGGACTCTTCTTACCCACAGCTCTGCTGGCTCTGCATCTATCAAAGCACGGCTTCCCTCAAATCCTATGGTAACCACCCCCCCCCCCTTTTTTTTTTTTTTTGGTGAGTTGCCCTGTGGTTCCTCTCGTCTATGGTCTCACTGATTGCAAAAAGCCAATAAATGGGATTTTTCAGACTACAGCTTTATCTTGCCTTTGGCTGATTGGGCTAAGACACATCAAAGTGGCTACAGCGACCGTCTTCCTGTGATGGAGACGACCTTCCTCTATGTGTTTTGTACTTTTCCAAATACTTGTCAATAGGAAAGTATTTCTTTTAAAACGAGAAAAAGTTAGGCATTATCAACTTCGACTAAAGTTAAATCACATGTGTCTTACATTACACGCACATACACACACACACACACACACACACATACACACACACAATACTAACCAAACTGTACCTGAGTGGTGAGATGATGGGAGGTCTATTTTTCTTTGCTTGAGTTTTTTTTTCCCCTAAAATTATGACAATAAAATGTATTACTTAAAATTATTTTTTGCTCTTTTTTTCATTGCAGGAGGGTGTGTGCACTTGAGAGAGAGAGAGAGAGACAGAGTGAGAAAGGAAGAAAGCAGCTCCCAATGGGATGTGATACACTGCAATCCCTTCTTACTCCATCTTTCTGTTCTGTCAAGATTTTGGACCTGCAGGCACATGTTTTTCAAGCTGTCAGAGTCAGGATTTGAACTGCAGTGGGCCATGTGGGATCCTGTTCCCCTAACTAGGGAAGGCTATGGGACTTCCCCTAAAAAATGTTTTCCATATTCATTATAGAGTGTGAGTACATATGACAGGAACAAGGGGGAGGGAGAAAGAGAATGATGAGCATGCTTTGTACGGTTTGGTCATGCCGTGCGTGATCCCCTTCCTCCAATCCTCAGATGGATTTTGGACACTCGTGTGTTCCCTGGCAAGTTTCAGGCTGATTGGGCTGGGGGTTCAAACCACTTTCATCACGTAGAATCTGGCTTTTCTTGAGCAGTGCATTACCATATGCCATGGAGCCATCACTAAAAATGCATTAATTTTAAAATTAGAAATAAGTCAACAGGGAACACTCATTTTATGGAATAAAATGTTGCTTAATTCTAGATTTGCAAGTAAAGCCAATTAAGATTTTTTTAAAAAGTCAACAGTTGCTATTTTAAAAATCTTTTGACAAGCAATTTTGTTTATTAACAAAATGAAAGCTATGCTTCTTGATAAATATACCACAGCCTGGGAGACTGAAAAGACAAGCCCCGGCTTTGATTGGAGGAGGGAGAGGAAAAGACGCCTCTTTTGGTGGAGTGGTGATAGTACCCCCATCACTTCTGAGAAACAGATCTGGACTCTCCTCATTTCTCCTTTAGGCTCTGATGAGTCACAGCTGTGGACACTATGGTTCTGTCTAGGCCTCTGGGAAGCACAGTTTATTTTAGGATTTTAAAAAGAAAAGATGGGAAGCCTTCGATTTAGAAATATTACTTGCTATCTCTATGAATTTTCTTATTCTAGATATTTTATGTAAGTAGAACTATATAATGTTTCTCATTTTGTATTTCACATATTTTACTTAGCATTAAGTTCTCAAGGTTCACCCATGTTGTAGCATGTACCAGCCCCAGCAGCCCCCAAGTCCAGAGAGACCCTGTCTCTGTCGGTCAGAATTTTACTTCTTTTGATGGCTGAATAATACTACATTATATGTATAAACCAGTTTGTCCATGCACCTGCCTACGGGCATTTGGGTTGTTTCCTTTTGGCAATAGTGAATAGTGCTTTTATGAACAGTGGAATACACATAGCTGAGTCCTGTTTTCAGTTCTTTCAGGTATATACCTAGGAGTGGAACTGTGGATCATATAGTAATTCTAGATTTAAATGCTTTGAGGAACTGCCAAACTGTTTTCCACAGTGATTGTACCATTTTGCATTCCAGCAGCAGTGCATGAGGATTCAAATTTCAAGATAGAGCCAGATTTGGAGCTACTTCTTGCTCATCCAAATATTTTGCTTATTATTTACAATAAACAATTGGCATATCTTATTTTTTGGTGTATCACTTTTTTTCCTCTTTATTACATTGAATTACAAATGACAACTCTCTCTGAGGGAAAGATTAATTATTTTCTTTACATCTATGCTTGTAGATTGCCCTTGGTGTAATAGCTCTGGTATTTCAGTAGCTAAGATCTTTTGGCTGGCTTTCAATATGGACTTCATTATGCTCAATTCCAAATTTATGAATAAGATTACAGTGAACTCTATTATAATAAAAATCACCTAGAAATAACTGGGACTTTCTGTGCTGTATGTAATAAGATGTTGCTATACTGTTCTCTTGGAAAAGCAACTGAAAAAAATTTTCCGTTTTAACTCAATACACATTTTTTTTTTTTTTTTTTGAGGAGAGATTTATGCTTTAAGGTTAGCTGTTTATTCCCAATGTGAGTATAGGTCACACCCACTTTCCTAAAAAGCATACTAATTCTTCCAGATGGTAGTTCTGTATTTTACTCCTGGGTGTTCTTGTCATTTGGCAGTGCAGTGTCTCAAGTGCTAAAATTAGTAAACTCAAATGTCATGCAGTCTAATTGGTAGCTAGATATGTGAGACCCATACCATATCTGAATCTTGAGGATACCCGCTCTATTTTCTTGGTTTTTATTATGTGGTCTTCTTGGTTTTCTGAACTTCAAGGGTGTTTACTGATGAAAATTCATATTCCTTATATATGATCCTCTATAAAGAGTTATCAGATTTCAAAAAGAAATTGCCTGGAAAATCCAACATGCACATTTCCTCACATGCCGTTCTAACAGGGAAGTGCAGAAATTTTCCATTTCCCCCTACTCCTGAGGTCTACCTAACTTTCATCTGCAGATCCCTGTGCCCTCTGGCTTCTGGTTAGTTTGGACAATGGGAAATCCAGGAGGGAAATCAAAGGGCGGAGAATAAGGACCAGGAATTTTTTCTTTGGCTTCCTTCCTGGGCAGTTGCTGGGACTTTCAACAAAATGTTACTCTCTTCAACTAAATGTTATTCTCTTCAACTGCTTTCTCTGCATGTGTGTGCTGGTATCTCTCTGTTACTGGTGTTGTAGTGTCCTATGTCTGCACTATTCCTGGGGCTTCTCCCACTTACATAAGGTTTACTTTGTAAATACATTCTCAGAATAAATTATACTTCACTGTCCATCTGCTTTCTGCTGTGACCCTGGATGATATAGGCAAAAAAAGGGGTTTGGGTGATAGTTTCTTCTTTAAATAAACCTCATTCAGGCTAAACTTGAACTTTTCTGCCTTGGATTATGACAGTTCTGGGAGACACTATTTTAATAAATGTCATGAAATTCTCCAAACAGTTTTCACTGTAATTCAAAAACAAAAATTTGACATTGAGCACCTGGAACAGGTGGGAGTGAGGGAGTGATTGTTAGCATTGTTGACTCGCCAGTCACTCTTGAAATGATAACTGGCCATTAAAGAAGGTACACATTCCAGGAGGCTGGGCAAGAGGCCAAGGGGTAGCAAACACACAGGGCTAGTTAGGTGATAACAATAGATCATGGTTATTGTAAATTTCAGTGTATGCTTTGCCTAATGCTCTTCAAATTCAAATTAATAAAAATTCTGCAAAATTAGCAAAACGAAGCTGTCATTTTTTGGATACAAGGACAGATGGTAAAGCTGCAATGAAACAACGTACAGGTATATGTAATTTTTCTTGTCGATGACATAAAACCTGCAAGAAACTGTGAGAACGTTTGTCCTAAAGGCATAGGCCAAGTGAGTGTTTGATGTAGAAGAGGGAGGGCATTGTAATCAGAAAGGAACACTTCTGGAGAGCCATAACTAAATACCACGGATAGAGTGGCTTAAACAACATAAATTAATTTTCTCACAGTTCTGGAGTTTAGAAGTCCAAGATCAAGGTGTCAGCAGGTTTGATTTCTTCTGAGACCTTTCTCCCTGTCTTCAGATTGTTGCTTTCCCACCTGGTCTTTGTTCTCACATTGTCTTCCCAACATATGGCTGATGATTTTCTGTGTTCAAATTTCTTCTTTTTTTTTTTTTTGGAGAAGTTTTGCTATAGGGCGCGTGCACTCGCCAGACATACAGAGAGAGACAGAGAGATAGAAAGTGAGAAATCACCTCCCAGGGGGGATGGCCATGCCGCAATCCCTTTTCCTCCTTTCTCCTC
Organism: Tupaia tana; assembly: GCA_026018925.1. Classification (NCBI taxonomy): domain Eukaryota; kingdom Metazoa; phylum Chordata; class Mammalia; order Scandentia; family Tupaiidae; genus Tupaia; species Tupaia tana. Next base: position 73,531,013 of record JAKSZU010000002.1, read on the forward strand.
TCGGGATCTTGGGCACGCTCGCACACGCGCCAGACATGAGTTTAAGCCACTGGGTCCGGGACGCGAACCGCGGTTGACTATGTGGGAGTCCAGCGACATAGCCATTACGCTAATTGCTGGTCCCAAATTTCCTCTTCTTGTAAGAGCACCAGTCCTACTGCAGTGGAGTCTACCGTACTGATTTCATTTCATGTTAATTGCCTCTTTAAAGAGCCTTTCTTCACATACAGGAACATTCTGAGGTACTAAGGGTTGGAATTTCAACACACAAATTTTGGACACGATTCAGATGCTGATGTCCTATTGCTCAGTTTGGGGTGTGGTTTCAAAGGTATTTCATTTATAACTATTTATTAAACTATATGCTTCATGTTTTATGTACTTTTGTGATTTTTTTATGCTATATTTCACAACTTTTTAGTATGTAAACAAGCCAGTATATTGTCCTCACCACACTTGCATGCACACAAAGAACATTCCGAGCCCACTGTTTTGAACTCCTTTGACTAATAAATTTTCATTTTTGTGAGCACCAAAAATAAGGTATGTACTAGGACAGGGCTGTTTCGTCTTCCCACCACACCTTTTCTACTTCAAGAAAGTTATAGTATAAAATATTTTAATATATTTATTTACTCAGAATACCTAAGACATAAATACTTTATCTTATTTTATTTTTGACTCCTTCTGAATATTAAAATAGTGTTAATACGAACTCTGGTGTCTGTCGAGCCCTACCCTCCTCCAACCTGCAGACATGAGACAGATCACCCTCCTATGCATTATGCTTTAAATCTGTCCATTGGGTCATGAATGACCTTCTGGTTCTGGTAATGACATGCTGCACTAAAAGAGAATAGCATTTCTCAAAGGAGCAGCGCATTACAATTCAGAAGGTGGAGAAATATTCTGTTTCCATGCTGGCTGAAGAAAAAGGGTGTTTATCACAAAATTTATCATGGTGTGTTCATTTCCATGCTCTGCCATTGAGATAATCTAAAAGTAATTGGATTTTGCATTGTCCATTGTTAGGAGAAAGGACTGAAATTGCATCATATGGAATTAGTTGAAGGGTACCAAAGGCCTTTCTTCTCCCAGAGAGCTTCCTTATTAGTCTAGTATAAAATAAGAAGATTCCTATCATTCTCCGTCAGTGTGCCAAGCAAGGGAACACATTGATGAAACACATGGAGTTTCTATCCTTATCCTTCTCCTTATCTCTGTTTTTTTTTTTTTTTTTTTTAAGAATTATTTACTTAATTTCATTTAGCATCATTATTCTTCAATTGGACCAGACAGAGAAAGAGAAAGAAAGAAAGAGTGAGAGAGTGAGAAAGCAAGTCATCAGGTCCAGGAATTGAACTGAGGTTGGGCATGTACCTTAACCACCACACCACCTGCTGGTCCCCTTATCTCTGTTTAATGAGACAATTATGCAGGTAAACTGGTAATTATAATGCAACAGGGTGAAACATTCATTGAAGTCTATACAGAGAAATACACAAGTTTACAGGTACATTCAAAACAACATGGAATTTCAGGGAATTCTTCCCAGAAGTGATTCTGTGCTTGAATATAAAGGAAGATTAAAAGTCAATCAGGTGGAGCCAACAGGTGGTGTGGTGAAGGTGACCATGGTTGACCATGGTTTGTGTGCTGGACTCTGTGGCTTGTAACTCACACTGGGTATATGTGCATGTGTGCCCAAAATCCCCAGAGGAGAATGGAGAAGAAGGGATTGCAGTATGGCCATCCTCTCTCACGGATGATTTCTCACTTTCTCTCTCCCTGTCTCTCTTTGTCTCTCTGGCAAGTTCACATGACCTATGAAAAAAACCTAAAAAGAGGGAACCAGCAGTTAGTGTAATGGCTATGTCGCTGGACTCCCACATAGTCGACCGCGGTTCGCGTCCCGGACCCAGTGGCTTAAAACTCACGCCGGGCGCGTGTGCGTGCGTGCCCAAGATCCCGAGAGGAGAATGGAGGAGAAGGGATTGCGGCGTGACCATCCCCCCTGGGGGATGATTTCTCACTTTCTGTCTCTATGTCTCTCTCTGTCCGGCGAGCGCACGCGCCCTATAGCAAAAACCTCTCCCCCCCCAAAAAAAAAGAAAAGAAAAGAAAAAAAGTTAATCAGGTTAAAAGTCAGGTGATAAATAATCTGGGGAAGGGGAATCACATGTAGAAGTTATAAGTAATTAGTCATCCCAGGGTGTATGACTACGGTTATTTCCATGTTCCAAAGGCAAACATGGAAAATGTGGTTGAGGAAGTGGGACAGAGAGGAAATTGTTTTATGTTAAGAGTGATAATGTGATAGTTCTTTTAGATGTATTAATCTGGTGCCTGAATGGAGGATAGACATAGAAGGCAGGATGTCCATTTAGGAGAGATGGTGAACATCTGAACTGAGGGACAGCAGTAGGGTGGAGGGAAGGCCTATAGATTGGTAAAACTGGGATTATGCATGATAAAATATGGAAGAACCAAAGATGAGCTGAATCTCTAAAGTCTAACTGAGGTGACTTTTTGAATTATGGTGGCACTAAGAGAGAATACAAGGAGGTTTAGGGTCAAGGTTGGTCATTTCAGTTTGGGACCTTATGAGTTTGTGGGGAAAGTGTGACACTGGTGAGTAATCAGATAAATATTCAGAGGAAGTTCAAGAGAAGAGTCTTCACTATGGGAAAACGTTCAGAAGTCATTAGCACACTGGTGCTGTTTAAAATCATGAGACCAGATGAGATCACCCCATTATAATTACTATGTAGAAGAAAAGCAATAGATAAGGATGGAATCCTAAGAAGCATGATATTTAAAGGTTAGGCAGAAGAAGATAAGTTCAAATCTGAATCTGAACCATTGAATTTGAATTTTTTTTTTTTTGAGAGGTTTTTTTTTTTTTTTTTTTTTTCTGGAGAGGTTTTTTTTTTTTTTCTTCTTTTTTTTTTTTTTTTTTTTTTTTTTTTTTTTTTTTTTTTTTTTTTTTTTTTTTTTTTTTGCTATAGGGTGCGTGCATTCACCAGAAAGACAGAGAGAGACAGAGAGACAGAAAGCGAGAAATCATTCCCCAAGGAGGATGGCCACGCTGCAATCCCTTCTCTTCCAGTCTCTTCTAGGGATCTTGGGCATGCACGCACATGCGCCTGACATGAGTTTAAGCTACCAGGTCCGGGACTTGAACCACGGGTGACTATATGGGAGTCCAGTGACATAGCCATTACACCAACTGCTGGTCCCAGCGCAGCATGAGTTTCAAGTAGCCAGGACCAGAACCTGAACCACGGTCAACTACATGGGAGTCCAGCGACGTAACCATTATGCCATCCGCTGGTCCTGAGGAGGACATTTTTATGGTGGATAATACTTGACACATTTATAGGCTGAGAGAAAGGGCCAGTAGACAGAGAGAGAACAACGGAATAAAGTCCATGGAATGGCAGAAAGTAATGGGGTCAAGGGCAGAGATGTCTCAGTTTCTTAGAGCTGCTATAACAAAATGGTACAGATTGGGTGGCTAAACACAACAGAAATCTGTTCTCTCACAGTTCTGAAGAATAGAAATCCAAACTCAAGGGATCAGCAGAACTATACTCCCTCTGACCAATGAGTAGAATCCTTCCTTGCCTCGTCCTAGCTACTGTGGTGGCTATCAACCCTTACCATTCCTTAGCTGTGTGTTTGTGTCTTCCTATGGCATTCTCTCTGTGTGTCTGTGTTCAAATGTCTTTCTATTTGTAAGGACATCAGGCATGATGGATTAGGACCCACTTTAATTATCTCATTTTAAATTGATTATATCTACAAAAGTCCTATTCCCAAATAAGATCACATTTGTGAGTACCAGGGGTTAGGACTTCAACATATGTTCGAACTATTAATTGAGGAGTTGATCTTAAACATTAAGAAAAGACATCTTGGGACCAGCAGTTAGCGTAATGGCTATGTTGCTGGACTCCCATGTAGTCGACCGTGGTTCGCATCCCAGACCCGGTGGCTTAAAACTCACGCCGGGCGCGTGTGCGTGCGTGCCCAAAATCCCAAGAGGAGAACAAAGGAGAAGGGATTGTGGCATAGCCATCCCCCCTGGGGAGTGATTTCTCGCTTTCTGTCTCTCTGTCTCTTTCTGTCTGTCTGGCGAGTGTACGCACCCTATAGCAAAAGAAAACCTCACCAAAAAAAAAAAAAAAAAAAAAAGAAAAGAAAAGAAAAGAAAAGAAAAGAAAAAAAAGACATCTCATCTTCTGAGACTAGAGAAAAGGTGGGATGAGGATGGAGATAGATAAACTTGTTGATATGAGAGCAGTAAGTTTATACTATTTATGCCTAATAGCCTTAGTTTTCATGTTCTCAGAATAAGTTGGGACAGAGTTGAGCAAGGGAGTTACAGAATGTAGCAAAGATCTAAAAAAAGTTATGAGAGGAAATGGACAAGATAAATGACCAAGGACAGAGTAAAACAATTGGTGGATGGTAGAGATGAGGGTTCACTTAAGGCAGGGAAGTGAAATGAGTGAAAATGGTGTCCCATCCCCAGAATGAAAGGAAGGATATTGATCAAAGAGTCCAGCAACACTGATACAAGGGAATGAAAGAAAACAATCACAGGAGAAGTTGACAGGAAGTAAGGGATTGATGCTGTAGGAAAGGATGAGCTTGTGTCTGACTGAAGAACAAAAGGCATGGCTGGAAGAAACTGGCCAATTTAATTCTGATACACATTGGACAAAAATGTATTTGTTCCTAGTAAGACATATCTAGAGCTCAGTGAAGACAAAAAAGTAATTTTTGCTGCTTTATAATGTGCAAAAGGTATTCACATATACTGTTATTTAAAAGGAAGAACAATGTAATATACAAATTCTTATAGCATGCGGAGGGGCTGCAAATAAGCTTGCTTCTAGTGAATTCAAATATTTCACCTGAAACAAAGAACACAATTTTGTCTATGACAATGCATGGAACTCTAGGGAAAGAATGTTAACACAAGTTTTTTTTTTTTTTTTTAAGAATTATTTTATTTTACCTTATCCATTCATTCACTTATTTTAATTTGACAAGAGAGGGACAGAGTGAGAGAGAGAAAGAGAGAGAGAGAAAAGTGAGAAAGCAAGCGCCATATCCAGGACTCAAACTGAGGTCAGCCATGTGGGAGTCCAGTGTGTCCCCAACCACCATGCCACCTGCCAGCCCCAGGAGTATAGTTTTTAAAAAAATATTTGCTGGAGTGCACTTAATGCTCACTGAAGAAAGACAGAGAGAAAGAAATGGAAAGGGAAAAAAAAAAACACCCTTTATGGAAGATGGTCACGCCACAATCCCTTCTTCTGAATTTCTCCTTTCAGGATTTTAGGCACACACACACATGCACCCATGTGTTCTTCAATCCACTAGTTGGGACTTGAACCATGACATCGGCCATGTGGGATCCAGGTGTCCCAAACATGATGCCACTGACTGGCCCAAGGCTGGAAGATTTTAATAGCTCTCCATTTATGAGCTGAGTAAACTTGTATAAAGCCTCATTGATTATCTGTGACACCAGAGTCACAGTCTCCATCTCCCTGGTGGCCACAGCCACCTGCCCTCCTTTGTGCTGGCAAAGCATGTGACAACAAGCCCAGGAAATGAATCACCCTCAACCTCAGTGGGTAAATCTTGATTAGTTATCTTGAAAAAATGCCATGCTCTTGGGCAGAATTTCCCAAAGCATGCTCTGTGGAATACTAGTTCAGTGAGAATTTCATTAACATAAAATCTGGGGAAATACTACATTCTCTTCTGTCACCTACTTGCAGACTCAAAACATGTATTTTCGGGACCAGCAGTTAGCGTAATGGCTATGTTGCTGAACTCCTATATAGTCGACCGCGGTTCCTGTCCCAGACCCAGTGGCTTAAGCTCACGCCTGGCGCGTGTGCGTGCGTGCCCAAGATCCCAAGAGGAGAATGGAGGAGAAGGGATTGCGGCGTGGCCATCCCCCCCTGGGGGGTGATTTCTCGCTTTCTATCTCTCTGTCTGTCTCTGTCTGTCTGGCGAGCGCACACACTCTGTAGTAAAAACTTCTTCAAAAAACAAACAAAAAAAAAAACATGTATTTTCATGTATGAATGAGGCCTTCACTAATAAAGTTGTTTAATTCAGTGTCTCCTATTTGTCTTTGATTACATAATATTTATTAACAACCATAATAATAGACTTTTGAAAAAAGTCTTTAGTTTTTCTTGAAAGGCCAAAGGCAGTAAACAAAAGTGCTGTCACCATTATCTACAATGTCCTTTCTCCTCTCTCCTTTATCACCATTTTTCACACCTCTCTCCCCATGAAGAGAGCATTTATTATTGCTTTCAAGTAAATTACATCGAATTTTCTGAGCACTGGACAGTTGTTCCACAGTATATAAGAGGGGACTTAAAAAGATTTGTGGGAAAAAAATCAAACACAAATTTACTTTGGTACAAAAAAATTGAAATCCATGCTTAGTTTTTTGTAAGACACATTTTCCATGAGCCTTTTGAAGACTCACTCATATACATCTATTTACATCTAAATTTGGCTCTCTTAGCTTAATATCAAAATTATCCTTAGCATCATTATCTCTTGGTTGAAATGATTTGACAAAATCATATGCCAAAGAAAATTGACCGAGTTTTAAGCATGCTCTCAATGGATTATACACAGTAAATAATCCATATTGAGTGTATAAACACTTACAGGATACTTTTAAAGCTTACATGACTTGAAACTGCAATAACTTTTTATAACACAGGTGTTTCCTACCATTTTTCTAAGATAGACCTAAAGATAACTGCAATATTATATTATTAATCTGTCAATATGGTTTTCTAACCCAATATAAATATACTGTGTAACATTTTGGCTCTGCAAAGGTTTTGCAAATTGCATCCCTTACTCAGTGAACACATAAGTAAATGCTCTATTTCAAGCATACAAATGAAGAACACATATGTACATATATTTATCTTATATTTGAGCTGATAATCAAATCCTACAACTATCATTAAAAGGAAAATGCATGACCTAGAATCCTTTCTCTTCACAGGTGTTATAACAATGTAGTATGTTAATGATAAGAGACAGTAGCTTCTGGAGAAGACCTAGACCTCATATTTGGCCAAGTGTTTCTAGGGCTACCAAATGGAGGATAGAGGACAACCTTGGGTCCCTGAATGAGTCTGTCACCCCTTGAGACAGGACTGACTCCACAAATATATACTGTTCCTCAACGTGGTTGACATACCCATGTCTCACACATTTTAGATTCATTCTCCCTATCAGCAATTAAAAATCATACTGACAACTCAAATGATGCATGTTGATTTTCAAAACATTTTAGGGAAAAGTATCACGGATAGTAGGTTGAAAAATGGCCACTCATAGGTGTTGAGTCCTAACTCTTGGAATTTGTGAATACCATCTTATTAGTAGGAAAGTTACCTGATATGTAATTACACTTTCAGATGTAACTAGGATTTATTTTTATTTTTTATTTATTTTTTGCCACAAGGTACATGCATTCCTCTGAGAAAGACAGAGGGAAAGTAGGAAATCATCTCCAAGGGGGGATAGCCATGCTGCAATCTCTTTTCCTGCATTCTCCTGTTAGGATTTTGGGCATACCACACATGTGCCCTGTATGATTTTAAAGCTAGGTCTGAGACTTGAAACATGGTCAGCTATGTCGGAGTCTAGTACCTTAGCTACCATGCCACCTGCAGGTCCCTGAAATTAAGGGTTTTTAATTTTGTTTTGTTTGTTTGTTTTTGAGAGATATTTTTTGCTATAGGGCGTGTGACCTTGCCAGAAAGACAGAGAGAGACAGAGAGACAGAAAGCAAGAAATCACCCCCCAGGGGGGATGGCCACCCTGCAACCCCTTCTCTTCCATTCTCCTCTCGGGATCTTGGGCACGCACGCACACGTGCCCAGCGTGAGTTTAAGCCACTGGATCTGGGACTTGAACTGCAGTCAACTACATGAGAGTCCAGTGACAAAACCATTACATCAACTGCCGGTCCCGAAATTAAGGATTTTTAAGATGAGATATCTTGGATCATCTGAGTGAGGCCCTAAATGCCATCAGAAATGTCTTTGTAAAAGAAATTCAAAGAGAAATACAGAAGAGAAGGCAATGTGTAGGGAGACTCAGAGGTTAGAGTCAAGCTACCACAAACCAAGGAACATCAACTATCAACAGAATTCTGAGTAGAAAGAGTCTATGTTGGATCACATATGACAGGCTTACTTATGAGGTTTTTCTCCTTGCATTAGAAGAAAGGGAATTGCATGGGAACAGAGGTGGATTCACTGGGAAGCTAGTGAATTCTAAGCTACCCTGCTCCTCACTTCTACTGGCCTTTTCCAAGGTCTGGGGAGGCCAGGACATGTATTCAATTGATCATTTATTTTGTAACATTTACAAAATTTGCTATGTTAACTGCAAATTGCTTAAGGCCACTATATCTTTCCACCTGACATTCCTTCATCACTCCCATGTGGCATTTGAAGTAGTCACCAGAATTTTGAGGACCTGGCTAATGGAAAATTAAAATGGGTTCATATTTTATTAAAAATAGTGGGATTTATTTATGTGGTTCACCCTCATTTCTAATTATAGTCGCATTACTGCTAGCTGTTTTAGGGCAGAAATGGTGTCCAGGAATTCTCTGCCCACTGTGCTGACTCATTGACAGCATGGGTCAAAGATGACAATCATGCCATGAATATGGACTACGGCCTGTGAGTCTCAGCTCTGGAAAGATGTAGAAAGCAGAGAAAAAGCAACATTTGAAATGCACAGAACCAGCTACTAGAAGCTGGAAGAGGAAAAGATTGGAATTGTTTATTTATTTATTTTATAAGCATGATAGAGAAAGGCAGCAACCCCAACAGAATCCTGATTCTGTCATCCAGCCCCACCCTCAGCGCTAAATCATGGGTGCGTGTGTGTTCAGGGAGGTTTCTGGGAGCAAACCTGGAACCTTCCCCTGAGGTTCAGCCTCACAGAGCATTGTGTTTTACTGCTGCATCACCATCTGGTCCCCAATGATTCGAACTTTCTCTAGAGCCTTTTGAGAGAGTGAAACCATGCCAGCATCTTGATTTCAGACTTTTGGCTTCTAGAACACTGAATCTATTGTGTTAAGCCACTAAATTTATGGTAATTTGTTACAGCAATCATAGGAAATTAATACAGATGAGATCAAGACATCCGAAAATGTTCTGTTAGGACTATCCATGATGTTTTTTCTCCTGTCTTTCCTTCCTTCTTTCAGACCTCTCTTCCTCCCACTCTTCTTTCTCCCTTTTTCTTATTGCATTCTTTCATTTTTATCTTCCTTCTTGCCATTTTTCTGGCTTTCTTACGTACACACACCACAGATTTGAGAATATACTATGTTATATGTAAAGAAAACAACAATATATTTTAAAAAAAATAAATAAGAGGCCCAGACATGGCTGCTCAAGTGGTAGGACGCTACTGCATGAAGCTGAGGCCACATGCGAGGCCCAGGTTCAACCTAAATAGGCTGGGCATGATGATGTGCACCTGTATTCCTGGCTGACTGAGAAGCTGGAGGATTGTGGTATGATGAGACACTGTCAAGAATATCTCTCTCTCTCTCTCTCTCTCTCTCTCCCCCTCTCTCTCTCTCTCTCCCCCCCCAACCCCCATTAAAAAAATTGACAACAAAAATACCACACACTATTAAGTGCTTCTGTGAAAAATTTAACCAGGAATTTAAATCACTGATGGATCTGGGATGACCTACCTAAGGATGTTAGATGTGAATAGAGATATAAATAATAAAATCAGGCCAATCATAAGAGAATCAGGGGGATGACATTGGAAGTAGAATGAGGAGGTGTGCAGATTTCAGAGTGGGAAAGACATGTTAAGCAAGCACCTCAGTGTACTGGAGGTCATGAACAATCATTATTTTAATGAATTGGATCATTGGGAAAGTCACGTAGCATTTTACAATTTTTAAAAAGCTGGTAGGCCCAACTGCAGTGGTGCGAGTAGCGGTGTGGCACTGTGAGCTGCATTGGAAGGCCCAAGTCCAAATACTCAGGATGTGACTCTGGGCCTGCCACAGTCAGTGGTTCCTCTCTCTTCCTCTCTTAGTAAATACACTTTTCTAAAAAACTGATAAAAAACATAGATATAACAAAATGAAGAAAAAAATTTTATGAACTGTCTGACACAGTTCTAAATATATTTTCCTACATTTTCACCATTGTGTTGTCTTTGATCACCTCTTCCGATGTCAATGTCCTTGAACAAGGACAAGATAAGATTTTGTGATATTATTTTTATAGCGGAAATAAACAAATATTCCTGGCTTGTCTATAGCACAGAAAATGATCAAAGTTCATTTGTTAAGTTATTGATAATCTAGAAAAGCTTCCACAGGCGAGCTACTGGTTCTGTACATTTCAAACTTCATTTATCCTCTGCTTTCTGCATCTGGGAGAACTCAGAGAGAGTCATAGGTCACACTTGTGATGGGATTACGATCTCTGGTCTTGAATTTTCATGCCTCTTTGTCAGTGAGTCAGCATAACAGACAGGAGTATTTGTGGGAGCCATTCCCTCTCCAGGACAGCTAGCAACAATGTGAACATACCTGGCAATGATGGTGAAACACATAAATATACCCTACTTATTTTTAACCAAATGTAATCCCATCCCAATTTCTCATTAGCCAGATCCTCAAAATTCTGTTGACTGCTCCGAATGCCATGTGGAAGTGATGAATGGATGTCAGGTGGAAAAACATAGTGGCCTTACGTAATTTGCAATTAACATGGCAAATTTTGCACATGTTACAAAATAAATGATCAATGGGATACATGTCCTGGCCTCCCCAGGACCTTGGAAAGGCCAGTGGAAGTGAGGAGCACTGTAGTTTAGAATTCATTAGTTTCCTCTCTTCTAATGCAAGGAGATATACCTCATTGACTAAGCCTAGGGATGTGATCCAAGACAGACTCCTTCTACTCTATAGTTGATGGTGAAATAAAGACTACCCATTTTTATTTTAATCCATTTTTCCCCAATTTCCATTAGATGCTCAAAGGTAATAACTTTTAACTGATTTTTTTATATCTGACGTTAGCTTTGTAAAAGGAAGTAAAGGTAGTGTATCTGCCACCCTCTACCCTCTAGACTTTCCCACCCCTCCTCCCTGAAACTAGTTTTTTGTATCTCAAACTGCTCTCACGCAAAGAGGTGGTAGTGCTGTTGGAAGCATTCACAACTGAAACCTTTGCAGCAGCATGCGTCATACTCTAATGAAATATCTGTCAGCACGCTATTTTCATCTAAAGGTTTCAAAACACTTGGAGTATGGATTATAAAATGACACTTGGGCTAAAAAAACAAGCCATTTTAAAGGATATTTTACATTTATGAGAACTCCCGATTGATCAAAACTAAAGGAAGGAAAGCTTTTTGCAAGGTTAAAGACACAGCTGCAGGGTGTAAGCAATCTATCTTTTAGTTTTTCTCATCATGTTGTTATGCATTTTTTTCCTTGCTGTCTGAAAGCAGGAGTGAAATAACAATATTAAAACTAAAGTCCTTTATTCTTGAATTCTGATGAGATGCCAAAGCTATAATATTGTTCAAATATTTCATTGGTCATGCAAAACTCGTAAAAATTTTTAACGACTCTCAAGAATATTAAAAAGAAATCAGAAAACAAATTTACATGCAATACATGTTCAACAAATACGGTTTATATTCTTTTTTTTTTTTTTTTGAGAGGTTTTCGCTATAGGGCGCATGTGCTCGCCAGACAGACAGAGAGAGACATAGAGACAGAAAGCGAGAAATCACCCCCCAGGGGGGATGGTCACGCCGCAATCCCTTCTCCTCCATTCTCCTCTCAGGATCTTGGGCACGCACGCACACGCGCCTGGCGTGAGTTTTAAGCCACTGGGTCCGGGACGTGAACCGCGTTCGACTACGTGGGAGTCCAGCGACATAGCCATTATGCTAACTGCTGGTTCCCTATTCCTTTCTTTTTTTAAGAGATATTTTTACTATAGGGTGTGTTTGCTCACCAGAAAGAGACAGAAAAAGAGAAAATGAGAAATCACCCCTTGGGGGAATGGCCATGCTGCAATCCCTTCTCCTTCATTCTCTTCTCAGGATTTTGGGCATGTATGTCCAGAGAGAGTTTTAAGCCACTGGGTCTGGGACTCGAACTGTGGTCGTCCATGTAGGAGACCAGCACTTAACTACTATGGCACCTGCTGGCCCCTTGTTGGTTTATATTCTAATAAAAACAACACTACCACTGAGAAATGCACTTTTGCAGGGTATTTTTGCAGTTTTTTTCCCCAAGTTTTTCTATTTCTTGAAAGAAAGACATCCTCGACAGAGTCTTGACATTGAAACTCTCATCCTAGCCTCCCAGTCATCCAGGATTATGGGTACATATGCCTGGTGTATTCAGGTCAACCCGATTGAACTTAGACCTTCCTTATAGGTCTACCCTACTGTCTGCCCCACCAAGATTGGGCCTACAATAATTTTTTTGAAGTGAGGTCACATATAGAAAAAATGTGAAGGGAACATTCTCCTTTTTTGCTATTTGGGAAATAATAGTACCTCAAAAATATTTTGATTTAGCAATATTTAATAGTATGTAAATTTATTCATTCTATCCCCATAAATTTGAAATCTATTATAGCTGAAATTTTTAATATATTGAACTTTTTAAGATCATAAAAAATAACTGACTCTAATTTGTTGTCTTTGTATTTATCAAGAAAATTATGAATATTGATTTATTATTGATATGATAGTCTATATTAAAATATAAAATAAAGAAATATAAAGAATGTGATAAATAAATTGTCAGAGAATTCTCAATGAGAAAAGTACACAAAAGTGACCATTAAATAGAACTTGGTAAGTAAAAGAGGTAAACTAGAACTAAAAAGTCTTTTTCTCAGAATGGAAAACTGTCTTTATTAGTTACTATTTTCTTTTTGGTTAATATCTTTTTCTTGGGCCTCTGACATAATTACCCTTTAGCTAATGGCACTTATGTGGTTATGTATACTTACTTTGTAGCTTTTACCTACTTTGGAAGAAATAATCCTTTACTAAAAAACCACTGTAAAAAGAAAAATCACAGAGGTTTCCTGTAAATAGAGAATCTGGTTTAACTGTTCGACTTTCAGTGTTAATTGAATATGCATACTTACCTAAGTCATTTAATTGCTCAGTATCCAATTTCCAACTTATGAGAATAATCACAGGAGGTCCTGGCACCATCCAAAAGGACAATATTTATGATGATACAAATAAACTCTAGAGTAAAATCCCAACTACACAATAGGTACGCCTGATCTCATTCCTCTATCTCCTAACCCCCTTTTTTCTATTAGTCTACTGTCTCAGACATAAAAAAGTCTTTGGCCAGACAGGGAAATTCATAACTCTAGTGCTTTAACGACATGTGTTCATGCTGTTCTGGAACAGATTACCAATCTCGGGTATACATTAGAATCATTCAGGGAGCCTAAATGCCACCCCCAAATGATTTACATTAGAATCTCTGCGCATTTGTATTTCTTTGAAAAGCTCTCTAATGTGCTTCAAAATACTGACATATTATGGAGTGAGAGGGATAGTAGAGAGGTACAGATGAAACACAGTTCACCATGCCTTAATAATTGTTAAACTATGGAGTTCATCATACTCTGCAGTCTACTTTTGTAAATGTTTCCATAATATTTATTTATTTACTTACTTACTTTTACAAAAAATCTCAACAGATGATTCCAATATGTAATCCAAATCAGCTTTCTAGGGATCCCAACCTGTAATAAGAACTACGAGACTAAAACTCTTCCTCTTTTTTCTTTTCAATTGATGAATTAACTGACTAGCTAATTAATAAATTAAACAAATACTTACAGATTTAAAAAAACGTTTTTTCTTTATTCATAACAGATTTGAGAAAGAGGGAGAGAGGAGCACGTTCCTTAGAGTCAGATCATGCTGCAGTCCTCTTCCTTCAGGTCGCTGGAACCTGGGCACTCAGGAGCAGCCCCAGTTTATTTCATGCTGACTGGGTCAGAGATTTGGACCATAGTCACTATGTGGAATCCAGCTGCTCTTGAGCAGCCCATTGCCAATGCATCGTGAAGCTGGCCCCAATAGAAATGTTTGCTCTTGGTTGGAATAGTGTTAGTCCCTTGTCAGTCTCTGGAGATCACTTAAGAGTATATAGTCTGGCTGGGTGAGACATACCTGTGAACAAAGAAGTTACAGATAAAAAATATGTTCAGGAGGAGCTGAAAGATGAATGACTAGAGACACTCAGTGTAATTCCTCTCCATGGAGAGGGACCAAAAAGAGTGGATAAATAGTTGCTGTTTGAACAGAGAAGCAAGGAGAAAACACTAGAATACAGCAAGGAAATAAGGGCAAACCTCTGAGGCACATAACCCAGAATGGAGATGTAGAGGAGACGACATACTGGGTCGGGGGCATGGGGGGGAGGGCAGCAGCTAGAGGTAAGGCAAGCTTCCCACTCAAGGACAAGGTAAAAGAAACACCCTGGCCCTTGCCATTCCCATCTGGCATGCCAATAGTCCTGGCTACAAGAGAGTAACAGTCATCAGAGATCTGAAACAGCACAGGGAGTTTCTCAGAGTCCTCGCACTCAGGGGAATAGGGGTAGTGTTATAGGGAAGATACCACAGAGATTTGGGGAATTGATGCAGGTGTCTTCCAAACACTGAAGCTTCTTGACCCAACTCCATCAAATATTGTGGTTTTCCAGACACCACCCCCTTCCCAAAGACTGAGGACTCCACTCTGCTCCTTCTCATCCTGTTCCCATCTCCTAGAGACAGAAGACTCTGGGCAAACCTACATGCAAACCTACTTCTCCCAAGACTGAAGAATCCAGAACCCCCTTCCAGAGACAAAAAACTTCTGATTGCCCTTTTCTATCTGCAGCCACCATAGGTAGTCTCACCCATTTTACTAGCATGACTTCCCTACTCCACCAGGAACCCAAAGACATAGAGCCTGAAGCCTGCAACCTGATTCTGTGGGGTCCCCATAGCTCTGCCCACTCATCTGGTACAGCGTCCCTAAGCTGTACAGGTGTCGAGAGCTGGCAAAACCGAAGCCCCACACCTGAGGGACCCTGGAGACCCTCTCCATTCACCCAACACAACTATCCCATGCTGGATGGACACCATGCCATGAATGATCCTATACACTCTACTGACAGGGCCCTGCACACCATGAATGTCTCACCCAGGATCTAAAAACACTGACCAGTTGTTGCCACCTCTGGCAATTTTACCTCTGTAAACTGTAGGACTCTCACAGATATGTACATATCACCCAGGGCCTGAGGAAACCATTCCAAGTATTATAGCTATTGCTGGCTGCAAACTCATCCCATCAACAGTGGGGTATCCATGTCCTTCCCACATTCAGCCCAGAGATTGAAGTATACCCATACCTGGCACAACAACCTACCCTGGAGATGCCTCTCTGACTGGGGAGTTCCACATGCACTGCCTTCCCCTTTACCCTGGCCAAGACCAGAGGGTCCCAGTATGTGCCCCAAGTGACCTCTGCCCCCAATGATTCTGCATCACTGCGTCTACAACATTCACAGTCTTTAACACAAAGGGACTCACAGTCAAGGCTTACAGAGATTCCAGCCTAGGAACACAGAGATTCTAGCCTACTGAATTCAACAGAACCAAAGTCAAAACACTATCCAACTAACATGGTAGGACACATCTACACAAAAATGTTCCTCCCTACAAAAGATATCTATTAAAAAGGAAGAGTTGATTCTTTTGGCAGGAGCCCAGAAATTAATGCAAGGGCCCAAGATACATTAGAAAACAAGGCAACATAACTCCCCCAAAAGATAATAAACATAACTCCCCCAAAATAATTCTCTAGTAACAGATGACAGACAAAAGGAAACTTGAGAAGTGCCTGATAAGGAATTTTAAAAGTAAAATAGCAAACTCAAAGAGAGAGAGAGAGTTTAGATAAACTCTGAAATCAGGAAACAATCTATAATGAGTGAATGATGAGACATTCAACAATGAGACATCTTTAATAAAAACCAGATGCAATTCTGGGGAAATGAAGAATTGAATAGATAAAATAAAAAGCAGTAGAGAGTATCTACACCAGGCTAGATCAAGAAGATAAAAAGAATCTCTAAACTTGAGGACAGAACTTTTGAAATAACCCAGTCAGGTAAAATGAAAGAAAAAAAAATCGTTTTAAAAAATGAAGAAAGCCTACATGACCTATGGCAGACAGTTAAATATTTGTATCATGGGAGTTTCAGAAGAAGAGACAAGAAAAGGTACAGAAAACCTATTTCATGAAATAATAACCAAGTCTAGGGAGAGATATGGACATCAAATTCAGAAAATACAGAGAACATCAAGTACAGTCAACTCAAAAAGATCCTCTCCAAGGCACATAGTCAATCTGTCAGATATCAAAGACAAAGAGAGATTCCTAAGAGCACCACAAAAGCATCAAATCACATATAAAGAGTCCCTATCAGACTAATAGTAGACTTCTCAGCAGAAACTTTCAGGTTGGGAGAGAATGAGACAATATATTTAAAGAATTGAAAAGAAAAAAAAAAAAGAAAAACTCCTAGCCAAGAATGCTATCCTATGCAAAGTTATTTTCAGAAATAAACTTTTTTCCCAGACAAGCAAAAACTGAGAGAATTCACATGTCTAGACTAGCTTTTGAAGAAATACTTAAGGAAGTTTTATGTCTGGAAGCAAAAAAGAGATAAATACCACCATGAAAACAGTATAAGCTATAAAATTCACCAGTAGAGTAATCATGCAAATGAAAGAAAGGAATCAAAACTTACCACTATGAAAAACTACCCAACAGCAAAGATAAAGAATAACAGAAGAAGGAAGGAAAAGAAACACAGAACAACCAGAAAATCATGACAGAAGTAAAGCCTATACTATCAATAACAACTTTAAATAGATTAAACTACTTAATTAAAAGATATAGATGTGCTAAAAGGATGTAAAACCAAGACTGTACCATATGCTGCCTGCAAGAAACTTACTTCAGACCAATAACAAGTAAGGATATCATCTGTAAAGACCTTCATAGACTGACAGTAAAAGGATAGAAAAAGTTGCTCCATGTAAACAGAAACCAAAAATGAACGGGAGTAGCTATACTAATATCAGATAAAATGAATTTCAAGTAAAAAATCTCCAAGAAGACTTAAAGAAAGTAATTACACAGTAATAAACAATCAGTTATTTTTTCTTGGGGGGAGGGTAGTATAACAAAGTGGAGAGTCTATTGAAGGAGAGGGAAGGAAAAACGTAGCTTCCAAGCAGGGTGGGGTCCCAGAAAATGGGTTGCCAAGGAGGTCAGAGGGAGTGCTGGTAGGCAAGAAAGGAGAAGACAGCCAGGAGCTCTGGCTTTCACATGTTCCCACCCATGCGTCGAGATTCCTGCTCAACCAAGTTCCTGGACAGGAGTTTCCTAGCTTTTTCCTGCCATATGGAGGCCCACTCAAAGCCAGTTCTGGTATCTTCATTATAGGGCTACCTGAATGTCTGTCCTATTGGAGATGGCTGACTAGTCTGAATGGATATTTTACTGCTTGGTAAGCAAGTGTTGATTCATCAAGAGACTATAACAGTTGTAAATAAAAATGCACCCAATACCAGAGCATCCAAATACATAAAAGATATATTTCTAGACCAAAATGGAGAGAGAGAGATTCCTATACAATATTTGGGAATTTCAATACCCCATTCTCAGCATTAGACAGAAAATCAATGAAGAAGCATTGGATTAAACTGCATCATAGACCAAATGGATCTACAGAGAAATACCATTTCATCCAACTCCTACAGAATATATATTGTTCCCATAAGTAAGTGGAGCATTCTTCAGGATGGCTCATATAATAGGACATAGATAAACCTCAATAAATCTAAGACAATAGAAATAATATCAAATTAATTTTTTGGCCACGTAGAATAAAACCAGAAATCAACAACATGAGTAACTTTAGAAAGTTTATAAATACATTAAAACTAAACAACATGCTTCTGAATGACTTCTGGGACAAAAAAAATTAAGAAAGAAATTAAAAATTTTTCTTGAAACAATTGAAAATGAAAACATGACATTCTGAAACTTATGGGCTACAGCAAAAAAAAAAAAAAAAAAAAAAAAAAAATCTAAACAGAAAGTTTATAGGAACAAGTGCCCAACATGAAACAAAACAAAAGATGACAAATAAATGACCTGATGATACATCTAAAAAACTAGAAAAGAACAAACTAAACCAAGTCAGTAGAAGTAAAGAAATAAAGATGAGAACCAAACTAGAGAAAAAAATACAAAAGATCAATAAAATGAAAAGTTGAGATTTTGAAAGGAAAATTGAGAAACCAGTAGCTAAACTAAGAAAAAGAGAGAGAAGACAAAAATTAATAAAAATCAAAAATGAAAAAGGTGACAATATAATGATGTCGCAGAAATACAAAACATTACTAGAGACTATTATAAATAGCTGTATGCTGACATGCTGGTAAATGAAGAGGGGATGAATAAATTAATGGATACATACAATAAACAAGACTGAGCCAAGAAGAAATAAAAATCATAACAGACCAATAACAAGTAAGGTGAATGAATCAATAATAAAAATTCTCAAAACAATAACAAAAATCCAAGACTGTATGGCTTGAGTGCTGAGTGTTACAAATCTTTTAAAGAAGAGTGAACACTAATTCTTAAACTATTCCAAAATTTTCAAGTGGAGAAAATCCACCTAAACCTGGATTAGAGGCCACCATTACCCTGATACCAAAATCTTTCTTCCTTGTTATGGAGAACAACAAGGACACAACAACAACAACAACAACAACAACAAGAGAGAAAGAAAAGAAAACATCAGCATTGTCTCTGATGAATATAAATGCAAAAATTCTCAAAAAAAGAAAACAAAAACTCTAACAAACTAAATTTAACAGCACATGATTATTTCTTTTGATTAAGTAAAATTTATCCCAGGGACACAAGGTTGGTTCCACACACACAAATAAATAAATATGATACATCATATTAATAAAATGAAAGATAAAAATCATATATGAATTGATGAAAATTTTAAAAGTTTGATAAACATTCTTTTATGGTTAAGATTCTCAACAGATGAAATAGAGAAGGCACCTATCTCTACATAACGATCATATATGACAAACCCACAGCTAATATTGTACTGAATGAGGAAAAATGAAAAACTTTTCCTTTAAGAAGGGAACAAGAAAAGGCTGTAGATTTTCTCCACTGCTATCTAACATAGTACTGAAAGTCTTCATTAAATTAATTAACCAAGAGGGGACCAGCAGTTAGTGTAATGGCTATATCGCTGGACTCCCATGTAGTCAACCCCGGTTTGAGTCCCGGACCTGGTGGCTTAAAACTCACGCCTGGCGCGTGTGCGTTCGTGCCCAAGATCCTGAGAGGAGAATGGAGGAGAAGGGATTGCAGTGTGGCAGAAATCACCCCTGGGGGGTGATTTCTCGCTTTCTGTCTCTCTGTCTCTGTCTGTCTGGCGAGTGCATGCGCCCTAGAGCAAAAACCTCTCCAAAATAATTTTAAAAATTAATTAACCAAGAGAAAGAAGTTAAGGGCATCTGAATAAAAAAAGAGGAAATCAAATTGTCCCTGTTTGTAGACATGATTATATAAATGGGGTCTTCTAAAACTTCACAGAAAATGAGTATTATGAAAAAACTACACATAGACTTAATTTTTTGCACCAAAATAATTTAATAATTAATAAGTTAATTCAATTTCTCACAAACTTTTTGAAGTTCTCTTATCTATATAAAAACTTAAGTAATCCCACAAAAACTCTTAGAACTGATAAATGAATTCGGTAAAGCTGAAGGACATGAAATCAATTTACAAAAATGAGTAGCGTTCTTATACATCAACACAGAACTAGATGAAAAAAATCAAGAAAGCAGTCGCATTTACAATTGCTACAAATAAATAAAATACCCAGGAATAAATGTAACCAAGAAGGTACAAGAACTCTACAACAAAAACTATGAAATACTTAGGAAAGAAATAGAAAAAGACACACCAAAAAGGGAAATATATTTTAGGTTTACAGATGAAAAGAATCAATATTGTTAAAATGTTGATACTACCCAAAGCAAACTACAGATTCAGTGAATTCTCCACCAAGGCATTCTTTCTTATATATATAATTATTTATTTAATTTTATTTATTCATTCATCTATTTTAATTTGACCAGAGAGACACAGAGAGAGAGAAAGAGTGAGAAAGCAAGCCGCCAGGACCTGAGCTTGAACCATGGTCGGCCATACTGGAGTGTCAACACCTTAACCACCACGCCACCTGCTGGCTCCACCATAAAGGCATTCTTTACAGAAACAGAAAAAGACAAATATAAAATTTGTATGAAATCATATAATACTTCAAATATCCACAGCAATGGTGCTGGAAAAATGGGTTATCCATATACAGAAGAAAGAAATAAGAGCCCTATCTCTCATCTTACACGAAAATTAACTCAAAACAGATTAGATTTTTAAATGTTGGACCTGAAATCATGAAATTACTAGAAGAAAGCATAGGAAAAACACTTTAAAGCATCACTGTAGGCAAATATTTTAAAAATAAGACCTCAAAATTACGGCAAACATTATTCTATGGTAGACTGAAAGACTGGAGGACATAAAAGCATAGAAAATAGTTATGGGCACTGGAGATAGTGTGGAAGGAGGATGAGAGAGGGGAAGAGTATAGGGAAGGTAATTAGGGAGAAAACATAAAGAGGTAAGAAATTTGTAGGACACAGAAATGGTTTATTACCTGTTGATGACATGTATTGTATTCTCAACTAGACTGGTTTGAGGTTTATTTCAGGTTGGGTAAATTCTCTATACAAGCTAAGTGATGTATAGTGGTTGAATGTATAAAGTGATAATAATAAATACATAAATAAAAGAATAAAAATGAAAGACAAAAAATAAAAAAATTATGACCAACAACAGCAAAAATAGACAAATGGGATTACATCAAACTAAAAAGCTTCTGCATAATAAAAGAAACAGTCAACAGGGTAAAGAAACAATCTATAGAATGGGAGAAAATATTTGCAAATTATACATCTGACAAGGGCTTAATAACTAAAATATACAAGGAATTCAAACAGCTCACTAACAAAAAACAAATAATCTGATTTTAAAAATGTGGAACTGATCTGAACAGACAGTTCTTGAAAGAAGATGTAGAAATGGCTACCAAGTACCTGAAAAAGTGTTCAGCGTCATTAATCATCAGGGAAATGCAAATTTAAAACCACAATAAGGTATCATCTGAATCTAGTTAGAGTTTAATAATACTAGTAATTTTAACAATAAAGAATAAAAAGTGTTGGAGATGTGAAAAATAGGAACTCTCATGCCCCATTGGTGGGAGTGTAAATTATATATAACTATTATGGAAAACAACATTATGGTTCCTCAAAAAACTATAAGTAAAATTACATTATGATCTAGTGATCCCACTAATAGGTATATAGCAAAAGAAATGAATACATTGAAGTGATACCTTTATTCCATGTAATAAAAACTATTCACAATAGCTAAAATATAGAATCAACCTCAATGCCCAATGATTGATGAATTGATTAAGAAAATGTGTTATATAGACACAAGAGAAAGAGAATACTATTCGGTCATAAAAAGGATGAAACCCTGTTATTTGAGTTTAAATGGATAAGTCTGGAAGAAATAATGGTAATTGAAATAAGCCAGAGAGTGAATGATGAATACTGTATGTTCTCACTCATTAGCAGAATCTAAAAGATATGATCACATAGAAGAGGAGAATGAAACAGTTTATTTTATAAAGGGGAAGGGGAAGATTCAAAGGGAATTGGGAGAGTTTGGTTAATATAAATGTGCAAGTAGATAAGTGAAATGAGTTCTAGAGTACCATAGCCCAGCAGGGTAACAATAGTTGGTGAAAAGTCAATGTATATTTCTTTATTTTTAATGTTATTTATTTTACTAAAGTTGGGGGAGGGATAGAGACTCTTGACATAGTCTTACCATGCCACACTCAACCCCTCTCCTCTAGCCTTCCAGCCAGCTAGGATTATGGATGTGCTTATAGGCATATTCAGTGTGTTCAGATCCACCTAAGATCCAATCCTAGACTTTTCCATACAGCTTCAGTATCACTCAGGAGACCCCTACTACCTATACCACCGCAGATTGGTCCAATGTATTTAGAAGAGAAATTTGAATATACACAAGACAAAGTAATGGTAAATGTTTGAGGTGAATATGTTTATTGCTTTGATTTGATCATTACATATTACATTCATGTATTAAAAAAGGACACTGTGGAGGGGGCAGGTGGTGTGGTTAGGGGCACTGTACTCCCACATGGCCGACCATGGTTTGAGTCCCAGACCTGGTGGCTTGCTTTCTTGCTTTCCCTCTCTCTCTCTTTCTCTTTCTCTTGCTCGCTCTGTCCCTCTTGGGTCAAGTTAAAACAAACAAACAAACAAACAAATAAGTAAAGTTAAATAAAATAATTATTAAAAATAACTCTACCTAATGAATATATGCAAATATTGTATTATTGTGTTGCCAGGAAAGTCTTGATGTATTTTTTTCTATATTTTTCTATGCCAAAATGCATCATGACTTTCCTGATGAGCCAATATATACCAATTTTAAAATATATTAAAAACATATATTCAGGAAATAGGACATAAAGGAAGTGTGTATAGAAAAGTGTCAGAAATTGCTTCATGGAAAAGCAACTTTAAGATAAGCTTGGTAAGGGGGCCAGGTGGTGGTCCAGTGGTAATGTAACCATACCAACATGGGAAAGGTCCTGGGTTTTCTAGGACCTGAGTATGACTGGCTTCTGTACCCATGATCCAGGCCAGCTAAGATCACAGATGGGCTGTGGTATGGAGGCCCAGGGCCCTGTGGCCCTGTTGGGAGTGTCTCTCTCTCTCTCTCTCCCTGTCTCCCTGTCATGGAGGAAATATGTGAATAAATTTTAAAATAAATAAATAAATATATATATGTATGTGTGTGTGTGTGTGTATATATATATATATATATATATGTATGTATATATATATATTTGGTGTATATATATATATATATGTGTGTGTGTATATGTGTGTGTGTGTGTGTGTGTGTATCTATATATAGATAGATAGATAGATATAAATATACACATACATATTTGGTGAAAAACTTAACTATCCTTTAAGCTCCAGTTCAAATTTCATTTCCTATTTTCTTCCTATATATTGCATTATTAAACAAAAATAATCTATTTCCTTACTGTATTATAACTTTCTTTCTAAATTTCTTATTTCAATTATAGTAGGCTTTGTTATTATGTTGTAAGCTTTTCAGATGAATAATTGTTTACTTATCTTTGCATCCTATGAAACTTTCTAACACTTGAGTGTTATAAGGATTCAATGAAGCTATGCTGAATTAAATAAATGGATTATCCTTATACTTTATACTTACATTAAATAATTTTGTCATATCACTTGACATTTGAGTTTATACGTGTTCCTTAATTGGCTATCAATACTAATTTAGGAGAGCATTGGTCTGAAAGAAAAATATATCAGGTTAGAAAGAGAATTTTTTTTTTCCCAAAATGGACACTGCTGTTTTCAAAGAGAGCTATAAATAAACCCTCCAATTTTTCTGCTCACTGAAAGAGGCGCACTATCCGGCCAAGAGCAGCCTTGAATGTTAATTTTGTTCTATTGAAAGCACCTGGGATTCAAAGGCTTTTCCTTCTCTGGCTTGCACAAGAACAGTTTTATCTGCTGCATAGAATTTGGAATGACCCAGTTCTGTCATTTTGGTGGGAACAAATAATTAAAAGAAAGTTGGTTGACAGAGATAAAAAGCATGGAAAAAGAGAAAAGCAAAGTACAGGAGAAATATTAGTTGGACACTTTCTTGGCACCTCATTAGTTCCAAATCTGCTTTGAACTTGGTAAATTCAAGGCCATTCCTAATACTTGGTTTAAAGTCTCTAGCATAGGTAGTAAGAAGTCCCTGAAGGCTCACACCAGACAGTATATTAGTAAACGTACTAATGATGAATAGCAGTACTTATAGTTACTATGCATCAATTAGAATTTTTAAAAAAGATAACAAAAATAAACACATCGGTGATCAAAGTAAGTTAAAAAGATATAGTAGTAGCACAGGAATGGGCTCATCTACTTTTGGAAGACTGACTAGATACTTTAACTTAAGAGTATTGTAGCCAATGCACTGAAGCAAATAATTTAGAATCTATCTCAACCATAAGAAATAAAAAGACGTTCCTGAATAAGTGATTCTGCTATCAGTAACAGGATTTTGCTTTGTAAAAAACTCTCATGGGGATAGAACCATGACATGATGGCTTAGGGTTCAATACAAGTACCATTTACAGTAGAAAAAAAAAAATTTTGTTTTAGGGCTGGTTCCATGGCCTGATGGTTTAGACAGTCAGATTTCACACAGATGACTATGTGGTCTGAGTTCCAGAGCCAGTAACTTGAGAAACTTATTGGGTGTCTGTGCATATGTGCCCAAAATCTTCAAAAGAGGAAGAGGTGAGAAGGGATTGCAGCATGACCATTCCCCATGGGGAGTATTTTCTCCTTTCACTCTCTTTTTCTCTGTCTGTCTCTAGAGAGCACACAGGTCACCTAGGGAAAAAAAGGAAAGAAAGAAAAACTAGTATCAAAATGTATATTTTGAGAAAAATTATATCACAAACAGTAAAAGGCATTTTATATTATAGCATATTCACAATTACATGGAATCAACCTAATGCCCAAGAACTGATGAATGGATTGAAAAGCTGTGGCACATACATATCATGGAATACTACTCAGCCATAAGGAACAATGATACTCTACGATTTGACTGAAAGTGGATGAATATAGAAGATTTAAAGCAACATGAACTAAGCCAGACTATGAAAGACAGATACTGTATATCCCCACTCAATAGATACTGAATATCTGCACTCTATGGCAGAAATTGAAAGAAATGAAGCTGTAATAGTAAGGAGGACAAGTGAGGATACTAAAAACTGTATGGGAGAGAAGTGGATGGTAGAGGGTGGGTGGGAAGGTTTCAAGGAAAAAACTCATATCAGATACAAGATTGCAAAATTCTCTGTTGAAATTGTTTATTGGAGCTCGCAAGTGATTTGGTGGTTAAGGGAGCTGTACTCTCACATGGCCAACCACTGTTTGAGTCCTGGACCTGGCGGCTTTCTTTCTCACTTTCCCTCTCTCTCTCTCTCTCTGTCATTCTGGACAAATTAAAATAAATAAATAAATAAAGTTAAAAAAATAATTCTTAAAAAAAAAGAAATTATGTTTATGGTAATACTCTTGATTTAATTATCATGTTCTGTGTGCATACTTTGGAAAAAACTATCGTGTGCTTTAGAGAAGTCCTACGATTGAACATAAATAACAAATTATGAAATAAAAAAGAAGAAATATATAAATTTTGAAAAAAGGAATTAAAAAATAGTTCTATCAGTGTTTTTCTGACCAACAGTCCTGCCAAGAACAGCCAGAAACAGGGGAAAGAATATTAGAAAATATCTAGCTGAAATCATCAGACCTATCAGTGCTGCTATAGCTTAGGAGGTCAAAATCCCAGGGAGAAGGGAAATGTAATAATACGAGCCCAGCATTGAATTAGCTTTATCTCTTCAGGTGCTTGCTATTTCCTGAGCAACACTGAGAAGCTAAGAAGTTGAGAATTTTACCAGTCTTAGGAGACTGAAAGAAAAAAAATAGATTCAGAACCTACCAAGGAAGATAGACACAAGCTATCATTTGGGACCTTAAAAATGTTAGATACTGTGAGAAAGAGAAGCTGAAAATAGATAAGCCCTTACAATAGATAAGCCCTTTCAAAGCTCAACTTTGAAACAAATCAACCTAATTAGGTTAAGGTCATCTCTCTCTCTCTCTCTCTCTGCTAATTATTAGTATTTTCCAAAAGTAAAAGCACTATCAAGAACCTTACATCTTATCTAGAATTTTTCATGCAATTCAATAAAAAGAAAAATTATGAGGAGTAAGAGGAAATAAGGTGAGATGACTAAATACCAAGAGAAAACACAGAAAATACAAACTGATCCATAGAAGAGTTAGGTTTTAGAGACTTCAGACACAGAATTTAAAATATCTGCGATTAATAAATTAAAAGACTTATTTGATATGCTTGAAAATCTTAGTAGAGAACTAGAAGCCTGTATTAAAAAATCAAAAAGAAATTCTGAAAGTGAAAATTTTTGAAACTGAAGTTGAGAATTCAATATACAAATTTACTTTATCAGACAAGCTGAAGGGGGTTAGTGTCTACTTTTGGGAAACAGGAAGGGGATAGTGATGAGGCATACAGAGGGTCTTCTGAAATTCCAGTGATACTCTTCCTTTATCTGTTTGCAAGTGTATGTTCACTTTATAATAATCTATCAAGCTGTACATATGTGATTTGTGTTCTGTTATGTATATTTGTTAACTGATGATATTTATTCATTAAAAGATAAGAAATGCATTTAAAGAGATAGTCTACATAAAATTCTTGGAGGTTTGGGCTAATTTAGGAAGCTAAACTTTTTGCAGGTAGGGCAAATGCAACCCCCCAAATAATTACATTTTCAGGAGAGAAATGTTTCTTTTAAATGACTTCCTCGAAACTGACTGCTTAATTACCTCATATTCACTATTTCCTCTGTTAAAACTTCTGACAGATGTTCATGGAATGTTGAACACTCAGTATTAGCTTCCGACATTCTTCCATTTATTAGGGTGCAAGATTACAAGAATCAGTTGTGTTTGCTAGCAATCTGAAACTAAGCTTATCCTACTTGTTCCTTTAATAAGCAGATTGAGTTAAATATTATATACACTATTGACATTTGAGTGCAAAAAATACTTGTTTCTATGAAAAATTGAATGCTATCTTAATGAAGATAAATCAGTAGCACATAAAACAATTAAATAAACAGGGTTGCTGGGAATAAATAAGGAAGATGAATGAAGAATTATCTTTTTGTATGTGCATGCACCAACATGTTACCTGTTGAGAAGATAATGTGTATGCCCATACAAATATACAAATACATGTGTATTAAAGATAAGTCAATAATTACTACTTTAGAGTGTTGTTGTAAGAACCATATTGTGGTGAGAACCACATTAAGTGAGGTATCACTAGTAGCTGAGCATTCAAAATTCCATGGACATCTGTCAGAAGTTTTAACAGAGGAAATGGTGAATGTGAATTAATTCAGCAGGTCAGTTCACAGGAAGTCATTTAAAAGGAACATTTTTCTCCTGAACATGTAATTATCTATCTTCCTTAAACTATTTGGAAGACAGAGTAAATGATAGCTATTGTTAGTCACTAAAAGAAAAATGAGGATTTGGGTTCAATTTCTTAAAAAGAAATAGCTACATTTTGGGACCAGCAGTTGGTGTAATGGCTATGTTGCTGGACTCCAAAGTAGTTTGCCTTGGTTCAAATCTAGGACACGGTGGCTTAAATTCACACTGGGCACATGTGAGTGTGTGCCCAAGATTGCAAGAGGAGAATGGAGGAGAAGGGATTGTGGTGTGGCCATCCCCCCTGGGGGGTTATTTCTCTCTGTCTCTCTCTGTCTTTCTGGCAAGCGCATGGGCCCTATAGCAAAAAAAAAAAAAAAAAAAAAAAAAAAAAAAAAAAAAAGAAAGAAATAGCTACATTTCATGAGGATTCTTTTTTTAAGTTCTGTTGTATTACAGAATGATTTGAGGACTTATGTGAAAACTTGTGCTCTCCATACCATGGCAATATTGACATCAAATGGATCCCTGCTAATAATTAGAAATGTACCTAAATTAATAATATTTAAACACATTTCTCTGCTAAGCAGGAATACAATCATATAAAATTAAAAGAAGTTGTTAACAGTGACAACTGTTAAGACCATAAATTAAGTAAAATACATGGGTTTAATAAAAAGTAACTTTTTTATTTACCTCCCACCATCTCTTCATATTCTATGGTTTTGCATCTTTTCCTGTCTCTCAGAAATGTAGGGTAATTCCCAATTACTTCTTTGATCACATTCAGGTAATAAGAGAAACTTCAATTCTGTAATCAATATATGCAGTTCTTAAACTTCATTTAAAGTTCAGTGGCTCTAGGGGGTACTCTTTCCTTGCTTGGTCTTTTACGTCAGTCCCTTCTTGTTACCTCCTTTTCTCACCTACAGGATTAGATCTTAGTGGAGAAGAGGGAAAGAAAGGGAAGGAAAAGCCTTCCTAAATTATATGGGCTTTAGCTGGGCTTGGGAAGTATTTGAAGCTGTTTCTCCCCTACGACCATATGTGGATTTTACAGTTGAGGTGTCTCAACTGTAGTCCATGTTATGGGACATTGTATCTCCTCAGGCTGCTTCCTTAGCCACGGGGCACAGAGTGCTCCATCTCAGCAGTAGGGTCATTTTATCCCATCTTGGACATGCTCTTTTTCAAGGACTCAATCACCATTTTGCTGATCATGTCTGTGATAACAGTTAACCTCCCAATGCAGTGACCTCTGTTCCAGCATTCAGGCATCTGGCTGCCTGCCTTTGTGCTTTGGATTCAACTCGTACTAGTTGGACAACAGTCTTTGGATGACTTTTTATGTGCAGGGGATGTTTATCCAATTTTGCAGTGTGTCATTCATTGTCTTAGCCCTTCGAAAACAAATGAGACATTAATATTTCTCATCCCTTGAGTAACTTTTTGTACAATGGGAATGGCAACAAAAGCTTACCTTATTCGTTGATTTGTGTCGACTGTGTAAATGCTCATGAAATAGTTATTGAATTTTGAATAAACATGTTAATACAAGTTTCCTATTGTGAGAACTTAATTTGACTACATGGTTATGAAAAAAAATGAATTTTTCCTTCAAAATCTTTCAGACTGGGTTGCCATATGAGAAGCAGTTTGGGCTATCTTCCCTAAGACCAGTGGTAGACACTAACGGCTTATTGCCAAGGCTTTCCAAAGCTATGCTTCTAGAACCAACAGTATTTTGTGAAAGACATCAGCACTTCATGTTTCTGACGTGACTCTCTTTATCTTATCCTTTCTTGAATTCCATCATCTATTCATTTAGGGCATTTAAGCCTTTGCGGAAATGGATTAAAAGCCTGACTCACCACCTCTGTTCTGGCTCCCAGCTGCTTAATAACCCTCCAATCACTGAATCATCAGGCTTCCTCAGACCCCTGCTGGAAGAACAGGCCTTTGGAAGGGTTCTAGTAGAATGAGTGATTCCAGCCAGTGGTATTCCTACCTGCAGCTCTTTCTAAATAGTTCTGGATGGAACTCAGAGGAAGAGAGGAGGTGGGGAGACTGGAGAGAGCTACAGGAAAGAAATGCAGGATAAATAGCCCTTGCAATTATGTGAGTTCTGGGAACTATTCCGCTGACTGTTACGTGGAATAAAATTATCCTTTCTTCTTTTTACATGTGTCATGTGGGAAATCACTTTGTCACAATGGCAGCTTCCAAGCCCACTATCAAGCAAACTACCCCAGATGTCCCGAATAGAAAACCTCACAGACCAAATTCAAATGTTCAAATCATATGACTTTGAAGTCAATTTGGAGATTGTGGTGAACGGTGACAGAGGGCTAGCTGGTGGCATGGTAGGTAAGGTGACTGGATCTCAAGTGACCGACTGTGCCGTTTGAGTCCTGGACCCAACAGCTTGAAAAACATGCTAGGTGTGTATGCATGTGTGTCTAAAATCCTGAGAGGAGAATGGAGAAGTGACTATGGCATGGCCATCTCTTCTGTGGGTGCTTTCTTATTTTCGCCTTCTGCCTCTGACTCTCTGGTGAGTGCAACATACCCTATAGCAAAAATTAAAAAAAAAAAAAAAGTGACAGGAAAGAGATGGGTGAACTAATTTAATTAGGATGAGTACAAGTGGGACCACACCATCTGAATCCTGGAGTGCTCAATGTTTACACTGTTGTCTGCCTGCGCGTATGTCATCGGCACTCCTAACCTTTCTGGATCTGTAAGCAATAAATATCTTCTGTTTCTTGCATTTTTATTTCACTTCTCATTAAGTGTCACCTGAGACACAGCTGACCTAGCTCTCTTCCCACTAGGAGCTTGTTAGGTAAGCACCCAAAGAGAGAGAGATTTTTTTTTATATGGGGGTGGAGATTGAGAAACCCCTTACCCCAGGGTAGATGGCCACTGCAATTGAGAGGATTTTTTTTTTCTTTTAATTACCTAAAACAAAGCAGTTCTAAAGACTGTACTTAAAAAAAAAAAAAAATAGGGGAAGAGACATTATTCTGTGGCTAATGGATCCCCTGAAAGAGACTACTGTCTGGAGGCACCAGGACCTTCTCCCTTCGCAGCTTTCCTCTTAGTCAGAAACAGAACCTGAAACCTGTTAAAAATAAATTTAGACAAATAAAAATTTAAACAGTTTACTTAAACAAAGGGAAGGCGATTTAAATCAGGCAGCCTCCTGGATAATGTCTTCTGAGAGACTATGGCTAGCCACGCTATTTACAGGGAATATATTTGGGTGGAATAGCAAAGTGACATGTGCCATGAAGAGGGAGGGTGTCCTACAAAAATGTAAGTTGAGGGAGTGAGGTAGAGAGATCATTGGTTACAGGTGGAAGGTAGGCTGCACAAACAGCCCAAAAGGTGGGCTTTCTATGATGGACTGAAATGTGACTAGCTTTGTACTAATACTAAAGAATTTATGTGACAAAAAGACAAAAGGGCACCAATTGGCTTTGCAATCAACAGAGATGCTAAGTTAACTTCAACAATTATTAAAATGTACCAATTGACAAAATATCATGGGCTTAATCCTTACTAGGGCAATTTCCAGTTACCTGCCTCCTCTCAGTTCCTTAACATAGTCTATTTAGTATTTGTCTTGGCTCACTCCAGATTCTTATATGCCACAAGGACCGCACAGATATGCCATAGAGACCAACTCTCAACCACAATGTGACTACATGGAACAGTTACCTGCCTGCTCTGAACCCACCTGCTCTAAACCCCCAAGGGAAACCTGCTTGAATGACTAATACTTTGGACTCCAACAAAGGTCCATAGGTTCTTTTGGTCCCCACCTGCTGGTTGAGCAGGTGTGCTCCAAATGGTTCCTCTTTCAAATGGCTCTGCAAAGCATGCTACCCGCTTCTTTTTGGGTTCTGAAAGAAATATAATGCTTCTCACCCAACTAATACACTCAAAAAATTCTCCCAGTCAGGGCTCTTACAGAGAGTGGCCAACTTGATAGAAATAAGTGGTCACAGCTCAGACAAGAGCCACAAAGCGTGTCTGCCAGTGTCAAGTTTCCTGTGAGAGGAACATTTGTTAGTGAGTGGAACACATAGGAATTTGTCCATCCACCAGGAGAGAGAAATAACCTATGAAGGGCCTATTGTATATGTCCTCAACCAAATATATCCACTCTCCTGAGAGAGACCTCAAGACCAGATGAGAAGGAAAAGATACAACTGAGGTACACCTGTAAGAAGGGAGATGGATGGGGCAACTGGAAGTGAGGGCTTGGAAGGGAGACTAAAGAAGAGAGAAAGAGGCAACATTAGAGAGCAAGTCACAAGCTCTTGGGCCCAGGCGGTATAGCCTCCTTGGCAGAGTGCCTGTTTCCCCAAACCTACTATCGCATGGCATTAATTCAGTCATTCAATGTTCAGTGTTCTTCAGGAAAGACCTTTCTAGCTCTCTCTTGAATGTCATTATCCATTTATTTAGGGGTTTTAGGACTTTGGGAAAATGGACTCAAAGCCTGACTCACCATTTTTGTTCCGGCTTCAAGCTGCTAAATAACTCTCCAATAAGAGGTAGACAGGAAGTTTCAGTTAATCATCTTCAGACCTCCATTGGAATAAATGAGGCTATTGGAAGGATTCCAAGAGTTGAGGTTTAAGGGAACTATCTTATGGTCCAAGTGAGGTAGATACATGGTCTTCAGGCCTGGGAGTGGAGAAGCTCTGACTCCACAATCAGGAAATCAGGAGGGAGGCACTGGTGAGCTGCTGACCCGAGTAGGAACTACCTGAAAGCCACTCTCCTGCTGGAAGGACAGAGGCTCACTCCCCATCCCACCCCTCGGAATGAATCCAAAACCCTCCTGTGCCTAGAAGTCCCTGTGACCGTTGCCTGCAAACCTTCTCCTCAGCTCGGCCACTGTGGCCACACCGGCCTTCTTGGTGTCACTCATACAAGGCAACAGATCCCTGCCTCATCCTTACTTTACCTGGAAATGACTCCACAGATGGGTGCATGGCTCAGTCTCTCAATTCATTTGGGTCTTTGTTCTGATATGGGTTCTTCAAAGAGTACTTGCCTAATCATCCTACTTAAGACAACTCACAGCTCCTCTCTGCCAACCACACTATTACATCATCCTACTGTATACTCATGCACTTATCTGTCTTACATGTTGTTTTTTGTTTGCTTATTTTGGGGGAATCCCAAATGAGAGTGAGCTTCAAGAATGCAGAGACTTTATCCACTCTGTTCCCCAGCATCTTGAACATTTGATAAGTACTCCAACAGTATTTCTTGAATTAGTGAACATCATCTTATTTGCCTTTCATTTCTGTTTGTATCAGGAGATGTCTGTCATATGGACAGAAGTCTGAAATGTGACTTACAAGGTGAACAGTGAGAAAGCTTTATAACCCAAACTTGGCCATCAGAGTGGACACTATGAACCATGAACCTTACCTTATTTGAAACGGCAAAGGAAATGATCATGTATTAATTTTCTAGATCTGCCATGACAAAATGGCACAAACTGGGTGACTTTGAACAGTAGAAATAGGGGACAGCGGGTGGGATGGTGGTTAAGGCGCTAACTCCTACAAGGTCAACTGCAGTTCAAATCCTGGACCCAGAGGCTTGAAACATGCTGGGCGCATATGTGTGCATACCCAAAATCCCAGGAGGAGAATGGGGGAAAGAGGGTTGTGGTGTGACCATTCTCTTGAAGGGTGATTTCTCACTTTCCCTCTCACTATCTCTTTCTGTCTCTCTCAGGTAAGTGCACATGCCCTCTAGCAAAAACTTTAAATCAATAACAGAAATGTTTTCTCTCTCTCTCTCTCTCTCACTCTCTCTCTCGTGCTACAGGAGAAGATCTGTTCTTTGTTTCTTCCCGGTTCCAGTGGCTGTTGGCAATCTCTGCCTCCCTCTCCACATCACTTGCTCTATGTCTGTGTCTCTCTCCTGGAAGAACACTTGTCATTGGATTTAAAACTCAATTGGGCAATATAGGATGATCACCTCATATCAAAAACTTAAATTTAATTATACCTGAAAAGATTCCTTTTTGATAATAAGACATCATTTGAGGCTCTGAAGATTTTACCTTAGATATGTCTTTTTCTTCCTTGGGGGGGGGGGGGTCCAACATCCTGCCATAACTCAGTATACACAGTAAAGCTAAAATTTGAGTTTTAATGATGTTGATTTGTAGTTATCCTTACTAAGTCTGTGATTTCCACTTGGATGTCAACATTGTTTGAAGCTTGCTTTTAAAATGAATTATAAAGCGGCTTAATCTAAACAACATGGCACAAATACAATTCAGAATATGCCAAACTGAGGACAAACTTAAGCTGGCTTTTCATTACATATACTAAAAAAATCCTCCCGAACCCGCCCCATGTAAAGAGGTGAAGCAGGTGCAGTTTGCTGTTGCCACTACACTTTCTTCCCTTTGTTATCCTATTTCTCTTTTAACAGCACCCCTTCCCTATTCTATACAATGTATTGTCTTAGTCCGCCAGCGCTGTTACAGAAAAAAATCTCGGACTGTTAAATTAAAACCAATAGAAACTTACTTCTCAGAGTTTTGAAAGCTGGGAAATCCAAAATAAAGATATTGACAAATTTATTTTGGTGAGGGCCCATACTTCATGACACTTTCTTTTTTTCTTTTTTTTTTTGGAGAGGTTTTTGTTATAGGGCGCATGAGCTTGCCAGACAGACAGAGACATAGAGACAGAAAGCGAGAAATCACACCCGCCCCCCAGGAGGGATGGCCATGCCGCAATCCCTTCTCCTCCATTCTCCTCTCTGGATCTTGGGCACACATGCACACGCACCTGGCGTGAGTTTAAGCCACTGGGTCCGGGACTCAAACCGCAGTCAACTACATGGGAGTCCAACAACATAGCCATTATGCTAACTGTTGGTCCCCATATTGTTTTTTTTTTTTTTAACAATTCAGGATTTTTTGTTTTTATGATTTTTTTATGTTTGTTTGTTTGGTTTGGTTTGGTTTGGTTTTGGTTTTCAGTGATACTACTGTTATGGGTTGAATTGTGTCTCTCTAAATAGATATACTAAAGTCCTAACTCCCAGCGTCAGAATGTGATTTGATTTGGAAATGGGGTCTTTACAGAGGTAATCAATTTAAAGTGAGGTCATGAGATGGGTCCGAATCCAAAATAACTAGTGACCATAAAAGGGACCATTTGACATAATAGACATGCACACAGGGAAGAGAGCCGTTAGACTGATGTATCTATAAACCAGGGAACAACACAGAATGCTGGCAACCACTAGGAGCTGGGAAGAGGCAAGAAAGGATCTTTTCCCTATAGGTTTCATAGAGAGCATGGCCCTGCTGACACCTTGATTTTAGACTTCTACTTTCTAGAACTGTAAGACAGTACATGTCTATTGTTTTAAGCCACCCAATCTGTGGTACTTTGCTTTGACATCCTTAGCAATACAAGTCCTAAACTATGCTATCTCACCTCCTTTAGAACACAGAATTAATTCAGTCTCACTTCCACTGACCTCCAAGTTGCTCTCTGAATTTCAATCTCAGCACCTTGAGGAGATTTGCAATAGTGCAATGAGAGGCTTATTATTTGTTTGACACTCCAAAGAAACCCTTAAAAGAATGAAGCAAGCAAGTGTATGAGAAATAGTTCTGAGTAAGGACTTATCTTTAAAAATTTCAAATTGGCTAGTGAATATTTTAATTCATAAAATGAGCTGCACAATTACTTATTGAAACATGATTTAAAATTTAAAATGATAGGAATCTTGTGAGAATAACTGGGCACTGGGCTAAGTCTGGAGTAATCATATATGAATTTTCCCCTGTCTTCCTTCTTCTCTACTGGGACACACTCAGCTTTCCTACAAGGTGCCATCTTTGTCCTGCAGGTGTGGCATCCCCCATTTCCAGGGGCAGACAGCAGGAGGAGCCATTCATGATGAACAGGATGTTGACTGGGCTCTATTCTGGGAAGTTCAAAGACTGCCTGTGACTCTAGTTGAGAAAGGTGTTTCTGTTGTTGGTGGTAACCATTATAGGCTCCTCTCACCTTTTTAATATTGTTTAGATAGGAAAGGATGTTTGCACAAAACCCAATTGGTTGTTTTATACTATTTTTTAGCTTTGGGGAAAAAAAGTTCCCTATGATATATGCATTGTTGATATTTAGTCATTTAACACATGCATGTTTTCTTATTTCCACTGTATTATGGGTCCTTAAAAAGTTCATGGAGGGACGATCAGATGGCACAATGGTTACATTGCTGAACTCCCATGTAGTCGACCACAGTTCAAGTCCCAGACCTGGTGGCTTAAACTCACACTGGGTGTGTGTGCATGTGTGCCCAAGCTCCCGAGAGGAGAATGGAGGACTATTGTGGCATGGCCATCCCCCATGGGGGGATGTCTCTCTGTCTCTCTCTGTCTTTCTGGTAAGCACATGTACCCAATAGCAAAAACCTCTCCAAAGAAAAAGGAAAAGTTCATGGAAATGTAATTAAAAGATTGAGAAAAAAATATATAGTCTTTATTTCTCAAGATAAACTCCATCAAAGTCAAGATACTTTTGTAAACAATGATAAATCCTTTAGTATATTCCCCAAAGAACTGAGGTCCTAGGAATTTAACAATGTCAATACAGACTTTTTTACATTATTAACTGAAGAAAATAGGTTTCTTTTTTAAAGCTTTTTAAAAGATTGGGGGTGGGGGGAGAAGAAGGAACCAGATCAGACCTTTACAGTGGATACCTAATGATTTCCCACTGAAACTCCAGAAATTGTTCTTTGATGACAGGAATGTGCAAGAGCATGATTACGGCAGAGAAAGATGGTCTTGTGAAGATTTACAATGCTCTTCTGCTAATGCATTGGCTGACTTTCTCAGATCATATTCATAACAAGCAGATATTACTGTTTTTTGTCCCTTTTGTTTGCCATTGCTTTGATTGTGATTTGTTTTCAGGATCATACTGGTAAAACCACATGTCATCTCCTGATACAATTCAGCCAAGAAATGCTTCAGGATCTTGATCCTGTTTAAAATTTCCATGGAAAGCTCTTTTTTTAGCTGTGTCTGATTTGGGTACAACAGTTTTGGCACCCATGGAGTAGAAAGTTTGCTCCACTTTTAATCTTTCAGTCAGAATTGTGTAAACTGAACCAACTGAGATGTCCATGGTGTTTCTGTTTTTAGCTGTCAGTCTTCAATTAGAGCACAGATGAGATATTGTTTTCTCACAAATTGATGTAACTGGAGTGTCTCTGCAGGGTGTCCTCTT
Source organism: Tupaia tana (assembly GCA_026018925.1). Classification (NCBI taxonomy): domain Eukaryota; kingdom Metazoa; phylum Chordata; class Mammalia; order Scandentia; family Tupaiidae; genus Tupaia; species Tupaia tana. The sequence continues at coordinate 73,567,806 of JAKSZU010000002.1, forward strand.
CGCCATTGTCTTGAATCCTTTTAAAACTAGCTACCATTTGTAAACTGCTGATTTTTTGGGGAACTGTTTCCATACACTTTTTTTTTTTTTAAGAGAGGTTTTTGCTATAGGGAGTGTGCGCTCGCCAGACAGACAGAGACAGAGAGATAGAAAGCGAGAAATCACCCCCCCATGGGGGATGGCCATGCCGCAATCCCTTCTCCTCCATTCTCCTCTTGGGATCTTGGGCACACACGCACACGCCCCCCGCGTGACTTTTAAGCCACCGGGTCCGGGACTCGAACCACGGTCGACTATGTGGGAAGTCCAGTGACATAGCCATTACGCTAACTGCTGGCTCCCATACACTTTTCATAAAGCACTAATGATTTCACCATTCTTGCACCCAAGCTTCACTGTACACTTGATGTTTGTTTTTACTTCAATTTAAACAGAATTCACATTGCTTTGATAGGGGCTCTTTTCAAAATGATATCTTATGCTTCTCAGTGCTTTAAACTACATCCCGTTCAGACATCTTATAACAAGTTAGTACAAGTTTATTTTACTACAAAAAATTTGGAAGCCCATGTATACTTTTTTTGTAATACACATTTTTCATAAACTTCTGAAGACTCCTTCATGTATGAAAATATGATACTAATGTGAATTTTTAGAAAAATAATTACATTTCCTCAAAACACACACATGTGCCAGAAGTTTAATACCTGCATTTCTTTTTTTTTTACAATTTTTAAAAAGAATTATTTATTTAATTTTATCTATTAATTCATTTTATTTTAATTTGACCAGAAAGAGACAGAGAGAGGTGGAGAGAGAGAGAAAGTAGGAAAGCAAGCCAGCAGGTCCAGGACTTGAACGGTGGTTGGCCATACGGGAGTGTCCAGCGCCTTAGCCACCACGCCATCTGCTGGTCCCAATATCTACATTTCTTATGCTCTGTAGGGTGGGTGGTGGGTGGATACGTTTTGGTAAGGGTCTTGCCTAATATTTCTTCAAGCACACAGAAGGGTGACTGCCCACTCTGTTTCTGCATAAATCTCATGTAGAAAGATTACCAAAATGAAAGTTCACCACAGTGTGAAAACTCAGATGATTGAGCCATACGTGGCATTCCAGCCCATGTGAGTAGAAAAGGGTCATGTAAGTTCCCAAGAGGAATACACATATCAAACTTCCTCTGTGTGGAGCACAGATGATTGTTGCCTCTTGCCTCTGAAAGTAGCACTTCACCATACTCCTCACAGACCACTTTCCCTTGACCTTTGTTAAGCAGCACCAAGCAGTGCTGGGTCAACGTCACCATCTCATGACTGGTGCTGCAAACCATCTAAACTGAATGCTGTTCATCACTTTCTTGAGCAAATTAGACACAGCAAAGCCAAATCAGGATGCAAAAATGTGTTCCTACTCTTTTGCCCTTAAAAATCAAATGTAATATGCCGAGTACCTGCACTCTACGACCAAAACTGATTGACTAAAAGATACACAAACACAAGAGATGGGTATGAATGCCAGATGTGGTGTGTGTGGAGGAGTGGGGCCTAGGGAAGGACGTTTGGAGGAGGGATATAGAGGAAGAGTATTGACGGGACAGGGAGGTGTGGTGTTATCTGTTGAAGATATTTAGATCAACTGGACTGGGGAGAAATGTTCACATATTGAAATGTTCACTCCATAAGGTAAACAATGTCACTGAATGTATGTAAAAAATGAATAAATAAACAATTTTTTAAAAATCAAATGTAATAATTTTCAAACCATGTTGCTGAAGTGGTGGGAAATTCAGTCTCATTCATTATTAACTCCTCTTCCTCATGGTGTCTTAAGGGTTATTAAAAGTTCAGGGAGTCTTACTGAGGTCAGGACTTGTGAAGGGCCCCCTGGTGTCCAGTCTTCATCGTCACTGCTAACTGTAGTGGCAGCACAAAGAAGACAAATGTTTCTACAGGTCTTATGAACAATGGACATAGAGGTTTTTGCTAATTATCAAGGTCCCTTCCCAGAGTCCAGCCTGTCTATGTGCACCAGACAGATCTTCTACTCCCAGGGGTCCTTTGACCTCTCAACCAAGCTGAGGCAGTTCTACTCACCCTCCTTACCCAATACCACCTGCCAATCTGTTTCACTCTCAGGTTCCCATCTGCTTTCCTGGTCTGAACAACCTCTACCATTCAAGGTGCTCTGGACCCCTACTTCCAATCCCATCGATTTCCATTCCTCAAAAATAAGACAAAATAGTTTCAATATCTTTTAATCCTGCACTTGGGGAGGAAGAAGCCACAGATATTCAGGATCTAAATACTTGCTTGCTACTGTGGTTGGGGTTGTCAGGGAAGGACAAATATTTGTCATTCTTTCTGAGTTTTCCATGGCAAACAAATAAACAGAAATCAAGCAAAATAAGCAAAACAAAAACTAATAAAAGCCCAAAAGTCTTAATAAATTACCCTTCAACATACGTATACTTGTGATTTAACTTTTATTTTCTTAATTGTATGAGGCATTTCTGTATTCTAAGCAATAAATGTCATAATTTATGACGTTCTGTCATTGAGCCTTTGAAAAGGCTAATAAAAGAAGCTCTTTGGATTGCATTTGGTGTGATTCTAAAGATACGTTTTATTCTAATTTTTTAATTGGAGTTATTTCAGAAAGATTCTCACTGATTCCATAATGTGATACTTAACCCCAAAATATTTAAAAGTACTTTTTGAGACAAAAGATTGACTAGTGTTGCAGCAGTAAAATATAATGCTCTGCCAGGATGAGCAACATGCAAAATTCCAAGTTCACGTCCAGAGCCCTCCCTGAGATGAGCAAGCCCACAATCCAGAGTTGGCAGAGGCTAGCTGGGCATGGTGGTGGATCATGCATTGAGATACTATTGGGAGTGCTGTCTCTCTGCTTCTATTTCTCTTTCTCATGGAAGAAATAAATAAAATAAACCTTTGTTTAAAAAAAAGGTGAGGGGAAATCCACGTGCCTAACTATACTTTTCTACTGCTCTCCTCTGGCCATTGCCTCTGTCTACAGTCATTAATGTGGTCAGAAAGAGTGGAATATCTACAAAGAATGAATCTGATATGTCTCTTCCTACAAGGAAGATTCTTACAGAGTAAAGATATGAATGTCAGATAATATATTTAAGAGTTGCATGGATTTTTAAAAATGCTTCTTTTCTTTGAAAACCAGCCTCCTTCACTTTTCTTGGAAAAATTTTAAACCTCTGCAGGGCTAGTGATGATAAATAGCTCTTGGCCAGATTTGCCTGTGTTGGAGTACTGATGTAGTTTCCATTTTCTGGTTATTTCAGGGTTTTCAGGATACAAGAGTGGGCTTGAGGGACCTTATTTAAATTGCACCATGTATATTCACCATTTTTTAAAACTCCACCCCCAAACAGTACTATTTCATGTTGGCTGAATAATTCAGGAACAGGCAGATGGAAGTGCACTTATAGCTACAAACTGAAAGTGTCCCTTAATGTAAGCACCCTTCTGTTAAGCATTCTTTATTCAGTTCCATCACGGTTAAGGCAGCACAGCAGAGGAATTAACAAAATCAGCTTTGCCACTAAAATACCACATTTATGTGGATTTACTAAAACCCTTCCTAGCGAGCTGATGTGACTCCAGGATCTTAGGAACAAAGGAAGAATAATTAGATGCCAGGCATTGTACTACAAAATAAGCACCCCGACAAAGAATTATGTTCCTGGTTCTGCATTTCTTTAAAACATTTTTTTAAAACATATAATTGTTGGGACCAGTGGATGATGTAATGGTTATGTCGCTGGACTTCCACTTAGTTGACCACAGTTTGATTCCTGGACCCAGCGATTTAAAACTCATGCAGGGTGCATGTCCGGGCATGCCCAAAATCCTGAGAGGAGAACAGAGAAGAAAGGATTGTGGTGTGGCGATGGCCTGGGGGGTGACTTCTTACTTTTTGTCTCTCTGTCTCTCTGGTGAGTGCACGTACTCTACAGCAAAAATAATAATAATACTCTCAAAAAATAGACATGTATATAATTAATTGCTTTGCCCATTCAAAAGCATGAACAGAAAAGTAAAGCTAAAGCCACCAGGTCTTCCTGAGACTCTCATCCCAGGCCCCATGCAGAGCAGTGTGTGTGTGTGTGTGTGTGTGTGTGTGTGTGTGTGTGTTGGGGGTGGGGAGGCTGACTCTGAAAATTAAGCATCATGCTAGATCTCTGAGCCCTCATCTAATTTTCAGTGACCTTGTGAAAATTACAGCAAGTGCCTGCCTCTTCTTGCTTTTAAGGTGAGGAGAATAATATCAGCCTCCTACTGAGAGAGCATGGGGGTGAATAGCAAATAATACAATTGAAAAATGCATTGCTAACAATGTGTGAAGGGCAATGCAAAGTGCCAAATGATAAGCCTATTCAGTGTAGGGTGACCGGAAGGTGAGAGATGACAAATAGCCTGCTGAATCTCCAGAGCCACAGTTCAGATAGGGCGTAGCTTGGACATCACTTGAAAGCTTTGTCACAGTCTATGGGCAGAAATAACTCACTTTTGTCCTAAAGACTTGAAATATGAGCACTTGTATAATCAGGCATTTCCACAAGAATCTGGAAGATAGTTTAGTCTAAAATCCTAAATGTCTCAGACATCATCCAATCCACCTCTTTTCCCCACCCTGCAGAAACTGTAATGGTTTGGGCCTAATTTCTGAGTAGGGCCATTTCCCATGGGAAGACACTTGCCACATCCAGGCAGCAACTCTTCCTGATGCTGCGTCCAATTCTGATCCCTTGTAGCATCTACCTCTTAGCTCTAGCCTTGCTCTCTGAGGTAACAAAATCAGTTTGTTCCTCTATGTAACAGAATTCCAAATTTTTGAAGTCAGAGCTCTTATTTGGCTTGAGTTTCTGTCTTCAGGTAATTCCCATTTCATTTCTTCTATGACACGGTACTCATAGCTTCTTACCATCAATGCCATCTTCTTGAAATTCAATCTAGCTTGTTACTGTTTCTCTTAAAATGTAGTCTTCAAAATGGGTCAGTACTTTAAGAGGTGAATCTAATTGTTCAAAGTATAATGAGGCCTCTTCTGTTTAAATTTTAATCAAATAGATATCTCTTGAAGCTCTTCTATATGCTTTACACTATGGAAATAACGATGAACAAAATAGACATGATTCTTGTTCTTATGAAACTTATGTTTGGAGGATAGTGGGGAAGTGGGAAAAAGACTTCCTCAAGAGAAAGTAATAAAAAAAGTTAAACAAATAATTTCAGATCTTGAGATGTGTTGTAGTGGACAGGGCTGATTGGCACTTAACGTTCAATCCCACCTTCCCTTTTACTTCATAGCCTGGAAAGCTAACACTAACTTCCCAGACTGCCTTGTAGGTAGGATTCTCAATGTGAATTAGGTTCCATCCAATATGCAACACAGGTAGTTTTTTTTTTTTTTTTTTTTTTTTTTTTTGAGAGATTTTCCCTATAGGGCGCGTGCGCTCGCCAGACAGACAGAGAGAGACATTAGAGACAGAAAGCGAGAAATCACCCCCCGGGGGGATGGTCACACTGCAATCCCTTCTCCTCCATTCTCTTCTCGGGATCTTGGGCACGCACGCACACGCGCCCGGCGTGAGTTTTAAGCCACCAGGTCCAGGATGCGAACCGCGGTCGATTACATGGGAGTCCAGCGACATAGCCATTACACTAACTGCTGGTTCCCAACACAGGTAGTTCTTGTAAGGAGGTTTATTTTAAAGCCAATGAACAACGTTGAAAGACTTTTTTTGTTTTTTATTTTAGCTTTTTGCCATAGGTTGTCTATGCTCACCAGAGAAGGACAGATATAGAGGAAAAGTGAGAAATCACTCCCCAGGGTATGGCCATACCACAGTCTCTTCTCTTCCATTCTCCTCTTGAGATTTTTGGCATGCACGCATTTGTGCCCAGCATGATTTTCAAATCACTGGGTCCAGGATCGAACCATGGTTGATCATGGGAATCCAGTGCCTTACCCACTATGCCCCCTGCTGGCCACGGCTGAAGGAAATTAAAGATACAGTTCCAACATGTATAGCTTTAAACAGGTTTAGACATTTTATAAGGCTCACCTCCCTTTTATTTCTTTTTATGTTTATCATTTTTTTTTTCTTTTTGGAGAGGTTTTCACTACAGGGCGCGTGTGCTCGCCAGACAGAGAGAGACATAGAGAGAGAAAGTGAGAAATCACCCCCCAGGGGGGATGGTCACGCCGCAATCCCTTCTCCTCCATTCTCCTCTTGGGATCTTGGGCACGCAAACGCGCCCAGCATGAGTTTTAAGCCACCGGGTCCAGGATGCGAACCGCGGTCGACTACATGGGAGTCCAGTGACAAAGCCATTACGCTAACTGCTGGTTTCCTATGTTTATCATTTTAAAGCTTTATTTTTTTTGCTTGTTTATGTATCTGGACAAACTTTAGAATAATTTTGTCATTTAAAAAAGAATCTCAATGTTGATGATTGTTTTGGTTTAAACTTAGAAGTGGGTTTGGGGAAAAAAAGATAAAATTTTTTTATTCTTGACATATTCTCTCCGCTTATATAAATTTTCTCTCTCTCAAAAATGGAATAATAAACTAAATGTACTAAATATTGCCATAATAAGGAACTACTGGGTACTGTGAGGTCTTGTAATAATGAAACTAAACCAGACTCAGGTTATAGGTAAGGTTCTCCAAAAGTGATATCTCAATTGAGTCATACAAAGACAGAGAGAGGTGAAGGAACAAAGTTCCAGACAACTTGATCAACTAAGGAAGCCCGAGGACAAAATATCAGAGTGTTATCAAATATGTGTTGAAGAGTCTTATGTAAGGGTACTGTGAAAACACAGCTTGCTTTCTCTCCTTTCTTTTCCTTCTTTCTTTTTCTTGATTTCTTCTTTCTTTCTTTTTTTCTTTTTTTCTTTCTTCTCTCTGTCTCTTTCTTTCTTTTTCTTTCTCTTTTTTCTTTTTTTTTAGTTTGCCAGAGGATGTGGAGAGAGAGGGTGGGAGAGAAGAGAGAAACTAGAAAGCAAGAAAGTACCTCCATGGGGAATGGTCATGCCACAATTCCTTATCTTCTATTCTTCTCTCCTTTTGGGATTTTTAGCACACATGAATATGCACGGCATGGTTTTCAAGTTTCTAGTCCAGGACACCATGTGGTTGACCATGTGGCATCAAGCTGCTCTAACCAGCAGACCACAGGCTGACCTGAAAGCACAGCTTTTTCCAGTTTCTAGCTTTCTTTGATATTAAATCTATTGTACTTTTCTGAATTTTGTATATTCTCTTCTTTCTGGATGTTGGGCTGGTGCCAGAAGATAAGTCACTAGAGCTCTCACCCAAAATATCCAAAGACCTTTATTCTATACTTTGTTCTTTACAGATAAGTGGCATTTTTCTTCCTTAGAACTCAAAGTGGCAAGATGCTATTTTGGGATTATCTTATCCTATATTGTCCTGCTTTCTACCTTTCTGTATTATCTTTGTTGAAATAGCTAAAAAAATTGATTCTCCTTGCCTCTGTAGAGAAAAGGGTAAGATAAACTTGGAAATCCTAGCTTTTATTTTTCAGATCTTAAGATCCTAAGCCCCAGAGGGAGGAGTAAACTGGGAGGCTCAGAAAAACTTAAACTTTATAAGCATGGTGGGTAAAGAATTTGATGAGACATGCAATATTCTCCAGGGTCCAGGGCTACGGAGAAAGGGATGATAGACCTCATGCCCTACTACCTAGTAGAGCTACCTCAGAGAAAGAAAGACCTCTGCGGGTATTTGGGCCCTAAGAATAAAAGTTAGGCTTGGCTTTCCAAAGCAAGATCTTGGAGGTCAAGATTATATGGGTTCTCTAGTCAGGATGATAAACCCAGTTTGGAAGGGTGTAACGGGAAGGTAATAGGGCTGGTACAGAACCCTAGAGTGTGTGCCCTGCCCAAAGGCAATCTAATTCAACATTTAACATTACTGCAAAGGTAAATGAATTGGATTTATTGTACCTGACAAATTTTGACCCATGGTTTAGGAGCCACACTGAGTGGGACAATGGCTGTCTTAGTATTAATAGTATCTACTATGAACAGATTACTAAGGTCAAGTGGACCCCCAATGCCCGGTCTCATGTAAGCAACCAAATGTTGTTAACTCACAAGTAGGATGGGGAACTTGATAGCTTTTAATGACCTAGGTTAAGTACTATAAGAAGTTTCAGGATGAAGCTTAAAATAGAGATTAAGCTGGGTTATAGAAATTTTCAAATGTTTCCTATACATATACACTGTAAAGTTATATGCAATCCAATGTAATATAAACAAGATTATGATGATAATAAATAAATAAACACATAAATAAGTAAGAGGAAAAAATCAATTTGAACTAAAACGAAGATCTTTTGGTATGAAAAGAAAAAAAAAAGACTTTGTGGGCTGTCACTCTTACCAAAGAGGTGGCTAGGATAGCTTTGACTTCTACAGTGTACATCCTGGTGTTATGAATAATCAGCTGTGTGATCTCAGGAAAGATACCTAGAATCTCAAGCCTCAATTTCTTCATTAGTTAAAGGGGAACAATGGTAATACCTCCTTAAAATGTTGCTGGGTTTATATAAACCTCAAGTACTCAGATTATAACTCTTAGTACCAATTATGCTGATATCTTGTGTTCATATAAATTTTTTGAAATAATTAGTGAACTTTTCTTTTATTTTCTTTTTGGAGAAGTTTTGATATAGGGCATGTGTACTTGCCAGAAAGACAGAGAGGGACAGAGAGATAGAAAGCAATAAATCACCCCCTGGGGGGATGGCCATGCCGCAATCCCTTCTCCTCCATTCTCTCTGGATCTTGGGCACACACACACACACACATGCGCACATGGCGTGAGTTTAAGCCACTGGGTCCAGGACTTGAACCCCAGTCAACTACATGGGAGTCCAGTGATGTAACCATTACACCATATGCTGGTCCTATGAACTTTTCTGGTATCAGTATTCAAGATATTAATACTTTCTCATCTCTTAAGATGTGTTTTCCATCTGGCTCCTCTAACCCTCATGTGAAAACATTCCTAGAAGGCTAGCTGCTTGCCATGATGGTTAAAGCAACTGGGTCCCACAAGGCTAACTATCCAGTTTGAGTCCTGGACCCAGAGGCTTGAAAAACACACTAGGCATGCCTGCCCAAAGTCCTGAGAGGAGAATGGAGGCGAAGGGATTATGGCATGGCCAACCCTCTAGGAGGTGTTTTCTCAGTGTTTCTCATTCTGTCTCTCTCTCTCTCTGGAAAGCACACACCCTATAGCAGTTAAAAACAAAACAGAACAAAGCAAAACAAAACAAAGCCAACAAACAAAAGAACCACTCCTAGAGACTCTACTATAAGCCCTGCAGACATACCCAGACTCACTTGAATCTTAATTTAGCACAGTTTAAGACCAACTAGTGCTGTTACTACAAATTCCAGTGAATTCAGGCTTCAATCTATAGGCTAACACAGCAGTCTCCGACCTTCCCAGCACCAGGAACTGGCCTTGTGGAAGGCAGACACTCCATGGACGAGAGGGCATGGACATACAACTGGCATGTTCTCCAAGCCACCATGTGTGGCATTTGAACCACGGTTAATCATGTGAGATCTGGCTCCTGTAACCACCAGACTATGGGGCTTGACCCTGCCACTAAATATTGCATTAGTTTTCTGACTGGGCTTCTTGCCTCTGATCTTGGCTTCTTGTGATCAATAGCACACCCAGACTGGTCTTCTTTCCTTCCTTCTTTCCTTCCTTCTTTCCTTCCTTCTTTCCTTCCTTCCTTCCTTCCTTCCTTCCTTCCTTCCTTCCTTCCTTCCTTCTTCTTCCTTCTTCCTCCTTAAGAAAAATATGTTGAAATCCTCCTGCCTCAGCCTCCTTATGCTGGGGTTACAGGTGCATGCCACTATGCCTACCCTTCAGGTTGGACTAGGACTCAAATTCCAGCCTCCCATGTGTTCCCAGCCTGGGGAGCACAATGTCTTAGCAGCACATTTCACTGTGGCTGGGCCTTAGACTTGTTTTTCTAAAAACAGATGTTGGCAATCTCTTTTCTGTAAAAGGCCAGGTAGTAATTATTTTAGACTTTGTAGGCCCTATGGACCCTGTTACAAATATTCAGATCTACTATTGTAGCACAAACTCAGTCCTAGACAATGTATTAATAAATGAACAAAGGCGTGAGTTAATAAAACTGGTCACAAAACAAGCAGCCGATCACGTTCAGCTCACAGGCCATTGTTTCCTCATCTTTGTTCTAAAACAAATTTGATTATGTTCTGCCCATTATTTTTAGGAAAATTACGTATTCCTAAAAAACCCTAGTCAGGCCTCTTACTATACACCTCTTTCACAAACTAAACTCCATCCATATTTGAAGATTTGCAACACTGTATTGAGTTTTGATCCATATCTGACTAAGTAGGTCAATGTGAGACTGATATTCTTTATTTTTTAAGTGTACAGACATTTTTTTCTTTTAGTTTTGAAATTAACTTAACCATTGCAATTTTACATATAATTCCCCATAGAAACCACAGATAGACCATATTTATTTTCTTCTTTTTTTGGAGAGGTTTTTGCTATAGGGCGCGTGCGCTTGCCAGACAGACAGAGAGAGACAGAGAGATAGAAAGCGAGAAATCACCCCCTAGGGTGGATGGCCACGCCGCAATCCCTTCTCCTCCATTCTCCTCTCGGGATCTTGGGCACGCACGCACACGCGCCCAGCATGAGTCTAAGCCACCGGGTCCGGGACTCGAACCGCGGTCGACTACGTGGGAGTCCAGCGACATAGCCGTTACGCTAACTGTTGGTCCCAGACCATATTTTGTATAGCAAATACAATATGGTTGCAAATACAACCATATTGTATATTGTAAATGCAATATTGAGGCTGATATTCTAAATAACACACGTTTAAGGGATATGAAGTGATGTCGTTTTGAGTGACAGCTCTATCCTTAGTAAAACTGTGATCTTAGCCTCAATTTCTTCATTTACAAAAATAAATGGAGATAATTATATTATCTGTGGATAATAATATCATCTGCCTCTTACATATTTCAGTTGCTTAAAAATAAATGGCATAGTGAAGAAGAAAAAAGCTCATGAACTATAAAGGGTTTAATAAATGTACCTGTTCCCTCATAGGCTTGGCCAGTCCCCACCTCCCCCTCTTCTCCATCACACTGTCTCTCTGGTGCTCTTTCGCTCCTCTCTCTCCATGTCTGTCAGCTTATTAGCTGTGCAGGTCAGCAGCAGCAGCTCAGCCAAGCCCCAGAGGATTCAGGCCACCTGTACTCTCCTCAGATTGACTGCTTGCTCCCTTGCCAGAGAAGTCCACTCCCGCTTCCCTACCCAGCCTCAGTCTGGTGATGACAGTCCTGGCCCCAGCCCCAGTCCTATTTCTGGAGCAATTTCTCATTCCCAGGAGGGCTAACCAGAAGTGTGTGTGTGTGTTGGGGGGGGGGGGGGCGTGCATACCCACACATGCATGTTGGGAGACGTGGTAACAGACAAGGAAGAATTAGGTTATGCACTATCCCTAGCTGTCCCTCATTCTTCCAGGGAAGGGAGAGTCCATTTTCCAATGAAGAAATTATGGACTGAACAGAAGTAGTAAGTAAAAATAAATCAAACCTATGCATAATTTATAAATCATATAGTCCCTTGGCTAGCCCGGGGATTACTTCCACCTATTCTTGGCACCAGAATATAGCCCATACTTAAACATCAAATAAGACCTTTTATTCTTATATTTGGTTTTTAAAAAGCTGCTTTACACCTTCTAGCTTTGGTTGTCTTATTATTTAAAGATTCTCTGACTCATGCAGGCTGCTTAATGCACCATACTGAAATTTTCTGACAGGTATCAAAAGCACAGGGAACCAACCTTCCATATTCTGTAAAGAAACAGCAGTTCTCGCATCTGGGCACTGGGATCAGCTACTCAGGGGGGTACTATAAAGAAGGTGCAAAGGAACAGAGCACAGCTGTTTTTTTCTTTGCTGTTTGGAACTAGATCAAATTGCTTTTACTGATATAAAACTAGAAAAATGCACAATTAAAATACTTTATACAAGATTCATCTTCTGGGTTACAAAATTACTAAAAACATCATGACAAGCATTTTCAAAAATACAATTCATTTGCTGTGAGTAATACTTACAAAGACTCCTTTGTATGTATATAAATTGCATATTATAACATTTTCACAAAGAAGAATGTTCTGCAGAGGTTCCTATAATTGATTTTCATTTCAAATTTAACTAGAAATCCATTTTATTGTCTTAATCATTCTTTTTTCCCAGTTTTTTAAAAAAAACTATATTCCTTTATGTGAATTAATTAACTATACAAAAGTCTCTAGACCTTGCATTATGGCAAGTTCTATACATGTCCCAAATATTATGTTAAATATTAATCTGTAAAACATGGGTCTAACCAATCTATTATTAGAATTCATGGGCATCTTGGATAAAAGCTATGGTCTCATTAAGTTTCTTAATGGAAATAGACTTCATATTAAGCCAATATAATAAACAAATACTTGACAATAGAGTCCCAAAATACATGGGGCAAAATTAACAGAGGGGGGACCAGCAGATAGCGTAATGGTTATGTTGCTGGACTCCCATGTAGTCAATTGTAGTTCGAGTCCCAGACCTGGTGGCCTTTAACTCACACTAGGCACATGTGTGTGAATGCCCAAAATCCCAAGAGGAGAATGGAGGAGAAGAAATTGCAGCATACCATCCCCCCCCGGGGTGGGGGATGATTTCTCACTTTCCATCTCTCTGTCTCTCTCTGTCTTTCCAACAAGCAGATATGCACTATAGCAAAAATCTCTCTTAAAAAAATAAACAGAAGGATTAGAAGGATATAAAGACAATTCTACAATAATAGTTGGATACCACCATACCCTACTTTCCATAATGGACAAAACCACAAGAAGAAGAGCAATGAGGAAACTGAAGAGCTGTAGCAATTATCACTAGAAATCACTAACAGGAAAACTGGAAAGTTCATAAATTTGAGGAAGTTGAATAACACATTCTTAAATGCAATTTTATCTATAAGGATTATTGCTTTTTCTCCATTCAAGTTAGAAATCAAACTAAAGAATATTCTCATTGAACTGGAGATCAGATGGTGCCCCTGAGCCAGCCAATAGTGGCCAAGGAAGTGGATCTTGAGAAGATTGGTAGATCCTGTTAGAAATACTCTGTTTGTCTGGGTAATTTTCCAGAACAGGAGGGAAATCTGGTCAGACAACATCATAGATCCACCCACTGCAGTGGTTTTTTATAAAGTCAAAAGAATTTTGCAGAAATGAATATTTAAAACACACATGGAGAAAAAAGAAAGGAAACTGAAGAGAGGCTGGTAAGATGAGAGAAGGTGTCATCTATTGCTCTATTGGGTGAGGGAAAGCTTTGAACTGGCTGCCCAGGCAACAGAATCTCTGGATCTTCAATGAACCTGAGAGTGGGTATCTTTGGCTTTCTAAGCCAAAGAAAATAAAAGCATATTTAAATTTATTGTTAGAATGACATGGCCTGGGCTAAACATGGAGAGTTGAAGTACAGAGGAAAATGAGTTGAACGATTTAGAGATAATATAAGAAGGAAAGCAGTACCACTTAGAAAATACTAGAGATTGGGATGTTGCCCATGTCTAGAAGCACATAACAAGGGTAGGCCAGGTTCAGTAGAGACCTGGAACAGGAGTAGATATCGGAAAGAAAGCTGAAAACATTAGTATCAGTATTCTGAAAGTCGAGGGAGTTGGGAGTCTTAGAAGAACATGGTACCAAGTGATAAGACAAAGTTCAAAACACACATTTAAATTAAGAACCAGATAGAGGTTGCTGTTATCACTGTCAAATAAATGGGGAGAGAAGGCAGAAATTGAGAGTACAGATCTAGATTAAGTAAATCAAAGAATAAGGAAGGAGAACGAATCAGGATAGAGTATTTTTTCAAGAAGCTTGACTGGAACTTTGATTAAAAAAAAAAGAATATTAAATTGAGGATAGGGATAAATGAAAACTGGGAGAGAGTGAAGTGGTTTAGTTCAGGACAGAATGGGGGATGGATGTATAGAGGAAACTGACAAGAAGGGCTTGCTTTTGAGGAGTGGTCGAGCTTTACAGAGATAGGATCAAGCATTTGGCTTCTGGAGTCAGAATGCCTGGCCTCCAGACCCAGTCTACACTTCCTAACTGTACAACCTGAGGCACCGAGCTTAACCTGTTTCTAAGTTTCCTCATCTCTGAAAAGACGACAAAACTTCCCTCATGTGGTGGTTGCGAGGAGTGAAGGAAATAATATTTGTGAAATCCTTAACATAACTTGGAAGCAAAATGAGGACCCATTAATATAAATAAGCTACTGTTGTTGTTTTATTATCATTATTTCTATAAACAGACCTCACGGCTGCAAAATAACTGAGAATGTAAGTACCAATTCAGGCAAAGCTCCTAGTAGACTACAGATTTGCTGAAGACTGTGTAGGCAATATGGCAGTGCCTCTGAAGAAATCCTAGTGCACATTAGGTCAAGGATGAAAATCATTATACTGAGTGGTATTTATTAGTGTCCTTATATGTTAGAAACTGTGGAAAGGGTTTTATTTGGCTAATTTACATAAAATGATCTCTATCAGTCTAGTCATTCCTCTATCTTCATTTTCTATTTCATCTAGCATACCTGTCTTAAGAATGTATTTATGGTTACATATTTACTCTTTCAAAATATTATTCATTTATTTAATTCTATTTATTATTATTTTAAAATTTGCCATAGGGCACTTGCACTCATCAGAGATGAAATAGACCATCATTGAAAATCTGATTCAGCTATGGGACTCATGTGAAATAAAAAATATTTTTTAACACCTAGAACTGTTCTCCTCCTTTTATAATTTTTCTAAACTCACATGTTTAAAAAGCAATCAGACATACCCATTCATTGACCCTTTTCTGTGTCTATACTATCGTGGTTAACCTCATCGCGTAGTATGGTAACCTGCACATATTGAAATGGTTCTTTATATTGTACTTCTGTTTCAGATATGTATCACATTTTTCACATCTTTTTTTTTTTTTTTTTTTTTTTTTTTTGCCATTGGGCACATGCATCCACCAGAGAGAAACAGTGAGAGGGAAACTAAGAAAAGCACCAGAGGGGACAGCCACATGGCAATCCTCACTCCACTCTACTCTTGGGATTCTGTGCATGTACACATAGCACCTGGTATGATTTTCAAGCTGCCAGGTCTGAGACTCTAACCACAGTTGGCCAAGTGAGAGTCCAGCACCTTAACCACCATGCCACCTACTGAGGGCCCTTTATTTCTTTTGCAGTCCCTCAGGATTGATTACAATGTTCTGTAAACCACAGGTACATTTCAGATCATGTGAAAGAGTGTAAATGTATCAAAAGTGAACCAAATAGATTTAGGAAGAGACAAGTAGTGAAAACTGACTTTTTTTTTTTTTTTGCTTTCCCATTCTCCCATGATTTTAACAGTATCTTTATTTCCTTATTCTTTCATATGCATTTCATTACTTTCCTTCTTTATCTCTGAAGGTAGAATGAAAAGGCTCTTTCTTCCATTCTAGGAAGAAAGGCTGATATCATTATTGACACATAAAAGGGAGGACTTGGTAACCTAGGACAGTTCTCTTCTGCTTCAGGTAATGTTTTTCCTGAGCGTTGTTACAGGGTTGCTCTTTTTTCTGGGAGGTGGTTGAGAGGTGTGTGCATGCTCCTTGAGAAAGCCCCCTGAGAAGCTCAGCACTGACAGGTGCTGGGTGGATTTCCAGGCAGTACTTCCTTTTATTTAGAAACTGCTGAGCTCGACTGTCTTCTGATCATTAACAGACTTTCCTCACCCTTGCTCAGGAAGAATTTCCTTTTTTCTTGCCCCTGGCAGTGACCAGTCATACTTCTTAAAGATGGCTCAGTTAAATTCCCAGGAGAGAAAGAATAAAAAAAGCTGTTAGCAAATTACGACAAGAGGGAATTCTTTTGTAAAAAGTTTAAATTAGGAAATATATTATCTTTAAATGGTTTGGTCCCATTTTGTATGCTTAGTTGGTGAAATGTCTTCAAATATCTAAATTTTATTTATAATTTACATATAACTTATTTTTAGTATAGAAACTGTGTGACTTAACCAAAAAACTCAGAGTACTTCAAAAACATAAAAAAATAAATTTATAATATTGGAAAAATTCTTTTAAAGATACTCAAATTATAAGCTTAGTAAGATTTCAAGGCCAGCAGGTGGAACAGTGGTTAAAATGTTGGACTCTCACATGGTCAACTGTGGTTCAACTCCCAGACCCAAAGGCTTGGAACTGACGCTGGGCTCATGTGTGGGTGTGCCCCAAATCCCCAGAGTAGGATGGAAACAGAAGGAATTATAGCATGGCAATCCTAGGGAGTGATTTCTCACTTTCTCTCTGTCTCTCCATGTGCTCTATAGCAAAAATTTCTAAAAAAAAAAAAAAACATGGTAAGATTTTACTGTGAAATCACAAGTCTACTCACAGTTATACATTTTCAGTTAGAATGACAGAGACCTGTTATTCTAATGGGCTAAGTTCTTTTTAAAATTTATTATCATAATCTTGTTTATATCACATTGAATCACATATAACTTTACAGTGTCTAACATTTCTTTTTTCCAGAAGGAATACCATGCATATCAGTCAATACAAAGACATTAAAATCCCCCACCATCATCACCAAATGGCTAAGTTCTTATAAACATAGCAAGTACATAAATATTTTAAATGTACAAATATAAAAAAGCACAAATGTTATTATTATGGTTTTGATTCATTTATACCTTTCTCTATCTAAATGTCTACAGAGCTGAAGCATTCTTAACCACATAGGAAATAATTATGACATCAAAAGCAATCTTGAAAGATATTGTTTCAGCCAGATGAAATTCCATAAGAATGAGGGATTTGAGCTGGGACAGATTGGATTCTCACTGATGACACTGAGGGAGCACTTCTTGCTCTGTTATATTACGTCATCAGGAAAATCATGACATGCTTTGCTATGCAAAAATGCATCTTGACTTTCCCGACAACACAATAGTATGACTCTCAAAATGGGATGGTCTGACATCCATCATGGTTCACATTCCTGTGTCAATATTCATAGGTTCATGTTCCTGTGTTCATATTATATATTACACAATAATTTAATTTATTCACAGAATATTCAATGGCCCCCAATCCCTCAACCAGCAGCCTCATATATTATTGTGTTCTTTTCACTCTATTTTTCCTGATTTACATACAATCATTATACATCTTTGTAAGGTACAGTATGATTTTTAAAAGCATATACATGGGGTATAATAAACAAATTGAGCATATAAGCATATTCACCACTTTTGAGATATAACATTACATTATGCTGTGCACATTCAAAATTTGCTTTACCAGTTATTTAGCAGTATATATTAAATTATCAATAATTTCTTTACTGTGAAATACAGTTCCAAAGAAAAAATAATTAACAATCAGATAACAGAAAGTCTGTTAATGAAGATGTATTTTTTTAAAACCAATGTTGGGTCATTGGAAAATTCATGACATATTTTTCTGTTTTCCTATACAAAAATACATCATGACTTTCAACTGACTCAGTATAAACTTAGCATAACCATTGGAAAAAGAATTTGTAATTTCCAAGTAGAGGATTGTGGGAGATAAGAGTTTATAATCTTGGGACCAGCAGGTGGTGTGGTGGTTAAGGCGCTGGATACTCCCACATGGCAGACCAGGGTTCGAGTCCTGAATCTGGTGGCTTGCTTTCTCACTTCCTCTCTCTCTCTCTCACTCTCACCCTCTGTCTCTCTCTGGTCAAATTAAAAAATAAATGAATGAATAAATTAAAGAAAATGAATAATTATTAAAAAAAAGAGTTTATAATCTGAAAAAAATCTATGGTATTAATCATTTTGTCCAGTTAGAGATAAGTAAAATTGTACATAAAAATAACTCAGGAAGAGAAAGAGAAAGAAAACTTTCACTCACTGTGAGTTCTTGTAATACCACGGTACTGTACTATGCATAAAAAAATAAGTTATCTAAAAAGCAAAGACAAAAAACAAAATTGGAAATAAAAATTTTAAAGTAAAGACATAGTAAAATCAGTGATTTGACAATAGATAAGCTTTATGAAGTTCTTGAT
Source organism: Tupaia tana (assembly GCA_026018925.1). Lineage (NCBI taxonomy): Eukaryota > Metazoa > Chordata > Mammalia > Scandentia > Tupaiidae > Tupaia > Tupaia tana. The sequence continues at coordinate 73,586,070 of JAKSZU010000002.1, forward strand.
TTTGGTCTTCTTTAAATTCATTCCAAGGAAAGATTCAACAACTTACAACATTTAGGAAATTTTCTCTGCTATCCAGTTCTATATAATGAATAATGGTTATAATAATAACTATATAAATATAATATGAAATCTGTAGAGACACCTGTCTATCAAATAATGACAAATTTGTACTTAAACCTGCTTGTATGTAAAATGACTGAATCAGAATTTTTAGCGTGCAGTTTTACTTACAAAGCTCTCACTTGTCTTTTTTTAATCATATTTATGGTTTAGAAGAACATAATAGTTTTAATAGTCAGGCTGAATACTTTGGTTAAGTCAAGAGAGAAAGGGAATAGAGGTGTTACAGAGGTATACAAAAATGTAACAGTTCAGGGACCAGCAGATGCATAATGGTTACGTTGCTGGACACCCATGTAGTAGACTGAGGTTCCAGTCCTAGACCCAGCAGCTTAAAACTCACACTGGGCACATGTACGTGTGTGCCCCAAATCCTGAGAGAAGAATGGAGGAGAAAGGATTGTGGCGTAGCCATTCCCCCCTGGGGGAGGGGTGATTTCTCTCTTTCTGTCTCTCTCTCTCTCTGTCTCTCTGGTGAGTGCATGTGCCCTGTAGCAAAAAGTCTCTCTAAAAAAATTTAATACTGCAAATAATCCTTAGTCTTTCTGAGAAATAAAAGATGGAAAACATGTAGTATATACTTCTGTAAAAAGGTAGCTTCCATCCATTATAATAATCATCATTTAGGTCATGCATTCAGAAAACTGCTGTTGTTTTTGATCACTAAAATCAGGTTCAAAGTACATTATTGCTCAACAAATTGATGAAACTACTAATATTATGTTCTACAATATTTAGCCTACGTATGTCTTTGTCAATGAGGTGTATTTCTTACAAGCAATATATAGAGAATTCCTGTTTTATTTTATTCATTGAGCCAATCTGTACCTTTTACTAATTAATAGTTGGGGAATTTAGTCCATCCACACTCAATGTTATTATTTATATGTGAAGATTTTTTTTTTTTTTTTGGAGAGGTTTTCGCTATAGGGCACGTGCGCTCGCCAGACAGACAGAGAGAGACAGAGACACAGAAAGCGAGAAATCACCCCCCAGAGGGGATGGTCACGCCGCAATCCCTTCTCCTCCATTCTCCTCTCGGGATCTTGGGCACACACGCACACACGCCCGGCATGAGTTTTAAGCCACCAGGTCCGGGACTCGAACCGCGGTTGACTATGTGGAAGTCCAGCGACATAGCCATTACGCTAACTGCTGGTTCCCTATATGTGAAGATTTATCCTTGTCATTTTCTTACTCTTTTTTTTCTAATTGTTTTATGTTCTCTTATTTCTATTTCTCTCTCTTTACTTTTCCTGGTGTGTTATCCCCTTAAGTATTTCCTAAAGAACTGGTCTAGTTTTGGTGAATTCTTTCAGCCTTTATTTATCTGGGAATGACTGTATTTCTTCTTCTCATTTGAAAGATAATCCTGCCAGTTATAGTACTCTGGGCTGAAACTGTTTTTCTTTCAAAGTTTTAAATGTCTTTCCATTCTTTCCTTGACTGCATTGTTTTAGTTGAGAGATCTGATGTTAGTCTAATGAGATAACTTTTGTAAATAACTTGGTGTTTCTCTCTTGCCATTTTTAGAATATTGTCTTGGTCCTTGATCTTTACCAATTTGGCTATGATATGACTAGGAGGTGAACTTCCTATGTTAAATCTATTTGTGTCCTTTGTGTGTCCTGGATTTGGATGTCCATATGTTCCTTTAAATTTGAAAACTTTTCAACGAATATATCATGAAATAGATTTTCTATGCCCTTACCTGTATCTTCACTTTCTGGAATACCTATTATGCAGCTATTCAGTCATTTAATGGTGTCTAAGATTTCCATTATGTTTTCCTCATTTTCAACATTTATTCTTCAATTCTTTTCAGTTGCTTGGACTAAATCAAAGGCTTTGACTTCAAAGTCAGAGATTCTTTTTTCTGCGTGGTCTAATCTGCTGTTAACACTTGCAAGGAGGATTTGATTTTCTGTATCATATTCTTTATCTCCAGAAGTTTTGTTTGCTTATTTTTCAGGTTGCCTATCTCTTTATGGAATTCCTTCTTCAAGCCATGAAAGGATTTTCTCATCTCCTGGAATTGGTTTCTGTTTTCTCTTGCATCTCATTGAGTTTTGTTATGATGAATATTCTGAATCTTTTTCTGACATTTCTGTGATCTCTTGTGTTTTATCCATTGTTGGTGAGGGATTATAGTCCTTTGGGAGGAATATATTTCCTGGGACTCCATTTTGATTTCTTTAATCTGGTGATACATTCACTTTTTCCAAATTTTTTGAAGTATGTTTCTATAGCTGTGTGTTTGTATGCTTCCCTATGGTATGAGTTAGCTCTATGCCAGTTTCCCTCCTGTATTGTGGGTGGGAATCTGAAATTCACTGTGAGAGTTTGGGCTTCATATTTTCAGAAGAGAGTTTTTTTACTTTAACTGCTAGGGGGAAGAGTTATGGAGAGAGAATTCCTCTAAAACCTCACTGTCTTCAGGTGTTTGGTTCCTGCATATCCATATCTTTTGTTCCCAGTGTGGTTAGAAGCTGATCTTCCTCTGGAACTGCAGGAACCAGGCGGTAGTCCTTGAAGGCTGACACAGCCCCTTTTACCCCACTATAGAATGGGCAGGGGTCTTTGGTGATCAGCTCACCCTGGGAAGCCTTGCTTCTCTGTTGCTATTTCTAGCTCTCTCTTTTCACTCTTTCAAGAGCTGTTGACAGAGTGATCATATTCTAGCTGCATAACAAACATTCTAAAACCTAGTGGCTCAAATTTTTTTAAAAATCATATCTCACAATTTTGTGGGTTAAGAATTTGGGTAGGTTCAGTCATTCTTTTTTTTCACCAAGTGACCTCTTTTAACTCCACATGGAACAGAAAGATCACCCAGCTGAATCCTTTGACATTCTTGACCCATAAAACCCACATAATAAAATGGTCAGAGCATCCAGGTTGGTTTCACTCCCATCCCTATTTTGAGGAACCGATTGGAAGGTGAAGCATGGTTGGGACTGTCCATTAGGATGCCTAAAGGTCTAGTCTCTAGCAAAGTGACCTCATTGTAGCCAAACGTCTTATCTCTTTGCTCAGGGAACTAAGGGAGAGTATTCTTGTCAACAAGGGGGATGTATGGCCTTTCATGACATAACCTTGAAAGTCACTTCCATTAGATTTAATTGGTCAAAGAGTCAGAAGTCCCATCCATATTCAATGGGAGGAGACATAGACCTCTCCTGTCTATGCAAAGTGAGAGTAATATGTGACAATGTTTAAAACCACCGCAGACCTCTTAAAATATTTAAAGATCTTTTTCATTTAGCTCAGAAGGTCTTTGAGCTTCATGTGCATTATTCTCAAATACTTCCTGTATTTTAGAAATGAATAACTCTTAAAGATATTAAAGCACTATCTAATTACATCCTAAGGGTATTGCATGACCTTGTCTGATGATCTGGTTATGACTCTGAAAGCTCATTTCACTTGATAAAATGAACTTGAAAGGTTATCTTACTTGAAATCATTTATATGAATTTTATTTTTACTTTGTTAACGAACTATGGATGCTATCCTTGAATGTGAGAAGAGGCCCAGTTTTACATTAATGATGTCTTGAATCATCTTGACTGATAAATGTGCTATGTAAAATATTTTATGTTCTCCTACACTTGATTTGACACATATTTAGTGAGTAGCTCTTATAAATGAAGTGAACACAGAATAAAAGTCTGGATTTTATCAGGTGTTGATGGTTGTGAAGTAATTCAAGATGAAAGGAACAAGATGAACAATTATGGTAAGCAAACACTGCACATGCTTGAAGGATGAATGTATTAAGAGGTAAGCAGATCTATGACCTGATTCAGTCAGGCCCAGGTCCATGCTCCTTCTGTGCCTTACTTTTGTTAGCTCCTGTTGGAATCTTAGTCTTGACTCTACAGTTTGGGTGATTTTGCCCAAATGTAGAGTCCCAGACCCTCACAACACATTGAAACAAGAATTGTAGAGGTTGAATAAATATTTTCTGACTGAATAAATGAAGGACCAATTTTAAAATAAGTTGAATATAATAAATCAGCAGCTCTTAACACTAATATTACACAGCTTTCATAGTTTATTTTTTTTCATGGATCAGGAGGCATTTCAAGTCTTCTAGAAGTGCCTCATAGTCATTGTTATAATAATCTATTATGATTCTTTTCCCAGTTACCTTAGTTTGCTTTTTCTGAGTATTTTGATTTCAGATAAAGAAGTATATACATATCTCTCTCCAACTGTGTTTTCCTTTTTTTAAAAGTATTATAAAATTCCTTTTTTCTTTTTTTATTTATTTTTACATTTTTCCACAATCATATACTTGACATATCAAAAAATTTTAATTCATACTCCATAGTTCTTGACCATTAACAACTTTCAAAATTTCAAAATACTGAATTTTAAATATAATGTTCAAAATATTTCTTATAATTTTGTATAATTTTGTTTGTGACTCTATAACAACAGAAACAGTATGGTTTTAAATATTTTTGAGAAAAGATTTACATGTTCACTACTCAAATTGTTGAAAAGCAAATATCCAGCACACTAGTCACTCATAAACCTTCTCAATTCAGCCCTGCCCAAGTATTCTGTGATATACCATCTGCTAGCAAAGATCAGTCTCTTTTTCTTCCTTCAAAGTCTTCCTCAAAATAATCCTCTGGTGTGGTTGATCTTTTGCAATCTCTACTGATTGAAATGCTGGGCTGGAAAAGTCCAGGTTATTTTATGTTATAAATTATATCATGTATCTTCTCTAATCCTCTCTGCCAGGCAGAACTATTTATGGTGCCAGGGCATCCTTCTAAGAGCTTCTGTTAGCTTACTTGAGACCCACCTTAGTTTTATAGTTTTCCGATTGATCTTCAGATGTGACATTACAGTCAAAGCCCTGTCCAATAATGAGTATTTCCAATTTCTGAATCAATGCAACACACATTATTGAACTTATGCAAATAAACCTTCTGCCACAAAATAAGAATATTTCCAAATATTTTTCCAATTCCAGAGGAGTCAGGAAGGAAGAAAAGTTTGTTTCCATTTAAAGAAACAAACAAGAAAAATATTTTAACATATTGCTGAACCTATCAACAACTCAAAAGAAAGTAAACTGTGTAAATTGAGAAAATAAAGCATAGTAAAAAAAAAATCAGTAATGTTTTACTAGAAAGTCATAAAATTCTATTTCGCCAGTTCAGTCTTATGTTCAAACTCCCTTCTGTTGAATATGCAGTGTTGCTGTGGTCCAATCTTTCCACTTAACTTCCATTCCTGGAAGTTAACATTCTACGTTGTTATTGATATTTCTTGTCCCTAGCATTAAACTGGTCATTTCTTGGTTGCTTTTTGTTCTTTTATTTCTGTATGTATCTTTAGTTTTACTGGTTGAGCACTCCTTTCAGAACTTCTTAAAGAGTGGGTCTGCTACTGGCAAATTCTTTCAGGTCTTGTTTATCTGAGAATGTTTTTATTCTTTCTTTCCATATGAAAGATAATCTTGCTGGGTATAGTATAATTTGTTGAAATTGTTTTTCACTTAACACTTTGAGTATATTTTCCCATTCTTTCCTTGCTCACATTGTTTCTGATTAGAGGACTGAGGTTAGCATGATAGGATAACCTTTATAAGTAACCTGATGTTTCGCTCTTGCCAATTTTAGTATCTTGTCTTTGTCTGTAGATTTGACCAGTCTGGCTATGATGTGCCTTGGAGAAGATCTTGGGTTGATTCTGTTAGGGGTCCTTTGTATTTCTTGGGTCTGGATATTTTAACGCCTCTTTAGATTTGGAAAATTTTCTTCCAAGATTTAATGGAATAGATTATCAATGCCCTTAATAGTTTCCTCACCTTTTCCTCACCCAATTAGCCGAATGTTTGGCACTTAAGGCTGTCTAGTATTTCTTGTATAGTATTCACATTTTTGGGAGTTATTTTCTTAGTTTTTTGGTTGTTTTTTCTAGCTTAGAGGTTTTGCTTTCAACATCCGAGATTCGATTTTTTACAAGGACTAATCTACTTTTAACACTTTCGAGGAATGTTTTGATTTCCTGAAGGGCAGCCTCATCTCTAATAGCTTCATTTGATTCTTTTTTATGGTGTGTACTTCCTCTTTCAGATCATGAAAGAACTTCAACACCTCCTGGAACTCATTCTCTCTTTCCTCCAGCATCTTCTGGAGTTCATTATCTCTCAGCTCTTGCATCTTGTTTAGTTTTGTCACTATAAATATTCTGAAGTCTTTATCAGACATTTCCATGAATTCTACTGTACTGTCTGTAGATGATGAGGTATTGTTCTTTTCCCTTAGAGGAGAGATATTTTCTTGGTTTCTCATGTTTCTTGTGCCTCTGCAGTTGTTTCTGGTCATTCTGTGACAAAATCTCTCCTCCACAGTGCTTAGCAATGTGGTATCAACAGTAAGATTAGGGTTCAGATTTATAGAAAGAAATTTCTTCGTTAAAGCAGGAGGTTCAATAAGCGCTGAGGATTTCAATGACTATAAAAGGATTCAGATACTGGGCTACTGTGCACCAAGGCCTATCTAGACATTAAGTGTGTGGAGAGTGAAGATTAGAGTAAGAAAGTAAGATTAAAAAATGTAAACAAAAAGAAAAAAACTAGAAAAATTATACCAAAAAAGAGAAAAAATGAAAACCGTGCAGCGTGCTAAAACACACCAGGACACACCTCAGATTTAAAGTGGCTTCTGAAATTAACAAGTGAAAGAAAAGGCCCAATCTGAAGAGAGGTGCTTGAAAATTTAAAAAAAAAAAAAAAAAAGTTAAAAATTTAAAGGGAGAGAAAGCGTGAGATAGACTCAGAGACAGCCAGAGACAGAGAGAAGGCGGAGGTCGTCCTACCTTGTCTGAGTATTTTGGGAGTTTAGGAGATGGGTTTAGAGCATGGCTTCCCTGAATGCACCAGGAAACACCTCAGCTTTAAAATGGCTTCTTCTTAGAATATTTTAGGAGTCTCCAACTGTGTTTTCTATTTATCCAGAATGATAAAAAACTAGAACTCTGAGAACTCAAAGTGAACTCATTGACACTTAAACCATCTCCAGCTCTCTTTAGAGGCTACTATAGTCACGTAAAAATAAAATATGCACAGGAATAAAGTCTTGTTTGGTTCCACTGAAATGCACCAAGCAAAATGCACTGTTTGATGTGTAATAAAGGCAAAATCATATTCCAAAATCACTAGCCCCCACCCCCAAAATCCAGTGGTTTCAATCTCACTCGTGTTCTAAAATATGGGTCTGGTGAGAGATTTGTTTGATCTGCCACTGATTTACATAGGCGTGTGAAGACAAGAGTTTGTCTCAAAAGGCAATTGCTTTTAGAAGAGAAAAAAAGGAGACCAGCAGTTAGTGTAATGGCTATGTTGCTGAACTCCCATGTAGTCAACCATGGTTCGAGTCCCAGACCCGGTGGCTTAAACTCACGCTGGGCACGTGTGCGTGTGTGCGTGCCCAAGATCCTGAGAGGAGAAAGAAGGAGAAAGGATTGCGACGTGGCCATCTGTCTGATTTCTCACCTTCTGTCTCTCTCTGTCTTTCTAGCAAGCGCACGTGCCCTATAGCGAAAACCTCTCCAAAAAAAAAAAGAAGAGAAAAAAAGGGGAGGAATGAGAAAAGGAAAGGAAAGGCTGGAGAACTAAAAGGAAGAGAAGGTGGTTGACCAGCCTGCCTACCAGCTGTGGTTACCTACTGATGACCGTGTGACTGACCGCTACATGGCATTGTTTCTCAAGATAATTCTAGGATTATAGTTTCTTTTACGCTAATCATACTTCCTGCTTGATGGACCACCACCTTTGAAACAGCTTCTACTAGTGAACTTTCACTCAGTCCTGCCCTTCTCTCATATCCATATCCTTGTCCAGTGAAAACTCTCAAAACAACTTACATGTACTGTACCTTTTTTCCTAGTATAGAGGACCCTAGTTTTTTGGGATTGGTCGACATGTTATCATCTGACTACATGCTTCAGGGTCTGACCCTTATTTTGTGCTACCTGTGTAAGACCAATGCATTCCTTTTTCTTTATAATTTTTACTTTGCAGTTGTCTTTTTTCATTCAAAAAGTTGTAGGATCTCCCTACCTTTTACTTTTCATTGATTGGCTAAATCTCCAAATCAATCTCTTCTTCCTCCTCCAAGCCTTGTGTTCTGTTTGCTTTGCTTGTGTATCTTGTGCAGTTCTCAAAGAAAATCTACTGTGGTGAAGGGGGCCTGGAAGAAAAGTTCTCTCTGTAATTTGGGGTGATGATTTTGATTCTCAAGTGTCCTCTAAATATAGAGCCTACTAACTTGAAAAAAAAAATGTGGCAGGTTTCTTGTCTTCAAGAATCTAAAGGGAGAACTGATCAGAGGAGAGAGATGAAATGTGAAAATAGTTTCCAAGTTGTGTGCCTTGGCAAACTGAGCTGCATCTGGGTGGGAAACAATTCAGAGGGAGCAGCAGGGTGGGTGGATGTGTTGTCTCCTGGTGCTAGCACAGTTCAGTAACTGGAGTGTTGATGTTTCACAATCATTTAAAAACAAAGGGTTGCTTGTAGGAGGGCCTCTAGCTATTTTTGATTTATTACCTAATGTTCAGACACTAGAAATTAACAACAACAAGGAGAAAAAAATGAAAGGGGGCAGAGAGGAGCAGACGCTCTAGAATGATGATTCATTAATATGAGTAAGTCTTCAGCATTTAGGCAAACTAGGTGTGGCCATTTGAGAAATATCAAGGTCCCTGCTATTTTCTATTTCCTAGAATTTTATCATTGTGCATTTTGAACACCTGTTCAATATTATCAGCTTCAAAAGACAGTTGGTCTGGCCCAGCCTCTATGGTGCAGCCAATAGTGTAGTTGGAAGCCATATGACAACAGCGCTTTAAGTTCCCAATCCAGATAGTCTGAAACATATCAGTGGATGCATGTGTGTCTAGGATCCTGGTGAACTGGAGGACTAGAGGAAGAGGACCATGGTGTGATCAAGCCCTGTGGAGGATTCTCCCACATTATGTGTATGTGCGTGTGTTATATACTCTATCATGATTTAAAAAAAAAAAAAGAAAGATAAACTAGTTTGTTTTTTCATAACCCAAATTATCCATCAAAAAACTCGTGGGGTGGGACCGTGGCACACCAGTAAAATGTGATACTCTACCAGCCTGACCCACATGGAAAGTTTCCTGGTTCACATCCCAAAATGTCCTTGAGTATACTTGGCATGTGTGTGCCCATATTCCAGGTTTGGCTGAAAACTGGGAGTGGATGGTAGCATTGGGACCTCCTTGGGAGTTCTCTATCTCTCTTTCTTAATATTAGAGGGTTTATGAGCTCACCAGAAAGAGACAAAAAGATAATGAGAGAAAGAGAAGGAGAAAGCACCCCCAACCCCAATGGGGCATGGTCATACTGCAATCTCTTCTTCATTTCTCCATCTGGTCAAGATGTGAGGGACACATGCTCACATGTACCATGTGTTTTCTTAACTGCCAGCACCAGAATTCAAACTTCAGTTGGCCATATGGGATCCACCTCCCTTAGCCACTGAGCTACAAGGCTGGGCCATCTCTCTGTCTCTCTTGATCATAAAAGAAATAAACAAACTTGGGCTAGCTCATAGCCTAGAAATTAAGGCAGCTGGATCCCAGCACAGTCGACCATGTGGTTTGAGTCCCAGACCTGGAAGTTTGAGAAACACTCTGGAAAAGTATATGTGAAGCAAGAGGAAGTGGAGGAGATGGTATTGCAATGTGGCCATCCACCACAAGAGTTTATTTTTCTTTCTTTCTTTCTTCCCCCCTCTCTCTCTCTCTCTTCTTCCGCTCTTTAGGAAAAACACACACTCTCAAAGAATAAATAAATTATAAAAGGAAATAAAGAAACTTTAAAAAAGGACCAGCAGGTTGCATAATAGTCATGTCACTGGATTCCCACATAGTTGACTATGGTTGGAGTCCTGGACCCAGGGCCTTAAAACTCATACCAGGTGCGTGTGCATATGTACCCAAAATCCCAAGAGGAGAAGGGAGGAGTAGAGATTAAAAGGTGGTCATCCCCTCTGGGGAGGGATTTCTTGATTTCTGTCTCTCTGTCTCTCTCTAATGAGCACAAGTGCTCTAAACACACACACACACACACACACACAAACAAAAAACAACTCTTAAAAAAGAACAGACTTCTATAGAACTTTCCACCCAAAAACCAGGATATACACTTTTTTCTCACTTCAACATGGAATCTTTTCAAAGATTGACCACATGATAGGGCACAAGGAAAGCCTCTACAGATTTAAAAGCATAGAAACTATACCCAGCATCTTCTCTGATCATTATGGAATTAAACTTGATTTTAATTTCAAGAGAAATCCTCGGAAATACTCAAATACATGGAAACTGAATAATCTACTCCTGAATGACTTCACAACTACTGAAGAAATAAAGACTGAAATCAAAAGATTCATGGAAGCCAATGACAATGAGGACACAAGTTTCTATAATCTTTGGAACACTGCAAAACCAGTCATAAGAGGGAAGTTCATAGTAATTAGTGCCTATAAGAGGAAGACGGAAAGAAGGCAAATGGATCACCTAACATTGTGCCTCAGAGAACTGGAAAAGCAACAGAAAAAAAAACAAAAACAAAAAAACTCCAGGAGAAAGGAAATAAAAATATGAGCAGAAATAAATGAAATAGAAAATAAACAAACTATACAGAAAATAAATGAAAGTAAAAGCTGGTTCTTTGAAAAAATAAACGAAATCAATACACCACTAGCGAGACTTAAGAAGAGAGAAAGGAACCAATAAATCAAATCTGCAATGAAGCAGGCAGTATAACAACAGACGTATTTGAAATACAAAACATCATTAGAGGATACTATGAACAGCTATATGCCAAGAAACAAGACAATCTGGATGAGATGGACACATTCCTGGACACATATACTCTATCAAGAGTGAGCTAGAAGGATACAGAAAGTCTGAATAGACCCATAAGAAGCCAGGAGATTGAATAGTAATAAATAACCTCCCAACAAAGAAAAGCCTTAGCCCTAATGGCTTCACTTCTGAATTCTACAAAACTTTCAAAGAAGAGTTAACCCCCATTCTGCTCAAGTTATTTCTAAAGATCCAAAATGGTGAATATCTTCCTAATTCATTCTATGAAGCTTCCATCACTCTTATCCTTAAAACAGATAAGGACAGGACAAGAAAGGAAAACTATAGAACAATATCTCTGATGAATATAGATGTGAAGATTCCCAACAAGATACTAGCGAATCATATCCAACAACTTATAAAAAAGATTATACATCATGATCAGGTAGGCTTTATTCCAGGAATGCAAGGTTAGTTCAACATACAAAAACCATAATTTTTTTTTTTTTGGAGAGGTTTTTTTGCTATAGGGCGCGTGCGCTCGCCAGACAGAGAGAGACAGAGAGACAGAAAGCGAGAAATCACCCCCCAGGGGGGATGGTCACGCCGCAATCCCTTCTCCTCCATTCTCCTCTCGGGATCTTGGGCACGCACGCACACGTGCCCAGCGTGAGTTGTAAGCCACCAGGTCCGAGACGCGAACCGCGGTCGACTACGTGGGAGTCCAGCGACATAGCCATTACGCTAACTGCTGGTTCCCGAAAAACCATAAATTTAATACACCATATTAACAGGAAGAAAGATAAAAATCATATGATCATATCAATTGATGCAGAAAAAGCATTTGATAAGATACAACATCGCTTCATGATCAAGACTTTCAGCAATACCAGCATAGAAGGGTCATTTCTCAACAAAATAAAGGCTATCTATGAAAAATCTATAGCAAACATCTGGAATGGAGGAAAGCTAAAAGCAATTCCACTAAAAATGGGTACAAAACAAAGATGCCCACTTGCTCCACTCCTTTTCAATATAGTACTGGAAGTCCTCACCAATGCAATCAGAAAAGAGGAAAAAATAAAAAGCATTCAAATAGGAAAAGAAGAGGTAAAACTCTATTTACAGATGACATGATTGTATACATAGAAGACCCAATGGTATCCATGAAAAAATTCCTGGAAATAATATATGAATACAGTAAAGTTGCAGGATACAAAATCAACATACAGAAATCTATAGGATTTCTATATACAAAGAGCAGGCAGGAGATAGAACTGAAAAAAGTCATTCCATTTACCATAGCCACAAAAGTATAAGATATCTAGGAATAAATCTAACCAAAGAAAAAGACCTCTGCAAGGAAAACTACAAGAAGCTAAAAAAAAAAAATTGAAAATGACACAAAAAAGTGGAAGGCCATCCCATGTTCCTGGAGTGGAAGAATTAATATAATCAAAATGGCAATTCTACTCAAATTAATCTACATTTTAATGCAATCCCAAAGTACCAGACACATTCTTCACAGATCTAGAAAAGACAATTATAAAATTTATCTGAAATGATAAAAGACCTCATATTGCCAAAGCAATCCTGCACAAGAGTGGAATGGGCAGCATCTCACTCCCAGAGCCAAAAATATACTACAAAGCTGTGGTAATCAAAACATCATGGTGCTGGCACAGAAGCAGACAGATGGACCAATGGAACAGAATAGAGTCCCCAAAAGTAAACTCCAAAGCATACAGTCATCTGATTTTTGACAAAGGGTACTAGTCAATCCAGTGGGAAAACCTCTTCAGCAAATGGTGCTGGAAAAACTGAATATCCACCTGAAGAAAGATGAATCTGAACCCCTACCTCTCACCTTTGACAAAAATCAAGTCAAAGTGGATCAAAGATCTAAATCTAAGACCTCAAACTGTAAAACTGATCCTGGAAAACACTGCTGGTAGGAATGTAAATTGGTCCAGCTACTGTGGAGAACAATTTGGAGAATCCTCAAAAATCTACAAATAGAATTATCATATGATCCAGCAATCCAAGGACAGAAAAATTCTTAATCGGAAAAGTGCTTGCACATCGATGTTTATTGCAGCACTATTCATAACTGCTAAGACATGGAACCAACCCAAATGCCCATGAACAGATGAATGGATAGAAAAACTGTGGCACATATATGCTATGGAATACTACTCAGCCATAAAAAACATCAAGACCCTGACTTTTTTTTTTTTTTTTTGAGAAGTTTTTGCTCTAGGGCGTGTGTGCTAGCCAGAAAGACAGAGAGTGACAGAGAGACAGAAAGTGAGAAATCACCCCCCCGGGGGGGGGGGGGGGGTGACCATGATACAATCCCTTCTCCTCCAATCTCCTCTTGGGATCTTGGGCATGCATGCACATGTGCCCAGCTTGAGTTTAAGCCGTCAGGTCTGGGACTCGAACCGTGGTCAACTACATGGGAGTCCAGTGACATAGCCATTACACAAACTGCTTATCCAAAGACCCTGACTTCTGACAGAAAGTGGATGAATATGGAAGATTTACTGCTGTGTGAAGCAAGCCGGGCTATGAAGGAGAGTCATTGTATGACCCACTTAATAAATACTGAGTGCTCGCACTCTATGACTGAAACTGATTAACTAAAGGATATAGAAACACAGTAAATAGTTGTGAATACCAGATATAGTGTGGGAAGAGAGTGGGTGAAAGAGTAGAGTCTGAGGAAGGACATTTAGAAGAAAAATAGAGAGGCAAAGCATTAATGAGTCAAAGAAATGGGGTATTATCTGTTGAAGATAACTTTATAGTATTATCAAATGGACTAGGGAGAAATGTACACATGTTGGAAAATTCACTTTGCAAGTTAAATATTGTGATTGAATGTATAAAAGAACTTGAAATAAAAATTTTTAAAAAGAAACTTAATAAAATAATGACAAAACAAAATCAAGATAAGGTTTTGCCTACTACTTCTAATCATTTTGTTTACCCAACCTGCAATCTGAATAAAGCCCTCTCAGCATCTTATGCCTCTCAGGAAAATATGAATAGGTAAAGAGGAGTGGACATTTTGCTTTAGAATTTGCAGGAGTTACAGTTGCTCAGCGGTTTCAGTTAGATGGGGCCCATGCAGATATTGTTCTATCAACTTCTTACCTATTTACTGAATGGCCTGCATAAATCAGGGGTTTACAAATAAGTCTATGGGACTTTATTATGTAGTCTTTAGGAAAGCAGCCTCAATTTATAAATTAAGTTTGGAAAAGGACAAGCGTTGATCTAGTATGACTAAATAGTACAAACTAAAACAAAAACAAAAGCTAGTAAGTAAGATTTTAGGTACAAAGATTCCAGTGCTGATTTGACCTCCTTTTCCACTGAGTATGACCTTGATGAAAGAGACAAGTACACACTACACACACACTACACAGACACAGACACACCCACACTACACAAACACACACATGTGCCTCTGAAGAGATGCCTGGGAGTAGCATAGGTATCAAATATTAGCAGTGATAATCTCTCTAGATGGTAGGATTTGCATGAGTTTTGCTTTCTTTGTACTTTTCTATAGTTGAATTTACTTTATAATTATTCTCCCAAAGATGAAAGTTTTTGTAAAGGAATAAAATATATTCAGAAGCTGAAAAAAATTATGTCATGATGAATAATAGCATCAAGTACAATATGTTTTTCAAATTGCCACTTGAAGTGAGAATAGAAACAGCCCACTTGAGGGTAAATGCCACTAGTTCCTTTCCTTAATAGCATATCAGTCCCATGAGAACAGTGTTTTCCTAAGATTCCAGATATTTCCAGGTGTCACAATCCCATCTGTTTTCCTGCCAGTGCTTTCCTGAATGCAAATTTATATAAGACACAAGTCTCTGTCATTTTTCTCTTGACAAAATAATAAATAAATAGTATCACAGAAAAAACTTATAGGCAGCAGCAGGTGGCATAATGGTTAAGGGACTGGATTCCACATAACCTAATGTGTGGTTCAAGTCCAGAATCCAGCAGCTTGAAAAACATGCTAGGTGTATGTGCATGTGCATCCAAATTCCCAACAAGACACTACAGAAGAGAATGTAGCATGGTGACCACACACACACACACACACCTTCCCTCTCTCTCTCTCACTCCCTAGTGAGCACATACACCCTATGACAAAACAAAACAAAACAAAAATGCGAATGAATCTATAAATAAAGACACTAATTCACCAAAAATTAAAAACCTTGTTATTTAGATGAGATACTCAGAACAGCAGAAGCCTTAACTATGCTAATGGAAATGGTTTGACTTGATTTTATACTAGTTTCTAGGTCATTTCCCTTCTCTATCTTTACCTTTGGCATTGGTCAATTTTTGTACAGTTCCTCTTCAAGTGTTGCCAACACAGTTGCTCTGTAACTAAATTGTTACATGATCTTTTTACCCAATAACTTCCCATTTACAACTGCAATATTGAAAGAAGCACAAAATTTCCAATGCCAATCACTAGTGTACACATATTTTAAACATGAAACCTATGCGCATATTTTATTTCATGTCCACGTACCCACACAAAAAAGCATGGTGCTAGTCCAATGTGATACTAGTTCTTTAAAATTAATAGGCTTAAACTTATCCAATGTATTACATGCTGCACCCATTCAACTGAAATCATAAACAATAAGTGATTAAAAAAATACATCCACAATAACCAGTCTACACAGCACTCCGTATGCTGAACCCTGTGGGAGGTACTTTATGCTCATTATCTTTACCCCACAGAATGCTCCTGTCCATTAGTGGCTATTTTCCCCATTTCAGAGAAATTAGGCAATTTGTCCAGAGCACACACTGGGGATGAACTGAGAGTCAGGATTCAACTTCTACCTGGCCCCCAGATTTCCTCTTCTCACTATAACACATTTTCACCCAGTTTAAAACATTTTTGTATTTGTCCAAGGAAGTCTCAGAATAATGGTTTTTCATTCACATATACGAAAGACGGGTCTCCAGCTACAAGAGGAGGCTTGGAACAATGCAAGGAGAATTCAGGTTCCAACTGCTCTGGCAAGGGATCAGGATATGGCCCATCTTCCCTGCTGTAGGTGGATGAAGGGAAGCATTTGTGCAGTTCATGGAGAACACTTACCTCGATTCCTCACAAAGAGCGGCCTAGCTGTGTAATGGATACTCCCCTAACCAGAGTGGCAGTAGATGTGAGTCTGAGCTAGAGATGAACAAACAAGTTTTCAACCAAATCAGGCCCCTACGTAGTCAGATAGCCCTTCAAAGAACAAAGCGAAGAGATATACAGAAGGGGGAAAGCTCCTGATGAGTGGAATTCCAAATGAAAGAATCAAAAAAAAAAAGGGGGGGTAGGGCAAAAATTCACTGAAGTGTTTTATAAAATTCTGAGACTGACAACCCAGGGCAGAGCAGAGAGAAGCAGGTTCGCACCTGAGGCATCTCCTTTGTGTTTCCACAGTGAGTGTGGGAACTTCTCCAAGGAGGTTTTTGAGGATCCTTTTCAGTATACAGTAGGTAGTGAAGAGTTCTGATTCTGTGGGCAAAAATGACCTTGGACACTGAAAAATCATTGTACCAAGAATCTCCAACTCAGGAAATATAGTGGGGAGTAAACTGAAGATGCAAGTTTCTGAAAGTTGACCTATTCTTATGGAAGATGGTCAAAATTCCTTATTAAAATCTCTAAACCTTTCCTACTGTATTTTTGTTTGTTTGTTTTTTTAACCTTCTCCATTCCATTTTTGGAGCTTTGTATAGTGATTTCAATGGGGAGAGGTTTTCTGGGTGCTTCTCTTCACTCCGTCATTTTCCAGGAGACAATATTTGAGCTGGGGTTGGTTATCTGCTTACTCTTACATCCTGCTCCAGTGCCACCCATGCCAAACTTCTAGGAAGGAGAAAACAGGGCATGGCAGCTGAGCTTGTCCTCTTTTTAACTTTTTCTTTTAGGTTTTAGTCATAGGGCATGTGAACTCACCAGAGAGAGACAGAAAGCCAGAGCTAGAGGAAAAATGAGAAATCACCCCTTGGGGGGTTGTGATGCTACAGTCCCTTCCCCTCCATTCTCCTCTTAGGGTTTTGGGCATGCACACATATACACTTTGTGTGATTTTTAAGCCACTGAGTCAGGGACTTGAACCATGGTCCACTATGTGGAAATCCAGTGCTTTAACCACCACACCATCTGCTGGTCCCTTTTTTCTTTTTTGTCATGTAAGTAAATTTTTTCCACTTGCCCCACTTGGTGTGGGTGGCACAGGAGCATCGCCATCACAATCGATTTCCAGATGCTAACAGGAAGCAGTGGTTAGCTGCGTACACCTTTCCTTGAAAGTGGCAAAATAGTAATCCTTTCAAGCTGAGAAAGCAACTTCATTAGCACAGATCTCAGGGTTTGCAGTGGAGGGGTTTAGGTCAGTAGGTTCCCTACATATAGCCAGTCCATTGCTCTGTCACCACATTAGCCATCACCTTTGAACTGGGTCTTGCAAATGTATACCCATTCCCAAATGAGCTTTAGTTTGTTGACTTTGTTAATACATGGAAGAGACAAGATTTCCCCATAGTCATTCTGAGTACGTAAACATGTCATGTTGCAAGTTGGAGACCCTTGCTAAGTGTTGAATTGCATCTCCCTAAAAGATAATGTGGCACTATTTGGGAATAGAGTCTTTGTGAATGTAACTAGTTAAGATGGGATTCTATTAGAGAAGGAAGGGCCCTCAATCCAGTACAACTGGAGTCCTTACGAAAAGAGGAGAAGAGACACAGACATTTGAGGGAAGAAGGCCTTGTGATGATTAAGGAAGGGATTGAAGTGCTGTAGCTGCAGGTCAAGGAACCCCAAAGATTGCAAGGAACTACCAGAAGCCAGTAAGATGCAAGGTTTCAGAGGGAACATGGCCCAGTTGTTACCTGAATGTTGGACTTTTGGCCTCTAGAATTGTGAGACAAAAAAATTCTGTTGTTTTAAGCCACCTGATTTGCGGTGCTTTGTTACAACAGCCCTAGGAAATTAATGCAACCCTGATACTCTTTATTTTCTGTTATATGATATGGCATAGTACTAGGAAAGAGAGAATCAGGCTTCTGATGGAAAGAGACTTTTTACTTCCTTAGTGTGCTATGTGTTAGGACTTGATTCTTAAATTAGCATTTCTTTCTGGCATCTGACTTAGATTTCTTATTCTAGGATTTTATTGCTCAGGAATTACCAGTAGAGAGTTGTATATATTTGGCTAAAACACAATTAAAAGTGGCCAAGTCTCAACTGAGACTGGCAAGATTTGGGCCACTAAGGTTCTGCTATGTCCATTACCTGGACTATAAATATAGGTATACATATACATACATATATCTGTTTTGTGATTTACTAGCTCGCAAAGAAAATAATGATAATTAGCAGCTCATCTAGATTCTAGAAAGTGCAGCCTTGAGACTCAGGTCTTTTGGAAAAATACACCCTCTGCTTTGGCTCATTTACAGTTAGCACTCAGCCGACTCATTCTGTCTTGGGGTCAGTACAAAACCTTAATCATTGTCAGTGACCGTTCCTTAGTCTTCTCTAGGACAGTTATTCTTTCTGGCTGATCCCATCTGATATAATCCAAGGGAGAGTGGATGGTTATATAAACAGAGCTGGTTCAAAAGTAAAAGAGCAGATTGCCAAATTCAGGTGGGAAAGTACTAGAAATTAGACAGATGCACACACCAACTTATGCCTTGGCTTCAAAGTCCTGAATGGATTTTAGAAGCCTACTAAATGGTTGTAACAATTTCCCCCATCTCAGATGCTTTTTATAACCTTGTCATTTTCCCATGGAACGCTCGGGTCTATTTCCCTCTCCTTAAGGCTGGGCTATGTGACCAATTTCTTTTTATGCTTTTTTCTGTAAAATAATTTAAATTTATGGAAGACTTGCAAACATTCTATAGTGAGTTTCTGTGTACCTTTCACCCAGCTTCCTATGATTTTAATTACTTTCAAAACAAAAATACATTCCTGTGATACATTAGAGCAACAGAATTCAATGGTGGTGTACAACTTTTTAGAGTGAGTTAGAATGCTCCTTCTATAACCCATATTACATAAACAAGGAAGCCAGGTGGAAAAGCCCATTAAAAGAACCAAAGTCCCCGA
This sequence comes from Tupaia tana, assembly GCA_026018925.1. NCBI lineage: Eukaryota > Metazoa > Chordata > Mammalia > Scandentia > Tupaiidae > Tupaia > Tupaia tana. The sequence continues at coordinate 73,605,226 of JAKSZU010000002.1, forward strand.
TCCTGGTTAAGATCTCAGCACGAAACTACTACCAACTGCCCGCAATGGGAGTAAGGTCATTTTGGCCTTTCTAGTCATCCCAGCCCTTCAGGTGCCACCTCTTGCAGGAGAATGACCTGTTCAACCCGTAGAATTATGAAAATAATACATTGTTTTTGCTTTAGGCCACTAAATCTTGGAGTTTGTTTATGCACCCATAAGTAACTGAAACACCAACTCTACTATGGTTTCAAATCTGTATTGTGTGCTAAATAAAACTAATCCAGACAACTGGTGCTTATCAGAAAGAGGAAAGGATACCAAAAGACAGTTTAGATAAGCAATGTTCTACCCCTCTAATTCAAGCATGCTAGTCTCTTTTATTATCAGACCAAGCACAAATACGGCAAAGGTATTTTTAAGCAAAGGTGTTTTTGAGTGATAAACTTCCAGCTTTAGCAGATGGACGTTTCTGAGATCAACATGATTAGTGTAGAAAGACTGATAAGGAGTCTTTTAGGTCCTGATTTGAAGTAAATAATGTGCATTTTTGCCTATTCAAAAATGTATTTTAAAAAAGAATCTGTAGGCATCTGAGCTAATTTGGTTAGCCACATAGATCCTTTAAACTTAGCTGAGCAATCAGCAGGTACAGAAATGGCAACAAGCAGGACCCTTTGTGAAAGACCTCTCTCAATTACCTAGATCAGAAACTGATAAAGTTTTTCTGTCAAGAGCCAGATAGCTTGGGGTTTGTAGGCCAAGAGGGAAAACCAAGAATATTATGTAGGTTCTTACATAATAAGATAATTTTTTATTGATGAAATTCAAAGTATATTAAGAATAATTGAGTACAATTGTTTTTTTGTAAGGCTGGTCTATTAAAAAGAAGACTAGAAGTCTTTGGGGGAGGATAGTAACTACCTTTTTTTTTCTCTTCTAGTCTCCTCTCGGGGATTTTGGGCATGCACACACACACACATCCAGCATGAGTTTTAAGTCATTAGGTCCAGGACTCGAACTACTGTTGACTACGTGGGAGTCCAGAGACATAAACATGCCATCTGCTGGTCTCACAACCACCTTTTACACTGTGCTTTGGCTTTTCCAGAACTTCCAAATTTACTTTCTCCTCTTTTAACTTTCTTTCACATCCCAGCATGAAAATACAGGATGTATGAGGGAAGAGGAAGAAACCTGGGAATTTTTGGCATGGAAACACTATCAAAATTTCATTAAGAAAACACCATATTCATAAATGATACTGATCCATATTTTGTGCTATTTATATCAGATTTAGTATAAGAAGTATGATACTTTTCTAAAATATATTGGAAAGGTTTCCATCTTTTTATATGCAGCAATAATCGAAGAAATACAGGAGCTTTCTGTTCTTTGAATTTCAGATAGAAGGAATCTATGTATAAAACCACCTGGGTAGGGCGCATTTTTAAGAAGTAGATCTTTGATGATTTTTTTTAAACATTTCAGTGATTATTTGTCTATTCAGATTTTCTACTTATTCTCAAGTCAATTTTTTCAGTTTATGCTTCCAAGAAAATCAGTACTTTCCTCTAAGATCTTCAAATTTGCTGGAAAAAAGTTACATATAATATGGGGTTGTTGGAAAAGTCGTGACGTATTTTTTTCTATGTAATGCATCAGAACTTTTCTGACAACTCAATACTTTATTATAACCTTCTAAATCTATCCTTGTCTGTGTTCTCTGCCTTTCCTATGGATAAAGTGGTACATTTTAATTTTTTCTCTTTTCCTTGATTAGTCTTAGCCATTCTTTTTCTTCTTATTACCTTTTTGGAAAGAAGAGACTCTGATCCTGTTTATTCATTCTACTTTTTTTTGTTTGTTTTATAATTCACTAGCTTTATTAATGTGCTTACCTGTGTCTTTGTGAATACCCTCCATTTACTGTTAATGTCCAGGAACTGAGATTTATAGCTGATATATTTCCTTCTTTCTTTTTTTCTTTACTTATTTTAACATTTTTTAGAATTATTTATTAATTTAATTTAATTTTTTTTATTATTATTAGTTTTTAATTTGACCAGAGACAGAGAGAGAGAAAAAGGGAAAGTGAGAAAGCAAGCTGCCAGATCCAGGACTTGAACCATGGTTGGCCATGTGGGCATCCAACACCTTAACCACCATGCCATCTTGCCATCTGCTGATCCCTTTTTTTAACTTTTTAAAGTTAGTTGATTTATTACGACCAGCAGATGGTATAATGGTTACAATGTTGAACTCCTGGCTGTGGCTTAAGTCCCAGACTCGGCAGCTTAAAGCTCACGCTGGTCGTGTGTGCATGGGTGCCCAAAATCCCGAGAGAAGAATGGAGGAAAAAGAATTGCGACGTGGCCATCCTGGGGGTGGGGGTTAATTTCTCACTTTCTGTCTCTCTCTGTCTCTCCGATGAGCACACAAACACCCTATAGCAAAAATATCTCTTTAAAAAAATTAGTTTATTTATTTATTTCTTCCATGAATATGCACGTGTGAGAGAAAGGGAATGTGAAAGAGACACTGCACCACCGATGGGATCTTGATGCCATGATCCACCCCAGCCTTCAGTGACCCCAAGGTCATGGACATGTGCACGCTTGGCATGCTCAGAGAGGTCTCTGGATATAAACCTGGATCCTTTCCATGTGGGCTAGCTTTGTAGAATGTCACCTTTTACTGCTGTGCTACATTCAGCACTCCAGGGTGATAAATTTCCACCACAAACGTTAAAGTTGTTCAAACTAATGGCAAGGTGCATGGTAGAGAGGAGAGCTAGCACGTGGGGAAAGGTCAGTAGATGAAATTGGGAGAGGTAGGAACCTCGTGCATTTTATTGTTAGTGATCTCCAAAGACAGTCCTTTTGAATGATTTGCTTGCAATTTAATGAATAATTTAAAGATGTTTAGAGTAAGATGAGCATAAATGACAGAAGGGAATAAAATTAGCACATTTTAATGGTACTTATGCACAATATATCAGCTTTGAGTGCTGTCAAATGGTTTTAAAGCAGTTTATGACTTCTAGGGAAAATAAATACTTAGAAGACGGTATTTCCACATTCAAATTTATGCAATACCTTGTTATTTAGGGAAGCTTTTTATTCCAACCAGCACTACATCGTGAGATGGAATCTCTGTCTTCTTGAAACAAAGGCAGATTTCGGGGAAAAAAATAATCCTGAGAGAAGATTTTTTTTTTTTTACGCCACTAGGAAAGCAAACTAGTCTCCTACTATTTTTACAATTTAAGAAGAATAACTGAGGTTACATTAGGGATGTAGAGTTCTGTCCCATGCGTTAACAACTACAGGTATTATACACAAGTAATTCCTTGGCTTCAGTTCCTCTGGGATCATGGTACCTTGTCTTACCAAGTTTTCTTTTTTAACTGCTAGAGGGCATACGCACTTGCCAGAGAGCTAGAGAGAAATGAAGAAAGTGAGGGAGGGAGAAAGCACCCACAAAGGGATGTGGTCATACAGCAACCCCCTCTCGTCCATTTCTCCCTCCTGTCAGGATCTTGGTGCACTTTTCAAGCCACTGGGTCTGGGAGTTGAACCGTGGTTGGCAATGTGACTCTTAACCATTAGGCTACAGGACTGGTCCTATCTTACCAAATTTTAATGCAGAGCAAATAAAACTTTTCCTAATATTTCATGTCAATCAGAGAATGAGGCATTTGTATTTTCTATTCTTAGCCGTGTCCAATACCATCTATTACATTACTGCTGTGTTTACTCCCCTAGCCCCAAGGATACGATACCCGCCCCCAGGCCTCTTAAACCAACATTGTCCAAACCATTCTCTTCCACATTCTTGCTGTGTCTTCTCTGAGGACTTCGAACTTCCTCAGGGGCCCCAGTATTGTCTACTCTCAGCTTCAACCAACCTTGACTCTTTGCCAGCCTCATCTTCTTATAATCAATCATCAGTTCTGTTTTCACTACCTTTTTTTTCCCTCCACTATACTATTCCACTTTAGGCCTGCTAGCATTCTCCTGTTTCAGGGACAAGCAAGCTAGGATTCATCGAGCTACTATGACACGTTAGACACCATGGCAGACACTGGCTGCCTCCTCCATTTTGCTCTTTGTATCCGTTTTCTAGCGTTGTCGTAACAATGTCCAAACAACTGAGTGGCTTAAACAACAGAAATGGACTTTTTCCCAATTCTGGAGACTGGAGGCCCAAGATCAAGATGTCAGCAAGGTTGATTTTGAGGACAGATTTCTGACTCTTCTTCCTATTCTGAGATGCTTTCCAAGAGGCCTAGGCGAGTCACGTCTACAAATGTGAGTCTTGCTGGGACAGACAGCTTTGATCTCGTGATTGTGAGCAGCTCTTGATGTCCCGACCCTGGCATGGCACCTCTAAGTGAATAGCAAGGCCTTATTTCCAACATTTAGGTTAAATTCAGACTTTTTTCCTACTGACTCCAAGTCTCCTTGGGACAAAAATTGGCATATTTAGCCAATTACTAACCTAAGACTTTCTAAACCCAACTATAACTTGGGAGTCCTCGCTTCCAGATGTCCACCTTTTCTGGGTCAGGCCAATGAAAAGACTCCTTATGCTGATTTGCAATTTTGTCTTGTCTCCTGCTCTTAGAACTAAATAACATAAACTGCTGCAGGGGCCGGCACGAGGCACGATGTATAAGGTGCTGGACTCTCACTTGGCCGACTGCAGTTCGAGTCCTAGGGCCGGTGACTTGAAACTCACACTGGTTGCACCTTCATGTGTCTCCAAAGTCTCAGGAGAATGGAGGAGAAGGGATTGTAGTATGGTTAATTCCCCTGGGGGGTGATTTCTCACTTTCCTCTCACTATCTCTCCCTGGTGAGTACAAGCACCCTATGGCAAAAAAATTAAAAAAAAAAAAAAAAAGGCACAGTTGCATCTGAGCATTCCAGAAAACACTTTTGTGTTTGTCCAGGTTAGTTACTCACGATCATGCTTAAAGTAAACCATATTAGTTGTTGTTTTTACTGTGGTAAAACATTGCACACAAGTTTTAGAGTTTTTGGTATTCCTTTGCCCCAGTAGGGAGCCCTCTGGAGTAAAAGCTTTCCAAGATGACTACAGTCAGGCTTCACTCCTGAGGCTCACAGAAACAGGCAAAAACCACACCCTGCTTCATGTCCTTGGGGCTGCAGTGTGTTCCCATATTTGTAGCTCACTCTCTTCCCCTGGTTATCAGAGGAGACACTAACCATTCCCTGTCTTCACCTTATACTCCCCTAATTTTCCGAGGATGTATTTTAGAGTCTTCCAAAACCTCTTTACAATTTGATTCTAGGAGCTGCAAAGAGGCCAGAGGGCCATGTGTTCCCAGCAGGGCAGACTAACCGGGCTCCATAGCCCAGCAAGCACCCCTGGGCAGCAAAGTACCAGCTCCTGCCAGCCAGAACGCCCCTCTAGGACAGATACTCCTGGGGCTCCCTCATTAGCCCTGAGTGGGAGTGGCAGGGGAAAATATCACAGTGCCATAGTTCCACAGATTTTCTTCAAAGATCCTCTCTTAATCTCTTATGTAATTTTGGTGACTGGTGATACTTGAGCAAATATTTGAGGGAAATAAGCAGCAGCTGGGAATAAATCTGACATTCCAGAATGGAGAGCATGAGGGCAAGAGTAAGTGGAGGAAAAAATCATGTTTTCAAAGAACCATAAATGGTAAAATACAATAAGATGATCACAGTAGGGGAAATTAGGGCGTCTGGGAACACTCTACACTATCCTCGTAATTTTTCTGTAAACCTACAATTACTTTATAAAGAAACACCCAAGGAGAAGAAAAGTAAGAGCAGAGGAAACAGAACGTGGAAAGGTCACATTGAAAAATCACAAAAGTCGACTGCTCTTGGAAATGGCTCCCGAGCCCCCAGGGTTTAGATCAGCCACTGCCATTTTCCAGCTCACTCTGCCTTCCTTCCTGCTTCCCTCGTCCCCTGCCTGCTCCATGGCACTTCTGCATAAATCGTCCTCACAGTTAGGAGCCTTCTAGTTCCCTCCCCCGTCGCATTTGTATGATTAACATTTCTGGATCGTTGAACAATGGCAGTTTCCAAGGCAGGATCCCAGAAAGTCATGCCAGGGATATTAATACATGCTACCAAAAACGAAACAAAGGCTCTGATCAAATGCCTTTGGGAAAACGCTAGATAAACATTAAACAGGTGTATCTCCAGTTTTTAAAAAAGTTAACATAAGGATGGTGGTTGTGAAACCAGTTTTCTCACCTCTTACTAGGTCTTTAAGATTATGAAGCTCTTTGTTTTGAAGGGAAGGTAGTGTCTGTCACCTATTTTTCTTAGCTTTGAGATACATCCTGAAACCAACTCCTTCAAATTCAATTTTATATCTTCTGTCACATCCCCTGCTTTGTGTTTTGAAAAGTATTTCTGCTACAGGCCAGCCCTGTGGTATAGTGGCTAAGCGCTGTGCATAGATCTGACTCTCTAGTCAGATCCCACACAGCCAACAGCTGTTCAAATCCTGGCCTGACAGCTTGAAAAACACATAGGGCACATATGTGTGCAAGCCCCAAATCATGACAGGTTAGAGTAGTGGAAGAAAAAGGCTTGCATGTAACCATGCTCTGCTGGAGGTTCTTTCTTTCTTTCTCTCTCTCTCTCTCTCTCTCTCCACCTCTGGCAAGTACACACAGCCTCTGGCAATTGAAGTTAAAAAGAGAGTGTTCCCATTTCTCCACCATGACCTACTCATTCTTTCCTGGCTTCCCATTGATTCCCTCATGTGTTCCCTTAATCACAATTTTAGAATTAATGGCTTACACTCCTAAGTCAAAGGTCTGACATAGGGAGATAGCTGTGTATGCACCTTGTTAAACTGTGTTCTTGTTGGTAGAGGATTCAAAGTGTGGAGGAGGACAGTTACAGGATTAAACTAAGATAACCTGTATGATTAGCTGTCCTGAGCATCCCACTATAAGACCAATAGACATTTTTCTCATCGTCTCTTTGCAAGAATTTTTTGGTGTGATCTTGAGGAATTCCTTCTGTCGTAGTTAATATTGTCAACACTGGCTCAGCCTGGTGGCATAGTCAGTGCAAACTGGACAGCAGTGGTGGGAGCTACATCATGCTCTCTCTCTCTCTCTCTTTCTCTCGTGTGTACACACTATCATGGATACAATAAATAAACTTAAGGAAATATATTGTCGGGGCCAGTAGGTAGTGTGGTGGCTAAAGTGGCTGGATTCTTACATGGCCGACTGCTGTTCCTAGACCCAATGGCATGAATATCACGTGAGGCATGTGTGCATGCGTGCCCAAGACCCCAACAGGAGTTTGGAAGAGAATGGATTGCAGCATGGCCATCCCCCCGGGGAGTGATTTCTCACTTTTCTCTCTCTGTATCTCACTGTCTCTCTCCTTTCCACTTCTGCTCTCTGGTAAAAGACTAAGAAAACTTTTAAAAAGAAAAAATATATAATGCCAAAATTGTGGTCAAATTTTTATGTTTTTGTAAAGACATCTGCAATGTCTGGATCCTTTCCTTCTAAGAATTCTTACTCCCCTGAAGTGTCTGTAGGATTAAACATGCCGGATCAATAATAGTTCATGAGGTGAAGTACCTCTTAGTAATACCTACACAGCTACCTAATACCCCAAGGCTGCTGAAATCTGTGGCTGAAGCACACAGATCTGATTTGAGATATAAGCAGGATTTTTTTCATTTGGTCTGGAGAGATATAACTGCTATTTAATGAGATGGAAAAAGTTAGAATGGGAATAGGTTTGGAGATAAGAACAGGAATTCAGTTATGAATGTAAAGTTTGGTGTAGGTATTAGGTATGTAACTGAGGATGTTATTAAGCTCTTGGATAATAATTGATATCAGGAAAGTTATAAGCTAGAGATGAAATTTTAGGAGTCATTAATAAAGAGTTGATTTTTAAATGAGATCACCAAAGGACCAGCAGTTGGCATAATAGCTATGTCACTGGACTCCCATGTAGTTGGCCACAGTTCGAGTCCTGGACCCAGTGGCTTAAACTCATGCCGGGCATGTGTGCATACATGCCCAAGATCCTGAGAGGAGAGTGGAGGAGAAGGGATTGCAGTGTGGCCATTCCCCCTGGGGGGTGATTTCTTGCTTTCTGTCTCTCTGTCTCTGTCTGTCTTTCTGGAAAGCATATACACCCTATATCAAAAACCTCTCAAAAAATAATAATACCACCAAAAGATTATATATTCTTATGTATACACATGCACACACACACACACACACACACTTACACAGAGTTCCCATGATCTTTTCTTTTATTGAATCGTCGCTATTTTAGACACATCTGTGGTGACAGAAGTGTCCAAATCACTAGATTAGAACCTTTGGTAGTCTCTGATTGTGTCACAGGCATGGTTGGTTATAATCTTTTGATAACCTAAGACATTTGTAAAATAGAGATGAGTGAAGAATAGCTTAAATATTAAGATAAAGTTCCCAATAGTAAGATTGGACATTGTTGTTTACTCAACTACATCCATTCTACCCTAATTCATTCATTTAAATGTGCTATGATAATTCCATCTTCCTTTTAGTAATGGTTCAACAGTGTCCAAGCCTGGGATAGTTTCGGCCAACAAAAAGCAAGAAGAGATCTGCTATGGTCAATTGCAAATGAAGTTTCTAGTTGCTTAGAAGAAAACTATGGGGAGGGAAGCTGTTTTCTGTTTTTCCTACTGGATATTAACAAGAAAGTTCATACTATGGCAGGTCTTATAAATCTGGGATAAGCTACCCTTGGGATGAAACTGACACTGTAGATGATTGAGGAGAAACCTGGGTCCTCATTGACATCACTGACCTGCAAAATTAGCATCCTAGTATTGTGTGAGCTACTAAATGTCTTTAGTAATTAATTAATTGTCAGATAATATGTGCACTTAGAGAGAGAGAGAGAGAAAGAGAAAGCACTCCCCAGTGGGGCATGTCATGCCACAATCCTTTTTCCTCCATTTCTCCATCTCCTCAGGATTTTGGGCCTGAACACACATGTACCTGGCATGATTTTTTAAGCCACTGGAGCTGGGACTCAGACTATAATCAGTTACGAGGGATCTGGCTCCCTATACACAATGCTTAGCTGCCACACTAAGGAGCTAATCCAAATACCCTTTCCATAAACCAGTTTAAGTTGTTTTTCCTATTACTTGCAACTGAAAATATCCTAATGAATAATGTGTTTACAATAAAATTAATTGTCTCAAGCCAGCACCCAAGCCTGGTGGTTGGGGAAGCTAGATTCTACATAGCCAACACAGTTTGAATCCTGCCCGCGGTGGCTTGAAAAGCACACTGGGCACGTGCACACGTGTGTCCAAAGTACTGGCAGGATGGAGAAGTTGAGAAGAGGAGATTTCAGCGTGAGCACGCTGCACTGGGAAGGTGCTTTCCCCTCTGTCTCTCTGTATCTCTTTGGTGAGCACGATGGCGATTAAATAAAAATAAATAGTCTCTGTTCTCTTTAAGACCATAAATGAAAGTTACAGATCATTTCTTTGGACTAATAGCATTATTGATTTAAAACTGTGACAGTGTGCGGAAGAAACAGTTGGCTCTTGTTTGACTTCAAAGCATAGTTCACCCATGATCAAATTAGGTTGGCTTCAAGGAAAAGAACTCGATAAAATTTTTCCACAGTTCAACATCCTCATGTACAGTTGATTTCAAGGAGCCAAAAGTGAATGACAGTGCTTCCAAACGAAGTAGATAATAAGGGCTAGGGAGCACAGAGAAGTGAAAGAAAAGGATTGTCAGAATCAGTTCAGGGCCTTCCTATCCCCCCTTGTCCCTGGACTCCTATTGTCTTTTGGGCGATACAATTCCTTTGACATGTGTTACCTGCGGCCTTGCACTTTTTCTAATGATCAGCCTCATAATCAGGAAACCATATGTATTGTACAAAGTAGCCATGATAAAAATCTGGTTTTATTCTAAGAATATCCTCTGTTCCAGATACAATGATATAACAAATGAAAAAACAGACATGCAAAGAAGCCAAGTAACTTTCCAGTGTTCTTCACTTGCTGGTAACAGTAAGTCTCTATTTAGTAGACAATTCTGTAGTTATTTAGTCCCAGACCTAAACAGTGCCTGGCATGTGGGGGCACTCATTAGATACTTTAGTGCCTGAATGACTCAGTCCTCTTGTCACCTTAGGCTCAAGTTACATAGCCTCAAGTTTATATCCCCAGCCAGTTCACTACATTATCATCATCTTCAGATGACGGTCGTTAGAACTTTTTAACAAGAAAAGAATAATTGACTATTTCTCCAAATAATCTCCTTTTATACATTGACACTGACTTTGTGCATAACGAGCCTACATACTGTCACCATGACAACAGACTGTCCTTAGTCCCATTCAGACCATGAGCCACATGTTATAAATAGACTATCCAGTTTCATTCCAACCCATTTTGCCTTAACTTTTCTTGTAATAAACCAAGAGATAATAAACAATGTATTAAGGTTTTTTTGGTCTAAGGCTCACAATGTGATGCTTTCATGAGGTCTTTATTTAAGAGTTCACATCATCATGTGAAACCCATCCTGACCATTTAACATATTTAACATTTAAAAACTATTTTGTTCCCTTCACAAGTAAGGAGCAGAGACTCTCCGATCTGGTAGGTGTAAAATTAGGTGCCAGAAACACAAAGACTTGCAAAAAAACACCTTTCTTTCCCTCAGGACACTAACAACACAATAGCTGATGTAGCCATGTTATCATGTATGAATTTATAAACTTAAAATTAAAAATAATACGATCAGATAATACTACCTTCATTTCCTCTAACACAAACATAACCAATATTAATGTCTCCTGACATTTCTAGTTTTAGACTTTACTTTGAAAGTCTCCGTTTATCACAACACTGAAGAATTTATAACTTCTCAAATGACAATCCAGCCAAATTAAAAGGAAAAAAAGACAGTGTTTCCATTCCAATCTGTGGGTTGCCTTTCTGTTATATTTAAAAATACACTTCGTAAGGAAGCATTTTCCTTTACTTAATGCAATAAAATGTGTTCCAGAAAAGCTTTCAGAAAATAAAAAATGTCTCTATTATTTAATTATATTTTATATTTCATTTTAATGAATATCTTTCAGATTTTTCTAGTGATAGGGAAGGTGTGCATAGTTGACTGGATTGATAATAGTAATAATGATAAAAACTGTTATTTTGGGGGGTCTGGCAGGTGGTGTAGTGGTTGAGGTGCTGGGTCCCACATGGCCGGCTCTTTTTCGAATTCTGAACTCCACTGCTTGAAAACATGCCGGATGTGTGTGCATGCATGCCCACACTCTCAGGAAGAGAATGGAGAAGGGATCGTGGCATAGCCAGTCCCCCCTATGGGGGGGTTTCTCACTTTCCCCCTCTCTATCTCTTTCTGGTGAGCACACATCCTATAGCAAAAACCTAACCAAAAAATAAAAAAGAGAAAGTTATTTTGAGCACTTAGTATGTGAGGCATGTTGACCTATTTACCCTTATTATCTCATTCAGTTCTCATAATAACCTAATGAAGTATGTACTGTCACAGGCTTCATTTTAAAGATGAAGAGCCTGGAGCCTAAAGAGATTAAGCAATTTGTCCAGCTCCAAAATAGTGAAGGCAAAGATGAGAAAACTCGGAATCTTATTGGTATTCATCTTCATTATTAAAAGATTTATTTTTATTTGTTCTCGAGGTAACTGTCACATAAACCATTTATAGCAGAATTTGTACTACAAAGTGAATATTTTATTAAGAGAAGACATTTCTAGTCCATCACTGAATATCTTGGGTTATTAACTTTTCTTGTTACAAGCAAAACCTGCTTCCTGTCACTCTATAGGAGGATGTGTAGTCCTGATAAAGCTCCAGCCAAATTCTGGAACCAGGAAATGACCCCCGAAGTCATGGCAAGGTTGAATATTGATGTTTCTGTTGAGAACTTTCCTTTTCTTCCCTGAACCCAGTTCTGCATCTCTGCCTCATGGCACATGCTAATGGCTGCAGGTGTAAAGATGCAACGGGCTTTGGTTAATTAGTCCATTAGCGATCAGCACTGCTGTGGGTGGAAAATAAAACAACTCTCAGTTTGGGGTGAAATCCAAATGCACACTGGGGTGAAAGCAATGAAAGAATTGGGGGTGTAACTCCAAGAGCCACTGTTTTTCCCTATGGCCCCCATACTGCAAAAAAGCTTACTGAGCTATTTTATCGTCATCTTTCAGTGACTGAGAAATACTTCTGAATGTTTCAAACAGAAGAAAGCAATCCTGAAACTAAAACCTGAGAGTTAATGGAAAAAATTAAGTTTTACTCAGAGTCCTGTAAATGGAACAAAGAAAAAAAAATTAGAGACTTTAAAAAACAAACAAACAAATAAGCAAAAACAAAACTTTTTAGTATTTTAATGGGTAAATCCCCAAAGTCCTGGTTACTAAAAAGTGACTTGGGTTGTCACCCAGGAGCCTGAAACTTGGCTAGAAAACAGACCAATTCTTCAAATCTATGATGACAGGGGTTGGTCCCCACCAACCCTGGGATGGATGGAGCAGGTTGCTAGAAAAGATTCTTATCTGCCAGAGGTGATTAAAATATAGTTCTTAAAGGACTGGCAGGTGGCATGGTGGTTGCAGTACCACTGTGCTACCACTTGGCCAACATGGTAGTTAAAGGCACTGGACTCCCACATGGCTGACCACGGTTCAAGTCCTGGATTTGGTGGCTTGCTCTCATTTTCTCTTTCTCTTTCTCTGTCTCTCTCTGATCAAACTGGAAAATAAAAAGAATAATAAATAATATTAAATAAAATAATACTAAAAAGATATAATTCTAACTGTAAGACACATGATTGGATGGTCTAGACCAGGGAATCTCAACTTCAGTACCACTGACACCGACAATTTGGGTCAGGTAATTTTTTTTTTAAAGCTTTTTATGATAGGGCATGTGCACTTGCCAGAAAGACAGAGACAGAAAATGAGAAATAGCCCCCAGGGGATGGCCAGAAAACATTCTTCCTCCTCCATCCTCCTCTCAGAATTTCTGGGCATGCATACATATGAACCTGATGTGAGTGTCAAGCCTCCAGGTCCAGTACTTGAACCAGGGTCGACCACATGGGAGTCCAGTACCTTAACCACGACACCAACTGCTGGCCCTGGATAATTCTTTACTGTAGGTTTAGCAGCATCCCTGGTCTCAGCCTACTAAATGCCAGGAGTGTATGCCATCCCCTTCGGCCATGATATTGATAAATGTCTCCGGACAGTACCACATGTCCTCTGTGGGGTAAAGTCAGCTCTGGTTGAGAACTACAAACCTAGATGTTGTCCTTCAGGCTCCTACTATGTCTGTGCCTCGGGGATCCTTCTGTAGGGGACCTTGCTGTCCGGGACAGCCCACTGGGAAGGACTGTCCTACACCTTCAGGTGGCTTTGAATGCCAACTCTCACTTACTGACTGTGGAACCTTTGTCAAATTATGAAGTAATAGTAATAGTGGTTATTGTGTATTGAGTACTTATTCACTCATTCAGCCAAAATGTACCAAAGGAGCCAGAAAAACCTAGATTTGGGGGATACAACATTGAGCAAAGAGAATACCAGCTGCTCTTTGGATTTCTTGAAACTTGTAGCCAGGCAAGGAGGTGGATACCGATCACACAACTGCCTGCATAGTGCACAATGACCCAGTCCAGTGAGTGCTGTGAAGTACACTACATGGCACAGACTAGCCCGTGCCAGGGCCTGTGTTGGAAGAAAAAAATCAGGCACTCTGAAAGGTCGATAAGAGAGAACAAGAGAACCAAATACTAAACATTCTGCCAAAGCACATTCCCTGCACACGTGGCAAGACATAATCACTGTTAAAATTCTTACTGAACACTTGAGCGTCTGCGGTATCATCACTTAGCCACGATCACACAATTTGAGAGTGGAAGAAGGGATACAGAACCAGATCTGTTGCGCTCCAGAGCCCCTGTTCTTTAATCACTCAGGTAATTTACCTCTCCATTGCCCTTTCTTTCAGTTTTCCATTTGATTGCCTTTAAAAATTATTATTGTGATTTTTCAACTTGCCAGAAGGTGTGTGTGCTTGCTAGAGAGAGACAGAGAGACAGAGTGGAAGAGGGAAAGCGCATCACCAGTGGGGCGTGGTCACACTATAATCCCTTCTCCATTTCTCCGTTCTTTTGGAATTTGGAGCAAGCACATACACACATCCAACAGGTTTTTTTTAACCTCTTTTAGCAGCCTGAATGGACTAAGACGATGTCCTAATGTAAACATTCATTTTTACTTGAAAGTTATTATAAAATTTTTAAAGAATTATTTATTTATTATTATCATTATTATTATTATTTAATTGCTAAAGGACACATGCTCTCATTAGAGAAGGACAGTAAGAGAGAGAGAGAAAGGGAAAGTGAGAAAGCAAGCTGCTAGGCCCAGGACTTAAACCTTAGTTAGCCACATGGGAGTCCAACACCTTAGCCACCATGCCATGTATCTTAATCCATCAATTCTTTTTTTTTTTTTTTTAGGTTCTTGCCATTGGGTGCATATGTTCATCAGAGAGATGGAGAGAGACAAAGAAAGGGAAAGTGAGAACTCTCCCCCCAGGGGGATGGCCACACCACAATCCCTTCTTCCCCATTCTCTTCCTGAGATTTGGGGCATGCACTTATATGTACCCAATGTGATTTCTGGGACTCAAATTGTGGTCGGCTATGTGGAAGTCCAACATCTTCACCAATACGCCACTGCTGGCCCCAATTAATGATTATTTCTGAGGGTATTAAAACTGTTTTTTCTGTTGTCATTGATTTAAACTACTTACTTTCAAGTCAGAGTTTTAAAAGCAACGTCTGCGAAGAGCCTGCACAAAGCTTTGAATCATTATAAAAAGCTATAACATTTGTCTTGTTTAAAAGAAAGAATGAAAGGGTCAAAAGAGGGTTTCAGGAGTAAAATTTGAGATATTGCAATAATTTTCAAGGTCACTGTGCTCTGCAAACCCAATATTACCTCCAATCTGTGATATTATAATGGAAAATTATCGAGCAGAAGTCAGATCTGGAAAGCGAAGATATGGGGAATTATTTAACATATCAAAAGGAGCCCACATCTACTCTAATTTTCCTCTGGGTTATGCCAACAACCTTTCTAGTTTCAGAATGTCTTCCATAAGCTTTGTAAAATGTCATAGACTGGCAAAATGGACCAGGTAAGAGGCAAAGTAGGAACTGAGAAATTATTAATGAATCAGTTCAGTAAGAAAACTGTAGCAATCATTTATTTGTTGATGTTTCTGCTTATATTTTGAATCATCCTGGGATAAAGAAAAAATTCAAATGACTTTCAGAGTCAAGATACTAGAGGCTGTAGTTTTCCAGCTCTTTTTTAGGAGTTAAACAAATACCTCTGAGGGCAAGGGACAATTAAAAACAATAATCCAGGAGCCAATCTCTTCTTCAGTGTTTAAAATTCTGTGGTTAGTATATATAGGGTGTAACATAGAATTCTGTTTAAAGAAATAGGCAATGTGACAATACCAAATCTGGTTCTTTACAAAAATAATTCAGATATATAGTTTCCAAATAGGAAAATACTTAGCTCCAAAAATGTTTAAGATACATAGTTTGAAAATAGACCATAGACATAGAATCCTAGTTATTGAATCTTTGCATGGTTTATCTTCCTGACTAGTAATGTTAGACGTCACATTGACTTCTGTTCAGCAATGTACGAGAGGACTTCAAAAAGTGAATGGAGAGGGGACCAGCAGTTAGCGTAATGGCTATGTCGCTGGACTCCCACGTAGTCGACCACGGTTCGAGTCCCGGACCCGGCGGCTTAAACTCACGCCGGGCGCGTGTGCGTGCGTGCCCAAGATCCCGAGAGGAGAATGGAGGAGAAAGGATTGCGGCGTGGCCATCCCCCCTGGGGGGTGATTTCCTGCTTTCTATCTCTCTGTCTCTCTCTGTCTGTCTGGCGAGCGCACGCGCCCTATAGCAAAAACCTCTCCAAAAAAAAAAAAAAAAAAAAAGTGAATGGAGAGACCAGCAGTTAGCTTAATGGCTATGTCGCTGGACTCCCACGTAGTCGACCGCGGTTCGTGTCCCGGACCCGGTGGCTTAAACTCACACTGGGCACGTGTGCATGCATGTCCAGGATCCCGAGAGGAGAATGGAGGAGAAGAGATTGCAGTGTGGCCATCCCCCCTGGGAGGGTGATTTCTCGCTTTCTATCTCTCTGTCTCTCTCTGTCTGTCTGGTGAGCACATGCGCCTTATAGCAAAAACCTCTCAAATAAATAAATAAATAAAAGAAAATGAATGGATAAATGAAATTAAAGGTACAAGTATTCGGTGCAAAAATGGAAATCTATGCATAGATTTTTCTCCCAATACACATTTCCCATAAACTTCTAGAAAACTCCTTGTATATGGTAGCTCTAAAAATAAATGAAAATAAACCAAGTAGAAAATAAAGAATGTAGAAATTCTCTGGATTAGCGCATTTAATCCCCTCCGATACCATTCTGTTGCTCCTTCCCGTTCTGTAAAACAATTGGGTTTCCCAGACACTCTCTCTCTCTCTTTTGTAATGAGAGAGAGAGAGAGAGAGAGAGAGAGGTCACCCTCAGCTGGGTCCAGTCACTCTGCTATCCTTCTTCCTCAAATTCTCCATCCCATTGGATCCTAGGCACCATGTGTGCCTAGCACTCTTGTCAAGCTGCGGGGGCCAGGGCTCAGGTCCTGACTGGTCTTGTGGGCATCCTCTGAAGGGACCCTCTGCTGCACTATGGGACCAATCCTGCCCCCCCGACCCCAAGTCTCTTTTAAAGGTAGAATTCCAGATATAACTTCAGTTATACCGATCAGAGGCTTTCCCTTTAGATTCTGATTCACAACTGAGTTATGGGCAGAGAAAGTCAGGGTGTGCAGGTGCCCATTTTCCTAGGAGAGATCATGGTAGACGTGGTACGTTCGTGCTGGTAGCTGTGGTGGTGGCTTTCTGATTCAACACTTTCCTGTGTGGAAAAGGGAACAGCTGCTGAAAGTTCGGTCTAGCTCTGTAATCATCCCCACAATTCTGTGAGCCACTTGTATTCCTTAAACAATCTCCATTTTATACAAGTGAAGTGGATTCTGTTGCCTGCCACTGAAAACCTGCCTAATGCAGTGGATTATAGTATATCATTGCATTTTAAGCACAGCTGCATAGAACAATAACAGGAAATGAATACGCCCTCTGAAATACACATTTAAGATTGATTGGTGCACTCAGACACTGTGTAAAGTGCTCAGAGTCGAGTCCCCCAGGGAATTCCTCATGTGACTTTGTAAACATGGACAAGGAAATGGGGTAGGTGGGGGTAGACAGGGGTGGGTGAGACAAAGAGAGGTTGACAGATAAAACAATCAAATTATTAAACATGGTTGTAAGTGCAATGTCTTAAGCCCAGCCTTCTTGGAAGTTAGACACCTGGAGACATCAGACAATTTAGGAAGGAACAAGACAGATGAAACCTGGAAGGGGAAATAAGAAAAAAAATAAAAAGAGAAAGAATAGTGAATACATTATAGTTATGTCATTTGCCCATGGCACAAACGCCATCTCATTGGAAATGTCATCACAATACCAAATAAGTCAAGGACATTGATCCCCTTTTAGAAGTGACCCTTGGGTCCTGGGACTTAAACCCAAGTCCATCTAAAAATGTAGGACTTACATTTTGTTTAACTTAGTGTAGTGTGATGGGCGTAGGGAGAGACTTAATAAAATTTCTGGTTATTTTTGTCAAATTATTGGTAGTTATCCAAGGATGTTGGATACCTACCAAAAGATTTGTCTGTTGAGGTTCAGAGCATTTTTTCCCCTCTAACATTAACTAGAGCTTGCTGGTATCACCACACACACTAATTCATATCTGTAAAGATGGAACATTTAAACCAGGTAAACTTGAGATGAGGAGTAAATGCTCGATATTCTTTCTGTTCCTGAAAATTTTGCCGATTTGGCCTGAGGATGCCTGTGAACAGCTCTAGGAGATGAGGAAGCGCACAGTTAGGAGGAAGCGGCCTGCCAGGATGACTGTGATTTAAGGGCAACACCCAATTCCCTTACAGATGTAAACTAAGCAACCATGTCAATGAATAATCTTTCTAAGGACATGCTACCTCACCAGTAGAGTTTACTTAATTAATTTGGACAACTGCTTCTAATTACTTAATATAACACATTGCATGAGTAATAAAAAACCTTACTAATATGAGACCTCCTTGTTTCAGACTAAGGAGTGTGTGTGTGTGTGTGTGTGTGTGTGAATTTATTAGGTGTTTGCAAGTTATGTGTGTGTGTTTGTGTGTGTGTGTAAGAGAGAACAATTCATTTAGAGAAATTTTGGTTTCCCAAACATGAAGTTATTAAGTTCCATATTGAACATAAAAAGAACTCTTTAATTAGTGAATATCGCCTATTCTCAACTCTGAAAACAATAGCTAAAATCAATTTTAAGTTAAATTACACACTAAAGCTAATTTATATGTTGGGCCTCTTGTAGGGTGTATTCCACACTGACCTAGCGCCCTCTTGCGTCACAGGTTTTAATAACAACGCTAGAGTCACTAAATATTGTTCTGATTTCTAATGCCTAGAGAAATATAGGCATTAGACAGTTGCCTTATCTTGTTTGTATCTTTTTTTCTATTTCCAATGTGCACATAATAAAAAATATAGATGAGAACAAGGCTCACGTTTGTAGTCTAGTGCCATGCTGACAACTGTCAGTGAACAAAAGCCACTTTTCTCAATCAGGACATTTCTTTTTTTAAAAAATAACTATTTCATTTAATTTTATTTCTTATTACTATATTTTGAATGTGACCAGAGAGAGGCAGAGAGAAGAGAAAAGCATGGAATTTAATCTCTTCACATTTGAGAAACCAAAAGAGAAAGCAAGCTGCCAGGTCTAGGACTTGAACCAGTTGGCCGTGTGAGAGTCCAGCACCTTAACCGCCATACCACCTACCAGCCCCTCAGAATATTTCTTAAGAAAATCAAATTCATTCACACAAGACAAAGAAAAAGTAATGTGGTAAAGCAGCACAGATCTTTCTGACTGATTCTTGGAACTTCAGGGCAAGAAGAATATGTGGAGGTCTAACGAGGGACAGACAATGACTGGCACTATTTTCTTCTGTGTGTGGCTGATATCATTGCATAGCGTGGGGATGTGGCTAAAGGGCGTTGCTTTACATTGAGCACAGGTCCCTGAAAATGTTTGTGTTCTCAGGGAATCTCATGTAAAAATGAAATTTTTTAAGAGAGATTTTTGCTATAGGGCACGTGCACCCACCAGAGAGACAGAAATAGACAGTGAGACAAAAAATGAAAAATCACCCCCCAGGAGGATGACCGTGCCATAATTCCTTCTCCTCCATTTTCCTCTCAGGATTTTGAGCATGCATGCACATGCACCCAGCATGAGTTTGAAGCCACTGGGTCTGGGACTCGAACCATGATCGGCCATGTGGCATCCCAGCAAAGTAACCATTATACCATCTGCTGGTACCATATAAATGGATTTGTAAATGGGTAGAAGCGGCACTGCTATAATCGAAGTCTGGGAAGGCAAAGCCTCATCTACTGGAGCAGCTAGAGCTTGTGTGGTTCTGTGATTGATTCCTTAGGCTTCTTGGGACAGTGGCTTGACAGCAACAATTGTAGATTTTACTCTTGTACACTCCCTAAATTTATATGTTGAAGTCCTAACCCCAGAGTACCTGAGAATGTGACTTTATTTAAAAATAGCGACTTAATAGATATAATCAATTTAAAAGGGGGTCATTAGGATGGGCCCTAATCAATTATGATTAGTGACCTTATTAAAAGGAAAAAGTTGGGGCCCAGCAGGTAGCATGGTGGTTGGGATGCTGGACTCCCACATGGCCGACCATGGTTCAAGTCCCAGATGTGGTTACTTAAAAATCATACCAGGTGTATGTGCATGCATGCCCAGGGTCCCAGGAGGAGAATGGAGAAGGGACTGGAGTGTGGCCCTGGGGGGATATTTCTCACTTTCTCTCTCACTGTCTCTCTCTCCAGCAAGCACACATGCCCTATGGAAAAGAATCTAAAATAAAAAAAAAAAGAAGGGGGAAATTTGTAGAGATTGGGGTGACGTATCTATAAGCAAAGGGACACCAAAAATTGCAACAAACCACCAGAAGCTAGGAGAGAGGCATGGAACAGATTCCCTCTCACAGCCCTCAGAAGGAACCACCCTGCTGACACCTGGATCTTCAACTTCAAGCCCTCCAGAACTGGAAGAGAACAGCATTCTGTTGCTTGCAGCCACTCGCTTTATGGTACTTTGTTACAGGGGCTCTAAGAACCTAATGCACCCGCATTTGCTGTCAGTGACAAGATGGATTATTGCTACTGCTGAAGTCACACAGTTAACACCCATTTAAGGTTTAGGCTGAGCAATCAAAAATCGTCAGAAATATGACAACTTAGTAATGTAATGCAATAAATATTCAATTATAGAAAATAATGGACTAAAGAAAAAAAGTGTTTTCTGGCTGTCCAGCAGCTTTCTAAATGTTTATTTTTATGCATAATTATTTTAAAGTAACTTCTGGGCATCAATAATTCTACCAAAAGTAGATCAACTACGTTTTGAAATAAGAGCATGTTCCTTTGTAGCCAAAATAACATTTTTCTCTAAAATCAATGTTTTAAAATCTTTAGTCTTATCTAATAATTAGTCCATGTTTAAGTTTCCCTAAAACTTTCTGGCTTGTCCAAAACTGGACCAAATTCCAGACCACACATTGTATCTGGCTACATTTGTTTTTGAGAGATATTTTTGCTATAGGGCACATGCACTTGCTGGAGAGACAGAGAGAGACAGAGAGACAGAAAGTAAGGAATCACCCCCGGGGGTGGCCACAATGCAATTCCTTCTCCATTCTCCTCTAGGGATCTTGAGCACATACGTACATGCGGCCAGTGTGTTTTAAGCTGCTGAGTCCGTGAGTTCATATTGCTATTTCTAGTGTAATTTTAGCATCACAGTGTTTTTACCTAATGTTTTCAATTTTATAGATTTATCTTTTTCCTCTTGTATTTTATCCTACAATGTAATGTTAATTTTAAAAATAATATTGACATTACTATTGAAGAATATATATATATATATATATATATTTTTTTTTTTTTTTTTTTTTTTTTTTGGAGAGGTTTTTGCTATAGGGCGCGTGCATTCGCCAGAGAGACAGAGAGAGACAGAAAGACAGAAAGCAGGAAATCACCCCCCAGGGGGGATGGTCACGCCGCAATCCCTTCTCCTCCATTCTCCTCTCAGGATCTTGGGCACGCATGCACACGCGCCCAGTGTGAGTTTAAGCCACCGGGTCCGGGACTCGAACCGCAGTCGACTACGTGGGAGTCCAGTGACATAGCCATTACGCTAACTGTTGGTTCCCTTGAAGAACATTTTTTAAGGTTTTTTTTTTTTTTTTTTTGGAGAGATTTTCGCTATAGGGTGCATGTGCTCGCCAGACAGACAGAGAGAGACATAGAGACAGAAAGTGAAAAATCACCCCCCGGGGGGATAGTCACGCGGCAAGCCCTTCTCCTCCATTCTCCTCTCGGGATCTTGGGCACGCATGCACACGCGCCTGGCGTGAGTTTTAAGCCACCGGGTCCGGGACGCGAACTGCAGTCGACTACATGGGAGTCCAGCGACATAGCCATTACGCTAACTGCTGGTTCCCAACATTTTTTTAAGGTTTTTAATCTTAAGAATGCATTCCATTGAGAATGTATAGTCAAGGTACTTCATTTTCAACTTACTTGGAAAAGTCATCTAGACTTATTCAAATAATTTAATATCACAGCCAGGCTTGATTTGTTTGCCTTTCAATTTTTGCAACTGAGATTTTAATTAAATTATATTACTTAGTAGGTAATGACTCAGAAATCAGATCCAAATAAAATGTCTTTTTTCTACCCCTCAATCTTCCACCTAATTTCTCTTTTAAAAATTGTTATTTAAGCTTAGTTATTTATTTCTTTCATGAAGAAAAAGATAAGAGGAGAGAGAGACAGAGAGACAGGACCTCCAATACTGTCCTTATGCCTCAGTTCACTCCCTAAGTCTCACAGCCAGGATCATGGCATGCTCAGGGAGATCCTGGGACTTGAACCCAGGACCTATCCATATGGGTATAGTTACATTACTACTGTACCTGGGCCCTTCACTTCCATCTAATTTCTCTCTGCATAGCTAATCTTTTTTTTTTTTTTAAGTGTATTTATCTACTGAGAAACAGTGAGTCACCCTTGACAAGGCCCCTTGTGATCTTCCTAGGCCTCCAGCTAGCCGGGACCACGGTCATGCCTAGAATGTTAAGGTCGACCCAGGTTACAAACCCAGAGCTTCCCCACATGGCCCCCAGCATTGCACAGTGGCACGCCTACTGCCTGCACCACTGTGATTGAGTCAGTAATAATTTTTAATGATTTAATTTGTTGATTTTTAGTTTATTTTTTCCCCCATGGAGTATATGCACATGCCAGAGAGAGAGAGAGAGAGAGAGAGAGAGAGGGAGAGAACTCACCTCTGATGGGATGGCCACACCACAATCCCCTCTCCTCCATTCTCCTCTCGGGATTTTGGGCACACACACACACATGCCCAGTGTGATTTTCAAGCCGTCAGCTCTGAGAGACTTCAAACGTGGTCAGCCATGTGGGAGTCCAGCACCTTAACCACCACACCACCTGCTGGCCTCAATGATTTAATATATTAATGGTTTCATTCTTATCCTTCTAATGTTTCTTTTCACAAGTGCAACTTTGCTTTCTTCCTTCTTTTCCTACACAAAGAGTAGCACAGGGCTGGCTACAGAGCATGGGGAGCTTGATCCCACATGTTGACCACAGTTGTAATTTCAGCCTGGGAACCTTAAAAATCTTGCCAGATGCGTGTGTATAGCCCTCAAGTTCTGATGAAGAAACGGAGAAGAAGTGATTGCGGCATGACCACACACCCATTGAGGGAGTGTTTTCTCTCTTTTTGACAAGTGCAGAAACCTTATGAAAATAAAATTTATAACAAGAGTAGCATATTATTCATTGTTATACTCCCTCGTTTTTGTGTATCGTAGTGGGAGTGAGCTCTTCATGACAGTGCATCTCTGCCTTTTTACAACTCTGTAGTACTCCATTGAGTTGCACCTTGGGAATCCTCTCCCTATATCCAGGGCTCAAAAAAAATGGATTCTGTCCCTCTTTAGTCAAATTAAAAATAAATAAATAGGGGACCAGCAGTTGGCGTAGTGGCTGTGTCGCTGGACTCCCATGTAGTCGACCGTGGTTTGAGTCCCGGACCCGGTGGCTTAAACTCACACCGGGTGTGTGTGCATGCGTGCCAAAGATCCTGAGAGGAGAATGGAAGAGAAGGGATTGTGGCATAGCCGTCCCCCCCGGGGGTGATTTCTTGCTTTCTGTCTCTCTGTCTCCCTCTGTCTTTCTGGCGAGCGCATGTACCCTATAATAAAAACCTCTCAAAATAAATAAAAAGTTAAATAAAGTAATTCTTAAAAAAAAAAAAAAAAAAACGGATTTTCATCTGCACCTTATAACAGTGGCCTACATTGTGGAATCCTCCCACCAGGCTGAGTTGGAGGGGAACACGTGGGGGAGGAGCCTCTGCCTAATGTGCACTTTGGTGGTGTTGATGGTCACAGGGTTGTCAGGCTTCTGAGTAATTCTGAGAGTTGTTCCTGGTGCGGAAGTGGCAAGGATGATGAGGACACTCGCGCATGTGATCAAGTCCATTTCCTGGCAACAGGGTAAACAGTAGCATCTGTGCTCTGTGGGCAGAAGCCGTGGTGAGTGTCCCCTACCAGCCCCCCTCTGCAGGGAGAATCGAGACCTTATTTCTAGAAACTTAACTTTGAGCCTGGTGTTCCAGCTCCGCACTCCCCGACCCCCAAGGCCACCATTTCTCTGGGCTGCCTGGGATCCTTTTTTTTTTTTTTTTTGAACAACTATTTAATTGTATTGATTCATTCATTTATTTTATTTATTTATTTTTTTGGAGAGGTTTTTGCTATAGGGCACGTGCGCTCGCCAGACAGACAGAGAGAGACAGAGACAGAAAGCAGGAAATCACCCCCCAGGGGGGATGGCCACGCCACAATCCCTTCTCCTCTCGGGATCTTGGACACACACGCACACATGCCCGATGTGAGTTTAAGCCACTGGGTCCAGGACTCGAATAGCAGTCGACTTCGTGGGAGTCCAGCGACATAGCCATTACTCTAACTGCTGGTCCTTCATTCATTTATTTTAATTTGACCAGGTCTGGGACTCAAACTGTGGTCGGCCACGTGGGAGTGTCCAGCACCTTAACCACCACACCACCTCCTGGTCCCTGGGATCCTTTTAATACACTTCCTTTTACTGCTTAATTGGCCAGAGTATACTTTTCTTGCTCACAACTAAAAACTCTGCCCTAAATATTCTTTATGAAAAAATAATGATTAAACATTACTAAATATAAAGCATGAGGAAAGGAGCGCACTCTGTCCTTTCTTCATAAGAAATGAACTCCGACCCATTCCTCTCAGGCTGTCCTTGACATTTCTTTTATCCTCATTATTCTGCTTGAAAGGAAAAGAAAAAGACCCAAGTTTTGAATTCCATATGTGGCCTCTTCCGGTGTACCCGGAAATCATCTGCTGAAATTTGCCCTCTGTCTATCAACATTTCCCAGCGCCCATTCTGCGGCTTCCTTTGTCCCAGCAGCAAAGATGGCTTTGTGAGCAGACTGCTCTCCAGATAGGGACAGCGCAAGAGTCAAATTCTTTGTTTTTAAGTTCCTAAGGATATTCCTATAACTCTTCCTCAGTAAAAGATATGGTTTTTTTTTTTTTAAGAATTATTTAATTTAATTTTATTTATTTACTTTAAAATTCGACAAGAAAGGGACAGAGTGAGATGGAGAGAGACAGTGAGAAAGCAAGCCACTAGCTCCAGGACTTGAACCACAATTGGCCATGTGGGAGTCCAGCGCCCTTATCCACCACGCCACCTGCCAGCCCCCAGTAAGGGATATGTTAATACTCAAACCATGATGCTTGAGTCCAGGAGCCAGATGTTTGAGGGTATCAAAAAATTTGCTTGGTTAATTTTGTACTTGGTTTCTAGAACTCAAAAAATGTTACCTCAAATATTCAAACAAAATCAGAACTCAGGGAGTACTTTCCACCTACATTATAGAGCTGAGAAGAACAGAGGATGTCAGAAGAAGGGGATTGGGACTTTCTCCTAGCCCTAAGGAGGTGCAGCTGAGGGGGCCACTGGAACTGGAAAAGCTCAGAGAAGTGGGAGTCAGGACAGAGCTATGCACACCTGCTGCCTGAGGGCAGAGGGACACAGCAGAGCTGTAAACAGAGGACTAAAGAACAGTAAGTATCAGCAGCAAGTGTCAGGAGAGGCATGACCCAGACACTCCCCATTCCACATCCCCACATACCATGATCCTTGGAGTGGGTCCCTTGGCCCACCACCTGGATCATGGGATCCGTGTGATACTGCCAGTCTTTGCTGTTATCACCACTGTTATGAATAGGTCAGAGCATTCCTAGGTCACTGCTAGAACGGAGTGCTCACCTAACAACTATTGCAGGCCGCTGGAGAGAGCAACCACAATGCCCCAGAGAGCATCCATCCATGCACAACAATGCCCTGAGCATACTCCGACCCTCTGGGAGGGGCAGAGCTGGGAATGAAGTGAAATATGATGGATCCACCCCAGCAGCTTCCGATAGTGTCTCATGTTGAGGAAGCTGCCGCTAGCCTAGAGAGATTCAGGGAGAGGGAGTAAGGAGAGGGGGTCTTATGAGACCTGTGGTGCAGAGAGATTCAGACATGCAGATGAACTCGCCGAATTCCAGATTCGTATTAAAGTCTGATGTGACCTGGGCAAGCTGACAGCCAGGGCCTTAACTTGCTCCCCTTTGTCTTTTACTTGTCTGTAGCTCACAGTGATCACAGAGGGCTCTCCTGGCTCCTCCCGATACCCTCTAACCTCTCCCTTTGATGGGGACCCTTCCAAGTAAGAGGCCTTCACCTGGCTCAATGAGTTACATTTCTTTTGTTTTATGTCTCTTTTTTCCTAACCACTAATCCATAGAAATGAAGCTGCTTTTTATGGTTAACTTACATGTTTATACATAAAAATGTGCAGAGGCCCAGTTGCAATGATACAGGCAGAAGGGTGCTCCTGCACTATACTGAAGTCATGCGGGAGTCCCGGGTTCTGATCCTGGGTTGGCCTGAACTTAGCCCTGTGATCCTGGCTGGTGGGAGGCTGGAGAGAGGACCACAGTATGGGAGACCCTGACAAAGATACCTCTCTCTCTTTTTCTCTCATAAAATAAATTAATTAAATATATATATGTGTGTGTGTGTGTGTGTGTGTGTGTGTGTGTGTGTATTTGAACTACTTCCCACAAGCTCCTGAGACAGAGGTCTGCCTCTGACAGAAGGCCTTGTATTATGAACTATGCAGACAGGGGGGAGTTTTTAAATGTTACCCACTGACATCCGTGCTCCTCAACTTCTGACAGGAGTGAATGTTCTAGGCTCAGTCCTCAGGTCACAGGTGAAAACAGCAAACAGCACTAGATGTTCCAAATTTGTTTGTTTGTTTGTTTTTCCCAGGAGGAGTGCCTTGCACTTCCCTGAGCGGTTCTGCCTAGTGGCTCACCACTCTGTAACCTCCAATGAAGTTGCCTGGCTAATGACGTCATAGAAGTCAAAGCTGATAACCTTTAGGACAAACCAAGGTTTCTGGCTTCACTTGTTGGCTCAGAGTATCTGGAGTGTTTGTTCATGTTTTCTTGACTTTGTTCAACTTGCAATTTTTATTAGAAATGTATTGCTGGGCAATGAAAAGTTAATGAGGTTTGACAAGATAATAAAAAACACTTAACATAGCTTTGACATCAAGCTGGCTCTGAATGCGAATTTTTTTTTTTTAAGAGATTTTTGCTATAGAGCACCTGTGCTTGCTAGAAAGAGACAGAGACAGAGAGAGACAAAGAGACAGAAAGTGAGAAACCACCCCGGGGGGGATGGCCATGCCACAATCCCTTTTTCTCCATTCTTCTGTCTGAATTTTGAATGTGAGATATTCTTATCTGATCTTTGGAGTCATCTTATATAATAGCATACCACATTATAGGAGAATGTCTTGTGAAAGTGGTTGAACACGCCATGATTGATATTTTAAAGGCACACCCACTCTTATTTCCCCTGCATTTTCTACTTTCCTAAGTGGTCACAAATATTAACACAGCAAGAACTACATGAAAAAAAAGATAAAACTGCTTTCTCTGTGTATTATTCATGGCCTCCATTACCCAGAAAATGCTGGCCTACTTTCTTATTTCCACAGGGACATTTTGCACAGCACACATTCATTTTGACTCTTATTAAGCATGGCAGTAATAGTTTTCTCACCACATTGAGACATCTGCACAACCCTAAAATTTAGTGAGAAAACTGAATCCCCTCTTGAGAAATTGACTTGCAAGACATTTCCATTCCTTTGGAGGGAACAGTTTCCTCTGTTAAGTCTCCTTATCCTCCAGCCAAGGAGTACTGTTTTGTTGTTGGTGGTCTGTTTTCATTTCATTGTAGAAAATTACACTTACCAGAAAAAGAGACAGAGAGAGGGAAAGTGAGAAATCACCCCCCACATACACACTTTTCCAGGGGCAATGGTCATGCCACAACCCCTTCTCTTCCATTCTCCTCTCAGGATCTTGGACACACATACACACATGCTCAGTGTGATGTGTAAGCTGCTGCGTCCAGGACTTGAACCACGTCGTCAGCCATGTGGGATCCAGCACTTTAACCTCCACGCCACTTGCTGGCCTGCCTAGGAATACTTTTATCTTTCCCTACCAGGGAACTTTACATGAGGATGAGCCAGGCTGATGTTAGTCTGCTCTAATGCTTCTTAAATTTTCATCTGCATTGAAATGACATGAGAAACTTGAAAAAAAAGATAGAATCAGGCCTCTCCACTCTGATCTTCACCTTATACACAAATCCCAAGGCCCAGTGATATGCCTTTTACACTAGTGCACCAGGCGACTCCTTGGCAGGTGGGGCACAGATCAAAATCTGAGAAACACCAGGGAGGGTTTTCAACGAATTCACTGAATAAAACCGGACATCATGCACAAAAAACTAAAGAATGTGGTATATTAGAAAGAGAATAAAAGCACTGATGGAATGATAGCATCTCACATTTGCGTGGCACATAGTGTTTAAAACACGTTCTGGCTCAGCTGCCGTGGTGCAGCAGTAACCCTAGTGCCCTGCAAGGCTGGCAGCCTTATGGCTGAGTGTGGGTTTGACTAACCTGAAAATAAGCCATTCACCGGCAGGCACCCAGGATCCGGAGGAGCTGGGGGGCTGGGGAAGAGGGACTGCAGTGTAATGAGATCCCGCTGATCCCTCTCTCTTTCTCTCTGACTCTCTATTTTGCATGTGTGCATACAGCCCTCTCATAAATAGAAAAGAAAGCAAAACGTGTTCACATCTCTTGCTTCCTCTCTGTGTCAACAACGTAAGCGTGGCCCCTGTGTGTTCATTTCACTAAAAAAGGCAAAAAAAAGAATTTAAGTAATAGTAGACAGTATACCATGGCTATGAGGTAACAGACAAGGAACATATTCAGGACTTCTGACTGCTGAGGATAGAGGAAGGAAAACTGTAATGATGGCTACACAAATCCCCTGAAAGAAAAGCACAAAAAGCTGTCGTTTCAAATGCACATTGCAATGTTTTTCTCAGGAAAAAACAGGAAACCCTGTACATGCCAATCAATAGGAATCTAGTAAAAAACAAAAACAAACCAAAAAACCAAAGCTATCATGTATCCATAGGTGCAATATTCTATAGTCTCTCAAAAACAGATCTTTACTGGGGGGCCGGCAGGTGGCCTGGTGGCTGAGGGCACTGGACTCCCACATGGTTGACCACGGTTTGAGTCTTGGACCTAGCAGCTTGCTCTCTCTCTCTCTCTCTCTCTCTCTCTCTTCTCTTTCTCTCTGGTCAAATTGAAGTGAATAAATAAATGGATAAATAAAGTTAAATAAAAAAATTTAAAAAACAGACCTTTATTGATACAGAAAAATGTTTATTATGCCTTGTAAAGTTTCCAAATATCACATGGGCTAGCTGGTGGCATTGCGGTTAAGGCAGCTGGATCCTACAAGACCCACTGCGCAGTGTGGCTCCCAGATCAGGCAGCTTGAAAAACACACCAGATGAATATACATGTACATGTGTGCCCAAAATCCAGAGAGAAAAAATGGAAAAGTCACAGAGCTTTATGTAGAGGATGGTCCTTTTTATGAAAAAAAAAAAACTTATGCATGGATTTAAACCTCTGAAAAGTCATTTTCTTCTACATGTTTAAAGGAAAAAAGAGACAGAGACAAAAATAGAGAGAGAGAGAAAGACACAGAGAGATTTTAAGAGAGGCTGGTCACTCTTATTTTCCTTGCTATCCTGAGGAACAGGGGCTGTTGAACCAATACTAATCTAAATTATTTGGGTTTTTTTTGTTTGTTTGTTTTTAGGGTTTTGCCATAGCACATGTGCCATTGTTGGAGAGAGACAGAGAGAGATAGTGAGAGGAAAAGTGAGAAATCCACCCCTGGGTGGGGAATAGCCATGCCACAATCCCTTCTTCTCCGTTCTCTTCCTGGGATTTTGGGCACCTGTGCACATGTGCCTGGCATGATTTTCAAGCCACCAGGTCTGGTACTTGAACCGTAATCAGCTGTGTAGGAGTCCAGTGCTTTAACAACTATGCCATCTGCTGGCCCCTATGGCCCATTTTTTTAAAAAACGATCATTGCTATGCACTTTGCAAGAACATTCTGTCTAGCACAAGGTGAACCTTTGAGTCTTGAAGGGCAAGAATTGACTGGAGGGAAGAAAAAAGAACATATTTCTTTGAAGAATAATCAGAAAAAATATTTTCCATCTCATAATTACAGAGCACTGTAAAGATGATACTTTATTAATATTTCTTCTAGGGTTTTTTAGAATTGAGAAATGTATATTATCAGTATTATTTAACTATTTTTTTAGAAAGTTTTTTTTGCTCTAGGGCATGCACACTCACTAGAGAGACAGAGATACAGAAAGCGAGATATCACCTCCTCCCCCAGGGAGGTTGGCCACACCACAGTCTTTCTTCTCCACTCTCCTCTCAGGATTTCGGGCACACACGCACATGCACCCAGCATGAGTTTTAAACCACCACACCAGTTCCAGGACTCCAGTTGTGGCTGACTACATAAAAGTCCAGTGACATAACCATTACACCATCTGCTGGTCCCTCATTTAACTTTTAATCTAGGAGTACAAAGATGACAAGACAAGGTCCTTGCCCTGGAGAAGCTGACAGTCTTACCCTTTAGTTTTCAAGCTGCAATACATTCTGCTCAAAGCGAGAGAAGCATAGATACACTCCTCAAATGATGGGTCTTTTATTGCAGAAAGGCTCTTAGATGAAGAAGCTAATGTGATTTGTCTAGTTGCTGATTTATGGCTTTAATGAGATAAAAAGCTTTTAGTGCTTGTCAATACAGAATTGATTAATTAATTTAGGTGTGTGTGTGTGTGTGTGTGTGTGTGTGTGTGTGTGTGGTGGGTTTTAGACAATCCTCACAATCCTCTTTCTGTCTTAACCTCCTGAGTAGCTGGGACTAGAGGCGTGCACCATTGTGAAAGTGAAATTTACTTTCTTGGAAAGCAAAAGACCTTTTTTTTTTTTTTTTTTTTTTAACTTCACTTGTTAATGAAGATAAAAACCTAGAGGAAAATCATTTAATCCCATAAAAAATGGTTGGTAACATTTCTAGGTCATAGACCACTTTAAGAATCCTTAATGAAAAGGAACTCATCCAAATGCACATGCCCATGAATAATTGCAGACAATTCAGGACCTCTGGGACCACAGAGACCACCCATGGATACTACTTAATTCTGTGCTAAAAATGTGTTCTTTCAAATGCAAATCTGGCAACATCATTTAGCAAATATTTTAATGCATCTATATAATGCAAAAGCTCTATGGTCTACACGCAGCAATGTTTTATAATGCCCTATGTGAGCCTGATGCATGCTAAGGTTATGGATACACTGGCCTAACCCAAATGTGTCACGCTCAGGCTCTGCTCCCAGAGATCCTGGTTATTTGGTCTTGCTTAGGGATCCACTTAAAGGTTTTTTAAAAAAACTCTCTAGGAAATTCTCATATTCAAGCATAGTTGAGAACCTGTAGCTTAAACACTACAAATGTGCTTTTTACTTGCTGGTAGACATTTACAACCCCAATGAGAAAAAAGTCTGTTATCTACACCTACCTGTGTATCCTTGGCTCCCACAATGCATGGTTCCTAGGAGCTCAAAGATGTACAGGTTGGAAAATACTTGATTAAATAGGGAATTAGAAGCTATGCCTCAATACCCACCCCCTTCCCAATTGATTTACTGTTCAAGAGCAGGAGCCCCAAACCCTGCTTTCTAGCTAATTAATGAATATTTTTCTCTTCCTTTTTTTTCCTCCTGGAAAAGATAAAATACAGTCTCTGAGTTCTCTGTATGAAACTGAAGAATAAGAAATCCATTCTTGGGGTGGAGGCTTTTAACTTCCAATTGCTATCGTTAGAGGCAAATAGATCAATTTTTGTTACTGATCAGCCGCTCTGCTAACAGTTTCTGTAAGACACATCTATTTCACAACTAATGGAGAAATCTTTGTTTTGAAGAGTTTCTCAGCTTTCAATTCACATGAGAAGCAATTTTCACAAGTCACTGCCCTCTGGAATATCTGCATAGGGTCACTAACGTCAGACAAGAGACATTGTCTTGCCCAATAGCGTAAATGACGATATGCATGCAATTTTAAAATAACAACCATCATTACATTGAGTGTTTATTATACTCAAGCACTAGGTTGAACATTTTACATACGTTAATTAGTATTTTCTTCATAAGAGCCATTCAAAATTGTCCTTATTAGTTTTCTAGAGAGGTTTATCCCCCACTCCTCCACCCCCCCTTTTTTTTTCTGGAGAGGTTTTTGCTATAGGGCGCATGTGCTTGCCAGAAAGACAGAGAGAGACAGAGAGACAGAAACTGAGAAATCACCCCCTGGGGGGATGGCCATGCCACAATCCCTTATCCTCCATTCTCCTCTTGGGATTCTAGGCACACACGCACACGCGCCCGGCATGAGTTTAAGTCACCAGGTCCGGGACTCGAACCACGGTCGAATACATGGGAGTCCAGTGCCATTATGCTAACTGCTTGTCCCTTCCCCCCTTTTTATAAAGGATTGATGATTGTTTAAGGTTACATCCCCAGGTTGAAACCAAGACCTTTCTCATTACAGCTCCTGTGAACTTTTCACCAGTCTTTCATCCTATTTTGACACATAGAATCCTAATCTTTATATCATGCTTCCATGAATTACCACAAAGACTCAGACACAATTCCAAATTCCTCTTGCAACTGAACATTTTAAATGTTTGAGATACTAGCTGCAAAATTCTCATCTCCCTGTGTCTGCTTCCTGTGAAAGCTGCCTCTGTTTTAAAATGGTAAGACATTCATTTCATATCGGATTTATCCTGACAGCTGTATGAGAGCCCGTAGAACGGATTAACTCATTCACACCTTCATCTATGACTGTGTTCAAGTACACAAAGTAAAATAGTGCTCTGAGAATTTCTGCTTCCTTTGGTAAGCTTCAGAAAAAGTGAGCTACATTTTTTAAGCAAGGCACTATCTTTTTTAGGACCTGGTTCACATGATATGTTTTTGTTAAAAATAAGAATAAGCAGATGTTTGCCAAATCCTCGCTTTGCTTAGTGACATGATGCTGACATTACAGTCACCTGTGGGAAGAGAGAATTTTTGGTAAAACCAAAGTCTGGCACCTACTTGCTATCTAATGCCACCGTGATTCTTCAAATATTAAAAACGATCATGACTTATAATGAAATGTGTTCTCTAGGCATAAGCCACATATGCAAAACCTTTTTGAAAGTTTCCATATCCATTTATTTTTTTGAAGCCTGAAGGACTACTTTAGACGTTAGAATCCTTGACCCCGCAGGGTCAATGCTTCCAGTTCACACACGGGAGACACACTTATGCAGTTCGGCATCACAGACATATACCTGCTTCACCTCGTTGTACTGCAAATTCGATTCATCAACAAAAGCTTATAAACTTTCAACTTTATCATGTTGGAGTATACGGTGCATTTTCTCAAAAGAAAAAAGTAGAAAATAATACTGTGACCAGTTTAGGCAAAAAGGATTTTCAAGTAAAAATGATAAAATGATTTTGACCCAGGCTCCTCTTTTTTTCACCATAACCTTGGTCTCTAAATGATTTTACCATATGTTGAACTGAAAATGCCAAAAAATGAACAAAGACATGATGTTCTGCTAGTTAGGAGTAGTGCTTTCTCCGTTCACAAATAAATATTGCTATGTTATACTAAGGAATCTTTATCAGAAAATTAGAGTTTTCAATCCATACAAAAATCAAAGTTCTCAGTATAGGTAGAAAGAGAGAGGCATGGGGTCAGCAGGTGGCATGCAGGTTAAGGTGCTGGATCCCATGTAGCAGACCATGGTTTGAGTCTTGGACCCAGTGGCTTAAAAATTATGCCAGGGATTTTGTGTGCATGCCCAAAATCCGGAGAGGAGAATGGAGAGGAATAGAATGAGGCGTGGCCATCTCTCTGCCCCACCCCTGGGGGGGGGGGGTGATTTCTCACTTTTCCTCTCTCTCTCTCTCTCTCTGGAAAGCACGTGCATCCTAAGGCAAAACCTGAAAAAAAAAAAAAAAAAAAAGAAAGAAAAGAAAAAAAGAAACAGAAAAAGAAAAGGAAAAAAAGAGAGAAACGCCTAAATTCATGTGTTGTTATTTCAAATGCCACTGTCATTCATTTTTATACTATTTGTGTTATCCTAGGGAACCAGATATTGAAATAACTTAAAACCTAATACTGTATTTTTAATACTAATGAGAAGCAAAGCAATTTAAACATGTCATTCAAATTAGTTTGTAGTACAATCATTTGATAAAGTACTGGTATATATTTTTTAATATTTTATTTTATTTTATTTATTCATTCATTTATTTTAATTTGACCAGAGAGAGAGAGAGAGAGAGAGAGAGAGAGGGAAAGTGTGA
Source organism: Tupaia tana (assembly GCA_026018925.1). Classification (NCBI taxonomy): domain Eukaryota; kingdom Metazoa; phylum Chordata; class Mammalia; order Scandentia; family Tupaiidae; genus Tupaia; species Tupaia tana. The sequence continues at coordinate 73,639,586 of JAKSZU010000002.1, forward strand.
AAGCAAGCCGCCAGATCCAGGACTTGAACCATGGTCAGCCATGTGGGAGTGTCCAGCGCCTTAACCACCATGCCACCTGCTGGTCCCAATACTGGTATATTTTAAAAAGAATTTTCAATAACATGGGAAATGTTTGGAAAATGATTTTAAGAGAAAAATTAAGGTATAAAATTGTTCCCAGTGAACAAAATATCTATGTACACAAGATATGAGAAAGTAATATAGTAGAATATTAGCAGTAGTTACATATGGGAGGTAGAGTTATGGGTAATATACTTTTTTCTTTATTCTTTTCAATATTTTCAATATTTTATGAGTGCACATAATTCACCTTTTAATAAAAAGAAATACTAGTTTGGTTTATCAAGTAGGAAAAAACCTTAAAACAATGAGGAAACTGACAAATCTCCCAGTGAGTAAGTATTCATTCACTAAATGTCATCATTAATCTCATTAGAAATATTTATGTTTGGATATAAAACTTTTATGAAAATATGTGTTTATAGAAAACCACAGTTTCCTAATTCTTTCCCTAGAATTTTGGCCTCATAAGACACTGATTGGTATATATTTATTGTCTTTATGTTGAAAATAGAGCAGAATTTGGCTGGTACAAGGTGTGTTCTCCATAAATACGTTTTGAATGAGTACAAGATGATTTCTCCAGTTGCAATGAGTAAAGAGGTTACCACTCGGCCATTTTCCTTCTTTCTTTCTTTCTTTCTTTCTTTCTTTCTTTCTTTCTTTCTTTCTTTCTTTCTTTCTTTCTTTCTTTCTTCTTCTTCTTCTTCTTCTTCTTCTTCTTCGTCTTCTTCTTCTTCTTCTTCTTCTTCTTCTTCTTCTTCTTCTTCTTTTTCTTCTTCTTCTCTTCTTCTTCTTCTTCTTCTTCTTCTTCTTCTTCTTCTTCTTCTTCTTCTTCTCTCTTTTTTAGAGAGATTTTTGCTATAGGATGTGTGCACTTGCCAGAGAGACTAAGAGAGACAGAGGCAGAAAGTGAGAAATCACCCCCTAGGGGGATGCCACACTGCAATTCTTTCTCCCCTTGGGATTTTGGGCATGCACGCACACATGCCTGGCATGAGTTTAAGCTGCCAGTTCTGGGACTTGAACCATGCTCGACTATGTGAGAGTCCAGAGGCATAATTATTACACCATCTACTGGTCTCATCGACCACTTTCTTTTACCCTCGTAATCCTAGGTAGATTGTTTTTAAAAAGTCAACTATGAAGTATATTTACATGCATTTGTTCTATTAGTATCTTAATCATAATTTTTGCTAAGCCTTATTTAGAAAGATTAATGACAGCGATGTAAGTCTAGCTGGCTAAAACTACATGTGTCTTAGGGGGGACGAAACTTACCTCTCTCATCAATAGAAAAGAAAGGATCAGACCTTGAACTAGCATGCAGTGGCCTGAAAGCTTGGAAAGCAGAAGCTCCTCTCCAAAGCACAAACTTTCTCTGTTTATGCATAATGGGGTTTGGCAGCCAAATGCATGGACACTACACAGCAAATACTGCTCACAGTCCCGCTTCCAACTGCTTTGTTGGCAAAAATTTTGAACCTCTGGAAGGACCAACCTCAAAAACTCAACCTCAGTCGGAATGGTGAACAATGGGTACTCCTAAGGCCAAGAATTGACCAGCGACTAAACCCGCCCACTTGAGAAACCACTTATCCTGACAATAGTTGTTTTTTTATACTCTTGAGGCTTCGTGGTTATTCCCTAAGTGTCTTTTCCCCAGGAACTCACAAGCTATTTGGGATTTCTTTTTCAATAGACACAAATAAACCAGCATTTAGTCTTTCTTTCTTTCTTCTTTCTTCTTTCTTCTTGTTTGTTTGTTTGTTTATTTATTTATTTATTGCCACAGGGTACTACGTGTGCTTGCCAGAGAAAGTGAGAGAAGGAAAGTAAAGGGCTAGGGGGATGGCCATGCTGCAATCACTTCTCCTCCATTCTCCTGTAGGGATTCTGGACATGCACGCACACACACACACATGCCCAACATGTTTGTCAAGCCACTGGGACTAGGACTTCATGGAGTAAGCCACATGGAATCCAGTTGCCTTAAACACCACACCATCAGCTGGCCCCAGCATATGGTATTTCAAGTTAGAAAGTATTTCAAAACACTTTAAATGTACTATTTAATTGTTTATTCATTTTCTCTTCTGCTTTGACACTGTGAAGAATTTGAAGGTGCTTTTAGGTGACACATAAAGTATTACAGTCAAAAATAAATAAAAATTAGGAACAGATAAAATTAAAGTGAGATGTGCACACATACACATAACTACTTCCCAAATAGTCAAATAATACTATTAACGTAATTAGCTATGGGTGGAAAATGAAGTTGACTTTAAGCTTCCTGGAAAACATAGCCCAAAATAAAAGTCAGTTGCAGAATATCTATTGTCTAAAAGAAGAAAACGGAGTTCTTGGGTCAGGTGAAGATTTTATCGCGTTCAGTCTGAAGAAATGACACAGTGGACTTCTGTAAGGAACACTGACCGATACCGTAGGCCGTAACCTCAGTAACACTGCACAGCATATTACAGATACAGATTTCACAAGGCTGCTTCTTCTTGTGGCCTTCCAAACAGATTACTTTTATGATACTGAAAAGAACCCTAGAACATCAATCTGCCCTGAGTCAAAATAGTGCCCGAGGATGTGGCTTTCTTAGACTTTGGCAAGAACCCTGAATAAAACCTACATGACAAATCAGAAAGGACAAATTGCCTCACCTCTAATTGCTCATCTATCAATAGATGTAGATATAAAGTGTCAATGATTGAAGGAGGTTCCAGCCACATTCTTTAAAATCAATCAAATGGTGGGATTGATTTTAATAAAATCAAGGGCTAAACCAGTCTATCCTGAGGCTGACGAAGACACCTGCACACAGAGAGAGGTTTCATTCAAACAATAATCTTAGGACTGCTTTTGGACTAAACTGCTTTTTAAGTGCATTTTTAAAGAATTAGCTTGTAGCTTTAATGTTTTGTATGGGGTAAACTTGTAGCCACATGAAACAACATATTTTTTAAATTATCCAGTAAAATAATGATTTTTAGACTCTGCTCAACCTTAGTTTCACCAGTTAAAATCTGACCTGAACACATTAACCCAGCCTCTCTGGGCTCATTTTCACTTCCTAAAATGGCAATATATGATCAAAGATTTAATGACATACTCAATGTGAAGGTACATTTTTGAAAAATTATCTTTAAAATGAATTATTTAATTTGATTAATTTATTATTATTATTATTGTTATTAAAATTTGCTATAGGGCACATGTGCTTACCAGAGAGAGAGAGAGAGGAGAGAGAGAGAGAGAAAGTGAGAAAACAAGCTGCCAGTTCAGGGACTCAAACCACAGTAGGCCATGTGGGATTCCAGTGCCTTAACCATCATGTCACCTGTTGGCCCCAAAAGTGCATTTTATACTATAAGACACCAAGAAAATACCAGAGTTATCATCGCATCTGTTTTAGTTTTTTGAATGGCTGCCAGAATTTTGTTTAGTCTAAAGGTTCTGATTATGACCCCAATACTTTCCCCCTTAACTTCTCTCTTCATTGGAATGATTAATTTTATGTGTCAACTTTACTGGGATAAAGGGTGCCCAGGTAGCTAGTAAGATATCATTTCTAGGTGTGTCTGGGAGAGTGTATCAGGAAGAGATTAGTACTTGAACCAGTGGACTGAGTAAAGAAGATGCCCCTCCCCAGTTGTGGGTGGGTATCATATAATCCACTGAGGCCTAAACAGAACAAAAGAGAGAGGAAGGGCAAATTTTCTTTCTGCTTGGACTTGACACTTCCAGTTCTCAGGCTTTTGGACTTGGACTAGGAGATAAACCAATGGCTGTTCTGATTCTTCAAATTTGGATTGAACCTACACTCTATACCAGTGGCTTTCCTGAGCTTCTATCTTACAGATGGCAAATCAACGGACTTCTTAGCCTCCATAATCTTGTGATCCAAACCCTCATGACAAATACAAATGTCATTCTATGTATCTCCTATTGGTTCTGTTTCTCTGGAGAACCTTGACCAATACACCTATTCAACTCAACAAATGTTTACCTTGCATCTACCAAATGCTTTTGCTGAGACAAAAAAAAAAAAAAAAATGATAACAGATTCCTTAATGTAAAGGGGGTTAGGAATGTAATCTCTGGAATGAGATTGTTTTCAAATGATTTACTGAGTGTTCCCCATAATAACAACCCTACCAATAGCTGTTAGAGTTGAAGGTCCATGGGCTCTTAAAGCAGTAAGATGCAATTTCTCCTCCTCTTCTAAGTCTGACCCTCTGTGATCTTTTCACATGACTTTCTTTAATAAGTGTTCAACAGTCAGCAGGTGGTATAGTGGTTAAGGTGCTGGACTCCCACCTGGCTGACCACGGTTCAAGTCCTGGACCTGGCAGCTTGAAAATTACACTGGGACAATGTAAAGATAAATGTGATTAAATGTAATATAAAAATTATGATAATAATAAAATAAAAATTTTAAAAATTACACTGGGGAGCCAGCAGGTGGTGTGATTAAGAGAGCTGTACTCCCACATGGCTGGAGTCCTGGATCTGGCAGCTTGCTTTCTCTCTTTCTCTTTCTGTCTCTCTCTCTCACTCTGTCCCTCTCTGGTCAAATTAAAATAAATAAATAAAGTTAAATAAAATAATTCTTTAAAAATAAATAAAGAAAATTACACTGGGCAAATGTGCAAGTGTGCCCAAAATCCCAGGAAGAGAATGGAGGGGAAGGGATTGTGGCATGGCCATCCCCCTGTGGGGTGTGATTTCTCACTTTCCTTCTCACTGTTGCTCTCTCTCTCTCCAGTGAGTGCACATGCTCTATGGCAAAAAAAAAAAAAAAAAAAAAAAAAAAAAGGTTTAACAACGGCTAAAATGTCCAATGAAGATTTCATTTTTTTACTTGTCCTGGGATTGAGATCTGTATCCTGGTTTCTGTGTGAGACTGAATTTGATTGCCTGAGTTCAGATCTTAAAAGATAATGAAGGTTAGTCATGTTTTATATTACACAGCAGGGAAAACAATTTTCCTTCTGGATATTAGGACCATTATGTATCATGGTTAGATGTCAAGCCAGATTGAGGTACTGCTATATGTTAAGGAATTGGAAAGCTCTGCCACTTTTTAAGTTTAGGAATCTATATACAGATGCTCCTCAACTTACAATGAGGTTATCAAGACATAATTATATTAATAGAAAATATTGTTAAGTTGAAAATGCATTTAATACACCTAACCTACTCAACATCATAGCTTAGCCTAGCCAACTTTAAACATTCTCAGAATACTTACATTAGCCTATAGCTGGGCAGCATTGTGCTCTTTTACACAACGGGGGGGTGGTAACCATGTCGTGTCATTTAAATATATTGTAATATTTAATATAATATAGTGTCATTTAGTATATATCATATATTGTCTTATCACATTGAGACACAGGCTCTTTATGGCCTAGGTCATGTCTTTGTTCATAACTGGATTTTATGTTTTTTTTGAACCCACAGGACATTAAAGTTATCTGATTCTTGAATATATATCTTTCCCATGTAAGCAATTTGTCAGGTCTTTAGGGGGGGATGGTCATTCCACAATCTCTTCTTCTCCATTGTCCTCTCGGGATCTTGGGCACGCACACACACGCACCCGGCGTGAGTTTAAGCCACCGGATCTGGGACTTGAACCACAGATATAGGCCATTTATATCTTTTAGTTTGTAAAGACCATTCTATTTCTCTGGAGAACTGTGACCAATACACCCATTCAGCTCAAAAAGTATTTAACTGGGCATCGCCAAATGCTTTTCATATCTCTTTGCAGCTTCCCCTTGCACATTTTCCCTCTCCCCTGCCCTTAGCTACACTTTATTTATTTATTTATTTTTTGAGTGGTTTTTGCTATAGGGCATGTGTGCTCACCAGAAAGACAGAGAGACAGAAAGCAAGAAATCACCCCCCAGGGGGTATGACTGCACTGCCATCCCTTCTCTTCCATTCTCCTTTCGGGAACTTGGGCAAGCACGCACATGTGCCTGGTGTGAGTTTAAGCCACCAGGTCCAGGACTTGAACCACTGTCAACTATGTGAGAGTCCAGTAACATAACCATTATGGTATCTGCTGGTCCTTCCTTTGCTACACTTTTGACTTTAGGAGAGACTGGCATCAAACAGTTTTGGAAATTGGCTTATAGAAAGTTCCTGAAATTTTGGCAGAATTATCCAGCATAGTAATAATGACTTTTTTTTTTCTTGGATAGTTCTGATTCCATTTACAATAAAGGTGATTGATTACATGTCTTTTATTTAAACAACCATATATTGTCATCATTACAGTTCACTATATCTGGTTTTCAAAAATAGAATTTGCTTTATTTCTTAAAACACATTTTGTATCTTCCATCTGACAAGAAACACCAGAGTCATTTGCAATTTCTCTGGACTGTCCTTATCCTGAGTTGTGTAACGGCCTTGTCCAGAGTCAAGTTTGGGGGCAAATGGTATACCCTCTGGATGTTGGTCTTTGTTGGTTGCCACAGGGGTGTCTACAGACCAGTGTAAAAGTTCCTGTAGGCCCAGTTCCTGCCAAACTGAGATTGGATCAGAAATCTTTCCAATTATATTTCATGTATTGCCCCAAACACACCCCCAGCCATAGATGTCATACCCTCTGTGGTTGTAATAAGGTGGAGTGGGCAGGGCTAAGGGGAGGACTGGCTGCCCATGCAGCAAACATCTCATCACTTCTGCCCCAGGGACCAGATCATCTGCTCTGTGGCCTCTGGGATATCTATCACCTAACTTTCCTTCAAGTACTAATCAAAAAAAGGAGGCTGGTTGCCTTCCCTGAGAGTGTACCCTGATGGCATATGAAATCTGTCTCACGACCCCCCATTTATCCCGGGGTCTGAAGCCTTAACTCAGGATGCTAGAGGGGAAGGGAAAGTAGATCTTGCAAGCCCCAGCCTTTATCTTACAGGAGGATTGCGAGGTCTGAGGGGGTCAGTGCTAGGCACTGAGGTTGCACAGCTGGGACAACAGTACTTCTGCAGTTGTGAAACCACATGTAATTGTCAATTGTTTAAAGGGAAGATTAATGTCATTTAGCTAGCTTTTGTAAAAGGGTGTGAACTAGGAACATGAATAATACTCACTTATTTAGAGTCCTGGCTTCAGAGTTATTTCACATATGAAGAATTTGCAAGACTCTGTTGACTCTGTCATTCTTTGGTTGGGTAGGTGGAGCCAGCTGTCCTCATTAGAATAAAGGTAAACAGATTCAGCCCAATTATAAATGGAAAAAAAAAAGATGTGCCCTCTGTCATTGAGGGCTGCAAAGGGTAGCGACTGGCTGGAGCACTCAGGTGCAGCAGGAAGAAGGGTCAGAGCATGAGTTCCAAGTCAAAATCTGTCGGGATTATTGGAGCACCTTTCTCCAAGGGACAGGTGAGTAAAAAGCCTGGTTGGAAAAACTGGAATTTAATTGATCATTTTGAACTTGAAAATATATAAGGTATTATTGTCTGGGTAGTTAAGTTCCTTGATATATTCTGACCCTGAAATGCACATTCAAGTCTTCTTACCATTTTGCAACACTATTTAATTATAGTCACAAACCCACTTACCCCTATAGTTCTGGATCTCAGTGAAAGTAGATCCGTTTGATCTATTGAACATTTATTTCCTCATATTAATTTTTTAAAATTAAAATGGGCTATTTTATAGCATTTAGCTATTCAGTTATGTTTTGTTGCTTTTGATGTTACTATCTGGAAGTAGAGGGAGAGAGGATTTAAAGTAAACATATTTGTTATGTAATTAATACCTGGAAAGATTTAACAGGTTGGTGGTAACCTTCAGATTTCTTTTAATTTGGAGAATTTAGATATTATTGCTGTATGCAACTTTGTGCATGATTCATATTGTTTTAGAGCTTTAATTATTCCATAAGCTGTTTAGTTCATGGGCTAGATAGAATCTTTCATGAATCTCTCTTTGAGGGGAGAAAAACAAAAGGACATACTCTTTCTCTATATAATGACATTACAGAGCACCTTAGTCTTCAACATGGGTCTGTGCTTAGATAAAACAAGACCAAAACTAAACTCACCAAATCAGGACACTGTGTGAGCTGAAACTCCTAAGGTGGGTTTTGTTTGTTTGTTTGTTTAAATGCGATCTTTCTCTAGGTTTCTCGGAGTCTGGGCAGCATTTTATTCCTCTTAATTATGAACTCTCTGTACTCTGGCTTTTTATTGCAAAATAAATTGAGAGAGGTCATAGGTGAATGACCTGAATTGCATTTGGACTGTCAGTAAATACAGCCTCACTTCTGGAGATCCTCCAAAGCTCTCTCCCAGGACACAGGCGTATTTGTAGACACAGAAATCTACAATATGCTCACCTGTTCTTGGAACAGGAGGAGCAAAGATAGACTTGACAAAACTGACAAAAGGGGGGCCAGCAGTTAGCGTAATGGCTATGTCACTGGACTCCCACGTAGTTGACCGCGGTTCGCGTCCCGGACCCGGTGGCTTAAACTCACGCCGGGCACGTGTGCGTGCGTGCCCAAGATCCTGAGAGGAGAATGGAGGAGAAGGGATTGCAGTGTGGCCATCCCCCCTGGGGGGTGATTTCTCGCTTTCTGTCTCTCTGTCTCTCTCTGTCTGTCTGGCGAGCGCACGCGCCCTATAGCAAAAACCTCTCAAAAACAAACAAACAAACAAACAAACAAACAAAAAACTGACAAAAGGAATAAAAGGAGGAAAGTAAACAGAAAGGAAGGCAGGGAAGGAGAAAAGGAAGGAGAGAGGGAGGGAAGAAAGGAAGAAAGGAAGGAAAGGAAAGAAACTGAGTATGCTCTGAGCCTGGACCTCAGCATGTCTGAAGCTGCTCATGACAGCTTCTCTAAGAGGAATGCTATTTTAAAAGGCAGCTTGATGTATTTTCTCTTCTCAGTAATTTTGGTGCTCCTCTACCCCCCAATTTTCATCCCATTAAATTATGGCCATGAGAATGAAGCCTATTGTTTCAAGATTGTAAGGAGGGACAGAGGTAGCTTAATGTACACTAAACCTTGGAACAGAGAGGAGAAAACGGCTGATGTGTAAGCTCAGATGAAGTAAATGTTTGTCAAGCAGGCATATGAGAGGGTTAGAGGGGTGAATGGCTGAAATACTGGGCCTGAGGATGGGCCCCATTCTCTGTCTCACCCCTGTGTAAGCCAGCGGGCAAACAATGAGGTTAGTGTTATTTTTATCTTACAGTTAACTAAAGCTCAGAGAGGTCTGATTATTTGCACCCAACCTTGACTGGATGATTCTACTCAAGACTGTCTGATCCCAAAACCTGTGCCCCTGACCAGCACTGATGCTTCTTTAGGGGCTCAACTTGACAGTGGATCTTTCATGTGTGGCCAGTCATAGATTGGGCCCACCTTGGAAATTCAGTGGACAAAGCAATTTCTGGGGTTTTTTTTTGTTGTTGTTTGTTTGTTTTTAGAGATTTTTTGCTAGAGTGTGCATGCGCTCACTGGAGAGACAGAGAGAGAAGGTTACAAATCACTCCCCAGAGGGGGTGGCCATGCCACAATCTCTTCTCTATTCTCCTCTCAGGATCTTGGGCAAGCACACACATGCACCTGGTGTGTCAAACCACCATGTCTGAGACTTGAACCTTAGTCAGCCATAATCACTATGCCTCCTGCTGGCCCCTAAGCAATTTCTAAAGTGGATAGTTAAAGCAAGCAATGAGCAAAAGTCAATTATGAGAAATTTGGTTTCTTTGTTTAATCAAACAACAAAAAAAAAAAACTGCTAGAAAATGTCACTCTCGGAGATTTAATGACTGTGTTATAGAAAATATAATATCAACTAAGGAGTCTATGGGATTTGTTCTAAAGACCAAAAGGGAGAAAGAAAATAGACCAGGGAGTTTTACCAGGTTGACCAGTTTTGACATAACTATTATATATTGTTAGCCATACATTACAAATACAGTGCCCCAACTATAAAAAAGCTGGGCTGGGTCCAGCCTGGTGACACAGCAAATCCATTCTGGACTACAGCATTGGAAGCCACATGGCTGACGTGGGTTCAGATTCCCTGCTCAGTTGGCCCAACACACTGGGTGTGGCCTGTGTGCTTAGGCTGGAGAGCTGGGGAAAGGGGAATCACAGTGTGATCACTCTGTTGACAGCACTTCTCTATTTACCTTTCCCTCTCTCTCATGCAAACACACATATTGTCATGAATTAAAAAGGAAAAAAAAAATTAAACTGAAATCTAATAGTGGGAAAAAGACAAAAGCAGACACAAAACTAAAGGCAAAATATGAACAAAGTGGCACCTTATTGGGATTTAGAGGAGAAATTGTATCTACTTGTTCAGGAGAAGAGAAGTGGGTAGAACAAAAAGAGAGTAGAAAGCAGCAAAATGAGTCAGCAAAGTGTGTGGAGTCCCTTGGGCTCAAGGATGGGAAGTGGACAAGAAGGGTGTGTCCAGCACCCAGGACAGCTTATCCAGTCATTTGATGGGAACAAATAGATACTCAGTTTAGTGCCACAGCCCCAATCCCAGGGAATGACATATATGTCCCTGAGTACATCCACTCATCTGTCAACAAGAAATAACTTTCTGTATCTAAAAACCCCATTGGAAATTAGAACCAGAAAGCTACAGAGAATAATTGTTTTATTAGACTGCTAGCCAGCCAGGGAGCTGGGGGGAGACCTGACACCAGGAGGAAGAGTTCTCATCCCTGATGTCAAACAGCAAGGGTGGAATTTCTCAGCAACTGCATAAGCAGGTCAAACTTGAAATTTCTGGGTTGGTCTTGGTGGTTTCAGCTCTGTCACGATTTCCCCTGTTGTCAGCTCTCCCTTGGAGCCGTAACTTGCTGCTGTGAGGACCTGCACGTACATCTCCTCTGGGCTGTGCCACCCTCTTTTACTTGTGTTATCAGCCTTAGCCCAAGCTGTTCCTCTGGTTTGAAAAGTTTCTTCATCACCTATCCTGTTTTACTGACCACCTATTCATGTTGCAAGACTCAGTTTAAACGCCATCTGTTTTATGGTAGTTTTCTGACACGCCCTGTCCCCAGCAGAATTAGGAGCATCCTGCTTTTGCTGTTATGACATCGTACAGTGACACCAAAGCAACTATCTGTAATTGTAGATATCCAAATCTTCTCTTAGCTTATGGGTGACTCAAAGATAGAAGCCATCTTCTCTCATTATTGTATAGCTATCAGCAGCACCTTTGCATAAAATGTGTATGCTAAACTGTTAACATGGAGTGATGGGAAGAGGGGATGTGGGTTTTGGAATCCAAAGACCTGGCTATGAGCCTAGCCTCTGCCACTTATTAACTGTGTGCCAGCAGAAAAATCATATAACCTTTGTGATTCTAGTTCCTTCTATTTGGCATAGGAGTAGTTCAGTCTTTGGCTCTGTAGGAGCTCAAACAATAGTGGTTACCATTTAACTGATTAAATAATGAAAAAGGTTCCTGTTGTGAGCGTCAGATGGTTACGATAATGTCTGAAGTACTTTGTTTTTTAATTATTCAGCCACGAGGTGGGGTGGAAGAAGGCCCTACAGTATTGAGAAAGGCTGGTCTGCTTGAGAAGCTTAAAGAACAAGGTAATTTTTAAACTGAAAAATGTTCGACCTGATTTTCTCCCACACTGAAGGAGGGAGCAGGCTCCTACTAAAATGGAGGGTGTGTGTGTCTAGAGTGATGTCTGTACCTGAATTGCAGCTCTGGCTATTACCCAAGAGACACTTTCTACTAAAGAAACAGGATATGGGGAGGAAGCTCAATAAGCATTGTTGGATGGACATCTCACTCAAATACCCAGCTAAAGTACTACAGGGTAGTCTGTGTGTGCAAGAGCTGGGGTTGGGGTAGATAACAGAGCAATGGAAGAAATAAAAATAGAAGTCAACAGGCAGCAGGAAATGCAGCTAGCAAGAAGACTACTATTTGTGAAATAAAATAAAATGAAATAGTAACAATCATAACGATACTAATAACAGCCCAGTGTTTGCAGAGTATGTGTATATAAGTACACACACAGATGAGCATTCAAATGTAAAATCATGTATCATTTTAGAATAAAAGCTTTATTTTTTATATATAAGACCTTGATAAAATGTGCGTGACAATGTGGAGCAACTGGAACCCTTATATATTTCTGGTGGGAATGAAAAATATGACCACTTTGGAAAACAGTTTGGCAGGTTCTTAAATGAACATACATTTACCTTTGAACTCAGCAGTTCTGCTATTTATCAAAGAGAAGTGAAAACATACACCTACACAGAGATTTATTCTTGAATGTTTGTAGCAGCATTATTTGTAATAGCCAAAACTGGAAACAAAATGTCCACCAACTGTGAATAGGTAAATGAAAAGTAGTAGATCCTTACAATGAGATAGTACTCAACAACAAAAAGTAATAGAATCTTAATACAGGCAAGAACCTACATGACCTCAAAAACAACACGTTAAGTGAGAGAGGCCAGACACAGAGACTACAACATTGCTATGCGACTCTAGAGGGACAAGCAGCACAATAGAAAGCAGATCAGCAGTTCTTGGGTGGAAGGAGGAATGAACTACAAAGGGGCATGAAGCACTTTAGGGAGGAATGCAATGATTTTAAATCTTTTTTTTTTCCCCCAGAGATCTTTTGCTATAGGGCGTCTGTGCTTACCAGAAAGAGAGAGACAGAGACAGAAAGAGAGAAATCATCCCCATGGGGGATTGCCCTGCCACAATCCCTTCTCCTCCATTCTTGTCTGGATTTTGGGTATGCACACATACATGCCTGGTATGAGTTTTAAGCCTCTGGATCTGGGACTCAAGCTGTGGTGGACGATGATGTAACGATTATGCCATCCGCTGGTTCCAGGATTTTAAATCTTGATCATTGCCATGGTCCTAAGACTATAGGTATTTCCAAAACTCATTGATTTGTACACTTAAAAATGAGTGAGGTTTAGCAAATAAGACACCATAGTTCAAAAAGAGGGGGGAGAACGACACCCAACAGAGAACAGAAAGCTAAGGTAAATGAGCTTGTCCCTCAATTAACAAGCATACTTAGGTCACACCTCAGATCAGGTGCAACCTCGTGGTGGTGTTACTGAATCATGGATACACACAGACATGTAATAAACATAACATCCAATGGCTAGTTAGTTCAGATCACTAAACTCTTCCCACATAATAGTTTCACATGGCATGCTATACTTTTGAAGTTGAATTCAGGGCCTTTGAGGAAGCATATACAGTTCTTAGGATTTGGAGTTGCCTGCAATTTTTTCCTTAAAAAAAAAAAAAAAAAGATAATGACAAAGCATTTCCTGGGAACCAGCAGTTAGCGTAATGGCTATGTCGCTGGACTCCCATGTAGTCGACTGCGGTTCAAGTCCCAGACCCAGTGGCATAAAACTCACACCGGGCGCGTGTGCGTGCGTGCCCAAGATCCCAAGAGGAGAATGGAGGAGAAGGGATTGTGGCATGACCATCCCCCCGGGGGGTGATTTCTCGCTTTCTGTCTCTATGTCTCTGTCTGTCTGTCTGGCGAGCGCATGCGCCCTATAGCGAAAACCTCTCAAAAAAAAAAAAAAAAAAAAAAAAAAAAGAAAGCATTTTCTGAGCTTCCTGAGCTCTCTCTCCAATGTGTCAGGCTTAGTACTGAGCACACATTTTATTGACACCACTATGAGGCAGGCACAATGGACAGAGGAGGAATCTGAGTTGTTTTGGCAGGTGACAGATTGTGTTGAAACCTAAGATTGTTTGAGAAAAACTTGAAAAACTGGTGTATTTTCTTCTGGTTTAGCTATCTATCTACCTATCTATATTTGTATATATCACAAAAGTGAAAGATGCTTATTATAAAATGGTATAAAGTCCATAATCAGAGACAGATTACAGAGACAAAGACAAAGATTGTGACCCCGTCAGGCCTGAACTAAAAAATTGTCACTATATTATTTTAGTGTCTGGTGTAATTGCATCCATTCAGGATCTATTATTTCTCTACTGAGAGCCTGATCCACGGCAGGACCAGTGAGCAGAAGTGGTAGGAGGATGATGTCGGGTCTCAGGAGACGTGGTTTTTACCTTCTTGAGGTTTACGGTCCTTCCAGATTTTCTTAGATTATACTATTGAACATATATTGGGTTGTTAGAAAAGTCACGACACAATTTTTGCATAGAAAAATACGTTATGACGTTTCCGACGACTCAGTAATTATTTCGTGTATTTGGAATTATCCTACACAGGCTGATTTGCAATCTTTCTCTTTTTTATTTAGTAATTTGAACCTTTTCATCTTAATTTTAGAGTGTGATGTGAAAGATTATGGGGACCTTGCATTTGCTGATGTCCCTAATGACAGTTCCTTTCAAATTGTGAAGAACCCAAGGTCCGTGGGCAAAGCAAATGAACAGCTGGCTGGTGTGGTGGCAGAAGTCAAGAGGAACGGGAGAGTCAGCCTGGTGCTGGGCGGAGACCACAGGTCTTGCTGAGTGATTGTGTCCATTGGGAGTCTGTGCAAGGGCCATAAAGGAAGTACAACCCAGACCACCGGAAGAGAAAAAATGAGATGGAAAAACCCTGATCGATACTTTGAACCAAGTTTTCTGCCTTTTAAAAAACTTTTTATAAGATGCTACTTTATTACTGAACAGAGACCCAGCTCTATTTGAAGTCTTACAATGTCTTTCTTTTAATCTACTACAGCAGAAAATGCATGAAATATAAATAAAATTCAGCAAACTATTCAGCACAGGATTAGCTTTCTAAATAAATAAGCACTGAGGAAATTCCTAATCAGCTTTTTGCAGTTGATTACTGGTAATACATAAACTTCACTTAGATCAACAACTTCAAAGTATGTGTTCTATTATAAAAGTAATAATTTAAATTTTTTGAAAAGTGCTTGCACATGGACACATGCGTACACCAAAGAAAATAAAAGGCAGTGGTAACAACATTTCTCTAACAAAAGTTTCAAGTGGAATTGATAATTACCTTCATAATACCTTTTTCCTTATAGGAGATGATTTCAACAATTATTTGTATATGTGTGTGTTACAGCCTAGGTTTTGTTCTTGACCTAAAATTCAAATTTCCTCGTGCAACTTTGTGGTATGACGTAAACATCATTTTCTACTGCTTCATAATTTTTTATCCAGGGATTACATCACTGTATATATCTCCATATTGTCAGATATTCAGGTTATTTTCAAATTTTCACCATAGAAAGTAATACTGAAAAGGTAATTTACGTGCACGAGCCTTTTTAGTATTGACGCTCATGATCCCAGGATAACATTAAGAGCAGACTCAAAGTAGAAACATGTCTGTGACTCTTGATTAAGAATCCACTACGTCACCTCCCTCAGTTTTCTCTTCCAAAGCCAACTGTTCCCAGGGCTTCCGTAACAAAACTGCGCCCTGGGAACTGGGGCTAACTTTGTTCCGTAAGTGGAAAAATTTGTAAGTGGAAATTTTAAGGATGGCAAGTGGTTGAAAGACAAGAAACCTGAAAGGAAAACAAACATCAAGCTGGATAATTGATACTTGAACACCAAGGCATGATTGCTCCTGCTTTGATCATCTAAAAGGTCTTGATTCTCTGCGTGATAATTAAATGTTCAGAGAATACAGGCACTGGATAGTAAGCCCTTATCTTTTAAGTTCTGTGCAAGGTATCAGCTCTTCCATTCCGGCAGTTGTCTGGAGCCTGGAGTGTTTGAGATGAACTTGGATGGTTCAGGGTGGCTCATTATAACGTATGGCAGGAAGAGACAGTCAAAGCAGAGGACCTGAGTGCTGACCTCTCTGAGTGGGCACCCCTGCCTGAAATGGATGTAGAACTTGTGACCAATACTCGCAATGATAAAAGAGTTGGTTTTTAAGAAAAATGAACTTTGTCGTAATTCATTTGAATCAACTAAGTATTTACCAAGAGAGCTAAGAATGCCGAAAAGGAGCCAGTTTCCGCCCTGAGAATTGAGCACTCCCCAGGCTGCAGCGCTGGACCCAGCTGCAGTTTCCCATGTGGGTTCCCTTAATCATCACATTGTAGGGCCAGTCCAACACACATTAATCTTTTTATTTTGTTAGACTATTATTTAATTTGTGGTTTTATAAGAAGGCAGATGTTGAAAAACGTGGTCATAAAATTTTAGTAACGCCAGTAAATACAGTATAATTCGTAACTATTAAGTATAAACTCTACCTTCTCTATTGTTATTGTTTAACTGGCATCTCTAACTTAAGTCTATCAGGAATATTGTCCAGTATGATTTAAAGGAAAAGAAACTAAACACATTAAATAAGCTAATCATATGCTATATTGTAATGATGTTGCAAACCTGATGTTCATGCAACCTTTTTTCCTCCAAAGTCTGGCGATTGGCAGCATCTCTGGCCATGCAAGGGTCCACCCAGATCTTGGCGTCATTTGGGTGGATGCTCACACCGATATCAACACTCCACTGACAACCACAAGTGGAAACTTACATGGACAACCTGTATCTTTCCTCCTGAAGGAACTAAAAGGAAAGGTAAAAGGCCAGTTGGTCTTCTTTTACAAATAATACTCCTAGCAGAGGTTCGAGAGGTAGAAAGGAAGTACGAGCCCCTTGACCACCTTTCTCTTGATGTCAAGCCATTTTCTCTGCAGATATAGTTCATAAGGATGGCAAGACTCTCCACCTCTGCCTTATTTGATAGAAGGCAAATGAGATATTTTCCCTTTTGATTCTTAAACGGTCCTTTTTAGTAAACAAGTTAGCAGGGATTCAGTGGTCAACCAACTTGCCCATGATCATATACCAAGTTACAGTGAGGCAAAGGCCGGAAGCAGATCTAACTCTCCTCTGTCAACTGCATGCCACACAGCCATTCATTCCTACCAAGTGCTCCTACATCACAGAACCTTTTCAAAATGGAGTTTTAAGATACAGATCACAGGGGCCAGCAGATGGCATAACGGTTATGTTGCTGGACTTCCACATGGCCAACTGCAGTTCAAGTACAGACCCAGTGCCTTGAAACTCATGACAGGCATGTGTCTATGCATGCCCAAGATCCTGGAAGAAGAATGGAGGAGAAGGGACTGCGGCACAGCCATCCTTCCCAGGGGTGATTTTTTTATCTTCCCTCTCACTGTCTCTGTTTCCTTCTCTCTGGTGAGTACACGTGCCCTAAGGCAAAAACCTCCCCCCTCCCCCCGCCAAAAAAAAAAAAAAAAAAAAAAGAAAGAAGACAAAAAGATGCAAAGAGCAAGATTATAATGCTCTATTATTTAATATGTTTACCATGGGAGGCACCTACCTAAAGCTTAAGAGGAAAAACTACCTCTTTGCTCCTGAAAACTTCTTTTCTAAAAGATGTTAAGATAAAATTTCAGATTAAGATTTAAATTGTAACTCAAAATTTTTATTGATATGCTGCAGTGTATCAATAAAAACAACTTTTATTGGTACAATTGTACTATGTTGGTCCTTATGATGATACAAAGGGATTCAAATTCCCTTTATTTTATTTTTTTATTTTGTAAGAGAGACTTTTGCTATAGGGTGCACATGCTCCCTGGAGAAAAAGAGAGACAGAAAGTGAGAAATCAGCAGGGAGCATGGCCATGCTGCAATCCCCTCTCCTCCATTCTCCTCCCGGGACTTTGGGCACACACGCACATGTGCCTAGTGTGAATTTTAAGCTGCTGGGTCCTGGACTTGAACTGCACTCATCTGGGGGTCTAGCGACATAACCATTATGCCATTTGCTGGTTCCAAACCCCCTTATTTTTAAATGCTCAGGAGTAACATTATTTGAGCTGATGACCATGTGATGGGTTTATAAGCTTATGAAATGTCTAGTAGCACTGGTAGAAACCAAGCTGGCTCCAAGGAGAAAGCAGATATGTTATGATTTAATGAGCAATCAAGAGACTGGTCAAAAATTTCCAGTAGCTACTCTAGACCACCCTCTGGATTAAGTCCTTATCGAGAAGTCAAGAAGGAAGCTACCAAAGCAAAGGAAGCACACTCATTTCTTTATAGAAGAGTCCTGGGAAAGCAGGGCTCAGAAGCCACGGCACAGAGCAGGCAGATGCTAAGAGGTTCAGGTAGGTCTGCACCACAGGTTTTGGTAAGGCCAAAGTAATCCAGGGCAGAAATTCCCTTCTTAATGTTGCATTACTGTGCGATGATTTCCTTTAAAATTATACCATAGATATGTGTCATCCGGCAAGTGCACTTAACTTTAAATGTTGGACTGGCTTGAGACAAGCACACCTAACCAAATGGAAACCTTGCTATCTTAGGTCCCTGATGTACCGGGATTCTCCTGGGTGACGCCCTGCTTATCTGCCAAGGACATCGTGTATATTGGCCTGAGAGACGTGGACCCTGGGGAACAGTAAGTTTATGCCCTGATATGATTATCATTTTTTTTTAGAGAGAGAGTTTTGCTATAGGGTGCATGTGCTCGCTGAAGAGACAGAAAATGAAAAATAAACCCCTAAGGGGTTGACACACTACAATCCCTTCTTCTCCAATCTCCTCTTGGGATTTTGAGCATGTACGCACACATGCCTGGCATGAGTTTTAAGCTGCCAGGTCCAGGACTCGAGATGTGGCCAACTATGTGGGAGTCCAGACACGTAACCATTATGCCATCTGCTGCTCCCAATTTACCTTCATTTCTGTCCTTTGTGTGCTAGGTGTGCTCTATTCCCCAAACACAGAAGTGAGTTAATATTTTTAACAGCAGGCCAACACAAACACACATTTATTTGGGTGTCCAGAAAGTAATGACGTATTTTTCTATTTTTTGATGCAAAACTACGTCATGACTTTCTCGATAATCTAATATAGCCATGCACATATATTATGTATATATGTATTCAGTCAATGTATATCTTAATTGAACTGCTGTTCAAAATAAACAAAAATAAGATAATATTGAGGTATATATACAGTTAAAAAAACTAAATATATATTTTACCACATTCATCTTTAAAAGAAACAAGAGGGTGTAAAATCAGTTTATTATTGTAGCTTTTTCTTTTTTAAAGATTTATTTTTTATTATTATTTTAAAATTTATCATAGGACACATTCCCTGACGAGAGAGAGAGAGAGAGAGAGAGAGAGAGAGAGAGAGGCAAAGTGAGAAAGCAAGTTGCCAGGTCCAGGACTCAAACCGTGGTCAACTATGTGGGAGTCCAGTGCCTTAATCACTATGCCATCTGCCCACCCTTATTGTAGTTTATCTTACTATTGCTTCTCTTACAGCTACATTTTGAAAACTCTGGGTATTAAGTACTTTTCAATGACTGAAGTGGATAAACTAGGAATTGGCAAGGTGATGGAAGAAACACTCACTTATCTACTTGGAAGGTATGGTGCTTTTCTGAGTGTGTGTACAATGTAAACATTGCCTGCCACTGATACTAAGCAATGCAAGTCATTAATAAGGTCTTTAAGTAACGCCAGGGAACTTAACTGGCTGTTACTTTTTATAAAGCAAAGACTGTATTTCCTCACTGAATATTAACCCACCAACTTTAAACTGAAAATTTTTCTCACTTATTAAAAGAAAGAAAAGGCCAATTCATCTGAGTTTTGATGTTGATGGACTGGACCCATGTTTCACACCAGCTACTGGCACGCCAGTCATGGGAGGTCTGTCTTACAGAGAAGGTCTCTACATCACAGAAGAAATTTACAAAACAGGTAGGTAAAAATCCAAGGAAATAAAGATGCAAGTGTATTCTCAGTCAACATATATTTATATCTTCCTGATCTGAAAACCCGGCCCAGTTGACACTTCCAAAATGCCCATCTCATGATGCAGTATCTGTTGGTTACCATATTTTAAGTTAATGGATAATTTTCCAAGTCTGTCTGTACCAACTTTAAAATGTCAACTATTTTATAAATTGTATCACCATCATTTGTTGTTGTAGGGTTACTCTCAGGATTAGATATCATGGAAGTGAACCCATCTCTGGGGAAGACACCAGAAGAAGTAACTCGAACAGTGAACACAGCAGTCGCAATAACCTTGGCTTGTTTTGGAGTTGCTCGGGAAGGAAACCATAAGCCTATTGACTATCTAAGTCCACCTAAGTAACTATGAAAAAAAAAAATCTCACGCTTAATGACATAATTAGCGGATCTAATAATTTACTTAAGTCTGCACTTATTGTCCTAAAAAGTTGTTCCTTCAGAAAAATATTTTTCCAATTAATATAAACTTTACTAAATCCCTCTTTGCATGAAATGGAAGATTTGGTCATCCTAACTTTTGCATAAATAAAAGGCTTTTATATCCCATTTTGGCAAAAAGACTTATCCTTAGAAAAAGAATTATATATTAATTTCCAATTATACGTTTCCTGGCATTAAAAAAAAATATGCAACTATATGAGGCTCCATGCATAGAGTGGAACTCCTGATATCAGTAGACAAAGCTACATTGCCTGGAACGGTACCACATGTCCATGTTGCTCAAAAGATGGGGCTTTTTATAATAAACTCTTTATAACAAGATTCTGTTGTATCTCCATATTTCTTTCTTATACATGTGTATATATATACATGTATATATACACACACACACACACACACACATATATATGTATACACACACACACACACACACACACACACCTATATCTTCTGCTTAAAACTACTGCGAAGATTTTAAAAGTCATAATGACATCATAATTCCCCAAACATTGTAAAATCTTGCTGAAGCTATTTAAACTCTCTGGCTCTAGCCCTTTCAATTGTAAAATGGGTAATCATAGGTTTGGGCGATCTTCAAGTTCATCAGTATTAGATGTCAATGTATGACTCTTTCTAAACCTCATATGTGATATTAGGTGACATTTTAAGCCTGGTTGCTATTTAGGTAGACTTTTGGGAGCCAGACAACATTCTCAAAATTCTATTCAGAAGCCAGAGAAATCGGGCGTGGTGGTGCCCGCCCTATGGCAGAAGTCAGAGAAATCAAAGTGCTACTTTTTCTTTGCTTCCAAAATATACTAATTGAGATTAGGGTTTCACCTAAAATGATCTGTGGCTTCCAAATGTCCTGACCTTCAGTAATGGACATTGCAGTATGCCCCTTCCCTAAAATTCTTACATATCTTAACAAATTCATCTTTGCTCTAGAACAGAGAGGAAAGTTGAAAAAAAAAAGAAAGAGAAAACAAGGGAAGTGAACTCTTCCTGTTCTGTTCTTCCCAAATTATGTCAGATTCTGAGGGAATTCTATAATGAAGTAGAATCCATAAAAGAATTTTTATTGCACTGTTTGCTTTTTAAATAATTATTTATTTAATTTTGTTATTATTATTATTTTCATTTGGCAAGAGAGAGAAAGAGAAAGAGAAAGGGAAAATGAGAAAGCAAGTCACCAGGTCTAGAACTCGAACCATAGTTAGACATGTGTGAGTTCAGTGCCTTAACCATCATGCCACCATACTACCTGCCAGCCCCCACTGCACTTTTTATTTTTACAAATTATTTAACTTTATTATTATTATTTTAGAATTTCCAGAGAGACACACACACAGACACAGAGAGAGGGAGAGTGAGAAAGTAAGCCTCAAGGTCCAGGAGTCGAATCATGGTTGGCCTTGTGGAAGTCCAGCACACTTAACCAGCATGCCATCTGCTGGTCCCTGAACTGTTGTTTTAACGGTTAAATGTTAAAGAGCTCTTATAATCTGATATTTCACATGTAATCTAGAATTTTAAACCTACTTATTGTCTAAAATGGCTAGATTATTATAAGATAAATATTCTCTTAAATTACTTTTAGATAAGAACAATTATGATGGAACTTACTCTAGAGTACATTGGTCAATACAGTGCCACATGTGGTCTAATAAATTAATTAATGCTTAATAAGTTAAAATTTTAGCTTCACATTTCACATGCTCAATAGCCACATGCAGCTACTAAATACTGTAGTAGACAGCAGAGGAATAGAACATTTCAACCACTGCACAAAGTTCTGCTGGGCAGAAGTACTCTACAGTTACCATTAATTTTCAAAAATAAAAACTTGTAAGATGTAATGAACATAAAGGCATTTTTCTCCCTCAGCTGCATCTTGCAAAACGTCTGTCTTCTATTAATGTTTCTGATTAATAGCTCTGTATAAAAGCCTATTAAGGAAAAATAAAGTCTTAATAAATTAATTAAAATGTATATACCTTTGAGAAAGTGGTAATGTTGATTTTTACTTCTTCTATTCTGTTTGTATAATATCTAAAGAACCAAAGTGTACACTGTATTTAAAAACGTTAAGTATTTAAAAATTTTAAGATCACGAAGATTCAAAGAATCACATCATCTGCCTGGTGAAAGAAAACTGACAACCTGCAAAAGCAGTTAATTAATTTTTAAAACAGAGTTTGGAGAATGAACCATCTATGCATAATTTTATTTAAGTTCATGTATTTTCAGATATGTTATTTTTTCACATGGCTTCTGACTCATTTCAAACAATAACTTTAAGTTCAAAATGAAGACAAAAACTGTTATCTACTTTGATAGAAACATTAGGCCATTCACTTAGAAATTTAAAATAAAAACTTCAAGCCATTTAAAAAATATATGAAACCTTGTTTGTTTCTATAATTCAGTGAATTCTATAGTTCTTTACTCAGTAGAAATCTCAAGATATACCAAAGGAGATTTATGTATAAAAGGATCAGTAATAACTGTTTCTCATGTGTGGTACCTTTAAAACAACGCATCTGAAGACTGAATATGCCATTGAAAATTTAAAAATAAAAACAAACAAAAAAAAACCGCCCAGAATAGGAAAGACTGAGAGTGCTTAGTAAAAGTCATTTAATCACAGATACCTCTATGTTTTAGGTAGCTCTAACAAATTGTTATATGAATAAGAACAACATGTAGCTTACTTGATCTCTTAGAGATAAAATAGGGAGATGGGGATTATTAGGTGTCAATAGATTCATCATTCGAATCAAAATAAAACAATCTGAACACTGGAGCAGCTTCCACTGTATTGTGATAGCATACCATGTTCAGATTTAACAGATCTGTATCCACTTTCAAAGACGGATGTATTTCGATTTTCTCCATAGTACACTGTGGCTTCACTGAGTTACTGGTAAAGACACCGGCACCTGACTGGACTGAGGTGCTGGGGACCCACTGTTTATGGCTGGTGGAGGCACCGCAGCTGGCTCCATCTTGCTAATGTGTGTGATGAAGCGAAGACGAAGTTTTAAAGCTGGTTTCAAATTACAGATAATTTTCTCTACCTAAATAATGAAAAAAAAAAAATTAAAAATACATACTTAAACTAGAGAACTTCAACTTTCCACCTTTAAAAAAAGATCTACACATATCCTGAGACAACAAACTAGGAAGTGAAGTGGGCAGGTGTTATGAGTTTTACTAAAAGCACCTACAATTATTTCTTACATGAGAGGGAACATGTGTTCTCACACATACAAATTGCATAGGTATGTACATGTATCTATCTTTGCTACATCCATATCCACACATACTTCCTAAAGCAACACTTATCTAGCCAGCCAGTCATCATACTCACAAAAGCTAGCATAGTTTACACTGGAAATTTTATATACCCAGTAAATGTGAACATCTTTTGAAAATGCCAACTTTGCAGAAAAGTGAAACATAGTTATATTTTAAAGTTGTTTAATAACTCGTGTGCAACATTTATAGAGATATCTCTATTTATAGAGAGAGAGCTATTTTTTGTTTTGATTTATACTTGAAATTCCTACTAAGCAATCTACTATTAAATTGATTAAAGAGATCTATTCTTCCTTGAAATACATCAAGTAGTTTCATAGCTTTCTCATGCTCTTTGACCTTATCAGGAGAGATCATTCTGTTAATTCCTTTCTGTACTTCTATGTGTATAAGGAATGTTTCTTTGGACTAAGAAAATTTCTTAGGCACAAATATAAAGGATACATTTTTTTTTTTTTTTTTTTTTGAGAGGTTTTCGCTATAGGGAGCGTGCGCTCACCAGAAAGACAAGAGAGACAGAAAGATGGAAAGCGAGAAATCACCCCCCGGGGGGATGGCCATGCTGCAATCCCTTCTCCTCCATTCTCCTCTTGGGATCCTGGGCATGCACACACACGCGCCGGCATGAGTTTAAGCCGCCAGGTCCAGGACTTGAACTGTGGTCGACTACATGAGAGTCCAGCGACATAGCCATTATGCTAACTGCTGGTCCCAAGGATACATTTTTTAAAATAATGAAAACAAATCAATTCTTTACATACTCGGTTTTCCAATCTATGCAGATATGAGGGGACTTTAAAAAGCTCCTGGAAAAATGGAATTACAGGAGAGTTTATTTTGAAATCAATGTATAGTTTTCTTATAATATGCATTTTCCATGAACTTTTTGAAGACCTCTAGTATAACTATTTCTTTCTTGCCTGAGAGAATATCAATTCTTTTTGATATTCCTGCTCAAGAGTAAAGGAGCAACATCCTCCCATTCCCAACTCCAGGGAAAGCACCCAGGAGACTGGAATTCAAGGTCATATAGCAATTTATCTTCCATTATAGAAAGGAATAATGCTCAAGTACCGGGAAGGGGGCTGGACTTATTTTCCTCTATTTGCCCTACCCCTACCCGTCTAAAGCAGTAGGACACTCAGTTATAACTCAAGGCAGTCTTTTCGACTTGTAGACACCTCTACGAGGAAGTGCTGCCTCACAGGCTGAGTTAGTGTGCCCCTCTTTAACTTCAGCAGGACTCACATGCCCTTGGAAGTGATACAGAACAAAGCTAATACCTACTCCCATGGAAACCCTCCAAACCGTGAGGACACGAACAATCCCAGGACTTGGTTCTTCTGGCTAAACGCCCTCATATTCTTCAGGGGCCCTCAGCATTCTGGTCATGCTACTCTGTCCCATGTTCCCATGTTGAGTGTACCCTCAACAGTACGAGGAAAAGCAGGACTTCACTCATTCATAGCACATACACCTCTCTGCTCTTTCAGTAGCTATAACACACTATTTCTCCCTACTGCAATCACCACTAGTCAATCCTTGAGGTATTTTTAAGATATTTTATTGCAAATATCAAGGGGGAGAAATATGAGAAATTATAATGTACTTTCTTTAATAGTTTATCTAGAATAACACGTCCTTGTTGCCAAAAAAAAGTCAATCCCTTTCCCTTAAAATAAAAAGAATTAACCAATACAGACAAGAAGTCATCCAAACAGAAACAGTCCATCACTATATATTCAAGTTTTCTAAATTAAAAGTCATTAAAAATAATTAAATAAACTTAACTTACTTGCTCTTTTATGCTGTCACCAGTAAACATATACTTCATGTGATACAGGAAGTCACAGATGGGGTCCATGTAATTTAAATGGGTGCTACACTGGTCTACATTCAGCAGCATGTCATAAAATGCCACACCAATCTATTTAACAAATAATGTAAAATTATTTATAAGGTCAAAAGTAGCTATATAATTTAGTTTAATGCAGCTAGATTCCACTGTTCAAATTAAATCAGTAACAACCTGGGAGATGTGGTTATGGTAGAGAACTCCAAATATGTATCTATTCAGCTCATTTAATATTAGTATTTACTATGCAGTAAATTGGCCTTAGCAATAGTTACTACACAGACTATACCAGTACGCATCTATAATTCGGAAATAAAAATATATATGTCACAGATTGTACATATCTCTATGCAAACAGCCAACAGGACACAGCCTGCATTTATAAGGGAATCCATGTGCTACAAAACCCATGTGCCTCTGATACAAGTTAAATAACATTTCTTGGGAGCAGCAGTTAGCATAATGGCTATGTCGCTGGACTCCCACGTAGTTGACCGCGGTTCGCGTCCCGGACTCGGTGGCATAAAACTCACGCCGGGCACGTGTGCATGCGTGCCCAAGATCCCAAGAGGAGAATGGAGAAGGGATTGCGACGTGGCCATCCCCCCTGGGGGGTGATTTCTCGCTTTCTGACTCTCTGTCTCTGTCTGTCTGGCGAGTGCACACGCCCTATAGCAGAAAACCTCTCAAAAATAAATAAATAAATAAATAAATAACATTTCTCTTTACAACTTAGCAAATTCTCTTAAAACTAAGAGATAAACAACTCCCTTTCTAGAAACCACCTCTCAAATTTTGGGATTAATTGCACTATCAGGAATCCTACAGATTGTCCTCTCTTAGCCTCATTTGGAAATTCATGTTTTTAAGGTCCTATTCCTGGTTCATTTTCTTTTTCTCTATATCTTGCTAGAAGTCACTGATTTCATGCATTCTTGTGATTTTAACTCATTCTTCTGTAGATTCTCAGATGCACTTCTCCATCTTTTACTTTCTTCTCAATCTTGGTGGGTATTTCTCCCTGCATATCCAATTTGCTATGTCCCATATCAAATTCATTATAGGTAAATTAAGTTCACTTAAATTGTTCTGAGATCTCACTAAACTGTTTTTACTACTAATGATTGTGATCTGAAATTTGAAAAGTGGTAAAGAATTTAAATACATCTCTTTTTTTGGTGGGGAGAGGTTTTTGCTATAGGGCATGTGCACTTGCCAGAAAGACAGAGAGAGACCGAGAGACAGAAAGCGAGAAATCATCCCCCCGGGGGATGGCCACACCGCAATCCCTTCTCCTCTGTTCTCCTCTTGGGATCTTGGGCACGCATACACACATGCCTGGTGTGAGTTTAAGCCAATGGGTCTGGAAACTGCAGTTGGCTACCTGGAAGTCCAGTGACATAGCCATTATGCCAACTGCTGGTCCCAAAACTTAAATACATCTTTCAGAACTCAATCTTAACACAGAAAACCCACATTGTCTTTTACCTCTATCATACACCGAGTTCTCTCCTGTTGAAATCTTTGTAAAAATGGGCCTACAAGATGGTATACATAAAGCAACTGGAATTCAGTCTTCACCAAAGGAAGAAGTACCTCAGTGAGAAATCTAGAATTTGAAGATAAAAATAAAAATCTCTCATGAGTTGAAATAAGGTAAATTGTTTGAATTTTGTTAGTATAGTATTTATCACCATGTACATTTAAAAAAACTACTTTAAATTTTGGTAAAAATAACATTTCTAACTAACATCATTCACTGACTCTTTTTCATTTGATTGACTAATGAAATAAATTACTTCAGATTTAGGAGTTTTCGTAAGACATTCTGAATGATGGAAGGTAAACTATCTGAAATAAAAAGGCAATAGTTAATCTATAAATGCCTTTCTCAAGAAATGTGAATCTATTTAATACCAATTTTTTTGTCAAGAAAAATAATCAGTTCAAAAGGCATCTTTTGGGATACATTCTGGAGAAAGTATGCATTTGGCTAAACCTCCTGAAACTAATGGAAAACTATATAGCAGATTATTAATTGTGTTTTCCCTCCAAACAATTCTGAAATAAAAGAGGCTTTCTGATTAACCATAAACTACTTAATTTAAACATCCTTACTTTGCAATTGTTCTAATAAATGAGATTTATACCTCATCTGTTAGCGTGATTTTAAAAATTAAAAAAAGCCAAATTTCTTTTTAAAAATCTTAATACTTACTTTGGAATGAGAGAAAGCTGTCCAATGCTAGAATGGTGCCACACGGCATGTGCTAGGGCTAGCGTATAGCTGCAGCTCATCTCAGAGTAGGACTGATGACAAGCGGTGAAGTCAAAGAGGCGGAAGGGATAGCCAACCCACTCTGTTTCAGATGTCAGACTGGGACTGCTGATAACACCCACGATTCGATCATGAAGGACAATCCAGTATGGCTCCTTTAAAACCAAAGGAAAGCCTGGTGAGAAATATCACTCAAACAGGATTTGACCTCAAGTCTAAAATAACAGTGCTTTCTTATTCTTTAAAGTTTTCACTTAAATAGCTTGTGACTACGCAATGGAGATTTTGAATACCTCTGGGTGGCTTTGTAATTGGTCAGATTAAATCAATAACAACTTGGGAGACATGTCTGTGAGATAAAGAACTCCACGTATGTGTCTGTTCAGCTCATTTAATCCCCAAGTAGTAAACTGACCTTATAAAGAGTTACTATATAGATAACACCAGAACACATACATAATTCTAAAATAATTATAAGTATATTTTTTGGAGTGTCTAAAGAAGAATGATTCATAGAGGTGCATAATCAAACAAGTTTGGAGAGCACTGGGTTAGTCAACACTACTCAAAGATACCACAACAGGAAACTGTGTGGCGCTAACAAGGTGTGGAAGTCAGGGCAGGTGGACTTCCATGAGCTGGAGAAGTCAGGCAAGACTTCACTGTGGAAGGAGGATTTAACTAACAAAGACTTTAGAGAAGGCTTTAGAGAAGGCGCTAGAAGGAAGAAGGGCTCTGACACGTCTTATTCACCAACATATCAGAAGTACCTCAAAAATGTCTCAGCAAGCATTATTGGCATAAGTAAAAGGCTCCAAGTACATACAGGCTAAATGGCTAAAAAGCAGATGGGATTTGATGTTAAAACTAAGATTGGATAGGTAAGGTGGTATCAGAGGATGTGGAGACCTGTAAGTGAGATAGATATATTTCAATCTGATGTAGAAAGGCCAAAAATAAAAGTTACAATAGATTTTTTTAATTGTCAGAGGGGGGAGGGAGTAGGGACAGAGAAAGAAGAGAAAGAAAGAATGCACCCTCCAATGGAGTATGGTCACACTGCAATCCTTTTTCCTCCATTTCTCCATCCTGCCAAGATTTGGGGCACATATGCCCCATGTGTTTTTCAAGTAGCTGCGGTTCAAACTGGGGTTGGCCATGTGGGATCCAGCTTTCTATACCCAGCACTTAAATGCTACACTATGGGACTGACTCTATTACAGATTTTTTTCAAAAAGGAGTAATAATAGTAAAGACTTAAAAAATACAAAATACTACAAATTAATACAAAATTAACTTGTAAGATGTTCTTGCATGATGCATCCTATGTGTATCTTTCTCTTTTGGCTGACAAGGGATGGCTAGCTATATTTCACCATTAAGTACAAATTACAATTATTGACTCACTGGTAGGGCAGTGATGATCAAACCAATTGCATTCATCCATGCTGTAATGTTCTCTCTTGGCACTAAAGGTTGACTGCAAGTAAGGAAAAAAAAAAAAAAAAAAGAATACAAGTGTGAAATTATAAAAGCATTGTATATGGTTGACAATGAATCTTATTTTTGAGAACATACATAATTCAGAGAACTGACAACCTATTTGCTTCAATAAAACTAAGGATTGGACTGCTTTTTATTAAAGACTGTTATGATTTATTTATATATCTTCCCCGATCTTTATCCTCTACTTTGAGATCTTGAAAGACTGTCCTTAGTGCCATGCTAACACTGTTCCTAATTTAAATATCAAACAGCTGAGAGTATAAATATGAACAAACCCAGATCTTCATCCCATTACATTTATTTTAGAGACAAGACCTTTGGTAGACCAGGATATAGCTATTATCTGAGATGCACTGGCATTGGAACAACGGGTCTGTTTAATAACTTCAAACAAAATACCATGCTCTTTACATACACACACACACACACACACACACACACACACACACACATGACTTGTACTGTGGGATACATACCTTTTCAGAACAACGTTCAGAAGGGCGTTACCAACATCACCACCTGAAACTGCCAAGGCCATGAGCTCCACACATGTAACATGCAGAGCATGGGCAGCTGGGTTGGGAAACTCATTGAATCTCCAGTCGCAGTTTGGGAAGGGGCCAGGAGATTTGCCCGCCATAGGTACAGACAGTTAAAGCAGCAACGATTCGGTTATTCAGAGATTAATGACTCACATTTGTATAGTGCTCTACAGTTTTCAAAATGTCTCACATGTAAGCATCTCATTTAATTAACAATGTATCTGATTATAATCTGCCAAGAAGTTATTTATCTATAGTCAGAAAGATTAAGAGACAACACAAATGCAAAACAAATAAATTTGACATGACTAAAATGAATTGATAGTAACCATCTGACTGATCATAAGGTATAAATAGCTGACTTCACAGGTGGGTCCTTCCAACTGTGATTTATAAAAGCTACAAATGCAACCAAGATAACCCTAGGCTTCCTTAGCTTATTCCTTTAGTAGTTACAGGGTATTAATATAATAATTGCTTTCTAACAAGTCATATATTTACTTTAGGATATAAATTCTGTGCAGGAAAATAAGTCATGCTCATTTATGTAAAACTTCTCTATCTAGTAAATAGTAGTACAATATATAGACATTAAACATACAGTAGCATGAAATAAAACAAATATTAGCATAGCAGCCTTTCCATTAAAATTTTTTTTAAGTTGTGTTATGGTCTATCATTCATTCATTCATTCATTCATTTATTTTTGAGAGATTTTTGCTAAGGGTGTGTGCACTTGCTAGAGAGGCAGAGAGACAGAATGTGAAAAATGACCAACATCCCTGCCTGGGGATGATCATGCTGCAATCCCTTCTC
Source organism: Tupaia tana (assembly GCA_026018925.1). Classification (NCBI taxonomy): domain Eukaryota; kingdom Metazoa; phylum Chordata; class Mammalia; order Scandentia; family Tupaiidae; genus Tupaia; species Tupaia tana. The sequence goes on from JAKSZU010000002.1 coordinate 73,670,212, forward strand.
CATTCATTCTCCTCTCAGGATTTTGGGAAAGTATGCACACATGCCCAGAGTGAGTTTTAAGCCACCAGATCCAGGACTTGAATTGTGGTTGACCATGTGGGAGTTCAATGACATAACCTTTTTGACATCTGCTGGTCCCTTGTGTATTATTTAAAGCCTCAATATTCTCCAATAGCAATCAGATGCATATCCTATAATATACAGTATATTTATTTAGGAAGAGGACTTTTTCCTTTGAAACTAATCACCATAACATGTTTTTGAATATAAATTTTAATGGAGAGAATTTCAGCCTAACTGGCATGATGCTGCCAATTTAAGATTTTAAAACATTCACAGAGGTAAAAATAAAAATAATCCTTAAAAATCTGGAGCCTGAAATATATAAAAATATTACCTTGAAATGAAAAAAATATGTTCTCCTAAGTAAAGATACTGACATTTCTGGAAAGTTTGAAAATGACAACAAAAGGATATTGTCTACTAGCCTGCCAATCAATCTGCAGTAGTAGGAGTCATCTGGGACCCAAGGATTGTCTTCCCGTGCATTCATAGCACACTTCAGGTAAGTGTCACTTAGACACCAGCCCTGTGGTCGATTATCCTTGAGCGAGCCAATGATTGCATGGACGAGTTTTCGTTTGAGATATGCACGATCTCGCAGGTGCATTTCATAGTAGTGCAGGGTATTATATAGGTAAGTCACTGGACGATCTGCCAAGAAGAAAATGGTTCACCACAATGTTTAGTTGGTTACTGACAAATGTAAAAAACTTATCTTCTGTGTTCAAGACTACTGAAAAACAGCCTAGACTATGAAACTATTTTACGCATGGGCAATTGCATACAATGAAATTTTTCTTTTTAGAATTTTGCCATAAGACATGTGCACTTGCTGGAGACATAGAGAGAGTAAGAAATCATCCCCTAGGGGAGATGGCCATGCTGCAGTCTCTTCTCCTCCACTCTGCTCTCAGGATTGTGGGTATGTAAGCACACGTGCCTGGCATATCATCAAGTCAACGAGTCTGGAATTTGAATAGTGGAATCAGCCATGTGAGATCCAGCCCCTTAACCACCCTGCCACCTGCTGGCCCCTACAACGAATATTTTTAATCTTAGGGAAGGCAGGAAGTTTCTAATAATACATTTTTATTTAGGGATGTTCATACTCTGAGCTAGCAATTTCACTTCAAGAAAGTTATCTTACAAAATCAATACCTAGCAAGGAATGTCATTCCAACCCTGTATACACAAGCAAAAGATTAGAAACAGCCTAAATAGTCTGAAATAAGACACTGGTAAAGTAAATCATGGCATGTATGAAGCACCTCTTCAGATACAAATTAGATACAAACGATTAACCCTAACACACAAAAAAGGTGGGGGAAAAAACAAGGTATAAGAGAATATGTTAATTATATTTTATCTGAGTTAAAAAAAAAAAAAAAAAAAAAGTCCAGGAGGATAAATAAGAAAGTGGTGACAGTGGATGCCTGACTAGGTGGAGAACTGGAAGGGGACTAACAGCTTTTCGCTGTATACCTCTTGTACCAGGTACGTATCTTACCTAATCCAAAAGAAAAATGTTTTTAAAGAAATGCTCACTTGACCTTCATGCCTATTCCAACTATGCAACTCATAGTTTTGCTTTGGAAAAAGATAACCTTAGATTAATGACTAAGACCTTCCCAGACAAACAAGCTTTGTCCCCATGATGGCTGCTCCGGGACCTTTACGCTTCTGTCACTGTTCCCGTCATCCTCCACTTACAGTGCTTACAATGTAAGAGTTTTCTTTCTTCCAATATTCTGCCCATAACTAGCCAATCAAATCTTGTTCCTTCTTCCTTAACCATTTGCCCTTTTTTTCCCATTCTCAATGCTACCCTCTCTGTTTAGATACTAACCGTACATACTTCTCAGCCTGGCATTCAAGGTGCTCAATCTATACTCAGGTACAATTTCTTTTTCCAGCCTATTTTTAAAATTCCCTGGTAAGAATTTTCAGTTGAGTCCAGCAAGATACTTTTTCTTCAAATATGCCTTGCTTTGTCTGCCTCTGAGATTTTCATAGACTATCCCTTTGGCCTAGTATATTCTTTATTTTTTTTTTTTTCTGGTTATGCAATTCATATGTATCACAGTACACATTCTATCCATCCAGGAAGTGTGCCAAGGTGCATTTAGTTTACAGCAGCATCACTCTACTCTAACTCAAATTTTTATTCATATTTTATATTTTTATTTTATATTCATAGATATCATCCCATAGTTTTTAATCCTCAAAATACTTTTTAGAAGAACTGTAATAAAACCTTTAGAACCACTGTTACCACATTGTCATGCCTAGCCTACCTTTGTTCATAAAGGTATTAGATGGAATTAAAATGTGGAGCAGCTCACCATGAAATTTGTATAAGCCTCCTAGGTGATCCAGTAGAGTCTCTAGTGATTTGGATACTGGAAGCAGTTCTAAAAATCTGTGGATTACTATGTCAAATACTGGAAGGAATCGGAGACACACATTTCCAAAATAGATGGGAAGATAGGGAGACTGGATCTGGACAGGAGGATCAACCTGCTCTGCCAAGCCCTCAAAGTACAGCTTCTCTGGATATTTCTGTGGAAGGGAAGAGATGGTAACTATTTAGGGCATCTTTTTCTATTTTCCTAAAAAAGCAGAATAACACTTAACATATTATTTAGGCATTTATATTTTTATAAGGAAACATTTTAAATTATACTTTATCACACCATACTTCTTTAGTACTCACACTACTAAAATACTGGAGTCTGAATCTATTCTTTCAGAAACTCCTTGACCTTGAAGATATTTAGAGAGTTAACTTATTTCTATGCAGATCAGACAAAAAACAGTAGAACCACACAGAAGACAGACAAATCAATTAGCCAAAAGCCAACATATTAGGCTTTAAAAGGAATATTTGGAACACTAGTTAGAATTCGTACCTTGTGATAATTCATGTGCTTGGTATGCCAGTCGTTCTGTAGCCAGTGCTCTGGGGAATTTTCCTTCACAAAGTCACTTACTCGATTTCTAAAATCATTTGGTTTGAGCAACAGCAACTGAATTATGAAATAACAAACCTGGGCTTCATTTCCTTCATGACTACGCATGGCCTTTGGAGAACAGAAAAATTCTATGAAAATGTCCAACCTGTGCAAAGGCATGTGCTTTTGATTCTCTAAATTTTAATACAGTAGACTCTCCCTACCATTAGAATTTCTTTAGATGTTTAATCTACCCCAAACCAACTGTGCAGTATTCTCCAAACATATATGAGTGACCTTTTCTTGCCTATTTTTGACTCACCATTCTTTCAATTTGTAATGTCCACCTTTAATTTTTCATAATTTAACCTGCTCTTCAGGACCTCTCACCTACTTAGATGTGATCTCTCACTGTTTCCTAGCAATAGTTTCCCTGTATCTCTATTTTATCCTCTTATTTACTGAATTATGCACTTACCTTATTTCCCCTACTCTATTATAACTGCCTTTGTATCTATGTTACACAGTAAACAAGTTTACTGTTAATGAGCTATGCAAACTCAAATATCACCACCGTAGTATTTTCTTTCTCATTTTTCTTTATTTTTTTTTTTTAATTTAGCATTTTTTAGTCTGGTTCAGTGTTACTCCTCAAAATTTTGCCTGAAAATAAAGTCAGGAGAAAAAACACTTGGTGGATGTCGGGTGGCTACAAGAAACAATCAGTTATGGCCATGACTACTAAAATGTACAGAAATGGTAATACTAGCAAAGAAATACAGTGACTTCTTACTACTTCCTGTCACTTGTGGTAGTCTTTGAGAATCAGCTCAGTGTCTAATTACTAGTACTTTGAGAGTTTCACAAAACCAGGGCCAAATCTGTTTTATTAACTTCTGTGCAGTCCATGCATAGGACATAGTAGGTATTCAGTACATACTTACTGAATGAAGAAGTTGAGAGATTTCTAGTTTATTATAAAAGTGATAATAATGCTTAAGTACAGTTTAAGCCATTAATCGCTATAAAGCAATATAGAGTAGATCAGCACAAGATCTATTAGTCACACACCTTCATACAAAAGAGAACCAGAAAGTTTAGAAACGTATTTACTCTTACCAGGCAGAGAATTAATCTGTCCAATGTAACAATGTTGTACTTCCATACCATGTCATTAAGAATTTCTATGCATTTATTGAGCTGCTGACCCCCTGCTGACGTAGAGAACTCATAAACCAGGAAATCTGCAAATGTTCTCACATGGGCTACCAAGGCCCTGGCTCCAATTCTCTCTAATACTCTGGAAAGCAGAGGGTAAAAAATAAACTGTATTACTGTATGGATATAGTGATTTGCCAAATGGAATGCAAATCCAGGTTTTTGGCTTACCTATAGCCAATCTGATTAATATGATCTGTTTCCAGGAGCATTTTCCAGAGAAGACAAAGGAAGAGAGGAGGAGAGCCTTGCATGGAAAAGTGGGTAATGATGTCGTTTTCATTGCTCATTGATTTCCACTTCCTATACTCCTCCTCCACATTTTTCTTCAGATTAAAACGACTTTCTTGAGGTACATTATTTTGTTTGAAGAATGCCTAGAGGAAGACCAGACATTTATTTCATTGCTTATAGCAAAAGGAACACTGGATATAAAGTTAAGAAAGCAGGTCTAGACTTGATTCTGACATTCATTAGGTGATCTTGAGCAAATCAGTAATTAAGGCCTGAATTTCTCTAACTGGAAAATATGTAGGCTTGACTAGATTAACTCTAAGATCCCTTTCCTAGGTTCCCAAACAGAAATCCTTAACCAGTCTGAGTTCAAAGGTTTTTCACCCATCTGCTGATATTTCTGCAAACTATAAAGGGAAAAAAAAATTAAAATGCATGCATTCTTTGGTTACAGACTTCAGTGTTTCTGTAAGGAAAATCCATTATAATAGCCCAGTGATGGGATCCCAGAGTGGATCCCAGATCTGCAGTATCAGCACCTCCTGGGTATTACACCAAATGAAAATTTGCATGCCCTCTCCCAGATCTACTTCATCAGAGTTTTTGGCTGGAACCAGTAATCAGTATCTTATTTAGCAAGCCCTCCATGTGATGCTGAGAAGTTTGAGAAACACTGCTCCACCTCTGCTTGAAGTTAAGGTAAGTGGATGCTCATTAGGCTTTAAATTTTCTCTGAAAAGTAAAAGACAGATGAGGTTTACCTCTCCCCATATTATATAAACCAGATTTATATATATATTTTTTTGTGTGTGTGTGTGTGATTAAAATAACAAAAAAAAAAAAAACAGTTAAGAATAGCATATGTGTACTCTGTTAAGCTCTATGCAATTATATTTCTCTTCATTTAACTTCTGAGATAGAAAGGATTTTTCAGGTATATGTTAATAATTCCCATGAGTTTCTAAAACTGTCAACTATTTTTTCTTTTCTTTTTTTTCTTTTTTATTGCTAGAGGGCACATGTGCTCATCAGACAGAAGAGAGACAGAAAAAGAAAGGGAGAAAGCACTCATAGACATGCTACAATCCCTTTTCCTCTAGTTCTCTGTTTTGTCAGGATTTGAAGCATACATGCCCATCTGTCCAGCACGTTTTTCAGGTTGCCACGGCCAGGATTTTAACTGCAGTTGACCATGTAGAATATGACTCCCTTAACTACTAGCCTATGCTACTGGCCTTAAAATCGTAAACTATTAAGATGAAATGATTATAATTAAATGTTTAGAAACTTCTCCAGTCCTATAATAGGACAAGGGAACACTCAAATAATTTTGGAAATAATACTAAATATTAAAAAAAATAAATAAATGTTAATATTCTTCTACTGTCAGCAAGACTCTAACTCTCAAGAATAACACTGTGAAAGGCAAGAAGGATTTCATGTGTATTCGATATGTAATTAAAGACCAATTTACCTGTAGTGGGCCTGGAAAACAGCTCAGGGTATGGGAAGCCCAATTATGAGGAGTAAAATTCATGATGGTCTGAAGTATGTCTTTACACCATGTTCCCTGAATTGAATCAGAGCCTGTGAAAAAATCTAAACATAAACAAGTAGATGTAATCCAGATATAAATGACCGTGAACACAGCTCATAAAAGATACTGTAAGAAAGTCAAAAACAATTATATATAGAGAGAATTTCACTGCAGTGTATTCACTGTTGAGTCGTTTTCAGTTTAAGACCTGCATTTTCCTAGTTTATGAGTAATGTAGGCAATCGCACTAGTGAATATAAGCATAATTATTAAAAAGATGACAAAAAAGACATTTAGATTTTCTCTTTCCTTTTTTTTTTTTTTTTAGGTTACAGAGTACCAATATACACAGTAGCACAGGTCTACCCCATGTGCTTCATTTAGTTCACTCTGACAACGATTTACTAGTACTTTATTAAACCAAATAAAAGAATTTAAAAAGTAGACATCTTTTCTGGTGACTGAAGCAACTATACATTACAGGTATAAATTCCTAAATCAGAAGATTTATTTATGTAAAACAATATAGTTTAAGTTTACATAAATGTATTTTAGGCTTCTAACTTTAACGACAATTTTGTTAAAATAGCAGTTCTTAAAATGTGGTCTGTAGACCTCGAGAGTTCTTGATATCCCTTCAAAGATTAAATAAGGTCAAAGCTACTTAAATAATAACACTGAGATGCCACTGGCTTATTATGTTGAATACATGCATTGGGGGTACAAAAGCAATGATGGAGAAACTGCTGACCCTCAGCACAAATCAAACAGTGGGTGGCCTCGGATCATCCTAGTCCTAATAGCCATTTTATTCCTCACATGTGGTCTCAGTGGAAAAAAACCGAAGTGCCAGTCTCCCTTCAGAACATTGTTGATGAAACAGTAAAAATGATTAAATCTTGACCGTTAAGTGTACCTATTTTTAATACTCAGTGTGGCAAAATGGAATGCACAAAGCGCTCCAAAATATGTTGCTGTCTTAAGGAAAAGTACTTATGCAACTGAGCACTGAGTTAAATTAACTGCTTTGTTTTTTCCCATGGAATTCCAATCTTACTTGAATTTCTGGCAGAAAACTACATTTATTCAGACTTAGGCATTTAGCAGACATTTTTCTGAAAATTAATAAAAATGAGACTGTCACTTAAAGGAAAACAAATGACAATATCTTTCACCAATGATAAAGTTTGACCTTTCAAGTACAAATTAGAATTTTGAAAATTTATATCCACCACCTTTAGAATTGGTAGCTTTCCAAAATATGAGGCTTTTCTAATGAAATTTGTAGTGATAGTAACAAGTGTAATTTTCTGATACTATAAAATGAAAGTGTCAACATTTATTTGATATTCATAACTCAATGAACCAATATAGTTCAAATGAGCAACATCATGAAGTTATGGAATATGCACACATTGAAAAATTCATTAAATGTACAAAATGGGTGGATTATAATATAATAAAGTACAAGAAGTTCACTGATAGGATTTTGGATTCCACATTTAACTTTTAAGGAACTCCCACTTGTCGAATTTTAGTGTGATATCAAAGAATATTCATAATTATCTGAAAAGCCTATTCAAATATTCCTTCCTTTTCTAACCTCATATCTTTGTGAGGCCATTTCTTCACTAACTTCAACTAAGATAATATTTAAATATTGCAGGGGACTAAATATAGAAGCAGATATGTGAACCCAGCTACCTTCCTTTACAGCAGACATTAGAAAGAGGTAAAAATACAAAAAAATAACTCCTTATTAAAATTTTGTTTTCAAAAATAAGCTTTTATAAAAAAGAATTATTTATTTAATTTTATTTGTTATTATTATTTAATTTGCTATAGGGCACATGTGCTCCCCAGGGAGAGACAGACAGACACAGAAGGAAAGTGAGAAACCCAGCTGCCAGGTCTGAGACTCTGAACTATGGCAGTTGGCCATGTGGGATTCAGTCTCCTTAGCCTCCATGCCAATTACTGGCCCCAATAACTGGTGTTTCTTTTAGCTGCTATTCTCACAGACCAGGAGAATCACAGCACACTTGGACTTGTCTGTTTTGTCGGCGGTCACATATTTATGTACCTGTTACGTGAGTTGCTCTAGCTAAGGTCAGTATCAAGGCTCGGTTCAGTTCTTCAGATTCTGCTGACAGCACTGTTTTAGGATCACTGAGGAAGCGTGTGAACTGTGGCTGCACCTCCGAGCTGCCTAATGCTGTGATGAGCCTGAGTGCGGTGCTCTCAACACTAGAAGATGGGAGAAAAAAACATGTGAAATAGTTGCATATAAAATTCAGAACTATGGAGTTAAATCTAATTCTAGATTGATTACAATGAAAGAGCATGCAAACTATGATTTTCCTCCCTTGATTAAAATAAAACCTCTTTTGTGTGAAAAGGAACATTTCTTTAAGAAACCCGAGGTGCTATCCTTCATAGTGAAAAGTATACATTTGAAAGATTGATTTTAGCCTATACGACTAAAACACTTCACTTGGATATACAGCTTTTCAAAAATTACATTTTGCATCTGAAATGTATTTTCACTTACAGTAAAAACAAAATGATATTCTACTTTGACCATAATCTGAAGTGTATTTATGTCCAGCATTCTAAAGGGCTAAACTAGAACACAATAAAGGCCTTAGAAGTATGGATTCTCAGTTCAAAGACCCAAAAGCGAGGATTCAATTATTTTAATCAGCTTCTATTTAAAAAGCTGAGTACTCCTATATAAACAAAATACTTTATAAGTAGAGTTGTTTTATGACAAGTGAAGAAAAATTAAAAGGTAAAGGAACGGAGTTCTCTAACAAAGCTTCTAATAGACCTTATGGAAAGAGACTTTGATGAGCTCACCAAAGATGGAGTTGGTTCTGGTTAGTTTGTGCAACTGCAGCCAGAGTATGAAGATGACTGAGGAGCTGAACTCGGTAATGAGGCTGAATGTGGTGCATCCTATAGCTGAACATCTCGAGGAGTGTATGTAAGATCCCCCATGCATGAGACTTGAAAACAGTTGGCAAAAGCTGACCTGTGGAAAGAAGACAGTTTAAAGAATTAATTCTTAAAATCTATGCATTAAAAGGACTTAAAAGAAAGTCATATTCATTAAAACTTAGTAAAAATTTGATTGTGAAAATACACACAAATACATACACAAATATTCTCCACATTTTCTACTTTAATAGTAAGGGGAAAAAATCCAGATCCTGGGCCAGTCAGCAGTATGGTAGTTAGGGTGACTGGATCCCACACAGCTAACAGCATGGTTTGAGTCCCGGACCCAGTGGTTTGGAAAACATGCTGGGTACCTGTGTTTGTATGCAAAATCCCAAGAGAAGAACAGAGAAGGGACTGTGGTGTGGCCAAGCCCCCTGGGGGGGAGTGATTTCTCATCTTCCTTCTCTCTCTCTCTCTACCTTTTTCTGGCAAGTGCTCATACCCTATGGCAAACAAAAAAATAAATCCAGATCCTAACTATAAAACTGAGTTTGTTTTTCTTCCCCTGGAATTTGACAAATGATACTCAAGTTCATCGGGACAAATAAAATGAGACAAGATACGTATATTAAAAAATTCTAATCTTTCTCACTTCTCAGTTGTCTTTTTAATTATTTTTAGAAAGTTAATGTTCTCAACTTTCTCAAGTATGAGGCTCGTTTGTTTTTTTTTTTTCCTTGAGATTTTTGTTACAGGTTGCCTCTCTCGCCAGAGAGAGAAACAGAGAGACAGAGACAGAAAGTGAGAAATCATTCCACCAGGGTGGATGGTCACGCTGCAATCTCGTCTTCATTTTCCTCTCAGGGTTTTGGGTATGCATACACATGCACCCGGTGTGAGTTTTGAGCCGCTGGGTTTGGGACTCAAATCGTGGTTGACTATGAGGGAGTCCAGCGATGTAACCATTACATCATTTGCTGGTTCCTGAAGTTCACTTTTTTCAATCTTTACTTCACGATATACACACACACACACACACAGTTACCTTCCACAGAGTTTCACCATACCATGATCCTCCCCGCCCCCCCAGCATTTCAGCTGGCCACAATCATGGAGCACTGACATTTTGGTGGCCTAAGATCCAAACCCAGGGTTTCCCTTATGACTCAAGCACTGTCCCACTATGTATACCACCATGGCTGTGCCAAGGTTCACTTTTTAATACAAAAAATTGTATCACGTTTGCCCTTGTGCTCTCCTCCTTCCCAAGAAAGTTTTAATTGATTTTCCATTATCTGGGAAGAAGAGTTACAGTGATTAAAAGTAAAATTATACTGCATTAGTGTAAAATGACAACCACCGCAAATCAGAAAAACACTTTCATACTGGGACCAGCAGTTAGCATAATGGCTACGTTGCTGGACTCCCACGTAGTCGTCTGCGGCTCACGTCCCGGACCCGGTGGCTTAAAACTCACGCTGGGTGCGTGTGCGTGTGTGCCCAAGATCCCGAGAGGAGAATGGAGGAGAAGGGATTGCGGCGTGGCCATCCCCCCTGGGGGGTGATTTCTCGCTTTCTGTCTCTCTGTCTGTCTCTGTCTGTCTGGCGAGCGCACGCGCCCTATAGCAAAATACTTCTCAAAAAACAAAAACAAAAACAAAAACAAAACAAAAAAACACTTTCATACTAGAAAATATCTACTCTCTGAAATGAATAACTAATAGACATTAATACATGTCTTTAGCAATGGAAGGAAACCTCTCCATTACCAGTCAGACTTAGGACTCATCAGAAGACAACATGGCTGCTTAGGACAAAATCCATTTGAATGAGGACAGAGACTCCATTTACCCTGCTCACTGCACACCAAACACCTAGCATATTACCCTTTTTCATCATTTTACTTAAAACCCAGCCCACTCTTCTGACCCTCACATTTCCTCCTATCCATATTTTTTGCAGTATTTTTCTCTGTAACATGCATCCCCTGACAAACTGCGTGTCATTTTTATTTGCTTTACTGTCTGCCCTCCTCATTAACAATAGAAGCTCCAAGTGGCGGTGACACATTCACTGTGTATCCCCAACACCTAGAATACCTGCTGAATTAGTAAATGGGTTACTGGTTATAAACAGCAGAAAGTCCTCTCTTACTGATAAATCCTTTGATGCCCAAAGATTCTATTTCCATATAGACCAATAAACGACTGTAAGTTTCCACTAGGGCTGGAGCCAAGGCCACACTGGACTTTGCATGAGCAAGTTTTATCACCCTGGTTGCAATGCTGTGAATAAGGCTGAGAAAAAAAAAAGGAAAGAAAACAAAAATCTGTAGTTTTGCCATAAATACCGAAGTTACTTATAGCTACCTCTGTATAAACCATACACAGAACTTAAATCATTCAGATGGAGCTAATTCATTCGATGCATTTCAGTTGTATAGGACCGTTGGTAACAATGCACTGCACAATCTGACACTAATTCTGGTTCCTATCGTGCTTTCAACATGCACCTGTTTCTCTCCATTCATGGAAAAACAAATGTTGAGTACAACTCATAAGTGTATGCTTGCATGATTTTAGTCTGTTTTTCTTTTTTAAATAGGTAACCGAATGTATTTGAAAATGGAGTAACTTTTGTCACAGAATTACTCAAATCACTGAAATGTTAGGTTCTAACAGGGCTTCACTCAAATCTGTCATTCATCCAAGTAAAGGACACACATGATTTTTTTAGTGTTCACTATCTGAAAACAAAACAAAACAAAACAAAAAACAAACAAACAAAAAAAAAACATGGCTTTCCTAGAATGGATGGCCATCTGAAATTCCACAGGTGCATTCTCTTTGGCAGACAAAAAGAATGTTTAAATATGAATCAGTACTTCAGGCTGAGAGACTGGAAATAAACATCTGTAATTCTAGCTCTTCTCAAGGATTTGTGGAAAATCTAGCTATACTGGTCTGCATTCTTACACACAGAAGTTGATGGGCCCCACGTGCCTCAGGAGGCGCAGTGACCTGGCCTCCTATGAGCCAGTGCCAGGCTTCAGTCATCGATGTCCTCACTCTGTCTCCTCAGGGCACTTGAGGTTCTAGAATCACACCCAATAGGGTCTTTTTTGACTTTTAGAAACCATAATGACAATTTGAAAAGTACCAATATGTGTCATCGATGCAGCAAAAGTCATACCACTTTCATGTTCCTGGACTCAGTTATTCCCCTTTTAGCACATTATTTAATGAAAATGTAATTATGAATGAGTGCAAAGATAGCCATAAGACAGTTTTCATAGCTATCTTTACAACAGCAACAACTTCGATGTCCAACAAGGTGGAACTGGCTAAACAATCGTATGCAGTCACACAAACAATTTCTTTGTAATAGTTTTAAAAAAAACCAAGATTTTGAAGAACACTGAACCTAAAAAGGTGTTTGACTGATTATTATGAGGAAAGGGTTATAAAACACCATTTTGGTACAGGCCCATTTTTGTCAAAACAAAACAATACATGTGCCAGCCCCAGAGCCTCGTGGTTAAGGAAACTGGGTCCCACATGGCCAGTCATGGTTTGAATTCTGGCCCCAGTTACTTGAAAAATATGTTGGGCACATGTCCATATATGTCTAACATCCTGACAGGATGAAGAAATGGAGGAGAAGAGATTGCAGTGTGACAATGACCTATTGGGGGATGTTTCTGTCTCCTCCCCCCAATTTTTCTAGCAAGTGCATGTGCTCTCTGGAAATATTTAAAAAATTACAAAACCATAAATTCATATACTTATTCACAGGAAATATCTGCAAAAAGTTTTACAATGCTTATCTCCCATGGAAATAAGATTATGGCAAATATTTTGTTTAGGCTTATTTATATATTCTAGAACTCATATAATAATAATATTAATTTACAGAACAAATTAATTCTAATTACTTTTTAAAAATATACCTGGCCATAAATATTTAATTTATACATATAAAATCATGAAATCTAGGTCTATAATATATTAATATCAATTCCCTGACATAGGGACAAGTAAGTAAAAAGAACACACCTCATTTTGGCATGAACTGTCAATGAATCCAAGAGGTTCATAGGTAAGGGAGTAATAGATCCTGATGCCAAGCAGTTCGTTCCAGGCAGAGGTACCCTCATAATTCCATTTCCATAAATAGTTTCCACCAGAGCTCCCATGGGTAATGTAAAGCATTCTGAATTTGTAGAGTATGCATTACACAACAGAGCAATCTTGTAGTCATTCATCTGTAAGCTTTTATTTCTCAGACTCTGTTGTAGGAACCTAAAAATTCACATTCCATTAAATAAAAAAAATGCAAGTAATTTCTATAAAGTTCATTTGCATTGTTTTAGAAGTTCAATTTTCTACAACTACCTATTAATACAGGTTGAATATCTCTCATCCAAAATGCTTAGAACCAGAAGTACTTCAAATTTCAGAGTTTGAAACATTCGCGTATCATTTGCCACCCTCCTCGGGGGTGATTTCTCATTTTCCCTTTCTCTATCTCTGTCTCTCCGGTGACTGCATATACCCTAAGGCAACATCTCTCCCCAAAACAAACAAACAAACAAACAAACAAAAAAAAAAACCTTTGGGGACAGGTGGCATGATGGTTAAGGCACTGGACACCCACATGATCAAGAGTGGTTCGAGACCTGGCAGCTTGTTCTCTCCCCTTTCCCTCTCTCTCTTTCTGGTGAGTACATGTTCCCCATAGCAAATTAAAAAAAAATAATAATAATAAATAAAATTTAATAAATTATTCTTAAAAAAAAAAAAAAAAGGACAGCCGAATGAAATATGAATACTCACTACCCTACGATCTCCTATGAAGAGATTTGGCAGTCCTTTTCAGAAACTCTAGATGGAGTTCAGCTATTCCTAACACCCTAGACTGACACACAGTCTTAACTAGCAGTGGCATCTTAGACTCATCACAGCTTTGGAAACGATTTAAGGGAGCATGCCAGCCAGACCTGTTATACAAATCGCAGCACCAGCAGAGTGAGAGATACATACTTCAGTTAGATGATGCTCAGGTTCTAAGCACTTGAGAAATTCTGAAACATTTTCAAGTTACTAAAAATATGCTTTGATAACAGTAATAACTAAGACATTACACGTAAAAATAAAGACCAGCCTTGTAAATAAAAAATTTAAACCTACACCTATAGGAAGGAATCAATCAATCTCCTTACTGTTTTCTGATGCAGGCACTGGTCAGTTTCTCTTGTTATGATATATACGTGAATATTCACCCTTACCTCCAGTGGGTGTGAGGAGATTTCTCAACTTCACACAAATATCAGGGCCAATCTTGATCTACCACCTAGTGTTTACTATTTAACTGTCAAACAACAAATAACTTACTCATGGTGAAGATTTAGGGAATGAGGTATTGGAATCTGCAGCTTGGAATTGTCATTCTGAGCTTTCCTATTGAGATGAATCCAAATACATGTCATTGCAAAGGCATGAGTTGACTGAGGTTTGTTAATATCAGGAACTGGGATACACTGAAAAGATAATGATTTACATATTAGACGAAACGGCAGAATTAAATAATGATATGTATGTGGTGGATCTTCAAAAGTTCATGGAAAATCCATATTATGAAAAAACCTTGCATGAATTAAAAAATTTTTGCACCAATATAAATTAATATTTTAATTTCATTTTCCACAAATTTTTGAAATTCCTCCATATTTTAGTGATACATTTCTGATAAATTATCTTTCTAAAATAGTCTCTTAATTTAGCCTATTTAAATGGTTCTTTAAGTATTCAATAATACAAATCAGGAGGTTCTAACAATCATAAACTTTTGAAACTATTACAAGACTTTTTTTTCAATTGCCAAAAGATACATACTTTCACCAGAGAGAAAAAGCTCTTCTCAATAGGGTGTCATTGCACTGCAATTTCTTTACTGCAATTCTGTCCTGTCAAGATTTGGGGTACATGTGTATGTGCACACACAAATACCCCTGGTGTGTCTTTCTAGACATCGAGGCCATGACTTAACTGCAGTTGGCCATGTGGGATCTGGCTCCCTTAACCAGTAGCCTGTGGCATTAGTTCTATAATATTTTACTTGTCATATTTTTATTTTCCAAGTAAGCGACAGAAATTCACAAGTACCTAGTTAAGGTTTCTGACCAACACAGAGCATTCTCAAACAAAAAACATTTAAAAATTTTATTTTAAAAACTTCATTATTAAATCTTACATCTTAAATGTGATAAATACACTAAAAGCATATAGACTTTCTAAGACCAGTATAAATATGCTTTTAAACAAATACTTAATTTTAATTAACAAGTAATCATTTTAATTATTGTGGGAGTATATGATTTTATAGTACAAGAATACAGCAGGTCATTACACATTCAGGGTATTTATTCAGGTATTTATTATTTATTATATTTAGCACACCCATCAACCATTTGCCATTATTTGTGTTAGGAACATTCAAAATCCTTCCTGTAAGCTAGAGTTCAGATCCAAAGCAAGTTGTTGCCATTTATATTCTTCCCACTGTATCTTCTAATTCTAGACATTCTTATCTATCTGTGACTTTACTTCTGTTAATTGGCATTCCCCTATTCCTGCCCCTCTCCCACCACATCAGCTTCCAGAAGTCATTCCTTATTCTTCTATCTCTATGAGATGTTTTCAACTTTCACATCATATGTGCTTTCCACAAACACATAAAAATCAAAGAAATATGCAATCTGAAGGACTATCATTAAACATATTGAATACAGATGTGTGCAATGCTATGAATGTCTGGAATTTGCTTTCAAACTGTCAAGCAATATGACTGAAGCTGGGGCAGACTGTGCTATTAAGACCCTGTTGTGTGTGCACAGTCTCTTTCTCTCTGGCTTGTGAGAGAAAGGAGAAAAGAAACTTAAAAATGAATAAAACTGTCCAGCAATAACAAAAAAGATAAGGAGGAAGGATGAAATAATGACATTTCTTGGTGACAGGAATACATGGGTTTACCTTTCTATTTGCTCTACTATTTGTGGGTGCTTAACGTTTTCCATAATAAAATGTTTCTAAAAAATGGCAATTATCAAAACATAATCACCTTTTATTCAATCGTTATATAACGAAACACTTGAGCTGGGGCACTTTTTACAACTGTAGACCTACTTAGAATATAGAGAAAGAGCTACCATACTATATATTAAATTGTAATTTAGGAAAAATTTTACAAATAATCTAGCTCAATGTCTTCATTTTACATATGAGTAAACTAATATCAAAAGATACTGAATGCCCATCCCATAATCATGGTCAATTGGAGAACTGGGAAAAGAACTCATTCAAAGCCAGCACTCACAAAATTGTGGTAAAATCCTTAAATATTAATTAGACATAATTCACTGATCATATTGTTAACTATTCAGTAAAACTTACTTCTTTTTCTGGATACAGCAAATCAAAGAGCTTCATGACAGGCAGAAAATCAGCTAGTGCATTTTTCTGAATACTTCCAGAAATGAATTGCAAGAGAACCCACATCAGATGATCTCTGCCTTTAATCAATCCTCGCCCTGCTAACTGTAAAAGATGTTTAAATATACATATACACACAGTTATTCTATAATGTACATGGAGAAAGTTTTGGGGTTTTTTATGTTTTTTTTTTTTTAAACAAGTGGAGAAATTCTGAAAGTTAGCATCTAACTTTGGTACTTAGTAATTACTTAATTTCAATTCAAGACAAACCACACAAAATCTAATATGCTGAATATAATTAAATCGATCATGTCTGCATGAGAATCAATTTAGTATGGAATGGTTCTTTTTTTTTTTTTTCCCATTTGCCAGAGGGCACATGTACTCTCCAGAGAGAGACAGAGAGGGAATGTGAGAAAGCACCACCACCAACCATGGGAAATGGTTATGCCACAATCCCTTCTTCTCTCTTTTTCCTTCCTTTCAAATCTCGGGCATGCACACACAAGCACTTGGTATGTTTCTCAAGCCACTGGGCCCAAGACTCAAACCATGCCGTTGGTCATGTAGGATGCAGCGGCTTTAACTATCTTGCCATGGGCTGGCCCTAGCATGGGATAATTCTTTAAAACATCTTATCAAAGCATAAGGAATAATTTTATTATACCAACAGGATTTAAAAATTTTTTGTTAAACCCTCAAGAACTGGTATTATAAAATATCATTCCTGCTTTCTTATAAACTGCAACATTAGTAGAGGAGGAATAGTGAGTGAAAGGATTTTAAAAACTGTCAGGAAGGAATGCCCCACATATAATTCACCTGTAGAGATGTTAGACACAATAACATTTATTTTATTCCCATTCAACTGTTCTAAAAACTTGGTGACTGAAACCAACTCTTCCCCTAAATGTACCCTTCCACGTGTCTCCCTTTGTTGGCGTCATGGTTCTATCCTATTTTGTACCAAGCAGAAACAGTGAGCAAGCCTTGACTCCCATTACTCCCTCTGTTATCTGTCCACCACTTAGTTCTGTTTAATCTCCTCACCACAGCTGGTTGGTCTCTGGCTCCTCCTCTCTGTCCTGGTTTAAGCCTTCAGTACCTTTCATCTAGTTCATTGCAAGATCTCCTTCACTCATTTCCTTGCCTCTGGTTTTGCCCTATCCATCTCTGTAACACCATCTTCCTCTTTGTGGCCACTAAAAGTAATTTGACCAACTTGTATGTGATACAATTATTCCCGACTACATTGCCTCCAAAAATAAATTTTAAACCGAGAATAAACAAGTGGCCCTATAAAGTCGCCCAAGTCTACCCTTGCTTTCCTGCCTTCCTCATCTCACCAAAATCTTTATATTTTTCTTTACAGTTCTCACACGTCTCTATTCCTTTCTAAATAATGATCTTATCGCTAGAGAAGCTTTCTCCTATTTTCTCTTGGCAAATTTCTATTTGTTCTTCAAGTATTAGCCTAAATGGCTCTTTGGTAGAACCATTCTTGATGTCTTTGATAGGGACTACTGCCTTCCAATTTACTGCAGGGAAACATGCTTCCATTACAATTATTATATTCCATCAAATTATTTATACATACATCTTCCCCTCCAGTGAGGGGTTCACTGAGGGTACCACAGTACCTTTTATTTTGTATTCCACGGTCTTTGCACTGTGAATATGTAAAATTAGTGACTAAACCCAGTTTTTGAAGTAACAAGGAGGGACCAGCAGTTAGCGTAATGGCTATGTCGCTGGACTCCCACGTAGTCGACCGCGGTTCGAGTCCCGGACCCGGCGGCTTAAACTCACACCGGGCGCGTGTGCGTGCGTGCCTGAGATCCCGAGAGGAGAATGGAGGAGAAGGGATTGCGGCGTGGCCATACCCCCTGGGGGGTGATTTCCTGCTTTCTATCTCTCTGTCTCTCTCTGTTTGTCTGGTGAGCGCACGCGCCCTATAGCAAAAACCTCTCCAAAAAAAGAAAAAAAAAAAAAAAAAAAAAAAGAAGTAACAAGGAAATGAATAGTTACAGTATAAAAGCACTGAACGAGACAGAAATCAGGGCTCAGAACTTCTGCCACTAGGCAATACCAAAAACACTAATCTACAGGTGGAGTTGCTCTGACCAAAATGTTCAGCACATACCTTCTGATGAAGAGAAAGGACCATGTGTGGAAAACTTGCAAACTGGAAAAGCACAAAGAAAATGAGCTGGCTTGAGAGATGCTGCCAGAGGAGTTGGCTCGTCCCCCCGTCATCAAACTTCTCCTCCGTCTCTGACCGTTCCATGGCGTAAACCACCAGGTCCACCAGCTGGTCCTCCAGCACAGGGCAGCGCTGCTTGTGCTGTAGGGCAGAGATTAAACACAGTATTCCGCAGGCCTCCAGGTTAGTTTTAGAAGTTACCAGTTAACGGGCATTAATTGTAACAAGAGGCTGAGAAGCATGGAATGACGTTGAACTTAAGAAGTTAAGGTTAGATCGAGTCAATTAAAGCTGCACCATGTTACATTATCGCAGAGAGTGAGTATCACAAAAAAGAAACACGAAAAATATATACTTCTTATTCTTCAGGCCTCCCACAAAACAGATTTCCCACTAACTTTTGACTTCCACTATGGACATCACTGTTACAGTTTGATAAAAAACACTGAATAGTCAAAAGTTTGTTTTTCACTCTTTGAAAAAGAGTGTTTTAAAGGCATATAAAATGGTGACAGCAGTATTAGTTTTGTACTCTAACTCAAAAGATGAAAAAAGATGGATTTCCAGGGATTGAATGCTGAGATAAAACATGTCTGAATCTATTTATTTTCAAGTAACCACCACGAGTTTACACTAACTTCCTATACAGAGGTACACCTAAATGCTGTCAGTTTACTCAATTTCTATTTTCCAATGTGTGGTATTGCTCCCGATACTGGAATGAACATTTTTTCAAAAATTAAAAAAAAAAAATTCTTGATGCTAATCTCCTATTCCCCCCTTGGAAGACAAACATAATGCAGCTTTAATTTTAAAATTAGACCACTTAAAAATCTAAAACAAGAAAAAGAATTGAGTTTAAACACTAAAAATGAAAATGCAACTTCCCTTTCTAGAGGCAAAAAGATTTGTGCTTTTAAAAGTGATTTTTAAAATACACTTTTACCAAAGAAATACATTAAGCCACATTTTAAGCCATTTTCATATTTCCTTTATAAATACGTTATATGAGGCAGTTGGAAGCCTTTCTAGTGAATACGATTAACTAATATAGATGTTTCCCTCTAAACTTTAGATGTGATTATCAGTCTTTTGCCATGAAAAAGGGATATGGTTTCTTTAAATTTAGGGGAAAAATGCAAAATGGGGACAAATTTGGAAATAAACAAAACATAATGAGTAGCACCCCCTCTTCTGCATGCTCTTTGCCAGCTCCAAACTTTGAAAGCTCCAATATGGCTGCACTTTCTTAAAGCATGCAAATAAAACAAACATCTACCCAAAATGGTAAGCATCATATTTTCATATCTTCTCCAAAAACACAATGCCATGATCACAGTTTGACCACATTACAGGTTTACAAAGAGCAATATTAACACCACCGGTTGAGACTACAGTACTTTTCCTCCGAATGTAATTATTATTATGAAGCAGAGCAAAGTGCAACAGACAACACTACAGACTAGTTCTTAAATCAGCATGCAAAACTACTGTGTACAGGGCTTGAAATTCACTAGTTCTGCCAACCACCAACAACCTAAGAAATGTGTCAGACAACACAAATTTAGAGTGAGATCATTCAAAGTATACAAGAGTCAGAAAAATTTGTGAAAAGAAGTAAAGCCAGGATTTCCAGTAGGAATTTTTCACTAGTGATGGGAATTTGCCGCTAGTTTGGGAACTAATCAATTTGTCATCTATTTATCCATCCATAATGGTTTTCCAGCAGTCTGCTTCAGGAAAAAAGAGAAAACTAAGTAAAATTGGGTTTTAACACCTGAATCGCTTTGGAGTTTCCCTTTTCAGTATTATCTATTTGTTTTAAACAACTGGATTTTCACCCATGTATTTTTAGGTGTGTAATGATGGCCATATAGTTAATGATTTAAAGAGGAAAGCCAAAAATATTAATATTTTGACAAAGCAAGAACTGGGAAATTTACAATTAAAGTTGATGGTCTTTCAATTTATGGCACAGCTCAATTAGATTCCCAGATTTTATGTCAAGAATTAGGTCAGGAACCTATATGGTACCTAATGCTCTGGAATCCAGTGGTGGTAGAATGCCTATCAGGATTAATGACAATAAATTTCCCAGGTGTTTTTGGTTAAAACCAAGGATATTTCTAAAACCAAGCTTGAAGATACCTTAATCATGTTCGTTTGTCAATTTTTTAAATATAAAAACATTAAAATTTAAAATATAAAATGATCTGTACTGCTAACTATTTTAGAATAATAATGTTTACCTTTAGTTTTTAAAAGACAGGTACATTAAAATTAAGACTCCCTGCCATAAAGCAGATTGTGTTACAAAATGGAACAAACAAACATTTGTTAAGCAGTTTAATGAACTACAAATAAAAGTTAATTGTCAATAACTAAGCTATAATAATTCTGTAAGCTAATGGGCTTAAGCTTATGGGCTATTCATATCTTGCTTTCTGAAAGCTTTGGTAAACTGAGGACTTCCAAACACTGGCATATCAAAGCTAAATTTGTTAGTTTATATTAGATCTATACATGTACTTATTTAAAACATGTTTTAACAATAAGAATATCTAACCCCAATATTTTAACAATTTTATTTCTATGTAATAGCCCAAACT
The DNA here is from genome assembly GCA_026018925.1 of Tupaia tana. Lineage (NCBI taxonomy): Eukaryota > Metazoa > Chordata > Mammalia > Scandentia > Tupaiidae > Tupaia > Tupaia tana. The sequence continues at coordinate 73,691,463 of JAKSZU010000002.1, forward strand.
ATGCTAGAACCGTATTTAAAATTTTCAGTTTTGGTAAAAACTCATAATCAGGCACAAGGCATTAACAGAAGCATTAATAGTAAGTCCCCCCCACCAGACCTCTGATTCCATCCACCACTATTTCAAATGGCAAATAACCCTTTCCAATCTTTGTTTTCCATATTCTATAGAGGGGCACCTGACACGTCTCATGTAACAGTTCTGATACTGCTTTTGCAGTGAAATGTTAAGCTTAGGTGAGCTTAACTTAATTTTAAATCATTCTTCCAGTGCTATAAATCAATTTTAAAGTGATACCTACTCAGGACAAGTCAGGAAGAAAAATTTTTTAATGTAATTTATTATGTTCTCTGCTTTAACTGAGAAAGCTGCCAATCAGAAAGAAATAGAACCCTATGCCAGTTAACACACTTCCAATGGTGTCTTCCAGAGGTATTTTGAAATAACTGCAAGTTTTGTCAAAGGGAAAGTGAGTGATATTGACTGTAGTTTCGCTGTCAAATGGTAGTCTATGTTCATACTCTATCACCTAAGAGCTTGAGGAGGATACTGATTTGTAACGCTTTTATTCAGCTGAAAGAGTAAAACCCTTTTGTAAACACCCAGAGCAGGAGTTTTCTTTCCACTGTGAGTTTAAGTCCAACACTTCATCTTACTGGTCAGAGAACCAGGCTATTTATGACCTCCTGAACATGACCAATTTTAGGCTAAAATATAGCCCAATTCCTACTGGAAAATGAATACAGACAGCACTTACAAAGGTTCCAAGCTTTAAGTAAATTATTGCGTTGCTAGAGAAAGGACAAGAAAGTATAGTGCAGGACGCAGTTCTATAGTGACAGAAGATGTGGTAAGATGACTTCGTTACTTTTAATCATATGTTTCTTAAGCTACGTGTTCTCATGTTCTACTCTATGTTTCAGTAGGTAAAAATAATATATCAAGTCAAGCCTATTACCTTCCATCTATGAGTCCCCTCACTACAGAGTTTTCTATGAAAACAATTACTGATGAAGTGTGAATTTTTTGACAATGTTTACACTACAGTGGGACCGATACTAATAATGTTCTGTCAGCATTTCCATTATAAACTTCATTTTTTATGGATTTATGTCTTAGTCATAAACTTTTTTTAGGTTGAAACTTGTTATTGAAATGATCAGATCTGAAATACTCTTCTTTGAGTTTCTGTCAATTTCTAGTTTAAGAAGAGCTGCCCCCAAAAGAAAAAAGCTAAGAATAGCTAAGGATATTCAGGGGAAGGTACTCGCAGCTCAAATGACCACAGGTGCATTTATCCACCAAACTAAAAAAATCGAATCCAATATGACTTAAAGTTCATTGCAAAAATTAGTTTCAAAACATAGCATGAAGCATTCTTTCAAAGTTAACTGAATACTTACCTCTAAGTCAAGTGAAAGTTGATCAGAATTAATGACTTGATATTTAAGATGTCAAATTGACAGATTATATGAGGTTAACTGTCAGATACTCTAGTGTGAAGCAGTTTCAGTTTCACATGTACAAAGGCTTGTCCAAACAAGGAAAGTTGGTAAATTTTTCAGAAGAAAAAACTTAAAGTAATAAAAGAGATACTGCTACTAGGGTGAGGTTTGGCATGCAAAGTTTCAACACTGAGCAAGTTTTATGGCCAAGCTATATGTCCTTAAAAATAGGGCTTTATAAATGGAAGCACTGGCACAACCTTCACTATAGTATTGCAAACAGTAACGCTATTTTATATATCCTAGACAAGAACGTCTTTTTAAAATCAAAAAGGTGGTCTATTTTAACATGTTGGGCTCAAAAATGTTTAACAAAAATAATTGGAACCACTACTTTGCTTAAAATCTCAAAGGTGAAAAGTCCTGGAACAGACTTGGGACTGAATAAGAGTTTGGTTTATAAAGTTTGGCCATAGTGTTTTTTTCCCACCATAGGTGAGCTTCGACTGAGAAGAACTCACTCTAGAAGGAGGGCACTTCTGGCAAAGACTGACAAAGAAGGGTGTTTGTCAAGCAGGTGTGGGGTCATAAGAGTGTGACATTTCTTAGTCAATCCCCATGTTTCCAAAAAAGCCTTCCCTGTATAGTTTACCACTCCAACTTTTAAAAGCAGCGTATCTCTATTATTTTTCTCTTGTTTATTTTTAATTTGTTTTCATTTTAGGCAAGGCAACATAAGTATTTGTTGTTGTTGTTTATTTGTGTTAATTGTCTGGAAAGATAAAGGCCACCACAAATCTTTCCATCTATGAAAATTCTATCAGGCTAGCTTTAGCCCTAAAATATGAAAAACAGTAAAATGGAGTGGGAAGGAAAAGAAACCCATCAAAAAGTGACAGGCTTTTATTAAGTGCCAGGTGTTGTCTCTTTGTTTAAAAAAAAAAAAAAAAAAAAAAAGAATATTAAAAACAAAAACAAAAACAAACACCAAAAAAACCAAAACCAAAAACAATCCACCAAAAACAACTCTCATATCCCAAGAAGAAATTTTGTTTAGTGGCCTTGGTCTCAGCATGGTCCTGCCAATTTCAAGCCCCGACCATACACGTATTCTCTAAATGGAATCAGTGGCTACAAAGCGGCCAGCGTATCGTTAGTCACAATACAACAGTAAGGTTGTGAACATACCTGAGCAATGTTCAAGGTCTAGAGCATTGGAGGATGGGCAGGACAAGACAGGACAGAACAAAAATAAAGGAAGAAAAAAAGAAAAGACAAAACAGTGACTATGAGGCCAGCCTCAAGGAACCCAGAGTCAGCACAAACCCTCCCACATGTTAAACCACCAAAAAGAAACATATATCCAAAAAAAAAAAAAAAAAAAAACAACAACAAAAAAAAAACAGCAAGGAGGCCACGCTGAAGATACCCAGGGTGATAAAAAAAAAAAAAAAAGAAAAAAAGACACCCCAAACAATCAAAAAAGGAAAAAAAATTATGGTTAAGTCATGTGTAGGTTTCTCTGGCAAAAGGTATACTTGAAACTGGCCTTATAGAAAAAAAAGCAATGCAAAATAAATCAACTTTAAAAATATTTCCTTTTTAATCGGAACATTCTTAGGCAATATATAAATGATAGAAACGATACATTGTTTAATAAACCATATATTTTTTAAAAATCACCAAATAATTCTGAACTGTTTTGCTCAGTTAGCTACAGCAAAGAAAAGAGAAAAGAATAGTGCAGATTCTATGCAGAATTTACGAGGTTTCCAGCACAGTACAGTACCTGCTTATTTAAACCTAGCATATTGCAGACCATATCCCTGGAATAAGGCTGCTCCAATACATATCTCAACAAAGCAGTCTGCGGTTCAAACAGATCCTTTAAAGAAAATAAAGAAAATTATTGCTTCAAGACCAACGTAACTATGAATTAAAATGATCTGAAATTGGGATTTAAAAAATCTTCTACAGGCACTCATTACCTTCACATAGTAGGCAGTATCTAGTGGGAAAAAAAATCAAAGGACTTTTAGTGCTTACATCAATCCATTTCCAGCCCTCATTTGATAACCGAGGTAAGGACATTGCCTAAGGTCATACTGAGGATAACAAAGATGATACCAGAACCGCATTTTCCAACCTCCCCTTCCCCAGAGTACTTTTGATATTATTTTCCTGAAAACATAAAATATTTACATTTTTTAAATCTTAGAGTCTTGCAATATCAATTTACATAAGTTCTGCCATGGGTAATGTTTCTTAGAGAAGCATCAGAAAGGGTCAGGTGTGGTAAAGGGTAACACAAAGGTAACACAACTAGAACCACAGGGAAAGGTCCTAGGTCCATGACCCAAGACCCCCTCAGCACGCCAGTGTGTGTGTGCCCCAATCCAGGCTGCCTGAGACTGAGGGTGGATCTCAGCATGAGGACCCTATTCGGGGTGCTTTCTCTGTCTCTCCCCCCACCACCACCTCCAGCCTCTCCCCTCTGCCATGGAATAAATAAATAAACAAAAAAAAAGATTTTAAAGAAAAGCACGCTAAGACAGTCTTTGCCTTCTTTCTATTATTAACTTGAGAGTCCATTTTCTACATGTTCCTAGACACATAAACATATAATTCTAATAACCAAATTAAATTCATAACAAATACTAGACAGTGGCAATAAAAAATATCTTCTTCAGAGGTTGCAGCCATTTTTCCAAATGACAACCTGAAAGTTTATCCATGTGTTTCAACTATAATCCACCCAACTCCCTATTTCCCTAACAAGAGTCCCCAAATGTCTTTTTGGCTCTTCAACATATGTTTTCAGAATAGTAGACAAACTAGTCATGTGCCTACTTATATTTGTTACCCACACTAAAAATGTATTGTTTTTTAAGTTTTACACACACACACATATTTTTGGCCAGAGGGCATGTGCACTTGCCAGACACTGAGACAGAACAAGAGAGGAGGAAAGCGCCCTGCCCACCAGTGGTCACATCTCAGTCTCTCTCCTCCACTTCTCAACTGTCAGGATTTGGGACCCACAGGATCTGGGACACACGCGTATATGTGCTTGGTGTGTTTTTAGAGCCAACAGGACCGGGATTCAAACCATGCTCATGTGAAATCTGGCTCCCTTAACCACTAGGCTATGGGCCAGGCTTTAAGATAACCTTTAAGAGACTGTTTTATATTCACTGTGAGTTAAAAATCTTAGCCACAGTTACCACATTAAATTCCTTCACTATTTTTTCTTATGAACTTATTCCTATCAAGACTGTAGTCTGTTCACTGTTTTTATCTGCATTTTAACAATAAAATATTTTGAAAAGAGATATGAGTATGTAGGCATTCACTTCAATATATTAATTTTACAAGATTCCTTGGGCATTTTAAAACAGAGAAACAAGTGTCCCTGTTTTAGGGAGAACTTTTTACAGCAAGGGTTATCATGTTTGCAGAAGTCACAATCCAATAATCAAGACTTCTCACTAATAAAACAACTTAATTTTTATTTTTATTTTCCTTTCTTAATAATAGAACATGTGTGAACATGCATGTGCATGGAACACATACGAGAGAGAGAGAGAGAGAAGAGCACCCTATACAGGGCAAGTCTGGTCACATCATTACCCCTATCCTCCAGTCCACTGGCTCTTGCACTTGTAACCATAGTCGGCATGTTTTATGCTGACCAGGTTGGGGGTTCAAACTGTGGTCTCCACATGAGATTGGCTACTCTTGAGCAATACATTACCACTGGACCATGGAGCTGGCCCCACTAATGCAACAATTTAAAAGAAGTGCTGCCTTTAAAGGGTATGTTTAAATTTTTGCAGTTTGAAAAAGCAAATTCTTCTCCCTTTATCATTAAACTTTAAGTATGACAGATACAGCCACATTAGTTTTAAGCATCAGTATTAGAAAATATTTTTCTGCTCAGAAATTTAATCAAAGAGGAATGGAAGCAGTTTCCAACACTCTCTTAGTCAGGATAAATAGAAACATTAATTCTGAACTTGGAGAGGTCAAATGACCTGACAGCACGGAAGTTAAGTGTGTAGATCCTCGGGCTACACCTGTTGCTTAGTGGTTAAGGAAGCTGGATCCCACGTGGCCACATTCCACCTCCAGCGGCTCAAGAATACTCCAGGTTTTTGTGTATGTGTGTGCACATTCACACATGAGTGCCTGAAATCCCTGAGATGCGGAAATGGAGAAGGAACTGCAATACGACCATGCTCACCAGGGGTACTTACTCACTCCCTTCCTCCCTCTTTCTTACGCTCTCTCTCTGGAGAATGCACATGACCTCTGGCAATTAAAAAAAAAAAAAGAATGTAAATTCTGGAATCTGACAGTCTGAGTACAAATCCTTGCTCTATGACAAATGTGGGTGGGGCCTAACCAAAGAATAAATTTAAAATTTCAGTTTTCTATCTTTAAGCACTTTGCCAGAAGTGAACCACTGAACATAAACATCCATGACAGCACAAACCACATGGTATATTTGGATACTGGAACAAAATAATAAACCATAAATTTTTTAAATTATTTACATACTTCTTGAGACCATGAAGAGAATGTAACAGCACACATCTTTTAATATAAAATGAAGCATGTTAGACCAAAAGTTCCATTACATTTAGTAACATACCTTATCATATGGCAACAGGCCTTTCAAAGGAAAACGAAGAGTTGCGGGATCCAATTTCCATGAATTGCAAATGGCACCTGAGTTATTTACAACTGGCAAAAGACTGCAGCGGCCTGTATGTATCATAAAAATGTTTTTAAGTAATCGTGAACAGAGCAATGCCTGGACTTTTGTTCACAAATATTTAATGAATATATTTTTAAACCAGGCATTGATTTAATAATAGTTTTTAAAAATGTCTTAATGAGACCAAAGTTTGGGAATTTTTTAAAATTTTTAGTTCACACAGCTGAAGATCAATATGTATGTGCCTTCCAAACTAAAAAATGTTGCATTCTGTTCAAGTGTCTAAGGCAGAGGTTAGCAACACAGACTCCATCTGCCACACCCAGTCTGTCACCTGTTTTTATAACGTTGTATTGTAAAACAGTTGCTTTTTCAGTATGATGGCAGAATTGAGTCATTGCAACAGAGTGAATAGCAATTTTAAAATCTTTATCAGATGGCCCTTTCTTGAGTTTGAAACCTCTAGTCTAGGGTCAATGTGATTAACTTTATGCAGGATGTCCCCAGAGATCATGATGCAGCATGAAACCACCAGCTCATATATTCCACTGCTAACGAAATACATCACTTGGATGTCCCCCAGGCTCCTCCAGCTCAATATATCACAAACTGAACTCATCACCATCCTTCTCAAAAACAACCCTACCTCACTTCTGTAAGTAAATATACAGTTACGAATGCTATAAGACTGAAACTTATGTCGAATGTCTGTTTATTTTTGTCTAGAGCAGCATCTAGCTCATAAACAGTGTTCAGTATTTGATCACTGAGTAGTCTATATTCCCAGACAGTTCTGAGACCACTATGGTATCTAGAAATAATTCAGGAGTACTACAAAAATTGCGAAATCACAGTTATTTTTAAAAGAACGTTTAGAGGGAACCAGCAGTTAGTGTAATGGCTGTGTCGCTGGACTCCCACGTAGTCGACCGCGGTTCGCGTCCCGGACCCAGTGGCTTAGAACTCACGCCGGACGCGTGTGCGTGTGTGCCCAAGATCCCGAGAGGAGAATGGAGGAGAAGGGATTGCGGCGTGACCATCCCCCCTGGGGGGTGATTTCTCGCTTTCTATCTCTCTGTCTCTCTCTGTCTGTCTGGCGAGCACACACGCCCTATAGCGAAAACCTCTCCAAAAAAAAAAAAAAAAAAATAAGAACGCTTAGAGAATCTGGCGAAACATGAGAAAATGCAGAGCAAAATAAATGCAATAAAAAGCAAAGATGTGACTATAAATGGGCTAAAAAAACCTCAATACGCTCAGGTACTGTTGCCACAGAGGGACAGGTGTGTGGAGACGTGCAGTGGTCTAGAGATCCCACTGTGCTTTGCAGTTGTACTAAAAGGCCTTTCTAATCATCGTAAAGCGTATCTTTTAGAACAGTTGTATCTAAAGTGTAGACCCATCCCAGATAGTTGCTTTTACCTTCCTACATATAACACACCAAGAACCTAAAAACAAGTGAAAGGTTATTAGTAAGCTCCTAGAGAGGTACTAAAATGACAAGCCATCGAGATATGCACCAAAGACCATTCCTCAGCTTTTCTCAATAGTCAGACGAGTAACAGTCAGGGACTATTTAGTATATTAAAATTATAATCATACCACAAATGGAATTTATCCTTGCTGTGGGCCTGAAGGTATCCACAAAGTCTGATACCAGGTTTCCAAGTAACTAAAAAAAAAAGAATAGTAATAAATAAATAGATTTTAAAAATAAAATCAAGATTACCCTGAATGCAGTGATCATTTGAGATGATAAATGTAAAGATTCAGAACAATACCTGACACAAGATAATCACTCAAAGATTAGTTCTCTTTTGCTTCCTTCCAATTATTGGGTCATCAGAAAAGTCATGACGTGTTTTTCTTTTTTTTTTGGAGAGGTTTTTGCTATAGGGCACATACGCTCACCAGAAAGAGAGAGAGAGACAGAAAGCGAGAAATCACCCCCAGTGGGGATGGCCACGCCACAATCCCTTCTCCTCCATTCTCTTCTCGGGATCTTGGGCACGCACGCACACGTGCCTGGTGTGAGTTTAAGCCACTGGGTCTGGGACTCGAACTGCAGTCGGCTACATGGGAGTTCAGCGACATAGCCATTATGCCAACTGCTGGTCCCATAACGTGTTTTTCTATGCGAAAATGCATGACTTTTGTAACGACCCAATACTTACCAGTTCATCTGTCCCTGAATTAAACTAAGTAACACAACCATACCCTTAACTATTTGATAAGCCGTGTATGTTGTATCACATGACATGTTAAGTGTCTCAACAGGAAAACCGAGAAGCATCATGAATTAAAAAATACAGATTACTTAAGGATAACAGTGACAATTTTTACAAGTAAGCACCCAAAGTAAGATTAATATAACTATCTTTACTGTAATTTCTATTAAAAATTCTAGAAAATATAAAATTTACCCAGTGTGGAAGTTTTCCCTCAGGATAAAGTTTCCTTATCTCTGTGACTGCAAAATAGGCTGGTAATAAGCAGGCATTTCTTTCCAGGATATATGCTATCACCTAAGAAAAATAAGCAGGCAACATTATTCATGACCAGCCCTTAAACTACAACAATGGTGTAGCAACAATAAACAGAACATTGCAAAGTAGAAATATTACTTTTGAGGGGAGACGCTGGTCAAAGGATACATAATTTCACTAGGACAGAAAGAATAAGTTCAAGGTGCCAGCAGGTGGCATGAAGGCTAAGGTGCTGGAACCTATATGCCAGCTTTGCAGTTCAAGTCCTGGACCTGTCAACTTCAGAATCATGCCAGACAGTTGTGTGTGCCCAGAATCCTCAGAAGAGAGTAGGGGAGAAGGGACTGTGGTGTGACCACCCCCCACCCCCACCCCCAGAGGCTGAGTTTTCTTTCTCTTTCTCAGGTGAGTACATGTGCCCTATAATGAAACTTAAAAAAAAAGAATGAATTCAAGAGATCGTATATCATGGTACTTACAGCTAATAATACACTACATACTTGAAAACTGCTAGGAGAGTAGATTTTAAGCACAAAACAATGTGAAGTAATTAATATGTAAAATATTTGAATTTAGCCATTCCACAATGTAAACACATATACACATTTTTTATTTGTCAATTAAAAAAAACAAGTGGAGATATTATTTCATAGATTTATGGGGTTTAAACTGTAGCATTAAACAATTCATTTAAATGTAAAGAATCTCTAAAGATGAAGATTAATAAACAATGGAATAGATTGCCAATAGTTAGGAAATAACTTGAAAATGCTTTAAATACTGGTAGAGTTAAATAGGAGATCAACAGACCAAAATAACAACTGTTGCAACATCAGCTGCAAAGTGCAAAGATCTGTTAAGTGATCCATAGGCTGATGTAATGGTTCAAAATACTTAACATCATGGCATGATGGTTAAGGCACTAGACTCTCACATGGCCAATCATGATTCAAGTCCCAGACCTGGCAGCTTGCTTACTCACTTTCTCTCTCTTTGTCTCTCTCTGGTAAACATACATGCCCTGTAGCAAATTGATAATAAAATTAAATAATCCTTTAAAAATACTTTATTACCTATGTTGTTATTTTTATAATTAAAAGCCATGAATTAACATTTTATATTTCCTTTTGCAATAGAATAAAGGTGAAATAGCATCTTTAAAAATAGAAGTGATTTTTTTTCTTTCATAGAAGAAAAAGGACATTCTGCCAACTACCATAAATTTTTAAAGCATCAACCTAAACAAACCTAGACCTTTTTTGAGATTATGGACAATGAATTTCAGATGTGTCTAAGTTACCTCTCTCGCTGCCAGAAGCTGCTGTACGACTGCAGAGCTCACTGTATTAGGGATCGTCAGGATTTTCTCCAAAATCACTTTTAAGAGATCTCGAACACCCTGATAAACCAAAAAGGACATAGTTTAAAACGAAGTAGTACCCCATGTTAGCTAAAACACCCAAAGGATTCACACTTACACAGTTTTTCAAGGCTGTATCTTTAAACTTTCTGCCAGTTAAGTCCCTAGCATTATTAACCCAAGAAGAGCCATCTTCCAAAACAGAATTCTAAGTGTCTTTCAATGTGAATGGACAGAGAAAGTCACATAAATAAAAATTTAACTTTCTATACTCAGCTTTTTTGACCCTCATAAAATTAAAAGAGTTTCTATTGTTACTAGGGTCCAAAAGCTTAACTTGCGTTTATGGAGAGAAATAAGTATGAACAGGATTTGAGAACACTTTAGAAATGTGGATGATAATATCACACTTTCTGGTGATTCTTTCTGCTGACTTCCTTTGGTAATTTTTTTTTAATTAAGATTTTTGCCATAGGGCACATGTTCTAGCAGGAGATAGAGGAAAAGTGAGAAGTCACTTTTGCTTGGCGTGATTTTCAAGCTACCAGGTCTGGGACTTGAACCACAGTCAGCCATGTGGGAGTCCAGCACCTTAACCACCACACCACCTGCTAGTCACAATAAATTCTAAATTCATTCTCCCTTCTCATCCATCAACCACCTTAATCTCTCAAGTGTATTTAAGTCTGTTCTGCAAATTATCATGTATCTATTCCCAGTTGCGTAATCTAATATATAGAGAAGAAATTTCACTCAGCACACGTTTAATATAAACTACGTGACCAAGGCTGTAAGAAGATAGACAGAACATAGACATGAAAGAAGAATTACGAGGCACCACATAAATTAGAAGGCAAGATCAGCATTAAATCTAAGTAAAGACAATGATCAGAAAAAGCTTCTCAGCGTTAAGTTTGTGTTAAGCCAGTAATGGGCTAGGTCATTATATCTTGAGTCAAACTAGAAAAAATGCAGAGAGAAAGCAGAGTCAGGTATAGGCAATCCTTTGAAAAATGACAATAAATTAGGTGGTTTGACGAAGCAAAATAGCTTTTGGTGCTATTCAGCTCTATAGCTATATTAACAGACACAGTTAGAGAGTGTATGTTGTTTTTGATCAAGAGCTGTGCTGAAAATAATAAAGACTCGAGCCCAAGGGAGCTCAAGGTGAGGACCAGGTCTGATGCCCTTCACTGGGTGATGCCGAAATCCCTTCTCAGCTGCACACACCCTTTCTGTGCTCTTTCAACTGAAGAAGCCTCAACATCTTCAGATTTATTGCATAAAGGAACACAGATTCTGCACGATGACTCCCCTGCTCACTGCAAAAAAATTAGCCACCTGTTTTTTAAGAGTGCTGACTGGCAGGGGAGCAGTCAAGGGGTGGGAACAACTGGGTAATTTAAAACCTCTTCAGGAACTATACAGCATGGAAAGACAGATTTTGTAAATGCTTTTACTTCACTTACACCTGAAAATATGATATATACACTGATAAATTTTAATAATGTCTGAAAGCAATTACTTTTAATAATTAGAAAAAAAATACCTTGTAATCCACTCCTCCAATTATCTTCCGAACTAGTTTAAATGTTAAGGCCCAAAGCTGTGTTCTCTCCCATTCAAGGGTGTCAGAGTTTATCAAAGATTCACAAACCATCCTAGAACGAAAGGAATATCCATTCCAGTTACAAGTTAGAATTCTGCAAGTTCTCTAATAGCCACAGTATATGCATTCTGGGTATTATACTTGCCATACTAAGCATATTTCATAATAGACACCTATGTCTTTCAGTGTTTACTTGTGTGAAAGATCAAACACAAAGAACTAAATAATATCCCTTATGTTATATTTTTATTAGAAAGAAATCTATCAAAAATCTTCTGTTAGGGGCCAGTAGGTGGCATGGTGGTTAAGGCGCTGGACTCCCACATAGACAACAGATAATCAAGTCCCACACTTGGCAGCTGGCTTTCTAACTTTCCCTCCCTCTCTCTGGTGAGTGCATGTGCCCTATAGCATATTAAATAATAATAATGATAATAAACAAAATTAAACAAATAATTCTTAAAAACAAAAAAACTATCTGTTAAATGTTTACAAACTGGGATTGGCCCTGTAGCCTAGTGGTTAAGGGAGCTGGACCCCACATGACTGACTGCAGATCAAATCTCAGCTTTGGAGGCTTGAAAATCAGACCAAGCGCATGAGTATGCATGCCCCAAATCTCAACAGGATGGAGAAATGGAGGAGAAGGGATTATGGCATGATCACACCCCATTGTGAGATGCTTTCTCTTTTGCTCTCTGCATTTCTGTATCTCTTTGGTGAGTACATATACCCTCTGACAAATAAATAAAAATGTTTAGAGACTGTATTTTTCTAAGATTGTTGCAATAAGATTTTCAATTACACATGCTCTCTGAAATGTGACATACATATTCTTTCCTTGGAGAGGTGGTAGAAGAATTTATGTTCTCTCTCCTTAGATCTTGGCAGTGCTACTGCAAAAATGATGCAGTATGACTTCCACGATAAGGTGATGTAGCTTCTGTTTAGCCCTCTTCTGTATGCTTGTTCTTGGACTCCACCATGCTGTGGGAAGGTCCAGGCCACAAGGTAAGGACTTGTCAGCGATGGCAGATAACCCCAGCTGGGGTCTCAAATGATAGCCAGGAACCATACCTGATGTATCAGTGTGGGAGACTTCAACATGACTCCAACCCTAGCTACATCGAACTGCCATGACATGATGGAGTCTGAGAAAACACTGCCTTGTAAGCCCAGTCAACCCCATAACCATAAGTGGAAATAATAACATGATTATTGCTGTTTTAAGTGCAAAGTGTCAAGGTAATTCACTGTGTAGCAAAAACTAACTGAAACAAACGAATCAAAGTGAATAAACTCAGCTCCTGAGCTGAAAGGCAGAGTCTGCCTGGTTTGAAACTGTAAATACACAATTCCAAGGACACAGACAGAACCCTGGAAACTAAACCTGAGGCACTATGAAGACTGACTTGATTAGCCTTACTTCCTTCTTCACTCCCTAATCTTTTTACAATGCCAATCCCAACCAATTTCCAAACAGTTACAAAAGAGAACATTCTTTAGATTGCTTGTCCCCACCATTGAACATACCTGGGTGGGAGAAGACCAGTCTCAACTGCCATTGCCAAGCAGTCATAAAGGAAAGAAATCCTTTTAGGACTATGCTGGCCATGAATAAATTTAACTATCCATTGGATGCACTGTTCATGAGACTCCTGGAAGATCAGAAAATGATTTTATTTCAGATCTAAAGTTACATCTTAATACTACAGCTGTATGTCAAGATTGTGAATGAAATACTTCACTGTGAATAGCAATGGATAAAAATGATTAGAAAAGCAAGATGAAAAGTTTTAGACTTATTATGTTATATCAAGCTTAAAATCTTGCCATTATATAAATTAATCTTTACCATTTTTATTACATGGAACCTCCAAAGGTAGTAAGATTTTATTAGCATATTCATGGTCAATAGAAAATGAACACAGACTACATTAGGCACTGTAAGCAGCGCCTTTAATGGCAGATACAAATATTCCTGTTACTGGAAGTATACCCACATGTCCTAGTACATCAGCCATATGAGAATTTAGTGTGACTCTAATTCCTAGGAACCCAAAAAAGAGCCTGTTGTGAATCCAATGACATATCCAATTTCTAGACTTGCAAAGATTTACATCTGAAACCAAAACACTATGCCATTGGAAATCTCCAAGAAAAGCCCCAAAATTTGGCTTCTCTGTGCTACCTGTTCCTCATATATAATTCTATTATTGCACAAATAATAATGATTTAGACATTCCTTTTTTTTCATGGCTCCCCCATTAGAATATAAACATCTTAAAAACAAGGGCCATACCTTAACTCATATATTTCTGTTTAATAAATTATTTTTTTAAATTAAAGTAAAGGTGTTTAGCTTTACTGAAAGAAATACAAAAGAAAACTATACTGAGATGAGGTTTCTTTGATTGGCCAAGATTTAAAAAGTTTAACCCTCTATTATAAGGCTATAGATAAGCTCACAGATTGCTGGTGGGAGTATAAACTAGTGTAACCCTTGTGGAAAAGTTTTAGACAATTTCAATAAAAATTATATTCTTTAGCCCTATGCCCCACACATATTCTTCATTATAGCATTGTTTAAAGTAAAAAAGATAAGAAGAAACCTAAACGTCAGTCAGTAGGGGATTACTTAAATAAAAGGATGCAGCCACACAATGAAATATTATGCTTCTATAAGAAAGTACAAAAGAAGGCCAATCCCACCGCTTAGTGGTTAAGGAAGCTGGATTCCCCATGGCTAACCACAGTTCAAATCCCGGCCCCTATAGCTTGAAAATTATGCTGAAAGTGTGCATGTACATGCCCAAAATAACATCAGGATGGAGAAATAAAGAGAAAGGGACTGTGGTGTGATCACACCCCATGGGGAGGGGTGCTTTCTCCCTCTCCTTCTCTTTCTCTCTGGCAACCACATGTACTCTCTGACAATTTAAAATAAAATTAAATAAATCACTTTGAGAAAAAGACAGTATAAAAAGAAGTAACTTTCTTTTGGTTGTTGCTCAATTTGCTTCAGGCCATGTGTACTCATCAGAGGGAAAAGAGGGGGTTGTTGGGTGAGAAAGCACCCTCCAAGGGGAAAGGCTATGCCACAGACCTTTCTCTTCTATTCTCCTCTTGGGAGTTTGGACATGAACACACATATGCCCAGTGTGATTTATGTATTTTTTTTTTTTGGCATTGTAATTATATTTTTATTTTATTTTGTTTGTTTGTTTTTTTGTGTTTTTTTTTTAAGAGAGATTTTTGCTATAGGGCGTGTGCACTAGCCAGAGAGAAAGAAAACGAGAAATCATCCCCCAGGGGGCATGATTACATCACAATCCCTCCTCCTCCATTCTCTTCTTGGGATTTTGGACATGCACACACAGGTTCCCGACATGAGTTTTAAGCCACCAGGTTGGGCATTCAAACTGTGGTTGACTACATGGGAGTCTAGCAATGTAACCATTATGCTGTCTGTTATGCCAGTGTGGTTTTCAAGCTGCCGGATCCGGGACTTGATTGGCAAGTTGATCATGTGGGATCCAGCAGCCATCATCACCACATCATTGGCTGGCCTGAGAAGAAATAACTCCTAATGGACTGATTTGGAATTACTTTCAGAATTTATTAGTCAAGTGAAAATAGCAAAATGCTAATTAATGAACAATATTCATGGTATATGACTATTCCATAAAGATGAACCCTGAATGCATAAAATATTTCTAATGGGATACAGACCAAAAAAAAAATAGGTAACTATGCTAAGAGAGATGGGAAGGAGACAAGTCATTAGGATCACCATTTTGCATTTTAGATCACATAAACATATTATGTATTAGAAAATAGTTAGAATAAAAATTTAAACATGTATCTATGACCTCTATACGATCCATATCTGAGTGATACATCCAGTTGGCTCCCATATAAAGAGCTCTCATGTCCTTATTTATATAGTGCACTAGGAGAAGATAAGGGGGCTGTCCAGGCACTACTGGAAAGCAAGCTTTAAGAATTACACCTTTTATCTTTCTCAGGGATACACTTTCTTTTTTCTTTTGGAAAGGTTTTTGCTATAGGGCGTGTGCGCTCGCCAGACAGAGAGAGACAGAGAGACAGAAAGCGAGAAATCACCCCCCGGGGCGGTGGGGGGTGGGGATGGCCATGCCACAATCCCTTCTCCTCCAGGATCTTGGGCATGCACGTACATGTGCCCGGCGTGAGTTTCAAGCCACCAGGTCCGGGACTTGAACCACAGTCGACTATGTGGGAGTCCAGCAACATAGCCATTATGCTAACTGCTAGTCTCTCAGGATACACTTTCTGATGCCTGTTACTTTGTTACTAAGTGTAACTAAGCCTATCCCTATTTTTATTATAATACATTTGTATCCTTCTAATAGAATCTTTGTATCCTTATTATAGCATCTTTGTATTTTCAACATAATAATTATAGTACCTTTGTATCAATATTGGGTTCATTCCTTAATTTGCTGAGTAAAAAAATGAAATGTTTATGCTTTACAGGTAAAGCTTAGCAGTGCTCATTTCAAGTGTACCACATAAATGAGAATAGGATGAAAATGGCTTTATATAATACAACAGAAGGGAGATTTAAAAAAAAAAATCTCACACTGGGCTGTCATCAACTTGAAGTCTTGACTCAGGTCCTCCACTGGAAGTATACAAATAAAAATAAATGCAAACAAGACTAAAGGTTGATGATATCTCCAGTTCCAGAAAGATGTTAACAGATGCAACATTGGGCCCCAAACCATCAGCTAAATGTATTAAAAACGCAGAGCTCACCTGTGAAAGACCACCCCAAAATTGTCTGAAGGCCCCCAAACAGCTAATTAGTTTTGTTTTTTCATCTTCGGGGGTATCCATAAACATGCTAAAATGACAAAAATTACATTATTTTCCACTAGTTTTAAAAGGGTTTATTTAATGTAACCAAAACAGTGGATTTTATAAACCTCCAAGACGAACCTTGGTAAAAATCTGACCGACATAATTACATAAAAACACGAAGCTTGGCCATGGATATACTCACCCAGGGAAAGCCTCTTCTATAATTTCCGTTTTCTGAAACACAAACAAAACATATAAACGGTGGGTGGGAGGCACCCATAGCAAACGCACACTGTACACTAACTCCACCGACTCACGATGGAACACCGGCCAGTCACCTTAAACCAGCAACGCGCGGAAACTGACGGCACCTGCCTGACCTGTCACAAAGGGCGCTGTGGAGGTCCAAGGCCACTTAGATCTGGCCGCAGTTTGAGACTCACCAATCCCTGCACACACAGCGGTGTCAAACAAGGGGAAGCGGGAAGGGGCTGCCCAGGCCAGCGTCCTTCATCCGCTGCGGACCAGCCGCCCCCGCAGCCATCGCCCCGAGTCCCGGCAGTCCCACTCACCACCACCTCTTCAAAAATGCTCTGCAGCTGCGTCTCCATCTGTACCATCGCCTCGGCCTTCCCGGGCCGCGCAGCAAGACCCGGGTCAGGCCCGAGCTCCGGGAAGAGAGGGGAAATGGAGGCAAAGACTCTGGGAGGAAACGGCAGTTGTCCCAGATCGCTTCCCTGCCTCTGCGCCAAGCCGGGAGCGTTACCACCAGGGCCCAGCAGACCACAGGGGCCTACACGGAAACCGGGAAGGGCCCGGCGCGCGCCCTTTACAAAACCGTCAGAAACCAGGGTTTCTGCTAGAAGGTTCCGCATGCGGAGACTGGCGGACTATGAGCGGGACCAGAGCGCCGCCACGTGGAACCTCGAGCCCAAGTCATCCCGAGACGTTGTCCATTGAAGGCCGCCACCTCCCGGCTAGAGCTGGAGTTGCTTCTTATTCGAGATTAACCCTTTGCAGGCTGAGAAGAAGAAAGCTTGGCGTGCAAAGGCCCACAGGCATAGCTAGGACCAGGCCTGTGAACAAACCACCTTCTAGAGGTTGTCATCTGCGTTGAAACGTTTTCCTTGCTTAGCACAGGGATGGACACACAACCGATTTCCGATGAGTGCTGAAAAACCGAATAAATGCAGCATTATTGATTTTTTAACTAAAGTTATCAAATAATATCTACCGGTTTTAGTTATAATATCTAAAACAATAATACTTACCAGTCATTGAATACCCATAGCCTCTTCAGTGAGGGTAGGGGTGGCCTGAAAAGGACGACATGGCCAAATTCACTATATAAAGCCAGAAACCATGGCCAATATACTATATAAAAAGTACCTCACTATTATTCTTTTCTGTATGCTTAACAGTTTATCTTATTGTACAATATATTTCATCAGATTTTAGTTTCAGGACCGTTTTCATCTACTAGCTGGAAGATTTCTGTTTCTGCTCTACATTATTCAAATCAGTGTGCATCTCAGCAAATGCTCTATCTTAGCAAATGCTGATCTCAGTATTGACCAGGACTTGTATAACTAAAAAAGTAAAATGGTCAAGAATAATTATATTTTTTCCATAACAAAGTGCAAATTCATGCTTATGTTGGTCGTTGCTCTCTACTCACTGAAAAGAGTTTAATTACCTATTAATAACAAACATAGTAACAAAGTAAGTCATCAAAAAAAAGATAAAAGCTGGAGATCCTTCATGCATTATCTTCCCTGTGAAAAGGGAAATGAGAGCCATTCACATGTGACAACTGAGATGTGCCACTCAGATATGGATCACGGAGAGGCAAAAGATACTTGTTTTTTTTTTTTTTTCATGAACAGATGGGTTTATTTCAACAGTAAATTTGAAACTCTTGCTTTAAGCAAGAGTACTACAGTAATTATATCAGGAATAGACAATTTCCTACATTGTCAAATATATAAAAGTTCCTTTTGCACTTTTCTTCAGCACTGATCAACAAGCAGATTCAGTCCACATTTGCTTTGATGTATCTACTGAGTTAACCCAAGCTTCTTCTTCAGAGACTCTGACATCTCAGGAGGAGGAGGACAAGGGAGTCTGAAGTACACCTTCACCGAGTCATAGATGAACCACTGTAGTGCAGTCAGAGTACCAATCATGATGGTACGGGCAGAGTCCCTTCCATACACCTCTAAATCCAAGTCTCTGGAGGACTTGGGAAGCACTGCTACCTTTCTCTTTATTCAACACAGATACCACAGAATCAGCAGGGTGCAAAACGATTGCACAGAAGACTCCAGCTATGTAACCTGCCACAAATGTTACAACCAGCTGCTCTGCCTTTGTACATTCACTTCAGGGCTTGGGACCAAAAACTTGTACAATGCTTCAACAGTACATTCAAAGCAGGCAAACTTCATCATGGTGTATGGTATCTGTCTCATTCAAAGAGGAGCAACCCCTTTGTAGAATGCATTTAAGCCTTTTTCCTTATACGTTTTGGGAGCTGCATCTCTCAAAGTGTTGGCATAACCTGGTTGGGTTTGAATTCGAACCTTAGCAGCTTCCATAGGAGCGAGGGCAATGTCTGCAAAGAATTCAGCACTGGCAGAGGCAGCCAAATACAGTGAAGTACGCCAAAGATATGCATTCTCCTCTTCGAGCATGTTGCTGTATAAAACTTTAAAGACTTCATAAAAGCCAAACTTGCAGAGTCCCTGCATGGAGTAGCCAATGAAGGTTGGAGCCCATCCTTTAGCCAAACCACGAACACCATCTTCTTTAAGCGTAACTGAAAATCCATTAAATATGCCCTTGTACTTTTGGGGATCCACCTGCATACGGCATTTCACTAAATCCAGAGGAACGACAGCAGTGTGTGTCAGACCACAACTTAAGACCCCACCAAAGCCACACAGTGCATAAAACTTCATGGAGCCATATTCACAACTGTACTCTTCCACAGTGGCGGCTGCCAGGTTGCGGGAGCGGCGGGGCTGCTCCAGATGTCCGGCGGGGTTGCTGCGGGGACCTGAGAGGCCATCGTGCACCAGTTGCAAGTGCGGCGCGTTGAACGGGTTCGCCCGCGCCAGGTGCGCCACGGATGAGAACATCTTCTCTCTAAGATGGCGAACACCCAACCACTCCCTCGGCAAGGCTGCGGCTCACAGAGAAAGATACTTGTTTTAACCCATGTTTTTCCATGCTTGTTTTTATTCATGTATCATTCATTTACAATAAAATGCATAAATAGACTTTCTTGAATTTTTAAATGTTTATTTTTTTCCATGAGAGAGAAAGATAGAGCAATTAGGGAGAAAGAGAGGGAGAGAAACAGGTAGAGACAGAGACCCCCTTCAGGCTCTTCATGCCCCTGCCATCCAGCCCCAGTCTCAGCCAGTCTGGATCACAGACACTCGGGCACCCTGTGTGCTCAGGGAGGTCCTCGGAGGCAAACCCAGGGCTTCGCCATATTGCAACACCACCTGGCTCCTGATCCATGAATTTGGACAAGTGTTCATGCCTATTTAACACCTCGGTCAAGATGCAGAACGTTTCCATCACCTCAGAAAGTTCCTGGTGCCCCTTTGCAATCGGTCTCTTGCCCTCCAAGAGGCACTCTCTGTTCCAATTTAAATTGGCATGAGTTAGTTTGACATGTTCTTGCTATCTGTATGATTGGAAATCACACAGTGTATGTGTTTTTGTGCCTGGCTTCCTTCATACAACATTGTATATTTTTATATCCATCCATGTGTATTAGCATTAAGTATTCCAGTGTATGAATATACTAGCATTATTCATAGATTCGCCCATAGGTACACATTTAGGCTATTTTCAGTTTTTGGTTGTTTTCAGTTGTTTTGAATATAGCTGTTACGAACTTTCTCAAGCAAGTCTTCTATTCACGTATGTTTTCTTTTCTGTTGGATAAATACCCTAAAGGAGACTTCTGTGTTATATGCTAAGTATATGCTTGACTTTTTAAGAAATTGATAAGCAGTTCTTAAAAATACTTCTTACCATTCAATACTTCCACAACTAATACATGAGGGTTTCTGTTGCTCTACATTCTTATCGACGTTTCATGTTGTTAGTCTTTTTACTTTTGGCCATTCTAGTGGGTGTACGGTGATAGCTCAGAATAGGATTTTGTTGTTGTTGTTTAATTCCCAGAGGATGTGTGTGCTGGGGTTGGAGAAAAAGCTCCCTCCCCCAGTGAGGTGAGATCATGCCATGATTCCTTTTCTCACCTCTTTCCACTCTGTCAGGATTTGGGGCACACATATAAACATGCTAGGTCAGTCCTTCAAGTAACCAAGGCTGGGATTCAAACCATGGTCAGACATGTGGGATCTGGCTCCCTTAACCATTAAGCCATGGGACTGGCTCTCAGAGTGGTTTTAATTGATGTCCTCATGAATATTTTAAATGTATATCTAATAGACTATCCTGATAGTTTTTTTATAAAGGACCTGTTCAAATCTCTGCCTATTACTAATTAGGCAATTTCTCATATTCTTATTTATTTGATGTCTAATATGTCTATGGGTCTTTCACTGGATATATGTATGTTGAGCGTTTTCTCCATTTCTTGTCCCGCTTTTTCATTTTTAACATTTTTACCTAAGTGGAATCTTTGATGAGCGTAAAAGTTTAATTTTGAAAAAGTTCAATTCACTGATTTCTTAATTTAATGATAGTTATTTTAAGTAGCTTACGAAATGCTTGTTTGCCCTAAGGTCATGTAGTGATAACATTAGTGTTTTCTTCTAGGAATTTCAGAGTTTTAGGGGCCAATTCCATAGTGCAGTGGTAATGTGTTGCTTAAGCGAAGCCAGGTTGCACATGATGGCTATGGTTTGAATCCCCCACCTGGTTAGCCTGAGACACACCAGCATTTGCTGTGTACCCAATATTGGATAAGATGGAAAACTGGCAGAAGGGGACCGTAGCAAGACCAGACTCAATGGAGGGTACTTTCTCTCTCTCTCTCTCTCTCTCTCTCTCTCATTCTCATCTGAACATACACACACACGCATCCTCCATCGTGAATAAAAAACATTAAATATAAACTTTATAGCTCTAACTTTGATGTTTAGGTCCATCATCCATTTGTATTAACTTTTGTGAATGGTAGAGGAAGGGAGCTGAGGTTACCTTCTCCTCTAACTGAGAGGTATTGGAATGCCACCAGGCACCGAGGGTTTGGGGCCATTGTTGTTGTGGGCCCAGACAGGACATTAGGCCAAAGAGGATTATCCCCAAGCCTTAACATCTAATGGGATTTGTCCTGCCAGGTTATATACTTGCTTGGGACCTGCAACCCATTCCTCCATGCTCATTTCTTCCTTTTGGAATGGGGATGTCTATCCTACTATTGCATTTTGGAAGCACCTAACTTGTTACCTAGTTTCACAGGTTCACACTGAGAAAGGAATTTTGCCACAAGACGAATCAGACCTCGAGTCGTTCTAGCACCATTTATTGAAACAAACTTCCTCTCTCCCATGAGTGGGCTTGTATTAGTATGGGTCTACTCTGGAGCTCTCTTCTGTCCTGTTTTTCTGTTTGCTTCTCCTTACGCCATGTCATACTGTCTCAAGTGCTGTAGCTTATTAGTAAGTCATGAAGTAGTGCAAATTCTCTCTGGATTCCTCAGGAAAAATAATTACCTGAACTGCTAAAAACACCTTGAGCAAAAGGGCAAATACAAAACCCCAGAACGCTGCTGATGAGCCCAGCCACCTTAGAGGGTGAAGGAATCGTAAAAAGTACTTGAGCTACCAATTAGTGGTTGCTCATTCTATGCCTGCTGCTAGACTGAATGTTTTAAGCAGATTCACTTTTTCTTCCCACATGAATTAGCTGCTATCAAGACAGTAAAACAGAAGCTTCACGAGATTAAGGGGCTTGGCACAAAGGATGTGAACCTAGGCTAACACCAGGGTCCATATGTTACTCTGTGTGTAGGCATGTACTCCTGTGCACACCCGGGTACATGTGTTTGCATGTATGTATGTGTGCCTGTGCACGTTTTCATGTGTTTATGTGTGTGCACTTGTGTTTGTGTGTGCGTAAAGATAGCTACACACACATATAGGCCACTCAGCAGGCTTAATACAGATGCTTATCACACACTTCCAGGGTTTTGTGTTACCTCCATTCCACCTACAGATCTCGTATCTTATCTTACCTCGGGGGTGACTGTTCCTAATGTTAGTTCACTTTACTTTCCATACTAAAAGCCAGAGAGAACAGCTTCTTGCATTCCTGGTCTCTGAGAATGCAATGGTCCACGTTCCTCTAGAGTCTGCCATGATTGTCCTGCCATTCCCAGTAAAAGGTTCCCTCCCCAGGACCTCGTCAAAGTTGCTGTGATGCTTAATTTTACATGTTGACTTACCTGAGCTAAGGAATACCAATAGCTGGTAAAAAAAAAAAAAAAACATTATTCCTAGGTATGTTGGTGAGGGTGTTTCTTGGAAGAGATTATGGAGGAGTCTGACGCGGAGAGGCCCCAGGATCTGTCTGAGCCCCCCAACCTTTGAGCTCCGCTTCCAGTTGGATCAACACATTGGCAAGGCCACTGTTGTATGCCCCCCCCGACCTAGGAACAAAGCTTGGGTCCACTCAACATGTTTGGAAAGGCCGCTTGTTGTACACTCCAGAGACTGGTAGCCTTGCTGGGAAGCAACCCCCCTCTGACTCCCCAATATACTACTGTAAAAGAATTACATACCTCTCTTATACATCCTGAGTATATGATAAAATTTTCCAGGAAGTCCCCCGACCACTCCCCTTTGCTCTGATCACCTGTTAATTACAATGCTTTATCTCCATGGTCACAATAGAGGGTGGGCTGAAGTTCTTTCTAGGAAGAAATAATCTTGACCTTTGGAAGGCCCTTCAAAATACATTTAAAGTGGAAACCAGCAGTTAGCGTAATGGCTATGTCGCTGGACTCCTACGTAGTCGACCGTGGTTCGCGTCCCGGACTCGGTGGCTTAAAATTCACGCCGGGCACATGTGCGTGCCCAAGATCCCGAGAGGAGAATGGAGGAGAAGGGATTGTGGCGTGACCATACCCCATGGGGGGTGATTTCTCGCTTTCTGTCTCTATGTCTCTCTCTGTCTGGCGAGCACACACGCCCTATAGCAAAAATCTCTCTCTCAAAAAAAAAATACGTTTAAGGTAAACTTAATCTTTTCTTTACTTATAATAGGATTAGGCCAAAACTGGCCCAGGATACCTCCGCCCTCACCAAGTGAAATAGATAAATATATTAGGATTCCTCAAATTAAGTTTTAGATCCCTATAAAACTATATAAGTATCATTCTTTATTAAGATCCATAAGAACTAATATCTATTCTTCTTTTTTTTTTTTGGAGAGATTTTCACTATAGGGCGCGTGTGCTCGCCAGACAGACAGAGAGAGACATAGAGACAGAAAGCAAGAAATCACCCCCCAGGGGGGATGGTCAAGCCGCAATCCCTTCTCCTCCATTCTCCTCTCGGGATCTTGGGCACGCACGCACATGTGCCCGGCGTGAGTTTTAAGCCACCAGGTCTGGGACGCGAACCGCAGTCAACTACGTGGGAGTCCAGCGACATAGCCATTACGCTAACTGCTGGTTCCCAGAACTAATATCTATTCTTGAGATTTTCTTTTCTCAGCACCATTCCCAGTAATCACAAGATGGCTGCTGTGCCGCATCAGCTGATAATCACCTCTGCTTACTGGAACCACTTTCCCAAAACTGCATTCTATGGAGACCCACCTACAATTGTGGAACTGCACTAGATCCACCCTTAATCCAACCCTGAATAGAATCTATGTTCCCTATTGTTAAAAACTTTATGAGCTGATAATTGAAACATGTAGCCCCTCTCCCTTTACTTGCATGTATCACATTTTCAATAAAAAGGCACGATGATTCCTAGCAGTTGTCACTCCTCAGAGAGCAATCTCTGGGGGTGTCTGGCATAGGACGTGCATGAAAAGGCACTGAGGCCTCTGTCTTCTGTTCACCTTCACCACCTCCATCGAGATAACCCACCGATGCCAAGGCTGGTCCCCGGCAAGATTAGCATTCGAATCAGTAAATTGAATAAGATATCGGTTTCTTTTGAATATAGAGATAAGGGATCAGCAGATGGCATCATGGTTGTACTTCCTGAACCAGCAGATGGTGATAGTTATGTCGCTGGACTCCCACCTAAGTCCCAGACCCAGCGGCTTGAACCTCATGTCAAATGCATGTGTGTGCATGCCCAAAATCCTGAGAGAAGAATGGAGAAGGAATTGCAGCATGGCCATCCCCTCTGGGAAAAAATTTCTTGCTTTCTGTCTCTGTGTGTGTCTCTCTCTGTCTGTCCACTGAGCACACACACCCTATAGCAAAAACCTCTCTCTAAAGAAATAGAGAAGGGCACATTCATTATGTCCATGTAAGTGGGGCATCCATCTTCTGAGGAGAGTTGGAGGTGGGACTAAGGAAGTGTGATCAGAGAGATGCTAGTTTCCTGGCCTTGGAGGTGAAGGATGGGAGCTGTTAGTTCAGGACAATAGGTGACTCCCGTGAATTGGAAAGATGATGAAACAGATTCTCCCCTAGAACTTTCCAAAGCAATCCAGCCCTATTGAAACTTTATTATTAACCCAGTGAGCTCAATACCAGACTTGTAATCAACAGACTGTAAAATACTAAAGGTGTGTTATTTCAAACCACTAAAGTTGTGGAATTTGCTATGGCAGTCACAGAGCACTAATACAATGCCTAAAGATCAACAATTGTTGTCTGAGATGAATGGACAAGATGATTTGACTCTAAGTTACACCATTTATTATCAAGTAACACTTTTCTTAAGAGAGAGATTTTTTGCTATAGGGTGTGTGTGCTCACCAGAGAGAAAGAAGGCAAGAAATCACCCCCTCCCCCACCCCAGGGTATGGCCACACCACAATCCCTTCTCCATTCTCCTCTTGAGAGCTTGGACATGTACACACATGTGCCTGATGTGAGTTTTAAGCCACCAGGTTCAGGACTCGAACCACAGTCAACTACGTGGGAGTCCAGAGACGTAACTACTACACCACCTGCAGGTCCTAGAAGTACATACTTCGTAAGTTAATTTCTTTACCAGAAGGTATTCACTTCACTTTTGATACTGAAGATTTCAAATGCATGTTCCATAAATAACTCCACCTCATTAGGTTCAAAACCTAGCTTACCACTTTCAGAAAACCAACCTGCCGGGACCAGCTGTTAGCGTAATGGCTATGTCGCTGGACTCCCATGTAGTCGACCACGGTTTGCGTCCCGCACCCATGGCTTAAAATTCATGCCAGGGGCGTGTGCACCCGTGCCCAAGATCCCAAGAGGAGAATGGAGGAGAAGGGATTGCGGCGTGGCCATCCCCTCTGGGGGGTGATTTCTCGCTTTCTATCTCTCTGTCTCTATCTGGCAAGCGCACGTGCCCTATAGCAAAAACCTCTCCAAAAAAAGAAAAAAGAAAAAAAAAAAAAAGAAAACCAACCTGCCCTCCTGTGCCTCTTTCTCTACACCAATGGCACAACTCTTCTCCTAGTTACTGGGTTTACAATCATTCTCTAAGCTCAGCAGTACTGCCTTTATAATATTTTCCAAATTTCACACTGTCTTCCTTTTTTTTAAGTTTTTTTTTTTCCTTTCCATTCATCTGTTTTGTTTTGTTTTTCTTTGTTTGCTATAGGGGGTGTGTACACACTAGAGTGAGACAGAGAGAGACAGAGAGAGAAGAACAGCTGATGGTGTAATGGTTAAGTTGCTGAACTCCCATGTAGTCAGCCATGGTTTGAGTCCTGGAAATGGCAGCTTAGAAATCACGCTGAGTGCATGTGAGTAAGTGCCCATAATCCTAAGAGGAGAATAGAGGAGAAGGGATTTCAGCCTGGCTATCACCTTATGGGGGTGACTTCTCACTTTCTGTCTTGCCGTGGTTCCAGCAAGCCCATGTGCCCTGTAGCAAAAGTCTGTCAAAAAAAGAAAAAGAAAGTGAGAAATTACCCCCTAGAGGGATAGCCACTCTGCAATCCTTTCTCCCCCATTTTCCTCTTATGATTTTGGTCACACACACACACACACACACACACTCACACACGTGCCTCTTGATCCAGAACTTGAACCATCCAGTTGACCAAGTGAAATCCAGCTGTCTTAACCACCATACCATGAACTGGCCCACAAAAATTTTTAAAATCAATGCATAATGTTTTCTTACTATGAACACAGACACACACACCTTACAAGGAATCTTCAAAAAGTTCATGGATGATTTTTATGTGCACATGTGCATGTGTGCACATGTATAGGTTAAAATACTCCAAAAACTAAAGAACCCTAACAGTTACTACATTTTCATAATATCCGATATTTTGAAGATGATATCTAAAAGACTTCTCTTGGGATTCTGATTCTATGACAACTTCTTAGGGACATGAATACATTTGACACGTGCATCAGTGTATTCACTACACATTTTTAAATGTGAGAGCGTGCTTTCCCACATAAGAATGCTTCTTCTAATATTTCCCCAAGGGAATCATGACTACCTCAGTGAGAACGGAATCCTACATTAAAAGCAAAACAAAACCAAAAACCCATCAGAAATAGTTGAATTTGACCTCTCCCACTAACAAAGTTAAAAAAATAACCCACACATTCTTTCTAAACAATGGCTTCCTTCCTTCCTTATATAAAATGCAGGCATATGTACTCACACACACCTATTGCAAAAATACTGACTTCTTTACTGCTTGTCATCTGCTTAACCAGGCAGAGAAAGAAATGGCAAGTGACGTCTGGTATTGAGAAAGAAATATCAGGTATAAGAATTGTAACCTTTAAAACCAGATCTTTGGGGCCAGCAGGTCAAATAGTGGGTAAGGTGGCTGGATTCTCACATGACCAACTGTGGTTCGAGTTTCAGATTCAGTGGCTTGAAAATCACACTGGATGTGTGTGTGCATGCATGTCCAAAATCCTGAGAAAAGAATGAAGAAGAATTGCAATGTGGCCATCACTCCCCTGAGGAGTGATTTTTCACTTTCCATCTCTCCGTCTCTGTGCGTATCTCTCTCTCCAGTACGTGCATGCACCCTATGGCAAAAAAAAGAAAAAAAAAGAAAAAAAAAAACTAAAGAAGCCCCCCAAAAACCAAATAAAAAAAAAAAAACACTCAAAATCAGATCTTTGTTTTCTCTTCTTCTTCTTCTCTGAGTTTACTTTATTTCCATTATGAGAGGCACAGAGAGGAGAAAGAGGGCGAGTAGGAGGACCCTTTGACATGGCCTCACCATGCATTGATCCTCCCCCAGCCCTCTGGTAGTCAGGATCCCAGATGTGCCTGCTCATTGCCCAGCACATTCAGATTGAGCCAGGATCAGAACACCAGGCCTTTCCACGTGGGGCCAGCATCGCACAGTGGTGCCCCTTTTCTGCTCCTCTGCAGCCAGGCTTGTTTCATCTTTCTTATGAAATCATGAAATTTCCTGTCAGGTTGATGTCTATAGTTAGGAAACTAACATTGCAGGTTTAAGATGAAATTAATTCTCTTTGAAAAGGAACTCATCTTTGGGCAGTCTTTCCCATAGCTGCAAAGCGACAGACTTTCATCATCTGCCTTTAATTCAACAATACCCCCACCCCCTAACTCCCAAACTTAAGCATAAATAAAACAATAGACCTCACCCTAAAACTAACCCTACTCCTACACGTTAACCCTAAACCCAACCGTAAACTAACCCTGACTCTAACTCAAACCCTTACACTAAACGAAAATCTAACTGTAGCCCTAAACTTACGCCCGAACCCTCACTCTAAATCTAACCTAACCATAAGCCTAACTTAAAAAATAGACCTAACCCTAACCCTAGTCGTACACCGTAACTTAACCCCAACCCTAACCTGACCCTGACGCTAACTCCTATGGTAACACTAAACCTAAAACTAACAGTAGCCCTAAACTTACTCCCTAAAACGAAGTTAAAACCTAACCTAACCTTAAGCCTAAATCAAACAATAGATCTAACCCTAACCCTAGTCCTAAACCTTAACTCTAAACCCAACCCTAAACTAACCCTGACTCTAACTCAAACACTAACACTAAACCTAAATCTAACTGTAGCCGTAAAATTACTCCCGAACCCTCACTCTAAATCTAACCTAACCATAAGCCTAACTTAATCAATAGACCTAACCCTAAGCCTAGTCGTACACCTTAACCTTAACCCCAGCCCTAACCTGACACTGAAACTAACTCCAACCGTAACACTAAATCTAAAACTAACAGTAGCCTAAACTTACTCCCTAAAACTTAGTTCAAAGCTAATCTAACCTGAAGCCTAAATCAAACAATGCCACTAACCATAACCCCTAGTCCTACACCTTAACCCTAAACCCAACCCTAGGGTCTGGGTTAGAGTCAGGGTTAGTTTAGGGTTGGGTTTAGGGTTAAGGTGTAGGACTAGGGTTAGGGTTAGGTCTATTGTTCGATTTTTACTGAAGGTTAGGTTAGGTTTGAACTTCGTTTAAAGGAGTAAGTTTAGGGCTACTGTTAGTTTTAGGTTTAGTGTTATGGTTGGAGTTAGAGTCAGGGTCAAGTTAGGGTTGGGTAAAGGTTAAGGTATACAACTATGGTTAGGGTTAGGTCTATTGTTTAAGTTAGGCTTATGGTTAGGTTAGATTTAGAGTGAGGGTTCAGGAGTAAGTTTAGGGCTACAGTCAGATTTATATTTAGTGTTAGGGTTTGAGTTAGAGTCAGGATGAGTTTTTGGTTGGGTTTAGGGTTAAGGTGTAGGACTAGGGTTAGGATTAGGTCTATTGTTTTATTTAGGCTTAAGGTTAGGTTATGTTTGAACTTAGTTTTAGAGAGTAAGTTTAGGGCTACTGTTAGGTTTAGATTTAGTGTTACGGTTGTAGTTAGAGTCAGGGTTAGGTTATGGTTGGGGTTAAGGTTTACGTGTACGACTAGGGTTAGGGTTAGGTCTATTGTTAAAGTTAGGCTTTTGGTTAGGTTAGATTTAGAGTGAGGGTTCGGGAGTAAGTTTAGGGCTACAGTTAGATTTAGGTTTAGGGTTAGGGTTTGAGTTAGAGTCAGGGTTAGTTTACAGTTGGGTTTATGGTTAAGGTGTCAGACTAGGGTTAGGGTTAGGTCTATTGTTTGATTTAGGCTTATGGTTACGTTAAGCTTGAACTGAGTTTTAGAAAGTAAGTTTAGGGCTACTGTTAGATTTAGGTTTAATGTTATGGTTGAAGATAGCGTCAGGGTCAGGTTAGGGTTGGGGTTAAGTTTAAGGTGTACGACTAGGGTTAGGGTTAGGTCTATTGTTTAAGTTAGGCTTATGGTTAGGTTAGATTTAGAGTGAGGGTTCGGGAGTAAGTTTAGGGCTACAATTAGATTTAGGTTCAGTGTTAGGGTTTGAGTTAGAGTCAGGGTTAGCTTAGGGTTGGGTTTAGAGTTAAGGTTTAGGACTAGGGTTAGGGTTAGGTCTATTGTTTGATTTTTACTGAAAGTTAGTATAGGTTTGAACTTCGTTTTAGGGAGTAAGTTTAGGGCTACTCTTAGTTTTAGGTTTAGTGTTATGGTTTGGGTTAGCATCAGGGTCAGGTTAGGGCTGAGGTTAAGGTTAAGGTGTCAGACTAGGATTAGGGTTAGGTTTATTGTTTAAGTTAGGCTTATGGTTGGGTTAGATTTAGAGTGAGGGTTCGGAAGTATGTTTAGGGCTACAGTTAGATTTTGGTTTAGTGTTAGGGTTTGAGTTAGAGTCAGGGTTAGTTTAGGGTTGGGTTTAGGGTTAAGGTGTAAAACTAGGGTTAGGGTTAGGTCTATTGTTTGATTTAGGCTTCAGTTTAGGTTACGTTTGAACTTTTAGGTAGTAAGTTTAGGGCTACTGTTAGTTTTAGGTTTAGTGTTTCGGTTGGAGTTAGCTTCAGGGTCAGATTAGGGATGGGGTTAAGGTTAAGGTGTACGGCTAGGGTTAAGGTTAGGTCTATTGTTTAAGTGAGGCTTATGGTTAGGTTAGATTTAGAGTGAGAGTTCGGGAGTAAGTGTAGGCCTACCGTTAGATTTAGGTTTAGTGTTAGGGTTTGAGTTAGAGTCAGGGTTAGTTTAGGGTTGGGTTTAGGGTTAAGGTGTAGGACTAGGGTTACAGTTAGATCCATTGTTTGATTTACTATTCTGGTTAGGTTAGGTCTGAACTTTGTTAGAGAGTAAGTTTAGGGCTACTGTTAGTTTTACCTTTATTGTTACAGTTGGAGTTAGCGTCAGGACCAGGTTAGGGTTGGGGTTAAGGTTAAGGTGTACGACTAGGGTTAGTGTTAGGTCTTTTGTTTAAGTGAGGCTTATGGTTAGGTTAGTTTTAGAGTGAGGGTTCGGGAGTAAGTTTAGGGCTACAGTTAGATTTAGGTTTAGTGTTAGGGTTTGAGTTAGAGTCAGGGTTAGTTTATGGTTTGGTTTAGGGTTAGCTTATGGTTTGGTTTAGGGTTAAGATGTAGGACTAGGGTTAGGATTCATTGTATTGTTTGATTTAGGTTTCAGATTAGATTAACTTTGAACTTAGTTTCAGGGAGTAAGTTTAGGGCAACTGTTAGTTTTAGGTTTAGTGTTACGGTTGCAGTTAGCGTCAGGGTCAGGTTCGGGTTGGGGTTAAGGTTAAGGTGTCCGGCTATGGTTATGGTTAGGTCTATTGTTTAAGTTAGGCTTATGTTTAGGTTAGATTTAGAGTGAGGGTTTGGGAGTAATTTTACGGCTACAGTTACTTTTAGGTTTAGTGTAAGGTTTGAGTTAGAGTCAGGTTTGGTTTAGGGTTAAGGTAAAGGAGTAGGGTTAGGGTTAGGTCTATTGTTTGATTTAGGCTTCAGGGTAGGTAAGGTTTGAACTTACTTTTAGGGAGTAAGTTTAGGGCTACTGTTAGTTTTAGGTTTAGTGTTAGGGTTGGAGTTAGCGTCAGGGTCACGTTAGGTTTGGGGTTAAGGTTAAGGTGTCCGTCTAGGGTTAGGGATAGGTCTATTGTTTAAGTTAGGCTTAAGGTAAGGTTAGATTTTGAGTGAGGGTTCGGGGGTAAGTTTAGGGCTACAGTTAGATTTATGTTTAGTGTTAGGGTTTGAGTTAGAGTCAGGGTGAGTTTAAGGTTGCATTTAGGGTTAAGGTGTCGGACTCGGATTAGGGTTAGTTCTATTGTTTGATTTAGGCTTCCAGTTAGGTTAGGTTCCAACTTAGTTTTAGGGAATAAGTTTAGGGTTACTGTTAGTTTTAGGATTAGTGTTATGGTTGGAGTTAGCATCATTTTCTCATTAGGTTTGGGGTTAATGTTAAGGTGTCCAGCTACTGTTAGGGTTAGGACTATTGTTTAAGTTAAGCTTATGGTTAGGTTAGATTTAGAGTGAGGGTTCGGGAGTAAGTTTACAGCTACAGTTACTTTTAGGTTTAGTGTAATTTTTGAGTTAGAGTCAGGTTTGGTTTAGGGTTGGTTTAGGGTTAAGGTGTAGGACTAGGGTTAGGGCTAGGTCTATTGTTTGATTTAGGCTTCAGGGTAGGTAAGGTTTGAACATAGCTTTAGGGAGTAAGGTTAGGGCTACTGTTAGTTTTAGGTTTAGTGTTACGGTTGGAGTTAGCCTCAGGGTCACGTTAGGTTTGGGGTTAAGGTTAAGTTGTCCGGCTAGGGTTAGGGTTAGGTCTGTTGTTTACGTTAGGCTTATGGTAAGGTTAGATTTTGAGTGAGGGTTCGGGAGTAAGTTTAGGGCTACAGTTAGATTTATGTTTAGTGTTAGGGTTTGAGTTAGAGTCAGGGATAGTTTAGGGTTGGGTTTCGGACTTAGGTGTAGGACTAGGGTTAGAGTTATGTGTATTGTTTGATTTAGGCTTAAGGTTAGTTTAGGTTTGAACTTAGTTTTAGGGAGTAAGTTTAGGGGTACTCTTAGTTTTAGGTTTAGTGTTACGGTTGTAGTTAGCATCACGGTCACGTTAGGTTTGGGGTTAAGGTTAAGGTATCTGACTAGGGTTAGGGTTAGGTCTATTGTTTAAGTTAGACTTATTGTTAGGTTAGATTTAGAGTGAGGGTTTGGGAGTAAGTTTAGGGCTACAGTTAGATTTAGGTTTAGTGTTAGGGTTTGAGTTAGAGTCAGGGTTAGTTTAGGGTTTGGTTTAGGGTTAATTTGTAGGACTTTGGTTAGTATCAGCTCTATTGTTTGATTTAGGCTTCTGGTTAGGTTAGGTTTGAACTTAGTTTCATGGAGTAAGTTTAGGGCTACTGTTAGGTTTAGGTTTAGTGTTACGGATGGAGTTAGCATCAGGTTAGGGTTGGGGTTAAGGTTAAGGTGTCCGGCTAGGGTTAGGGTTAGGTCTATTTTTTAAGTTAGGCTTTTGGTTAGGTTAGATTTAGAGTGAGGGTTCAGGAGTAAGTTTATGGCTACATTTAGATTTAGTTTTAGTGTTAGGCTTTGAGTTAGAGTCAGGGTTAGATTAGGGTTGGGTTTAGGGTTAAGGTGTAGGACTAGGGTAAGGGTTAGGTCTACTGTTTGATTTAGGATTCAGGTTAGGTTAGGTTTGGGTTGGAGTTAAAATTAAGGTGTACGACTTTGGTTAGGGTTTGGTCTAGGCTTATGGTTATGTTAGATTTAGAATGAGGGTTCGCGAGTCAGATTAGGGCTACAGTGAGATTTAGGTTTAGTGTTAGGGTTTGAGTTTGAGTTAGGGTTAGTTTAGGGTTGGGTTTAGGGTTAAGGTGTAGGACAAGGGTTAGTTTTAGGTCTATTGTTTGATTTAGGCTTCAGGTTAGGTTAGTTTTGAACTTAGTTTTAGGGAGTAAGTTTAGGGCTTCTGTTAGTTTTCGATTTAGTATTATGGTAGGAGTTAGTGTCAGGGTCAGGTTAGGGTTGGGGTTAAGGTTAAGGTGTCCGGCTAGGGTTAGGGTTAGGTCTATTGTTAAGGTTAGGCTTATGGTTAGGTTAGATTTAGAGTGAGGGTTTGGGAGTAAGTTTAGGGCTACAGTTAGATTTAGGTTTAGTGTTAGGGTTTGAGTTAGAGTCAGGGTTAGTTTAGGATTGGGTTTAGGGTTAATTTGTAGGACTTGGGTTAGTGTCAACTCTATTGTTTGATTTAGGCTTCAGGTTAGGTTAGGTTTGAACTTAGTTTTAGGAAGTAAGTTTAGGGCTTCTGTTAGTTTTGGGTTTAGTGTTATGGTTGGAGTTAGCATGAGGGTCGGGTTAAGGTTGGGTTTAAGGTTAAGGTGTAAGACTAGGGTTAGGGTTAGGTCTATTGTTTAAGTTAGGCGTATGGTTAGGTTAGATTTAGACTGAGGGTTCGGGAGTAAGTTTAGGGCTACAGTTAGATTTAGATTTAGTGTTAGCTTTTGAGTTATATTCAGGGTTAGATTAGGGTAGAGTTCAGGGTTAATGTGTAGGACTAGGGTTAGGGTTAGGTGTATTGTTTGATTTAGGCTTCATGTTAGTTTAGGGTTGAACTTAGTTTTAGGGAGTAAGTTTAGCGCTACTGTTAGGTTTAGGTTTAGTGTTATGGTTGGAGTTAGCGTCAGGGTCAGTTTAGGTTTGGGGTTAAGGTTAAGGTGTCCAGCTTGGGTTAGGGTTAGGTCTATTGTTTAAGATAGGCTTATGGTTAGGTTAGATTTAGAGTGAGGGTTCGCGAGTAAGTTTAGGGCTACATTTAGATGTAGGTTTAGTGTTAGGATTTGAGTTAGAGTCAGGATTAGTTTACAGTTGTGTTTAGGGTTAAGGTGTGGGACTTGGGTTAGGGTTAGGTCTATTGTTTGATTTAGGCTTCAGGTTTGGTTAGGTTTGAACTTAGTTTTAGGGAGTAAGTTTAGGGTTACTGTTAGTTTTAGGTTTAGTGTTATGGTAGCAGTTAGTGTCAGGGTCAGGTTAGGGCTGGGGTTAAGGTTAAGATGTCCGGCTAGGGTTAGGGTTAGGTCTATTGTTAAGGTTAGGCTTATGGTTAGGTTAGATTTAGAGTGAGGGTTTGGGAGTAAGTTTAGGGCTGCAGATAGATTTATGTTTAGTGTTAGGGTTTGAGTTAGAGTCAGGGTTAGTTTTGGGTTGGGTTTAGGGTTAAGGTGTAAGACTAGGGTTAGGGTTACGTCTATGGATAGATTTAGACTTAAGGTTAGGTTAAGTTTGATCTTAGTTTTAGGGAGTAAGTTTAGGGCTACATTTAGTTTTAGGTTTCGTGTTATGTTTGGAGTTAGCGTCAGTTTAGTAAGTGTCAAGTCCATCCTCTCAATGTCTTAGACTGGGGATTGGTAAACTACAGCCTACAGACCAATGCTGTCCTGCCATCTAAATATCTTTGTATGCTGGCAAGCTTAAATGGCTTTTCAATTTCTTGTTTGTTGTTTACGTTCCCCAACTAGAATGTAAGAATTAAAAGGGCAGGGGTTTGGGACTGTTTATTCACTCCTTGGGCATATAAGAAGCTTTCCTAAATAGTCATGGAATAAAAGAACGAGAGGCTACCACCCATTCTGCCGACTTTCATCTCCCTCTTCAGAAGCTCCCGTTTGGAATCGTGCCTCCCAAAATGACTTGGGAACCCCACAGTGCAGTGGTTAAGTGGTGTACAGAGGAAGACACTCCACATAACCTACTAGGACCTGAACCCTGGCCCCAGCAGGAACACTCAGGGCACTCATGTGCCCAGGATCCTGAAATGGATGAAGAATTGGAGGAAAAAAGGATTGTGAAATGACCAGGCCTCATCAGAGGGTGCTTTCTCTTTCTCTTTCTTTCTCTCATATACTCACATGTGCCCTCTAGCAAAAAAAGCAATACAAAAAGTGAATTGGCTCTAAGATACCTCAAAGGCCAGCAGTGGCCCAGTACCCATTCGTATGGGGTTGCACGGTGATATTTAATCTTTTCTCTTGCCTCTCCAGATAAAAGCTCTTAACTTTCACTTGACAGTCTTTTTGTTTGTGGGAAGAAGATTTTAATCATGTCTTCCCTGGACCTTTGAACATCTCGTATCTAAGAGGATTTCTCAGAGGAATGCCAGATTTCTTTATATCTAAACTTCACCTCAAATTGATTCAAAAGAAGCAGTGACTATGAAATACAAATTGAATCCAAGGGTGTTCTTGGGCGAGAATATAGGTGGTGAAGTCTCAAGGGAGCTATAAGATGTCATTAAAGGTTTCTTATTCCCCTATTGCCTTTATTTGTTTTCTTTTATATCAGACAAGCATTTAGGGTGTCTTCATTTGATTTCCTATGAACTTGTAACCACTTATTGGATCTTGGACCTAGAGAAAGATTTGGATTGCTTACAAAGTTGTATCTAGTAAGATTATCATAATTTATAACAACTCAGTTCCTCAGACATTTACACGTATGGGCTTAGTGCTCCAATGGTATTTCCAAACTCGTTGAATAATATTCAGCCTGCATTCCTTGAATGTCTTCTAGATGCTGGCCATCGTGCTAGTCACTGGGACAAGATGTAAAGCCAATATTGACCTAGTCCCTGCCCCGTGTTGTTGACACGCCAGATAAAAGCCCAGTTCATGCTAGGCTTCAGAGAAGTAGGCGGTACAGGACCTGCAGTCTACTTCTTCAACTGGCATTTGTGGGGCCACTCTCCCAGGCCTCGAAGAGCACAGGTAGTGGGTGGAGTGCAGAGTGTTTCTTCTGGAGGACATTTCTAGAACTGGAGTCATGAGAGAGATCTTCTGGAAGACTGAAAACAGAAAAAGCCAACGAAAACCCGGAAATGTTTTGAAAATCAAATTATGTCTGAGTTTTGAAATGAAAAAGAGAGGATCTCTCCAATTTTAATCTTGCTAGGGCAGATTTTAGGAGTTGAGGCAAATGAAAAGCATTCCTCAGGGACTCAGAGACAACTTTTAAAATATGGACCATTCAGTTAGAGAACAAATTGTGATTCTATGGAAATTATCATATCAGTTTTCCTATTCCAAATTGATGATAAATGCTTGCCTACTCATACCAGTAATAAATTTTTTTAATGTATTTCATTTTAAA
Organism: Tupaia tana; assembly: GCA_026018925.1. Lineage (NCBI taxonomy): Eukaryota > Metazoa > Chordata > Mammalia > Scandentia > Tupaiidae > Tupaia > Tupaia tana. Next base: position 73,727,990 of record JAKSZU010000002.1, read on the forward strand.
GATGTCTTTTCCCCTTCCTGGGTACTGCTAAATACTGATCTCAATCAGTGACAGTAATGATTCTACTTACTGTGTCTTAGTCTTGGATGTCTGGTAACCCTGCCCTCTTACTTATAATTCAGTTCTAAGAATGTGGGTCTCATATTCCATGGTGACATTGTTACTTGTCCTCATGTGTGTACCATTGTCTCTCAGTTCTGGTTTAGAATTGCTGACACCAGTATTGTCTGGATAGCTAATCCTAAACCCCAACATACATATATATGATGCTAGAGGGTGTGCATGCATGAGAGAGAGAGAGAGAGGCAGAGAGAGAGAGAGAGAATGCACCCGCTAAACAGGATCTGGTCACACTGTGTTCCTTTTCCCTTTAATACTCCATCCCATCAGGATCCTGGGCATGTGTATGAAGCAGATGGGGCAGGACTTGAACCCTGGTAGATCGTGAAACGTCTGGCTTTCTCTGCACAGAGTCTATTATTATGCTACCAGGCCAGCCCCTTCAGCTCCAACATCGTGTCTCCGTTTGCAGAGAACTAGCGTCCATCCTCCCTATCCCAATTGCCTATCTGGCTAGCTCTCTGTTTGCTTTGTATGTTCATCCAAAATCTCCATGTACATTTTTTCTGCCTTTTCTTCATAAGTGACCTTCCCAGAAGTTCTTGCTGTTTTGTAATTTGAGACCTCTTTTTTCTTAAGGGACTCCTTCTTTCTGCTGTTGGACCTGAGCCTGGTATCTGTCTCACATCAGCCAACACCCTCAGTATGTCTAGTTTCCGTAGACTTTTCCAGTCTGGCTTGTCCAACTACCATCAGCTCTAGTGCTGGCACCAAAAAGCACAGGTTTCCGAGACAAGGAAGTTGATCCTGGCAGACCCTTAGGGCTTTCTCAAGACAACAACAAGTGGGTTTTCTGGGACTTTCGATAGGTTTCCAGAATTCTGCGAGCACTATGACCTTCTAGAATATGGGAAATTTTCTGATTTAGATTCGTGGGAGATGTAATGGTAGCTGGCTCTCAGAGTACAGCGTTCTAGACCATTAAGCAGAGTGAAACTTTCAGAACCCAGAAGGTGCAGATTGTTCTGAAGATGAAGGAGAAAAGAATACGGAGGTTTCCAAGGCTCAGGGTCACTTAGAAAGAGCAGGTTCTGATCTAAGTGACACCGTCAGTCTATTCCAAAGTCTGTGCTGCATGGAGTGTGTGGATTTGCTGGCGTGCAACGCTCAGGGGAACTGTTAGGAGCAAGTTTCTAACACATGAGAAATTTGAAAGCAGCTGGGATTTAGGGCTTAATTACAGGAATTGCCATAGCAGAAAATACAACTAGAGATGAGCCCATGCCAAAGCCTTTACCTACCTGCACTTTCCCCAGGTAGATTCCTCAAGGTTTACTCACCTAAGGACCTATAGGACTAAGATGTGTCTCCACCATGATATCCAAAATTTAGCAACTTAGAGACAATCTTTAATACTTCTTTAAAATAAAGAATGTAATGCTTAAGTTCAATTAACTTGTAAGTGACAGAGCCAATGCATCATCAGAGGACTCCTGACTTTCTCATTTAGATTTTTTTGTGTGTGTTCCCAGGGTTTAAAGGGGCCAGGAGGAGGGTGATGGTAGACAAGAGAGAGGGACAGTCCTGGCAGAGCAGGAGGTGAGAAATCACACAGTGGAAGTATAGAGCCAGAGTCAGGGGTACCCCAGTACAAAACTGTGCAGAATCACATTTATCTCAGGGAGTACCAGGAAACAGATGGAAAGTTCAACTATGGCATCAGAATCTGGTGAGCTTTCTGGAGTCCAGATACTCAAATTATGATAGTAATATCAAGATAAGGGACTAAACAACAAAAATACAAGATCAGCTCCATGTGCTGCTGAAGAGATGCTGGTTCCCACATGACAACTGAGGTGTCATTCCCGACTCATCAGCCTGAAACACACCAGGCATGTATGTGAGTCTCAAGATCAAAAGGGCTGAAGGATTAGAGGAAGGAGATCACAGCATAACCAGGCCTTGTGGAGGGTGCTTTTCACTCTCATGCACACACACACACGCGTATACACACTCATGTATGCACGCACATGTTCTATCACAGATTAAATAAAAAATCAACAGGGCATTCGGTAATTAAGAGTACAGATCTTGGTGGTCCATATAAGAGTAAGAGAATGGAGACAAGGCAAAGTCTTAAAAACAAGGAACAATGTAAAAATATGTTCAAAGGGTCTATTAGTCAGGGTTCTCCAGAGAAATAGAACTAGAGAGAGAGTGAAAGGGGAAGAGAAAGATTGATTCGTGCCAAGGAATAAATGATTGGGGAGACTGGCATCTGTAGGGCAGGGCAAGCTGGCCAGTTGGAAAGACAGGGTAATGCTGCTGACAGAGAATTTCTTCCCTGGTAAACACATCTTTGCTCTTTGACCTTCAACTGATCGAAAGAGGCCCACTCACACAATTAAAGAGCGATTAAAGAGCAGAAGGTAAGAAAACACTTTAAAAAAAAAAAAAAGAAATCACTTTTAAGGTAATCTCCTTTTTCTAAGGTTAACATATTGTAGTTGTTACCACTTTTACAAAATATTACCATAGCAACACCCTAGATTAGCATTTGATTTAAAAAATGGGTACTAGAGCCTAGCCAAGTTGACACACACAAAAAAAAATTGTCACAAAGAGAAAAAGTAGAGGCCTCAGGAATTGGAGTCAAGGCTGAACAGGTAGATTGTCCTAAGTGCCGGTAATAATCGGAAAACAGAAATCCGTAAAAACTGAAGGCATATGACTGCTCACTAGATAAAAGTCACAGGTTTTAGAGATCCTTCAATTCTGAGGCAAATTGTGATTGCTCCTTCTTCCATAAGCTAAGTATGCTTCAACAACAAGAGACATTCTGAAGCACAGCCATGAAGTGTCTCATTTCTGAGATATCGCAAATCAAGTGGGTCGGGCATAAGTGACCAAACCCTGGGGTGAGTTCCCTGACCTCCTTTATAAGATTTGCAAATCTAGTTAGGATAAAAAATAAATGTGTGCGGAAGACAATTGGGAACATATATGCACCAGAAAAAAAAAGGAAATAAAGGAGAAAAACTTCCCCAGGTGCTTTTAAGTTCATCAAGCAAACCGCATGCCTGAAATACTCAAATTTTGTTTGTTCCTGATTTTTAAAATCCCATACAGACCATTGTGGTCCCTGGAAAGAAGTCTGGAAGGTCTTGAATTCCTATGACATCTTCCAGTTCTAAAACTAGTTCCCTCTGCTCCAGCAACTAATGCTGGTAAATCTACTTGTTTGGTCAGTGGGTGAAACTGGTGAAGTGTGGGCCATATTGGACTAAGGGAGTGATGGTAAAGGGGAAAATATAGCACGATCCCTAAGAGACATTGACGAAAATTCTCAGGCTGGCTGTCAAGTTGCTGATTGTGTGTGTGTGTGTGTGTTTAGGTTTTCTTTTTTTTTAGACAAGGTCTCACTATGTTGTCCACAGTGGCTGAGAGCTCATGATTTTCCTGCCTCCACCTCCTGAGTAGCTGGGATGACAAACTGCACCACCCCGACTGGGTTTTCTTTCTGGGTGAATTGAACCCAGTCTCCTGTGTGGTCTCAATCTATCAAACGACAGGTTGGGCCCCTGCAGATTTTTTCTTGAGGAAGTGAATATCAATAATAATTAAAAATGGGAACCAGCAGTTAGCGTAATGGCTATGTCGCTGGACTCCCACGTGGTCGACTGCGGTTCGCGTCCTGGACCCGGTGGCTTGAAACTCACGCAGGGCGCGTGTGCGTGCGTGCCCAAGATCCCGAGAGGAGAATGGAAGAGAAGGGATTGCGGCGTGACCATCCCCCCTGGGGGGTGATTTCTCGCTTTCTGTCTCTATGTCTCTGTCTGTCTGGTGAGCGCACACGCCCTATAGCGAAAACCTCTCCAAAAAAGAAAAAATAATAATTAAAAAAAAATTGAGATGTGGTTTTCAAAAATATTTTTAACATTTAGGAGTCATTGTGTGCTGGGGGCTGTGCTCCAGCCGGGGTGGGTGCACAGGAAGGTGACATGGGTGAACAGGAATAAGACTGAGACCTCATGCCCTTTAGCATGTTCTCAGCCGACTACAGCAAAGTAAACTCAGGACTGCAGCCCTGATGGCCAGGAGTCATGCGTATTTATTATAGAAGGAGTTTTACAGTAGTGGGATGGGTGAGGGGAAGTAAGTGAAACATTTTGCTCTAAAAGGTAAGGCATTCAAAGTATAGGAACAATAATCATAAAACATGACATCTGTTTTGTTTAGGTATAAACAGTCATAATTTTTAGAACGAGGAAGTCCATTTTTTGGGTGCATTCTCTTCTTTGAACTTGATTATCAGGGAGGGTCTTTGGATGAGAGGGCTTCCAGGAATCTTAATAACCTCAGTCCCAGACCAGCTTGATCACTTTAGTCCCAGATTGGCTTGAGAATTTGAGCCTCGGGTCAGCCTTTGAGAACTTTAGCTTCAGGCTAGGGTAGTAGCAATTACAGGAGCCTAGAAATAAATCCTGTCTGGTTTAGTAAAGACAAAGTCAGTATATACTAAAGTGAAATACCTATGTTATCTCTGGGTTAGTCTACAGCTAAGAGTCTACATAGGAAAGGAATGTGGTCTTGTGAGTAGCTAAATGACCTGAAGGTTACTGTGTACTTGAGACCCTCTATATGCTGCTATGTACAATGACTGTAGCTTGGGGAATGGCAATCTTCCCTTGTCCTGAGAGTAAGGGTGGCTTATGGTCTTTGGGGTAACAGCACCTCGTGGATGAGTCCCTGAGCCCCTCCCGGCTACTGAGATTGTTTCGCCCATTAGTAGCTTTTTATTTTTTTTGAGAGGATTTCGCTATAGGACGTGTGCGCTCGCCAGACAGACAGAGAGAGACAGAGAGACAGAAAGCGAGAAATCACCCCCCAGGGGGGATGGCCATGCCGCAATCCCTTCTCCTCCATTCTCCTCTCGGGATCTTGGGCATGCACGCACAGGCGCCCAGCATGAGTTTTAAGCCACCGGGTCCGGGACGCGAACCACGGTTGACAACGTGGGAGTCCAGCGACATAGCCATTACGCTAACTGCTGGTTCCCCGCCCATTAATAGCTTTAACTTAAACCTGTCTAATGCTTATCTATGTAATCCCCAGTAGGAGAAGTGAATGTAGCATTCTTTATTGACATTTTCCAGGAGGGTGGGGTGAGTCTAATGGGAGTAACTCCTGTTCGCAGCAGCCGCCCTACGCAGCTGCCGCCTTAGTGGATCCCCATTCTTTCAGGATTATTGTAAAAGTTATAGTAAGGCTGGGGGTGCCTTTATGGGGTACTAGGGTACGGCAATAAGGCCCATGGCAGAGAAATTGAGTGCAGGACAGTACAGCGACACAATATGTGAGGTCCAGAACTCGTAAAACTGTTGACCTTGCAAACAGTTCTCCTCAGCCAAGTCCTTGCTCTTAGGCACAAGGGGCAGTTCTTTCGCATTCAGCTTGTGTTAACTGCATGGTCCCAGCAATTGTGTATTAGGATTCTTTTCATATTTTTGTTTCATTGCTCTTGGGGTTAGAAGAGTTTCGTTTGAGTAGTGTTTTCCAAAGGTGTACTGCAGCCTAGAGGATTTTTATAATCCTTACATTAATAAAAGTCCTCAAGCTCTAGTTGATCGAGGAGATTGTCACAGGTCTAGCATTCCTTGAAACCTCTCTTAGAGGATCACTTTTCAATGATCTCCATGTTCGGATTTCTTAGACCTCTTTTTGGCTACACTGTGATTAAATTAGTTCTTTAGCTTCTTTTCTAAATAAATAAGAAAACAGTGGATTTTAACTGATGAATGAAAATTGTCTTAGATTTATGGAGGTAGAAAACTTGGGTTCCAGTTCCAGTTCTGGCACCTGAAGCCAAATATGTGACTTTGGGCAAGGTAGTCACCTAATGTGGCTTAAATAACCAGAGTCTGAACTCACTCACCTAAAATAAGAATAACACGTTACAAGGATACTACATTTCACATGAGGCAATGTGTATAAAAACACATTTTGTTTGTGAACAGTGTTAAATGCCAGACATAATTGTCAAGAATTTAGTACTTCATACTGTTTCAGTAGAGTTTTTAAATTCCTCATCAAAGCACATTTTTAAATATCTTGGTTTTCATGTGTATAGTATTCTCAACTGAAAATGTGTATCGTGCTGGGTAAAAATCTCTTTACAATCTAAATGATTGTATAGTGATTAAATGTATAAATAACAAAATAATATATAAAATATAAAATAAATATCTTGGTTTTCAACTGTGACATGACGTTCATATACATGTAGAAACCCTCTGGAACTTTGAAACCAGACTTCGTGGTTTGAATTATTTTTAAAGAAAATAAATGATAAGTTGGCATTAAAATCTGATTTGTATTATTCTGGTTACATATATGTTGATTATATTTAGTATAAATTATAAGGAGAGAAAGAACACTTGCCTACGAGGTGGTAGAAATGGACTTTTATCTTTTGACACAGCTGTTATTGTAATTTTTTCCTTTGTCTAGATTGTCCAATCATTAAAGAGTTGTGACCGTCCCAAGCGTTGAAAAGTCAGGCACAACTCTAAGCCGTGCAGTTTCTCTTCGTCTGACTAGAGGAAGGTGGGAACACTGCTATCTTCTGGTAGAGCAGGTTTATGCAGCTGCAAGAACAATGGAATCTATGCTGAATTTATCAATGGAAGAACCTGTTAAGAAGAACACTCTGAAGAAATATAAAATAATTTGTATCGTAAGTACTGTGTTTTACAGTCTTTCTAGCTTTGTGACAAGTGTTGAAAGTGTATGACTCCCCACCTTTATATTTGTTTGTGTTGCTATTTAAATGTAGCATTTTATGTAATTGTATTTAGTTTTAGCTGTTATGGCAACTTAAATGCAAGTTAATATGTTAAAGATAGTTTCAAAGTAAGAAATTAAAGTAACAAGTTAATATTTGATTGATCTAAATAGTTGGAATCTATAACAGAACCCTTTGCAGAACTAAGTTTTTGTACCCGATTATAATCATCTCCCAAGTCACTTTTTTATAGCATAAATATTTTACACTCAGAAAGAGAGAAATGAAAATTACGGTATCTTGTATTCTTTGATGAACTATTGATTTTACTTTTTTAAAAATTTTACTCCTGGAGAAAATCTATTTTTGTCTGTTTCCTCTTTCTTGTTTTTTTTTTTTTTTTTTTTTTTTTTTTTGAGAGGTTTTCACTATAGGGCGCGTGCGCTCGCCATTCAGACAGAGAGAGACATAGAGACAGAAAGTGAGAAATCACCCCCCAGAGGGGATGGTCACGCTGCAATCCCTTCTCCTCCATTCTCCTCTCAGGATCTTGCGCACGCACGCACACGCACCCTGCGTGAGTTTTAAGCCACCGGGGTCCAGGACGCGAACCGTGGTCGACTACGTGGGAGTCCAGCGACATAGCCATTACGCTAACTGCTGGTTCCTGGTTCCCGGTTTTTTTATGTCTCCAAAAAAGAAAAAAAAAAAAAGTTTCCTTTGGTATTATTACTCTCTCTTTTTTCTTTTCTCCACTAGATTTTTGGGGAAAAGGAGGCTACATTCGTTACCTCAGATTTCTCACTACCCAACTGTATCTTGGGCTGTGGCTTTGTTTTTACTGTACAGAAGTCAATCGTTATAAGCCATTCCTTCTCTGACTCTGGTGCCCACAACGGCAGTGCACAGATATTGTTTAGGACTTCTCATTTTGAGTTATTCATTCCTGATGACACTGAGATTCTCAATTGTATGGCTTTTCTCCTTATCTGCATTCTTGGCTGGCTTATCTTTCTCCTTATTGCATTTTACTTTAGATAATCTCATTTATCCTGTGCTTTTAATAGTCATATGGCCTGCCAAGAATTCCAAGTAAATCCTTAGCTCTGACCTATTGATAAGCTCCTGTCAGACAGTTTCAAGCGCTTTTCAAGCGCCTGGGAGGTGGCTCCTCACGCAGAACTTCAAGCCAGAACCAACTGCATTGCTTTTCACACTTATCTTTTTTTTTTTTTTTTGAAAGGTTTTCACTATAGGGCGCGTGTGCTCGCCAGGCAGAGAGAGACGTAGAGACAGAAAGCAGGAAATCACCCCCCAGGGGAGATGGCCATGCCGCAATCCCTTCTCTGCCATTCTCCTCTCGGGATCTTGGGCACACACGCACACGCGCCCGGCGTGAGTTTAAGCCACCAGGTCCGGGACTCGAACCGCGGTCGACTACGTGGGAGTCCAGCGACATAGCCACTACGCTAACTGCTGGTCCCTTCACACATATCTTGATGCAACTTTCTCCCAGATTCCCAGGGTCATCATTTTCTCTGTCTTTCCAGCTCTGTTTCAAGGAATACATGAAGCAGCAAGTGTAAGCATTGAATTCAGGGATTATAATAAAGTAAACCTCTGTATACAGCATGTACTCTTGTTCCTTCTGGGAATTTTAGAATGCTCTTTTTAGCTTGTTTGCTACTTATTATGTTTATCCCATCTTACAATTCAGAAATGTTAAAACTAAAACTTGCGTAACACTCATTTCCTTCTTAGTATAGTTCTAATGGTTTATTAGTACATACAATGGAGCTCTATTTTTTAAAATGTTTCAAATGTACCCTGATGTTTCCAGATTTTGACAGAAATTTCATTTAAAAAACTTAAAGGTACCACTGTGTTTCCAATGCAATTCCAATTCAAACAAGTAAAAGCCAAATGTTGGGTTCTTGGTGGTTTGGGGAGTCCAAAATATTCTTCCTGCTTTGGGTACAGTGTAAGACAGTTGAACATACATGTGCCTTTCCATATCAAGAAGCTTTTTAAGGGGAAAATCATATTTAGAGTAAATGATTGTATGAGATTAGAAATGAACTTTTACTCTTGGGGACCTTGCAGAATAGTGTAGCTATCACTGTATGGAACACATTCAGATTCTTCTATTTCATGAAGAAACAGATTCTAAGATCAGATGTTACAAAGTTTCAAAGCATCCTAAAAACATTTAGATGCAGTTAATGTTCAAATGGTGGAAATATCAAAAATAAGACATAAAAATGGAACCAGCAGTTAGCGTAATGGCTATGTCGCTGGAATCCCACGTAGTTGACTGCGGTTCGCGTCCCGGACCCGGTGGCTTAAAACTCACGCCGGGCGCGTGTGCGTGCGTGCCCAAGATCCCGAGAGGAGAATGGAGAAGGGATTGCGGCGTGACCATCCCCCCTGGGGGGTGATTTCTCGCTTTCTGTCTCTATGTCTCTCTCTGTCTGTCTGGCGAGCACATGCGCCCTATAGCTAAAATCTGTCAAAAAAAAAAAAAGACATAAACTGAAATATATTAATTTGTAAATCGCTGATCCATGACGTTTCTTACAAGGAGTTCATCCTCAAGTTTTCCTCTCTATCCTCTCTATGGAAGAATGAATGTGTACTGGAAGGTCATTGACTTTTGAGCCATGTTTGAGATCTTGTATGAGAACTGTTTTCATAATACTAGTTAACATATTTCCCATCATTGAATTTACTTCCACTGCAAAAGTCAGATACGTTGTTTTCAGTTGCTGTTTAGAGTAAAACAAACCTCAAAACTTTAATAGTGTATGTAGTTCTTTAAGCAAGTTTCGATGTGCCTTTTTTTAATGAAAGTTATTGTGTTTTAAGTTGTAAAACTGTACTTGTTGCCATTCTTTATGACAGTATACAGTAGTCAAATCCTATTATCTATCAAGCTCACCTTTGAGCTTCACAGGTGGGGAGAGAGGACGGTAAGAATTCTCTCATGATATCACAGCTTAATAGAATCATGGTATAAAGTCTGTTAGGCTGAAGACCTTTGTCAGCAGTAACGATAATGAATGACACCAATAATCTTTGGTCGGTTCACTTCCACACTAATAAGATTTGGTCCGTCTACTTCTTGAGCTGAAGATCAAAGTAAATCATTTGCCTCTTACTTATTTGAATACTCTGTTTTTACATGTATTAAATATTCCCATTTTCCTCTGATGAACAGAGTAGATAAAAGAACAAATCCTACACTCTAGGAATGAGGGAGTTAAGGATTTCACAGTTCTGGAATTTTGGGACACTTTTGGGTAAATGATCTCTAAGTAGATGTCTAGTTAAAAAAAGACAAATGGGCAAAGGCAGTTTTCATTCTTACTTTCACTGAGTTTGGAATTAATGTAATTGGATGATGAGTGTATTTGAATTTGAAGACCTGCAAGAAATAGAGTTTTTAAAATCTTCCCAAGCCTTCTTTCTTATTTGTCGGCATCCAATCAAATAATGCGTCTTTTTCATTGTTAGATTTGGTATCTTGCTTACCCAGCAAGCTATGAGTACTTAGAGAATTAAGAGAGCATGGTTTAATTGTATCTTTGTATAGTTTTATTTATTTATTTATTTATTTATTTTTTTAAGATTCTAAAGGTTATTTTTCCCTTTCTGTGATAGGTTCTTCTTGCTTTGCTGGTGATTATGTCACTTGGATTAGGCCTGGGGCTTGGACTCAGGGAACCGGAAAAGCAAGGTATAACCCTCAGTCTTTTCTCAGAATATTCCTTTATTTCTTCTTCCTCCTGACCTCAAACTATTAACACTCATCTCCAGCCCCACACTTTTTTTTCCTCTCCACCCCCCCAGTGCTCTCCCAGGCTTCTCCTTCTTCCACACCCCATGTGTCAGGAGCCCACATCTGCAGTTAGCATTACCCACTGTCATTTCTGGACTTTGCTACTTCATCTTCACGTACAAACCCCTGCCCCTTTGAGATTCAGACCTTTCCAGTGGTTTTTTTTTTTTTTTCTTTACCCTTATTCACCTTTAAAAAGGACTTTGAGGGAACAACAGAAAGTGTAATGGTTATATTGCTGGACTCCCATATGGCCAACGGTTTGAGTCCTGGATCTTGACGCTTGAAACTCACACTGGGCACATGTGCATGTGTGCCCAAAATCCCTAGAGGAGAAGCATGACCATACCCCCTGGGGGGTGATTTCTCACTTTCTGTCTCACTCTGTCTCTCTGGCGAACACACGCACCCTATGGCAAAAATCTCTCTAAAAAAAAAAATAATAAGAGAGGACTTTGACAAGTGAATCAGACTTTTCTTCACAGCTCCTACCATAATTGTCAACATCTGATGACAGAGTGTTTATGTCCAGTTACAAGGCCTCAAAATCTATCGCTCCAGTTCTTTGACCTCCTGCTACCACCCTCTTGATGCCACATAGTATTTTTCCATCTCTGAAAATGCACCATTTCTTGGTTGGACAGTACCAAATTCTTGAAGAGTAGTATATCATAAAAGCTTTACAATATTATAAATTAAAAAATCACCTCACATTCCTTTTGCCATATCCTATTGGTATGAATAGTAACTACATTATTTACAATGAACTAAATTAAAAACATTAAAAAAAATCTTTTTGCATATTCTTTTGGTACTTTCATACAGGCAAAGGATCAATAGTTAGATCATTCATTTCCCTTTTCGATTCGACTAATACCTTGTATTAGTTTGATACCAATGGTGAAAGTCTTCTTGCTTCTTCATTACGGATAGTCTTGATGAGGTGACAATTCTCCAATCCTTTTTAAATTTAAGATTAAAAAATACTCAGTTCTCTTACTATACTGTGAAAGCACAGTAGAACTAAAAAGATGACTATCAGCTGGAAAATTACTGACATCTCTTGGTGAATTGGCTGGTGTGTGTGTGTGTGTGTGTGTGTGTTTCAGTGCCAGAGGGTTAGTGCTCACACATGAGAAAGGGGAGGGAGGAGAGAGAGACAGAGAGAGACAGAGAGAGAAAGAACACTCCCAAGTGGGGCCTGGCCATACCTCAATCCTTCCTTCAATTCATCATTCCATCAGAATCCTGGACACTCACACACACAGTGTTGCCTCTGGGGCCAGGATTTGGACTCTGGTCTGCCACCTGAGATTCATCTTCCTCTGCACAGCACTTAACCGCTGTCCTACATACAAAGCTGGCCTACTTGGCTGTTGTGTCTCTGGGCTGTGGTGCCAGTCTAGATTTAATGAATGTACAAAGGCCATGTTGGTGGTATTATTCTGATCTTAGTACACACAAATGGGCAACATTTCTTGACTTTTTTATCCTTTGAAGTGCATAAGTGGGTTGCAAAAGGCAAATGTTAATATCTGAACAAAATTTTCTATTGTCCAGCTTTTTTCACTGTCTTCCTTCCTTTAGTAAACCTACAGGCTCTTGTTTCCTTTTTTTCCCTACAACACTTTATTAAATTCATTCAGAAAACATTGGCAAAATAAATTTCAGTTGGAAATTTACAGATAAAGCTTAAATGTATAAAGTTGTATACACCAAAAATACAGGTAATATTTATAACAGTAACTTACAGAGGCAAACTGATGATAAACTACAATTTCACAGAAGATAGTAAACGTGTCGCACACGTGTCAGGCCTTTCTTTTAGGAAAAGTACTATTTTGATGACAAATAAATTAACAGATATACCCAAGAGTGAACTGTGTCCAATTAAGAAAAATAGGTTTTGAGTTGTTTCTCTCTTATAACCGTAAGTTTATCATTTATAATCTTCACACATTTTTATGCTTGAATTTTCACAATTTGATAAAGCATTCATGAAATAATCTGCAGACTAGCTCTAATGGACAAATAACACTTTGGGCAGATATGACTGTCCTAATATTGTTCACACACACCATCTACCACATACTCTCTACCAACTCCTTTCCCCTTATAGTCTCTAGCACCCACACCTATTTTCTCTACCATCACGTCGTCATATCTCTCAACCTCTGCCATACAGTGTGGAGATATGCAGTACACATTGAAGGGGATATACAATGTGTACCTTTTAAAGTTTGGCTGTCTTCACTCAACATTAAGTATTCCATATTCATTCATTTTTTTTTAATCTTTTTTTTTTTTTTTGGAGAGGTTTTTGCTATAGGGCGCGTGCGCTCGCCAGACAGACAGAGAGAGACAGAGAGACAGAAAGCAGGAAATCACCCCCCAGGGGGGATGGCTACACCGCAATCCCTTCTCCTCCATTTTCCTCTCGGGATCTTGGGCACGCACGCACATGCGCCCGGCATGAGTTTAAGCCACCGGGTCCGGGACTCGAACCGTGGTTGACTATGTGGGAGTCCAGCGACATAGCCATTATGCTAACTGCTGGTCCCTCATTATTATTATTTTTTGATTCTAGCCATTCTAACTAGGGTTAAATGATATCTTATTGTAGTTTTAATTTGCATTTCTCTTAGGCCAAGAGACTTTGAACATCTTCATATGGCTCTTGTCCATTCTTTTTTTTTTTTAGAGGTTTTCGCTATAGGGCGCGTGCACTCTCCAGACAGACAGAGAGAGACATAGAGACAGAAAGTGAGAAATCACCCCCCGGGGGGATGGCCATGCCGCAATCCCTTCTCCTTCATTCTCCTCTCGGGATCTTTGGCACGCACGCACACACGCCAGGCGTGAGTTTTAAGCCACCGGGTCCTCCAGGACGCGAACCGCGGTCGACTACGTGGGAGTCCAGCGACATAGCCATTACGCTAACTGCTGGTTCCCAAACTCTTGTTCATTCTTAAGTCCCCTTGGAGAGATCTGTCTGTTCAGCTCGTTTCAGGTTATCTTTCTTGAGTCATTTTCCCCTGTACTTTATCTTTCCTCTCAGTCTATCAGTCGTTATGTGGCATTACTCCCTGCCCTCTCCCACCCAGGGCATCGGCATGTACCTCTAGCCCTTCTTTGGCAGGCATCCTATAACCGTGCTATTTGTTCTTCCACTATGTCTATTTTCATAAGCTCCAGCCTAGGCCTTTTCCACCATTTTCCACTCCAGTTAATCCACCCTCCATAGGCAATATACATTTTTGCATACGTAGGTTTAAAAACTTATACATGTCATTACAAATGTACAGTTTGCACAGTATAGTGAAACTTTTTTAAACTTATTTTTCAAATATTGAAGACCGACTATGTGTTTGATACTCTTCTAATTACTGGAAATATGGTGGTAAAGAGAACAGAGTTTACAAGAGTTTACATTCAAGCATGAGAGATTGTCTTAGTCTGTTATGGCTAATAGAACTACCTGAGACTGGTGATTTATAAAGAAATAAGAATTTATTCAGATTAGTTTGGAGGTTTGATGTCCAGGGGCCAACTTCTATGAAGCATGGCAAAGGGCAGGATCTTAAGAGCTGCTGTCTCTAAGTTTCAGTGTCTCATTCCCGGTACTAATATATCCATTAGAACTCAGTCATAATGGCACCACTCTGATGTTATCACATCCAAAGGTCCCACTCTAAGACATTGTGAAGACAATGTTTTTACTTAACACTTTTACAATATAATCAAGTCCCAACGTATGAATTTCTGGGGGACATCTCATCTAATCTCTACCCATGAAGACTGAATTTCAAAACATAAACTTCTAGGTGACAAACCATTTTCCAAACCATACAAAGACAGACTATACACACACACACACACACACACACACACACACACACATATACACATGCACATGTATATACATATATCAGCTAAGTAAGTGTAATATGATAGGGAAAGTGTTAAGGAGCAAGTAAAGCCAAAAGGGAGAATATAAAACATTGAGTCAGGATAGAGTGTGTGTGTGTAATAAATTTTGAGTAAAGAGCTGGGGGAAATGAGAGAGGAACATGATAATACTTTGGTGAAAAATATTCCAAGTAAGAAGGAATAGAAAGAGAGAAGGCCCAAGGCTGGAGCTTACGCGGCATGTTCCATTTCATGGATAACAAGGAAGCAATGAGCAAGAACTAAGAGGATTAGAGGGAGGTGGTCATGAAATGAGATCAACTAGCTAGAAACAAGTCAAGCTATATAGGGAGTTATATGTCAAAACATGACCTTTGTCTTTCATTCAGAGTGTGACAGGAAGTGATCAGAGGACGTGAACAGAGGAATGATACACTCTGCTTTGCTTTTCAGTGGGATCACTAGGGCTGCTGTGTTTTGAATATAGGGCAGAGTGAAAACATAACTAGAGAGTTGAATTAGGAAATAATCACAATAATCTGGACAAATACTATGTCTTGAACCAGAGGATTAGAGTTGTGGCTGGTAAGGAGCATTTGGGTCCCGTATAGTTCCTGATGTGATAGATAGATTTTATTGACAAATTTGATATGGCATGAGAGAGAGGAGGCAAAAATGACCACAGATTTTGGGCATAAACATCTGAAATATGAAACTTCCAAAATTGAGATATGGAAGTCTGTAAAAGAAGCTGGTTTGGGGAGAAAAGTCAAGAGTTCAGTTTGAGGTATGTTTTATGTAAAATATCTACTAAATGTCCAAGTAGAAAAATCAAAAAGGTAGTTGGGCATACAAGTAGTGGCTCTCAGCATCACATATGGGATTTAAAGCATCCCATGTGACTAGGGTACACCAACCTTAAAGAATTGGAAAGAAAAGGAAAAAACAAAAACAAAAACAAAAACAAAAAACAGCACATGACTCAGGGGTGGCCAGGAGCATGGAGGAAAGCTAGATGATTCTTGTGTCCTAAAGCTCCAATATAGAGAGGTTTCTAAGAAATGGAGCGTATAACGCAAAGGCCATTTATACAATTGGACTATGATATAAGTACATATAACTTTTTTCTTACTTTTTCATTGAGCAGTTTTTAGATTCATCTACCTTGCCATGTATGCGTCTACTCTTATGCTTCTCTATGGCATGTATCCAACAAGCGATTTGACTTACGCCCTCTCCCAGTACTGAATAGCCAGGTTGACTGTAGTTCTTATCCCATATAAATCCTGCAGATCCCCTGGGGACCTATGTGAGATTCGCTTGTCATATACACAGGAATGGGATTCCTGGATCTTAGAGTTCCTATCTTTTGAACTTGAGTAGTCCTGGATTGCTTTCTGGAACGGCTGCCACAGCCCACTACACCTTCCCCACACATCATCATCACCTTGACAGTGTCTCTGGCTCTCTAATTTTTAGTAATGTACCACTGGGTATAGAATGATATCTTTTATTTTAATTTTTGTTTACCTGTCCTGCTACTCCAAACTATGTTGATAGTTCTTTGGTTTGTTGTATGGTTGCAATTTCCATTAGCACGTCTATTGTGCTGGATCTCATGTTTTTAATTCCTTTTATTTTACTTCTTCCTTTTGCTAAAGAACATTCTTGTTAGCTTCCTAAGTTATGATGCTTGGGAGATATGACTTGAGTCCTTACGTATCTAAAGACTTCTTCTGTATTATCCTAATGGTTGACAATTTGGTTAGATATTCTGTTCTATTCTACTCTAGTTTTTATTTGTTTATTTATTTGTTCCATTAGTGACACATATACAGAGAGAGAGGAGAGAGAGAGAGAGAGAGAGAGAGAGAGAGAACCCCCAACAGGGTCCTGATGCCATGATCCACTCCCAGCCTTCAGCCAGCCCAGATCATTGGCATACACACGCCTAGTGTACTCAAGAGTGGTCTCCATATGCAAACTGTTATCCTCTTAATATGAACCTGCTTTCTGGAGTGTCTGTGTGTGTGTGTGTGTGTGTGTGTGTGTGTGTGTGTCCACGCGTGCGCGCTACACCAGTCTCACTCCTAGATATTGAATTCTAAGATGAAAATAATTTTTCTCTAGAAATTTAAAGACAATACAATACTTTCCTGTTTTCTAGTGATCCTTACTGCTTTGACGAATCTGATACCATTGTGATTTCTAGTCCTTTGTAGATGGCTCATAATGTCTTTTTGGAAATTCTCAAAATCTCTTAATCCCATTGAGCTCTTAGTGCGAGTTTTGCTTGGGGAAACTTGATAGGCAATTTTGATAACTGATACTCTGCCGTTCTGGGAAATCTTATACTTTTGTTTCTTTAATATCATCATAATTGTCTTTGTTTTCATGTTTAGGTACTAACTCCTTGGATTTCTTTTTTTTTTTTTTTTTTTTTTTTTTTTGAGAGGTTTTTCGCTATAGGGTGCGTGCGCTCGCCAGACAGACAGAGAGGGACAGAGAGACAGAAAGCGAGAAATCACCCCCCAGGGGGGATGGTCACGCCGCAATCCCTTCTCCTCCATTCTCCTCCCGGGATCTTGGGCACGCACGCACACGCGCCCGGCGTGAGATTTAAGCCACCGGGTTTGCAGTACTACGTGGGAGTCCAGCGACATAGCCATTACGCTAACTGCTGGTCCTGGAGGGACTTCCTGGAAAAAAGACAGAAAGCAAGAAATAACCCCCTAGGAAAAAATGAGTCTGGACTCAAACCATAGCCAACTACATAGAAGTCGAGTGACTTACCCATTACGCCATGTGCTGGTTCTGGCCCCCCACCTCTTAAATTCACTTTTTAAGACTTTTGTTTCATAATTTTGTGTAATCTTCCTGATGTATTTTGTCAGTTTATACTACCAACAACAGCATATCTCATCAATTTGGTTACTAGTGAATAATCACTGTTTTTTTTTTTTTTTGCACTTCCACTAGCTTTTTGTAACAGTACATTCACAATCATCTGAGTGTTTTGTTTTGTGTCCTTTGGAGTCCAACTAGGGTAGGATGAGTCCCAGAGATCTAATGCTTTGAGAACTATTACTTGCAGTGTTCTTTGTCGGTCCTCATCTTCTGTAATCTTTCTGAACATTTGAAAATGAATGGGGCCAGCAGGTGGTGTAGTGGTTAAGGCACTGAACTCCCATGTGGCCAATTGTAGTTCAAGTCCCAGACTTGGTGGCATGAAATTCATGCTGGGCACGTGTGCCTGTGTGCCCAAAATTCCAAGAGAAGAATGGAGGAGAAGGGATTGTGTTGTGGCATCCCTCCCTGGGGATGATTTCTTGCATTCTGTCTCTCTGTCTCTCCCTGCCTTTCTAAAGAATGCATGCATCCTATAGCAAAAAATCTCTTAAAAAAAGAAGAAGACAGAAAATGAGTATCCTAAAATACTATCTTTAACCGCTTTACTCTTGAAGCATTTATATTTTGCTGAACCCCTAAAATTATTATTTTTTTGTATATGATGTAAGACAAGAGTATCAAAAGAATCCTCCTTTCCCCATACAGTTAACCAATTGTCCCAATACCATGTAGTATTCACTATTGCTTTGTAGTTACCACTTATTAAATGAAGACTTTATAACCATATCTGCTTTGTTTATTATTTTATCCCCTATGCCTAGCATAGTACCTGACATATAATAATGCCAAAATAGATATTTATGGAATAAATGCAGCATAGTTTTTTTTTTTTTTTTCTTTGGAGAGATATAGGGCGCGTGCGCTTTCAGAAAGCTCACCCCCCAGCACGCCAAATCCCTTCTCCTCCATTCTCCTCTTGGGATCTTGGGCAGCACGGAATTACCAGGTCCGGGACGCGAACCGTGGTCGACTGTGGGAATCCAGTATATAGCCATTACGCTAACTGCTTTCCTGCCATAGCTGCAACATGATTTGCAGGGAATAGGGGCATTATAGTTGAATTTCGCCTGCCATTATACCCTCCTTGCCTTCAAGAGACTCCTTTAGAACACAAAACAGAAAGCAAGTATCACAGGGAATTATAGTAGTCAAAGGGAACGCACAGTGAGGAAACATATTTAACTAGGCAAAGGCTTTTCCCACAACGAAAACTGTAGTATTCTCACTTGTTATATTGATTAATACGTTGATGACTCCAAAATTAGTATCTTTATCTCTCTTTCCTGAGCTTTAGATCCAAATATTCAAACTCCTTACCTGGTACATATTTGCTTGGGTATGTAGGATACTGAACTTAGCTTCTCTTGGGGGCCTCATTCTACATCTTGGATGTTCTGTACTCATTTCCCTTCCTTATTTCTTTATACAGCATAAAGCTCTTCTCCTATTAATTGCACTTAATTTATCTTTAGACTCTTATCATTTTTGGCTTTGGTTGAAATGTTTTGATTGGTCTAAAAGTTTCCCCCTTCCCCCCCCATTTCCCTCCAGTTGTGTTCTAGAGTGAGTTTCTAATTACTCATTATGGATCTCATTTTGTGTCCTGTTTCTTCTTTAATAGCTCCTCATAACCAAAGGTTAGGTTCAAGCTTCTTAGCATGGCACGCACACCTTTCCCCCACCCATGCATCTTTACCTTTGAATCTGACCCTAAGGCATCATGATCTGTCTACTATTCTCTAAATTTGCCTTTCTTAGCTGCTCTAGTTTTAAAAATTGTAATTTTTCCCCCACGATCCAATGGGCCCTCACACTCCTTTGCTAGTTCCTATTCCACACGTTACGTGCTTCTACGTACTCCTTGAGCATATCAGTGTCTCACTTTTTTCTAATTGCCAAAGTGTATGTTTACTACTAGCAAAAGACAGAGAGCGAGAGAGAAAGGAAGAAAATATCTCTAGTGGATCTGTTCTCCTCCATTTCTTCACCCTGTCAGGATTTGGAGCATGTAGGCACATGCGCTCAGTATGTTGTTCAATATGCCAGGACTGAGACTTGAACTGCACAGTCAGCCATGTGGGATCCAGCGTACCCAACCACCAGACTATGGAGCAGGCCTTCGTGTCTCATTATTTATTACATTGCATTGACAAATCATGCAGTACCATAAAAATAATCTATTCGTCTGTCCCGATCTGTCCACTTGTGTGTCTTCCATCACCTAGGTATGAGACACTGGGAAACTTTCAGATATTGATGTCCTTATTTTCTTTACAGGCAGCTGTAGGAAAAAATGCTTTGACTCATCACATAGAGGACTGGAGGGCTGCCGGTGCGATGTGAGCTGTAAAGACCGAGGCGATTGCTGCTGGGACTTTGAAGACACCTGTGTGGAGTCAAGTACGAATTCTAAGAATACATTTCTTAGCATGGTGGTTGTGCTATCATCAGTGCAAGCTTACATTCTCAGCTACCCCCCTAGCGTATTAGTCTCTGAGGGCTGCTGTAACAAAGTACCACAACCCAGCTAGCTCAGACAATAGATTCATTGTCCCACAGTTCTGGAAGAGAGAAGTCACATATCTAGATGCTGGCAGGATTGGTTCCTTCTGAGGGCTGCGAGAGAGAATCCGTTCCACGTCTCTCCCAGGTTCAGGCAGGTTGCTAACAATCTTTGCTCTTTGACTTGTGGCCAGCATAGCTCCAAACTTTTCCTTCATCTTCCCATAATCCATGTCCCTCTGTACATTTTGGTCCAGATTTCCCTTTTTTATTAGAACACTAGTCATACTGGGTTAGAGACCACCTTAATGACCTCATTTTACTTGATTATCTGCAAGTTAACTGGACCTGTTTTCAAATAAGCTCATTTTTGTGATGGGGGCTAGGACTTCAATATCTTTTTAGAGGACACAATTAAACTCATAATACACATTATGCAGGCTCTATTTTTTTTCTATCATTTTCCCATGTATAGCTGTAAATAGTCCAAACTACTTAATTGAGGCAGGATAGGATAATAGTCTACAGTAAATGAACTGCTATATAATGATTTAAGTTTCAATGGATTTTTACCATGGCTTAAATTAACATCTTATTTAGCTTAATTTGCAGTGGTTCTCAAACTTCAAAGTCAGTAAGACTCACTTGGGAAGCTGGTGATTCTAGGTCATTCTGATGCCAGCACTTTGCTGAGCATGTTTGAGAAACACTGTTCCCTTGGTGGGAGACACAGTTTGTAATGTTTAATTCTCCAAATAATCAGGAAAGTTGGAGGTGAGGGGCATCTCATGGTTGGAGGAGAGAGAAAATTAGAAAAGTAGAATTCCTTATCTTATGTTCTCTGAAAGGCAAGAGGGAGAGGAAAACACAGTGTAGATAGAGATCTGTATTTCCTTTATCTCAAAAAATCTTTTTTTTTTTCCTAAGTAAAAATGGAATGCGGGACCAGCAGTTAGCGTAATGGCTATGTCACTGGACTCCCATGTAGTCAACCGCAGTTTGCGTCCTGGACCCGGTGGCTTAAAATTCATGCAGGGCGCGTGTGCGTGCGTGCCCAAGATCCCAAGAGGAGAATGGAGGAGAAGGGATTGCGGCGTGACCATCCCCCCTGGGGGGGTGATTTCTCGCTTTCTATCTCTCTGTCTCTCTCTGTCTGTCGGGCGAGCGCACGCGCCCTATAGCAAAAACCTCTCCAAAAAAAAAAGAAAAATGGAATGCTGGAGAATGAGGAACCCTGTGATTAACTGAGGCATACAACCACGACCTGTCTTGCATGTTTGTCGAAGCACACTGCATGTTGATTTTAGCTGCTTGTTTTCTAGCGGTGGCAGTCAGAGAGAAGTCTTCCTCCAGACTGTAACTCCTTTTAGGAATGGGATTCGTTTAACCAGATCGCATACTATGTATATAGGCTAGGAGAATACCAGAAGTGTGGTTGGAAGCTAATCCACCACTTTTGTCACTCTCAGGTGAGAGGTACACAACCTGCCTGGATTCTCCTGTTTCTTTGGTTGTCAATGGTTCTCCCTCACTGTCTGTCATTAGACAAACTTGGGCAAAGTTGTTCTTAGGTGGCAATCAGTCTGGGCTATTCTTCACTATGGGGAGCGCCTACCCTTGGGTGGAAATAGGTCCAGTGTTCAGAGCTTCTGCAAATGCAGAGGGTACAGCAGAGTTGCATCCACACTAATGAAGAAAAGTGGTGAATTGTCTTTTTTTTGCTTTTATGTATTTTCATTTGTTAATGCAAAAATAAAAACACAGACACAAGAATTTGATGCACTACAAGAATACAGGAAGAGCTGCATGAAATTTGTGTCTTATGTATTAGATACTTAATAGCTTAGAACCGAATTGTATAATTTTACAGCTCGAATATGGACATGCAATAAATTTCGCTGCGGGGAGACCAGATTACCGTCCAGCCTTTGCTCTTGTTCAGATGACTGTTTACAGAGGAAAGACTGCTGTGCTGACTATAAGAGTGTTTGCCAAGGTAAGCAGGATGTTGACTCATTTGCCTCTGAGAGTTCAGTGTGGAACTCTGTGAGTTTCCTAAACCTTCTTGGGCTATAAAAATTAAACTAAAAATTAACTAGTTGTGGGACCAGCAGTTAGCTTAATGGCTATGTCGCTGGACTCCCATTTAGCTGATCACGGTTTGAGTCCCAGACCAGTGGCTTAAACTCATGCCGGGCGCGTGTGTGCGCATGCCCAAGATCCCGAGAGGAGAATGGAGGAGAAGGGATTGCGGCATGGCCATCCCCCCTGGGAGGTGATTCCTTGCTTTCTGTTTCTTTGTCTCTCTCCGTCTGTCTGGCAAGTGCACGTGCCCTATAGCAAAAAACTCTCAAAAAAAATGAACTAGTTGTTACATATGGAAGTAAAGATTAAATATGTGAGAAGAAATATAGGAAGCTCATTGCAGAGGTAGGGAAAAAATAAAGGAGAGCTTATAGTTCCAAAGTTAAAACATCATGAGAGATTATCTAGCCCAAGTAGCCTGTTAACCTAATGCTGTTAAAGTTGAAACAACTTTGTTTGGAGTAGTTACATAACTAAGGACCCTCAGGGAGTTAA
Organism: Tupaia tana; assembly: GCA_026018925.1. Lineage (NCBI taxonomy): Eukaryota > Metazoa > Chordata > Mammalia > Scandentia > Tupaiidae > Tupaia > Tupaia tana. The sequence goes on from JAKSZU010000002.1 coordinate 73,750,573, forward strand.
TGTAGAATCCAGATTAGAAATCAGGTTTTTCAACTCTTGATTCCAACTGCTCACCACTTTAGCAAATGTTATGAATTAAAAACAAACAAACAAACAAACAAACAAACAGAAAACGAACACTAGTCATGGGACCAGGGGATGTGTAATGGTTACTTTGCTGGATTCTCACGTAGTCAACTGCGGTTTGAGTCCCGGACATGGTGGCTTAAAACTCACATGTGTGCATGTATGCCCAAGATTTCTAGAGAAAAATGGAGGAGAAGCGATTGCGGCATGGCCATCCTCCCAGGGGTGATTTCTCACTTTCTGTCTCTCTGGCAAGCAGATTTGCCTGTGCCCTATGGCAAAAAATATCTCTCAAAAAGAAATAAAAAAACAAAACACCAATCTCAGAACATCTAATGAAATTTATGAAAAATGTACTTATACATATAGAAACAAAAGTTTCATAAGACCACATCCAGCTATTGGGTCATTGGAAAAGTCATGATGCCTTTTTGCATAGAAAAACAGAAAAAATATGTCTTGACTTTTCTAACAATTTAATAAATCAATTTACACTTTCAGTATTTTTACATTAAAAATTAGATTGAATTCTGATTTTGAAACAGAAGGGAAATGTTATAGTAGTGACATTACTAACATTTTAATGTAATTATTTTAAAGTAATACATGAACCCATATTTATACAAAATGTAAATGAAAAATGAAAATCAGGGAAAAGGGTTACCAGAAAAAGAAATAAAAGCCTAAATGGGAACTCTTTTATAAAATAATAATAGACCTATAGTTAGTACTGGATTTTGTATCATTTCAAAATTCCTCTAAATTCAGAAAGGTTAAGTTCTAAAGGGCTTATTTCTCTAATGCATTCACTCACCATAATATCTTTGATATGTGTGTTCTCCATCCTTGTGCCCCAATTTTATAACTTTGAACATTTTATCTCAATACTGATTATGTCATAAAATTTTTACTAAATTCACTGCACAATATTGCTTGAATTTAACCGAAACAAAAGTAAACTTTACTGCAGTGTTGAAGTTAACCACTGCCACTAATTGGTTACTGTGATGGAGTTAACGTAATCATTTCAGTTTATTTTTAAAACAAATATAAATGGTTTCTCTTTGAAAAGATTAAACAATATATATACATATGTATATATATATTGTTATATATGTATATATATATTTAAATGTTGTCAAAATTATATCTTCAGACAGTACTCTGAGGGAATTTGAATTATTCCTGTGCAAGAAACCAACTAGTCACCTTTGTTTGGAAGTTTGGGATTAAAAAAAAGTGATAACTTCCTGCCATTTAGAGAGATAGAGAGGATAATATGATATTTTTCCCATTAAGTATATACTCTATCTTTAGCAATTATTGACTCATGGCCAATCTTGTCTCATACTGACAAAGTACAATTTTCAAAAAGATAAAAACATGACTCTCATCCTAATGTAAATTAAACATGTCGAAGATTAACTGACTCACTAATGAGATAACCAACTAGCACATACATTTATTTCCAAGAGTATTGAAAAGACTATGTATATACAGGACTCAACTAAACTGGACTAATTTCACTAAAACTGGGGCCAGCCTGTGGTGTAGCGAAGGCAGCTGGATGTCATTTGTCCAAGCCCATGATTCAAGTCCTGGGTCTGGCAGTTTGAGAAACCCACTGGGCATGTGTGCTCACATGATCAAAAGCCCTAAGGGAAGGAGAAACGGGGGAAGAAGGGATTCAGCATGTTCATTCCACAGAGGGAGTGTGTTCTCTCTCTCTAGCTCTCCCTCTCTCTGGAAAGTGTATGTGCCCTCTAGCAAAATTTTTTTTTTTTAAATTACAAAAACAGTAACTTTTTGTTTTGGAGTGATTTTTTCATAGTGTATGTGCACTTGCTGGAGAGACAGAAAGAGACAGAGAGAGAGAAAGTGAGAAATTACTCCCCAGGGGCAATGGCCATGCCACAATTCCTTCTCCTCCATTTTCCTCTCACGATCTTGACGCATGCATATGTGCCCAGGCATGAATTTTAAGCTACCGGTCCATGACTTGAACCTCAGTCGTGGGAGTCCAGTGACATAACCATTACACCATTGGCTAGTCCCAAAACTGTAACTTTTGATGAGACAAAAATGATTTACATTTCTGTAGGACAATTTATTTGCTATCAGACAAGAATGAATTACACTGTTTTTTGTTTTCTACCAGTTAATTGCTACCCTTACTGAATTGTAAAATGAAGATAAAGAGTAAATTAGATGAAAATTTATACCTTCAGAGAATTTAATAACCTATACATCGATTTTTTAATAATTCTCAGCATGACATTAAAATGAAATCTAGTGAATCAGTCTTTCTTTTCCTTATTTCCAAATTTCATATTTTTTTCTTAACAAGTTATATTCATCACTTCTAACCTCTGCCCCCAAAGTTTAATTGTTTTAAAGCAAATCCTAAGGCCAGCGGGTGGCGTGGTACTTACGGTGCTAGACTCCCACGTGTTTGACTGTGGTTTGAGTCCCAACTTGGAGGCTTGCTTTCTTACTTTCTCTATATCTCTCTCCCTGGTCATCTTAAATATATAAATAAATAAACAATAAATAAAAATTTAAATAAATAATTATATAAAAGAAAGCAAATTCGAGACCAGCAGTTGGCGTAATGGCTATGTCGCTGGACTCTCATGTAGTCAACTGGGGTTCAAGTCCCAAACCCGGTGGCTTAAACTCACACCGGGCACGTGTGCGTGCGTGCCCAAGATCCTGAGAGGAAAAGGAGGAGAAGGGATTGCAACGTGGTCATTCCCTCTGGGGGGTGATTTCTCATTTTCTGTCTGTCTCTCTCATGAATGCATGCACCCTATTGCAAAAATCTCTCTCTTTTTTTTAATAAAAAGCAAATTCTAGAGTTAATATCACTCACCTGTAAATATTTTTAGTATATATATATATATATATATATATATATATATATACATATAGATAGATACACACACATATATAATACATATGTATATATATGCATATCTTTAAAAAGATAAAGATTTAATAAAGTTCAATACCATTCATACTTCTAAAAACATCGTCAATAACTAAATGTTTCAGATCTATGAAAGGTATTGAATTTCATTAAATCTTTAGCTATCATCAAACATCCCATCAGCATTCAAAATTTTCTCCTTGTTTCATAGTATTTTTTTAAAAAAAGATTGGACCAGGATTCAGATAGATTTTATGTATTGCAACTGACTAATATATTTAGAGTCTCATTTCAAAATACATTCTCCTTTCCTTTTTGTCTTCTTGTAATTTGTATGTTGGAGAAATAGGGAAATTTGTCCTATAGGATTTTCCATTGTAGGTTTCACTAATTGCATCCTCTTTAATTAACACAATTTGTCATCTTCTGTACTTCCCAAAAATCAATAGTTAGAACCAGAATACCATTCAATTTCAGGTGTAAGATTTTTTTGGAGATTTTTTTTTTTTTTTTTTTTTTTTTTTTTTTTTTTTTTTTGCTATAGGATGTATGTGCTTGCTAGAGAGATACAGAGACAGAAAGCGAGAAATCACCCCCCAGGGGGGATGGCCAGCCACAATCCCTTCCCCTCCATTCTCCTTGCGGGTGCGCCTGGTGTGAGTTTCACTGAATCCAGGACTCTAACTGTGGTATACTACATGGGAGTGCAGTGACGTAGCCACTATGTCAACTGCTGGTCCCATCAGGTGTTAAGATATTTATTTACTTTTGAAAGTATACTTTGTGCTGTTACTTCCATCAGGAGGCATGTCGTGTCTTTTCTTGTCTTTTTGAAGCATTAGCTATTGGTCATCATCGCCTAGATCCATGGAAAATGTTGCAAATGATAACATTCATATTCTGTCATTTCTATTACATTAATTCGCTGAAATGTTCTATCAAGGGAAATATCCATGAAACAGGAAGGTTTTTTTTGTTTGATTGACTCCATGGAACAACAGTGATGTTCTGCTTATGACAAGCTAGATCAGGCCAGCCTGTGGCATGGTGGCTGGATCCACATGGTTGACTGCACAGTTCAAGTCCTAGACCTGGAGAATTGCAAAACATGCCGGGCAAGCTTGTTCAGAATCCTGAGAGGAGAATGGAGGAGAAGGGATTGTGTCATGGCCATACCTTCTGTGGGAATGCTTTCTTACTTTCCCACTCTCTTTCTCTGTGTCTCTCTTTAGTGAGAGCATTTGCCCTATGGCAACGTAAAATAAATTAAAAAAAAAAAAGAGGGAGAAGCTGGATGAGGACCACAGTTTACATCTCTGACCTGATCGGCCAGACATACATGCTAGTGCCCAGGACCCAGTGAGCTGGAGAACTGGAGGAAGGGCATGGTAACATCATCAGATCCTGTGGAGAGTGTCCAGCTCTCTCTCTCTCTCACACGTGTGTGTGCACATGCTCAAACATGACAAATGAAAATAACTTAAGATGTTTTTGTTCAGATTTTAATCACTTAACTAAATTTCTCCCATTGGATATGAACTATTTTCACTGGTTATTTTTTTGTGTTCCTTATCTCTTCTTTAGATTGTATATTTATTTTTATTAAGCCCATTATTCTAATAGTTATAAAAATACTGCCTTTAAGGAAAAAACATTATGAAGAAGAAGAAATGTCCTTTTCAGTTAAAGGAATCCTTTTGGCTTTCTTGGTAAAGACTGGCTTCCTGGTATTCAGCTGGTGTACCTCACTGATCTCTGCAAATCACCAGGCACTGTCATTGCCCAAAAGTGAAATAGAGTTTCATGTGTGCTGGAACAATTTAGTCATTGGAGTAACATGAATTAGGCAGCTCGGGAAGATGATGCCATTGGACACTTGTTTCTCTGTTCTTGTCTGTGGTGTAATAGCCTAAATAAAATGTGATCTTCTGCTTTTCAGGAGAAACTCCATGGGTGAAAGAAGACTGTGGCACAGCCCCGCAATCTCAGTGTCCAGATGGGTAAGAATGTGTGATGTGGGGATTTGTACTTCCTCTACCAGTGGGCACACAGGAGGGCAGCTGAGAGGCAGGGGAATTTCCTCCACTCTAATAGCATTTCAAAACAGAACAAGGAAATGATTAGATTTCTTGTGGCTTCTGTGTCCTAATGGACTTCTGTTAACTTTGTTATTTACAAAGCTCTTTTATATTAATTCACGATATTCATGTCTTACAACAGTGACTTCAAAAATTGGTTGGTGTGTTAAATAACTAACACTCTCACAGTCCTGCAGCCAGTTCTGGAATTTAGATTGAAGTTATTTCTGCTAGAAGGCTTTTTGTTGTTGTTGAGAGGTTTTTGCCTGAGAGTGAGTGTGCTTGCTGGAGAGAGAGAGACAGACAGACATAGTAAAAGGGAAAGTGAGAAATCATCCCCTGGAAGGAATGGCCATGCTGTAATACTTTCTCCTCCATTCTCCTCCTGGGATCTTGGGCATGCACGCACACACACATGCATGATTTTCAAGTCACCAGGTCTGGGACTTGAACTGTAGTTGGCCATGTGGGAGTCCAGTGATGTTAACCACTATGCAATCTTCTGATCCTACAACTTTTTTCTATTAACATCCTGCTTCCAGGGGAAGAGTTTTGTCTCTAGGTACTCTCACAATGAGAGGAGGACCTTGGAGATAGATGAGAAGGGCTGAGCGAGGTGGGCACAGGTGATAAACATGTGTACTAACACCCCCGGCCCCATCCTCCTGTGCATCTTCTCCACAAATTTGTAATGACTGCTCCTTGCACTGTGCCGAGGTCTAGAACTAAATCCCATTTTACCTCTAAGCCAAGGTGGACTCCCCTTTCCTCCAGCTGCCCTTCCATCGCACTTCTCTGGGTCAAGTAGTAGGAAGATGATGGTGAGGAGGAAATTGCCCAGGACCAAATAGTCTAAAGACAGATGGCCTTTTCTCAGGGTCCAAATTACACTGACAATTCATCTCTGACTAAAGCACCTTAATAACAACAGCTAACTTTTATCTCGCACTTATCTTTACCAGTATGGTCTCTACACAGTAGTCATTTTATATCTCATTCCATGTAAAACATCCTTTGAAGTAGGTCCTATTATCTCCTTTCCCGTTTTTTTCTTTCTTTTTCTCTCTCTATTTTTTTGTTTTTGTTTTTCTTTTTTTCTTCTTTCTGTTTTTCTTTCTCCTTTTTTTTGTCAGAGGGTGTGTATATTTGCTGGAGAGAAATAGAGAGAGGAAGAAGAAGAAAGCATTCCCTCAAAAGGGTGTGGTCATACTGCAATCCCTTCATTTCTCCCTTCTTTTGGAATTTTGAACATGTACACACCTGGTGTGTTATTCAAGCCAATGGGGTTGCTATTTTAACCATGTAGTCAGGCATGTAAGATCTGGCTCCTTTAACCACTAGGCCATGGCTCAGGCCTGTCATCCTCATTTTTAAATAAGAGAATGTAGGTACAAAGTTGTGAAATAACCTGCCCAAGGTCACCCAGCTTGTGAGAGCTGGCGGCAGAAAGCAAAGCCACCAGCTTTTTCTCTTGGCATGAATGCTCCCTCAGGTCAGAGGTGAGCCTGTGACACTGTGCAACTGACCAGAGGGAGTGAAAGGAATGTAATAATGGGAAGGATTGTTTATGACCCCATAAACTAGGAGAGAGACAAGAGGTGAGCAGGAAGCTTTTTACTGAGGACTTTGTGAAAAACCTCAGCAAACCAAGAAGATGGAGCCTAACTATTAGTTAGAATGATCCCCCCCAGATTGATGAGTCGCTTGTCCACCCAAGGACTGAAGCAGTATAACAAAGAGATTATAGCACTGGTTTGGCAACCTGGAAAGAAGACAGGACCAGAAAGGCAGCTGGCAAAGTAAGGGGTGGTGGTGGTAAATGGCACAACCACCATCTCATACCATCCATGTGTTCCATTTTCCCCAGTGGAGTCGTCTGCACCCATCCTCTCTATCCCTGGGCAGGAGGGCTAACAATCACCTTTGCTTCTCTTAGCTCTGATGTGGACACCCGATTCTCATCTAGGAGTCAAATTACCGCAGATTAGCCAGAGAAAAGTGTACCAATTTTCTTAGTTTTACATGGACATGGAGATCTCCACCAGCGTGTGAAGTCAAAAAAGTGGCCAAAGCAGGCTCATTTATACTTTCTTTTAGACAAAGAATGATACATTTGTGAAGAAATGACAAGAAGGACAAATCTTCTAGACTAGGATAGTAAGGTCTAGGAAAATTACTAAGAGCTAAATGGGGGCATATGGAGCTAATGGATGATAAGGTTTTACTTATTCAGGTTTATTGTAGCCTCAATGACTAGTTTTCTGGTGACACAGGCTATTTTGCACCCTGGATTGAAAGGATACCCCTCAGATGAAATCTTTATGGCTTGCTATAAGAAGGAAAAGACTGATCAAATGACCTTTCTGCAGTGAAAAGTCCTTAGGTGATTTTAGCTTGAAATAATCAATATGCTGGTTCAGCTATTTTGGAATTATGTTTTTCCTTAACTCCATCACTTACATAACAAATGTACTATGGTTTTGTCCGCCATTAATATTAGCACATAACAATTTTAGTGGCTGGAGACATTACATTAAATGAAACCCTCTTGGTGGACATTTAAACCAGTATACCTGTTTCTTCGCGTGCTTGTTTTCCTGTTTTGTTAGTCATCAGAGGGCTTCAAAAAGTCTGTGGAAAATGGAATTAAAGTACAAGTTCATTTTGGTATAAAAATTTTTGAAATCCATGAATATTTTTTCATAATATACTTTTTTATGAAATGAAGACCCCTAGATGTTATTAAGGAGCAGAAAACCGGGGGCAGTAGACTAGCTCTGTCCCTACTGGCTGTGTCACTGGGTTATTTCACCCTTTTGACGTGTCATATTTGCAAGCTGGAGATAATACCAGTATCTGAACTGTTGGAGGATGTTAAGGTTTTTGTTTGTTTGTTTTTGCCAATTATAACATAAGCAATAAATGAGAGATAACAATTCTTGGCATATACCTAGCTCTTATGCAAGCTTTATCACAAGCAGTAAAAATAATGTTGATCCAACATTCAAACTTATTAGCAGTCAAAAAAATAAAAATGAGAACGAGGTACAATTTTCATTCCATAAAATAACCAAATACACTGTAATTCTTTTTTTTTTTTCTTTCTGAGAGATTTTTTGCTATGTTCACCAAAGAGATAGAAGACGAGAAATCACCTTCTATGGGGAATGGCCATACTGCAATCCCTTCTCTTCCATTCTCCTTTTGGGATTTTGGGCAGGCATGCATATACATGTGCCTGGCATGAGTTTTAAGCTGCCAGGCCTGGGCCTCGAACCATGGTCAACTACGTGGGAGTTCAGTGATGTTTACACTGCAATTCTTATAAAGTATCAGTCACCTGTCTTGATTATGAAAACACGAATTAATATAGGCTGTTAGGAGAGAATGGTGATAAAATATTTTAGACTTCTTTAGATTAAGAACACTTCCGTGATCCCAGAATGTGTGGGATTTCTCCCCACTAGCAAGTAAGCAATCGATTCTTCAGCAGATACCAGCTGGACGTCCTCTAACCTAGTTCAGTTCTGACGCCGTCTACCTGGAGACAGCATCAGATCCCAGAGCTTGATGGCTCAGTGCCACAAGACTGCCTCCACTTCAGATAGCAGCCACAGGTCTGGGCCTCCAGAACTTCTCACCCACTGCCTATTAATGAGGGTTCCCCACAATACCCAATTTGGGTTCGATGAACGTGCTAGAACACCTCACTGAACCCAAGAAAACATGTTGGGTTACTGATTCATTATAAAGGATATTTCAAAGGATACAGATGAAGAGCTATACAAGGCAAGGAACGTGGGAAAAGGTGTAGAGTGTCCATGTCCTCTCTGGGTGCGCCTCCCTCCAGTAACCTCCATGTGTTCAGCTCTCTGGATGCTCTCTGAACACTGTCTTTTTTTTTATGCAGACGTCATTTGTATAGATGTGATTGAAAGCAATGACAACCGTGTAGAAATATGATGGGACAAAGATTATGAACTACTGTTAATAGATTGAGTGGGAAAACCCAGCAAGTCCTGTCTGTTTAGATTTTTCACAGCCTCTCTATGTAGCATTCCTTCATCCCAGGTATATGGCAGGCTCCTCAGGGTTTTTCTTTCTTTCTTTTTTTAATAATTAAAGAGTTTAAAGAATTATTGAATTCTATTTATCATTATCATTTTTTAACCTGTTCCAAGGTACACGTGCATGAGAGAGAGAGTGAGAAAGCAAGCTGCCACGTCCAGGACTTGGACTGTGGTCAGTGTGAGTCCAGCGCCGTAATCGCCACACCATCTGCTGGTCCCAAGGGTCATCATTTTTTATGAGCACTTCTATGATCTGTTTTGGGAAGCTTTGGAACCAAGGACAAAGGACAGATAACTACAAACCAGGAAGCATGGAGAAAAAAACAGAAAATACATAGCAATATCACAATAGCTATAGATTCCTGTTTTAGAATTTCACATTAAGTGGAATTATTCCATATGTTCTCTTCGGTCTGGCTTTTTTGACTTAACCCAATATTTATGAGGTTCATAAACATTATTACATAGGCTGACTCTGTAGTGCGGTGGTTGAGCACTGTACATTGGGAGTTGGATTCCATATGGCTGATCATGGTTTGAATCTGGATAAGTAATGAAGCACATTGGGTTGATGTATGTGCATGCCTACAATCCTGAGGGGATGGAGAAGTGGAAGGAAAAGAATTGTAGCATGGGCACGCCCCATTGTGGGGTATTTCCTCTCTCTCTCTCTCTCTCTCTCTCTCTCTCTCTCTCTCTGTCTTTCTTCCTGGCAGGTGCACAGGCCCTTTGCCAATACAAAAATAACGCAATTGCAAATGTATCATCTGTCTTCATGGGCTTTTGCACAAACTATGTTCCCTGATTAAACATGAGTCTCATTTACTTTTGTATTATTTCTATTTGTTCTTTAGTGCTTGGGTCACATCACACACACTGAAGAGCCTGCTCTTACTTACAAAGATTGAGTCTGACATTTTATATTGTACTTAACTAGCCCCTTCTACTCAAATATAGCCTTTTACCACTTCTGTTTACTTTTCAATTTCTTCCCTTAGTTAAGGAATGCAGCTCCTTTATACTTTCATTCTCAGCACCCAGCACCATGTCTGACTCACGTATTTATTAAATGAATTACCATACAGTAAATGCATATTCTAGGACACCAAATGGCTTGCTCTCTAGATTTTTCTCAGTTTCCTTTACAATGCAGAACTAAATAGCTACCCTGACCTTTATTTCTACCTTTATTCAAATTCATTTTAAAAACTGAATTTTTTTGTTTTATTTTTTAGCTGGCATCAGCATTCAGAATTATTGCTTTACTTATTCTGTGTAATTTGTCAGATGTTTAAAGATTTATTCTTACCAAACTTCCTGGAAAAGTATATTTTTGTCCAAAAATTTGGATGTAAAACTGCTTGAGCACTGAGTTGAAAATAATTTCTTTTGCATATTCTCATGCATGTACTATATTTGGCATTTAAAACAAAGTTACTGTGTTCATAAGTGCTATTTGTAATAGCGTCAATTTGGAAGTAGCCAAATACTCAGGTGACAGTAGAATTAATAAATTGTAGCTTATTCATTCACCCTAATACAAGGAAGCTATGAGAATGAATGATCTATCATGTAACAAGATGAATGAATCTTAATCATAATATCAAATAAAAGGATTTTGACACAGAATGCATATTATATAGTTCTATTTGCATATAAATGTATTTACAAAAATGGAAAAAAACTAATGCATGTTGCTAAAAATCGATACACTTATTACCCTTGATGTGTGTGTGCTTTATAGAGTTCAGTTAGTAGAAGGGGGTAGAAGGGTGGTTTCTAAGGTTCTCATAATATTCTATTTCTTGAGTTGGGTAATGGCTACAATATTGAGTTTGGTTAAAATTTATCAAAAAATATTGGGACCAGCAGTTAGCGTAATGGCTATGTCGCTGGACTCCCACGTAGTCGACAGCGGTTTGCGTCCCAGACCTGGTGGCTTAAAACTCACGCCGGGCGCGTGTGTGTGCGTGCCCAAGATCCCGAGAGGAGAATGGAGGAGAAGGGATTGTGGCATGGCCATCCCCCCTGGGGGATGATTTCTCGCTTTCTGTCTCTCTGTCTCTCTCTGTATGTATATATATACATATGTATGTATATATATGTAAATATATGTATATATATTTAAAGAATATATATTTAAAGAATTATTTATCTAATTTTATTTTTTATTATTATTTAATTTGAGCAGAGAGAGACAGAGAGAGAGTGAGAAGGAAAGTGAGAAAGCAAGCTGCCAGGTCTGGGACTCAAACCACAGTTGGCCATGTGGGAGTCCCACATGGCCTAACCACTATGCCACCTGCCAGCCCCAAAGGATATATTTTTGAAGTGTACGTATGTATAATAAAAGCAAAATTTTAAAAGTATATATTAAAAAAACTCACTGAATTAAAAAAAGAAGTCTTTGGTTATAACCCAAAAGTAACCTACTATTTTAACTTAAATACTGGTCCTGAGCTATTGAGTGAAAAAAAAAAGAATAAAAAGCCAAAAAATATAGAACCTTATAATATTAAAACATCTTATAAACTATGTAGTTTCCAAATTCAAAATCAAAATTATATCCAAAAGATGATAGAATTTAATAATCATTAATTAATCCAGAATTATTTCTTACTGTACTTTCTATGCATCTTCTAATTTAGAGAATTATAAGTAGCACATAAAAGTATGTATATTTTTAACAATCAAAACAATGGATACATTTTTTTGTTTTCCATTTTCAGATTTGACCTGCCACCAGTTATCTTGTTTTCCGTAGATGGCTTTAGAGCTGAATATTTAAACACGTGGAGTTCCTTACTACCCAATATTGATAAACTGAGTAAGTCTTCTACAGCTAGTGGCACACAAACGATGAAGATACATCGTTAAGTCCATCTCTAGATTGTGCAACTTTCTGACCTTTCACCTTACTGATCTTTCTTAACGCAGGTCCTCTCTAGATCCTGGAGACTTTTCTATGACCTCTATCCTCAGTAGGGAGAGTATTCATATTTACTCTTCTACCATTGTTCAGTAACATGCTCATCTTTCTTTTTTTAAATTTTGATTTGTTTTGTATTTGCATATAACTTTTGTTCTATGGTAATGTGTTCACGATATTGTCTCAGACATGGTGTTAGTCAGAATAAGGATCTGAGTCTTAGCAAGGTAGTCCTGAAGGAGCACAGGTAGATGGGACAGATCTAGCATCTATCCACAGTCTGCTAGGTGAAAAAGTCCAGAACCTATTTCCAGTTCTGGAATCAAACTGCCAGGAAACCAACTACCAGCTATGAGAGCTTGGACAGTATTACCTTACTTTTTGGTGCCCCAATTTTATTTGTAAAATAATTACTTTCTACCAGATAGGATTATGGCGAATGTACCCATAGTGTGCATTGGATGGTTTTTAATTTTTTTTATAAGGTTTTTGTTATAGGGCCCATGTGCTCACCAGAGAAAGAGAGACAATGAGAAGGAAGGTGAGAAATAACCCTCAGAGGGGGATGGTCATGCCAAGATCCCTTCTATTCCGTTCTCCTCGTGGGATTTTGGGTACACACTCACACATTCCCAGAGTGATTTTCAAGCCACCAGGACTGAAACTGCAGTCAACCATGTGGGAGTCTAGCACCTTAAATACTACACCACCTGCTGCCCCCTTCAGTTATTATTTTAATTGCCATTTTTTATAGTTACCTTTATTATGATGTAATTCTGTGCTGGGCCACTTGGCCTTCACTCAGTTTGACAAATGTGATACAGCGAAGTTGAGCACCCAAGGATTCTGAGCTAAGTGGCGGAACAGACTTAGAGGGCTAACTTCATGGCCAAACTCTTTTCTATTATCCTGCCATTCCTACCTTATGTCTTCTTTCTCCCTCTTTTATCTCTAAAGTTCTCAAAGTTTATGACCGTTTTAGTGGCTTCTCATGTTTATTTTTCTCCAAAGGTTTTAAAAATAACTGTTTGGTCCTGGTTAAGTTGATTGATTTTTATGGCCTCAGTTTCCTCATTTGTAAAACTAGAAGACAAGATCAAATGTTTTCCACTGTTTATTTCAGTTAGAATATGCCATGATGGTGAAAAAAAAAAAAAAGTGCTTCTCCCTACAATACATAGTATATCATCTCTTCAGTTTCTACTCATTTCAAAGATCTTCAGCAAAGAAACTGACCTTTCAAATCTAGGACTTGTCAATTACTGCTACATTTCTTTGGCCTGGAAAGTTAATTAACATTTCTCAATTTGTTTTCCTTATCTGAATTAGTCCTCATAATCAGGATATCAAGTTCTGTTTCCCAAAGGAAATTTAACTAGCCAGGCTAAACTGAACAAATTTCTCTTGAAGTAGAAGCATTTGATTTGCTTATTCCATTGGAAATTGGAAACATCAATGAACCGTTTGGCCTTTGGGCACTTTCTGTTTACTTAGTCATATAGATGATATCGCAGTCCTCAAATGTGTTTGAAGATTTTACTACCTATGTCTACCAAGCAAAGGGTGGCTGCTAGTTTCTAGAAGGCCCGAATAAAGATAGATGTGATGAAATGGGTTTAAGATTAGGGTAATCTTGAGATATGTGACAGCTATCTTCATAGTTAAAGTTCAGGGCCCCTTTTCTAGTGTCTGGACAAGCTGCTTGAGCTCGGCTATAACAGTTGCGTAAACTGAACATGAACTAATGCCACAGAGCAGTGGGTCATCCAAGTGACTATTAAGTGCGTGTGGATGTAGCTCTCAGAATCGCTCTCTAGTGAGGTGAGGATATTGTCCTGTCTTAGCGTGGGTGGCCAGGGCCAAGATTGGAAAACTGTCCAGTGAGATAGAACTTGCTTGGCTTAAATTAGAGAACAGGCTTCTTAGGAAGCTAGATAGAGAAACTGAAGATAAAATAAAGATCAGAAGTAGCAAGCAGAGAGCAAAGATCCAGCAACATAAGTAAAGTTTTGGAGCTCAGTGTTAGCATGGCTGACATTCATGAGCAGCAGAACTCTTAAATTCTCCATAGCAGATGCTGTTTTCTGCTGCCTTTTATATTATATATAATTATTTTATTTTTTGATAAGTATACTTAATGGGAGACCTACTCTTTCAAAAGATTTAAATAATCAATAGAGAATTGTTCTCTATAGGTACGATGCTGTATAGTAAATCTCTAGAAACTATTCATCTTGCATAACAGAAATTTTATAACCATTGATTAACAATTTCAAATCCCCCCCACACACACACACACCCAGCCCATGGTAACCATTCCATTGTCTATGCATTGTCTAGTTTTTGACGGCTTCGGGTACTCAATTGCCTCTTCTTATGGTTTAGAGTTACTATAAGCCTCATTACATAGGCTTATTTGGGTTACATTTCAGACTAGTTTTTGTTTGGTCCTTTCTTTTTTAGAGTAAATGCTTTTGTAGAAGTAAAATAAGCACATGATAAACATTTTTTAAAAATGCTACAGGTTATAAAGTAGTAACACTTCTGCTGTTTCTCAGCAGATGCAATCGCTCTTACTGGTTTAGTGTGTGTCCTTCCACATGTATTCTATTTAGTCAGGGTTTAGATTACCATGGTCTGGAAGAAACATCGGTAGAAGATCAGACCTTTTGCGAGCTATTCTTTAGGAGCTTTGGTTCAAAGGCAGGTGATACAAAATGGTAGCCTGAATCTGCAGAGTCAAGTGTGTCCTGTTTAGGACATCAAAAACCAGGGTAGCGTCATGTTTTCACAAACTGGTAGCTTAGTCTGCATTTTACTTTATATCTTGTGGTTTTAAGCATTTAAAAATTTAACTAAAACCCATATTTCAAGAAAATAAAAACAGAAACTGACTTTTTATCTCTGTTTGTTGTATAACTTTTTTCCCCACTTAAATTCTTTTTTTTTTTTAGAGAGAGAGATTTTTGCTATGGGGAGTGTATGCTTACCAGAGAGACCGAGAGACAGAAAGTGAGAAATCACCCTCTCCCAAGGGGGATGGCCATGCCGTAATACCTTCTCTTCCATTCTCCTCTTGGGATTTTGGGCACACACACACACACACACACACACACATGCACATACAGCCAGCGTGAGATTCAAGCTGCCATGTCTGGGACTCAAACCTCAGTTGACCATGTGGGAGTCCAGTGACATAATCATTATGCCATCTGCTGGTTCCTCCCCCACTAAGATTTTTTAAATTATGTAGATGGTTAGAGCTCTCTCTTTTTTTTAAATTTGTGGTTCCTGGTTTACATATAATTGTTATGTATCTTTGTGGGGTACCATATGGCTTCTCAAAGCATGCATACTGGGGGTAATAATCAAATCAAAGATACTGAATAGTCATCTTATTCACCATTGACCATTACATTATGTTGTGTACATTTAGTAACAAAATATTAGCCTTTATGAAATATATATTGAATTGTCAATGATATACTTTTTTACTCTGTGGTACATCAATAACCTATTTCACTCTTTTACATGCATTCTAATGTCTTAATCATTTTCTCCCCAACCCACCCCCATGAACCTTCTGTGTTTACCATTACTCTCTTCCTTTCTCTGCTATTGAATCCTTCATTTCTATCATAGAGCATGAACACTTCATATATCTGTATGGATATGTACAGTATTTGTCTTTCATAGCCTGGCTTATATCGCTTATATTTGCTAAGTTTGTCTACTTTGGAGAGGTTTTTGCTATAGGGCATGTACACTTGCCAGAGAGACAGAGAGAGGCAGAGAGACAGAAAGCAAGAAGTCACCCCCCAGGGGGGTTGGCCACATCGCAATCTCTTCTCCTCCATTCTTCTCTCAGGATCTTGGGCACACACGCATAGGCGACCCGTGTGAGTTTAAGCCGCCAGGTCCAGGACTTGAACCGTGGTTGACTACATGGGAGTCCAACGACATAGCCATTATGCTAACTGCTGGTCCCTAAGTTTGTCTACTTTGGATCAAATAATACGGTATTGCTATTCTTTATGGCTGAGTAGTATTCCATGTGTGTTATGTGCCAGATCTCATTTTGTTTTATCATATAACTTCCTAAGAATATCTCAGGTGACTACATTTGTTTTCCTTTTTTTCTCACATTTTATTGATTCTCAAAAATTTCTGAAATATTCTAACTACTTTCAACAGCAAGTTGGGAACCAGCAGTTAGCGTAATGGCTATGTCGCTGGACTCCCACGTAGTCGACCGCGGTTCGCGTCTCGGACCCGGTGGCTTACAACTCACGCCGGGCGCGTGTGCGTGCGTGCCCAAGATCCCGAGAGGAGAATGGAGGAGAAGGGATTGCGGCGTGACCATCCCCCCTGGGGGGTGATTTCTCGCTTTCTGTCTCTATGTCTCTCTCTGTCTGTCTGGCGAGCGCACGCGCCCTATAGCGAAAAACCTCTCAAAAAAAAAAAAAAAAAAAAAAAAGAATATTGAATTCCTGACAGAGGACAAAATTTATTTATTGGTGGTTTTGACCAAAAAAAGAAAGATTATTTTAAACTTCATTTATGTCTAATGAGCAAATCCTAGAGAAGTTCTCAAACTTAAGTACATCAGAATCATCTGAGATTCTTATGAAAGTGTATAAGGGGACTTCAAAAAGTTTGTGGGAAATGGAATAAAAATGTAAGCTTATATTGCTGCAAATCTTTCTTGAAATTCATGCATTTTTTTCATAATACACATTTTCTATGAAGCTTTTGAAGACCCCTTACAAATTTGTTTTGCTACCATCTCTTATCCCTCTCATCCCTCCCAAACTGATTGGAGTCCCATATAGTGAGCTTGATAGGGAATATCACAGGATTCTGAAGAAATTCCTAGATCACATTGGAAACACTGAACAGAATCTGGGAAGACCAACCCCATGCTATTTCAAGAAAACAGTCATTGTTTACAGTTACAAAGCCTATTCGTTTGTGACAGCCATAAATTTCACTTTCCTTTTAACCCAAATAGAATCTATAGTGGTGAAGTTTTCTTTTCAACTAGAGGCAACAGGATGTTGGTACGGAAAATTTCTTGTACTTTGCTGCTGCAGAGGAAATAGCAGTGTGTACTAATGGTCCTGACCTACCCCAGCAGGGTGATTGCACAGACTGGAAACAACAGAACAATGAAAGCAAGATTAATGCCATGCCATGTGAAAAACAGATCATGGAAAACTTCACAGATTAAGGGGAAACTGTATGGAAATTAATATGCAGTACATATGGCTCATTTTGTAATGGGCTTATGTTGTTACACAAGTCAAATCCCTTTTGGGTTATCCTGACAGTTGTATTGACTTTGGTCATGTTGGTTTAATTTCCATCTAAGAACTATCAGTAAAGGCACCAGCAGATGACATAATGTTTATGTTGCTGGACTCCTTTGTAGTCGACCATGGTTTGAGCCCCAGACCCAGCGGCTAGAAACTCATGTGAGGTGCATGTGCGTACATGCCCAAAATTCCGAGAGAAGACTGGAGGAGAAGGGATTATGGTGTGGTATTCCCTGGGGGGTGATTTCTTTCTTTCTGCTTTCTCTCTCTGTCTCTCTGGTGAGCACACATGCCCTAGAGCAAAAACAAACAAACAAAATCTTCTCTCTCTCTAAAAAAAATGAACCATCAGTGAGATGCAAATATTATATACAGATTTCTTATTGTTATAATTGAAATTGAAAAGAGGAGAGTGCAAAAGTAAACAGAGCTGGCAGTGGATAATTTAGAGTACAATTAACTCAGGAGTCAGTTACCTGTGACCTGCAGGCTAACTTCAGCTCACTCTACTCATTTTTGAATGACTTGCCATAAACTGAGAATTGTTTCATATTTTTGAAGGGCTGAAAAAAAAGAATATTTTGTAACATGTAAAAATGATATGAAATTCAAATTTTGATGTCCCTAAGTAAACTTTTATTGGCACACAGCCAGGCTCATTTGCTTATATTTCATCTGGGGATTCTCTGGGACCTCAGTGACAGAGCTGAACTGTTTTCTATAAAAACCATGTGGCCTTGCAAAGCCTAATACATGCATTATATGGTTCATTAAGGGAAAATCCTGTAGACCTCAAGTTCGCTCATTCCTCTCCTAAAAACTGACATTCTTGTGAATGAAGAAAGGTCAAGGGACAGAATTTTAACCTCTTTCCATCTGCAATCCACTCTTAGTGTTCCATTTTTCTGGGAAATTTTTCTGTTCAAGTTTTTAGTTATTCAAACCACGTGTTTGGAAAAAAAAAATGACTTTCTATTATCTCACCATACTTTGTTGCAGAAACCTGTGGAATTCATTCAAAATACATGAGACCTGTGTATCCTACCAAAACCTTCCCAAATCATTACACCATTGTCACGGTAAGTGCTTAGTTCAATGGTAAGAATGACCAGCTGCAGGAGAAATCCAGTCCCATTGGACTGGCTGCCTGGGAGAAACTGGCCAAGCCCCAAGCCACACACTTCAAAAGCCCACATGGGATATTTGGTGGCTTACTTCAGAAGGAGGGGGTGGCTTGATAAGAGGCTAATTTACTGCTGCCAGGCATGAAATGTAAATGAACCTCCCAGGTTTAGATTAATTCACTTTTAGGAGAGACCAGTATAGCTTCTGCAGTGTGAGAAATATCATACTGCTTTGGATTGCGCTTCCTTACTGAAAGGTCTGCTGTAGATAAATGAGGACAGCTACTTTGATGTGAGAGATTTTTTTCTTTGTTTTTTTTTTCATTAGCTTTAACTTGATATCAACATGTGTTTCATATGTAAATTCAAATTGGCTATATCTGTATAGACAAAGCAACTAAAAGTCAGCGAATTCTCCTCAATGTAGGATAGCATGTTTAAAATGAACTCAAACTAATTTATTAAAGATTTATAGATCTTAGAACAAAACTTAAGGAATCATTGGCTTCAGCCTCAATCATCAAAGGATATATTGTTTCTTTACTAATTTGCATTTTAGTCTGATTACTATGGAACAGTATCTAAAACATATTTAAATTTCAAAACAAATATTTTTCTTCTTATTGCCAGAGAGCACATGCTCTCAGCAGAGGAAGGGAAAGAGAGAGAGAAAGCACGTCTCAGTGGGGTATGATCATGTCACAATCCACAATCCTATGCCTTCACTTTGGCCTCCCATCAGGATTTAGTGTACACACCCAGCCTGTATTTCAAGCCAGCATGGCTGTGACTTGAACCATGGATGGCCATGTGGGATGAAGCCACCAACGTGCAGCACTTACCCACTATGCTATGGAGTCAGCTCAACTTATTTAAATTTTAACCCTCAAGTAATTATGTATATATGTATGTATGTATCCCCATTATTTGCAGATTCCATATTTGTGGATTCTCTTACTAAAATTTATTTGTAACCTCAAATTTATTTGTATCTCAAATTCATTTGCATTTATTATCACTTTTTTTTTTTTTTGGAGAGGTTTTTGTTATAGGGTGTGTGCACTAGCCAGAAAGACAGAGACAGAAAGACAGAAAGAGAGAAATCACCCCCCAGGAGGGATGGCGACGCCGCAGTCCCTTCTCCTCCATTCTCCTCTTGGGATCTTGAGCGCGCATGCACACGCGCCTGGTGTGAGTTTAAGTCACTGGGTTTGGGACTTGAACCGTGGTCGACTACATAGGTGTCCAGTGACATAGCCATTACACTAACTGCTGATCATTGTATTTATTATAATTTTTAAAACTTTAAAAAGAATTATTATTTTATTATTTAACTTTATTTATTTATTTATTATTTTAAATTTACCAGAGAGGGACAGAGTGAGAGAGAGAGAGACAGAGAGGGAAAGTGAGAAAGCAAGCCTCCAGGTCTGGACTTGGTTGGCTATGTGGGAGTGCAGTGCCCTTAACCACCACACCACCTACTGGCCCCTATATTTATTATAATTAATAAATGTACATCTGTGGCCATTTGCAGACATCCACAGACATCCACAGAACAGCAAAACAATGCGTTATCTAAGGTACATTCATAGCTAAGCTCTCCTAAGGTCATACTCTGCCTTCTCATTTGAGTCTTTTTGTACGTTGAGGAGAATTGACCTGTTTTATTTGCTTTATCCTAGAATGTAGCCAATATATCAATAATTCATTTATGAGACAGATGTCTTTATTAAGTTAAGACCAATGAAAACCTCATGCTGTAAATGAATGAACAGTGTTATTTTTAAGTCTACTGTCTATTTAGTGTCATGTTTTTCACATTTGTGCTTTTCATTGATGATTTTGCTGTTTAAAATGGTCCCCATGGGTAATGCTGATGTACTCTCATATGTTTTTAAAAGCAAGAAGGCTGCGATGTACCTTACAGAGAAAATGCATATGTCTGATAAGCTTTGTCTAGCTTTGAGTGGCAGAGAGTGAAACATATGTAGTGAGTATGGTGTCTTCAGACAGAAACACATATAAACCAAGGTGATGTATTGATCAGTTGACGAAAGTGTTGTGAACAGAAGCTCTAGTTTCCCTGTGAACAATGACTCAGTACAACATTTTAGAATGTAACTACTATGAATAACAAATTGGCTGTATGTATTTGTGCATAAATACATAATGTGCATACATATACGTATAGCATATACAAAAAAGGATAACATATTATAAGCACTATTTACCGTATATACAAAGGGACTTCAAAACATTTGCAGAAAAATGGAACATTATGCATGTATTTCAAAGATCTTTTTGCAAAAAAAATGATGCATGGATTTAAAAGATTTTTTGCACCATCAACTCTTTAATTCCATTTTTCTGTAAACTTTTTGGAGTCCCTTTGTATATGTATATGTATATGTATATATATTTATATATCCTGAAGTTCTGAAATAATGACTTCAAAATCTATCTACGAGTAGTTACAACTATTAGGAATGACTGAATATATGTGATTGGATTAAATGAACATGTGAACTAATGGATAATGAATGGATAGATAAAAGGAAGAATGGATAGGGGCTGGGTAGGCTCCCTTCTAAAGTACTGGGAGCATATTTTAAATTCCATTTAGCCAGGATATTTGATAAATAAAAATTTTTATATAGTAAATTTCTTGCCATTATTGTCAATATAACCAGTGGCTAATCACTGTTGTAACAGGTAGTTGTTAAGCACACAACAGTTACATAATAGCACCATGAACACAAACCGGCTGTCCAGTTTCATTCATTTGCTGCTAAAGACCATGGTAGAACTAGAAAAGAAAATCCTGATATTTGAATTCAGATCGATGTGTCTTATATTGCAAGGTACATGATATCCTTCCTAGATAGAAGTTGTAGATCTTATGTTCTTTGAAGTTACATGTATTATACATTATCTTAATTCTTTTTTAAAATGATCATTTTAGGGCTTGTATCCCGAATCACATGGCATCATTGACAACAATATGTATGATGTCTATCTGAACAAGAACTTTTCACTTTCTTCAAAGGAGAAAGACAATCCAGCTTGGTGGCACGGACAACCAGTATGTAGCATTCTACACATGGCACCCAAAGTGGCCCCCACTTCCCAGTGTGACAGTGGCTTAGTCTTCTCACTGCCCTGAGTTTACATTTTCCATCTAGTATGTAAGGACTGGGGGTAGGAAGATGCTTTACCACTATTTATAATTATCATTTGAATTTTAAAGATTTATAACTGCTCACTCAAATAGCCTTATGTTGAAATGTGGGCATTGCATTATAAATGCATCAATCTGAAAGTTACTGAGAAAGATGTACTGCTAATTTATCCCCTTCATGCTGATTTATAAGTCTTTTGAGGGGAAAGAATTAATTTGTCAATAAAAAAATGACCTTGTTTCTTGCTACTTTACAGCCTTCTTGATTTTGGAGGCAGATATATATATATATTTAAATTTTGCTGTAGGGCGCATGTGCTAGCCAGAGAGAGACATAAAGAGGGAGTGAAAGAAAGGAATTGAGAAAGCACTGCCCAGGAGAGATGACCACACTGCAGCCCACTCTCCTCTCAGGATTCTGGGCACACATACACATATGCTAAAGTGTTTTCCAAGCTGGTGTGTGGGGATTAAAGCCACACTGCTGGCCATGTGGGATCCAGGCACCTTAACCACCACACCACAGGCTGGCCCAGTAATGTTATATTTTAACTGTTGAAAAGACAAAATTTAAATAATTTAAATACATTTCAATACATTTTGCAATTTTTAATATTGTTCCATTTCTAGTAAGTTGCAAGATTTCTATCTTAGTTTTTCTATTGACTTTCACTTATTTTAAATTTTCTCTTCTTACAGATATGGCTGACAGCAATGTATCAAGGCTTGAAAGCTGCTTCCTACTTTTGGCCAGGATCAGATGTGGCTGTAAATGGTTCCTTTCCCTCCTTGTACATGGCTTACAACAGGTGGTGAAGTTTTTTCAGATATGGTCTCCTCTAAGCAGTAATGACTCTTTTTTTTTTGGTAGTGTCTTAATCTTTTTTTTTTTTTGGAGAGGTTTTTGCTATAGGGCGCATGCGCTCACCAGACAGAGACAGAGAGACAGAAAATGAGAAATCACCTCCCGGGGGTTATGGCCATGCCACAATCCCTTCTCCTCCATTCTCCTCTTGGGATCTTGGGCAAGCACGCACACGCACCCGGTGTGAGTTTAAGCCACCGGGTCCGGGACTCGAACTGCGGTGGACTACATGGGAGTCCAGCAACATAGCCATTACACTAACTGCTGGTCCCTTTATGGTAATCTTAATGCTATTCTTCCAGTCGTTTGGGTCAAACATCTTGGTGTCATCATTGATTCTTTTTCTTATACTCCTCATACAGTCTTTCAGTAAATGCTCTTGGCTCTAATTTCAAACATACACTATTGAGAACTTTTTTTTTTTTTTTTGAGAGGTTTTCACTATAGCGCGTGCGCTCGCATGACAGACAGAGAGAGACAGAGAGACAGAAAGCGAGAAATCACCCCCCCCAGGGGGGATGGTCACGCTGCAATCCCTTCTCCATCCACCTATCATCCGTTAGTCCAGTCATTCATTCAATCCAATCACATATATTCATTGTCGTTCCACATATGTTCACTGAATGCCTATTATATCCTCGCCAGTTGAACTACCATTTCTTGCCTGTGTTACAGCAGTTGTTTCTTCACACTCCTGACTTCTTATCCCCTATAATCTATTCTCGTTCCACCATCCAGATCCAATTATGGCACTCTTTTGTACCAAGAAGTTCATGGCTCCCTGTGTCACTCAAACTTTGAGTCTATAAGGCCCTGGGTGGTATGACTCTCAAGATTTCCCTACCTCTTACACTTCCTCTCTTTCTTTCTTCTCCCCTCAGTGCTCACTGTGACCTATTCAACACACCAGGCTCACTTCTGCCTGCTGTTCCCACTGCCTGAGATGTGTCATTCCTTGGGTCCCAATGCCTATTCCTTCTCTTCTTTTAGACTATTGCTCAAATTTAACCGTCTCCATGTTATATTATCCTAATCACACTAACATTTAAAATTTCAATCTACATGAAGCCCAGTTTTTAAGGGACCCTTATTTTGTTCTAGTTTTTCTTTTTTTTCATAGAATTTATCGCCTTTTGGGACCAGCAGTTAGCGTAATGGCTATGTCACTGAACTCCCACGTAGTCGACTGCGGTTCGAGTCCCGGACCTGGTGGCTTAAACTCACGCCAGGCGTGTGTGCGTGCGTGCCCAAGATCCTGAGAGGAGAATGGAGGAGAAGGGATTGTGGCATGGCCATCCCCCCTGGGGGGTGATTTCTCGCTTTCTGTCTCTCTGTCTCTCTCTGTCTGTCTGGCAAGCGCACGTTCCCTATAGTGAAAACCTCTCCAAAAAAAAAAAAAAAAGAATTTATCGCCTTTCAATACATTATGTATTGGGTCATCAGGAAAGTCATGACACATTTTTGTATAGAAAAACACATCATGACTTTCTCAGCAACCTAATAATTTATGCATATATTAGGCCTATTGTTGCTAGCTTGTCTTCTTCTTCTGGACTGTATTCTTTGGTTTGCTCACTGATAAATCTGTTTCAAATGAACAAGCATCTTGTACAAATAGATGCTTAATCTATACAAATGTATAAGTGACTAAAATTTAATTAATCAGAATGAATAGTAAAATTAAAGGACAAAGCAGAAGAGAAAATAAAATAATATACATATATCAAACTGTTAAGTATGTCACCATATAAATATTGAAAATGGAAATTCTTTTGAGTAACACTGAATCTCTTTCAGTATTTTTTGATGATATATAAAGAACACAAAATGACTATTTGAAGGTGTTAATCTACCTTTCTAAATAGGAATACAATGGAATTCTTCTTCTTCTTTTTCTTTGAGAGGTTTTTGCTATAGGGTGGGTGTGCTTTCCAGAAAGCCAGAGAGAGACAGAGAGACAGAAAGCGAGAAATCACTCCCCCAGGGGGATGGCCACATCACAATCCCTTCTCCTCCATTCTCTTCTCGGGATCTTGGACATGCACGCACATGTGCCTGGCCTGAGTTTAAGCCACCGGGTTCGGGACTTGAAACACGGTTGACTACATGAGAGTCCAGCGACATAGCCATTATGCCAAATGCTGGTACCCCTGGAATTATTCTTGATTACACATTTTCTTTATCCATTTATCTATCAATAGGTTAATTCCATATCTTAGCTTTTCTGAATAGGACTGCAATAAACACAGGAGTGCAGACATTTTTACTACATACTGATTTGCTTTCCTTTTGCATATATGATGATTTTTTTTAAAAGGTTTTTGCCACAGGGTGCATGTGTGCACCAAAGAGAGAGAGAGAAAGTGAGAGGGAAAGTGAGAAATCACTCTTTCAGAGGGGACGGCCACACTACATTCTCTTCTCCTCCATTCTCCTCTTGAGATTTTGGGCATGTATGCATGCATGCCTGGTGTGATTTCCAAGCCTCCAGATCCAGGATTTGATCCACAGTTGACCATATGGGAATCAAGCATCTTAACTACCATTCCACTTGCTGGCTCTCTTTGCTGATATTTTTTGTTGTTTATTTTTGTTTTAATCATTGCTGTGGGATGCACACACTTGCCAGAGCAAGACAGACAGAGACAGAGAAAGAGAAAGGGAAAGCAAGAAAATACCCCTGCTTCTCCAGTTGCCTTAACCATCATGCCATTTGCTGGCTGGCCCCATTCTGATTACTTGTTTCTTTTTTTTTTTTTTTTTTTTTTTTAGAGATTTTTGCTATAGGGCGCGTGCGCTCGCCAGACAGACAGAGAGAGACAGAGAGGTAGAAAGCAAGAAATCACCCCTCTGGGGAGAAGGGGGTAATGGCCACGCTGCAATCCCTTCTCCTCCATTCTCCTCTCGGGATCTTGGGTATGCACGTACATGTGCCCGGTGTGAGTTTAAGCCACCGGGTCTGGGACTCGAACTGCAGTCAACTACATGGGAGTCCAGCGACATAGCCATTACGCTAACTGGTGGCCCAGCTTGTTGATTACTTTTGAAAAAATATTTTTTCCTCTCCTTTCAGGAGTATCTCATATGAGCAAAGGATCTCTACATTGTTAAAGTGGCTGGACCTGCCCAAAGCTGAAAGGTAATACCTAGTGTCAGAGAAGTCCTGACGTGTGGTATACATGTGTCAAAATATGACATTGTTTCTTGCTTTAAACAATCACTTGTTGGCATTGCCTTTTAATGGAGCACTTTTCAATCATTATTCCTAAGAACAGGACACTTCTTACTCTCGAGAACATGGCTGATGTTATTACAGGAAGAAGTAGAACCAGTACCAGAGAGCAGAGAGCATACCGTATAGACAGATATGGACTGGGGCAGAATCGGACCCTCAGTTGTGAGGGCTGACTCTAGGGGCCAGAGGAGTCAGACTGTGGTGGCAGGTTGATATCAAAGCATTCTATAGGAATCAGCAGGAAACCGAGCACTTCAAGAAAGACTCGAGTATGGCAGAGTAAAGAGTCAGGAAAAGGTAAAAACCAGGACATAGTAAGGGCTGTGGCACACCAGAAGAGATCTTAACTGAAGAACAAGACAGATTTTCCTAACTGCAGCGTACCGAAGTTTACATCCTGGAAGGTCTTACTTCCTGTTAGGAGAGCCAGCCTTACTAGGACCCAGAGAAACCACCTGGCTTGTAGAAGGAGGACAGAGAGAAAGAGAAAGCAACTTTGAGGTTCACAGCATTCCCAGGTCCAGTCTCTAAGTGTACTCCAAAATGATAATGTCTTTTTCTGTTTCCATTTTGCCCCTAGACCCAGTTTTTATACACTGTACGTTGAAGAACCTGATAGTGCAGGACACAATAGTGGACCAGTCAGTGCTGGAGTAAGTTTTTGTTTTTTTCTTTTTAAACAAATGCAAAATTTTCTCACTCTGACCCACAAAGTAAAACAATATTCTTTCATTTTTACTAAACACAAAGGTATTAGATACATACACAAGGAGATAAAAATAGGTAAAAGTCTATCAAAGATATCTTCTTTATTAAACACAGGATACTTAAAAGTCTAGAAAGGGCAATGGCCTTATTGCCCACATCTTTGATAAACATGTATTGAATACTTGGACGCGGCAGTTATTTCACACCAATGGAAGCATCAAGGCTGACTACGGCATGTGCCAATAGCAGTTTCTGTGGTTTATTCCAAGCAGTCACCTGCAAGTCCCTTGTGATGTATCCAGCTACGTACTCACACGCGGTTCCAGTCAATATTCCCTTCTGACTGGACTTAATAGATGATTGTCTTCAGGTTAAGGTATTCCCCTCCTCAGCCCCATTGTCAATGAAGTGGACTCTCTATTATTAGTTTCTTCATTATTGAGACCATTTTATTATGATTTTACTACACAAACATAGTCCTGCAGTATGGCTTCTCACCAAAAAAGCTATTCTCTCTTCTAAACTCCTCTAAAGGCCTCCATTGTCTTAGACATCATGTGAAGTTGAACAGGCTCCCATGGGTATGACATTGCCTCACCACACGGAAATTCGTTTAGCAGTTGTTCTCAGCTGGAATGTAATTGTCCTCCACTGGAGTGCAAGCTATTTTTTCTGGCTGCCTGCCTTTGCCATTTATAAGAAAGCCTTCTTCTTCCTTCCTGCTAAGCCAAAACAATTTACAGTGCAAGGCATTGCTCAAGTCTCACTACGTTTTTTTTTTTTTTTTTTTTAATTTGCTATAGGGTATGTGTGCTTGCAGGGGAGAAAGAAAGAGGGAGAGAGAGAGAGAAAGTACTCCCTAGGGGGATGGTCATGACACAGTCCCTTATCCTCCATACTTCTCTCAGGATTTTGGGCACACACACACACACACACACACACACACACACGCCTGGAGTGTTTTACAAGATGCTGGGTCTGGGACTCGAACTGTGTAGTTGGCCATGTGGGATTCAGCAGCCTTAACCACTATGCCACGAATTGTGCAAATCTCACTACTTTTTATTTTCTCTAAGGTTTTTGCCATAGAGCATGTGCACTTACCAGAGAGAGACAGAAGGAAAGTGAAAATCACCTCTCTCCTCCTCCCGGAGGAGGGATGGCCATATTCTAATCTGTTCCCTTCTATTCTCCTTTTGGGATTTTGGGCATGCCAGTGTGTTTTTCAAGCTGCTGGGTCCAAGACTCAAACCATGTTTGGTCATGTGAGAGTCCAGAGCCTTAACCACCATACTATCAGCTGACCCCAAGTCTCGCCACTTCTAAGTGTTGGGCCTCCTCTGTATCCCACTACTCTAAACTGTGTTACAGAATTTTACACATACTCAGGTTACTCTAAGGGTAAATGGCTCAGTAATTATATAAACGTATTTATATTTCTTCTTTATTATTTTAGCTGTTATCCATGTTTGAGAGAGGGTGCTCTCTTCATTTTTCTGACTTCTACAGCTCTTGTCCAAAGTTCAGAACCATATTTTTTTTCTTTTGTTCAGTCCTCTAGCTTTGCCCCCTAATAAAATTTAAGCATAATTTTTGAAACTGTTGCATAAAAAAGAGGTCAGGGTGCACTGAGAGGTCTGTGTAAGTCCTAACCTAGTCTGGGATGGAGTAGGAGTTGGGGGCTGGTTAGGAGGGTCCCCTCTGAGTGACCAAAATGAAACAGATTTGGCAACTGGCCTGATGGAGGAAGGAGCGTGGTGCATGAGAACACAGAGAATGAGCAAGTGTACAGACAGAGTGAGGGCTAGGTGGCCTGACAGACAGACAGTACAATAAACGATAGGAATGCTAAGCAGCTAACCCCGATAGTGTGCTGCTCTATGCCAGGAACTGTTCAAAGTGTGAGTGAGTAAGGTCTCCCACAAGTGTCTGGAATAGTGTAAACCAGGGGAGATGGCTAAGAGGAAGCCCGGAGATGAGGCGGGCACTACATCATGCAGGTTTTTGTGGCCCATAAAAAGTACCAGGAGAAGCCGTGAGGCACTGCGATCAGGAAAGTTACATGACTAGATCTATGTACATAGAGATCACTTTTATTATGTAAGAGGGGTGAGTTACAGGGAGCAAGACAAAGTGGGAAGAGACAAGTTGGATTTTGTAGCGTTATAGGAAAGAGGTAATAGTGAATTGGACTTTGGTAGTGGCGACCTTGGTGGGTGGAAGAAAACAACATTTGAGATTTGTTTAGGAGAAAGACTTGGCATGACAGTGTGGAAATGGTGACGGGTGGGGACCACGGATGAGTTCTGGGTTTCTATCACATGTCTGCAGGTAGTTGGTGGCTCCATCTGCATTAATATCGCAGAAGGAGAATGAGTCTGGGGGAATGCTCATTTTGCAATAAAGATGACCGTGACATCCAAATGATGTGCCTGGGCAACTGAAGATGAAGAAAATCTGGGAAATGTCCTAGGAGAAAGTGAAGAGTGGAAAATATCAATACAAGAGAGATTAAGATGAAGTCTCATTTTAAATGCAGGAGGTGGGGCCAGCAGGGAGCGTGGTGGTTAAGGCACTGGCCTCCTACGTAGTTGAGTGCAGTTTGAGTCCCAGATCTCCTGGCTTTAAAATCATGCTGGGGGGGAAGCAGCAGTTAGCGTAATGGCTATGTCGCTGGACTCCCAAGTAGTCGACCGCGGTTCGAGTCCTCGACCCGGCGGCTTAAACTCACGCCGGGCGCATGTGCGTGCATGCCCAAGATCCCGAGAGAAGAATGGAGGAGAAGGGATTGCAGCGTGGCCATCTCCCCTGGGGGGTGATTTCTCGCTTTCTATTTCTCTGTCTCTCTCTGTCTTTTTGGCGAGCACACACGCCCTATGGCAAAAACCTCTCCAAAAAATAAAAAAAAGAAAATCATGCCAGGCATGTGCGTGTGAGTGCCCCTAATCCCAGAAGAATGAAGGAGAAGGGACTGTGGTATGGCCATCCCCCTAGGGAGTGATTTCTCACTTACCCTCTTACTGCCCCTATCTCTGGCAAGCTCATGCACCCTATGAAAAAAACCTTAAAAAATAAACTAAATCAAATGAAGGAAGGAGTATTTTGGGGGCTCCCAAATCTGGGGAGGCCTGCGCATGATGTTCAAGAACATGCTTGGAGGTCCAGCAGATAAAGACCTGAGTTTACTTACTAGGAAAGCTTCACTGACGGCCTCTGTTCTGCCAATGAATACAAGCTCAGGTTTTATTTGCCAAGAACAAAGCATGCAAAAATAAAGTAGCGACATACATTGCTTAGGGGTTTTGATATCAGATAGAATCAGCAGGGTATAGCTGGGTTACGGTGTGGGGCATAGTGCCTCTAGTCTTGTGATGTTAATCATGGAGAGGTGTGAGGCATACATCCGGAACAGCCTGGCCACGGGGTCAGTTCCATGAGATAAGGGAATGGTCACAAGGGGCTCATGAGGTCTAGCTGGGTCAGCAACCAGAGCTCAGAGTGATAGGGTGAAAAGAGAGGGGAAAGGAGAGCTCACTGTATGGAGGTTACCCTGAGGGGGAACAGCGGTGGTGATGGTGAAGGCAGCTGGATCCTGTATACCCAACTCTGCAGTTCAGAAGTGACTTAGAAAACATGCTGAGCATGTATGCATGTATGCTCAAACTCCAGAGAGGAGAATGGAGGAGAAAGGAGAAGAGACTCGGTGTGGCCATCCCCTCTGAGGGATACTTTCTTTCTTTCTCTCTCTCTCTCTCTCTCTCTCTCTCTCTCTAATGAGTGCACATGTCCTATATCAAATTTAAAATAAAAAAAGATATGAACAAAAACAAAAAAACCATGAAGGAAAAAGAAGCAAAGAGATGGAGAAAGTTGAAACCTGAATGAGTTTATTATTGTAATTGTTATTTTTCATAATATAACTTAATTCAGAGTCAATAAGACTCATAATTGAGAGTAAAAAGGCTATTTTAGTTTACTAAGTTCAAAAGCATACTAACTCACTAAGATGAAAACTTAATATGTTAGTTTATATTTTTCAGTTATCAAAACACTTCTAGTTCTGAACCATCTCCTTAAGACCTACTTTGAACATGTTCTGGAAGGCCTAATATTGTGCTGGGCATTCATTCTTAGGAGTAAAGAAGATGATGGCCATACTGCTGGAAAGGACAATGTTGAAAAGATAAATAAAGGAAAAAATGAGTTAATGTATAATGTCAATTTTTTCTTAAGAAACCTTTTAAGCTTAAAATTTTCAATTTTTTAAATAGATTTTTGCTATAGTGTGCATGAGCTTGTCAAAGAGACAGAAAATAAGAAATCACCCCCACACCTGCCCCCGGGGATATGGCCATGTCACAATCCCTTTTCTTCCATTCTCCTCTTTAAATTTTGGGTATGCATGCGCACACACCCAGCATGAGATTCAAGTTACCAGGTCTGGGACTTGAACTGTAGTCGACCAAGAATACTATATCCAGCAAGATTAAATTTCATAGGGCAGAAATCTTGCTGGGTATAGTATTCTTGGTTGAAACTGTTTTTCACTTAACACTTTGACTATATTTTCCCATCCTTTCCTTGCTCGCTTTTTTTCTAATGAGAGGTCTGATGTTAGCCTGATGGGATATTCTCTGAAGTAACCTGACATAGCTCTTGCCAATTTTATTATTTTGTCTTTGTGGATTTGACCAATCTGGCTATGATATGCCTTGGAGAAGATTGTCTTGGGTTGATTCTACTAGGGTCATTTGTATTTCTTGGGTCTGGATATTTGAATGCCTCTCTATATTTGGAAAGTTTTCTTCCAGGATTTCATGGAATAGATTATCAATGCCCTTATTAATTTCTTCACCTGAGATACCAATTATCTGGATGTTTGGGTGCTTAATAGTATCTAGTATTTCTTGTACAGTATTCTCATTTTTGGATTATTTTCTCAGTTTTTTTGGTTATTTTTCTAGGTCAGAGGTTTTGTCTTCAACATCTGAGATTCAATCTTCTGTATGGACTAATCTGTGTTTAATACTTTCGAGGGAGGTTTTGGTTTCCGGAATGGCAGCCTTCATCTTTAACAGCTCCATTTGATTCTTTTTTTATGGTGTATATTTCCTCTTTCAGATTGTGCAAGAACTTCCTCACTTCCTGGAACTCATTATCTCTTTTTTCCTGCGTCTTCTGGATTCCATTGTCTCTCTTCTTTTGCATTTTGATTGGTTTTGTCATTATGAATATGCTGAATTCTCTATTGGATATTTCCACAAGTTCCACTTTCCTGTCTGTGGATGATGAAGGATTGTTCTTTTCTCTCAGAGGAAAATATTTTCTTGGTTTCTCATGTTTCTAGTGCTTCTGTGGTTGTTTCTGATCATCTAATGGATTGTGCATGTCTCCCTAATTTCTGAGAGTTAATTCTGAGTTTTCAGAGGTGTGCAGGAGGAGGTGATATGCAATCTCTGCAGTTCTGTTTCCCTTATGCTCACCAACCAACCTGCACTTTGACTTTGGAACTGGATATTACAAAGACCTCACAGTTTCTAGGGAATCGGTGCACCTGAACTGAGCTGCAGGGTTTCAACAGAGAGTTCAGAGGTATGGGAGGAGAGAAGCCATGTTCTCTCTGCAGCTCCATCTTTCTCCTTGCTGCTCACTTCGCAGTCTCTCTTCTCTGAATATTAGTCATTTGGTAATGAATCCACTTTTGGCTAATTACTTAGAGAAGGTTTCTGCACCTGTAAGATCATGTGTTGCCCTTTATTGTAGGATAATTCTGTGATAAAATCTCATCTCTACTGTGTTTGGCAACATGGTATCCACAGAAAGAGATTTTGATTCATACTTATTAAAAAGGAGTTTCTTCCTTCAGGCATGAGGTTCAGTAAGTGTTGAGGATTTTAATGACCCTAAAATATTCAGATACTTGACTACTGTGTACCTAGGCCTGTTTAGACACTCAGTGCAAGGAGATTGAAGAACAGAGTGGGAAAGTAAGGTTAAAAAAAAAAATCAAAGGAAAATAAAAGAAAAAATAACTAGACAGAAACAATCAAAAAGAAGAAAAGAAATTTTTTATAAAATGTAAAAATTGAAAACCACATAGCACACTAGGCCAGGACACACCTTATAATTAATGGCTTCTGAAATTAGCAAGAGAAAGAAAAGGTCTGAGATGAGAAGAGTTTCAAAGTTTTTTTTAAAAAAATTAAAGATTTAAAGAGAGAGACAGAGAGAGGACAGAGGTCTTTCTCCCTATCTGAGTGTTTCAGGGGTCTAGAAGATGGGGTTTGGAGCATAGCTTCAGTCGCTCTGGTCCCTCCGCTGTTATTCACTACTGATAAACAAGTTACGATGTTTTCGAATGAAAAGTTGAAAAGTTCAGAAAAGGAAAGAAAACTAAGATTAGGAACAGATCGATGCCTTACATGCTGGTAATGTCCATATTTGTGGTGGAAGAATTTCAGAGAACTGAAGAACTACACTTTAGGGGAGCATGTAGGGATAGGGTAAGTCAGGAAGGATATTGTGCCTTCCAGAAAGCAGATTATAGCGATCTGCATAGAATTTTCTGCTTGCTGAATTCTCAGCAACATTGAATTCAATTTTACAAAAAGCGACTTCTGGATCTGTTTATTGAGCGTCTAACCAGTTAATTCATTATACCAGATTAATGTCTCAGTGTCCACTGTGAAAGTGACTATCATGATTCTATATAAAGAAGCAAGCGTTTCCTAACAGTATCCTACCCAGACCTGGTTTGCCCCTCAATAGCAAACTTTTCTATCTCTGTCAATTACCTTTCCATCTGAATGGCTACTCACTCATTGCCCATGCAGGGCTTTCTTTCTTCTTCCTTTGTCAGAGCCAGAGCTGGGGCTGGTGTCCAGTACTGCCCAATTTATGAAGTGTGTGCTTTATGGGAGACTCTACCTATGGTTGGGAAGTATGTGACGAGCTCACTGACATGATGCCTTCCTTCTGGAGCTCATGCTCTCCTTGGAGGCAGACACCTCAAATGATGACTTCACAACTGCCAGGAATCCAGTGGTAGCAGTGTGCAGGATGCTGGGAGAGGATGGAAAAGCGGATCTCAGTGTGGTTAGGAGGGACGAGTGGATTACTATGAGGAAGAGGATATCATGTGGACAGGTGGAAACTATGTCTCTCACTGGCAAACCAGAGTGTGTGGCACCCCAAAATTGAGGGTCAGGAAAGCATCCTGGAGTTGATGATGGATTTGACAGGAGAGATGCCATGGTTTTATTGAAGTTCAAGTCCTGATCTGTACCTTATTAACTGTGGGGCCGTGAATATGTTACTTTGTTTAGTCTCAAGTTTTCCGGTATGAAGTACCATTCATAAATGTTTGCTCTGAGGGGACCAGCAGTTAGCATAATGGTTATGTGGTTGGACTCCCATGTAGTGGACCGTGCCTCAAGTCCTGGAACCAGTGGCTTAAAACTCACACCGGGCGCATGTGTGTATGTGCCCAAGATTCTGAGAGGAGAATGGAGGAGAAGGGATTGCGGCATGGCTATCCCTCCTGGGGGGGTGATTTCTCACTTTCTGTCTCTCTGTCTCTCTTTTTCTGGTGAGCACACACACCCTATTGCAAAAACCTCTCAAAAAAAAAGTTTGTTCTGAGGATTTCACGAGATAATACACTATAGTTCTTTTTTTTATTTCAATTTATTTATTTGCATTCATTCACTGTACATCATTACAGCATACAAAATGAGATTTTCCATCCAGATTATACTGTATATTGTCTCAATCAAGCACATCAACAAACATGTTATTGTCAGCAAATAATCTTCCATTTCTTGTTTTCTGTATGTTTTGCTTTTTTTTCCCCCATCCTTGATTCCCTATCTCTTACCCTCTGCCATCTCCCACTCTCCTCCCACACTGTCTCTGGTATCTATGTTTGCTTTCTATACTGTTTTCCCCCCACATTTTATTGTATCACTGAAGACCTTAATTAATCTAAATATTTTCATAGCAAACACAGGTGATATATACATTTCCATAAACACAAGTCTAACTTTACGCATCCTGTAAAGTAGCACCTAGCTGGGGCTATATATCTTACTTCAGTCATTGAATAGATGTATTTTTTTTCCTGAAACTTTTTTTTTGTAACTAAATTTACATTCTTTCCCTAAGCATCATCACAGCATACAAAGTGTGATTTCCCGTCCAGTATATACTGCATAGTGACTTAATCATGCATATTATAAAAAAATTTCCATTTATAGTTCCTAGAATTATTTTTAGCCCTCTTTCTGACCCTTTGTCTTTTCCCACCCTCTTCTCACACTATCTTTGGTGTCTACAATTGTCTTCCATTCCTTTCCCACCCACATTGTATTGATCACACAATTTCTTACATAATCTAACTACTTTCAATGGTGAGTTCACTCGTTACTATTAAGAAAACCAGTTTTAACTTAAATCAAAGAAATTCCAAGGAACTTTGCTTAAAGCCAGGAAACAGGTTAGGATTCTGTTCAAATGGTAGGTGCATGAACCTATCAGTCTCATGTACTTTTATCTTCTGTTCTGGTGCAATTTTCCTGATTAAATTCTGGGATATAATATTCAACTCCAGACTTGTCCCTATGATTAAGTTGGCCACTTTCTTAGTTTTTGGACTCTTATTTCCGTGTGTCTGTGTTTAATTTTCTTGATACAGCACACCCTTGAGAACTTCTTGGAGATCTGGTCTGGTGCTGGTAAATTCTTGCAGGTTTTGTTTATCTGAGAATGTTCTTGTCTTTTCTTCCCACATGAAAGATAATCTTGCCGGGTACAGTATTCTTGGCTGAAATTGCTTCTCTCGTAACACTTTGTATATATTTTCCCATTCTCTTCTCGCTTGCATTGTTTCTGATGAGAGATCTGCTGTTAGCTTGATGGGATGTCCTGTGTAGGTAACTTGATGTTTTTCTCTTGCCAATCTTAGTATCTTGTCTTTGTCTGTGGTTTTGGTCAACCTGGCTATAATGTGTCTTGGAGAAGATCTTCTTGGGTTGATTCTATTTGGGGTCCTTTGTATTTCTTGGGACTAGATCTTTGAATGCCTCTCTAGGTTTGGAAAGTTTTCTTGCAGGATTTCATGGAATAGATTATCAATGCCCTTATGGGTCTCTTCACCTTCTGGAATGCCAATTATCCATATGTTTGGACTTATGATAGTATCTAGTACTTCTCATATATTATTCTCAAATTTTTGTGCCATTTTCTCAGTCTTCGTGGTGGATTTTTCTAGGCCAGCCATTTTCTCTTCTACATCTGAGATTCTATTTTCTGAATGATCTAGTCTGCTTTTAATACTTTCAAGAGAGATTTTGACTTCCTGTATTATAGACTTCATCTCTAGCAGTTCCGTTTGAGTCTTTTTTTTTTTTTTTTTTTTTTTTTAGAGGTTTTTGCTATAGGGCACGTGCGCTCGCCAGACAGACAGAGAGAGACAGAGAGACAGAAAGCAGGAAATCACCCCCCAGGGGGGATGGCCACGCCGCAATCCCTTCTCCTCCATTCTCCTCTCGGGATCTTGGGCACGCACGCACACGCGCCCGGCGTGAGTTTAAGCCACCGGGTCCGGGACTCGAACCGCGGTCGACTACGTGGGAGTCCAGCGATATAGCCATTACGCTAACTGCTGGTCCCCCGTTTGAGTCTTTTGTAAAGTGTGTAATTCCTCTTTTAGATCTTGCAAGAATTTCCTCATCTCCTGGAACTCGGCAACTTCTTTCTCCTTTCTCTTTAGCAGTTCATTATCTCTCTTTTCTTCCATCTCTGTTAGCTTTGCCATTATGAATGCTATAAATTCCTTATCAGACATTTCCATGATTTTCACCAAACTGCTTGTGGATGAAGAAGAGTTACTCTTTTCCCTTGGAGGAGAGGTATTTTCTTGTTTTCCCATATTTCTTGTGATCCGGCAGTGATTTCTTGTCATCTGATGGATGGTGTGTTGCTTTCAAATTCTTGAAGTTCAGTCTGAATGTTCAGGAGCAAGCAGACAGAGGTGATCTAGAATCTCTTTGCCATTCTGTTGTGATCACTGGTGCAGCAGATTCAGTAGATATTGAGAAATATTTTAACCCTATTAGTATTTGGATGTTTAGCTATAGTGCTCTTAGATCCATCTAAAAACACATTAAATGGATATTGGAGAGTGGAGAGACAAGAAAAAGGAAAATGAAAAAGAGAGAGAGAAACAACAACAAAAAGAGAAAAAAAGGCAAAAAAACACGAAAAAAAGTTGTAATTACTGTTTTTCTTTTTTAAAAAAAAAATCACAAAATAAAAAACTGCGTGGCGTGTTCGCTGGAGCCATGTAGAACCTTCTTCTGAAGGCCTGGCCTCTTCTGCCTGGGTGGGAGGACCAGAGTGATAATTAACAAGATAAAAGGTGGAGCTGAGAGCAAGAGAAAAACTTTGCCTTTTAAAAAAAATGTAAAAAAGGAAAAATTACAAAAAAAAAGGGAAGACAGAAGCAGGGAGAGACAGAAACAGAGACACAGAAACAGAGATACAAAGCTGGTGGTAGGGTGCTCCTTACCGCTAGCTCATTTGCTAGAGGCTGAATTATCAGTAGAAAATCTTCATTCCCTGAAATACCTAGTTTGCTGGAGCCATGTGGAACTTTCTTCTGAAGGCCTGGCCTCTTCTGCCTAGTTCGCTGGAGCCATGTGGAACCTTCTTCTGAAGGCCTGGCATCTTCTGTCGCTAGCTCATTTGCTGGAGGCTGAATTATCGGTAGAAAATCTTCATTCCCTGAAATATCTAGTTCGCTGGAGCCATGTGGAACCTTCTTCTGCAATACATTACAGTTCTTAGTCTTACCTGGCTTGTAAAACTCTTTGTCAAACAAACAAACAAACAAACAAAAGCAACCATAGTTATAAAGTACTATGAGAGATTAAACATTTTTTCCCTAGCTGTTGCTATTATATTTCTATTATTCACTGAAAAAAAAATACTGAGAAATTATAGAAATGAATGTCAATTTACCATACTACATTGATAGAAAGTTTAAAAATACAAAGAGTAGGGATCAGCAGATGGTGTAATGGTTACATTACTGGACTCCCATGTAGTCAACTGTGGTTCAAGTCTGGACCCAGTGACTTAAAACTTATGCCGGGTACATATGTGTGCATATGTGTGCCTAAATTCCCAAGAGGAGAATGGAGAAGAAGGGATTGCAGCATGGCCATCCCCCTGGGGGATGATTTCTCACTTTCTATCACTATCTCTCTGGAGAGTACATGCTCCCTATAGCAAAAAAAAAAAAAAAAAAAAAAAAAAAAAAAACCTCTCTTAAAAAAAACACAAAGGTTATAAACAATAAAATAAAATTTAATAAAATTTGATTTCACTATTCAGGAAAAATACACCGTTATAGGACCAGCAGATGGTATAATGGTTATGTTGCTAGACTCCCACATAGTGGACTGCGGTTCAAGTCCCAGACCCAGTGGCTTAAAACTCACATCAAGCATGTGTGCATGCATGCTCAGAATCCAGAGAGAAGAATGGAGAAGGGATTGCAGCATGGCCATCTCCCCTGGGGGATGATTTCTTGCTTTCTGTCTCTCTGTCTTTCCAGTGAGCCATATTCCTTATAGCAAAAATAATCTCTAAAAAAATAATAGTACTTTTATATGTTTTATTTTTCGATTTTGGTGTATATATATGTTTTCTTAGAAATACATAATATAGGGGCCAGGAGGTGGCATAGTGATTAAGGCACTGGACTCCCACATGGTTGACCACAGTTCAAGTCCTGGACCTGGTGGCTTAAGACTCATACCAGGCATGTGTGTGTGCATGCCCAAAATCCTCAAAAGAGAATGGAGGAGAAGGGATTACAGCATGGCCATCCACCCTGGGGGATGATTTCTCATTTTCTGTCTCTCTGGCAAGCACACATACCCTATAGCAAAAATCTCTTCAAAAAAAAATGTAATATATATTTTAGAACAAAATCAGGATTATATAATGTACATACATGTGTGTCTACAGTTTGTTCCTCACTTTTAATGTTTAACTTTTCATAGTGAGCAGTTTCCTATGCCTCTGTCTTTAAATGTTTTTAATGACTGTAGAGTATGTCTTAAGGATGTGCCTTAACTTTTTTTTCTTAGCATTTAAATTATAGGTAAATAATATGATGAATATCTTTGTATGTAAATTCACATTTGAGGCTTTCTTTTTTATGCCAGAGAGCATGTGACCATGAAAAAAGGAGATGAGAGAAAGTGAGAGAGAAAAGAGAGAGAGAGAGAACCCTTCAGTGAAGGCAGCCAGTCATCCAGCAATCCTGTTTCCTCCAGTCCTCCATCACATCAGGATCCTGAGCACACATGTGCATCTAGTTTGTTTTTCAAGTTCATGAATCCAGTACTCAAACCCTGTTGGTCGTGTGCAATCCAACTTCTTTTGTACAGTGGCTAACAGTTGTGTTATGGGGCCATAAATCCTATTGGTTCTCTAAATGTAAACAAAAAAAAATTCTTTATAGAGTCCTTGTGCATGTATGTGAACGAGAAAGAGAAAGGCACTCCCCGTGGAGTCCGGTTATCCCTCCATGCCCCTCCTCCAGTCCTCTAGCCCATTGGATCCTGGGCAATCAAGCACATGCCTTTCCTGATTCAGGGTGACCTGGTTGGGAATTCAAAATGCTGTGACCATGTGGAATCCAGCTTCTCATGAATAGGGCATTATCACATTAGTGCATACTATGGAGCGGGCCCTCTAGATGTTTACTGAAGACTAACGCCTGGAGTAGAATCATTAGGTATAGAATGTGCCTCCTGCACCCCCTTACTCCCATTTTTTCTTGAGGATTTCATGAGATGGGATTTCAAGTCCAGGTCCGGACTTGAACCACGGTTGACTACATGGAAGTCCAGGGATGTAACCATTACACCATCTGCTGATCCCTACTCTTTGTATTTTTAAACTTTCTATCAATGTAGTATGGTAAATTGACATTCCTCTCTGTAACTTTTCAGTGTTTTTTTTTTTTTTTCAGTGAATAATAGAAATATAATAGCAACAGCTAGGGAAAAAAATGTTTAATCTCTCATAGTACTTTATAACTATGGTTGCCTTTTTTTTTTTTTTTTTTTTTTTTTTTTTTTTGAGAAAGAGTTTTACAAGCCAGGTAAGACTAAGAACTTTAGTGTAGTGTAGTGTAGAGGGCATGTGTGTTGGCCAGAGAGAGAATAAAGCATCCCTACATGGGGAATTGTCAAGTTGCAATTCCTCCTGCTCCATCTCCCTGTCTTTTCAGGATCTTGGGCATGCACATATATGTGCCTGACAGACACATTTCTCAAGCCTTCAGGTCTGGTTCTCAAATCATAGGATTGGCCTTGTGGGACCCAGCTGTCTTAACCACCAGGCCATGGAGCTGCCAGGATATGCCTCCTCCCCACTCCCCCCCCTTTTTTTTTTTAACTCTTTCGTTATCCATTATCCCATGATCCTTGAGAATTTGTGTACATGTTAGGTTCCCTTGGAAATATCTGTGGACTCCTTTCTCTAAATCAGGTATTTTCCATGAAAACATGTACATTTGAATAGTATTTGTTGATGTTCAGAATAATTTTATATATCTATTAGTGAGTAGTCTTTCTTTAAAGAGTACACAATTTAATTTTATGCTTATAGAAATTTAGGGAATTGGTATTTGGTAAATGTGGTTGGATGGGTACTACGATACTCTGTTGCACAACCAGCACTTTCAGAGAAGAAAATGTGTTTAATTTTACCTTAATTTGATAACGAGTTGGTTAATTAAAACAATTCAAAGAGATAAACTTAATTCCAAAATTTTTCATAGGTAATTAAAGCATTGCAGTTAGTAGACAATGCCTTTGGAATGTTGATGGAAGGCCTAAAACAACGGAACTTACACAACTGTGTCAATATAATCCTTTTGGCTGACCACGGTATGCTGTTTGTTTTAAATTGTATTTTACCATTAATTGTATTTTATTGCTTCAGGGATCGTACAAAAATAGTAGCAATCATTTTAGAGTCTATATTTCCAGACATATGAGCTTTTGAAGAAAAGAATAAATTTTGTGGTAAATTGTGAGGACTAAATTAAATTTTCTGGTTTAATTATTTTAACATCTCTGAAAATCTATCCATAGCGTTTATTTTCTGTAAAAATGGAGCAAAGAGTACTTGATAAAGATGCAGTTAGGTTGTTATTCAACCTACACATTCTTTTTAGGCCTTTTGAGCCAATGATTCATTCCGGTAGATTGGCTGCAATTGACTATATTGACAAAATTTGCAATACTGTAAATTTTTTTTGAATAGTATGTGTTTAATACTAACTTTTGTTTATAAAGTTCCCATCACCTCACATTTCCCTACTTGAGGTTACTCTGCATTTCAGTTAACCTGACAGTGAAAGGATGAAACCACAGCCACACCATCTACCTCTTCACATTGAATGTGTTCACACAGTTTTGAAGTACTTTATTCATGCGACGTTTACTTTGAGAGGTTTTTGCCATAGATCACGTGTGCTCACCAGAGAAACAGAGAGGCAGAAATACAGAAAATGAGATCAACACCCAGAAGGGATGGCCATGCCGCAATCCCTTCTCCTCTATTCTTCTCTCGGGATCTTGGGCACGCACGCACATGCACCCGGCGTGAGTTTAAGCCACTGGGTCTCGGACTCGAACCATGGTCGACTACATGGGAGTCTAGCCATTACGCCACTTGCTGCCACCCACATTTACTTTTTAAGTGCCTACTCCATGCTAGCAGACATGAGTGTTTAGAAGTAAAGGTAACAGACAAACCTTTCCAAGCCAGAGTATTCAGACATCTTCTTGAGGAGGACATTTAGAGCCAAGCTCTAAGTAACCAGGAGTGAGGTGTGAAGAGGAGCAAGAGTATATCTCCAGAACGTTGGTTTGTATTCTAGAACATCCACGTAATGAGAAATGTAGCAATGCATTTTTAACATTTCTCAAATGTCTCCTCAATGCTTTTGCCCTAATGTACTAAAATAGCTGGATTTTTTTTTTTAAATTCAGGAATGGACCAGACTTATTGTGACAAAATGGAATATATGACAGATTATTTTCCCCGAATAAACTTCTTCTACATGTATGAAGGGCCTGCTCCCCGCATCAGGGCCCGTAATATACCTCAGGACTTTTTTAGTTGTAAGTATAAAGATGTCTGTATAAATTAAAGAAAAAAAAAAGGTAAAACTAAAAATGAATAAACAGAAACCCCTGTTTCTGAGAGAATCTGTGGTCCTTTCTGAGTTCTTCGGAAAACCATGCTAAAATAATGTTAAATTACAGTGAGTCCATAAAGCCTACAGTAATATCTACTATTGTTAGATATTAATTATTCTTTAATGCTAATATAATTCTTTGTTTGAAATAATTTTTATTTAATTTTACCAGATCATTAGTAATTAATAAGTATATATGTCAAATTCACTTGAGTTGTTCGTTTTCTTTTGCAGTTGTCAGCATATTATTTGTAATGTGATACATATTTTTTTTTCCTTTTGAAACAGTTGATTCTGAAGAAATTGTTAGGAACCTCAGTGTAAGTATATAGTCTCCTTAAAATGTATATTTAAATTAATATGGTGACTTTAATCTGGGTTTTGAACAATTGTATTTCATATTTCTGAGTCTAAGCCACTCATTTTTTACAAAAGCTCTCCATCAATGCATTAGTTGCTTTTATTTTGGTTGTTATCATTTTGGAGTTGACACCATCACAGGAAATTAGTTTGGGATAATAACACTAATCCTGGTTTTCTTTGAAAGGGCTGATGTCTCATCAAAAAGGCTATGCTAGTTGAGAGTCAGGTAGCATTTTTATTTTTTACATGACCCCCTATAAGAAAATAGTGACTCACAGGCTCTTGTAGATCTTTTTGTACAAGTCTGGAAAAATGACCTCTCTATCCCCGAAGTACAATAGCGGCTATTTTTGACTGGTTCCCACATCCCAGGTGTACGTAAATGGATAGGGAAAATTCCAGGTAGCATGAAGTGGGGTTCGCTACTGCTAGAGAGAACTGGGGTGTGCTCATTTCGATAGTTACATATTTAAGATATATTCACAAATAAACCGATTAAATGGGATTTATGAGTTTGTTATT
This sequence comes from Tupaia tana, assembly GCA_026018925.1. Classification (NCBI taxonomy): domain Eukaryota; kingdom Metazoa; phylum Chordata; class Mammalia; order Scandentia; family Tupaiidae; genus Tupaia; species Tupaia tana. The sequence goes on from JAKSZU010000002.1 coordinate 73,793,244, forward strand.
GCTTGGGATGAGATCACATTTATTTAAGTAGAGGTGGCATATACAGTTAGAGTGAAAACTGTGAGGGTGGTGTGTGATGATTAAAGACAAATAGTGGTTAAGCATGGTTAATAGAATCTCAAGCCCATCACAAGTTTGAGGTAGGAATAATTATTAAAATGAAAAACCTCTTGGGTGTAAATCACTTTTTCTCTCAAACCTTGGAAAGTTTGATCTTGAGTAAACACGATGGACAATATCGCCCCCTCCTGGGAAAGTGTATATATGTAGCCTGTTAAATCAGGATAGTTAGTTCAGAATTTACACAACGTGTGGACTTTCCAAATCCATATATTATTTTCTTTTTGTTTCATCACCTTATGATACATATAGCTGAAGATCTATTTTTGAGGAAAAGTAAATGTCTTGTAATCCAGTAGGGCAAGGATTGAGTGCATCAGGCTTTGGAAGTTCATTGCATACCATCACACATAGAGGCTGGGCCTGAAGCTAGAAGGGCCCAAAGAAATGACTCCCATTTCCTGAAGTAGCGCATTATTCTCAGGAACATGTTTCAGCAGAAATTCCCAGCAGTGCTGCTTTGTGAGACAATATTGCATTTATTTGGACGAACGTAAGAGAAAGGATCATTTTTTTCCTCACCTCTGGTGTCTTCATTCAAAATTCTTAAATGCAAAGAATAACCCCACACTTTCTCACAAGTTGACAGTGTATCCCTAGTTTTCTCTGGATTGACCCTGGCAGACACCAGCCAGGAAAGTGATGATCAAGTCATCTGACATCCTTCAGGGCTCTTGAATCTCTCATATCTTTGAAGAAGCTGCATTATCAGCAGCTGCCATCATGGGTGGAGGTTACAAACATATCGTTTTGAGAGGGAAATAATGACAAGTGAAAAAGCAGGAGTCTGGAAAAAACACCCACATAGGAAGAAGAAAACTGGCAGACATATGTTTGTAATAAATAATTTTTGTTTTTCTCTTTTGTCCCATACACCTGCTCTGCTCTCCCAGTTTTTATAAACTTTATTTAAAGCTGTTTTCCTAAATTTTTATTTCATAATTTCTCTTTTTTTTTTGAGATCATAATGACCCAGACTTGTTCATATATTTGAGATATTTTGGTTTTCCAATACATAAGAAACGACAAAGTAGAACATTTTCATTTCCTCATATTCTTATTTGTATGTTTATTATACTTTTCCTAGTGCTTCACAAAAAAGGCATGAGGAAGAGAATGTTCCTTTGTAGTTCTGTTTCTTATTTCCTCATTTTTACATAAATAGATACCAATGTGATCTGCATTTTTACAGTTTTAAAGTGCTTCATATTGTTATAGCAGTCATGATTAAAGAGACTTTGTGAGGAATCCATGAATTTTTTACAAATAGGGAGGTGTATTGGGTTTCCATAGCTGTTAACTTGATTTGAAAACTAAGCAAATGTGGGTTCTTTAAAAGGTAAATTGAATCATTTGGGAATAGATTTTTGGGGAAGTTTTTTAAAATAAGATTTTTAAAATATCTTTTATCCATATGTAATAATATATGATATACTTTTCATATAGTTTAGGTTAAAAAGTTGTAATTGCCACACTAAAACTAGGTTTTATTTGTTTTCTGTGAGGAAAAAAGAGAGAAGATTTATAGTAACTTAAGATATATACCACAAAATATGGAAATCAGATTTTTAATTGCAATATAATTATTGATGCAACAATAAAATCATGTGATCGTGGAATCTGACCATGTTGATACTAGGTTTAATATTCCTATTTTGCTATATAAGCTTAAATTCTTTTACAACTTATCCTAGAAGATGATATTTTTAAATTAGTTTGCACATTTTGTTTCTTTAAGAAATATTTACCTGTTTTTCAGTGCCGAAAAGATGATCAGCATTTTAAACCTTATTTGGTTCATGATCTGCCGAAACGACTACACTACGCTAAAAATGTCAGAATCGACAAAGTTCACCTCATGGTAGATCGGCAGTGGCTTGCTGTGAGGTTTGTGTGTCCTTTTACCTCAGAACACTTTATCAACCATGTTTTATTATGGATTTACTTAACCTTACCCTGTTATTATGATCATGTAAATTTTCCTAGACCGTGACCTTTTTTACCTTTTTCATGCTGTCTAGCACTTTCATAGTTGAAGCTGTTATTTGATTGTTGATCTTAGCATCCTAATCTTCGAGTGTAGGCAAGAATGAGGATGGAGGCTGAGTGTCCCAGCTACCATCTCAGCGGCTGTGGGACCAGCGTGTTCCTACCTGCCGCCGTGCTAGTTAGAGCAGCAGACAACATAAAGATGGCGTCAGCTACCTTCCATGCTGGCCGCAGCTGATTGATTAGATCAATCTTTACGATCTTTGTCATCTGTGGGTTTTATAAAAGATCACTCTGTTTTAAAAACTGATGTTATAGGGTGTGTGCACTCACCAGAGAGAGAGAGAATGGGAGAGGGAAAAAGGATTAAGACCCCTGAGGTGGGATGACTACACTGCAATCACTTTTCTCTTCTCAGGACAAAGAGTACCTGGGCACGCATGCACATGCACCTGGTGTGAGTTTTTTTGTTTTGTTTTGTTTTCGTTTTTTTTCTTTAAGAGAGATTTTTGCTACAGGGTGATATAGGGTGCATGTACTCAACAGAGAGAGAGACAGAGAGACAGAAAGTAAGAAATCACCCCTCCCCAGAGGGTATAAACATGTGACAATCCTTTCTCCTCCATTCTCCTCTCAGGATTTTGGGCACCCACGTACATGTACCCAGAATGATTTTTAACCTCTGGGTCCAGGACTTGAACCATGGTCAACTACATGGGAGTCCAGCAACATAGATGTTATGCCATCTGCTGGCCCCAGCCTGGCCTGAGTTTTAAGCCACGAGGTCCGAGGCTCAAACCACAGTCAACTACATGGGAGTCCAGTGATGTAATTATCACACCATCTGCTGGTCCTATTCCCAAAGAGTACTTTTACAGTTTTAAGGAAAAGCTAACCAATTAGTAGCAACATTTCTTTCTTATTTCTGGTTATGATTGTAAGTCATGCTGATCACTGAGTGTTTGAAGAATGTAAGTGTGTGTAGAGAAAGTAAAAGCCACTCCAATGCACTCCTTCCTAAATAATCAGTTAGGTCATTGGTTCAACAAATTTTATTGCATGGTTGCTCTGTGTATGCCAAGCTCTGTTTCAGGCATTTTAAATACACACAGACATGATTCCTGACTTCATGGAGATTACACTCTAGTGGATAAGGCTGATAAAAATAAATACACACTCATAGCTAAACTAATTATTTCATTCCAGAATTGTTTCCCGTGTGTGTAAGTGGATATAAACAGAATTGAGATCATATGGTATATCTTTCTTTTTTTTTTTTTTTTTGAGAGTTTTTTTTTTTTTTTTTTGCTATAGGGAGGGCACATGTTCTTGCCAGAGAGACAGAGACAGAGAGACAGAAAGCAAGAAATCACCCCCTAGGGGGGATGGCCACGCTGCAGTCCCATCTTCTTCATTCTCTCAGGATCTTCGGCACACATGCACATGCACCCCGCGTAAGTTTAAGTCACCAGGTCTAGGACTCGAACCATGGTCAACTACATGGGAGTCCAGTGACATAGCCATTATGCCAACTGCTGGTTCCTCTGCAATATCTTATATGTATGCCACACAGTATCAGGGGAATACAGTGGCTAAAAGACAGATTTGACAAAGACAAGGTGGAAGAAGACAAGGGAGGACCAGCCACAGTGGCACAGGTGGTAGGGCTACATGGGAAGGTTTAGGAGGGTGGATCTTGAGTCTACCTGACTATGCCAGTGTGCCCATGATCCTGGCTGGCTGGAAGACTAGCGGGGAATGGGATAAGATGAGGAGCTGAGAGGTTGGTGGTGTGTTAAGACCTGTATCTCCTTCTCTCATAAAATAAATAAATAACCTAAAAAAAAAAAAAAAAAGAAAAGACAACCGAGTTGCGCTCCAGTATACATGTGGGCAGAATGGTTGGCCAGAGAGTTGCAGTTTCACACTGAGCCACTAGATGGCACTGGCCTCTCTCCTTGAGATCGGAGTTTCTTAGCCCTTTGTGTAAGTCAGTGGCTTTAATGCGACTGGGGACAGGGATCTCTGAAGAGATTTCCCTAAAATATGTGAAAAAAATTAAACTTTACTAGGGGCTGTTTGGTGGCGCAGCGATGAAAAACGATGATCTTCAGGGCAATCCCAACGGGAAGGTTCCCAGCTAAAGTCCAGGAACTTCACTGACTATGCCAGACATACTCTTGCCTATGATCCTGGACTGGCAGCTGAGGGCTGGAGGGGAGACCCTGGTGTCAAGACCCTATCGGGGTGCTGTCTACCCCTCAAACCCAGGTATTGCATGCTTAGAGGAACTAAATAAACTTTAAAAAATTAGGTTCTCCTGATATAAAATACGTTATGGTCGATAGGAATTTAGTGTGTATGTATAGAAGACCCATGTCCAAATGGTGTATATTCTCCAAATAGTGTCCGGATTACAAGACCGAGGAAATTAGGGTGCACTGGTGCAGAGGGAGAAAGGGTTACAAAATGAGAATACCTTTGAGTAGCGCACATTAATACTCAGTCTTGAAGATGAGCTTTTTTCTTCTCTTTCTTTCTTTTCTTTTTCTTTCTTTTTTTTTTTTTTTTTTTTTAATTTGCCGGAGGGAGGGTGCCCGCACTCACCAGAGAGAGATGGAGAAAGAGAGGGGTGGAGAGAAAGTGACAAAGCACTCCCCATGGGGGCTGGCCATGCTGCAATCTCTTCTCCTCCATTCCTCCCTATTTTTGAGATTTGGTGCACATGTGCACACCTAGTGTGTTTTTTTCAAGTCACTGGGTCAGGGACTCATGCCACGCAGTAAGCCGTGTGAGAGTCAGTCACCTTAACCCAATGCCACCACCTGGGCCAAGTTTCCTGTCTTTTTAAGCAACTAGTAATGAAATGCAAAAAAGAGCAGCATCTAGAATATTCAAGGCCTGGTACCCCCTCACCCTCCCTTACCCCAGCTAGTTGTTGAGACCTGGAAAAATTATTGTCTTAGGGCTTCATTTTTCCTCTTCTATAACACAAGTTAACGTAGTTTTATTATTCTCTTTCATACAAGGTAAACTAATATACACTAAATGAAAATTTGAATACGGCCTTAGCAAGAACACCTAGCAATTTAATCTGATTCAGTCCCAGATTCACCATATCTCCAACTCTTAAAACATTTCAGGCTACCTATTTTCTAAGTTAAAGTATGCCATCTTTGTAATACTGTATCATGTGGTCATTGTAATACTATGCATTATTTGGTAACCAAATTAGATCCCTTTTTCCTAATCATAGCAAATTTCAACAGTTGGTGTAATGTAGTTTCATCCTTCTATCCTACTTTTGCCTGAAATGTGGGGAAAACTCAATTATTTGACACTGTAATCGAGGGGCCAGGAGATGGCATAGTGGCTTTGTTGCTACACTCCGACATTACCTACCATAGTTTGAGTCCTGGATTCAGTGGCTTGAAAATCAGGCTGGGCACGTGTGAGCAAGCCTAAAATCCCAAGAAGAGAATGGAGGAAAAGGGGTTATGGTGAGGCCATTCCCCCAGGGAGGGGGTTGATTTCTCACTTTTCCTGTCACTGTCTCTCCTTCTCTCTCTCTCTGGTGAGCATACATGTCCTAAAACAAAAACCTCTTTTTAAAAAAAAAGAAATTATAGTTGAGGTATTGTTACTGTATTAGAAAACATAAACAGGGACCAGCAGATGGCATAATGGTTATGTCGTTGGACTCTCACATGGCTGACTGTGGTTTGAGTCCTGGACCCAATAGATTGAAACTTACACCAGGCACATATGCACACATGCACAATATCCCAAGAATGCCAGGCACATGTGCACGCGTGCCCAACATTCCAAGAGGAGAATGGAGGAAAGGGGATTATGGTATGGCCATTTCCCTTAAAGGGTGATTTCTCACTTTCTGTCTCTCTGTCTTTCTGGTGAATGCACGTGCCCTATAGTAAAATCTCTCTCTCTGAAAAAAGAAAAAAAAAAAGAGGAAAAAAGAAGATATAAATAATAGTTTTCATTTTGGAATAGTAGCTGACATATACATCCCAGGTACCTAAAACTAAAGACAACAGACACCGTCCGCCCTAAGGATCTTCGCCCAGATTGGAAGGAAGGTAGTTACAGTCAGATGTGATAACTGCTGCAGTAGAACCCAGCACAAGGTTCAAGGAGGCACCTTCAGGTGTGCGGGTCAGGGAACATCAGAGAATGCTTGCTGTTGGGGTTGATTTTTGATTTGGATTTTGAAGAGTCAGGATGGACTAGTCTAAATGTTGCCACACAGCTGGTCTGTCCGATGCTGTCTGCGCATTGTACAGAGGCACCCAGCCAAGGAGGTGAGTGGGAGTGGAAACCTAATCTAATCAGCTCAGCAAGTCCTGCAGTTGGCAGGAGGAAGAGGGCCCCTTTTCTTTTCCAGAAGTGCCATCTGCTTGCCTAGCCTTGAGCACTGGCAGGCTAGCACTTCTTTCTCTAAATGCTCGGCCCAGGGAATCTGGGTACCTTTTAAAAGCAGCAACACTGGAAGCAGGTTTCCATTTAGAACTAGATTGAAATGATTGTTCATAGCTCCATATTGCTGGAGCGTGGAGTGGACAAAGCTGCCCTCTGCATGGAGAACCTTTTCTATCATGACTAAGAAACGCGACTTTGTTCTTGAGGACAGCAGGAAACCATTGGTAGATGCAAGGCAGCTGGAGCTGAACATAGTGAGCTCTGCCTTTCAGAGAGCTCCTTCTCGCTGCCAGCTGTAGCAGGATGTTTGGTGAGAAACAGGGCGGCCAGTTGGAAAGGTATGTAGTGACCCATTCCTCAGCCTTTTGACAGACCCAAGGGAGGCTGTGAGCATGGGGACTAGCAATGTAGCCCATCACTAGGAATGTGTCATGTGAACCGAGGACCCAGATTCTCCAAGATAGTCCTGGTTCATCATAGCCCTGTCTCACATTTGTGCTGCTTCCAATATGTGTTTCTATCTCTGCCGTGATGTTGTTAAAAAGGATCAGTGTGTGTGTGTGTGTGTGTGGTGTGTGTGTGTGTGTGTTCCGTGAAAATATTCTGAAGTTTTGAAATGAGTATGACTAATTAAGGAACTTGCTCAAGTCAGAGGCAATGAGAATCTATCTTCAGGTGGTGTCAGAAGAGGAAAGGAAGGACAAATAGGAAAGGTAATACAGAGAAAGACGGGACTTGGCAATGAGTGGGTGCCAGGAGGGAAGTGTGTCACTACTCAGCTGTGGTGGAGAAACACAGCGTTGATTCAACTGTATTAATTAGACACAGAGAAGATAATAGAGAATTGCTTCCAAAGATTTCACAAAGTGTTTGGAACTTGAGCTAAATTATGGCAGATAAAATCAACTCATCTTTCCCACATGCAGGCTACCATTTTTCCATGTGTAATTTCCAGAGCAAATCAATGGAAGGCATGGCCATGAGCAGTGAGAACAGCACTGTCGAACGCTTTCACCTGGAAAGCGACAGAAAAGAAGAACCTTTTCAAGCAACCTTTTTTTATCTTGTGCTTCTGAAGTTATATGGCATTTGTGATCGTTTTTCAGTTGAGCTGGGTTAGGAGATGGAATTATTTAAAAACTAGATTTTTTTAGTAGAAAAATAGAGGACCAATGTTAGGAAATTTTAACAAAGACTTGTGTCATAAGAACTTTCTTTTTATTCCTTACCCCTTTCCTTCCTTCCTTCCTTCCTTCCTTCCTTCCTTCCTTCCTTCCTTCCTTCCTTTCTTTCTTCTCTTCTTCTTCTTCTCTCCTCCTCCTCCTCCTCCTCCTCCTCCTTCTTCTTCTTCTTCTTCTCCTTCTTCTCTTCTTCTTCGTCTTCTTCTTCTCTTCTTCTTCTTCTCTTCTTCTTCCTTTTCTTCTTCTTGTTCCTCCTCTTCCTCTTCTTTTCTTCTTCTCCCTTTTCTCCTTCCTCCTTCTCCTCCTCCTCCTCTTCTTCTCTCCTTCTCTTCTTTTCCTTCTCCTCCTTCTCCTTCTCCTTCTTCTCTTCCTCTTCCTTCTCTTCTTTCTTCTTCTTTTTTTTTTAAAATGACACAGGGCATTCATATTTGCCAGAGCGAGAGAATCCCCCCCCCCCAACCTCCACATGAAGCACAGTCACGCCCAACCCTTCATCCCTTCTCTGTCCTATCAGGATTTGGAGCATATGTCCTCACGTACTTGAGGTGTTTTCCATGCTATCAGGGCCAGATTCAAGCTGCAGTGAGCCATGTGGGATCTAGGTCCCCATGCACATCGCTTCACCACTGTGCTTTGGGGCCAGCCCAAGACCTTTCTGTTGTTGTTTAATGACTACTCTAGCTTTCCACACAGAATTAAACCCTTAATTTTTTAATTTTAATTTATTTTTACATTTTTCCACAAACATTTACTTTACATATCAAAAAATTTTCTCATACTCCATAGTTCTTGAAAGTTAATAAACAACTTTCAAAATTTTAAAATATTTCTTATAATTTTGTATAACTTCGTGACTCTTTAACAACAGAAACAGTATGGTTTTAAATATTTTTGAGAAAATACTTACATGTCAGCTACTCAAATTATTGAAAAGCAAATGCCCAGCACACTAGTCACACATAAACCTTCTCAATTCAGCCCTGCTCAAGTGTATTCTGTGAGACACCATCTGCTAGCAAAGATCAGTCTCTTTTTCTTCCTTCAATGTCTTTCTCAAAATAATCCTCTGATGTGATTGCTCTTTTGCAGTCTCTACTGATTACAATGCTGGGCTGGAAAAGTCCAGGTTATTTTATGTTATAAATTCTTTCATTTATCTTCTCTAATCCTCTCTGCCAGGCAGAACTATTTATGGTACCAGGCCATCCATCTTTCCAAGAGCTTCTGTTAGCTTAATTGAGATCCACCTTAGTTCCATAATCTTCTAATTAATCTTCAGATATGACATTCCAGTCAAAACCCTGTCCAAACAAACAAACAAACAACCTTAATTTTCTCCAAATAATTCCAGTTATCTTAGGAAACCAAGTATCTATTGCAAAGAGATTAAAACTATTTCTTAAAACAAATTTTACCCTATACTAACACTTTTATTGAAATTAACTAAGATAAGGGCATACACTGGCATGTTTAGGGGAATGGAAGTTAAACCCCATAGAAGAAGGCCTTGCCTTGCTTCCCCCCTTCCAGGAACTTCCTTAGCTTCTCTTTTCTTCCCTTTTTTTCTGCCTCTACTCAGTAGAGTGGAGTGTAGCCTAGTCAGAGTTGTGACTTATTTTTTATTTTGTTATTTTTTTAATTTAAACTGAGTGACAGTGAGTTAAAAGTTTTATAAATGCTGATTTTTGTAAGACACTAAATTACTGTCTTGTTCTCAGTTGATGCTTCAATGTAAAAACAAACAAACATTGCGAGTAACTCTGTGTGTGTGTGTGTGTGTGTGTGTGTGTGTGTGTGTATTTGCCCTGGGGTGGGAGCTGGGGTAGGGAGGCAAATGAGAGAAACCTTTTAAACCCAACCATTAGAAATAGGAGTCTTTTGTTCCCTTCAGAGACCAAATTTGAAACAGTTTAACATTATTGCTTGAAAAAAATCTAGGCTCATTTATTGCTATTTTTTCCCAAGTATGAAAACTAACTATGTGTAAAATTGCTAACACTGCTCAGCTCAAAGATTAAAATACAAAAAGATAGGCAAAAGACTAATTACTTAAATTCCAAAAGTTATTTGAGTAATGGAGCAACAACCTATGGAAGAAAATTCAGAAAGTTAAAAATACATAAATTCTTATCAAGTGTTATTGTGAATAACTTACCCTGAGTAGTTTTTACTCATGCTATTATTTCCCTAGACATCTCCACTATAAAATAGGAATCAATATTTTTCCAGGTTCCAAAGATTTATTGCTAATGGAGTGAAATGCTTAAAGTAACATATTGATCAAAGCTTTTTTATTTTTAAAGATTTTGAATTCTATTTGTAAACCCTGGAAACCTCCTTCTATCTCTTCAGTCATTTTATTTGCTCCTTTGTGGTCTGAGTTTGAACATGAAAACAAAAATATACTATTGTTGACAAAAAATTTACTTATATAAGAAGAGCAGAAGCCAATCGAAAAATGTATTAAAGCTTGGTCTATTATAAAGTGTCCTATCAATATACTGACTAGGGTATTATTGTATTTTTCTCTTTATAGGAGTAGAGCAAATACGTTCTGTGGAGGAGGCAACCATGGTTATAACAATGAGTTTAAGAGCATGGAGGTAACATACTGCCTTTTGAAAAACAGATATCTCTTAAGCACACACTTTGTGACAGGCAATGTTCAAGACTCTTGAATATATCTGCGAACAAAACAGATAAAGATCCCTGCCCTCACAAAGCTTTCATTCTAAGAGAGGGTTATAGATGATAACCATAATAGAGGAATGTATGATTTAGTGTTAGGTAATAAGTACTATGGGAATCAAGTAAGTGGGAAATTGGAAATGTGTTGGGGTGCCAGGAGATCGATATGCTCCTTTAAACAGGGTGGAAGAGGTAAGAGCCATTGAAATGACATTTGAGCAGAGACTTGAGGAGGTGAAGGAATCCTTTCAAATACTCAAGGAACTAGTGTCTCAAGGGAAGAAACAGCTAATACAGTGGCCCTATGCCAGGCGTGTGCCTGATGGGTTGCGGGTAGAGGGGTTTGGTAAGCTGCTGGAAGGATATTGGAAGATGGCTGCTGCTTACACGTAGGGAGAAAGGGGGAGAAGACAAATTAGACATGTTAAGTTTAAAATACTAGGCATGCAAGTAGAAATGTCTAATAGTAGTAATTAAAGAAGAGTCTATCCTCGACATAACACATTGAAATAGGCATAGAAATGGTTTAGAACATGCAAAGATGCAAAAAAAACCCTGAAAAGATCCTTAGGGATTGAGTGTAGGTAGAGAAGAAAAAGTATTAAATGTGGAGTGCTTTTACTTGAAGAGGTTGGGGAGAAAAAAATATTAGCAAAGAGACCTAGAATTAGACCCTCCAAGAAGGAGGAAAGAAAACCGATAGTATGTGGTATTCTGAAGCCTGGTGAAGTCTATCAGTAAAATACAGCTCAGATTCTCCTGTAGGTAAAGCTTTGTGATTCTTGTAACCTGATTTTTCTATCTAGTTCCATTTATAGTACACACACATGCACACGCGCAAACACACACAGTTTTCCAAATAGGAAAAGATGCGTTAGTCTCTTTATGAATATACTCTCGCTTAACATTGTCATGGTGAGTTACATCTCTTTGTAAATTTTTGAAAAAAGATCTCTGCAGACAGCACTTTTCTATTAATTATGGTACTCTCTAATCATTAAATCTAACACTGCAAGAAAAACCTATGCCTCCAACTCTTGACTGATTATCTTACACAAAACATATATGTTCCTGTTACCAGAAAGAATGGCTTATTTAGGTTTAACACTTTTCTTTCAGTTGCTTACAATATAAAATAATTAGATATATTATGAATAATATAATTAATGATTAACTATACATACAAATATTGAGGAATCTTCAAAGAACGTAAGGTGGAGAGGTTTTTGAGAAATAAGTGGGTTAGAAAGTTGTACAAAACTATAATGCTTAAAAATGTACACTTTAAAAATCATGAATTAATATATTTGAGCAATGATATAAAAGAAGTATGAGAAGAATATGTGGTAGTCTATGATTAATTTCTAATATATATTGTCCAGATATTGTAGAATTATGCTGCTATTGGTTGTCTACTGTGGCTTGTATTCTAGTCTGTTGGCTTGTGAGGTGTATGGATGCAGATAGGATTGGTGAAGTAAATGGACAATGGATTATATTTGACTGAGATTACTACAACATCACAGGTGGAAATGATTTAAAAATCATTTTAAAATCTGAAAAAAAAAGATCTTTACAGACACTTAAGATCCCAATAGGAGAGTTGTTGTGGAAGGGAAATTTTATTTCTCTTTTAGAAGTGAAGAAATTTTCTTTCTTGCTGAGAGTCTCTGAAAAATTACCAACAATTGGCAAATTAATATGAGAAAAAGCATATGAATTTATTTTAACATATTCATATATACACAGGAGCCCACAGAAGAGATTAACTCAAAGAAAGAACAGAAGGTGGTGGCTTAAAATCACTTCATAGGAGAGAATTACATGGGGAAGCAGGCAAATTCTAGAGTGAATGTTTTTAGGGGGAAAGAATAGGTTAAATACTCAGGCAAAGGTGAGTAAAAAATTGTCATTGGGAGCTGAATCAGCCTGGGAGACAGACATTTCTTAATCTTCCTTTCTGCAATATGAGTGCAGTAACTGAAAACTTAGAAAAAGGATCAAAGGTAATTGTTTTCTGTTTTGGTGGGTCTAGCCTACTGACTGATAAGGGAAAATCAGACTAAAGTTCATCCCTGAACTTTGGAGAGAAAGAGGGTTAAAGAGGATAAGGACAAGGAAATGGGGGAGATTGGAGAGACTTCCATGCCAAGGCCTCTCAGTGTGTGCAAGTGGTAATGTTTTCTTTGTGCTATTGGTTTCTGAGGCCCACACTCCCTACATTTTTTCCCCGAGTTTAGATGATGTCTAGTAATAATATGACTATTACACCTAGGCTATATTTTTGGCACATGGACCCAGTTTTAAAGAGAAGATTGAAGTTGAACCATTTGAAAACATTGAGGTCTATAACCTACTGTGTGGTGAGTATATTTAAATCATTGGCACAATGTGGATTGTTTTAAATATATGTAATTGGGAATTGGGAGTAAATTCTAAAGGCTAAATGCTCTGCATTAAGAAGAAAAAGGGAAGACTATTTATTACTTATAGTTATTCATCTGTAAGAATGAATTTTCTTTACAGTAATGAGAAAGCTTAGATCTCTGTTGACAAAGCCTTTCTATTAATCAGTTACTATACGATAATTTAATTTAAAAAACTTGGATAAATAACACTTCCAAGCTTTTTAAAAGAATTATTCATTTAATTTAATTTGTTGCTATTATTATTATTATTATTATTATTATTTAATTTGACAAGAGAGAGACATTGAGAGAGAAAAGAAAAGTGAGAAAGCAAGCCACCAGGTCTGGGGCTTGAAATGTGATTGGCCATGTTCCCCAACCTCCATGCTGTCGGCCCCAACACTTTGAAGCAGGATAAACACACTTAAAAACTTAAGTATTCTCTTATAATTACAGAGAGAAAGCCCCTGACATAAAAAGAGGGCCGATAAAGTCATTTTTAGGTAATTACTTACTATACTTAATGTTGAAAAAAAAGAAACAAATCTTAATTAGGCCTTGAGGGAGCCTAACCTACCTTTCTACTTAGGCCTGCTTGCCCCAAACCATTGTATGAGAGGTTCTTCAAAAAGTTCACTAAAAAGTGTATATTATAACAGAACTAGACATAGATTTCAAACTTTTGAGCTAAAATAAACTCACATTTTAATTTTGGTTCTCCACAAACTGTTCGAAGTCCTTCATATTAAGTAACTTACCTAGGCAAGGCGATGAATAAGCTGCAATTTCACTGTGAGCTTCAGGAAGTGGGACAGAAATGTTTTGTCTCTCTTCATCTTGCCACTGGCCGGTGGTAATTAAATGTGACTTAGAGATCAAAACATACACATTAAAAAATAATGTACTGTAATCTTAAAAACTTAAATTCTTGGTTCCTATGACTGTGTTTGTGGTCAGGGCTGCTAGCCTTTTACAGAGGTGAGGAGAAACTAGACAGGACTTTGGTTGCAGGCAAGATCTATGAGGTAGTGGTCAGCAGAAGTCATTTAAAGACTTTGTATAGAAATGTAGAGAAATTCTCTAAATGTTAAGAAAAATTCACTACTTTAGTTTTTATTTAAAGTATTTGTCATTGGAGAATTTCATATAATTAAACAAATAGACTACATGTAAGACTAATTTAACTTCATTAAACTTGTTTTTATTAAGAATGCATCTTTTGGGACCAGCAGTTGGCATAATGGCTATGTCGGTGGATTCCCATGTAGTTGACCGCGGTTTGAATCCTGGACATGGTGGCTTAAACTCACGCTGGGCGTGTATGTGTGCATGCCCAAGATCCCAAGAGGAGAATAGAGGAGAAGGGATTGTGGCATGGTCATCCCCACTGGGGGGTGATTTCTCGCTTTCTGTCTCTCTGTCTCTCTCTTTCTTTCTGGCGAGCACATGCGCCCTATAGCAAAAACCTGTCCAAAATAAAAAATAAAAAAGAATGCATCTTTTTATGCTAAAAGATGATGATAACTATGATATGCTTGAGGAACAATTAATTAAGACCGGATCAGCAGATGGTGTAATGGTTTTGTCACTGAACTCCCACGTAGCTGACCACAGTTCAATTCTGGGAACCGGTGGCCTGAAACTCATGCTGGGCGTGTGTGCATGTGTGCCCAAGATCCCAAGAGGAGAATGGAGGAGAAGGGATTGTGATGTGGCCATCCCTCCTGGGGGTGATTTCTTACTTTCTGTCTCTCTGTCCCTCTGGCAAGTGCATGTGCCCTATAGCAAAAAACAAAAAACAAAAAACAAAAGAAAAAAAAGGAAAAAATTAATTAAGCAAGGAAGAACATACACATTGCATGAAAGTTTTGGTGGCTCATCTGCCAGGGTAGTTTTTATTCTGTAGATAAACTATCTATGGGAACTATGGGAGAAGAAATCAGTAACCAAATGACATACGTACTACACGACTACATTGCAGCAGAATTTATTAAGGAAGTGAAACAGTAGGTGTTTGTGTTTCCCATCTCCTACATAAACCTGTTGCCTTTCAAGTCAATTCTACTTTTTAAAAGAGTTTTATTCATTTATTCCATGAGTGAGAAAGACAAAGAGAGTGTGAAAAAGAAAAGAGAGAGGTAGAGTGAGTCAGCTTCCTTGACAAGTTCTTGATGCCACGACCCAGTGCCAGATTAAGCCATCCCTAGGTCAAAGGTACATGTGCCCAGCATACCCAGAAAGGTCTCTACGAAGGAACCAGCAACCTTCCCATGTGAGTGAGTCTGTCTCACAGAGCATCGAGTTCTACCACTGAGTCACTGTCTCGCCTCAATTTAAATATATTTTGAACTATTTTTTTTTTTTTCTAAACAGATCTTCTACGCATTCAACCAGCACCAAACAATGGTACCCACGGAAGTTTAAACCATCTTCTAAAGGTGCCTTTTTATGAGCCAGCCCATGAAAAGGAAGTGTCACAGCTTTCTGATTGTCGCTTTACTGATCCATTGCCCCAAGATACTCTAGACTGTTCATGTCCTCAGTTACAAAATGTAAGTAAAAACTTCATGCAACAGTAAGAATGGAGGGGTGACCTAGTCTGTAACCAGGGCAGCTGACAACCAGGTTTTTGCTCTCATTTTGATACTTCTTCAGAAGATGTATGTCGTTTCTCTCAACAGTCTCTGGAAATGAGAGATTATATTACACACAGTATAAAATTGACTATGTGAATATACTTCGTAAACTGGAAAGCACTATTTAAAAAACGATGGTTAATTTCATTGTGAGCTAATTTTCCTTTACCATTCAAAATACTAATCTTGGAGCTCTCTTTGATTTTTCTTCATAAGCCATTCTTCTTACAGTTTAAGAATCAGGTGTTTGGATATTTAGAGCAAAAAGAATTTGCAGGGTGTAGAGGTTTAACCTGACATTAGATACAGCAACTAGGGTACGTGCTGTGGGATAATCCTGCGGGCAACAATGGAGAATTTCTACCAGGCTACACTTGGGAGCCAGCTGCCAGATGGTCAGCTCTATGAAGGTCACTTCAGCAGGGTGTACCTCGGGCTGAGTTCAGGAGCAAGACTCCAGATCCCAGAAGACTCATGTGGTCACTACACATGGTATCCTTGCACTGAAAAATCACTCTGGACCCCATAAATATGTATTGGTTATATCAGGTTCTCAGAAAAACCATGTTGTATTTTTCTGTTTTTCTATGCAAAAATGTGTCATGACTTTTCTGACAACCTGATTAATTATTATGTGTCAATAAAAAAATGCATGAATGATTTTTAAAGATTTATTTAGTAATTTTATTTTTTATTATTAGGATTATTATTATTTTTAAATGTGATATAGGGCACATGTGCTCATGAGAGAGAGAGAGAAAGCAAGTCACCAGGTCCAGGACTTGAACTGCAGTTAGCCATGTGGTAGTCCAGTGCCTTAACCACTATGCCATCTGCTGGCCCCAAATTATTATTTTTAGTTTTAAAAAAATGTAGTCCTATGAAAAGCATCTGCATCACTTGCAAACTGGTGAGAGATGCATAGTCTGAGGCTCTACCCCAGGTTTACTCAATCAGAAGCTGCATTTTCACAAAACGTTCACACAAACTTGTGCACATTTAGTTGAGGAAAGCCTTAGAAAGGCTGTGAAATTAGGTGACTCACCTCACCTCTCCGTGCTCAGTCTTTTTTGTCTGTAACTATACTTACCTCATGTAGTTATAAAGATTTAAAAAATGGATTTAGGCAAAGAATTTACATTAGTGCCTGGCCTATAGCAAAATTATTACCTACTAAGTCTTAAGCATTATCGATTAAATCATTATTGTCTCAGTTTCATCTTTTATCAAATGGGGATACCTAATTTATAAGCTCAAAGCTTGAGATACTCTGGGGTGTTGTTATCCCAACTCAGTAGTTTTTTTCCAGCTAGGGTCAGAATTCTTTTCTCTAATAGGAAATGCAGCTTTGCAAACTCCCTCACAAAAAAATGGATGTGGCTGGGACCAGCAGTTAGCGTAATGGCTCTGTCACTGGACTCCTATGTAGTTGACCGCGGTTCGAGTCCTGGACCCGGTGGCTTAAACTCATGCCGGGCGCGTGTACATGCGTGCCCAAGATCCCGAGAGGAGAACGGAGGAGAAGGGATTGTGGCGTGGCCATCTCCCCTGGGGGGTGATTTCTCGCTTTCTATCTCTCTGTCTCTGTCTGCCTGGCGAGCACACACGCCCTATAGCAAAAAAAAAAAAAAAAAAAAAAAAAAAAAAAACTCAAAAAAAAAATGGATGTGGGGGAATAGTAGCTCTGTATTTCTGATTAGTAGCAGAACTGGCTTGTTAGATAGAAAAAGTTTCATGTGATTACCGTAGAGATAGTCTCAATCATTCTTCAGCACATGTATTTTTACTTTCATTTACTTTCTCCCCTTGTCTCCCACCCCATTATTTTGCAGGAGAGTCTTCTCATACAAGTGAATCAAATGCTAAATCTCACCCAAGAAGAGAGTAAGTCAATCAATAGAAAGCATATTAAGTCTTTGATGTTTAAACCTAACAAAATAGAGCATTGCCTTTTTGGAATTCTCCAATATAATCTCACAGAGGCTTTTGAATATAAAGATTTCATTGCTGATATACAGAGGGGAAAGCCTACAGGAGATCCAGTAATGAGCATGAAGGTAGATTACAATGGTCCCAGGAACGTAGAATACTCCTTGACGTGGTTGTGCCTCATCTACAGTTTCCTATTCCCTTTTTTTATATAAACAGACAAAAATGCCTTGGTTTGAGTCTTCTCTCTGCTGCTTGCTGGCTGCGTAACCTGGGATGTTGTAAAAATGAAAAGAGGTTAAATATGTGAAATATCTTACAGAATATTTGACACATAATATGCCATAAAAGATAGATGATTATATGTATAGAAGCATTTGCTAATATCTTGAATATTTTTATTGTGTTATTTTAATTTTAGTAACAGCAACAGTGAAAGTAAATTTGCCATTTGGGAGACCCAGGGTTATACAGAAGAACCAGGATCACTGTCTCCTTTACCATAGGGAATATGTGAGTGGGTTTGGGAAAGCTATGAAGATGCCCCTGTGGAGCTCATACACAGTTCCCAAGCCTACGGTAAGTTCCTGAATTCATTTATTCATGCAGGCCTGGAAAAAAAAAAAAGAGGTTTAATTCTTTAATAGTGGGGGAGAGTTGAGTTTTGTTTTGCAGTCGTGATCTCAAAGAGAGCTAGCTCATTGGCCTGAGGCCTGTGAAACAATGTCCCAGGTATTACGAAAAGGTTTTTATTGGTGTTGTATGGGTCTAAACAGTGAATACATTATTTTTTGCCCAGAGAAATTAGAAAGTGTTATCAGGCCAATTGACCAGTTGGTAAGGCAGGTAGAAAAGAACATTTTAAATGGGAGCAAAAGGAAATACAGAGGCACACTATTTAATTGGTATTCCTCATATACACGGTGGGTACACCTAGAAGGTGGTGGTAAGTGGATTAAAGGGTTTTGTATTTCCTTGATTATTTTAAAAGATATTTACTATTTGCTGTGAGCTGTGACAGGCACAAGGAACATAAAGTGAATAAGATGTAATTCTTCCCTGAATGATCTAGCACTCCCATAAGTCAAGTTAGATATGCATATATGGATGTGTTATGTCACAGATCTCTCCAGACTGGGGTTCAGAAACCACTTATATAATCCTCCCCTCTGTTTACTATCTGACAAACTCCCATTCGTGAAATGGTGCTGGGACAATTGACAACTGATCAGGAAGAGATCCCTGTCTCACACCATACTCAAAGTTAAATTGCTGGTGGAATATGAACAGCAAATCCACATTTTTCTTTGTGCATTTTTTTGACCATCGGTTAAAGAAGAATTTCTTAGGACACAGAACAACAACAAAAAAAAACAGAGGGAATTGACTAGTTTGATTACATTAATATTAATGTGTGACAAAAAGGCAAAGTTGAGAATGGGACAGTATATTTGCATTGCATATAAGAAGCAAGTGTTTAGTCTCCAGAATAGTAATTAGGTTTTGGAATAGTTAATAAATTTCTACCAATAGACAGGAGAATGACAGCGTCTTAGTTAATAAATGGAGAAAGGGTCTGAGCCAAGCAATTGAACCTCATTAGGAATCAGAGAAACATAAATGAAGGCAAAACTTAAAGTCTGCCAAAAATCAGTCCAAACACTCCTTCAGGGCAGGGATGGTTCTGTTTAATGTATCCCTAGCACAATAGAACTGCCCAGTAAGTGCTTATTGAATGGACCGCATTGGATTAATTAATCCCAACCATTATTTTAAAAGACTTTTAAAGACAAAGTTGTTCTGCCCACACAAAGAGTACATAAATAATCAGGAAGCTGATTTTCATAGAGAAACTGTTTGCTGAGATCACCTCTTTCATGGAAAGGAAGTAATTGGTTGTATCTGGTTTATCTACTTTTTCTTGTCCCCATTCAAGACTTTTAGAGAAAAATAAGCATATTTTCCCACTAGTAATGAAAACTTCCTGTGTTCTGAAAGCCAGCTCCATGGCTGACAACGGTTCAATTGTGGTCACTGCTAACAAACTACTAATGTCCGTATTCTGGTGTGGGCAAATATTTTACAAAGTTACCCGAGTTGGTAGGTACAAGAGTACTTGACAATTTGTTAAGAGATGGGATTAAACAGTGAGTTCATAATGGAACTTAAAATAATTTTGAAATCAATGTATAGTTTTCTCATAATATGCATTTCCCATGAACTTTTTGAAAACCCCTTATATGGGTGATGGCAACGTTACTCTCTTAATATGCACACTGCTCAGTTGTTGGTGATTTTTTTCAACATACTCTAGTCCTTAAAATAATTTCTATTTGTGTGTGTGAGTGTGTATGTGTGTGTTTTTGAGAGGGGCAGTATATTCAAGGTCAGTTTTATTATTCAGTTCTGTTTTGAAAAGTCCAGGTACTAGGGATTATGTGGAGCCAAAGAGAATGTTTATGTTTTTAATACTTTCCCCTGCTGTCTTGCATTCCTGAATTTATATGAGTTTTGGCGGAAACCAAAGGCGAAGGGATTTTAAGTGGGCTCAGACTAGGAGTTTAGTACAATTCTTCTTTGTTATTGTTTTAAAACTAGCTTCTTTGTTACCAAAAGTTCCTGTCCTTTCACTGATCCCACAGAACGACTTGTGTATTTCTCTCTCCATGTGACAGGATGGAATTCTAGCAATTTTCTGCTTTCTAATTCAGAAATTACTCTGTTAGTGTGTTGTGGTTCAAGAAAATTACATACAAGGATGTTTTGAGATTCACATAAAAATGTTGTAAATCAGCTCTGTGTTTGAAAAATCAGACTTTAAATAAGCACTTTTTGGAACATGGACCCAATTGGTCTGTGCCTTTAAGTTTTATAGAGCTTTTGTTTTTCTGTGGTTTTGGTGGGTTTTCTAATTTTTGTTGTTGTTATTATCTTAGAAAAGTCCTCGGAAGTAGTTGTGATTTGAAATCATGGTCTTACAACAACTGCTTCAAAACCATTAGGGTTGGTCAGGCTGTATATGGGTTGTTTCTGGGCCTGCCCGGTAGTAACGTGGACACTGCTTTTCCTGTCGCTAGGTGAAAATTTGAAAATAAGACCAAGAGTGTGATTCTTGCTTAGAATAGAAACTTCAAAATATAATATAAAACCAAATGACTCTTTTGCAATAGAAAAATCTAGCTATTTAAAAAAACGCCTCTCTCTTTCTCTCTCTCTCTCGCTATGTGTGTGTGTGTGTATATGTGTATATATATATATATATATATATATATATATATATATACATATATATATATACTTATGCATATATTGCTCATATTATTGGTTTTATAAAAAAGCCTTTTTTGTGGTTTCTAAAACTTATCTGTTATATTACAAATTATGAGCTAATCATGTTTTGTGAGTCTTTAAAAATAAGCTGTTTGTGGTGGCAAGTACCTGTAGTTCCAGCTACTTGGGAGGCTGAGAGAGGAAAATCAAGAGTTTGAGGAAGACATGATTGTGTGTTACCAACATTTTCTGAACTATGATAAATCATTTTTTCTGTAGAGAAAAAATAATCACATGATCAGACAAATAAAAATGTATATATGAGGTCATTGGAAAAGTCATGATGGATTTTTGCATAGAATAAAAACAGAAAAATATGTCCTGAATTTTCAAACGACCCAATAGTTATTGTTCTTACCAGAAGATAAGAGCAAAGCTATCTAACCTTCAAATAAATAAGTTTTAGCTTTTACTTTTAGTCTTCAGGAAAAGAACATCTATCACTTCCATAAAAAGAATTGTATCTTCTGTTCAAGTTTTCTTTTGTCGCCACGCCAGACAAGAAGTGAAAGCATCTCACTTTCCTGTCTGTGCTCATCATCTGCTCTTTGGAGGATTTTGAGAGGTAGCATTTAGACTTTCTATGAGTGAGCTGTGTTTGTTTTCCTGACTTTCTATTCCCTGACTTCAAAGATCCCAGAAAACTCTAAAAGGATGGCGGGTTTGAAGCTGTTTACGTGTGTGTGTGTGTGTGTGTGTGTGTGTGTGTGTGTTGGGGTGGGGGAAGGTTGGCTTTCCCCCAGGAAAGCAGGGCTCAGACATGATGTGGCTGTGCTCCCTTCCATCTCTCTGGAGTGCTGCCTATTGCATAATTCCACCTTTCTAAAGGAGGCCACATCCTGTCTTTCTACTCTTGATCTACTTCTGTTTGGGGATTCATGTTTTATAGGTAAGAAATAAATCCCACGATTTTCAGTTAGAAGAAAATATGAAAGTTTTTTTCAGTACTTTCTGGACAAAGCTATCCTAGTCCATTACCCCTGACCCAGTTTATGCCTCTTTGAGAAAATGGCAAACATTTTACCCAACTAAATTGTTTGCACAACTTTTACAGCCACAGTCTTACTAAAAATTACAGTAACCTGCCCTCTTTACCATTTGTCTAATTTTAACACTTGAATATAGACATTTTAGTTTTCTTACATTGTGGAAAGTATAGCTATGGTTACATTTATGTATTGTGTATTTCTTTAAGTAAAACTTACTAATGTGAAACATTAGAGTAATGTGATAAAGATACAGGCAATATCAAACTCAGAATATTCCAGGTGTTTATGGGGCTGATCCAGTGAAAATTGATAATCTTCATTCTCTCATTTTCCAAAACACTCACGTGCCCCTTTATGTCAATTGATGAAAACTGGCCATTCAGAACTGTTTTCTATATATTTTTGAAAGAATAATAAACAAGGGTTTTTAGCTTTCCAAATTCTGCCATCTGAAGGAGAATGAAATAAATGGTGAGAGCTAATTCAATGCATTAAATACAAATATCTTTATATTCCTTCGTTTACTTCTTGTTTGGGCAGGCTGTATCACTCAGGAGTTTTCTGAAAAAGGAAAGATGCAGTTTTTATTTTGTTTTCATGGTATAGTGCACATGCACACACACATAAAACAGAGAAGCACCATCACAGTTCCATCAACACAGAAGCACCATCAACACAGTATGGCCATGCATAGTACCCTCCTCTAACCTGCCAGGATCTTAGGCACATACACTTGTCCAGCACGTCAGTTCAGCTGTGCTGAGGATTTTAACCTTCAGTGGGCCAGGTGACTTCCAGCACTGCTGCTCAGTGTGCTATAGACTGCACCACCAGATTGAGTTGGAAAATATATGTAGAAACACACATACATATTTAATTTTTTTTTCCATAGGGCAGGTGTACTCCCCAGAGACAGACAGAGAGGAAAAGTGAGAAATCAAATCCCCTCCCAGGGATCATGGCCATGCCAAAGTTCATTCTCTTCTGATTTTGGGCACACATGCATACACGCCCAGCACAATTCAGGCCGTCAGGTCCAGGACTCACACCACGGAGAATGGCTATGTGGGATGCAGTGCCTTAACCTCCTTTCCACCTGCTGGCTTATTTTTGAGACTTTGCATACCTTGAGATGTTTTTATTTCTTCTATACGCTCTATTAGTGGTTTAGCTGGCTTTAGAATTTCAGCACTAATTTTTCATCTAACTTAATGGGATACTAGCCTTTTTGGACTGACCCTCTAACATGGGGTTCCCTGACCCCTGGATCACAAACTGGTTCCAGACTGTGGCCTGTTAGGAACAAACTGCACAGCAAGAGGTGTCAGGTGGTAAGAAAAGCTTCATCTGTATTTATAGCCACTCCCCATTGCATGCATTATTGCCCAATCCCTGTCTCCTATCAGATGAGCTGTGGCATTAGATTCTCACAGGAGTGCAAGTCCTATTGTGAATTGTGCATGTGTGAGAGATCTGGGCTGCATGTTCCTTATTAGAATCTAATGCCTGATGATCTGAAGTGGAGCTGAAGTGGTGATGCTAGTGCTGGGGAATATTGATTAACATTAGCAAAGAGGTTTGACTGCACAGAGAGCATAATAAATCAATCACTTGTGGACTCATCAAAGTCTGTTTTTATTTTATTTTATTTTATTTTATTTTTTTATTATTATTATTTTTTGTGATAAAGAGAAAAAGAGGGGGGTATTTTCCACAGCATTTCACTGTGCCATAATCCTCTCATCCCAACATTCCAGTTAGCTCAGATTATAGGAGTGCACACTGTTCTTACCATGATTATGTTGGTCCAAGATCCAAATGCAGACCTTCCATGTGGCTTCAGCATCACATAGCAGTGCTCTGCCACCTGAGCTACTATGGCTGACCCCCACCCCTTTTTATTGCTTTGTATTCTTCTTTTATGGATGACATATATCTCTCACCTTTCTGAGAAGAGAATTCTCATCTGCTCTCCGCATGGTCTCTCTTTTTTTTTTTTTTTTGGTCGCCTTCGCCTCTATCACTGATGTCTAGTGATTGATCCCGGGCTGTCAGATCAATTTTTAGAGTGAGGTACTGAACTATATAGCTGAGATTTTCCAACTGATAGGTTTTCCTGGTGGTTGGTCAGGAAGAGAACCAGCCATTTGGGGGTTGAATTACATTTTTAAGTATCTCATTTTCCTTTGTGGCTGCTTTGTTATTGTTTTTCAAAGAGAAAACACCTCTGACTAGTTATTGTGTATAGGCTACATGGAACAATGAGAGTTGAGGAGGGGAGGGATTGTAATTCAGTATGTACACTTTTATCTAATCCTATTGTTTTCAATATGACATGCTGTTCTTTCTTGTGCCTTGTGTCCTCTGTTATGGTCATTCCTTTTGTTCAAACTCTTTAGAGATTAAGCATCCTATCTGGCCATTTTTACAGACCGGTCAGCTTCTCCTCTGTTTGCAGCCTTATGCACACCCCCTGTATCTGAGGATTCCATGTTTTAACCTTATGGGGCTCTACAGTAGAAATCTGCTTATTTGTGCTTTCCCCAAGCATAGCTCTCAGTGGTCTAATATATCAGGTTTACTATTTGTTGCTCTGCCTTCCAGCTTCTGATTATTTCTTGTCCTCTCTTATGTGTCGTCATTATTACCATCCTTTCTATGGGATTTTAGAAAGGAGCAAAGATACATGTGTGTGTTTAACCAAGTTGAGAAGTATATTCAGCTTGGATAATGGCTTCCAACTGGAGCATTTTGGTAGATTCGGGAGAATTTTGTGCTTGGCGTTCCCTGGATTCCCTCATCTGTTTTTTTTTTTTTTTTTTTTTTTTTTTTTTTTTTGAGAGGTTTTTGCTATAGGGCGCGTGTGCTCGCCAGACAGATGAGAGAGACAGAGAGACAGAGAGACATAAAGCGAGATATCACCCCCCAGGGGGGATGGTCACGCCGCAATCCCTTCTCCTCCATTCTCCTCTCGGGATCTTGGGCACATACGCACACGCACCTGGCGTGAGTTTTAAGCCACCGGGTCCGGGACACGAACCGCGGTCGACTACGTGGGAGTCCAGCGACATAGCCATTATGCTAACTGCTGGTTCCCAGGTTTCCCTCATCTTTAGGTCTCACCTGTTCTGTGCTCTCTTGCCTATGACTAGAGCAATGGTGTACATTGCCCTTTTCTTCGTGAATCAACCCTAGATGTTTCAGAGAGCTCTTTCTTGTTTTCTGTATTTACTTTATTACTATGCAGTGAATAAAGGAAGGACATTCTAATTTAAATCTTCTTTTTAAATAAATAATTTCCAATTCTGTTAAAGTATTTATTGTGAGCAGTAGAAGGAGCATAAATAAAAATCTCTGAAAAATTAAACAAATAACAAAATGTTCCCTTACTTATGATTGTAATCAAAACATGATGATCCCAATGCCTACGTAATATGGTATTATCTTAAATCCTTGGATTAGGCAGCAGATTTGTAGACTGCTGCCCAGTAACTAAATGACTGCAATAGTCTCTAAGTAAAGTTAAAAAGAGACTGATAAAAATGTATTCCTATATTTCATGATGAATGAAGCATAATTGAAAATTAATTTAAATCCCCAAATAGGTATGTTTAGACAGTTATAGTGTTTTTGAATTCATCTTAGATTGACTAGAAGTCCTTGCCCAGCAGACGAATGATAGAAAGTTTATATGTACATTTATAAAATAACTTGCTACTTTATTATGTTTCATTTTTATTTGCAAGCACAGTATATATCATCACATAAAAGTTAGATCCTGAAAAGGGTTTGGGGTTTTAGCGATGTGTCCCATTATTTTTCTGTTCCCAATTCTCTACAAATATTTTTTTCCAAGGTATATTTGATTTGTCCTCTCAATGTCCCTAACCAGAAGGGAACCACAGAAGAAAACATTGCCGAAGACATTCATTTCCATTGCTTGCGTAGAACTGATTCACTAAGAAAATAGGAAAAGGTTAAACGAAAAACATTCTAGGGAAGTTACAAACCATATAAGGCAATGGGTGAGCCACAACTGTGGGCGTAATTTTTTTTTTCTTTTCTCTCTTTCGGCAGGGAGACACATCGCCTTTTCCTCCCACTGTCCCAGACTGTCTGCGGGCTGATGTCAGGGTTGCTTCTAATGAGAGCCAAAAATGTTCCTTCTATTTAGCAGACAAGACGATCACCCACGGCTTCCTCTACCCTCCTGGTTAGTAGAACTCTTTTTTAGAGCAGTAGCTTAGAAAGCCCTCCTCAGCTGGATGTGGGCATGTGTCTTAAACATACACTCCTCACCAAAACTACCTGCTTGGGGTAAACTAGCTGCCTCACGGGCTTCCAGTGGTTGTGGACTGGCCAGAAACAGTACAACAGCTATAATAAAGACTAATAAATTTTGCAAAGGGAACCACATATCAGCTCTAATCTGGTCCAGATGTTTAGAAAGTTCAACAGGTTTAAGTTTAATTTTAAAACTGAAGATTCTTTGGAGAGGGACACAAACATCTAAAAAAAAAGTGTTTTTTTTTTTTTTTTTGTCCTGGCTACTGCCCAAACTAAGGTCTGCATTGAAAATGCAGCTGTGCTTGCAGAAAAAAATCAGGCTGGAATTCTAGCCTATCATTCAGGCTGTGTTTCCAACAGTTTTTAAACTCTGGATTAAGCAGACAATGACTAGTATGTTTTTTGTTTCTGTTTTTGTTTTTATTTATTGATTTGTTTATTTAGAAATAATCTTAGATATATATAAAAGCCAGTGTGATTTTTTTCTAAAAATCACCTCTTATTGTTGTCTAGCAAGAAATGTCATTTTCATGAATTTATCCATGAGATTTTCAGCAATTTCAGCTTCTGGAATGGGTTTACTCTTGATATTTGGCTTCATTTTTCTTGAAACCATGACCAAAAGTGGTCAATTAAGAGATTTATATTTTAGAGAGTCTGAGATTTAATTGTATTTATTTATTTATTTTAGAGATTTTTTTTTTTTTTTTTTTTTGCTATGGGGTGCATGTGCATGCCAGAGAGACAGAAAATGAGAAGTCATCCCGCCAGTGGGGATGGCCATGCTGCAATTCCCTTCTCCTCCATTATCCTCTAACGATTTTGGGCATGCAACCATGGTTGGCCATGTGGAAGCCCAATGCCTTAACCACCTGGTGGACCTTAGAATAGCATTCTTCTTCTGAGCACTGTCAGTAACACTGCACCCATGTCTGGCATTTTATTTGTTTCCTAGGGCTGCTGTAGCAAATTTCCACAAACCAAGTGACTTAGAACAATAGAAATGTATTTTTTTCATGGCTCTGGAGGCCAGAAATCTAAAATCAAGAGGCTGACAGGATCATGCTCCTTTTGAAGGCCCTAGGGAAGAACATTTTCTTGCCTTCTCTAGCTTCCGATGGTGCCAGACATTGCTTGGTGTAGATTAAAGTTGAATCACTCTCATCTCTGCCTCCATCGTCACATTCCCTTTTCCCTTATGTCCATTCTCATTTTTAATATTTCACTTATAAGGATAGTCATTGGATTTAGAGCCTATCCTAAATCCAAGATGATCTCTATCTCTTAACTATACCCGCTGCAACCTTTTTCCAAGTAAGGTCATGTTACGGAAATGGGAGGTAGGAATTGGACATGTCTTATCAGGATCACTCTTCAAACCACTACCAGTATCAAATGTATAAAACTGCCTGCATTCTTGATGTCTTCTGATAGAAAGTACTCAGTATTTCTATGTTTGGACTGTTAATAAATTTACATTAGTACGTAATAGTCATAGCCTATCATATTTTCTCTTATAGTCAGATTTAATAAGATTCATTTCTTTTACAGCAAACAATAAAACTTCTGATAGTCAATATGATGCTTTAATTACAAGTAATTTGGTCCCTATGTATGAAGAGTTCAAAAGTAAGTATGTTTTTCAATTATTATTTTAAAATTCCTAAATAACTACCTGAATTTCCAAACTAAACACATTTTTTGTTGCAATTTATTCCTGTTATTAAGATGAATTTTGTTCTGTTTTGAATATAGGCACAGAAAAGATCGCTGAGATGATTTCTTTTCAACTTACATAAATTTCTGGTGACTTATTGCTAGAATTCTGATCATTTGTTTTTAACCCTTAATTTAATGTAAAGAGCTATTCACAAACTAAGTTTTACTGAAAAACACCATATGTAAATGAATGATAAGTGTTTGTTCCCAGAGTAATAACTAAAAAGGCAGCATGTGTGTTCTGGCCATTTTTTTGTTTTAGAATTATCTATTTAACTTTATTTATCATTATTATTATTTTAAAAAATTTTGCTACAGGGCACGTATGCTCACTAGAGATACAGAGAGAGAAAGAAAATAAGGAAGCAAGGTGCAAGGTCCAAGACTAGAAACATGGTCAACCATGTAGGAGTCCAGTAACTTAACCACCGTGCCATCTGCTGGCCCCAGTTCTGGCCATTTCTAACATTCATTATCACAAAGAGACTCAGTCCTAAGGAGGGATTGGGGGACATATTTAACTATAATTTCAAGATTGCAACTAGAGCAACAAAAAGCTGTCATCAATGTGGCTGTTTATTTTTATTTTATTTATTTATTTTTTGCCATAGGGTGCGTGCGCTTGCCAGGCAGACAGAGAGAGACAGAGACAGAAAGCGAGAAATCACCCCCCAGGGGGGATGGCCACGCCGCAATCTCTTCTCCTCCATTCTCTTCTTGGGATCTTGGGCACACACGCACACGCACCCGGCGTGAGTTTTAAGCCACTGGGTCTGGGACTTGGACTGCGGTCGACTACATGGGAGTCCAGCGACATAGCCATTACACTAACTGCTGGTCCCTGTGGCTGTTTATTTTTGTTGCATGGACTATTCGTAAAATTATCCAGTCACCACTGACAATTATTGAAACTGAATTAGATGCTATTTAAATATGTTTGCCTATAATATAAAATATTTCCATGTTCACCAAAGGTAGAATTGTTTCGTTTTGTGTTGTGTTTGTTTGTTTACACAGAGTACCTCTATGTCCTGATACTCTTGCCAGGCCTCTTGTGCAGCTGGGATTTTAGGTGCTCAGTTTTTAGAGTGGGCCAGGAATTGAACCAGAGCCTCCCACGTGGCCTCAGGCTGCTAAATAACAGTGACTACCAGTGTGCATTACTGCGGCTTGGCCATAGGTCGATATGTTAAAATATCTTATTCTTTTTAGAAATGTGGGACTACTTCCATAGTGTTCTTCTTTTAAAACATGCCACGGAAAGGAATGGAGTAAATGTGGTTAGTGGACCAGTATTTGATTATGACTATGATGGCCATTTTGATGCTCCAAATGAAATTCCAGAGTAAGTAATCTGACTTTTCTATTTAGCAATAGGGTATCATGAAGGGAAATTACAATCTTTTAAATAAAATCTTAGTATTCTAAATATTATGTAATATGTTTAAATACCATTATTATTGCTGACCATCTTCAATCTAATCTATCTAAATATTCAACATAAAAATTATCTGGCAAAATTAAATTAATGGACTAAGAAAAATATTTCCAAAAATTGTATTTGGAAAATTTCTAAGCTAATTGGCAAAGATAAAGTAAAGTTTTAAAAAGGTCAAGGAGATAGGGAAGATTTATGTACTATCAATAAATAAAGAACCAGTCCTACAATAAATAAAAATAATCAAATAAATACTCAGGTAAATTTCACAAAAATAATGAATGATTCATAGAAGTATCTACCAAGAGATGGTATAGATAGATTTCATATAGAAAACTAGTCCTGTTAAACTGTGCACCTCATTGGTAAGTCTGGTTCATAAAAGATTTCTTTTTTTTTTTTTTTGGAGAGGTTTTTGCTATAGGGCACATGCGCTCGCCAGACAGAAGAGAGAGACAGAGAGAAAGAGAGACAGAAAGCAAGAAATCACCCCTCAGAGGGGATGGCCACGCCGCAATCCCTTCTCCTCCATTCTCCTCTCGGGATCTTGGGCACGCACGCACATGCGCCTGGCGTGAGTTTTAAGTCACCAGGTCCGGGACGCGAACCGTGGTAGACTATGTGGGAGTCCAATGACATAGCCATTATGCTAACTGCTGGTCCCCATAAAAGATTTCTAAGAATTAACCTTGAACATAGCACACAGGAAGAGAGACTTTAGAGATATGTTTCATCCATCATTTCTTTTTATTATCAAAATGCAGTAAGGACTAAATTTTAAAAATGTACTGTCTAAATGTAGATTATGTAAAACAATTATTTCCGGGCCAGCCTGTGGCTGGGTGGTTAGGCAACTGAATCCTATGTGACCACCTGCAGGGTTTGAGTACAGGATCCAGCAACTTTATAAACATGCTGGGCACATGTGCATGCCCAATATCCTGAAAGGAGAGAGAAATAGAGAAGGGATTGTGGCATGATCATCCCATGGAGGATTCTTTCTCATTTTCCTTCTCTCTCCTTCTGTCTCCCTCCTCTTGGTGAGTACACACACCTCTCCAAAAAAAAAAAAAAAAAAAATTCTATTTACACCTTCCAATAAAATGACATGAATGAATTTTTCATTTTGTTCACCTTCTCCTCACTGCAGTGTTCATTGATTCTACTCTTGACCATTTAGTACTTCAAACACACACTGTGATACTGTGATAGCACTTAACTGCATGCTAACTACTTTTCTAAACACTTACATATACTTCATATAATCCACAACTGCATGTTAGGTTTTATGAGCCCCAAGTTAGAGATGAGGAAACTAAGTCACAGAAAAGGTAGGTAACATCTAAATTGTACAACTATTAACTGGTAAAGCCAGAATATAACTCAGACAGTCTGGTTCCAAATCCATGTTCTAAATCATAATAACATATTACTGCTTACTAGGTCGTATTTCTTTTAATGGACTCACACTATCTTACTTTAATTTTGCCTTCAAAACTTTTGTTTTTCAATTTTCCAGAGTGCATGCGCACTTACCATGGAGAGGCAGAGAAAGAGAGGGAAAGTGAAATGCACCCCACATAGGAGATGGTCACACCACAATCCCTTCTCCATTTCTTCTTCCAGTTGGGATTTTGGGCATGTAAACCCACATGCTGGGTGTATTTTTCAAGCTACTGGGTTCAGATCTCAAGCAAAAGCACTGTCGCTTTACCTATACAGATTTGTTACTGTGTCTATATTGTAATTTTGATAGTACAGGGTCACCCTCACATTAATGTTGAGGAAACTCAATAAGTCACAGAATACTATGGTAAATGCAAGTCCAAATAGCTACCGAGAGTATACAACTAGAGTTGGAGTCTGGGCTCCTTCATTCTCAACTTTTGCTCTATTAGAAAATGTCGCCATGGAGTATAAAGTCAGTAACACGAGGAAGCGCAAGAGGCAGAATGGCATGCTCTGCTCTCCTTTGTGTGCTAATACTTCCCCATAATGCTAGGATGACCAGGCTTGGACCTCTATTATAAATCTCTGTACTGGATAATTGAAGAAAAAAAACTCACATATTCCAATACTTTGTATTTTCTATTCATTCCTTCATTTATTGTATTTTTACCTTGACATTTCCTTATATATAGTTAAATAAAAATATTTATAATCTTCAGAAGCAAAAGTATAATATCATCAAATCTTTTCCATTATGTTTTTAGGCATGTAAACAACACCAGTGTTCCCATCCCAACACACTACTTTGTTGTGTTGACAAGTTGTAAAAACAGGAGCTACACACCTGAGAACTGCCCTGGGTGGTTGGATGTCCTCCCCTTCATTATCCCTCATCGCTCGACCAATATAGAGAGCTGTCCTGTGAGTATGCTTCTGGGAGAGTTGTAGAACCTGAGGAAATGATTAGTCATTGCTCACTTGGGCTTTTATAAAGCAATTCCAACTGAAATATGTTTTATAGGTGTCTCCTGGGTAGAGCTGTAAAAAAATGAACTTCTACTTAGATGATTGATTTCTATGTAATTAATATCAACTTAACTCTGTACCTACATACATGAACATATGTTTGTATATGGTATCTTATGTATTTTATCAATATGTTTTATTTGTATTTACTAATGATAGAAAGGTAATATTTTACTAATCTTTTTATTCTGGACATAAATCTTTTCTTTGCCAAAGTTAGTACTAAATTAATATTTTCTTTTTTCTTTTTTTGGAGAGGTTTTTGCTATAGGGCGCGTGCGCTCGCCAGACAGACAGAGAGAGACAGAGAGATAGAAAGCAGGAAATCACCCCCCAGGGGGGATGGCCACGCCGCAATCCCTTCTCCTCCATTCTCCTCTCGGGATCCTGGGCACGCACGCACACACGCCTGGCGTGAGTTTAAGCCGCCGGGTCCGGGACCCGAACCGCGGTCGACTACGTGGGAGTCCAGCGACATAGCCATTACGCCAACTGCTGGTCCCTAAATTAATATTTTCTGACTGAATATGTAAGTATAAAAATTCATCAACTTGAAGTATAAGGTCTGAAATTTACACACACAGACATTCACACTCCCACCCCACTTTTCCCACACGCACAATAATTTAATTCAAGTAACATCTTTTTTTAACATGATGTATTAGGCCACCTCAAGATTTTCTCGGATCAAAGAAAATTATTTATCAATAGTTACTTCAAATTGCATATGAATTCTTTATGGGGAAAAAGGTGTTCTGGAAATTGGGTTTTACTGAATTCATTCAACCAATACTTTGAGTACTTATTAAGTGAACAGTACCATGATAGAGACTCTTTAGAATATAAAAGAGAGGAATGCATATTTCTGTCCTCAAGGAATTCACATACAACTTTGACATATTAATGAGAATAGGCACATAAGTAGATCAGTCAATAATATAAGAATTCTTTTAAAAATTATTAAGTTAGTGGGACCAGCACATGGCATAATGGTTATGTTGCTGGACTCCCACATCATCCACTGTGGTTCTAGTCCCAGAACCTGTGGCTTAAAACTCATGCAGGCATGTGTGTGTGTGTGCCCAAGATCCTGAGAGTATAATGGAGGAGAAAGGATTGCAGCATGACCATCCCTTCTGGGGGGATGATTTCTTGCTTTCTGTCTCTCCATGTGTCTCTGTCTCTCTGGTGAGCACACGTGTGCAATAGCAAAAAAAAAATAAAGTTAGGATTAATTGTCTCAAAAAAAAATAAAGCTAGGATTAATTGTCAAATTCTATTAAAAGGACTTAGTGTTTTGAATTTAAAGTACATTTTCTGAATGATCAGTAAAGATCTGATAAAATGAGGTGAGAGTAGGGTTGGGCCATAAAGGATGGGCAAAATTTGAACATCTTGAGAAGGCTAGGAAGTCTTCCATGGAGGCATGAGGCATGGAAAGGATTTGGTAACTGATTAGATGCAAGAGCAAGGGAAAAGGGCAACTCAAAGATGAATCAAAGGTTTTAAATGTAGGTAATTAGGAAAGAGAGTGGAAAGATAGGACTGAGAACTTCTGGCAGGTAGATGGGAGAGTTGGCATTGACAAGTTTGGGCAATGACATGGAAATTTCCTTAGGCAGTTAGAGACTGGAAATCAGAGCTTAGGTTCTAGGTCAGATTGGGATTCATCTGTGTTTTTAAGTTTCAATAACATGACTGACTACACCAACCTTTGTGGGAGGTTCTTGCATATAAGGGCCCAATACAAGAGATAGGTGGTGAAAAAGCAGGACAGATAACTTAGTGTAGGATATAAGAGGAGAAATACTTCCTAGTAGGGAAGGTGACACTTTATCTTAATTGGGTAGCTAGGGTTTGACTCACTCTTTCAGTGACCAAAGATGGAGGGCAAATGTTAGAGGCTGAAGAGTGAGTCCCTCAGAGTATATGATAAGAAGAAGAGTTTCTTGGGACCAGTGGTTAGCATAATGGCTACGTCGCTGAACTCCCATGTAGCCGACTGTGGTTAGAGTTCCGGACCCAGTGGCTTAAACTCACACCGGGCACGTGTGTGTGCGTGCCCAAGATCCTGAGAGGAGAATGGAGGAGAAGGGATTGCAGCGTGGCCATCTCCTCTGGGGGGTGATTTCTCGCTTTCTATCTTTCTGTCTCTCTCTGTCTTTCTGGCAAGTGCATGTGCCCTATAGCAAAAACCTCTCAAAAAAAAAAAAAAAAAAAAAAAAAAAAAAAAAGAGAAGAGTTTCTAAACTAGAAGCTATCGGGAGATGCTGAGTTAAATCTCTTCCTACTTGTCCTGTTAGTATTTTATGTAGTTGAGACAAAAATCAGCCATCATCCTTCACTTCCTTGTTTATTTGTAGATAGTGATAACTGATGTGGTGCAGCACTCTCTACCATGGAATCAGGATGGAATAGTTCTCCCTCACAGAGGTTCTGGGTAGTCATTGTGGAGTGACTTTAATGCGGACACAAAGAAGAAAGTATTTGCTACCTCTGGTCTAAGCTCTTACTTCCATTCATTAGGGCTTTTGAAAATAAATCCTGGGGTCCAGCAGGTGGCGTGGTAGTTAGCAGGTGGTGTTGGACTCCCACCATGGTCCAAGTCCCAAACCTAGTGGCTTACTTTCTCACTTTCTCTCTCTCTCTCTGTTTCTCTATGGTCAAATTAAAAAATAATAATAATGACAATGATGTTGAATAAAATAATTCTTTTTAAAAAAAGGAAAATAAATCTGAAGTAGCTTTTCTGTCTCTGTCTTCCCCTTCACTTGTGTGCACTGCAACCAACATAACTTAAAATTTAGATTTTATTTTTTGATTCTTCACACCCTAAAAATTATAATGAATAATAGACTGTAGTTAAGTATCTTTACAAGTTGCCCTCAGTGACCTTGCAGGCCATGTTTAGGTCAACTAGAGTCCTTGAAATGGCATGACCATATCTTGTTGTGTCCCACCTCATCATTATTGTTTGTGTTCTCTGTCCTTCTTTTTTCTTTTCTTTTGTTTTTTGGAGAGGTTTTTGCTATAGGGCGCGTGCGCTCGCCAGACAGAGAGAGACAGAGAGACAGAAAGTGAGAAATCACCCCTCAGGGGGGATGGCCACGCTGCAATCCCTTCTCCTCCATTCTCCTCTCGGGATCTTGGGCACGCACGCACACGCGCCCTGCGTGAGTTTTAAGCCACCGGGTCCGGGACTTGAACCGCGGTCAACTACGTGGGAGTCCAGCGACACAGCCATTATGCTAACTGCTGGTCCCTCTGTCCTTCTTTTTCATGTGATAAAAATTCTACTTGTACTCCAAGTAAAGTGCAAATAGTATGAAGCCTTTCCTGATCATCTAAAGTAAAACTGAGCTCCCCCAAATTAATAGGGCATCATCTCTATTGAATTGGACATTATGCAAGATTTTTGGAATTTGCTGTATAGGAATAAGGATATGACCTCTATAAAGATAATTATATAACATAATGTGATAA
The DNA here is from genome assembly GCA_026018925.1 of Tupaia tana. Lineage (NCBI taxonomy): Eukaryota > Metazoa > Chordata > Mammalia > Scandentia > Tupaiidae > Tupaia > Tupaia tana. The sequence continues at coordinate 73,828,353 of JAKSZU010000002.1, forward strand.
TTATAAAGCAAACTTACCACAAGCTATGACTGTAAGGATTGTGAAGTTAATTAGATGAGGCTGTCAATTAAATATGGAGGGAAGGAGGAGGCAGGGTCAGAGGGATTCAAAGTGACTGAAAATGTAGGCATGACTAACCAGGAAGTATATGAGATAAACGAGTGTTAGAAAGTATAAATTTTCTCTTGGTGATCTTCACTTTGAGAGACTCATAGAATATTTAGAGGAGTATCTGAGAAACAGTACAAAACTTAAAAGAAGGGGTTTTGGAGTTAGATAACACAGATTTAGTTAGTGGTTTGGCCTCTGGCTAAATAATGTCAGTTTACTTATCTGTTATGTCTAATAAGTATTAAAATATTTATTCCCCCACTATGAGGTTATTATTGTAAGTATTAAATGGAATAATTTATATAAGACTCTAGGAGTTGCTAATAAAGTGTAAGCAAATGGTATTTTTCAAGTTGCCAGGTTGGGACTCTATCTGCACAGTTGGGCATAGGGGATCCAGATTCCTTAACCACCCAGCCACTGGCTAGCCCAAAAAAATTATATTTTATCATGAAGTTATATTCTAAAGTCAATATAAAGTGAAATGAAATCCCCTGTGATCAAATCACTCATAAAGTGTAGTACATATACAAACTGTTCCTTGGTAAATCCAAATAGCCAATATTTCCACTAGCCTTGGAACAGACCATTGTGCTTTAAATGCCTGATTGAATAGTTGGTATTTTAGTTCATTCTCTGCTGCCTAAAAATAGAATGCCAGAAATTGGGTGATTTACAAGAAAAAGAGTTTATTTAGCTCACAGTTTGGAGGTCTATGATCCACAGGCTACATTTGCTAAGGGCCTTGTTGTTGGAGGGAACTCTCTACTAACTCCCAAGGCAGTGCAGAGCATCACATGTCAACAAGAGGACAGGAGCTTGTCTTCCTGAGTTGGTGTATCTGTCTCATACCTTTTCCTTATAAACCCACCAGGATTCAGTCATGAGTCCCATCCTTGTGACCTTAATCCTAATCATCTCTCAAAGGTCCCACCTCTTAACCTCATTGTTAGATTAAATTTTATTCTTGTAGTCTCACCACAACCAAATTTTATATGAATTTTTGGAGACACATTCAAATCATAGCACTCAGCTTGCTTTAATGATCATATCATATGAAACCTCTGTACTTTGAAATATTTTAATCAGTGTGTAGAAGTACTCCCACTATAAGAGGTTTAAAAAAACTGAGATCAATGTAGGAATGGAAGATTCACAATTCTACCTCACGCTTGATTGAGATAGAGTCACTTATTTATTTTTTGCTTCCCTTACTTTTTCCATTTTTCTTTCCTTTTCTTCCTTTCTGTCTCTCTTTTTTAAAATCAGCTTTGCATTGTTAAATTCCTGTTAGATAAATTAAAATGTAGTTGTGAGTCCGAGTGTTTATCATTAACGTAAATTACTCAGCAGATCCTGGAAAATGGAGACATGGAAACTGGAAGGGAAATTAAAACAGTAGATGCAGATTTGATATTAAATTGAGGAAATGAAATAAAATCTCCAAAGGAGAGAAAATAAAAAGAACAGATCTTAATATCAAATTTAGGAAAATGTTTGTATTTCCAGGATGGGAAGAAGTAGGATCAGTTAGGATCAGGGGATGTCACTACACAAAAAAGTGTTAATAGAGTGATGGATGACAAAGAAGGAATTTTCTGAAGCTTGGACTAATCAGCTAAGTGAAAGGCCTGAAGAAACCCTATTGAGTCAGGTCATCCTTTTTAAAAATTTTTTACTTTTTACTTTTTTATTTTTTACCTTTAATTACTGTGTATCATTACAGCATACCAAATGAATTTTCAAGTGGGGACATACAGTGCCTCTCTTTCATAGTCTGGCTTTCTTCACTTAGCAGTAAATCTTCCACATTTATCCTCTTTCTATAAAATGCTAGCATCTCACTGGTTTTTTGACTGAGTAGTATCTTTTAGTGTATATGTGCCACACTTTTTCAATCCATTCATCTGTTCATGGATGTTTGGGTTGGTCCCATGTCTTAACAATTGTGAATAATGCCACAATAAACATGTACATGCAAGTGTTTTTCTGACTGAGTGTATTCCTATCCTTTGGGTAAATACCCAGGAGTGGAATTGCTGGATTATATGGTTAGGTCATCCTTGACATAGCAACTGCTCTGCTGTAGTAGCACTGATACCTAGACCAGTGGATAAGGAGGGAGAATAAGAAAGGGGTTAGGAGAGAAAAACACTGCCACAGATATTGCCCCCCAAAACTGACAAAGTGGATTATATTTTGGGGGTATAAGATACATATATAATAATGTTTACGATATAATATGTTATATATTTATGTACATGTATAATCTATATAATATGCCATAAAGTACAGCACATAATTTTACGTATGCAGAAGTGATTCTAAGGCTTTCTTAACATCAGGTAAGTCACTTGCACCAACCAATCTGGACAGAAGCCAGCTGTGGATAAATATTTAAATATATTGTTTGAATATACTATATAAATATATTTATACTGTATTTATACATTGTAAATATATTTATATAATATATAATATCTGTATAAACATATATCATGTACTATATTATTATAAATGGTATAATCAAACCACCTACTGTATAAATAACCATATATAAATAACTATAAATTTAAATATAGCTCATAAAAACTAAATATATGCAAATATAATACTAATGTGGTACTAATGTACTAAATGTACTACAGCTAGAGTTATGCACACCTGGTTCTGTACAGATGGGTTGGTGCAGGTGACTTACCTGGTATTACAAAGAGTCGGTATTATCTTTGCATTCATATAGTTATATGTTGTCCTTTATGCTCACTTAACTGCAGTTTTAAGAAGGAAATATGCCAAGTGTTCAGTAAACATTCAACTGGATTAATAACAATCAAGTCAGGAGAGAGTCATATATACCAAGTGGGAAGAACTTTATGAAAGAAGGGATCAGAACTATGAAATGGTGCTGAAATGTGAAATAGTAAAGGCAGGAAAAAAAAGACTCTGAGTTAGATTCCCATGGAAAGAATAGTTTCAAAATCGTAGCTTGCCGGCAGATGCCGACACACCACATATTTGTTTTCTTTTTTTTTTTAAATTTATTTATCTACTTACTTATTGATTTATTTATTATATACATTCAATGACATTGTTTAGCTTATGAAGTGAACATTTCAATATGTGAACATTTCTCCCCAGTCCAATTGATCAAAATATCTTCAACAGATTACACCACACCTCCCCACCCCGTCAATGCTCTGCCTCTTCTAAAAAATTAACCTTGTCCTGAATCTCACACAGAAAATGCTCCAGCGATTAGGACCAAAAAGTAATTTCCTCTTCCACTTCCTTTGGTTGCCTATTTTAAGCCTGCCTTCTTGAAAAAAAAAAGTAAATCATTGTCCTGAAGTTAAATCAGAGTAATTAAAACACACTCCTATATTGCGTTGTCAGGAAAGTCAGGACGTATTTTGCATAGAAAAACAGAAAAAAAAATACATTATGATTTTTCTGACAACCCAATAAATAAACTTTGAAACTTTCTTATATTTTTTAAATTTCACTAAAAATTAGCAATATTATATGAATATCAGAAAATTAATAAAGAACAAAGAATGTCACAAGAACTGACATGCATGGCATTCCCTTTTGAAAAAGCAATGCAATACACTGTAAAATTATATCTAATCCAATGTAATATAAAGAAGATTATGATGATAAAAAAAAAAAAAAACAAAAAAACTCATGCCGGGTGCATGTGCGTGCGTGCCCAAGATCCCGAGAGGAGAGTGGAGGAGAAGGGATTGCGGCGTGACCATCCCCCCTGGGGGGTGATTTCTCACTTTCTGTCTCTATGTCTCTCTCTGTCTGTCTGGTGAGTGCACACGCCCTATAGTGAAACCTCTCAAAAAAAAATTTTTTTTCTTTTAAAGTAGTACGTGTGCATTTGAGAATTTCCAAATATTCAGTTTGTAAGCTAAATAATGTGATAGAATGTAAAAGAGAAAATGAAATTAAAAAATGTAAAAAAAAATAAAATTAAATAATTCTAAAAACATTTAAAAAAAAGGAAAAAAAAACCCCATGGTTCTAAATTATTGACCTATCTTTTTTATTACATAGTGAAACCTTGGTAAAAGCTAAATGGCTAAGAAACATCTGAAAAGATACTGAATTACAATAATACCCAAGACAGTAAAACTTCAATAGGCACAAAACATTATTTCACATCTGAGGTTTGGCAAAGATACGGGGCAATTAATATGATCTTCCATTACCTAGGAAGAGGTAAATTGGTTTAAACACTTTGAGAAGTGCTAGGTTTAATATCTTTAAAGTTAAAAATGAAGGTACTCTATGGCCTAACAATTTCATTTATCTATCCTAGAATCTCATGCTCTTAAACAAAAGAAGCATATGGCAACTTATTAATTATAGTATTATTTGTAATATCTGATCAATGTGGTAATTTAAAAAATGTTATGTTTAAATGAGAGAAGATCACAAACTACAACTGAAAACAAATTATTTAACAAACTCTAGATATAGCATTATGAATAGATTAAAAACATAATACTGAATGCAAAAGTAATTGGATATTACCACTTATAATAACTTACATAAATTTGAAAACTAATAGACAATACTATATACAGTATATACACTACATGTTTGTCTTTTATGTGCAATGAATGTTTTTTTAAAAAAGATTGGATTCACACTGGCTCAATATTTAGACCTCAGCAGAGGATCATTTGGAACTTAACCTCATCGGCAATTTTTTAAAAATTTTATATCTGAAGGGAACCAGCAATTAGCGTAATGGCTATGTCGCTGGACTCCCACGTAGTCGACCGCGGTTCGCGTCTCGGACCCGGTGGCTTACAACTCACGCCGGGCGCGTGTGCGTGCGTGCCCAAGATCCCGAGAGGAGAATGGAGGAGAAGGGATTGCGGCGTGACCATCCCCCCTGGGGGGTGATTTCTCGCTTTCTGTCTCTATGTCTCTCTCTGTCTGTCTGGCGAGCGCACGCGCCCTATAGTGAAAAAAAAAAAAAAAAGAAGAAAAAAAAATTTTATATCTGAAGTAAATATAAAATGGCACAATTTTATGACTATCATGGTCCGTGTTTGTCATAGTACAATTTGCACTGTTGGTTTTATTTAAATAAAAACAAGATATAACTATCAAATTATGATTTAATGCAATAAAATTTATAGGAAAAGCTTCTATTTCATTTATTTATTCATTGATACAATAATTGTATATATTTATGAGTTCTAGTGTGATATTTTGATACTTGTACAAAATGTGTGATAATAAAATGAAGATATTTAGAATATCCATCACTTCAAATGTTTTATTATTTTCTTCTGTTGGGAACATTTAAAATCCCCTCTTTTAAGTATTTTTCAATATATAGTCAATTTTTAAAATTATTTAGTTATTTAATTTTATGTGTTATTCTTATTACTATTTAATTTGACCAGTGAGAGACAGAGAGAGAAAGGGAAACTGAGAAAGCAAGCTGCCAGGTCTAGGACTTGAACCATGGTCAGTCATGTGGGAGTCCAGCATCTCAACCACCATGCCACCTGCCAGTCCCCTACAATGTATTATTATTATTATTATTACTGTCACTTTATTGTGCTATGGAAAGCTAGAATTTATTCCTCCTAACTGTATTTTCTACCTATTAACCAATCCCTCTCTATTCTCCCTGTTCTCTCTCCTTTCCAGCCTTTGGTAACTACAATTCTACTCTGAAAAAAAGACAAATTCTGAGTAATAAAAAATATTCTTGTTAATAGTAAATGATATCCTGTGAAAAACAGTCCTGTATTTCTCTCTTTCTTTCTTTTTCAGAAAGATAAACAAGAAGACCTTTGGATTGAAGAAAGATTTAAAGCACACATTGCCCGGGTCCGGGATGTAGAACTTCTTACTGGACTTGACTTTTTTCAGGAGAAAGTACAGCCTCTTTCTGAAATTTTGCAGCTGAAGACATATTTACCCACATTTGAAACCATTATTTAACTTAATATATAAAATAATTTGGTAAAATGTAATTTTTTTTGTTGTTGGTGAATCATAAAATAAAGTTTTCTATTTTTCGTTAAGTCCACTAAAAACCATATATTATAAACTTTTCTCTCTCTTTTCTGTGAATTATTTTAAAGTTACTTTTATTTTTGCACAGAGATTGTGCTATGTTTTACTTTTCTTGTTATTATTATTACTTAATTCATAATATCTGACTATGTTTTCTGCCAAACATTATCTAAACAGAAGGGAAAACAAGAGAAACAGGTCTCTCCTGATTCAATAGAAATCTAGTCAATTCTACATAGGTTTTGTCATTAAACTTTTTATATATGGCAACTAGCAATATTTATTAAAATTAAAAATGCACATACCTTTCACTCAATTATTTTACATATAAAAACTGTCCCAACAGATGTACTTTGCATGAATGTGTGAAAATATAATCTCTAATGGTAGCAAAGACCAGAAAACAATTTAAATGACAGATTAAGTAAATTATGAAATTTGTTTAAATAAACAATGGAATACTGTTCACCTCTGCAAAGAAAGAAGTATTAATAGAATTGTATCTTGAATGTACAGCTATCATTAATGAAAAAGAAAGTGGTGGAACAGTGTGTATAATATGTTGTCACATTTCAGGGACTTTTCAGGGATCCTTTTATGTAAAGGGCCACGTAGTAAATTTTTAGGCCATACAGTTTCTGTTACAACTATTCAACTTTTCTTTTGCATCAAGGAAGCAGTCATAGGTAATATGTAAATAAGAATGAGAATGGCTGTATTCCAATAGAACTTTATTTACAAAAACAGGTATAGAACTGCATTTGACTTCTAAACTGTAGTTTGTCAATCCCTGGTTAATATAACAAAGTCTGGTTGGGGAGGCAAGAATGATAGCAAGGAGGGAAAGAGAGAGAAAGTTTTTATGTTGTATCTTTTGTACTGCCTCAAGTTTTCTTTTCTTTCTTTTTTCTTTTTTCTTTTTTTTTTTAAATAAAACTCTACGTATGTATTTCTTTAATTTCTCAAAATGTAATTATGAATCAGAAAGATCCCAGTACTTACTCAAGGGGCAATGCTATTGTAAAATTTTTTGATTGTCAGATTGATGATGTTCCAGATTCTTCTCTGATGTGAAGATGAGTTCACCCAGGGACAGAGGCTTAGCTGATGATGAAAAATCTTGTGACTCGAGCTGCAAGGAAAATAAATTCTATTGTTTACTAATTCTACTAGGATTGCAATTGAATTGTGGTTATTAATTAGAACTAGATGAAATATTAGCTTAGTGACACTGGAGTTTTTTTTACATGCTTTCTTCACTTGTAGAATTTAGTTAAAATGTATGCAGTGCAAAATGTACAATACAGAGAAACTTCAAGACAAGACAAATAGGAAAGTATTTCCAGAGATAAGGCAATGATTTTTTATACCTCATATATAGATGGAATCCCTTCAACCAATGTTCTCCTGTTCCACCATGTTCTGGAAACTAAATAAGATTGCTTGGAGTTTAGATTAAAACATGGTTACAACCTTGAGCTGAGTTTAACTTTGGGTGCCCAAAGTACTGCATTTTTCTGAAAATGCTAGATTGTTTTCTACTTCAGATCAAATGAGGGCTTGATATAGAAATAAAAAGTTCCATCAGGGAATAATTACAGTACAGAGATAGTACAGTGTTATTTATTTCTTTTGTATACTCATGATTCCATTAAAAAGATGCTGTATGTGTAAAATCATCTGGAAGGATTGAATGCCAGTGATTTAATGGGTCAGGGAATTACAGATTTGTGATTCCTACTTTATTGCTCTCAGGGTGTACTCTATTTTACCATGATCTTATTTTATTGTAAAAATCTGGAAATGTAAATTAAAAAGTTTGTTATTCAGAAAGAATATTAAGTATTCAGAAGGATTTTGCAATAGTACAAAGTCTTACTCTTCACTCAGCGTCATCAATTGCAAACAGTCTCACTATGTATATTTTTATTTATCTTTCCCCCTACATTTCTGAGAGTCATTGTAGTCATTACATCCATTTCCCCCAATACTTCAGTGTGTATTTTCTAAGCTCAAGGACGTTTATCACACAGTCAGGAAATTCAATGTTGATTCAATACTATGATTTACACTCCTATCAAATTTTTCTCATGTTTTCACATATTTCCTTTATGGTATTTTCTTTTCTGATCCAGGATCTGAAACAGAATCATTCATTGCATTTAATTTCCGTGTTCCTTTGATCTTTTGTAATATGCAACAGATCCTTAGCCTTTAACAAGTACTATTGATATTTTTAAAGCAAGCAGGTCATTTAGTTTGTAGGCTGTCCATCAGTGTGGGTTTGTCTGACATTTCCTCATTATTGGGTTCACAGTGTGCATTTTTGGCAGTAATATTACACTAGCGATATTTGTCCTCCGTGCTTCATATCCAGAAGCACTTGATGTTTGTGTCATTTCTGGTCAAATTTGAACACTCAGTTAGGTGGGCTTTCACCAGACTTCTATAAAAATAGTATTTTTTTTCCTTCGTAATTTGTAAGTTCTTTGTGGGCAAATACTTGACACTCTATGCATATCCCACATCTCATTAAATTTTTACCCATTGGCTTTAGTATGCACTAATAATCCTTCCAATTCACTTTTTCCTGTGATGGTTGGAGGATGGTGATTTTTATTTTACATTTTTAAGGCATTCTACTATAAGTATAAATTTTCTCTTCTTCTTTATTATTTTAAAAAAATTCTCTTCTCTCTTCTGTCTTTTGGTAGAGATTTTTGCCTTAGGGTGTATGCACTCACTGGAGAGAGACAGAAACAGTGAGAGGGAAAGTGAGAAATCTCCCCCCAGGGGGATGGCCCTGCCGGAATTCCTTATCCTCCATTCTCCTCCCTGGATCTTGGGCATGCTCGCACACATGTCCAGCATGAGTTTCAAGCCACCAGGTCCAGGACTTGAATTGTGGTCAACCGTGTGGGAGTCAAGAGACATAACCACTAGTCCATCTGATGGCCCGATATTCTTTTAATTTATTTATTACTTGTTGTCTTTGTAGACTCATGGATCTTTTTTATTCCAATGGATTAAAATGCATCATGAACATTTATTTTGGTATTAAATTATCTGAGTTTTTGCTCACAGGAGCTTTTTTAAAGAAAATAATTATTTATTTAATTTTATTTATTATAATAATTATTATTTTTTAATTTGACCAGAGAAAGACAAAGAGAGAGAGAAAAGGAAAATGAGAAAGCAAGCCACCAGGTCTGGGACTTGAACAGCAGTCAGCCAAGAGGGAGTCCAGCATCCTAACCACTATGTCACCTGCCAGCCACCACAGGAACTCCTAATTTTTTCATGCGTCCTTTTGACCTATACCTATCATTTTTTGAGGACTTTCTCATTTTCTAGTGTTTCAGGCTCATCTTTTTTTTTTTTTTTTTTTTTGTAGAGGTTTTCGCAATAGGGCGCGTGTGCTCGCTAGACAGACAGAGAGAGACAGAGAGACAGAAAGCAGGAAATCACCCCCCAGGGGAGATGGCCATGCCGCAATCCCTTCTCCTCTATTCTCCTCTCGGGATCTTGGGCACGTACGCACACGCGCCCGGCGTGAGTTTAAGCCACTGGGTCCAGGACTCGAACCGCGGTCGACTACGTGGGAGTCCAGCGACATAGCCATTACACTAACTGCTGGTCCCGGGATAGCACTGCTTTGAGGCACTTTCAGTTAACAAAAATAGGGCCTACATGTTCATCTGTCAATATCTCTGTATCTCCATCTCTGTTTATGTTCATAACATGAGAAAAATTAGTTCAATTTTCACTCAGTACTGTATGATTTTTACTAACCCTTTTCCATTTTATAATTGTATTTCCCTTTTCCAACAATGAATGAGAAACTATTTCCCAAACCATCCATATATTTACTCATTTGCTCAGTCGTATAATACATAGAGGGTAGAAATTACTAACCAATACCCCAGAGAGAAACAATTCTTCTAATCAGAATCAAAGAAACGATGGATCAGATTGATGGCATACCTTTAACGCCCTGTGCAAGAGATATTGGATCTATATAGAAGATTGCAGGTTCAGTTCCACAGTGGATCTGCACACTCAGGGTGCCTGCACCCATAATGCAGGCTGGGGAGGCTGGAGGTGGGGGAATCCCAGGAGGCGCCTCTTGAGGGTCCTTCTCTCTGTGTGTGTCTCAGTCTCAGGAAAGAAAGAAATTAAAAATATATATATTTCCAGTTCTTTGTGTCCCTAAGCTAGGAACTTGTAGTCAGAAAACTACATTAGAAAATTATTCGGATTCATTTAACCCCCTTCAATGAAGTTTCGTTTTTCATTTGCAATATAATATTTTTTTGCTTGTTTCTATTTATACTTCCTTAATTCTACTCTCTAGCCTGTTGAGTTGCATTTCTTTTTTTTAGGTATGGAAGATATTTACATCGTTTCAAGACCCAAAATTAGATGAAAGAGGGGCATTCAGAAGCATTCTCTTCACTTCCTTCTAATGCTTTCCCATCTACCCTGCATATAAATATACAGATACAAATAATGTTATGTGTGCTGTTATGTGTACACAGTTTTGTATTGTTGGAAGTGGTTCTTCTGAACAAATCCCTAGAAGGGAATAAATGTAGACAGTGTATTGGTACTACATTAATTCTTACATTCATATATTCAGAATCTGAATTCACTGAGGCATAGCTCTTTCCTACTAAAAATGGAATTTATTTTTACTAATTATAAGAATAATACACATTTATTGTAAGACTATCCAAACTATATATATGCATATTACTATATCATATACATATGCAAGTATTTATTTATGTAAACAAACCCCACTAATTCATGGCTCCCAGACATCGCTCTCCTTTCAAATATATTGTTTGAATACGGAATTTAGGAAATGTCCGTTCATATTACTTTGGCTCAGATTTGAATTTGTTTTCAAGGGAATTTCAGGTTTTTCAAGGAAATACCTGTGTTTGGGGATTTAGAAAACCCTCTCTACCAGAAAGAGCAAGTAAAAAAGTGATTACTTGGGGTCAGCAGATGGTGTAGCAGTTCCGTTGCTGAACTCCCACATGGCCAAGTGTGGCTTGAGTCCTGAACCTGGTGGCTTGAAATTCAGGCCTGGTTCTATGCATGCATGCCCAAAATCCCGGGAGGAGAATGGAGGAGAAGGGTTGCAGAGTGGCCATCCCCACTGGGGAGGTGATTTTCCCTCTCACTGTCTCTGTCTCTCTCTCTCAGGTGAATGCACGTGCCCTAAGGCAAAAACTTCTAAAAAAAAAAAAAAAAAAAAAGAAAGAAAGCAAAGAAAGAAATGATTACTTGACATTTCAGTAAGTGCTTTGGAACCCACGATATGTAGCTGAGGATAAATGGAGAATCACGTGGGTAGTAAATATATATTGTCAGCACCTATGACCTATCACCACTTGTCTTCTCAAGTTTGTTTGTTTGTTTTACTTTTAAATGATAGAGCTATATGGTCTTGAGCCATGTGTCTTTCTTTTTCACTCTGCTGACATTAAATTGTACCATCAACCAGATTTTTGGCAAGTGCTTTTTATATGGATGACCATTTAATACAACAGAATTACTTGCTTTTAAACAGAGGAAACTACATATTAGTGCTGTTTTTATTTACGTATTTTGGTAGACAGGGATCTGGAAGAAGGATTTTTTTTTTTTTTTTGGAGAGGTTTTTTTGCTATAGGGCGCGTGCGCTCGCCAGACAGACAGAGAGAGACATAGAGACAGAAAGCGAGAAATCACCCCCCAGGGGGGATGGTCACGCCACAATCCCTTCTCCTCCATTCTCCTCTCGGGATCTTGGGCACGCACGCACACGCGCCCGGCGTGAGTTGTAAGCCACCGGGTCCGAGACGTGAACCGCGGTCGACTACGCGGGAGTCCAGCGACATAGCCATTACGCTAACTGCTGGTTCCCTGGAAGAAGGATATTTTTATGAGTTCCAGTTACTAAATCAAGGATTATGGTGAATTTTTGTTTGTAGAAAGAGGACTTTCTAAGCCAAGGAGGTCAGCTAAAGTCTTGGGAACAGACTTGGAAAGAGATATTCTAAATATTGGTTAATTAAAACTCTGAAAATGGGGGATCGGCAGTTAGCGTAATGGCTATGTTGCTGGACTCCCACGTAGTCGACCGCGGTTCGAGTCTCAGACCCGGTGGCTTAAACTCACGCCGGGCGCGTGTGCGTGCGTGCCCAAGATCCCGAGAGGAGAATGGAGGAGAAGGGATTGCGGCGTGGCCATCCCCCCAGGGGGGTGATTTCTCGCTTTCTATCTCTCTGTCTTTCTCTGTCTGGCGAGTGCACGCGCCCTATAGCAAAAACCTCTCAAAAAAAAAAAAAAAAAAAAAAAAAAAAACAACAAAAAAACAACAACAACAAAAAAAACTCTGAAAATGTATTTTAATGCAGTAGTTTCATTTCTTAAAAAGCTCTTAGGGTATTTACTGCAATGGTTAGAATTAAGGGGCTCAGGGACCAGCAGTTGGCATAATGGTTATGTTGCTGGACTCCCATGTAGTTGACCACAGTTCAAGTCCTGGACCCAGTGGTTTAAACTCATGCTAGGCATATGTGCGTGCATGCCCAAGATCCCACGAGGAGAATGAAGGAGAAAGGATTGTGGCATGGGCATGCCCCCAAGGCGTGATTTCTCACTTCCTGTCTCTCTGTTTCTCTCTTTCTGGCGAGTGCACACACCCTATAGCAAAAACCTCTCCAAATAAATAAATAAATAAATAAAATGTAAAGAATTAGGGGAGCTCAGGATCTGTTCTAGAAAATATTGGAAATAAGTGAATTTTTTTAGCAAGTAGAGACTTATTTTCCCCATTGGGTGGGATGGGATTAAAACAGAGGTGAATGGAATAAAAAGGCACACCTACCAGGGCCAGCAGGTGGCATCGTGGTTGAGGCATTGGATTACCACACAGCTGATGGTGTTTGAATCCCACACCTAGTGACTTATTTTCTTACTTTCCCTGGTCTCTCTGGTGAGCACATGCATCTTATGGGAAATTCAATAAGCAATTCTTAAAAAAAAAAAAAAAAAAAAGAGGTACATATATTAATATGCCCAGGATTTATCTCTAGCTACTAATGTAACTGGGATTGAGTAAAAGAATGTCCATTAGTGTTTGTTTCAGAACCAGTAAATAAAGATTCTACAAGTCTGTGCTTATGCTTACAAATTGGGCTGATCTTGATGTAAACTCCATCTGGTTTTGGCACTTGCGTTTATTTCCAAATTACATTTTGGTTCTTTGACAACCCTCGCCCTAGGGAAATCTCTTTCCTTCCTCCACCTCATCCCCACCCCTGCATCGCCACTACATCCCCACCACCACTTGTCATCTGTTTACTTTGGGAAGGCTGGGCATGGGAATGGAAACAGGACATAAACTGAAACCATTTTCAAAAACACAAACAAGGTTGTTGGAAGAAAGGACTTCCTTTTTACACAGCATCCCTAACAGACCACAATCACTCCCTCAATCAGTAGACTCACACTTGAACAAACTTCCAGACAGGAACAAACCTCAGCCTTCCAATGAGAGAGCATCCATGCAATTCAGACTCATCTTAAACCCACAAGACGAATGGAGCTGGATAACAACAAACAAAGTACAGCTTTGGACTTAGACCTGGGCTGGTTCTGTTACCCTAACATATGTTTCTTACTGTGTAAATTAAAGATGTACAGGTCTAAGAGAAGCCTGAGGAGTCTAGCAAGTCCATCTTTTTTTATTTTTAAAAAATTTTTAAATTTTTTTGGAGAGGTTTTTGCTATAGGGCGCGTGCGCTCGCCAGACAGACAGACAGAGACAGAGAGACAGAAAGTGAGAAATCACCCCCCAGGGGGGATGGCCACGCCGCAATCCCTTTTCCTCCATTCTCCTCTCAGGATCTTGGGCACGCACGCACATGCACCTGGCGTGAGTTTTAAACCACCGAGTCTGGGACTCGAACCACGGTCGACTACGTGGAAGTCCAGCGACATAGCCATTACGCTAACTGCTGGTCCCTAGCAAGTCCATCTTTAAATACTTACTGCACTAACAAATAAGGTTCTATTAACAGTATTTGCATATTAATAACACCAATCTCTACTGGCTGAGCAAAGATCTTACAAGAAGAGTTTTCATTTTTTTTTGAAATTAAGGAGATAGCCTCATGAGTAGCCCAGTGACCATCTCCTATCTTGTCTGTTTAATGTAAAAACCTATAAAAATTACTTGTAATACCTCAAAGAACCATCTATGCTCACTTGTGTGTTGTAAGGCAGTACTGTGTGGATAAGAGCCGAGGTCTCCAAGTTATAGTGACCAGAATTCACATCCTGGCATCTCAGTGGTTTGACCTGGCACAGGTTCCTCAAACTCTACAAATTCGTGCTCTCTTCTATAAAAGGGGATCACTCTGGGACCAGCAGATGATGTAATGGTTACATGGCTGGACTCCTCATGTTGGGTGTGTGTGTTTGTGTATGTGTCCAAACTCCCGAGAGGAGAATGGAGAGAAAGGGATTGTGGTGTGACCATTACGCACTTTCTGTCTCTCTGTCTCTTTGGCAAGTGCATTTGCCCTATAGCAAAAAATCTCTCTTGCAAAGAAAAAAAAAGGGCAGGGGAGATCACTCAGTATCCATCTCTTGCAGTTGTTGCGGGAGTTCAAAAAGTTACTAGATAGCGATAATGTGTGGGAGAGACTGAGATGTGGTAGCATTATATTCTCAGTTCTATATTAAGCACTCTTTTTTAATTAACCAGGCAATTCTGCTTCATTTGGGTTTAGGCACAGTCTCAGTGATTCAAATTTGTGGCTGGTGTCAGGTTAATCTTTGCCCTATGATTTGGAGGTTTGACTCCTATATTTCCTGCCAGAATGAGTTAGTCACATTAATAACATTGTCCACCATGGTCTGTGGTTGCTAGGATATTTAAATCTGGCCTGCCTCCATTACAATCTCCATTCATTGATTAAGTCCAAGAATGTTTTCATCTTATGGCCACATTAGCAATAAAAAGAAAAGGAAAAATACCTGTAATGCATTGGCCACCGTAGCTCAGATCAACTGGCTATGGCAGTCGATTTGGATATATCCTCCAGATCTGACAGGATCTCACCACAGAAAACAGGCTTATTTGACAGAGATTTCATTGACTCTTCCCTCAGATTTTGGCTGCAGCCTCTTAAAGAATTTAAGCAGAGTATTCTACAAAGTAAAAAAGCAGAAATTTAGAATAAAACCTTCAATAACAACTTTGATATAAGGAAATCCATAAAAAGACTCACTGCCATTCTCCCTTGCTGTCCCTTTGAATCTGTGGCCAACGCACTACCTTTTCTTAGTCATTCAGGTCCGTTTTGCTTCTTCATGATCTCATTACATCTATCTATTTAACTAATGCCTATTGAGCTCTCACTATGTTCCAGGCACTGTTCTAGGGACTTTGGATAATCAGCGAGCAACCTCAACAAAGATGGCTGCCCTGTAGATATCACAAATAAGAAAATTAAAGTGTGAGTGTTCAAAAGGGATAAGTGCCATGGAGTGAGGGGAGGTGAGAAAGGAAAGCAGAGTGGAAGGATCAGGGGTCCAACTGCAGTGCACAAGCTGTAGGGCATTGCTGCGTGAGGTAGGGGCTACATGGGAGGCCCAGGTTCGGATGTCAGACTAACCTGAACACACAGGATGTGGTAGCACACCTGTTAGTTAACTAGCTAACCAGGAGTTTGGAGAAGAGGATTGCAATGGCGAAATCTTGTCAACTGCCCCCAACCCCCTGTCTCTCCCCCTGTCTCTTTCTCTGGAGAACTCTGACCAATTCACCTGGGATGCTCTCTCTCTCATGAAAAAAAAAAAAAAAAAAAGCAGCCAGGAAATGAGATTTGAGGATATGGGATACAAGTTGTTAAAAATATTAGGCAGGTGGTCAGGATAGGTCCCTTTGAGAAAGTGAAATCTGAGCAAAGACTTAGAGGAGGTAAGGCATCAGCCAGGCAGGTCTGTGCGGGATGCAGTCAGCATAGGCACACACCTGCTTGTTTGCTCAAAGAGCAGTACAAGTCAGCATGGCTATTAGGAAAAATTTCTTGTCCTCTCAGATTTCTCATAATCATTTCCTGGGATCTACCCCAAGAACAAAAATCTAGATAAAGAAAAATTTATTAGGGCTGGCAAGTGGCATGATGGTTAAGGTGCTGGATTCCCCCATGCTGACTGCTGTTTGAATCTTGGACCTGGTGGTTTGCTTTCTTACTTTCCCTTTCTTTGTTCAAATTAAAAATGAACAAATTATATCCACAATTCCTTTTTTTTTTTTTTTTTTTTTTTTAGAGTTTTTTTGTTGTAGGGCACAGATGCTCACCAGAGTGACAGGAGGAGACAAAGAGACAGAATATGAGAAATCATCCCCCAGGAGGGATGGACATGCCCCAGTTCCTTCTCCTCCATTCTCCTCAGGATTTCGGGCACACATGCACACGTACCTGGCATGAGTTTTGAGCCACTGGATCTGGGACCCAAATTGTCCCAGACTACATGGGAGTCCAGCGACGTTACCATTACACCATCTGCTGACCCCAATAAATAATTCTTTAAAAAATAATAAAAATTTATTTTTTAAAGTTGTGGTCAACTCAAAAAAGTGTTCAAACTTCCTGTTATTTTTATTGCGCTTTTTTTTTCTAATACCTTTCCCATTTTTTTTAAAATAGATAGTTTTGCTCACACGTGTGCTCACCAGAATGATGGAGAGACAGAAAACAAGGAATCACCCTACCAGGGGAGATGGCCATGACACAATCCCTTCTCCTCCATTCTCCTTTCTGGATTTTGGGCACGCATGCACATACACCTGGCATGAGTTTCAGGCCTCCAGGTTGGCCATGTGGGAGTCTAGCAACGTAACTATTTCATCATCTGCTGGTCCCCACTGTTCTCATTTTTAATAGAATCCAGGATGTTAGTGCTCATTTAGTGTAATTTCTCCCACAATGTATTCCACACAGATATTGATCATTCTACTGCTTAAACACCTTCAAGTGTTTAAAGTGTCCAACTCCATTGTGAGACATCTCAGACATCAGAAAAAGTTTGTTTTTGTTGTTTTTGAACTGATCCAAAATTGGCTTTTTGGCAGTCTCCCTCATTGACTCTAGTGCTGCCTTTTCAAAGGCAAGTGTCGTCCCTAGGTATTCTTCTCTAAGACCTAGGTCCTTCAACCATTGTGCTTCCAGATCATCTCTTTCTGTTGTGGTAATTAGGCATTCTAAATGATCCAGGTATAGAATATAAGGAGGAGGTCGTCAAAAAGTTTGTAAAAGTGAGTATTACGCAAAAACTGCATGGATTTGAAAATATTTTTTGCACACACAAAAACTTGTATTTTAATTTCATTTCTTTCCACAAACTTTTGAGTCCCCTCATATGATCTTCTTTTAAACAAAGATGATAATGGAGTATATCAAGTTCTCATTAACCATAACAATTCTATTAGCAGAAACCCCAAGCATAACTCTATTTTACACTCTATTCTTATATAGTATTAAGATAAGCCATATGAAATTGTCATTCTTTAAGTAAAAACTTCAATAGGATATCAGCTGGTTATGGCTTCACCTATATGCCATATTGGTAATATTAAAATACATGGAGTGCAATGTTTGTCAGAGACCTACGTTAACATTATCATAATGTTGCATAGTCTTTTGTCATAGGTTATACTTGTTTGCTTTTATGAAACATTTTTTCAACTCATACCATGTGCCAAATGCTTTCACATATCTTCCTATTTAATTCCCCAACCTTTGCATAGAGATATTATTGTCCCCAGTTCACATGAAACAACCTGATAACAGAATTTGAATTATGACCCAAAACACAGTTGCTATTATTGAATGTTAAGCAATGATTGAACTCTGTTTTTGACTCAAATTCAGTGCTAATTCCCTCTTACCATCAGTTTATTATTATTAATTAATCAAGATATTTAGGGATACAAAAATTTTAAAACCCAGGCCTTGCCTTCAAGGATTCATCGAGGGTAGGAGTCCCCTAACCCCAGGCCACAGAGCAGTGCAAGTCCATGGCCTATTGGGTGCTGGTCCCATGGGAAGCATAGCAGGAAGTTGGCAAAGGGTAGCCAGTGAGGCTTCATCTGTATTTGCAGTCACTCCCCATCTCTCCCATTGCTGCCTGGGCTCCATCTCCTTTTGAATCAGTGGCAGTACTGGATTCTCATGGGAGCACGAACCCTATTGCTCTGTGATTGTTTCACTGTGTATCGCAATGTGGTAGTGGTGGAAATGGGGTGCAAGGTGAATGTGGTGTGATTGAATCATCATGGGACCACCCCACCCCCTTCCGTGGAGGGATTGTCTTCCATTAGGCCCATACTTATGCCCAAAAAGTTGGGGACCACTGATTAAGTGCTTTATTTCCTAAGGTGAATTCTAAATTCTATGCAATACTAATCTCTCGGTGTGATGGTTAATTTTATATGCCAGACTGGCTGAAACTATTCTTGATATTTCTGTGAAGGTAGATTTGGGGGAAATTTACATTTAAATTGGTGGACCTTGAAAAAAGAAGATTGCCTTCCATAACGTGGGAGGGCCTCATCCATTGAGTTGAAGGTCTGCATAGAGTCTGAAAAGACTGATCTCCTAAAGTAAGTGAGAATTCTTTCTCAGACAGTCTTGAAAGAACCCATATGGTCATCTACAGAATGGGTTCTTTGGGTTTGAATTGTACCTTTGCTCTTGGCTGAATCTCCAGCCTGCTGGCCCAGTCTGCAAATTTTGGAATTATTAGTTTCCACAATTGCATTAATAAATTCTTTAAAATAAATTTTCTGGGGCCAGTGGGTGATCCAGTGATTCAGGTGCTGGACTCCCCTATGGTTGACTGCAATCTGAGCCCTGGACCTGGTAAATTGAAACTTATGCTGGGCACATGTGCATCCTGCCCAAAATCCTAGGAAGAGAATGTAGGAAAAGAGATTGTAGAGTGGCCAGCCCCCTAGGGGACGATTTCTCACTTTTCCTTTCACTGTCTCTCTCCTCTCTGCCAAACACATGTGCCCTATGGTAAAAATCTTTTAAAAATTTAAAAATATTAAAATAAATATTTCTGTGTATAAATATATAGCTCTTATAGGTTCTCTATCTCTGGAGAACTCTGACCAATTCACCTGGAATGCTCTATTACAAAAGGGTCTGTATCTTTGGGAAACCAAAGTACTGATTTTTCCTTTGGACATATGTGCAATACACACTTGTAAAGGAAAGGCTCTGAGGATTCTTTTTAGTGGAAAAAAGAAAAGCAAAAACTTTGACTATAACCAAAAGCAAAATGCAACTAACAACTTGTGCACATAGGTCTCATGTTCTTAAAAATGTGGAGGAATGGACTCCGTGTGTATAAGCTAGTACTACATGGAAGGACCTGCAGATGCTCTGGGGAAGGTACTGGGAAGAGAAAGTGTAGTAAAGTGTTAGGTGGCTGTGCTCCTGTGCCAGAGTACATGGCCTCTATGTCGTTCTCTTTTTTTAATGATCTGCAAATATATTAATAACTATTGTAAAAATTAAATGACATAGCATATAAAACATGCTTAGAAAAGTGAAAGAAGTGCTATTATAATTTGTTCCTTATCTCTTTTTTTTTTAGTTCTCTTTTTTTAGGGCATATGTGCTTGTGAGAGAGAGAGAGAGAGAGAGAGAGAGAGAGAGAGAGAGAGAGGGGAAAGTGAGAAATCCCTTCTCCTCCATTCTCCTCTTAACATTTTGGGCATGCAAACAAACAAATGTGCCTGGTATGTTTTTCAAGCCACACAGTCTGGGCCTCAAACTGTGCTGTTGGCCATGTGGGATACAGATACCTTAACCACCACACCACTGGCTGGCTTTCATTACTTATTCTTAAAATTACCATGGTCCTAGAGAGTCCCTAAGAGAAAAAATCTTAGACTAGTCTTAAAAATTAAATTGTAAGGGGGAGATGCATTTTATTGACAATAAAATAAAAACAATCCATAAAATTTTAAATATGATTCTCTGAACCTCTATGGGTATTTCTATTATTAGATATACTCAATTATATTATATCATTGATTAGAGTCTTAGTGAAAGTCTAACTGATGGATTTTTTTTTTTGTCTCTTCGGAATTTCTGTTGACACCCTTGGTCTTAAAAGTAATTTTAGTGCATATGCTATTTCACAGATACTTATTTAGATGTTGACAAAATAAGTATCTGTGAAATAGCATATGCACTAAAAGTAGGACTCTTGTTTACTTTGTATCAGTAACTATCAGTGTGTCTGACTGAAAAAGGGCTCTGTAAATGCTATATAAACTTACCTGGGTCCATTTTAGCTTATATTAGAAAAGTGTTAAGAGCTTCAACCAAGCTAAATTATGCTTACAGAGCCTTTGAATGTAAGTATGCAATAATGTGATTTCTCCTGCCATATGATATATTCGAATATGAGTAAGTTCTGATAAATTTTAATCTTTCTTCTTTTCTTTGGCAGCTCAGGTACCTTAAGTAGTGCTTACAGTTTGCAAAATACACTTACAGCAGGCTAAGAAAATATTTAACTCATAAGTAGCTATATTATAATTCAGATATGCAGAAGGCGCTAATGTGCTAATCATCAGGGAAAACCACAGTGTGGTTAAAGCACAGTGTGACCTTATAAGGCCAACTGCAGTTTGAGTCCTGGACCCAGCAGCTTAAAACTCACTCCTGGCATATGTATGTGCATATCCCAAATCCCAAGAGGAGAATGGAGGAGAAGGAATTGCAGTGTGGTCATCCTCCCTGGTGGGGCGGGGGTGATTTCTCACTTTCTGTTTCTCTGTCTCTTCAGTGACCACATGAGCCCTATAGCAAAAATCTCTAAAAAACAAAAAAAAAAAAAAAAAAGAAGAAAGAAAAAAAATTAATACCCATATAGCTTTTTCCTTCTTTTTTCTCTTGAATAATGCCATAGTTAGGAAGAGAAAGTGCTTGTATTGTCTATTTTGTCTATTCTTACATTGCTAACAGAAGTATCTGGGTGATTCATAAGAACAGAGGTTTATTCCGATCACAGTTTGGAGACCCGAGGCCTAGGGGTCAACTTCTAGTGAGACTACAATATGGCAGAGGAAAGGATCTTGAGCAGAGCAGTTGTCCTTAAATTTCTGACTGTTCTGGTTTCCTCTCCTTTCTTATAAACTCACCAGCACTCAATCATAGGGGCTCTGTCCCAATAACCTCATTGCATCTGAAATTCCCACCCTGGAACACTATGA
Organism: Tupaia tana; assembly: GCA_026018925.1. Lineage (NCBI taxonomy): Eukaryota > Metazoa > Chordata > Mammalia > Scandentia > Tupaiidae > Tupaia > Tupaia tana. Next base: position 73,849,822 of record JAKSZU010000002.1, read on the forward strand.
AGGTATTAAATACAAACTAATCCCAACACATAAATTTTGGGGCCATCCAGTCTATAGCAGTGGTTGTTTTGAGCTTGTGGTCTTGGAGGAAAGAGACCTCTGGCCTGTTGTCCAGAAGTGTGCGCCAACTGGAATCTTCTGAACGCAGGGTAACGTTCTTCTCTGCCTTGTCACAGAATTGCCCTATTGGTCTCCAGTGGTGAACTCAACATCCACCCATGGATTTAGGCATGTTAGCCTTGCCTCTCTCTCACTAGAATCATCCTTGTATGCAGCTAAAATCTAATCCCATCTCGTACAAATTAATGGTCACTCTTAACTCAGGATCCGTGCCCCAGGGAAATTGAGAGTAGCTTGGGAACACCTACTACCATTTTGCTTCACTTCTCTATAGCTGCACCTCTCACTGGTTCAAGGCAGCTTTCTCTCCAAGTTTAAAATGCAAGGCCACCTTCTTGTACCTCGTCAATGATATCCTCAAGAGTTTAACACATTTTCTATACCACTTAGTGATAGTCTCAGAAATCTAACATATTTAGCGTAGAGATGTGAAAGACCATTCACATGTCTGATTGCTTCTCCTACTCTTTTTTTTTTTTCCTTTCTTTTCACTATCCACTGAAGCTGAATATGGGCAATACTTTCTTATTTTCTTTCTTTCTGAACCTATCCCCAGTAAAACTTAATGGTCTAGCAGCCAAAATATGTTAAAGGGAAAGTCAAAGAAGTTAGATAAGATTTCCCCAAGCAATGATCAAAAAAAAAAAAGACTAGCGTGTTATGCAAAATTCCATTTTGGATGACATAGCATCAATTTTTCTTTTGATATTTGAGTAATCAAACACAAAAAGTATTAATTTCTTTGCATCACTCCAATCCACACTTTGGCAAGTCAGAATAAATGAATTGTATTCAAATAGGCAAAAGAAAAATCACATTAGTGTTAATTAAAAAACTATTTTTGAGAGCTAGAAATGCCTCTTATTTAATCAATTATATTGGGAAATAGTTATTACTTTAAAGTGATGCATATAATATTTAGGAACTTAACAGATATCGGAATGAGCCAGGTACAATTTTAATATTATTTCCTTAATATACTAATTTCACTAAGAAAGTGGAATCCTCTCTGGAGGAAAAAAAAATTAATCATTACATACTCACAGGAGTTGGAAATAAATAGTGCATAGTCTTTCATCTAGCTTCCCTCAATGATAAATCTTACATAACTAAAGTAAAATATCAAAACCAGGAAATGTCATTGGTATAATATTGATAACTAGTCTCTAGATCATATTCATATTCCACTAGCTTTAACATTCACTTCTAAATTGCTTTTTAAATAGTTTTTCAATCTAACTTTTCTGTACAACCCTGAGAGTAAGTACAGAAGCAAAAAGAGGGATGCAGAGAATTTAGAGTATGATTTCTAGTCCATTGTACCACATCACTCCACATAGATGAGATGGTATACAAGGCAAAACCAACTGGGTTTAAAGCTCCTGCCGTAAAATCTTTTCCTTCTGGGGCCATAAGCCTTTCCATCAGAGATTTGTTAAATTCATTCAAATTCTTTGTGCTTGTCTCATACTGAATATATTTTTCTGGGATCTAGAGAGAGAGTTTACTGAGAGCTGTAGGTCAAACTTTGAGGATAAGATGCTGACAGTGGGGGAAAAGTAGAATCTAGGGCCATCTGGGGCAAATCCTCCCTCCCTGTCCAAGTTGTGGTGAGGGAGCTGTATTCATTAGTTATGTCTGCAACAACTGTGGAATATGGCTGCCTCAGACAGAGCATCTGACTTAAATTTTGAGGGGAAAAAATGGTAATGAAGAGATCAACTATTACAATTTAAATTTTAATCATATTTATTTTTAAATAAGAGTGACCCAGATAATACATAAACACAAATCTTTAAGTCCCTTAGCAGCAAGGATGAAAGTGGAAGAATAAAACTATCTTGTATTTCAAAGAGCAATTGAGGAAAAACAGCACACCACACCATAAGACTGGAAACCAGTTGTCTAGAGGTTTTAGCAATGCCAATGAGTAGAGAAAAGTTTCCATAGAACTTCAATAACCAAGTAGAGTCAGAGTGACTCAAGGCTTGTCTGGAGCTTAGACTTATTTGATGGAAACTTTGGAGGCCAGGTTTCCCTCTTTTCCCACTCTGCCTTTACAAGCCAGAGCCCACATACTTGGAAACAGTAACTGAGCAATTACTAAATGGTTGCTGAGTGATGGCGTAAATAGTTGGAAAAAAGCTTGAATTTGGATTCATGACAATGATCAAGGTAAGTCTTCTTACTCTCATGTTCTGGATAGTTTTATATGCTTCTAGGGCACCTGAGTTTTGAAGGAAAGTAGACATTTTCTCTGTGTTTCCTATTCAAATGTATCCCAACCTGTCAAATGAGCCACATGAAATTGTACAGAAACATTTGTTTTAGGTTTTGAAAAACATTGTCTTAAAAAACACTTGAGATGGAAACCTCCATGTGATTACAGGAATGAATGCACTTTTGAAAACTTATTTAAATTTATTACATATATTTAAAGTATACAACATGACTTTTACACACACACACACACACACACACACAGTAAAAAAATTACTGTAGTCAAGTGAATTAACAAATCCATTTCATATTTGTGTGTGTGTGTGTGTGTGTGTGTGTGTGTGTGTGTGCAAGAGCACCTAAAACCTCTTTCAGGAAAAATTCTGAATTTTGAGAAGCCATACAGGAGAAAACTCCCACAAAGGGAGCCTAACTCAAAAATTCCCAGTTCTGTCACCCAGGCTGGCCAGCTCATTCTTATCAGAAACCAAAAGTTGGAAAAAGGACAGGCTGAGAAGAAAATTGAGACTTGTTGGCACTTTGCTATAGTATATTTATCCATATGTATTTATGAATATATGCTCAAATTTGTATATTTATTTGGTAAAAGTAATATCCTCTTAGCTGCAGAATTTTATCACCACCATATCCTCCATTGCCCACCCCCTCCCACACACACACACACACACACACACACACACTTTTAACTAGGTGAATATTTTGATGAACTTCTTGGGATGGTGCATAAAACATCCAAGGATCAGACTTGACTAAATACTACACAGTTACTGATCTGTACTTTGCTTCGCTTTGTGTGAGTTTTGGTTGAGACAGTAATGGATGTTGTTTGTGGAGGGTATCACTGGCAACCCTATCTGGGATTCTTTTTGGTAACTGAAGAATTAAAGCTAAAAGGTGGATTTGGATGGTAGGGCAGTAGTGAGGCGTTTTTGATCAGCACCAGGCAGAGAGGAGCTTGGGGGCAAATGGTGAAGCTTAACTAAGTATTGCTAGGTGGTATGTGATGCAATGTCTCTCCCTCATTTCCCCTAGAAATGCTCAGTAAAATTGGTGTGACAAATGCACTGGAGTGCTGGACTTATTTGTGGGACACAGCCAGGTACTGTGTTCAGCTTCAGGGTGGGCCCAGGGTGAGAAGAGAAACTACCCTGCCATTTTAGGTTACCTGGGTTTTCAGGCAGCAATCTGGTTTTTCTTTATTGAAGATGTTATTATGGTTATCAGATTATTTGCTGTTAATTCCTTCCCTCTAAGTTTAGAATGTTAAAACAAAAAGATGACTACTTTCCTAGGCGAAAAAGTTATTTCTTTTCACACGTGCTTTATATGTCACTAAAGAAAATGTTGAACACATGTTAAAGTCCTAATGAGGAAACAGGACATTTTACAAACGGTATTTTGGACTATCCAGTTAGGAGAGAAATTTCAAGTTTAAAGAAAAATTAAATAGAAGCACTGGATCAAAAATATCATCTTTTGGGAACCAGCAGTTAGCGTAATGGCTATGTAGCTGGACTCCCACGTAGTCGACCGCGGTTCGCGTCCTGGACCAGGTGGCTTAAAACTCACGCCAGGTGCGTGTACGTGCGTGCCTAAGATCCCGAGAGGAGAATGGAGGAGAAGAGATTGCGGCATGACCATCCCCCCTGGGGGGTGATTTCTCGCTTTCTGTCTCTATGTCTCTGTCTGTCTGGCGAACGCACGCACCCTATAGCGAAAAACTCTCAAAAAAAAATATCATTTATTTATTTATTTATTTATTTATTTATTTATTTATTTATTTCTCTTTTTAGGGGTTTTGCTTTGGGGTGCATGTGCTTGCCTGAGAGAGAGAGAGAAAGATGGTAAGAAGGAAAATGAGAAATCACCCCCCCCCTAGGGAAAGTGGGTCACAGTCCCTTCTGCATTTTCCTCCCAGGATCTTGGGCATGTACCTAGCATGAGTTTCAAGCCACCAGGTCCAGGACTCGAATCACAATCAGCCATGTGGGAATCCAGAGATGTAACTGCTATGCCATCTGCTGGCCCCTAAAATATTATTTTAAAACTAAAAATCAATTATTAATTTTACTTATAAACTCATAAGTATTTACTTTAAACAGAGAAGTACAGAGAGGTGAAAGAAACAAACACTTGCAATGCTAGAAAGCACAAGAAATTACTGCTAAGGATGACTATCCTTTTAGAGCTGCTTGTGTAAGGTGCTACTCTGTGTATCAATGATTATCTGTCCTCATGTCTAAGCACAGTGCCGAGTACTCTGCAGACATTATTTTATCTACTCTTCTTTGCGTACTAGGAGGTGTGTGCTGTTTGAAGCTATGGAAATACTTGGCTGTTCAAAGGAGTAGATGTGAGCCCCTTTGGGAGTTCAGTGAAGACAAGACTTACTTATGGCCTGTGGCACGTGACATGGGTCAGCACCATGGTTACTTAGGTCACTGCACTGACCGTAACTCTAGCTATCTGGACACTGGTCTAAGCTGAAGAGCTTCACAAGGAAGTTACAGGAATATCAAGAATCATGGGCCAAAATCAAACCTCCTAATGATGATTCAGAAATACCCAACATAGAAAGGGGTCTCTGGAGATAATAGAATGTGTCCTCATACCTGGCCCATTTTCAGACATTTCAAAGATTGCAAAAGCAAGAGTTGAGCAGTCCCAAGGAAAATATTCAAGGCAGCTGTGCTTGAACCTCATCTTTTTTGGTATATTGGTTAAAGCAGTTAGCATGGTCATAATTAACACAATCACTGATGATGATTACCGTTTAAATAATGAATGTAGATGATGACATGATCAAGTAAAAATGCCTTTTGCTCCAAGAAGTATTCAGTAGAACACTTTGCAGCTTTAACCAGTTATGTACTATTTCCTGAAGTTTAAATTTCTTAAGTTTTCTTAACAGATATACTGGGAAATGTGAAAACCTTTTCTCAAATGAAATTACTAAAGGCAAAAATCCATGAAATGTGAGTCACCTGTGAGGCTTCCAAGAAGCCAGCGCTCTGGGTTTCCTTCCACACAGTGACTCACTCTTCCAGGAGGTTTAAGCGGACGTCCTAGAAGGTGGGTGGCAAAGAAGAGAAACCAAGGGCAAGGACATCAATTAAAGAACAGATGGTGTCTTATTGTACACATAGGTGTTTCTCACCTGCATACACATCCCTGCTATTTTCATCTTTTTTTTCTTTTTTTGGAGAGGTTTTCGTTATAGGGCACATGCGCTCGCCAGACAGACAGAGAGACACAGAGACAGAAAGTGAGAAATCAGCCCCCAGGGGGAATGGCCACGCCACAATCCCTTCTCCTCCATTCTCCTCTTGGGATCTTGGGCGCGCACGCACACGCGCCCGGCGTGAGTTTTAAGTCACCGGGTCCGGGACGCAAACCACAGTCGACTACGTGGGAGTCCAGCGACATAGCCATTACGCTAACTGCTGGTCCCCCTGGCGTGAGTTTTAAGCCACCGAGTCCGGGACACGAACCGCGGTCGACTATGTGGGAGTCCAGAGACATAGCCAGTACAGCTATGATACCCTATAGCAAAAATAGCTAACTGCTGGTTCCCCATCTTTTTTTTTTTTTTTGAACCCCCTGATACATTGTTTTGTATTTTCTACTCAATAATTTGAAGTAATTCATTTTGAGATGTAAGTTACCGGGGTCCACTGGAATCACTGGGACTGAGTCTTTTTCTTTTTTTTTTTTTTTTTGCCAGAAAGCCTATGTACTGGCTAGAAAGGAGAGAGAGTTGGGACCAGCAGTTGGCATAATGGCTATGTCACTGGACTCCCACATAGTCAACCACAGTTCAAGTCCTGGAGCCGGTGGCTTAAACTTCCGCCGGGTGTGTGTGTATGCGTGCCCAAAATCCTGAAAGGAGAATGAAGGAGAAGGGATTGCAGCGTGGCCATGCCCCTTGGGGGGGGGTGATATCTTACTTTCTGTCTCTCTGTCTTGCTCTGTCTTCCTGGCAAGCACGCACACCCTATAGCAAAAACCTCTCCAAAAAAAAAAGAAGATAGCGTGAGTGAGAAAACACTTCCCATGGGAGTTGGCCACACCACAATCTCTTCTCCATTTCTCCCTTCTTTTGAGATTGTGGGCATGCTTATACATGTGCTCAGTATGTCTTTCATGCCACCATGTCTGGGATCTGTGTAGTTGGCCATGTGGAATCCAGCCACCTTAACCTGCCACACCACTGGCTGTCCCCCAAAACAATATTTAAAACTATCGATACATATCCAATAGTTGAAGGACTGCTTTATAAAATGTATTCCAGCTTGTTTTCCTCTTTTAATCAGGATGCTCTAAATACAACCAAACACTTTCCTGAAGACTGTGTGCATCATCAGGAACATCAGTGTCCCCTGCCCTTTGTTTAGTCTCCTTTTTTGTGCACTTGTTCTTCAACATGTTCTTGCCCCCTCTCCCCCATCCCCACCAGCTGCCATGTTCACTCCCTTGGTTTCTGGTTGTTGGATGTCACTGCTCTCTGTGTTGTGGTGTGACTGCTTACCTTGTCTGCCCCTTTTTCATTTGCTTATGGCCTGTGGCACATTAGATGGGTCAGTACCAGGGTCACTTAGGTCAGTGCACCAACCACAACTCTAGCAGTTCAGACCTTGGTCCAAGTACACACAGAAAGAATTTCTTCAGCTGAATTGTTTCCCCTAAAATTCACATGGTAAAGTCTTAATTCATAGCACCCCAGACTGTATTTGGAAATAGAGACATTACAGAGGTAATTAAGTTAACCTGAGATCATTGGGATAGTAATATAATTATTACTATCCTCATAAGAAGACCAAATTTGGACAGACAGTGGCAGAGAGAAGGCAATGTGAACACTCAGGGAGAAGAAAGCCATCTACAAGCCAAGGAGAGAAGGCTGGAACTCATAGTCCATGGAAGGAACCAGTCCTAACAATACCGTACCTTGGACTTTCAGAAATGTGAGAAAATAAAATTCTATTATTTAAGCCACTTGGGGCATAATATTTTGTTACAATAGCCTTAGTAAACCAATACAGGTTGACTTGAAAATTAACTAACCAAATAATTAATACCATGAAAACTAACTACAAATAGACCTTATGGGAGAGAATGATAATGAATCTCCTATAAGGAGCTCCTATGAGCTTTATGATATGAATATTGGCTACACCAATACATTTTATGCTGCTTTCTTAGATGCCAGTATTCATTTATCCAATTACCTGTTCAATCAATGAATATTTACTGAATCCTTCCTACATACTAGATATTGTACCAGGCATTGAGGTGTTGGTTATAATCTCACAAAGGGTACCAGACACAAAAGAACTACTGTACAGTAAAGTACTGTAGGTGTATAAAATGTCAGCAAAGTTGAAAAGAAGAAATGATTTACAGTACTGGAAGCTATATGTGGAGACTGTGATTCATGAGCATGCCGGAGGAAAAGGGTATTTATATTGACTGAACTGTTTTCTCTCCACCCTATTTCTATGTTGAAGACCTAACCCTAGATGTGATAATATCTGGAGATAGTGATTTTAAGAGATAATTAGGTTTGGGTGGGGTCAGGATGAGATTATAAGAAAAGGAACTCTCTGTCTCCCTGCCAAGTGAAAAGGTAGCCATCTATAAGCCAATAAGATAGCCCTAACTGGAAACTAAGCATGCTGGCACTTTGAAATTGAACTTTCAGCCCCCAGAATTGTGAAATGAACACATTTCTGTTACTTAAGCCACACAGGTTATATTATTTATTATGGCAGCCTGACTGACCAAGATAAGGTGTGAAACACAGGGCAGAAACAAAGACTCAAAATGAACTCATGGCTAGAGGGTTTAATTATTCATTTCTTTGTTCATTTGTTTGTTTATTCATTCATTTATTCAGTTATTCTTTTTTTTCTCATTTGTTTTTATAAATATTTATTGAACACAAGCTATGTGTTCGGAACTGTATTAAATATTGGAAATGTAGTGGTAAAGAAGAAAAGTCCTTGTCCTCGTAGAACTTACAGTCTAACGAAAAGAGATAATAAACCCATAAGCAAATAAACAATATACCTACAGATTGCAAATGTGCTAAGAGAAGAAACAAGAGAAAGATGAAATGTAACCAGGGGCTACTCTTGACAGGGAGCCTGAAGTAGGTGTCTATGAAGAAGTGGCAATTGGTTAAGTCCTGGACAACAAGTCAAACAGCTACAAAGCTCTGGGGGATACTGGTTCAGCTACATAGCCCTCAAGTTCCATGGCAGGAAGGAGTTTGGTGCAGCCCAAGAACAAGGAGGCCAGTGTGGCTGGAACACAGTGAATAAAAGGAAAGTTGGTGAGAAAAATTAAGAGAAGCAGAAAATGGCCAGACCATGGAGCATTTTGCTCTTCAAAGAGCTTGAATTTTATCTTGTGAACAATGAAGAGCCTTCCAGGACATTAAGCAAGGAAACACAGTTTTTCTGCTCACTTTGGTGGCAATATTGAAGATGTGTGCGTAGGGTTGTCAGATAAATCACAGATTGCTCAGGCAATATGTGCGAAATATCTACACTAAAAAATGACTGGTTATTGGGTCAGCAGATGATGGGGTGGTTAAGGTGCTAGACTGTCACATGGCCAATTGCAGTTCAAGTCCCTTGCCCAGTGTGTGCATGTGTGCCCCAAATTCTGAGAGGAGAATGAAGGAGAAGGGATTGAGGCAAGGCTATCCCCTGAGGGTGATTTCTTACTTTCCCTCTCTCAGTATTTCTCTGGTGAGTATCTGCGCCTTATGAAAAAACAAAAACAAAAACACAAAACAAAATTTAAAAGATCGGTCATTTATCTGAAACCCAAATTTAATTGGGCATTCTATATTTTATTTGCTAAAGCTGGCAATCCTGGTTAGAAGGCACGAGATCAGAGATGGGGAGACTATTATGATTACCTAAATGAAAGATGACAAAAAGCTGAAAAGGTAGGAAAGTAGAAGAGAGAGTAAGCAGAACTGGTTAGACATGATAGCTGAGGACTTTGGCAGGATAGAGGCAGTGGAAACTGAGGCAGTCAAGAGCACCTCAAACTTCTGACCTGGGTAGTGGCATTGCTTACTTCATAGAGATAAAATAGAAAGATAAGATTTGTGCAAAACATGAGTTCAGATTTTAAAATGCTGAATTTACAATATAAAGTTCTCTATTCCAAAAAAATTCTGTCATTTTTGCTTTTAAAAAGTAATAAAAAATAACACAGATTAAAAATGATTTTAAAAATGAATACAGCTGGGGCTGGCAGGTGGATTAGTGGTTAAGGGCTCTGGACTCCTACATGGCTGACTGAGGTTCGAGTCCTGGACCTGGTGGCTTGCTTTCTCACTTTCTCTCTCTCTCTCTCTCTCTCTCTCTCTTTCTCTCTCTGTCCCTCTCTGGTCAAATTAAAAATAAATAAATAAATAAATAAAAAGTTAAATAAAACAATCCTTAAAAAAATAATACAGCTAACCCTTGAATAACATGAATTTGAACTGTGTAAGTCCACTTACATATGGATTATTTTCAATCAATATACTGGAAAATAGAGTAAAAAATTAAAATAAAAAAAGTAAGATATCAGTGGCCCACTCAGGTACATACAGGAGGCATTTAGGTACACAGATCTGGAATTTAAGAAAATTCTTGTTAGAGAATTCTAGGCTCATGATTGAGTTATCTGTGAGCACATCTGTGTCAGTGTCTATGAAACTGATCACACAGCAGGTGCACATTAGAGTGAGAAAGGACTGGAACAGACATAGCAATAACTTTTATAATAAAAGGGCCAGAAAAGGGAAGAGGAAAAAGGAGAGAGAGAAGCCACAGAATGTGGAACACCAAAGAAAAGAGAAAATTTAGAAATCCCATTTCAGACAGTAGGAAAAACCAGCATACTTTCTTGGTAAATAACACTTAGATATATTGGATAAAATATGACAAAGTGCTTTAAATATGTAATTAAATTTGCAAAAAGTAAGGAATATCTCCTGGGCCCCTACACCTGAGAGGTGAGTGTGTGAGTTGATACTGTAGCAGCTTGGGGGGGGATTTATTAGTTTTGGGGTGAAAGGCTTAGTAGTTTCCATAAAGGAACAGGAGATGACATCTTGTAATTTTAAAAAATTAGAAATAATCTGTATATAAAGAGGCAACTGTTTAAACAAACTGAAACACGTGCATACCATGACATACTACCAAAACGTAGTGAACTGTGAGTATGTGTATCTCACGGCTAAGTCTCAAAAGCAGTGTTGAGAGAACAAAAGAAGTTTTGGAATTATACTACAGTATTCCATTTAAAGAGAAAAGTAAGATTACAAAATATTAAATGATGTTCATTAATACATGCATAAATAATTAAAAGTATAAACCACATACAATAGAGTCATGTTTCTGGTTACTTCTGGCAAGGGAAAGAAAGAAAAGGAGTCAAGGAGAGATGCAAGAGCTTCCTTAGTATTTATAATATGTATTTCTTTATAAAAAGAAAAAAAATAAGATAAGACATTAAGATTTGTCAGAGCGGGACCAGCAATTGGCATAATGGCTATGTCACTGGACTCCCATGTAGTCACCGTGGTTCAAGTCCCAGACACAGTGGCTTAAACTCACACTGGGTGCATGTGTGTGCATGCCCAAGATCTTGAGAAGAGAATGGAGGAGAAGGAACTGTGATATGGCCATCCACTCTGGGGGGGTGATTTCTTGCTTTCTGTCTCTCTGTCTCTGTCTTTCTGGCGAGTGCACACACCCTATAGCAAAAACCTCTCAAAAAAAAAAAAAAAAGATTCGTGAAAGCTGGGTGGTTAGTACATAGGGTCCTGAGGTATACGTGAAATATTTGTCTCAGTTCATGTGGGCCACTGTAACAAAAATCCCCTTGACTGAGTGACTTACAAACAAGATGAACTGACTCTTCACAGTTCCAGAGGCTGGGAAGTCCAATATCAAAATGCTGAACATATTTTTTACCGAATAAGAGCCTGCTTCCTCATGGATAAACTACTCACTATAACCCTATTATGATGGAAAGAGCCAGGTATTCCTCTTGGGCTTATTTTATAAAGTCACAAATCTCATTTATGAAGTCTCTGTCTCATGACCTAATCAGCACCCAAAGGCTTCACCTCTTAACACCATCATCTTAGGGCTAGAATATTTTCTTTTTAGAATTATTTTATTTAAGTTTATTTATTTATTTACTCATTTGCTTATTTCAATTTGACCAGAAAGAAAGAGAAAGAGAGGGAGAGAAAGTGAGAAAGCAAGCCACCAGGTCCAGGACTCAAACCGCAGTCGGCCATGTGGGAATCCAGTGCCTTTGTCCACCATGCCACCTGCTGGCCACTAAGGGTTAGGATTTCTACACATGAATTTCAGGAGAACACAAAATTCAGACGGTAGCAATATGTGATGCAATATTTTTCATTAATAAGAAAAGAAATGAAGATATGTTCTGAAAACCATAAAAGCCAGAGGAGAATGTAAGATTGCAGCATGTAGGCATGTGTATGGGTGCACAGTGGGTGTGCATGCACCCACGTATGTGTGTGTGTGTGTGTGTGTGTGTGTGCATGCACACATGTGTTCTTTTGTTGAGAGACACTGAAAGTGTTTTGATAAGTTGTGTAGAAGGAGCGAGAGCAGGTTCACTCATACAAGTGAACATGCGAATAAATAAATGAAAGCTGGACTTAACCTTCTTTCAAGTACATAGAGAAAGGAAGCCAAGAGGGCTTGAGATGTAATGAAAATTAAGAATAAGTTCTGCAGGACATGGGAGAGGAAGCGGACTAGAGATGAGTAAAATAAATAAATGACAAAATTTTTAAAATAGAATAAAATAAAACCATGTGTTCTTGAATTCTGGAAGGTGAGCTCACCAGATGGTTGAATTCCAAATACATATGACATTATGGTGTGTGTGTGTGTGTGTGTGTGTGTGCATGTCTATCTGCTTACCTAGCTACCTATGTCTTTTCACACACATACCAGTACACACCCTCACATTTCTTCTTAGTTTTGCTGTCTGTTAGAAGCTTACCAAGTCAGTGTATACAATGGAGTTGGAAGTGGTTAGATGTGTTCAGGGCCTATTAGATCGTGGACATCTGATGGTTAATGTTGCTTGATGGTTAGTAACATAGACTCTAGAACCAACGCTAAGTACTTTAACCTCGTTTTGTGAAGATGAGGTTAAAAAATAGCATCTGGGGGCTGGTATGTGGCATGGTGGCTAAGGCACTGGACTCTCACATAGCTGATCATGGTTCAAGTCCTGGACCTGGTGACTTGCTTTCTCACTTTCTCTCTCTCTGTCTTATTCTGGTCAAATTAATAATAGTAATAATAATAATAATAATAAATAAAATTAAATAAAATAATTCTTTAAAAAGCATCTGTTTTGGGACCAGCAGTTAGCGTAATGGCTATGTCGCTGGACTCCCACGTAGTCGACCACGGTTCGCGTCCCGGACCCAGTGGCTTAAACTTGCACCGGGCGCGTGAGCGTGCATGCCCAAGATCCCGAGAGGAGAATGGAGGAGAAGGGATTGCGGCATAGCCATCCCCCCAGGGGGTGATTTCCTGCTTTCTGTCTCTCTGTCTCTCTCTGTCTGTCTGGCGAGCGCACACGCCCTAAAAGCAAAAACCTCTACAAAAAAAGAAAAAAAAAAAAGCATCTGTTTTTTAGGACTATAGGATTGCTATTTGAATTAAATAACTTGAGATTTACCCAGCCCTTAGGAAAGTGGCTGGCATGTGATATGGGTTATGCAAGTATTAGCTAATAGCCAAGTTCTGTACTGCCGAAGCGTGGGCTTTTGCCAATTGCTGAGAATATGCCTGCACACCGAATGCTGGCTTTGCTCTGCATTCTTAACGACAATGTGTGTGTAGCAATGCCTTGGCAGAAGCCTCTGGAACTCTCCACCATGCTGAGATAGAAATCTAACTCTGTTACTGACTCCTTTTACAAATTCGGGGTGAGGGCAACAGAGTAACAATGATTTATATCACTTTATGTGGACTGAGAGCGTTCCAGTGGAAGAGCCCCTGGAGAAGCAGCGAAACTACCTCTTCCCTCACCTGGGATCATTTCCGGGCTCACTGGTTTGCTCTGCTTTTTTTGAAGGACTTTATGGCACTTTCAGTGTTGCTAGTTAAACTACTGTTGGATATCATTTTCTCAAGGTCAGTCTTTCAGAAGCCTTAAATAATGTGCTAGTTTGAGCGTTGGCAATTTGTCTTGAGGTTTAATTGACAAGTGCTCAAAAACACACTAAGGATGCTTGTTGAAATGTTGTTTAAAGTAGTACTGAAGAATAAAAATCAACATAAATGTTTGACAATATTGAACTGGCTGGTGATGGTGTGTTCATAGGCTACAATCTATAGAGTAATGAAATAGAAATTTCTTTTTTTTTTTAAGTTTTTGCCATAGGGTGAGCATGCTTGCCAGAGAGAGGCAGTGAGAGGGAAAGTGAGAAATCATCCCCTAGGGGGATGACCACATTGCAATCCCTTCTCTTCCTGGAATTTTGAGCATGTATGCACATGCACCTGGTGTGATTTTCAAGTTGTCGAATCTGAAATATGAACCGTAGTCAACCACAAGGTAGTCCAGCGCTATAACCACATCTTCTGTTGCCCTCAAATTTTCTTTTATATAAAAATTCTCCATGATATATTAATAAAAAGCCAATTAGAGAGATATGTATAGATTTTGACTCAATTTTTAAAAAGAAATGGTTTTTATGTGTTTATTTTGAGTAGAAAAATTCGTAAGAATGCACATTAAATTATTGCATTTTAATTTTTTTTTCTGGGTAGTGGAATTCTGAGTGGTTTCAACTTACCTATATTCTTCTTGTTTATTCATGTGTTCTAAATAGTCTGCAATGATCATAAATGGGATACATAAGGACAAAAAGGAGAAAAACATTTTAAAATATTTTAAGAATGTATAATAAAAACAAAAATATTTTCTAACTATTAAAAATATATTTAAAAAGAATTCCATCATTTTGGATAGTTTTTGTCATCAAACTATTTGGGGGGAAAAATAGTTTCCATGCATTCCAAACAGGTTATTACTTGTCTTAGGAAGGTCACATTTTTCTCCTGACTTCAGGAAGGGGCAAATGCCTGTGGCTTCTGTGAAGGTTGACAGTGTAAACAAGAGTGCTAGAAAGTGGTTCAATAGACATTGACTTCTTCCTGTCTCCCTCCCTTTCCTCCCCACATTGTTATCAATGGAAAAGAGGGTATCTGTTGCACAAGGTCAAAGGACTCTACTATCTAAGTTCTCAAGAGAGAAAGAAGGGGAGAATAATCCTTACCTTGACCTAGTAATCATTGGTGAGCTCTCAAAACCACAATGGCTCCTTTTTGCTGAACTAAATTATCTTGGTTGAAAGAGTATCTTTGAGCTACTCCCAACAGACAAGTCTCAATGATCAGGATAAGAGTTTAAGCTTTTGGCTAACAACTCCTAGGGGTGCTGCCAAAAAGTCTCCTAAAGCTGTTCTCAGGCTTTTCTGGTAGATTTCCAAACCCAGAAATCTGTAAAGAATAAAATAAAAACAATCAAGGACAGAAAAAGGCAAGAATCTAATCTTAGTGCTTATACAGTCAGCCTTGAGGTTGTGGCCATGAGTGTGTGAATCAGCCAGAAGAGCTGATCTTACACCTTGAAGCTTGTTATTACTCTCGCAGGGTTTTACTGCAGTTTCGAGTGGCCAGATAGCCTATGTCCCACTGACTCGTTACTTACCTGGGACTTTTCTTTTCAGTTGAATACTACTGATGGAGTTCAGGTATCTATGAAGCTAGCCTAGATGGAAGGACCTTGGCTGAGAGAAGCTCTTTAAGTCAGTGAAGAACTAAGACTCTGGGCTTGAGGCCTACTTACCAGCCAATTGTTTAAACAGAATGTTTAAGCCTCAGTCTCTGCTATGGTAAAATGGGAATTGTACCCACTTCAAGAAGTTACTATGAGGATTGAATTCAATCATGAACTTAAAGTGCTTAGTACTATGCCTGGCATATAATGAGTATTTAATAGAGGTCAACATTAGTAAAGAACCACTTTGAGGGAGTTTGGAATTGACCTGATTCTGGTTTGAGAGTCTGTGGAATGACTGATTGAATTAAAACTTTAGCATTGGGGCAAAGGAATTTGCTGAAAATCACCTACCATAGGCAGATTAATAAGAGAAAAGGCATACAGACTTTTTTAATGTGTACATATGTACACCAGCCATAGAAAATACAAGCCCAAAGAAAGCCCAGATAGTTGTGGCTTAAACATCACTTCATAGGAGAGAGAAAATGGCAGTACAGGCAATTTTAGCGTAAATGATTTTTAGGGAGGGAAAGAATAAGTTTAATGCTTAGACAATAGTGAGTAACTGATTCTCCTTCAGAGCTGGATGGCCTGGGAGAGGGACAATAGCTCATGATAAAATCTACCCAGGTGTGTTGACATTCTTCAATCTTCCTTCCTGAGATGCAAGCTTAGTTAATGAAACCTCAGGGAAAGGACCGAAAGTAATTGTTTTCTTCTTTCATGGGGCGGGTATAATAGACTAATAAGATAATATCAGACTAAAGCCCTCCCCTGAACTTTGGGACAGAGAAAGGATCAAAGGTGACAGAGACAGGGGGTTAGAAAAAGGTCAAAGAGAGATTTTGGTTCTGTGTCTAAGGCCTCCTAGTATGTCAAGAAATCAGTGTTTGGGATGTCAGTTTCTGAGCCCCAGTAAACTGGAAAATGTGTTTCACCAGCCTCAATTCTACCCTCATTTAGGCAGTTACTTCTTCAGTAAACACAATGCCTTTATATCTCATAACCTCAAAATGTAGTATTTAAAATAACACTACCGTTCTATGAAGATCATGTTTTATGTCTCTGTTTTCTTGAATAGTTCTTAAATTTATGCCTCTGGCTTCTTCTTTTAATGTTTGGTTTTTGTTTGTTTGTTTATTTGTTTGTTTTAAGAGAGACTTTTGCTATAGGGCATGTGTGCTCCCTGGAAAGACAGAGAGACAGAAAGCAAGAAATCATCCCCTGGGTGGGTGCCACAATCCCCTCTCCTCCATTCTCCTCCTGGGATTTTGGGCACACAGGCACACACACGTCTAGCGTGAGTTTTGAGCCACCAGGTCTGGGACTCAAACCGTGATCAACTATGTGGGAGTCCAGCGACGTAACCGTAACACTATCTGTTGGTCCTGTGCAGATCTACTTAACCACAGATCTTTAGATGTTCAGAGTCTGCTGGGACACTTACCAGGGAAGAGGGAAGCTTCTGCTTCTGCTATCAATTTCCTGACAGCAGAAAGCTCCGAATATTCAGTTTATCTGAGACTAGTAGGAAAAAATGAACTATTAAATACTAAAAATAAAGAAAAGTCATTGAATCTACTTAAACTAATTACTGCAGCTGCCAGCAGCTCATTGCAAGTCAGTTTCAAAATGCGATGGCTTTGAAAGAACCTTTTCATATATTTTTTGAAGTCTCTGAAAGGATTCCTTTCTTCGTGGGGATTGCTATAAAGGAGGCCCTCTATAAACTGAAACAAATTTAAAGGTAAGCTTGGTTTTTAAAGTCATAGAAGCCTGATTCAGAAATGCTTATTGAACTGGAATAATCAAACGGGCTTTCTCACAGAGACATACCAATTTTTCTCATTGCCAGAGGGAACCAACAGTTTTCAAGTCCTAAGTTCCCGTTTATGAAATCAGCAAACAGCTCTCATATCATTTACACGGGCGTGTGTTGTGTGGTCAGAATACACTTAACATGAGAATGGGAAGCTGGGAGTGACACTCGAGCCTATATTCTATGTGTCCTTTCAGATGACAAAGTTACCTCTGATGTTGGGGACAGTTTTTCTTCCTTCGTGTCTTAGTTAAATGTGTGCTCCTAAGGATAGAGCACTTACCTTTTCTCTTCTGAATCACTACTAACCTACACTGCTTACTACTTTGACAAACAAGGAGAATCCATTAATATAAAAGTGCTAATTCTGAGACCTGGGAAGATGAGACTGATCTGCACAGAAGAGATGTTTATGAGTGTCCCTGAGCGCTTTGGGGAGAAATGTGTGTATGCACGTCAGAGAACTTGCCCACAAGACCTAAGCATGAGGAGATAATGCAACCGACGAGTTTCTGACTCAGAGATGTTCAACAAATGTTCAACCTCTTCTTCCATCCCACCCCTCCCAGTGACACTCTTGCTATAGTGGAAGCAGCTATTATGTGTTCCCTGAATACTCTTTTCTCTCAGGGCAAACACCTGGGATTTCTTTTCATTTACTTTTCATGAGACAGAGTTCCTGTAATCTATCAGCGTCTTTGTTATTGACCTTGTTTAACAATTCTTTCCATTTCAGTTGTAGTCATGGAACTGACCCAGGTGCATTGACCTCCATAGAAGGGAGGAGACCTCCCGTTCCCTCTGAATACAATTTCTAGTATATGTAAGACCATAGTCACCTTCTTGGCTCCTTCCATGTACCAGTGACCCGCATTAAGCCAGAGTCTCCAGCATATTTCACCGTGCATTGGTCGGAGACTTGTCATTTGGCCAGTTGTGGAGATGCCTGCTCTCTTTAGTATTCCATGGAAGACTTTGTCAAATGCTGTTGGAGATCCAGCCGCGCTCTGGCTATGACATTACCTTTATTTACTGGCCAGCAAAAAAAAAATACATATCATGGGGTTGTTTTTCATGAGGAAAAGATTTTTTTTTTAATCCAAAAGATGTCATGATGCAAGAGTGACAAATTGTTCTGTGATCCTGAGGCCACATAAAAATGTCCTGCATTCTGTCTGAAGTTCCTTCTGTGGACACTGGGTGCACATGTATGTGCCTGGAATCCAGGCTGCCTGAGGTTGGGATGAGATCCTAGCATGAAGATCCTGTCGGGGGGCGCCTCTTTATCTCTCTCTCTGTTTTCCTCTCTGTTTCTCTGTCTTATGGAAGAAAAAAATATATTTTAAACAAAAGCCATCTACTGAGTGGCTGGAACATGGTAGATGCCATTAAATGACTTTTGAATGAATGAATGAATTTGTGTTTAATGGGCTCCTGTCACTCCCTCTAAGTGCTTTTAACCCAGGTGTGTTAAAGGCAAACAATGGCTAGTGCAATTTATTTACTAGCCTATCCTTTTTGTCCCTCCACAAATTTATCTCACTTTACTTCTAAAAAAAAAAAAAAAATGAAAAAGAAAAGAAAAGGAAAGAAAGAAAGGAAGAAAGAAAGAAAGGAAGGAAGAAAGAAAGAAAGAAAGAAAGAAAGAAAGAAAGAAAGAAAGAAAGAAAGAAAGAAAGAAAGAAAAAAATCTGTAGCACAGTGGACACTGTATATTGGGAGCCAGACTCGCATAGCTGACAGTGGTTCTAGTCCTGGCCTTACTTGTTGAAAAACAGACCAGGTGCAAGTGTGTGTGGGTGCCTGCCCAAATCCTGATAGCCTGGAAAAATGGAGGAAAAAGGATTGTGGACAACGATGCACCATTGGGACATGCTTTTTCTCTCTGTCTCTCTGGTGAGTATCAACACCTCCCATCAATAAAATTAAAAACACAAACAAACAAATAATACAGAACTTCTCTAGAATGCCACAAATATGAAAAGAGAGGCACTTTCTGTGAATGCTGCAGATTTAAGTAGGTAGCAGCACAAGGGAATGGTGGGGGGAGGTGGAGGAGCTTGTGGCAAAAACCCTGGGGAGTCTGGATTTTTAGACACTTGACACCTCCGGGTGTTCCTGGTTGACCAGACCTCAAAGCAAGTAAATCAAGTGTCTTCGGACAGATCAGTGTCCCTGGTGAGGAATTTTTCTAGAGTCTTGGGGTCACTTCTGGGCCTGTTTCGGATGAGGAAAGGGATAGTCAAGACTCTTTGTCCCCAGCCTGCTTATTTCATTACTCTGTGGAACGTTCTGGATCTCTCATCAGGAGATATGGAAGATATCTTTGTGGAGCAGTGCTGCACCAAGGCGAGAGGACCGGCGAGCAACCCAGGAGGAGCTCAGGTCATCTGGCTTATTGCCATGATTTTTTCCTGAGTGTACAATTCTGAACTCTTTGTTGGAAATTGGACTCAGGTATGGAAAAAGTGAAATAATGTGTCTGTAACTATTTTTTACAAGGATGTCAGGCCAATTTGGCAGACCTAGAAAATCGTAACAGGCCAAGATCTCAAACAGATTTTCTGACCTACACCGAGCTCTCTGAAGAGAGCATATCCCTCATCCATCAGAAAAATCCACAAGGAATTAAAAAGTACAAGACAGGTGTGTAACAATACCCATCTGTGTATTGTTTCTGAAGATTTGAATATATTCTACCGAAAAATAGAAAATCTCCACGCCAACCTCTGAGAAGCAGGTAAACGTGTGTGCTGGCAGCCAAACATAGCAATGGGAGCGAATCTCTTACATTCTCTAAGCATCCATTTCTTTTCTTGTCTAAAATGGTATAGTTATTATCTCATAGCTTTTTTACGGGTTAATACATGAAAAGAGTTATCCAGGACCAACCCCACAGCACAGCCATTAAGTGCTATGCACATGGGAACTGAGGCTCACATGCTGGCCCAGAAGCAACAACCTGGGCACATGCATGCTCAGGATCCTGATGGGATGGAGAATTAGAGGAAGAAGGTTTGCAGCATGACAAGGCCTCATTGTGTTGTGCGTCCTCTCCCTCTTGTATTTGCATGTGTTCTATCATAAATAAAGGGGGAAAAATTGTGAAGAGTTAATCCATGCTTACTGAAATAGCTGGCACACCGTCAGCCTTCTCAATAGTAGCTTTTAATCCTGAGGAATAACATGAAGTATCATTGTGATTATAAAAAGCGTAGGGTGGGGTTAGAATTCAAAGTCCATTGATCTATTTTTTTTTTTTTTTTGGAGAGGTTTTTGCTATAGGGTGCGTGCGCTTGCCAGACAGACAGAGAGAGACATAGAGACAGAAAGCGAGAAATCACCCCCCAAGGGGGATGGTCACGCCGCAATCCTTTCTCCTCCATTCTCCTCTCGGGATCTTGGGCACGCACGCACACGCGCCCAGAGTGAGTTTTAAGCCACCGGGTCCTGGACACGAACCGCGGTCGACTACGTGGGAGTCCAGCGATATAGCCATTACGCTAACTGCTGGTTCCCAAAGTCCATTGATCTTAGTCTCTGCTGAATGCTTGCTCTCGAATTCAATCTAAGTGACCTTGAACTACTCTTCAAAGACTTCTCCTAATTAAAATATTATAATCACACTTGGATATGATGACACACAATACACAATATACCACAGGTTAAAATAGTTCCAAAGGCAGCAAGTGTTAACTTTCAAAGTATTACTAGTACACTGAGAAGCCCACATTTATGCCGGGGCAAATGTAGCTGATCTAGACCCCGTGGATACCCTCGTACAGGCCAAGCGTGTTTCCTCTGGAATCCATAACCACATCCCCCTCTTCTGTAGGTATTCTACCATCTCTATCTTCTTTTCTTTTCAAATAAGAAAAGAGGGGACCAGCAGTTAGCGTAATGGCTATGTCGCTGGACTCCCACATAGTCGACCACGGTTCGGGTCCCGGACACGGTGGCTTAAACTCACGCCCGGCGCGTGTGCGTGCGTGCCCAAGATCCTGAGAGGAGAATGGAGGAGAAGGGATTGCGGCGTGGCCATCCCCCCTGGGGGGTGATTTCTCGCTTTCTGTCTCTCTGTCTCTCTCTGTCCGTCTGGCGAGCGCACGCACCCTATAGCAAAAACCTCTCCATAAAAAAAAAAGAAAAGAGGCATTCAAATTTATTTAATGTGTACACAAGAGCCATACAAATTAGGAATTTTCTCTTATCTCCACATTCTTAATGGTATTTTAGAAAAATGTCTGGGGAAACAGCAGTTAGCATAATGGCTATGTTGCTGGACTCCCACGTAGTCGACCGCGGTTCGCGTCCCGGACCCGGTGGCTTAAAACTCATGCCGGGTGCGTGTGCGTGCGTGCCCAAGATCCCGAGAGGAGAATGGAGGAGAAGGGATTGCGGCATGACCATCCCCCCTGGGGGGCGATTTCTCGCTTTCTGTCTCTATGTCTTTGTCTGTCTGGCGAGCGCACACGCCCTATAGCGAAAACCTCTCCAAAAAAAAAAAAGAAAGAAAAATGTCTGCATCTCTGTAAATTCTCCTCGATGCTTCTTCTGCCCTTGAAATAATTGACTAAAAAGTCAACAGCAAACAAATCCCCACAAACATATCTCTATAGCACCTGTGAGTAGGCATAATCTGATTAAAACTTATCAAGGACATGATTAAAATTTATCAATGTAACTGCCTTTGAGGGAACCAAGCAATATGTAATTCTCTTGTCTTAAAGTGGCAGAGGCACTTAAAGTGACCTGGTGGTTCAAGCACCAGATTCCACATGGTTGCCTACATGATTGAGTCCTGGACCCTGTGGTTTGTAAAACATGCCAGGCACGTGTGCATGCATGCCCAAAATCCTGAAAGGAGAATGAAGGAGAAGGGATTATGGTGTGGTCATCCCCCCCTTGGGGCAAAGGGGCGAGGGTTGATTTCCCACTTACCCTCTCTGTCTCTCTGACCAGCCCACATGCCTTATAGCCAAAAACTAAGAAAAAAAAAAAAGAAAAGAAAAAGAGAGGCAGAAGCTACAAACGTGGCAGAATGTCTATATGCACATAGTAAGTCTTCCAACTGCTCTCAGAAATGAAGGCTCTGAAGTGCGAGTAGTTCCCAGAGGAGTGGCCCGCAATGGTGTTGGGGAATTTGGCAGAGTAGGGAGGGCATGGTGGATATAGTTGCCCACTTCACTCACAATGAACCATCAGGGCCCAGTTTCTTTACCTCTTTCATCCATGCTTAGCTCCCCCTACTAGCCGTGCTCCAACCAGTTAGGCCTTCTGGGGGTTCCTCATTCAGACCAGGTTCAGAGCTATGGACTTGCTGGATCCTCTTTTCTGCAATATTCTCCCCACATGGCTTCCCTCATTTCCCTCCATCTTTACTAAAACGTCACCTTCTCAGGGAGGCCTTTCCTGATCTCTGTGATTAAATTTGCAGCCACCTCCTCCCAACATGCCTTCTACCCCTTCCCACTTTACTTTTCTCCACAAAGCTCACCACCCCTAATACATTGCTGAATTGATTTATTATTACTGCTGTCTGTATTCCACCACCCCTCCACCCCTATTTGTGTCTGTTTGGTCACTGCCGTATTCCTAGGACCAGTGGTGCAGTAGGCTCCATATCTCCCACAGATGGATGCCCTTGAGAAGCGGGCTGGTAGTCCTGGTGTGGGAGTGAGGGTGGCAGTAGACACAGGGTGGGAAGATTGAGGGGCGAGAGAGATACAATGGGCCTGGTGTGATTAAATCTATTAAACCTGGCTCTGAATTGGAAGTGCTAATGTGGAAGCAGATTAGACTTCTGGTGAGGATTTCTGTTTTTTAAAATAGTGTTTAAATAAAAGCTGTTTTTTGAAAATAGTGCCCTAGGAGGCCCTCTCAGGAATTTGGGGGTCCCTGGAGTGGAGTACAGTATGGGCAGTTAGAGTGTGGGTGAGGGCCTTAGGAGGTTAGGAGATGCAGAGGGACTACGAGGATGCAGCAGAAACCGGAGTAACCCAAACTCTCAGGGGTACAGAACATTGTTTCCTACAAAGGCAATGTGTGATCTCAGAGCTATTCCTCATGTGCTTTCTGGAGCACCGTTTTCTAAATACGCCTGCCATCTGTTACGGGGTTTTCTTTGTCCCCTGCTGACCAAGGGATGTTTCATCTTGTTCTACTTGCTTTATTAGATGGGAAATCAGGGTTTATCTTGTTTACTAGGTTCTCCTTTCTATCCAGATAACCTATCCTGAAGAGGGAATGCTGTCGGGGGTGAGGGTCAGTAAATGAGCTAAGAAATAAGTAAGCAAACTGATTCCAGAGTCCTGGGTGCCCTCTGTGTGCCCCTCATCTGTCAGGTCATTTCAGATGTTCAAAGTCCTCATCCTCTCTCTCTTCCTTTCCTTATCGGAACTAGCTCCTGAGTGGTCATCAACTTTTCTCCACTAAAATACAAATACTAGATAAAGGATATTCTGTGATCCCTCTTAAGTGTATTTACATTTTATGGGTAAAATGTTCAGCTGATCAAAGGATTTGCTGATATAGTAATTTCAGCCTCTGCTTTCCATTAGTGGGATAATAGAATCTGGAAACATGTTTCTGAAATCGGAGCCAATGCGACAGCTTTCGTAGATGAGTTAAGACCGGCCATGGCGAGGGAGCATGAAACCTGCACGATTGTACTTTCTGAAGCTGGTGCCTGTCAGGACCCTCAGAAGACTCATCTATGTGTATTCTGTGCTCCACTTTCCTCTTTTGTTTGTGACAAGTGCATACACATGTAAGAGGAGACAGTGAGAGAGAAACGAGAGCTTTCTCTCTTCAGACTCTGGTCACACCAGTGTCCTTTCTCCATTCTCCAGTTTGTTGGACTGTGGACACGTAAGTGCATGCCTGGAGTGTTTGGGGCTGACCAAGCCGGGGATTGGAGCTAGGGTTGCAGTATAAGTGTGGCTCCTCTCTTTTTTGTTTTTTTAAGAAAAGTTTTGGGAACCAGCAGTTAGCGTAATGGCTATGTCGCTGGACTCCCACATAGTTGACCACGGTTCGCGTCCCAGACCCGGTGGCTTAAAACTCACACCGGGTGCGTGTGCGCACGTGCCCAATATCCCGAGAGGAGAATGGAGGAGAAGGGATTGTGGCGTGACCATTCCCCCTGGGGGGTGATTTCTCGCTTTCTGTCTCTCTGTCTCTCTCTGTCTGTCTGGCAAGCACACGTGCCCTGTAGTGAAAACCTCTCCAAAAAAAGAAAAGTTTTTGCTATAGGGTGCATGCACTTGGTGGAGCAACAGAGACAGAAAGCAAGGTGGGATGGTCCACAAGGTGGAATCCCCACGCACATATACATGGCCAGTGTGAATTTAAGCTGCTGGGTTTGGTACTCAAACTGTGGTCGACTATGTCCGAGTCCAGCAACCTATCCATTATGCCAACTGCTGGTCCCAGGATTTGGCTTCTCTTAAGCAGCAGCACATTATCAGTGCACCACAGAGCCAGTCCATGCTCTGTTTCTGGTTAAAGAATATAGAGAAAATATAATCTTTAGACTTCACCCATCTGCTCAAGAAAAAAATATAAATATTCAGTAAATCTCAGGTATAGAAACTAGTAAATTCATTATCTTTTTTTGACAACTTTAATTGTTACTCAGTTTGAAAAGATGGTAAAGACTTCTCTCATTATTCTTCTAGAAGGATCGATCAACATTACAATGTGTTCATTAATATTTCCTAATACTTCCAGCATATGTGATTTTAACTTTCCTATGAGTGTTCTGAGAACTATTAGTGCTTTCTTGTTAGCAAGCTGTCTTCCAGGATTTGAAAACTGAAAAGAAGTTAACCATGCCAAATACCTTCTAGGGATAGTAATGAAGTCTGGTTTCAATGTATTTTTTTTTCTGTGATTACTTAGCAAAAGTTTTAAGTAAGCCCATACTGATAAATGTGGCCAAGCAAAGATCTCACTGCAGATCTTTGCTTTTGCAAGAGACTCAGGCCAATTTTTCCCAAGAGCAAAAGGGAGGAAAACTCTGGACAACATTTTTCAATGTTGCAAAATTCATGCCCCTCTCCTCCATTGGAAAACATAAATTATATGAAATGTCAAAATAAACATTTTATTTGCATTTCCCAAGATAAAATTGTAGATCATAGACCTGAAACATGGATGATCTTGGCAAGGGTCCTTATTCCCCTGGGTTTAGGGAAAGGGGATGGGGACATTGACCTTGTCCAATTCCTGAATTTACCTTCGTTAACACTCCTGGACTTTGGGATCAATTAGGAGTGAGTGGCCTTCCACCCAATGGAATAGATTTGGTGATTTGGTTAAAGGAAACAACCAACCACAATAATTCAATTTGAAAATCCTATTTTATTTCTCTCCTAGTTTCCCTCTTATTTAGTGAATAAAGTAGATAATTCCCAAATCTAAAACTTGTGCATAGATTGATTCATTCTAATAATGCGGGAAAATTTAGAAACAATATGCTATTCAAACCAAAGGTTTATTTTTTATGAGTTTAAGTATTTTCCTTCTATTTAATTTTTAAAAAATTTCTTCCAGGACTGGCAGATGGCATAGTGGTTACATTGCTGGACTTCCACTCAGTCATGGGCCCAGTGGCTTAAAACTCACACCTGGCATGTGTGCCTGTGTGCCCTAAATCCAGAGAGGAGAATAGAGGAGAAAGGACTGCAATGTGGCCATCCTGCTTAGGAGGTGATTTCTCACATTCTCTCTGTCTCTCTTTGTCTCTCTGGAGAGCGCATATGCCCTATAGCAAAAATATCTCTTAAAAAATATTCTTCCATGAAAAAGAGAAAACAGAGAGATAGAATCGCACCCAACGAAGTTCTCATGCTGTGATCTACCCACAGGCACAAGGAGACCTCGAGATGCGAACCCATGACCTTCCCATGTGGGTCTGACATCACAGAACATTGTGTTACCACTGTGCCATGCTACTGGCCCAGTGATTTTAGTTTTTACTATTTTAGTATTTTTCTTGTTATATATGTAAGAAAATCATTTCAAATTGCTGTTTCTTGAGCAGAATGATATCTTTTAAAGACTTCTTTCTACAATTAACCAAAGAGTAATTTTAAATCAGCAAAATCTTTATTTATAATAATAATTATTATTAATACAAATCTTTGCATTATTATGTCTAATTATATTATGTGTATTATATAATAACACATCATTAGAAAGAAAGAAACAAGAGATATTGAGGATGGGAAAAGATTCCCGAAAGAAGAAAGGAAGAAAAGGTATTGTGGCATCACCATCCTGCCTAGGAGATGTTTTTCTCTCTGTCTCTCTGGTGAGTGCACATAACCTATAGCAAAATTACAAAACAAAACAAAAAGAAAAATAGAATGTTCGAATGCTGCTTATTCTCTGAAAGCTCCACATCCTCCTGGAATAAAAGACCAAAAAGGGGGCAAAAAGAAGTAATGCTAGTGGCAGATTAATTTTCCGTAATTTCTTTATAGTAGGGAGAGAAAGGAGGGAAGGCAAATATGTTTATCTCAACACAAATCTCTTAAAAAAGCACACTAAATTTTATTTTATTTTACCAAAAATACAGGTGATATTTATAGCAATAACTTACAGATAGAAATTAATGATAAACTACAGTTTTACGAAAGATAATAAACATTGTGCATACTAGTCAGTCCTTTTTTTTTTTTTTTTTTTTTTTAGGCAAAGTGCTCTTTTGACTACATAAATTGACAGATACACTCTATTGTGAACTATTTCAGACAATACAATGGAAAAGGTTTTGCTTTGTTTTATTTTATAAACGTAAGTTTACTATTTATAGTCTTCAAAAATTATTTGCACTTGAGCTTTCATAACTGTCTTAGTGCTTTCCTTCTCTTTTGTTCTGTTTTGTTTTCTCACATCCACCACCCACTCTCTCTTTTTTTTTTTTTTTTGAGAGGTTTTCGCTATAGGGTGCATGCGCTCGCCAGACAGACAGAGAGACATAGAGACAGAAAGCAAGAAATCATCACCCCCCAGGGCGGATGGTCACACCACAATCCCTTCTCCTCCATTCTCCTCTTGGGATCTTGGGCACGCACGCACACGTGCCTGGCGTGAGTTCTAAGCCACCGGGTCCGGGACTCGAACCACAGTCGACTACGTGGGAGTCCAGCGACATAGCCATTACGCTAACTGCTGGTTCCCCCCACCACCCACTCTCTACCAATCATTTCCCCCCCTTGCCATCACAAACTTCCACACCCATCCTCTCCACCATCACGTCTTCAGATGTCTGAACCTCTGCCATAAAGCGCAGATACTCAGTACAAACTGAGTGGAGATATACGATGTATATCTTTCAAAGTCTGACTCATTTTGCTAAATATTAAGTCTTCTACATTCATCTATTTTGAGTTGAATGATAGGATCTCATTGTTTCTTATAACTATGTAATAAATCTGTAGTATATATGTGCCACAGTTTTTCAATTCAATCACCAGTTTTTGGACACTCAGGTTTAGTTTCATGTTTTAGCAATTGTAAATGCTGCAATAAACATGGATGTGCAAATATCTTTGTGATTAAGTGTTTTCTTATCCTTTGGGTAGAAGATAATCCAGGCAGTGGGATTGCTGGATTATGAAAGTTCTATTTGTAGGTCTTTGAGAAATCTCCACTTTGTTTTCCACAGTAGTTGGACTAATTTACATTCCCACCAACAGTGTAAGAGGGTTCCCTTTTCACCATAGCCTCACCAACACTTGTCATTCTTTATTTTTTTTGATCCTCGTCATTCTGAGGTTAACTGATATCTCATTCTAGTATTAATTTGCATTTCCCTTATAATAAGAGACTTTGAATATTTTTTTCATATGGCTCAAAAAGACATTTGTTCAATTTACTTGCCACTATAGTTCATTTTTAAATTCAAGTTTTACTTCAAAATAAAGATGCATTTTATTGCATTGAGTTTTATATATTTAGAAATTTACTTTGGATCCTTGGAAACATCTACAAATTTACACAACTGTCACCTCAGGGTACAATGTGCCTTGGAACAGTTAAGTGAAACCAGTTTTCCTTCTTTGTGGGTAGAACCTGTGGATTTTTTTTTTTAAGGCAAAAATAATTTTTAAAAAATTCATGGTATGAAATGAGAAATGACTATTACTTTAATATACCCAATGCATTCAAGTTACATTTGTCAATATAGTTAGAGTCACTAAAAGAAATCCTAAAAATTTTAGAGGAAACAAACCACTCCTCCAAAATGGCAAATTTACCCTTTTGGAACTGTTTGTCTTTAGTTTGCAATTATTAATAGAAATTGTAACAGGAATATCATTGCCAACCCAAATGGTCCCTTAAAATTTCCAAAATGCTTTTAGGTCAAGATTCTTAACCAATATTTCAAATAACCATTTTTGGAACTGCCAGGGCAGGTTGTATTATTATCCTCATTTTTTTAATGTGAAAACTAAAGTGGAAGTAAGTGAAATGACTTGGCTAAGATCATCTAATTGGTTTTTTTTGGAGAGATTTTCGCTATAGGGCGCGTGCGCTCACCAGACAGACAGAGAGAGACATTAGAGACAGAAAGCGAGAAATCACCCCCCAGGGGGGATGGTCACGCCGCAATCCCTTCTCCTCCATTCTCCTCTCTGGATCTTGGGCATGCACGCACACGCGCCCGGCGTGAGTTTTAAGCTACCGGGTCCGGGACGCGAACCGCGGTCGACCATGTGGGAGTCCAGCGACATAGCCATTACGCTAATTGCTGGTTCCCAGATCATCTAATTGTTAAACTAGGACTTCAGTAAAGGTATTCTGGTTCCCAAATCTTTTCTCATTACATCATGACGCTTCAACTACTTTTATTTACAGACAGTTTCAGAAGCCATCAGAATAATTCTCTTCGGGTGCAGTTGTTAGGATTCATGGATGTTGGCCACAATCAACCACATACTTTCCTTCCTGCCTGCCACCACTTCTCCTCTACCCGCTCCGCAAACAAAAACCTCCTAATAAATTATCTGTGACCAATGGAGGAAGTTGTATGAGTAGCTATATTTAGGAAGCAGGTTTTCAAAACATGCTGGAGTCTGAAAAACAACTTGTTCTTGATACATCTCTTGACTACTCTGGAATTCCACACAAATAGATAGACATGTAAATACTCAGGATATCTTTGGCATATCATAGCACTATGTAATGAAAACAATGAAAAAGATGTGAAATACTGAAGTAGTAGTACAATACAAGGGATCTTTAAAAAGCTCATAGAAGATGCGCATTATGAGAAAACTATGCATGAATTTCAAAAGCTTTTGCATCAAAATAAACTTGTGCTGTAATTTCATTTATCATGAACTTTTAAAGTCTTTTAATATAAGAAATAACTTCCCCTCCTGTTGTTTCAAAACATCAAAAAAATGGGGCCAGCAGGTGACGTAGTGGTTAAAGAGCTGGACTGCCTCATGTCCAAATGCAGTTCAAGTCCTGGACCTGGCAGCTTGAAAATCATGCCAGCCATGTGTGCATGTGTGTTCAAAATCCTGAGAGGAGACTGGAGAAGAAGGAATTGCAGCATAGCTATCTCCTTTGAAGGGGAGGGGTATTTTTTCATTTTCTCTTTCTCTCTCTATCTCTCTGGTGAATGCATGTACTCTATGGGGAAAAAAAAAAGTAAAAAAATGTAGCTTTATGCTCTTTTGAGAGGTGACTAGCTATCTTAAGCAAACATGTTTAATACGAAATATCACACAATGTCTGTATTCTACCTGGGGTCCTTACCCCATATACCAAAAGAAATGATCTACTACCTTTCAAAAATACCCTGGTCCCAGTCTACAGAGTGCGCCCACTTTTCATTTTCCAAGGCTGGTATTCCCACCTTGATGATGCCAGGCCAATAACTAGGGTCAAATCACAACCGAGCAAAGCTGAGGAGGTACTGGGCCTACTAAGAAGAAAAAGGACTTTGCACCAAACAAGTTGCAAGATTTAGCTCACATATACTGGCAAGTTTTGAGGAAAGAAGCTATGGCCTGGATTCTGAATATACAAAATGAAGAAGAATGGAATATAATCTACAATATTCAATATAATAAAATAAGGATTTTTCAATGTGGGAGCCCTCTCCCTTGCCACAAAATTTAACATTGGCAGGGTCCATTGGTAGGATTCTGGCTTTGGAAATTTTGAGAACTGTGATTTCCAAAATCACATTCCCATATGAAGGAATTCCAGAATTCTATAGTAAATGATTAAGCAAAGGATTCAGAGGCTCATAGGACGGGGCATACTAGAGCAGATACACTAGGTAAGGCCAGCGACCTCACAACTGGCTATCTTCTGTGGAAGATCCCAGAGTGCAATTGACCAAACCCCTAAAGGATGCTTTAGTGAAGGGAGAACAGCGTGGCTGCAGAGTTCAGTAATGCTCTCTTCTGGAGGCCAGAGATGAGGACAGAAGAAGCTTTACTGGGGTCAGCAGCCCGTGCAGTGGTTACATCTCTGCACTCCCACATGGCTGACCACAGTTTAAGTCCGGGACCCGGTGGCTTGAAAATCATGCCAGGGGCATGTGCATGCATGCCCAAGATCCCAGGAGGAGAATGGAGAAGGGATTACAGTGCTGTCATTTCCCCCTGGGGGGTGATATCTCACTTTTCCTCTCACTGTCTCTGCCTTTCTCTTTTTCCAGTGAGCACACATGCCCTATGGCAAAAACTTCTTACAAAAAGCTTTACCAACCAGAGCTCCTAGAAACCATGGTGATAATTAAAGCGGGTGTTGGCATTTGACTTTCTGAAGCGAGGTAAATGCAGTTACATAATGAACAGCATTGTAGGAGCAGCAGCCAGAAGATTCCGAGCCAGCAAGAACTATGAAGGTGGTTAATGGAGCATGGTGTTCCTAGGGCAAGATAACTAGGCAGACAACAAGGGTATTGTTAAATCTAAACCACAAAAGAAATTAAGAATGAGTCATCATGAATAGTTTGGAAGACAGACATCCCCCTCAAAATGTCACAATCCATAGTGTAGTTTTCAGACCTAAGCCACTTTTCTGACCTACAATCCACTGATTCATAGATTCTATGTGACTGGGACCACACAAGGATAGACCTCCACAATACCACAGCAAGTGGATACGTATATGATTCTTTCTAGTTCTCTTTCTCAAAGAGATCTATAGCAATTTACCTACACCCATGTCATTAGTCAGATAATTATGCTTTGGGGGAAAGGATAGACCCAGAAACTTTGAGAACTGTTAACCCTAAGCTCTGACTTGATAGTGATAGCCAAAGACCTGAAGCCTCATTCTGGTATCTCTAGTAGAGTGGGGGCACAGGTAGGCCAAGCAATAAATGGAGTCATGTTCCACTCATATGGGGCCATGGATGAATAAACTTCATTTCCCCAGTCCCAAATGTATAATTAGAATGGACATACTTGGTAGTTGTCAGAACACTCATCTGGATTCCTTGGCCTATGTTTTAGAAGCTATCACACAGGGGAAGGCCAAATGGAAGTTAACTGTTAACTACCTAAAACAGTTCACACCTCATGGAAAAATGCAAAAGTCGTTTCCACACACACTTAATGACCCCAAAGATATCTGGATGGTCATCTTTTTAATGTCCTTTAATTTACTGGGAAATAAAATTTCTAGCCCCTATATACATCAGATAGTCCCTGGAAGATGATAGCCCCACTTGGAGCTATTTTTCTATAGCGGGAAATGGTAGCTTCTTTAGGTGCCTTGAAGAGAATTGAGAAAAATCAACATAGACAGCTATGTTCAAGAGAGGGAAACAGAAGAGACCAAAAGCATCTTCAAATACAGCTCAATGATATTTAGGCTCCAGCTAAGGTTTATGATGGCATCTGTTCTCCAAGTATGTGAGTGTTAATACTCAGAATCTTAGCGAGAGGGTCTAGATTACTGTGTTGATTTCCCAGGGCTGCTGTAACAAAGCAGTACAAACTGGGTGGCTTAAAATGACAGTAGTTTATTCCCTGACAGTTCTAGAAGGCGAGAAGTCCAAAATCAGGCATTGACATTGCCCATGATCATGGCAGAAGAAATTGCAAACGAAACACCAACGATGTCTGCTAATGATGGGGAGTGATCCGGAGGACTCAAGAAAATAGTCATGACAAAGAGGAAGTGAGCATACAAAATATGAAGTCAACGATGGTCTAAATAACTGGCATTGATTTTAAAGTCACACAATCAAAAGTCATAAGTAAAGTAAGAAATCTTGGTCAAATGATGACTCAAAAAGAATGAGACCAATGACCCAGTAGAAAACTGGACTAGAGAAGGGAAGAACCAATTCATAGGAAGAGAAATGCAAATTCTCACATAAAGAATGCCAGTCTGCTCTTTTCCAGTAGCTCAAGATGCTGGAGGGAAAAGTGGCCAAGGGGAAGAAGATGGCTCTGGCCCCTGCCGTGGTGAAGAAGCAGGAGGCTAAGAAGCCAGTTAAGATTTTTTTTGTGTCCCCAGCTCCTGGAAAGGCCTCCGGGATCTCTCCACCTGGCCATCCCCTAGATCCAGGCTAGGGCACACCAGATCCTTCCGGAGCGTGTGGCCGAGCAGTGTTGCGAAGGGAGCTGACATTGCTGGAGCGACTCTGATAACGAAGTGAAATTGGCAGAAGGCAGCTGGACACAAGAGCCCAATCTTCAGCGAGGGAGGCTGGCCCCGTGCGGGGGTCACAGAAGCCCTGCGGTCCATTATAAAGTTCCAGTACAAGGAAGACCACCCCTTTGAGTATCGGAAAAAGGAAGGAGAAAAGATCCGGAAGAAATACCCAGACAGGGTCCCTGTGATCGTGGAGAAGGCTCCCAAAGCCAGGGTGCCTGATCTGGACAAGAGGAAGTACCTAGTGCCCTCTGACCTCACGGTTGGCCAGTTCTACTTCTTAATCCAGAAGAGGATCCACCTGAGACCTGAGGGCGCCTTATTCTTCTTTGTCAACAACACTATCCCTCCCACGAGTGTTACCATGGGCCAGCTATATGAGGACAACCACGAGGAGGACTATTTTCTGTAGTGGCCTACAGTGATGAGAGTGTCTATGGGAAGTGAGTGGTGGAGCCCAGCAGACGGGAGCACCTGGACTTGGGGGTAGGGGAGGGCTGTGTGTGGGACTTGGGGTAAGTGAGAAGGAGACCGAAGGTGAAGACATCTGGAAACATTACATCGCACACACCGTCATCATCTTTTCATATGCTCAACTGATATTTCTTGCTGCTTCCTCGGCCTAGGGAGAAACACGACGGGACAACACTGTTGGACTGACTTTGATGGAAGAATGGGGATAACAGAAATTTCATAGCATTACTGGGAATTCATATTTGTGCTGCGTCATAGAAGGTGGACAAGTTGGAGCCAGAGATGATTGAAGTCCAGCAGCAAACTCCCTGCTCTCCCTTCTCTTTGAGCAGAGATTCTACTTTTTGACATTTGCACAAGACAGGTAGGGGAAGGGGACAGGTGTGTTTTAGGACTTA
Source organism: Tupaia tana (assembly GCA_026018925.1). NCBI lineage: Eukaryota > Metazoa > Chordata > Mammalia > Scandentia > Tupaiidae > Tupaia > Tupaia tana. Next base: position 73,883,374 of record JAKSZU010000002.1, read on the forward strand.
TGCTAGTGCACCATTCTGGGGACCAAAAGAGATGCACTATAATTGAAGCCATGTGATCCCCGATCTGCCCTATCTCCATTCCACCCCCATCCCAGGCAGAAACTCGCATGCACACGTCACAGTACCGCCCCAGTGGTGGCAGTCGACACTGCCATTTAGATGCAGCTCTCTTACCTTTGGAAACTAGGATGCAGGCATGAAGGTGGTCACGGTGACAAAGGTAGTTTTGATAGGATTAAACTGGAACCGACTGAGTGTTGAGCATCTCTGTCTAACCTGCTCTCTCTCTCTCCGGCATCCCTTATCCCACACCTACCTGGGCATTTCATGAGCCTCAGGCATTCTCAATTGCAGAGTAGAACTGCTCCTCCGACATTTCCCATGCACAGAGACAGAGATGTCTTCCATGTGAAAGGGGCAGGTAGGTATGAGGTAAGACCAAAGTCTCCACCTGCCACTCACCCAGACTCTTGCCCCCTTGCTGCCGTCCCCTCCGTCTCACGTGCACAGGAAGCTAAGTGGTGGCCCGCTGCTCCCTCCTCTGGTTTTCATCCACCGCAGCGGCTAGTTAGCAAAGTTTGGAGGAACACCTTTTAATGAATCATGGGGAGTTTATTGATTTATTTTCACTTTAGGGGTTCTGTGGGGTGGGGGTGGGTAGGAGGACTTGCACTCAGACATGACATTTCAATTCATCTTGCTAATGAGAAAGGCCTTCCTGTTGGAAGAAATCTGTGTGTCAGCGCTGTCAGCTGAGGGTTCTCGTGTAATGAAATCAGTGCTGGCAGGACAAGGAAATAAATTGCGTACCTTAAAGCCAAAAAAAAAAAAAAAAAGAAGCCAGTCAATCCCCTGTTTGAGAAAAGGTCTAAGAATTTTGGCATGGGACAGGGCATCCAGCCCAAAAAGGATATCACCCATGAGATCAAACGGCCCCTCCACCTCCTGCTGCAGTAGCAGGGGGCCATCTTCTACAAGCAGCTGGAAGTGTCTCCTGTGATGGCCCAGTTCAGGCAGGCCCTGCACTGCCAGACGGCTTCCACAAATACAGTCCAGAGATGAAACAAGAGAAGAGGAGGTAGTAGGCTGGCCTGGACTGAGAAGAAAGCTACTGGGTATGTCCCCACTAAGAGGCCACCCATCCTACTAGCAGGGATTAGCACTGTCATCACCTTGGTGGAGAAAAGAAGGTCCAGCAGGTGGTGATTGCACATGATGCGGACCCCATTGAGCTAGCTGTCTAGCTGTCTTCTGGCCCACCCTGTGTCAGAAGAGGGAGTTCCCCACTACAATATCAAGGGGGAAGGCCAGGGTGGGACTCCTGGTTTACAGGAAAACCTATACTACCGTCACCTTCACACGGGTTAGCTCAGAGGACGAAGGTGCTCTGGCTAAGTTGGTAGAAGCAAGCCATCAGGACTAATTACAATGACAGATGCAATGAGATCTGCAGTCAATGAGGAGGCAATGTCCCGGCCCCCCATTCTGTGGCTCGCATTGTCAAACTGGAGAAGACAGCGGCTAAAGAGCTCACCACCAAACTGGGTTAAATATGCACTGTTGAATTTTCTGTACATACAAATAATAAAATGCTCTCCTTTGGGGGAAAGAAAAGAATGCCAGTCTTCTTATCTGAAAAATACAAACACTACAATAAGATAAACACCCCCCCCCCTTCGCCTTCTTTTTAAATTTTGTTAGCGGGCATGTGGGCTCACCAAAGAGACAGAGAGATAAGGAGGGAAAGTGAGAAAGTATCTCCCATGGGAAATGGTCCAATGGTCATACCACAATGCCTTCTTTCTATCTTCCTCCTCTCATGATTTTGGGTATGTGTGCACATATACCTGGCACGTTTTTTTTTTTTTTTTTTTTTTGGAGAGGTTTTTCGCTATAGGGCGCGTGCGCTCGCCAGACAGACAGAGAGAGACATAGAGACAGAAAGCGAGAAATCACCCCCCAGGGGGGATGGTCACGCCGCAATCCCTTCTCCTCCATTCTCCTCTCGGGATCTTGGGCACGCACGCACACGCACCCGGCGTGAGTTGTAAGCCACCGGGTCCGAGACGCGAACCGCGGTCGACCACGTGGGAGTCCAGCGACATAGCCATTACGCTAACTGCTGGTTCCCCCTGGCACGTTTTTCAAGCCACTGGATCCAGGACTCAAACCAGCAGTCAGCCATGTGGGATCCAGCCACCTTAACCACCATGCCATCAGCTGGCCCCAAGGCACTCTTTAATCCAACACATTAGCAATAATAAAGCTCGAACAGCATACAGAGGGATTTAAAAGTGTAGACCCTTAATCCAAAGCCTGCCCAGTTAACTAGTATGTTACTTTGGCAAATTTGTTAACTTCTATTTGCCTCAGTTCCTCATCTGTGCAATGGTGATAAAATAGCAGTATTTTCTTAGAGTTTTGTGAGGATTACGTGACTTAATGTATGAAAAACATTTAAAACAGCACCTGGAATGTAGTCGACACCAGCATGTGATTATGATGATTATATTGAAAAGTTAGAGTGTGGGACAGGAACTCATAGGCATTGTTTATGGGAGAGAAAATTCATTCATCCTAGTTTTTAGTTTAGAAACTAAAAAGTAAAGAAAGAAGAAAGAATGAGAGAGAGAAAAGTGGTGATCCAGCATTTCCACTTGAGAGAATGGGTCCTGCAAATATAGTTACACATGTGGGAAATAAGGTACGTGCAGAAGTATTCATTGTAACATGAATACCTTGTAGTAACAAGATTAGAAACAACTTCATATCCAATTTAAACGAAGAGGAACTGGTTTCAAAATGTGATCCAGTGGTACATTGGAAGATCATGAAGCCCCTGAAAACATTGTAGTCCCCCCTTGAGTTAACATAGATGGTGATTCCTGCCTTATCCTAGTGGTGAAATTCTCTATTATTGCTGATTTGTAAACAGTGAAGTCTCAAGCAGAGACAGTCCATATCCTACACTCAGCATCTAGGACATTCTAAATGCCCAATACATGGTAGCTGGCATGGTTTTATTATTTATCTTGACTCGTTCTTTTCAAAATAGTAGAGTCACATCACAATAAGCTCTTTGAAGCAATGAAACCAAAACCTATGGCTATGTGTGTCAATGTCTATCAGAGTCTTTCTTGGCTTTATCCTTCGCTTTAAGGAAGCAACTCCATCTCTCACAGCTTCTCACTGATCTGGTCTCTCACCAGCAGCTGTTTCCAGCCAGCCCATCACAGCTTATTGCCAAAGACCATGCACGAGCGAACCCTTGAAGTTCTTTGTGTCTCTGCCTAAGATGACATCACTATGTTTACGATGCGGTGACTGCGCAGAGCTGGGCTGCCCATTCATGTCACGTGGCAACCTGGGAAGCCAACTGGTTTCTTGCACCCAAACTAAAGGTGGTCTAATATAGTGACCTACAGAGTCCCATTCCCATCATGAAAGACACATTTGTTGAGATAAAACTGATATATTTTGCAGTTTGCAGCTAATAAGTTTCAAAAGGTCTTTATTCTGAAGAAAATGTAAAAACAAACGAACCTTTATGTTGCATTGTTTTTAGTTTACCAAATACTAATTTCTATGAAATGTTTTTGCAAATTTAACTTTATGTGATGGAAGAGAAAGCATAAGACATCAATTTCCCATTATAACCTACAATAGGGCACAGCTACTTAAGAGTGTCTCGGAACTCAAGTTAAATCAAAATACCACTTCATGTGACCTCATTCTGTGACTTGCTTTACTTCCTAATAGTCTTTCAAATGTTTAGCTTTTCTTACTCCTTTTCCACAAAATACACATTTTAAAATATTTAAAAATTTTTTTTCAAATATCTATTTTGAAGAAAATATAAGCACGTGGTTTTGAATATATTTGAAAATAGGGGAACCAGCAGTTGGCGTAATGGCTATGTCGCTGAACTTCCACATAGTCGACCGCAGTTTGCGTCCCGGACCTGGTGGCTTAAAACTCACGCCAGGCGCGTGTGCGTGCGTGCCCAAGATCCTGAGAGGAGAATGGAGGAGAAGGGATTGCGGCATGACCGTCCTCCCTGGGGGGTGATTTCTCGCATTCTGTCTCTTTTGTCTCTGTCTGTCTGGTGAGCGCACGCGCCCTATAGCAAAAAACCTCTCAAAAACAAAAGAAAAGGAAATAGATTCAAATCTATTTTCCAATGCATATGTTACTTCACTTATTATTTCTCACCCTATTTTCAAAATGTTTAGTCCTGAATCACATTTTCAAAGGTATAGTATCATTATTGGCCCTTTGAAATTTTACTTATAAGTTCAGATGTTTCCCTTCCTCTCTGATTTCCAACAATTTCTGGCAGTATTGGGGATATCTTGAATTGTTTTCATGTATAGAAAGGAATCGAGAAACTTGGAGGGTTAAGAACTGACATGTGGGGACCGGCAGGTGGTGTGGTGGTTAGAAGTGCTGAATTCTCACGTAGCAGACCCTGGTTTGAGTCTCAGACTTGATGGCTTGCTTTCTTGCTTTCCCCTTCTCTCTTCCTCTGTCTCTGTCTGGTCAAATTTAAACTAATAGTAACAACAAATGGAATTAAAAAAACAAATAATTCTTAAAAAATAAAAAGAACTAACATATGAACAGTGTCCATTTAATGACTCAGGGTGACTCTCTCCCACTTTTCCTATATACAGAGTTTGCACAGCCAACTAAAGCTAGGTTTCAAAATCATCTGGGTTTGTGGTCTTATTTCCACTTCCTCTAATTAAGTCTTACTTCTCATTCAAATCTTGGGTCAGGCATCATTTCCTTAGGGAATCCTTCTCAGACCACATCCTATCCTGCTACAGACTGGTTTGGATACTCCAGTTATTTGTTCTTCTAGATTCTTCTATTTTTTCACCATGGTCTTACTACAATGTTTTAAATTGTATTTCTCTGCATTTAATTTGATAACATCTCTCTCTCATTACTAAAATGATAGCTAACATCATTGTTAGTTTTCATTCCAGATTAGACCAATGTGCAGTTTATTGAAGATCTCATTATGGTTTCAAAAACTCAAAGTTACATATTCCTTCATATATGTTATTTCTTAAAGTTTAATGTTTTCCTCTATTTTGCAATAGCTACGTAATTAAAAAAAGATATACATGTTTGTGTGTATATATCTGTGTGAATGTTTATTAGTAAAGAATAAGCCAATGAAATTTTAGACAGAAAAAAATACATGGAATAATTTTTTATGCATTTTCTCTAGTAATCAAGTATGTTAAAATATATATTTGCCTTATTTATTTTGATTTTCTTTAATTTTATTAAAACAATGTTTTTAAGTATTTTTTTAATTTGTCAGAGGGTGCATGCCCTCACCAAAGAAAGACAGAGAAAAGAGAGGGAGAAAGCCCCCCCAGTAGGGTATAGTCATTCTGCAATCCCTTCTCCATTTTTCCATCCTCTTGGCATTTTTTTTTTTTTTTTGGAGAGGTTTTTGCTATAGGGCGCGTGCGCTCGCCAGACAGACAGAGAGAGACAGAGAGACAGAAAGCGAGAAATCACCCCCCAGGGGGGATGGTCACGCCGCAATCCCTTCTCCTCCATTCTCCTCTCGGGATCTTGGGCACGCACGCACATGTGCCCGGCGTGAGTATTAAGCCACTGGGTCCGGGACGCGACCCGCGGTTGACTACGTGGGAGTCCAGCGACATAGCCATTACACTAACTGCTGGTTCCCATCCTCTTGGCATTTTTTAAGCCTTCAGTGTGGGATTAGATCTGAGCTGGGACCAGCAGCTGGTATAATGGTTACATTGCTGGACTCCCTTGTGATCAGACCTGGTGGCTTAAAACATGCTGGGCACGTGTGTGTGAGTGCCCTAAATCCCAAGAAAATAATGGAGGAGAAGGAATTTCAGTGTGGCCATCCTCCCTGAGGGTTGATTTTTCATTTTCTGTCTGTCTCTCCAGTGAATACACATGCCGTATAGTAAAAACCTCTCTTAAAACAAAACAAAACAAAACAAAACAAAACAAACAAACAAAAACACCGGGTGGTCAGCTATGTGGGTTTTGACTTCTTTAACCTTCGAGCTATAAACAGATGCATTTTTAAAAGTTTATATAATATTTATTTCAGAGAGAGAGAGAGAGAGAGAGAATGCCGTCCCTTACAGGTGTTCACACTGTTTTCCTACCCCCAGTTTCAGCCAGTTGGGACCATGGGCAAGTGTGCATGCATGTGTACACTCTTGGTATGCTCAGGGAGACCTCAGGGAGCCTCCCATGTGGCCTCAGCATTTCAGAATGATATGTTACTGCTGTGCCACCATAACTGGCCCCAATAACATTTTAATGGAAGTTTTATTTGTTCTTATTAGGATTTTCTCAATTATACCAGGCATAAATAAAGTTAACTATTCACATACTTTTCATATCATTGGATATTTTACTAAAATGTTTGCTTTTTTTTTTTTTTTTTGGGTGAGGTTGTTGCTATAGGGTGTGTGCACTCACCAGAAAGACAGAGAGACACAGAGAGACAGTGCAAGAAATCACCCTTCATGGGGGATGGCCACACCACAATCCCTTCTCCTCCATTCTCCTCTCGAGATCTTGGACACACACTCACATGCACCCAGTGTGAGTTTAAGCCACCAAGTCCAGGACTCGAACCACAGTTGGCTACATGGAGTCCAGTGACATAGCCATTACGCCAACTGCTGGTCCCATGTTTGTAGTTTTAAGATTTCCATTTTTAGTTAGAAAAATATGATAATCTAAATAATATGGGGGAGATTACAGGTATTTAGTGCATTTCTGTAATAGTAGAATTAGTTTTAAGTGTGATCCTCAATTTGTTGATAGTAAGGACTCAGAATTACTTAATTTTAGACCCATATAGATAGTTTGTGATTTGCGAACAATTACTATTACATTCATTTTATTTTTAATTTCTTAGAATAAATTTATTAATAGCTCATTAATTATGAAGCTATCTTGAAGGATTTTCCCCATCAAAATTATTTCCTAAAAGGAGTATTTACACACAACAAACAGTCCTATTGTAAATTTTTCTCTTGGAAGCAGAATATCAGAATTCATTCTACCTTTGAATTGGCTTGTCAAACTCCAATAATCTTAATTCTCTTTTTCTGAGTTGTAGAATGGAAATTTTCAAGATATAAGTGGGTCAAGAGTTCACTCCATCATCTTAGTCTTTCAGTGCCTAGTTGCCAGCTGCAAATCTCTAGTCTCTGTCTCTAGTAACCTGCTTCAGCTGTACCCAACTGTTTGCAATGCCATTTCTGAAAAAAGCCACACTTTCTCATGCCTGTGAATCTCTGTTCCTGTGACTCCTTCATCCAAGAATATCATCTTTCCTCTCACTCTTTGTCTAACTTGTGTGAGTCCTTCAAATTCTGCTCAGGCATCATTTTCTTCAGGAAGTCTTCCATGTCCCCCATTCTACTCCAGGCTTATCATATGTAAAGAGAGAAACCCACTCAAATTAGATCATGACAAAAAAGAGGGGCATTATTTTAAGAATAAAGAAACAGGGTGCTGGATGGTGGTGCAGTGGTAAAACAAGATGTGTGTGAGGCTGACCCACATGGGAAGGTCCTGGATTTGTTCTCCCTGGGCACACCAGGCACATGCATGCTCATGATCTGGCTGTGGTTGGGGTGGGATTGTGGCATCAAGACCCTACTGAGGGTGCTTTCTACCTCTCCCTATCTCTCTAACTCATGGGAGAAACAAGCAGACTTAAAAAGAAAAAAGAATAAAGAAACAGGTAAAATCCAGACAATAAACAAGGCAGAGCTGAGCTTCACAGTGCCTGCCTGGCCCAGGGCCCTGAAAACCTGGTTGTTTCTGTTCTCTCTTCTCTCCACTTCTCTCTCCATGCCTGCTCCAAGCTTGCCTTCTGTTTACTCCACATTCCTCTGCTGACTCACCTTGCACACAGCCCAACATGGTCTTTCTCAGCCTGCTTTTCTGCATCACAGCCTTCCAGCTATGTCTGGTGCAAAAATTCTCCAGGGACAGAAAACCTTGCAGCTCAAGCTGCAGAAAATCTCAGTCACAGCTGAGTCAACAGACTAGCCGGATTTCTGTGAGGCATCCCTTTTAGTTCAGATCAGTCATGAATAGAGTGGCAGGGCCATGTCCCTGAATATGTGTAGCTGCCCCTTCTAGTGGCCATCAGGGGAGTAGTTTTTTTACAATGGACTGGAGAGGAGGTGTAAACCATGGTAGTCTTGTGGATTGTGGCCCTCAATTTGGGATTGTTGCCTTTGCTATGAGTCCCCAACACATTGCTCCTTTTCATAGCTCTTTACACACTATATTGCAATTAACTGTGTGTGTATGTGTGCGTATGCATGCGTGCGTGCGTGCGTGTGTGTGTATTTATGTATATATATATATTTGTCTTCCCTACTGGACTAGAAATTTCCTGTAAACCTGGGCCTTTCCCCCCAGCCACTGTGTTTCTAATAAAGTACTTGGTACACAGTAGATAATAAATGTGTTCAAAGGGCAGGTGTGTTAGCATTTAGCCTGAACACTTGCACTCTATCTTTTACATTATTATTATTATGATGATGATGGTATTACATTGTAGTTAATTAAATATATTAACATGATAATTTATTGCCTCTCTGTTCTGGAATCCTAGAGTCTAAAGGCTCTGTTTAATTTTCTCCAAAGAATAAACCTCCAGTGTTCTGCTTACGAAGGGGTGTGGAGTACAGGAGAAGATCTGACTTTCTGTTTGTTTTCTTTTTTATTCATGACAGAGCATGTATGTGTATATGTGAGAATCAATGAGAGAGAGAGATGATCACACTGCAACCCCCTTCCTCCTGTTCATCAGCCTGGTGAATCTTGAGTATCCGTGTGTGCTTGACGTGTTGCAGGATGATCAGGCCAGAGATTTGAACTGGGTGACCACGTGGCATCCTATTTCTCTTTAGCAGCTCATTACTATTGTGCCCCAGAACCCTCTGACCGTTTCCTAAACAGTTTCATCCAATTGTCCTGTTTGTTTGCTTATTTATTTATTTACTTATTATCCTACTTCACCTCCTCTAATAGAAGTACCTAGTGCAGCCCAGTCTTGTATATAAATCTGATTACATCTTGATTTTCTTCACTTCTGGTTTAGGATTAAACTTTCTTGAGTCTGTTAAAACAGTTACCAGTGTGGGTCTCTTTTTCCATCTAATATTGCGTTATTTCACCTTCATTCTTTTTGTCCCTATAGATTTTTGTCTAAAAAAAAAAAATCATTCTGATATTTTAATGTGGTTTTGTGAGAAACTGAAAGTGAAAAGTATACATATATAGAATCCATCATCTTTGCCCAGAAGTTTCTGTTTGCATTATTTCACTTTTTATTTTTATTTTTAAATAGAGATTTTTGATATAGAGCATGTGCACTCACCAGAGAGGCAGAGAGAGAGACAGAGAGACAGAAAACAGAAAAATATCCCACAGGGGGGTTGGCTATACTGCAATCCTTTTTTCTCCATTCTCCTCTTGGGATTTTGAGCAATCACATACATGGACCCATGTGAGTTTTAAGCTGCCAGGTCCAGGACGCGAACTAGAGTTGACTATGTGGGAGTCCAATGACACAATTATGCCATTTGCTGGTCCCCTATTTCACTTTTATTTTTAAAAATCTACTTTGATGATGCATATTTTATGTACAACATAATTTTTTAAAAAATTTTAGGCCTACTATTCAACAGGTTTTGACATATACATGCAGTCGGTATTCTTGATCTGGTTTTTGACTAAAGTCACTTATTCTCCCAACCCACCCTCATTTCCTCTACTCACCTTCTTTGATGTTATCATGACCAGTCTTTCTCCCAAGCTGTCACATGTCTTAACTGCATGACCTATGTAATAACTATGGTTTGATTTGTATCCCCTAAAAGATACGGAGTTCCATACTTAGGCGCATTGAAATATGGCCTTATTTGGAAGTTGTCTCTGTAGATGTGATTAATAAAGTTAATGAAATCATACTTAATTAGAGTAGACGCTAATACAATGAGTACTGTTCTTACAAAACAAAAGGAGGAACATTTGAACACAGAGACAGACCACAGAAACACGGAGGGAAGGTGAGGTGAAGATACAGTGGGAAGATGCCATGCGAAGATGGAGGTTGAAATTATGCAGCTTAGCCCCACCTGTCATTTGGTGGATCACGTAGAAGATTTAGTTCTAAGTGAAGCAAGCAAGATTATGAAAGACAGACATTGTATATCCCTGCTCAATATATACCAAACATCTGCACTTCATGAAAGAAACTAAAAGAGTAGAAGATATAATAGCACAGACAGCAAGTGTAAATACCAGAGACTATATAGGAACAGGTGGACAGTTGGTGTTGGGGGAGCTCAAAAAAAAAAATTAACAGACACAAGAATGGAAAGTTACTATGCATGGTAGTATCTTTGATTTGCCTGAGACACAATGCATCTATGATTTAAGAATCCATATTGTATGCTATAAAGGAGTGTAATAGTGAAATACAAACTTTAAAAAATATAGATAGATAGTACTTTATCTCTCACATTTATTCAAATTTCAACAAATATCTATTTGAATCAGCCAGGAGTTGTGAGGTAATTTTTGGTTATCCTCCATATTTTATTAATATGTATCTATGGATATTTTTGTATGTGTATGCATCTTCATCTTTTAGAAGTCTATTTTGGGATAAAGTTTGAGAGTACTATCCTCTTTTGTATCTTGTTTTGCCAGTATTTTGGTTCCTATTGTCTTAGGTATAGATATGTACAAAGCCGTTTTCTGAGTTTGTTTTCAGTTCACCATATTGAGGGAAATAACACCAAGATCTGTCTCAGCATTTGGTGTGTTAGATAATGACACTAACATATGAGAAAGAATACATTCTTACTCTTTGGGGTCCGGTAGCTACAATATTGTTTGTATCTCCCTAGATTTCAGACTATAGAACTCTTTCATCTTTGTAGCAAATATTCTCTCAGGTGGGAAGACCATGTACTTGCCTAAGGCTGGTCTTCTGTTTCCCATGATCATACCTAACTAGCTTGGTTGACTATCAGTAGAAAAAAAAATGGATGCCCCATGTTGGAGAATTTTCAAATGTCGAGCTATTTCACATGGACCTATTGTAAGTGTTTATATACTTGCAGGAACATAATGGCTAATAATTTTTTAAAAGAATGATGAGTTTTAGTCTGATCCTATCAACCAGAATTAATCACTTGCCTCAGAGCATAGAGAAGGAGCTAAGGTAGGGTAGGAAGGCTTGGCTTTATTATGCCAAATATATAAATATTACAAAATTGTTATTGTTATATTTATCTATAAAAGTATTAGGTCATTGTGAAAGTCATGATGTATTTTTCTATGCAAAAATGAGTCATGACTTTCCTGACAACCCAGTAGAATTACCTAGTTATTACCTAGTAAATCAGTAGTCTTCAAAGCTAACTCGTTAAGAAAGAAAACAATTTCTAAACTTCTTAATCTCTCACAAATATATTAAGAGTGAAGCCTAAAAGACGTTAATAGTAAGTTTATTATAAACTATGGGCATAAAGAAGTCAGGAGGTGACAGATAGACATCCCTGCTGTGCTGGAATAAGAGGAAATAGACTTTTTTTTTTTTTTTTTTGAGAGATTTTTGCTATAGGGTGCGTGCACTCGCCAGAAAGACAGACAGAGACAGAGAGACAGAAAGCAAGAAATCACCCCCCAGGGTGGATGGTCAAGCTGCAATCCCTTCTCCTCCATTCTCCTCTCAGGATCTTGGGCACTCACACACATGTGCCCGGCGTGAGTTTAAGCCACCGGGTCTGGGATGCAAACCGAGGTCGACTGCATGGGAGTTCAGCGACATAGTCATTATGCTAACTACTGGTCCCAGGAAATAGACTCTTGACCTTGTGAATTGTGGAAAGGAGGAATGAGAAGTGTTAAGAGAAGCCCCCAGTTATACACCTTTATGATAGCTTTACCTTTTGTGAGCTGAAATTCTGCATTTAGGCGTAGGTTGAGTTGAAAGCCTGGAGTGGAGATGTTTTTACCTTGCTTCCTGATTGGGCCCCACAGAGGAGATTGTTAATAAGTGTTCATTTCATCAATACAGGTGGGCTATTTCCAAGTAAATATACTTGCATGGTTTTGTTTATGCAAAATCAACAGTAGCTCTATGAAGCTTCTGTGACTCTCCTGGAGGAAGGAGAAAACCAGAAGTCTCACATGCCTTTTGGGACTGTGAAAGTTGAGAGCCAGTCCAGTGACACTGTTGACCTCGTAGTTTAACCCGGAGAGCCAATACAATGAGCTTAGACCATGTCTGAAAGGAGGATGTGGATGTCATCAGTAGTATCTTCTGCTCTACCCTGAAGTAAGATAGAGTTCAATTAGCTGTAAAGGATTCCTGAGCCTTGATGGAGCTAAGACGGCAAGACAGAAATTTACCAGCAAGACCTCAGAAAACACAAATGAAATGTGCCCAGGGTCACAGCAGACCAGACACTGAACATGTAATTCAGCATGCACCTAAAGAAGAGCTCAAGGAAAAGCAAATCAAAGTCCATCACATACTGCCACAAGAGCTGTGTCCAACCCCTCCCTACCAACAAACATCTAGAAACCATCTTGGGGAGGATTAGTGATGGGAGAAAATGGAAAGAATGAACATATCTGTTCCTGAACACTGAGTTACCCAATGGAAAGAGAGCTTAGAGGAAGACTCAATCACTATCCATCTATATCTATCTATCTGTAAAAGTCTGTGAAAAAATGAAATTAAAGTATGAGTTTATTTTCTTATAAAAATATTTTTAAATCCATGCATAGTTTAAATAATATACATAAGTTCCATGAATGTAAATGAGTCTTCGAAATGTTCATCTGAGCAGCTTACCTATAATAAGTAATAAGGTGTAGATTTGTGTCATTTGGATTCATATTTCATAAAATTTCAAGGGACTTCCAAAGAACAATCATAATGCCCAGAATAAGTACAGAGAATGGTCCTTGAGTAGTAATTCATTGTCTCAGATGAAACTACCTATGGTAACTGCACAGTGCTTAGAGAATTTCAGCAGTAAATAAGAAGCCAAAGTGATACTAGTGGACATTTATTAGTTTGCCTATCCAGAATAAACACCTCTCTCTTCTAGGATCACACACCAGTAATACAGCAGGAAACCAGACCTTTCTAACCATCTCAAACCTTAACTTAACTCAAGACATGTTTATGTAGTACCCCAATCACTGAGTGACACCAAAGAGATAGAAAGGGGTCATGATTATGTGATTTAGCCTTTGTAGAGTAGACACTAGCATGGAAAGAGAATTCCTCTTGGGATTTTAGGTAAGCACACACATGGCAAGAGTTTTAATCTGCTGGCTCTGGGACTTGAACTGTGGTCGATTATGTGGGAATCCAATGACATAACCATTACGCAATTTACTGGTCCCAGTTCTCTTAATTTCTTAAAAAAAAAAATTAGATAGCTTAAAGTTGTAATTGAACTGCACCACTGGCCTTATAACACATATGACAATAATGACAGAAAAGAAAATGGATACTTATTACAGAATATTGCTATACTGTACTAGAAATAAGTCAGTATTAATCTAAAGTAGATAATACATTTAAAATGCATACATTTATGCTTTGCTTCTAGAACTATGACTAAAAAAATAACTTTTAAAAAAGCTAAAATTCAACACAGACATGGATATAGTATAATTAAAAGTATTTTATTTTTTTGGAGAGTTTTTTTTTTTTTTTTTTTTTTTTTTGCTATAGGGCACGTGCGCTCGCCAGACAGACAGAGAAAGACAGAGAGATAGAAAGTGAGAAATCACCCCCCAGAGGGGATGGCCACGCCGCAATCCCTTCTCCTCCATTCTCCTCTCGGGATCTTGGGCACACATGCACACACGCCCGGCATGAGTTTAAGCCACTGGGTCTGGGACTTGGACCACGGTCGACTACATGGGAGTCCAGCGTCATAGCCATTACGCTAACTGCTGGTCCCTAATTAAAAGTATTTTAAGCACATATTTAAAGAAGTAAAGGTCACAGGATATGAGATAAATATACAAAAACTAATTGTAGTGATGTACACTGGCAACAAAAAAAAATATGAAATTAAAAATAAAATTTCATTCATAGTACCATTAAAAAATACTTGTGAATTAACTTGATAAGAGAAACCAGGACCTATATAGCAAAAATGATAATATATTGCTGAGAAAAGTTAAAAAGCAATATAAATAATGGAGTATTCACCATATTCCATTAGAAGATTAAGTATTTTTATAATGGCAGCTCTCCCCAGTTTGATTTATTTAAACACAATCCTATGAAAGTATGCAGATTTTTAAAACTAGGAATGATAGATAATAGCTCACATTGTGCAACGGGCCTATAATAACTAAGGCAATTTTGAAAAGGAACAAAGTTGGAGGACTTAATGCTACCAAATTTTAATAATTATTATAGAGCTCTAGTAATCAAGAAGGTGTTATATTTGTGTAAGGGTAGATATACAAATTAATCAAACAGAACAGCAAAATAAGTCAAGCACAGAAAAACAAACACCGCACAATCTCACTTTACATATGTAAATCTAAAAATATCGAACTCACAGAAGGAAAGTGGCACTTACCAGGGATAACCCAATGTTGATGGTCAATTGATATTTGAAATAAATGCCAAGGTAATTCAATGAAGAAAAGATAGTTTTCAGTATCAGCAGTTGGCGTAATGGCTATGTCACTGGATTCCCGTGTAGTCGACCATGGATCGAGTCCTGGACCTGGTGGCTTAAACTCATGCTGGACACATGAACGTGTGTGCCCAAGATCCCGAGAGGAGGATGGAGGACAAGGGATTGCAGTGTGGCCATCCTCCCTGCGGGGTGATTTCTTGCTTTCTGTCTCTGTCCTCTGTCTCTCTGGCAAGCACAGGAAAAGGAACTATTGATCTAGTCATCAGCATGGATGAACTTTCAAATAGCATGCTAAGTAAAAGAAGCCAGACACAAAGGATGGCTTACTGTAACCTTCCATGAATATGAATTTCCTAGAAAAAGCAAAGCTATAGACAGAAAGCAGAACATTTTTCACTTGGGGCTGCAGTGGGAGTTGTTTTTGACCGCATATGTGAAGAACAAAACTTCCTAAAATGGAAGAATTATTCCCAAACTGGGTTGTGTTAATAGTTACACAATTGTATAAATTACTCAAAACCATTGAACTGTATGCTTACATGGGTAAATTTTATAATATGTAAATTATACTTTAACAAAGCTTTTAAAATCCAGTTTATCTGGCAATCTTACATTTTTGTTCAAATTATGGTATAAATGGAGAGAGGCAAAGACTGTGGGCAACCAAAACCAAGAACTGGACAGCAGCTCTTTTTTTTTGGAGAGGTTTTCACTATAGGGCACGTGCGCTACCCAGACAAACAGAGAGAGACATAGAGACAGAAAGCAAGAAATCACCCCCCAGTATCCTCTCAGGATCTTGGGCATGCATGCACATGCACCCGGCGTGAGTTTTAAGCCACCGGGTCCGGGATGCGAACTGCGGTCAACTACGTGGGAGTCCAGTGACATAGCCATTACGCTAACTGCTGGTTCCCCTTTAAGACAAGGTATGGACATCCCATTTCTTTCAGTTTCTATTGCTCTCCCTACTGCAACTTACACCACCTGGTTCACTTCATTAATTTTGTCACCAGGCTGATCTTTGGAGGTGTCCCTTCTCCTACTCAGAGAAGCATGTCTCCCTTCCTGTCCCCATTGTGGATGCATGTCCAATAGCAGCTCTCACATCTGCCCAGAGATTATTTATTCATCAGACCTAATTTCTGTAAAAATTAGCTTTATTTCTCTCTTTTGAGGTAATGATTGAGTGATTTTAAAATGACGGAATAAGCTGTCCTTATGGCCTAGTGATTAAAGGAACTGGATTCTACATGGTTGAGCATATGGGCCAAACCTCTGCCTCGGTGGCTTGAGAAACACAGCAGGCACGTGTGTGTTCATGACCCAACTCTGACAGGATGGAGAAATGGAGGACAAGGATAAACGAGGAGAGGCAAAGACTGTGGGCAACCAAAGAGACAAGAACTGGACAGCAACCACACCATATTGGGGGTGGCTTCTTTCTCTCTCTTCTGTCTCACTCTGGCAAGCACCTATGCTTAAATTAAAAAAAAAAAAAAAAAATGGAAGCCAGGGGCTAGCAGGTAGCATGGTGATTAAGGTGCTAGATTCTCACATGGTTGACTGTGGTTCGAGTCCCAGACCTGGCAGCTTGAAAATCACTCTGGGCACATGTGCATGCAAGTTCAAAATCCCAGGAGGAAAATGGCAGAGAAGGGATTGCAGTGTGGCTATCCTCCCTAGGGGCAGTGATGTCTCACTTTTCCTCTCACTGTCTCTCTGTTTCTCTCCAGCATGTGCATGCATCCTGTGGCAAAAAGTTTTTTAAAAAATTAAAACAATGTATTTTAATTTTTTAATTTTTAAAAGTTGGGGAAATATGAAAGCTTTTGTTGACATTTAGAGATAGCAGTGTAATTTTATGACAGTATTTGTAAGACCATTTTATAAAGGAGGAAACCACATCTCAGAGACTTCTTGAAATCTGTTCAAGGTCACATAGTTATCCAAGGTTTTCTCCAGAGATGTGTTTTGGTGCCTTTAAAAAAGGATCAGGATGTCATACAAAATCTTAAAAATAAATTAATATCATAGAAAAATGTTTTTTTCTAAGCATCATAGAGATTAAAGGGACTTGTGGGTTTTTTTCTTTATAGGCTTGGCTAGATGTTTTTCATGTTTTAAGGGTGAATTGGAGAAAGGTGGGGAAGCTGTGGAGCAGCTGCTAAAATAATTACTCTACAATGTACTTCATTTTTTAAGAGCTAGCAGGAGTTGTTTTTCAACTTTGAGAAGCTGTAGCTTGAACATAAATTGTGTGTGTGTGTGCTGGCTTTATCTTATCTAAAAAAAGTTTATCTATATCAGTTTAGGCACCAAGGGGAAAACATTTAAATATTTATGTGTTCCACTAAAGCTAGGAATCTTATAAAATCTAAAACTATCATCATTATGGATATACTAGAGTCCTCAGTCACTAAAACGGAGTGATTTAGGATTAAGGATGAAACTTTCACTGGTTCGCCTTTGCACAAACTGGAGAAGTTGTGATGTCGTTTTATGTCTCATGACCTTATTTTACTTTTGAGTGTGAAATTGTCCCTCAGATCACTGAGACTAAAGACCAAGGCCAGGCTTCATTACAGGCATTGCAGTGTCCATAGCCAAATAATACGGGTGACATACTTGACCCATTTTTTTTCCTCTTTGGTTTTAGATTCTCAACTAGGTTATTATAATTACCCATAAAAGTCCAACTGGCACAGGTAAGGCCTCAACATTAGGCAGAGGCTACATCTTGGTGGCCCAAATGCCAGGTCCACCTCACAGAGGTGTTACGTTTTGTTAGACTTTTGAAGTGTTTAAAGAAATTGTTTTTCTGAATTTTGTAAATAATGTTTTGCAACTGGAGAATTACACCAACATCTAAGTTTCCTGCTTCTTTGGAAAGTTTGACTACACGTTCACAGCGGGCCGCCATCCCGTGGAGTAAATGCTGCACCACGGGACAGAGCACATGGCTTGCCTGTTGCCATATCCACAGGGGCCTGACATACTCATTTATGGTTCCGGTTGGTCCGTAGATGTTGGAGATGTTTGTGACCCTGCAGATTGTCCACTGACTTTTCCAGATGGTGAAGTCTTTAAAGTGGTTTGTTGTCTCTGGATGCTGACAATACACTTCTTTGATTTGTTTTGTCAGGTTCAAAGCCACTTTGGAATGTCTCTGTTGAGTTGCTTTTAAAAGCTTTGACACTCATTTGAGCAGTCGCAGTGGAGCAAACCTTTGTCCTTGAATCTGATTTTTGGAAACAGTCAAAGGAAAATTTGGAGCTAAGTTTGGGGTAAAAAATATGAATGACTACGAAATAGTGAACAAAAACCTTTCTCTTGGGTGGTTTATAAGCAGACTCCAAAGTAACAGCAAAAACTTTCAACCATGTTCTGAAGAATGGCCTTTATTTTTTCCAGAAGCCAGTACCCTTTCTGTTAAGCTGTCCTAACACCCTATGTGTGATTCTATTACACATATATGACTTGGGCTTTTTTTGTTTACATATTGGTCCTACCCTCTGCCCTACTTACCTGCAGATAGATAGCCACTTGAAGGAGAGATACATTTTTGTTCATTTTTTATATGATATGCATAGAGGACAAAAGACCAAATTGAAGGATTCACTACTGACAAACGTGAATGAATGGATGGATGGATTGGTGTATCCATGGATGGATCCCACCGCAAGCTGCCTATTTTCAAGGGGATAACACAATTTTATATATATATATATATATACATATATATATAAAACAATTTTATATATATATATATATAGAACATTCATTCTATAATATATATATATAGAAAACATTCATTCCTATTTTTGAGACTTGTATATATATTGATTACATATATTACATATATTCATGTAATCAAAATTAATCAAAAATTGTTTTTGGGGAACCAGCAGTTGGTGTAATGGCTATGTCGCTGGACTCCCACGTAGTCGACCACGGTTCGCATCCCGGACCCGGTGGCTTAAAACTCACGCCGGGCGCGTGTGCGTGCATGCCCAAGATCCCGAGAGGAGAATGGAGGAGAAGGGATTGCGGCGTGACCGTCCCCCGGGGGGGGGGGGGGGGGGGGGGGGGTGATTTCTCGCTTTCTGTCTCTATGTCTCTCTCTGTCTGTCTGGCGAGCGCACGCGCCCTATAGCGAAAATCTCTCAAAAAAAAAAATTGTTTTTGGATTGTATGACTTTCCTTGGTTCCTGAAGTCAGTCCAGGTAGTACAAAGCATTTGAAAGTCACTGGTTTACCCTTGACAGGCAAGGCTATCACTTCACTACACACTCCGTGGTTTTGTTAATTGATGTGCAAGGAAATGTAAAAATTCTAGACTCAAAGGTGAACCAAAACCCATCAAGAATTATAGCCTACCATTCGTGTTCTAGTTCAAAAATAACGCTTATCAAAGTATTATGGATTGCTTTAAAGTTTCGGATATTGCTAACCAAGCATCGAGTTCAACTTCAGGATAACACTGATACTTTGAAATCTTCAATATAGAAAGCCTGAAAAAACTTACAGTTAAGAATATTAAAAGAACCGTGACAAAAAGCGGAAACCACAAAGTCGTGGAAATCTAAATATACATTATATGTGTGTAAGTCCATGTCCATGTAAACCCATTTATTTCATGGCTGAATACTCCTCTCTGAGTGGTATAGATCTTGGGGTAGCTGGGCTCTGAAGGAATTCTAGTTAGAAGGTCGCCTTCCCCACGGTTCCTTTACACTTACATCCAGAAACTCCCAGGTCTGCCCCAAGACTCCACTGCCGCCTTTGAGAAGCTGGAACAGCATCTGCGGCTGCATCCTCCTCCTCCCCCTCCCCGGCTCTATTTTGGGGCCCCATGATCTCATGCCCTCTGCAGACCACACTGCAATTCCAGTCCAGCCCGCGCGGCGAGGCCACGCAGGGCGATTCCTGCAAGTGTTCGGATGGTGCCCGGGGCGCTGGGAGGGGAAGGCTTGGGGGGAAGTTAAAGACACGCCCACGCAAAGGACCCAAAATAACCAACACGCAGAGTGCCCGAAATCAGACAGGAAGCCAAATAATCCGGGGCGTTGAGCCGCTCTCCCCTCACTCCGAGCGCCGGGCACAGGGACAGGAGCCAGGGTCTGACCGCGAGGGGCGGGCGCGCGGTGAGGGGCGTGGCCGACGCGGAGCCTATTAAAGACACTGCAGGGCGGCGGGGCCGGAGCGCCGGGGGCCACGATGGAGCGCGATGGCTGCGCGGGGGGCGGGAGCCGAGGCGGGCGCAGCGGCGAGGGCGGGCGCGGCCCCCGGGAGGGCCCGGCGGGGAACAGTCGCGATCCCGGCCGCGGCCATGCCGCCGAGGCGCCCGAGGACCCGCAGGCGGCCGCGTCCTTGCTGGCTCCCATGGACCTGGGGGAGGAGCCGCTGGAGAAGGCGGCGCGCGCCCGCACGGCCAAGGACCCCAACACCTATAAAGTGCTCTCGCTGGTAGGTCCGCGCCCCGGCGCCGCGTCCCGGAGGGCAGGGAGGCGGCGTCCGGCTGCTGCGCTCCGAGGGCGGTCAGCACCGAGGCCCGGAGAGTGGCAGCGTCCGGGACGCTCTCTTTCACCTGCACGCGTTCCTTGCAGGCTTTCCTAAGAGCTAAACCTCGCTGCTCCTTTGCCTTACCTGGCAGAGGGTTGCACTCACTCATATTACGGATGCTCCTGGGCGTCTGTTTAGGAAAGCAGGCTGCCCAAAGCTGTCATCTTTAGAAGTAATACCCTCCTGCCCTGGAATCCAGAGGTTTTACAGGGGGAAAATGACCAGCCCGAAAGTTGCTCTTAAGAAGGTGCTGCAGTGTTTTTACCTGCTTTGGGTGGCTCTGGGTACAGTGTTGGCGACTTGACTTGGGTTAGCTAATTCTTGTTGAAAAGATTTAGCAGAACTTTCTAAATTTTATCTGGAGCCTTAGAAAACACTTGTTTGGTTCGGCTGTTTCCTTGCAGCTGTTCAAAAATGCCATCCATATTCATAGTATGTGACTGTGAAGAAACATTTATGATTCTTTGCCCACTCTTTAATCATAAGCTACACGGTTTGTGTTGCTCACAAAACTACCTTTTATTCCTCCGCTATTTTGTTTTGTCGGTTGCAAGATCCACAGTCAACTTTAGGAAATGTGGGGGTAGTTCTTTATTCTAAATATGCAGTGGGGAGTACTGAGAGTCAGAAAGTCTGGGATCCTGGTGTCATGGTCATTATTAATTGCTGAGGCTTTGCATAACTTACACCAAACCTTAATTTTTTCTTGTGTTAAAATAGAAACAGCATCAGCTCCCTTGCACATTGCATGAAATTTTAAGGATCAAAAGGAACAATGTACTATAGAAGTAAATTAAAAACCACAAGGAGACCTAATCATTTTTATTGTATATATAGAAGTCAGAGGTTTCTATGTATAATGTGCCTTAAAATATTATGGCAATTACATGTTATGATTGAACAATGATTTGTAGGAAAATGTCTGATTTTTGAAGTTTCCCTTCCTTTTGTAAGCATTTCCATTTTCATTACATTTTGAGTATCATGGAGATGTTCCAGCACTTTGAGGAAACAGCATTCCTAGACTACTTAGAATGTAACACCATCTCTCGTCTGGGAATGCTGGCTGTTGATCGTCCAGCTTGTGGAAATGAGTCCCAGTTGTTGTAGATGAGAATTTCTTACTTAATGTTAGTTTACTGAATTACCTTTTTTGTTTTTGCTCATCGAAGACCTTAACTTTTGCAACACGATACATTATTTACTAACAATAACACACTACCAGGTATTCAATAAATGTGTGTAGAAGATGTAACTTCAACATGAAACCCTTTCTACATGCCTGTAAGTCTGAGAGGTTTTCTACTTGGTAAATTCGGTTTTTAGATCTTTCCCGCTCATTTGCTATAGATCCATAGCAGGTATCAGCAAAGGTGTGCTGTGGGACAGGTTTCTCAGGCTTTTTCACCTGCAGTCAGCTGGTCAGACTGCTTTCCCTAATGTACTGATGATGTAACCAGTGATGCAACCATGGCATGTAAGCGCCCTAGGGATTGTTTCTACCCATGGGACACTTGTTGAATATTTTTTATCCCATTAGGTGGGGTCTTTTGCTGTAACTCTTATAGAAATGGAAATAACTCTTACTTCATATCTTTCGATGGACTACTAGGGGACATTAATATACATATAAGTAATCACCAAACTCATTTTTAATTTTGAAAGTTTTATTTAATGTCTGAACTGAAAGTACAACCACTTCCTCCTCCTTCTTTCCTTTCCCTATCTACTTCAATACCTTTCTTCTCCCAGATCCCAAATGATGAGCTTCCAAAGGAAAAAGTCCCCCAAAGGAACAAGACAGTTGTTAACAAAGAGCTTTAGACACATCTTCCACAGAGATAATAGGAGTCCTTTTATCATTATCATTATTATTATTATTATTATTATTATTATTATTATTATTTTTCAGATTAAACATCAGTGCACCATTCATAAAGCTGAAGAAATGGATATTACCATGCTAATTATATCTCGAACTGGGATTAGGAGAGGCCTACACTGCCATGGCCCTCAGCGATGCAGTTATTCTAACAGGATAAGTGCAGCAGTTGCCTTGCAAAGAGCTGATTCTTCACTGACAACATAACATGGCTTTTAGACTTTTATGAAATTTTCTCAGATAAACTAAGATGATGTGGCTGTGTGAGAGTAGACAAAGGGAAGATCTTGTCCTACTTGGCTTCTCCCCAGTGCACTGTTTCATCCCAGGGGAAGACCAGCGAGCCTGCTCTCAAAACTTTTGGCCCAGGATGCTGGAAATACTGATGCCTAGGTCCTGAGCCAGAATGAGGAAAACAGTGAGAGGGAAAAACTAGTATTATTCTCTATATGCTTCAGTAGATAGTTAAATACTGGGTGCTTTTCTTTGCTTCTGGATCAAGGGTTAAGCTGAAGGAAAGACTTCTACTAAGATGGGACTTGGAGATTCCTTTGAAATATCTTTTTTGTTCCCTGGCATAGTTTTTAAGTGGCAAGTAATTACAGTCACATTGAAATATCTTTCTTCAGTTTGTTTTTCCAACACTTTTATTTATTTTTTTGAGAGGTTTTTGCTATAGGGCATGTGCGCTCGTGAGAAAGACAGAGAGAGACAGAGGAACAGAAAGCAAGAAATCATCCCCCGGGGGGATGGCCACACCACAGTCCCTTCTCCTCCATCCTCCTCTTGGGATCTTGGGCATGCACGCACATGTGCCCGGCGTGAGTTTAAACCATTGGGTTCGGAGCTTGAATTGTGGTTGACTACATGGAGTCCAGCAACATAGCCACTACGCCAACTGCTGGTCCTGATAACACATTATTTTTTAAACAATCATTCATTTAATTTTATTTATTATCATCACTCTTTTTTGTTTTGTTTTGTGTTTTGAGAGAGAGATTTTTGCTGTAGAGCGCATGCACTCACTGGCAGAGAGCAAGAGAGATAGAAAGCAAGAAATCACCCCCTGGGTGGGATGGCCATGCCACAATCCTTCTCCATTCTCTTCTTGGGATTTTGGGCATGCATGCACACATGTCTGGTATGAGTTTTAAGCCGCTGGTCCAGGACTCAAACTGTAGTCAACTACATGAGAATCCAATGACGTAACCATCACATCATCTGCTGGTTCCCATCATCACTATCTTTTAATTTGCCATAGGGCACACAACCTCATCAGAGAGAGAAAGAGAGAGAGAGAGAGAGAGAGAGAGAGAAAACGAGAAAGCAAGCCACCAGGTCTCAGACTGGAACCATGGTCAGCCAAGTGGGAGTCCAATGCCCCAACCACCATGCCACCTGCTGTCCCCTAAAGTATTATTTTTTGTGTTTATGATCTTTTGCTTATTAACACATATATTAATGTGTATAAATTGCTTTGCGTATAGGTGGTAATCATTAAAGATTACTTTCACTAATTGATTAAGGAATTTTTTTTCTTTTTTGGAGAGGTTTTTGCTATAGGGCGCGTGTGCTCGCCAGACAGAGAGAAACAGAGAGACAGAAAGCAAGAAATCACCCCCCCCCCCCCAGAGGGGATGGCCATGCTGCAATCCCTTCTCCTCCATTCTCCTCTCGGGATCTTGGGCACACACGCACACGTGCCCGGCGTGAGTTTTAAGCCACCGGGTCCGGGACGCGAACCATGGTCGACTACGTGGGAGTCCAGCAACATAGCCATTACGCTAACTGCTGGTCTCAATTAAGGAGTTTTTTTGAGAGAGGCAGAAATTAGCCATGTTTATCTCAATTTGAGGTGTGAACGTTATTAATTCTGGTAGCTTCCTTCCCCTTCCTCTTCCTACCCCTTATCTCATCTCTATAATACAATATGAAGAATATTCAAGATAACTCTCTGTCCTTAGGCTCGGAGTTGGTATTGCTCACTGGTTTATAAAACAGCTGTCCAGCTGTAGCTTTAGTATTTTATTTCCAAATGATCAGAGCATCGTAGAGACCAGAAATGTCTTCTATTTTCCCCTTATGGCATTTGTTTCTCATGTTCTAATAAAAGGCACCAGGGGTTTCTAGGGACTCAACAAAACTGTTGTGTTTTCTGTGGGGCCTAAGATAATACCGAATACTCGGTGTCAGTTTTTGGCTGGTTGAATGAATGTGCTGCATTTTTAGTTAAAAATTTTTAGTTAGTTGTACTTTAACTTGGAGAAGGGCAAGGCAGGGAGACTGAGTATGCAGTAACAGACCCATATGGCCTGTTGAGGTCAGGAATCCAGATAGAGATGACATCTGAGTGTAAATTCAGGTGTTAAAATCATTTTATTTGATCATGGGGAAATGGAAGAGGTGGTAAATG